>CM073588.1:64346697-65834431 GCA_037074715.1 Magnolia kwangsiensis
GGATAGTAGGATTAATCTGGTTTAAACCCCTTTTAATGCGACGAAGATATTTTTGTATATATTTAAACTGCATATCGTGGGTTATACTTATGTTATCAACCTTCTCCTCCAATGCACGAAGGCGTGCATCATAACTAGATGGATCGTAATCAGGATCATTTGGCGAATCAGTTTCTATATCATCAAATAAATCATCTATATTAACATCCTGTTGAGGAAGATCGCCAGCTTCCCCTTCATTTCTAGCTTCACCACCATCACCACCTTCATCTACTTGTCTAGGAAGCAAATTTAGCTTCATTTTATTAAGATTGAAATTGTTGAAAATAAGATGATGAATTGGTGCCTCATTAACAGGTTTATCGACAAGCATGTGAGTGGCTAACACAGTCATAAGATAACCAAACGGAATATCACTATGACCCGGATGGAGACGAAACTGAATGATAAAATGACATATCAAAGAAGGAAGGCAGACCATGGTACCAGAAGCAATAGAATGCAACACACGAACCATGAAAGAAGTCAACCCGATTTTATTATCGGACCAAGGATACAGATTTGAAATGAAAAAATGATGTAACACTATATCTAGGTAACAGATACTTTGAAGGGAGCGCATTCCCATTGTGTGTCCATCGCGCATCAATTTTACATAAATCTCTTGTCAACATGCATTTTTCTTATTCAGATAGTTTTTCGTATAGAGTATGAATCGGTACACCTTCATCATTAACGGGTATATCCATAATACCCGATATCAAATGATGATCTACTTCAAATTTTCCTTCTCTAGTATCAATTGAAAAAGTTAAATTATCAAGAGAAAATTCTGAGATGCATGCAACCATTGATTGGGCAACAGACTGGTATGCAGGCCCACCCCAAAGTAAAATGTTAGTCCAGCCAATAGATTTAATGAGAGGGACAATACCATATGGAGTAATGTGATTGAGATCAGCAGTATGCTCAACGATAACATTACGGACACGCAAATCCCGTACATCTTGAGGATCATCTTCGGGTGACCGAAGGTGCCGTTTTGTTATCGGAGTAGATCTAGATGAGGATGGACCACGGGATATTTTCTTCCTTCCTCTAGCATCCATCTTCAACAAGATATACAAAGAGCAAGAGAAATGCACAAAAAGAAGGATGGGTTTTCTCTAAATCAGTAATTTGAGAAGAAACCCTTGAAAAACCCAACAAAAGATGAAATCTAGCTACACAATGATCAAATCAAAGCATAGAGAGCATCAAACTTTAAGAAAAATGATGAAATATGACTAACCTTGAAGAAATACAAGAAATCCTATGACTGGTCGAGCCACGACTTGTCGTAGGTCAGAGTGGAAATGAAGAAGAAAGAGATTTTTTCCAAATTATATCATATTCACGAGTTCCACGACCGGTCGAGTGTGGTTCACGACCGGTCGTATCATGACTGGTCGTGTACAACTACGACCGGTCGAGTATCGACCAAAAATACATATTTAATGTAAAAAATTAAAATTTCAACACATATAATACCGAATATAATACACTATGATACATGCAAGAAAGAATACTCAATGTAAAATGCACATACCAAGATCAAATTTTAATTTATTAAACCTGCTTTTGTCATGAAGTTTAGTAAATATATCACTAAGTTGAGTTTCGATTGGTATATATTTCAAGGAAATAACTTTTTCTTCAACCAACTCAAGAATGTAATGATACCTAATGTCAATGTGCTTAGTACGTGAATGCTGTATTGGATTTTTGGAAATATTTATAGTATTGGAATTATCACAATGTAAGATCATTGAATCTTGATTAATTCCATAATCGTTTAGCATGCGTTTCATCCAAACTAGTTGAGTACATGCATATCCAGCTACAATATACTCAGCCTCAGCAGTGGAGAGCGATATTGAGCTTTGCTTCTTGCTGAACCAAGAAACTAAGCAATTTTCAATGTAAAAACAACCACCACTGGTTAATTTTCTATCATCGATATTACCAGCCCAATCAACATCTGAGTACCCGGCTAATTGAACACTAGTATCAAAAGGATACCAAAGACCCAGATTTATAGTACTTGCGACATATCTAATAATCCGTTTAACAGCAGAAAGATGTGATTCCTTAGGATTAGACTGATATCTTGCACAAATACCAATACTTAATGCGATATCAGGTCTACTAGCACTTAGATACAACAAACTACTAATCATACTACGATATAGTTTAGGATTTATATCTTTACCTGTAGAGTCTTTTGAGAGTTTTAACGTTGTACTCATAGGAGTATCAAAGTTCTTACCATTCTCAAATCCAAACCTTTTACCCAAGTTCGTAACATACTTGGTTTGGGAAATGAAAATTTCGTCAGGTTGTTATTTTACTTGCAACCTTAAGAAGTAATTTAGTTCACC
Organism: Magnolia kwangsiensis; assembly: GCA_037074715.1. NCBI lineage: Eukaryota > Viridiplantae > Streptophyta > Magnoliopsida > Magnoliales > Magnoliaceae > Magnolia > Magnolia kwangsiensis. The sequence goes on from CM073588.1 coordinate 64,349,118, forward strand.
AACCATGCTCATTTCGAACCTTGATTTCATAAGATCTGCAAACTCAATATACATGTTAGTACAAGTTGATCCATAAATAATACTGTCAGCATAAATTTGAACCATCAAAATATCATTGTTATACTTCTTAAAGCACTCTATTTTTTCTTTCAACTATACCATTTTGTTTGCGGTGTTTTGGGCGCAGAGAATTCATGCGATATTCCCTGATCGTTACAAAATTTCTCAAAACTACTATTTTCGAATTCAGATCCATGATCACTACGGATCTTACTAACATGAGAACCTTTCTCATTTTGGATTCGTTTAATAACCTTTTTCACTTCATCCAGGGTTTCAATTTTTTTCATTTAAGAAAGATACCCAAGTGAATCTGGTATAGTCATCTACAATAACCAAGATGTATTTTTTACCTCCTCGACTCTCCGATCTGGTTGGTCTAATAAGATCCAGGTGGAGAAGCTCGAGTAGTCTAGATGTGGTATTGGAGTTCACTTTCTTGTGAGAGCTCCTAGTCTGTTTGCCCAACTGGCATTCACCACATATTTTGTCTACTCTTTGTAATTTGGGTAGACCTGTAATTAGTTCTCTTTTGCTTAATCTAAATAAGTTTCGGCAGTGTACATGTTCAAGGCATTTATGCCATAATTCAGTCTCATCGATATGGACCATGTAACACGATTGAGTAGATGAGCTTGCATCACTAACGATGTAGTAGTTTTCAGAAGTTTTGCGATCAGTTAATATTATAGAACCCTTTTTATTAACTATCTCACAACCTTGATAAGAAAACTTCATACTATGGTTGTTATCGCATATCTGAGAAATGCTTAGTAGGTTGTGTTTCAAGCCCTCAACATATAAAATATTCTTAAATAAGGGAAGGTTATAAAGTTGAACCGTACCTTGACATATGATCTTACAATTGCTTCCATCACCACATGTGACTGACCCTTCAGTCATATCTTTTAGATCGGTGAATAAAGCCTTGTCGTCTGTCATATGCCTGGAGCAACTACTATCTAGGTACCACTTTGATTGGCTTGTAGCTTTGAAAGTAGTGTGGGCAACCAAGCAGGCAGCTTTAGGAACCCATTTCAGAACTGTTTTGGCTTTAGGAGTATAGATAGTCTTTTTCTATCTGTTGTTATAGGAGAGACCTATAGAGTTAGACTTTAATAGATCCTTGAGTAGATCAATTATTTTTTCAGCCAATGGATTTCAGTTTTGAAAATCAAAGTTGACATGGCTACCTTTAGGTTTTTGAAAAGTCCTTGAATTTTTGGAAAAACCTTGATAAGTATTCTTTTCTTTTGAGATTGAAGACTCTCCTTTTAAAAATTTAGGAGCAATATTCTTTTATTTAGGAGATATATTCTTATTATAGCCCAAACCGGATTGATCGCCATAATTTCTTGATCCGGATAATAATTTTTCCAATTTAGGATCACCTTGGGCATATTTCCATGTTTCTTTCAAACTCAGAAGAGAAGCTACCTCATTTTTGAGTTTCTCATTTTCAGATCTCAAATCTTCAATTTTAAAGGTTTTGAAATCTAAATCACCTTTAGTCTTTTCAAAAGAATCCGAAATATGAGACTTTTCTAAAACGAGAGGCTCATAATCTTCCTTGAGTTTAGAAAATTTTTCTTTTTGTAATTTAAGCTTGATGGTAATTTTACAACTCTCCTTATAAAGGGCATTATAAGCATCCTGAAGATCATCTTCATTATCACAATCACTATTCAGATTTTTTTCACTAGATATATCATCATTATCTGAAAAAGTAATCTTGGCTAGAGTCATAAGGGCTTTAACATCATCGCCCGACTCGGTTTCGGAATCTTCTGATTTAGAAGAGGATTTAGAATCAAACGATTCATCCCAAGTAGCCATCATGCTTTTCTTTTTTAATTTGTCATTTTTATGACATTTGTTAGCTAAGTGCCCATACTCTTGACAATTGTAACATTGACTATCTTTCAAAGATTTTCGAGCTCTAGGTTTAGATCGTCTCTTATCATTTATATTTTGAAAATTAACTTTTTTCTTGCTTTTGAAAATTTTGTAAAATTTTTTTGCTAAAAGCGCCATATCATCTTCATAATTTTCTAAATCCGAAGTACTCTCTTGTGAAATATTTTTAGATGATTTGAGAGCAATTAATTTTCCTTTAGGAGCTTTAAAGGACAACTCGTAGGTTTAAAGTGAACCAACTAATTCCTCAACCCTCATGGTATTCGTATCACGAAATTCCTGAATCGCGGTTACTTTAGAATTGAACCGTTTAGGAAGTGAACGTAGTATCTTTGCGCACACTTTACTTTCTAGGATTCTATCACCAAGACCCCACATAGAGTTCACAATGTCATTCAATCTATTGTAGAAGTCCATAAACATCTCATTCTCCTCCATATGAATTTCTTCAAATTTAGTTGTGAGGAGTTGGACTTTAGATTTCTTGACAATTGATGTACCCTCATGTGTCATTTCTAATACATCTCATGCTTGTTTTGCATTTTCACAAGAGATGATTCTTTTGAATTCATCTGGTGATAATGCACAAGTAATTGCATTTAGTGCTTTTGCATTGGCACTACTCTCACTTTTCTGAAGTGTGGTCCTAAGAGAATAAGCCGTTACTTTCATTGATTTTGAACCATCGTCATTAGTTACTTCAGTGATAGGAAGGTTCCATTCATTCATTGTTGCCAGCCACACACTTTCATCCAAGGATTTGAGGAAGATCCTCATCCTGGCTTTCCAATAGGCATAGTTTGTACCATTAAACGGTGGTGGCCTAATGACTGATAGGCTATCAAAATTTGATATCTTAATATAGCTTAGATCGTTAGCTCAGGAAATAAATCCAATAAATAAACAATAAGCATGAGCTATTAGGGTTTGATACCACTTGAAAGGGCCTAACTATATGCCCTAGAGGGGGGGTGAATAGGGCAATGTCAAATAAAACTTAAAACAGTGGAATAATAAAAGAAATAAAGCACAATGCTGAATTAAAAATCAATCTCAATAAACTAAATTTAAGAGAATAATACTATATCAGTTCTTGTCATGCCACAGACTCGGTAACTGGACCTCACAAGGAACCTGATGACCGGTTCTAGCCGCAACAGCCTCCGTAGTACCCCATTCTCGGCTCTTGAGGCAGGTTCCGATCCTGGAATCCTACAAGGAGGATTTTCACAACAATATAATCATTTCCAATATGAGCATACCCAAGATCACAGCAAGTAAATCTGAGAATAACAAAGGCACACATCACAAAATCCACTATGAATTTGAACTTTTACAAGCTTACATCAGGTCCGAAAGGACATACATAAGATTAGAGAAGAAAGAAGGAAGAGAATCTGCAACACTGGGTCCTCGGCTTGCACACCTATTCAAGCTCTGCTGCTAAGACACCAACTTACGATCTCCTGCACGCATCAATCGTGCATAAGCTTATAAAAAGCTTAGAGGGTGGTGAAAGTGTGTGACAATGGTGCTCAGAAGAAGATAGAGAATGTAGAAGGGAGTCACGATCAATACTAATACCACTAGCCTTACTAAGGCGATTATGAACACAAGAAGCTATGCCAAGGTAGTATGATAATGTAGGAAGTCATACTAAGGCTATATAGTGCAATGTGTAATGTAATGTAATGAGTACTGGGCGCCATGCCAAGGCGATGCAATATGAGGCTTACACAGCCGATGCAAATGCAATAATGCGAAGTAATGCCAGTGCTCATATTCAATCCACATATCAAGTACATTTTCATCATAAGAAAATCATCGGGGTCCATTACACTGCTGGATGACTGCCGCTCTACAGACCTCGTACAGTCAAACGAGCGTAAGAGACCTCACTACCCGCTTGTGGACAGCCAATCACCAACAAGGCCTGAAGGTAGCGGACCCATTCGCGAGCTGGTCAGACTCAGCCTAGTAATGCCTTCTTACATCAGGCAAGTAAGGCCACACCCCTATCCAACCGACTACACGATAGTGGGAGTCGCGGCCTAACGGTATAAGGCCCTCGTGCACTCATATATTCCACTCGGTCACGGCGCTGGAGCAGATCCTTGGTACTATGAAAGTTTTAGGAATTTTACCCATGGGCATCCTATGCACCCGGTATGCTTAAATAACATTTCCGGTGTCCAAACATGGCCATCCACGATGTATCTGTGGAGGCTATAACCCTGAAGAAGCAAGGGCAATAATGCTCATATGCTATGCAATGCTAGATGCATGAATCACGCAATTAACTATGCATCAATCCCATGCATCTAACGTGCTCAATAGGGGATACTACGTCCCTCGGGGAAAGTATCATGCAATGTCAAATGACACAATATGACCACACATACATAGTGTCAACCAAGCATACAATGATGTACATGGGCCATGAAGATGAGTCTAGACACATTATGCAGCGATATACAAAGTAATACACTCCTCCTATCCAAGAAGGGACCAAGACTAGGTACTTAGACAATATCCTTAAGGAATCCAACCTCTAGTGGGGGCCCATTTACTTGGGGTAGCCCACGAGACTAAGCATACAAAGTATGTGTCTAAGTAATACAGAAGTGAGTCTAGCAAGAGTTTAAGATGAGCATCTAATCACATTTAGATATAACAGGGCCTAGAGGGGTTCATAATGGGGACATTTAACCGCCATTTCCTAAAAAGACATATCAACCACGAACTATATGGATAGAAGGCCCAAGGCCTACATTTAGATAAAAACATAGGGAACCACATGCATATATATTCCTCATAATAGGCCATGAGAAAAGGATATAATACCACCTTTAACAACATGGGCCCCAAGAGGAAAATCAAGGTCCAAGGTTCAATTTCCAATAGCCATAGAATCCATGCATTAAGTTGGACTTGGTGGGCAGCCCGCGTACACAATATATGGCCCAAAAATAAGTTTAAGTTTGGAGAAAATGGGCTCAACTACATCAGCCCAATAACAAGCAATTTAAGTGGGCAACTAAGGGCCCAATACTATCCTTATCTTAGCCCACAAGTCCATCAAAATGGTGGAAGTCGGCCCAATATACGGTTGGACCAATCTGGGATGACCCTGCCCACTCTGGGCCCATGGGATGCCCTAAAAATCTAATCTAAGATGGAGTCTTCATCTAATCATTAAAGGTGAACCAAAAGAATACACTGATTAAGCCCAAAGATTTTAAGAAAACATAAGCATGCAACATGTACACAAGTTCTCAAATGATGGGCCCCGCAGCCAAATAAAGTTTTCACCATAAAATTTTACATTAAGGCCCTTTGATAATCTTTTGGCCAGTTTAACTTTCAAGACCTGCTAAGGTCCAGAAATCAGTTGACTATGTGGAAATAATCTCATGAAAGCCAACTATATTCGCTGAGGGACCCCACCAGATGGAGAGTGCGTATATATTATGAAAAGATCAAGTGGGCCTGTTACTGGATTGTGAGTCCAGCAGTAACCCAAGACAGATAGTGCATCCATAATCGGGCGATCCATGGCCTGGACCAAACATGCGTTAAGGTAGGTTCCACATACATACACATTAAGCTTTAAACAGTGGCCTAGGGTCCATGGTAGGCCTTTAACCATTCATAGAGAAACCCATGGACCTACCTTAGGATCACCCAGGAGGACGTTCAATCTCAACTGGCTTTCAAGAGGTAGCCCGCCACTACTCATATAGTATAAGGTCTAAAGCCCACGTAATGCATGGCCTAATGGGCCATATACCAAGCCTAACTTATAGGCCAGATAGTGGACCCTCAAGTAAGGTTTGGGCCCAATCACAAGGGTCATAATTTCATATATTGTGGTGGGCTTCATGGGCAGCCCAGTAATTCATTTACATGAGCAAGTTTTACATTTAACACAAGTGAGTTGGGCCTCACTTTTGGCCCAAGTACAAGGTCAATTTAGTAGGCAGCGAAGAGCCCAACTCCTTGCATATTATTACCCTTATTCCCATCACAATAGATGGGAGAGGATAGGCCTAAGATCAATGGGCCTATCTAAAAGAATTGAGTCCAAAAGGCCTAATCACTGCCACAAAAGGGGTGGCTATGCATATATAATATTACATAATGGGCTCAAAACAAAAGTCATCCAATTCCTTCATTATGATGGATTTAAGGATAACCCATACGTCCAAGAATACACAAGGGAGAGACCTATACCGATAGGGTGGGCCTTGCCTCATCAGACAAAGACTTAACAAGGCCCTCCACAATATGCATTTATGTGGGCTTTATAAGTCAGCCCATAATTAAACACCTCATGAGGGTATCAAGGCCCATTAATACACATGGTCAGCTTATAGATAGCCCATTGGGTTCGTAAATCAATAAGGTCAGCCCTTGCACAATCTTGGGCTAGAAAGAATCTCCTAGCCCATTGAGCCTATAAAACTATTAAAAATTCTGGTTAAGGCTAGCCCACAAAACTACCACAAAGGTGGCCCTCAAGAGGATACTCATTAAGCCTAAAATGTCTAAGGGAGGAAAGCAAGGAGTGTGTGTAACACTCTCTCAAATCTGGTGTGCCACAATATTCCTAAACAATCAACCATGTAACAAATTTTAGGCCCCTTGCTGGAATTCCAGCCCACCCATTTTCTGGGCCTGCTGGAGTCCATAAATTTATTTAATTTAGATGGGTTACTAACTTATGGTGATCCATAGTGGGCCCCACCAGATAAAAGAGAGATATACAATACTTACTTCAAATGGGCCATGCCATTAGAATGCAGGCCCAGCAACCCAAGGTAAGGGCGTGCTTGGGTATTTGGTCCAAAAATGATACAAATTGTAGGCCACACCACGGTCGGTACAGAAGCCTGATGGCCCTAAAATTTTATACAGTAGTCCTTTCATGTGTGGGTCACACCCCTATAAAATTTTATAATTTTTGGACATCTAAAAATATTTTAATTAATTCAAATAAAACAATCTATCCTAAAACTCAGACTGATCTGGACACCATATAATAGTGGGCCGATTCAGCCACCACTATGGTGTGTACAGGCATCCAATGGCTCCAAAATTTTGTAGGTAGGTCCTAAATTAAGTTTAACACATCCTTATAAATTTTTACAATTTTTAGACACTCAAAAGTATTTTAATAAATTTTAAGAATGTAATCTGTCCAGGATGAACTATTGCTGGAATGTAACTATTTTAAATTTAGGCCACCGAAATGGGTAGATTCTGGGCCTCCAAAATTCCTAAAATTTGGACCCAAGGTCCCTCATTAAGCCTAAATTAACATGGAGCTCAGAAATATGTCCCACCTTCTAAGAAAATATTTTTAAAATTTATTTTTTTGGAACTATACTGCTGAACTGCATAGCAGAATGTTTTTGGCAGTTCACTGTGTTGGACCACCCATTTAGATGCCCAAATGGGGTCCATTGGACCTAAAATTTTGTAGATATTTCTTATCAAGGGTGGACCACATCCCTGTAAATTTTCATAATTTTTAGACATCCAAAAATATTTTAATAAATTTTGAATTGCCAACCTGTCTAGGGTGTAATGTTGCTGGAACAGTGCAGAAAATCCAGACTGTCCACCCCACTTGGACCACACTTTTACGACCTCTATCAAGATTGAATGAGGTTGAAATGTGGGGCACATGAAGATGAGAACCCCAAATTTTAAAAAAATATATTTGATGAGTACAAAAGGTTTCCTAATCAGTCCCAATTTCAAGCCAAAGTCCAACAAAAAAATCTGTCCAGAAATTTCTGGACAGCAATGCATGCATGGAATAAAATAAATTTATGGGCCTATTAAGGAAGGGATTGGCCCATAAATTGGGTGTCATGGCTCACCCTAGTGGGCCCCACAATTTTTTCAGAACAAACCCTCAAATTTTCACCCTTACAAGAATATTTAAGGTGGCAAAAAGAGGCATCTAAACCATGGTGTAGGTTGAGTATAGATGTCCCTTTCTTCCTAGGCTTTTTCTTTTGGGCAATCCAGGCACACTAAGTGGACCACACATAATATCATCATATTTCTAACTAAGGAAAGAGAAGGAAGAGCATCCGGCCATCAGGGGAGGGTTCCGCCACTATTAAGCCGTCCCCACACAATCACAACCACAAACAATAATATAAACACATTGTACAACTAGATCTTATGATGTATGGCTTAGATCTTTGAAATGAGTGGTTGGGATGCCATCTCAGCTATATACAAGGGCCTAGATGACCCATCATACTTAGAAAAATAAGAAAAATCCACATGCAAGGGGTCCATCAAGGGAAGAATCCCATGTATGGACATGCATGTACAATGTGGGCCTCATGGCCACATCTAGATGGTTGTGTAAGATCTCCACCATTAATTGGTGGGTCTTACACATCCAAATGAGAGAGAGGAAAGTGCTTACATGAGGAGAGAAAATATTTACTTGATGAAGAAACCACCCACCTCAAAGATGACCACCAAACTTTCACACTAAGGTCCTTTAGCACCAAGGGAGATGGATCAATGGTGGAGATGTGGTTTCAAGGGTTAGATGGTGGGGGATTAAGGAGGAAGGTGACTGGAAAAATGGAGGAAAATAAGCTGGAGAAATGGAGGAAAATTGCTAGAGAAGAAGAGAAAAGAGAGAAATGAGAGGGAAAGAGAGGGAAAATCTTTTTTTTAAGGAAAGTAATCATTAACCTATGGTGATACAAACAATGTTGCTAGGGTAGGTTAGCTGTGGGTGGTGTGTGAGGTCTTGGTATTATGAGTTATGGAGATTTAGGTGGTGTGGGTAGTGTGTGTTGGAACTTGTGCAAAAGAGGGAGTGTGGGCCACATGCACCACTCCAAGGTGGGCCACATGATCGAAATCAAGGATCATAGAATGAAATGTACACAACTTATGATCCACATATCAGATGGACACACAAGACGCGGCGTTAGAACCGTGACGACGATGCGGTCGCAATGACATATGTTTCAACTCGATCTGAGTCGGGTCTTCATGACTGGACTTATAGATGACTGCAAACACTATCCAAGGTCACGGGTCGCCGGGATTCAACCGGTAGGACCGCGGAACCAAGATGGATGGAACGCATACTTACACACACATGCACACATGCGAACTCAGGTCAGGTCTCACAGTTCTAAGGATAACCTTACACCAAAAACTAAAGGTTTAAGGTAGGACAACCTTATATCTAGAACGTCCTTTGTATCTCAAACCAATGAGGAATAAAAAGCAAGAAAACTAAAATAACTTGCAGAAATAAATCCTAAGTTATTACAACATTCCCACATTTGCTTGAAATAAAATGATTACAACAGTCATCCACAAATGCAATCCACAAAACTGAATGAATAAAGAAATGAAAGAATAAAGCACATCCACAACATAATGATATATAGTGGTTCGCCTGTGTGTACACCAACTGTTATCCAACAGCCACACAGAATGCTACTCCACTCCTAATATCCTCACACAGGGGATATTAGCATGCACTATTAAAATAGGTTTCACAGGTTCACCTAAAAACTGCACAATTGTGTCTTTTTATCTCGATCATACATAATCCAAAAACCCACACAATCTGAGTTTTATGGCTCTCCTCAGATAACCAAAATAATGAGATTTTTCTGAAAAATCTCAAACAAAACCAAAGAAAGTAAATTATAAAAATGTAAAATACCTGAATCTCCTTTTGAAGTAGCCCGGTAGAACCAATCGGAGTAGAAGTTCGATTCAACGTTCAAAGTCCAATACTCACTTTAAGAATGGTTCTAAGTATAATTGATTTTAAATCAAAAGGGCTAGTTCTATTTGATTTTGAATCCAAGAAGAAGGAATATCAAAAATTCCCCTTTTCAAATAAGATTGAAATGTAGATCAAAATCAAATAATAAACAAGCTAGCAAAAGGAATATTAAATGAGCACAAAGTAGCTTAAAAATAACATAAACTTATCTCAGAGTATAGCCTAAAGAATGCTTGAATAAGGTTGAATTGAATTAAAAAACTCTGAAGTTCGTGCTCTATTTATAGCCTGAAAAATCTCATCTACGACTTGTCTTAGGATCCTAGGACTGGTCGTAGCATCAAAGATTTTTAAAGATTTTCGCGGGATAAGGATTAGTTGTTCCACGACTGGTCCTGGGTAGCCTACGACTGGTCGTGGGCCACATACGGTCGGTCGTAGGACCCCCAATTTAGTTACCGGAGTTTGAGTCATATGGCTAAGACTGGTCAAAGGACGAGTCGTACAGCTTACAGGACTAGTCGTAGGATGTCCAGGACTGGTCGTAGGACAACCAAAAAAATCTAAAAATCTTCAACAACCTAGGACTGGTCCTGAAAAACTTAAGACTAGTCGTAGAAGAGCTAGGACTGGAACAGTCCGAACAAGCATATTAAAATATACGAATTATGTATCCAGAATGACCTACAGTAAAGGTCATCCTAAGGTCAATCTAAGGTCAAACAAACCTTAAAAGTGAGATGGACATTGATAGTCTGTACACTCAGATGACCCTTAAGAGAAGCTTGAGAATTTACGAATCTTGTTGAAGGCCTTCTCGAGCTTGAACCTTTCTTGACTTGATAAAGTCTTCTTCTATTCTTGTACTTGTTAGAATCTTGAACATGCATACTTGAAGTCTTCTTTTCTTGAATTCTTCATCCATGACTAGACTTGAAACTTTCTTCATTTAGGCTCTTGTCTTGAAATTCGATGTCTTGAAGCAATGAATAGTCTCAAACATGAAACACAAGATAAACAAGACATAGACATAGGTTTTGACACCACAAAATTTGACAACCAAAGGATATGAAATCATAGCACTTACATATACCTAAACCTATAACCTATAACCTAAACCCTATAACATTAACCTAAATCTTAACCTAAACCTATAACGTAAACCTAAACCTAAACCTAAACCTATTCTCAAATTCCAAAACCTATAAGTTAAACCTAAACCTTAAACTATAACCCAATGTAACCTAAACTTATAACCTAAATCCATTCTCAAATCCCAAAACCTATAACCTAAACCTAAACCTTAACCTATAACTCAACCTAAACCTATTCTCAAATCCCAAAACCAATAACCTAAACTTAAACCTTTACCTATAACCCAACCTAAACCTATACTTATTACCTAATCCTATTCTTAAATCCCAAAACCATAACCTAAACCTAAACCTTAACCTAAACCTATAACCTCTAATCTAAACCAAAACCTATAACCTAAACCTGAACACAAACCTGAACCCAAACCCGAATCCCTAAACATTAACCTAAACATATAACCTATAACCTAAGCCTATACGTAAACCTAAAACCTAAACCCAAACTTAAACCTAAACCTATAACCTAAACCTATAACCTAAACCCTAAAACATTAACCTAAACGTATTCTCAAATCCCAAAACTTATAACCTAAACCTATTCTCAAATCCCAAAACCTATAACCTTAACCTATAACCCAACCTAAATCTAAACTTATAACCTAAACCTATTCTTAAATCCCAAAACCTATAACCTAAACTTATACCTTAACCTATAACCCAACCTAAACCTATTCTCAAATCCCAAAACCTATAACCTAAACCTAAACCTTAACCTATAACCCACCCTAAACCTATACGTATAACCTAAACCTATTCTCAAAACCCAAAACCCATAACCTAAACCTAAACCTTAACGTAAACATATAACCTATAACCTAAACCAAAACCTATAACCTAAACCCAAACCCGAATCCCTAAACATATAACCTATAACCTATAACTTAAGCCTTTACCTAAACCTAAAACCTAAACCTAAACCTAAACCTATAACTTAAACCTAAACCTATAACCTATAACTTAAACCCTTACCTAAACCTTATAACCCATAACCTATAACCTAAACTCAAATCCCTAAACCTTAACCTATAACTTAACCTAAACATATAGTTATAACCTAAAACTATTCTCAAATCCCAAAAACTAAACCTAAAATCTAAATATATTCTCAAATCCCTAAACCTAAACCAACACTTAATCCTAATCTCAACTCCCTAACCTAAATCTAAAGATAAACTTGAAAACCCAAACTTAAACCCAATCCCGAACCTGAATCCAATTTCCTAGACTTAAACCTTAAACAATTCTCAATTCCCTAAAGCTATAACCTATAACCTAAACCTAAACCTAACCTAAACTTATAACCTAAACCTATAACCTTAACCTAAACCTAAAACCTAAATGTATTCTCAAATCCCTAAACCTAAACCTACATCTAATCCTAATCTCACCTCCTTAACAGAAACCTAAACTTGAAAACCCAAACCTAAACCTGATCCCGAACCCGAACCCAATTTCCTAAAACTAAACCTTAACCTATTCTCAATTCCCAAAAGCTATAATCTAAAGCATATAACCTATAACCTATAACCTAAACCTAAACCTAACCTAAACCTATAACCTAAACCTAAAACCTTAACCTAAACCTAAAACCTAAATGTATTCTCAAATCCTTAAACCTAAACCTACACTTAATCCTAATCTCAACTCCTTAACCTAAACCTAAACTTGAAAACCCAAACCTAAACCCAATTCCAAACCCGATTTCCTAAACCTAAACCTTAACCTATTCTCAATTCCCTAAAGTTATAACCTATAACCTATTACCCTAACCTAAACCTAAACCTAAAACCTAAATGTATTCTCAAATTCCTAAACCTAAACCTACGACTAATCCTAATCTCAACTCCCTAACATAAACCCAAACCTAAACTTGAAAACCCAAACTTAAACCCAATCCTGAACCTGAACCCGATTTCCTAAACCTAAACCTTAACCTATTCTCAATTCCCTAAAGCTATAACCTATAACCAATAACCTATAATCTAAACCTAAACCTATTACCTTAACCTAAACCTAAACCTAAAACCTAAATGTATTCTCAAATCCTTAAACCTAGACCTACGCCTAATCATATTCACAACTCCTTAACCTAAACCTAAACTTGTAAACCAAAACCTAAACCCGATCCCGAACCCAAACCCGATTTCCTAAACCTAAACCTTAACCTATTCTCAATTCCCTAAAACTATAACCTAAACCTAAACCTAATCCTAAACCTAAACTTAAACCTATAATCTAAACCTATAACCTATAACCTATAACCTAAACCTAAACCTAACCTAAACCTATAACCTTAACCTAAACCTAAAACCTAAACCTAAATGTATTCTCAAATCCTTAAACCTAGACCTACACCTAATCCTAATCTCAACTCCTTAACCTAAACCTAAACTTGAAAACCTAAACCTAAACCCGATCCCAAACCCGAACCCGATTTCCTAAACTTAAACCTTAACCTATTCTCAATTCCCTAAAGCTATAACCTAAACCTAAACCTAAACATATAACCTTAACCTAAACCTAAAACCTAAACCTAAACCTAAAACCTAAATGTATTCTCAAATCCCTAAACCTAAACCTATAACCTGCAACATTAACATAAACTTATAACCTAAACCTATAACCTAAAACATTAACCTAAACCTATACCTATAACCTAAACCTATTCTCAAATCTCAAAACCTGTAACCTAAACCTAAACCTATAACCTAAAGCTAAACCTTAACCTATAACCTAAACCTATAACCTATAACATAAACTCAATTCCCTAAACCTTAACCTATAACCTAACCTAAACCTAAACCTATAACCTACACTTATAACATAAACCTAAACCTAAACCTAAACCTAAACCTGTAACCTTAACCTAAACATAAAATCTAAACCCAAACCTAAAATGTAAATGTATTCTCAAATCCCTAAACCTAAACCTAAACCTAAACCTATAACCTACAACATTAACATAAGCTTATAACCTAAACCTATAACCTACAACATTAACCTAAATCTATACCTATAACCTAAACCTATTCTCAAATCCCAAAACCTATAAACTATCTTGAACTCGAGGCAGTGCCACTAGTCACTGACATGTCCTACTTGTAATTGACAAGCAAATGGAGATTTTCTTTTCATGATGGTCAGCTCTGCTTGCACATTTTTCAGGTCATAGATACTCGTGGTCAGTATCCGTTCCACTTGGGAAGTGGGTACTTAAGGTTGCCGATGGTCCTCTTTGCGGAAATCGTCCAGACGTTTATTTTTGCCCTACAAACCATATGGTGAGACTATTCCTTTTATGTCAATTTCATTCCTCTTTGAGTTTTTATTAATTCATTAAGAATAAAAAAGTAAATGGTTATACATGATGCACTTCTTTCACTTTGTCTTTCTTTCCCCAATGGTCACTCCGATTTATGAATGCCATGACTATTTGTAGGATGATGGAATATACGAAGCTGTTGCAGGAAGTGACTTTGTCATTACTAGAGTTGCATTTCGAGACAATTCTTCAAATGTCTACATAAATGATCGTGGAAGTAATTTTACAGAGGTCACTAAGAAATTGAAAGGAAAAGGAGTAGACTTGGACAACAATCAGTTTTTAATTTTTTAGGTGGGTGATGGGCTGATGGCTAAAAAAGGCCTATTTACTTATGAAAAACATATCATACCGTCAAAATATATCTTCTCTTTCAATTCTTTATCATGAAAATTTCAGGGTAAAGTCGAGCAAATTTCTCTAATGAAGCCAAAGATTTGTATTTTTAACATTATTGTAATTGTAATTATAATTGATTGAATGAAAGATTGTAATTGATTATAATGGAATGAATGAATGATTGTAATGGAATGAATGAATGATTGTAATGGAATGAATGAATGATTATCCAGGTGGTAATTGAATGAACAAATGATTATTTTTTTAATGTACAAAATAGCTACGGATATTGACCGTAGCAGATAATCTGACAGCTGTAGCCATTATTAAATTTGGTATATTGCTACGAACTTTTAGCTACAAATAATATTTGTAGATGTTTATGCTTATCGGTACAGATATAATTGCTACAGATTATATCTGTAGCTGTTATAACCTATAGCTACGGATTAAATCCATAGTTATAGGTTTCAGACCTATTGTTACGGTACCTACGACTACGGTCGTGCCACGGACTAGCTATGGACTAAAACCATAGCCATAGGTCTATGGTTACGGATTTTATCCATAGCCTTTGTCCGTTTTTCTGGTAGTGGCCATAGATGTCCGTGGGTGAAAATTTCTAAACTCGATGGTACCAGAGGATGACTCCACCGTCGAGACTGAGTGGATACAGAGTACACGAGGGCCGTATACCAGTAGGCCGTGTCTCCCACTATTTCGTGGTCAGTTGGAAAGGGGTGTGGCCTTACCCACCTGAGTGAGAGGATAATTTTTAGGTTAAGTTTGACAAGCTTAAGGAATGGGTCCATTATCGATGAGCTGTGTAAGACCCATATCATAATCCGTACTGTTCCGTCATTTTCCGCTATCCTTCTCGTCAAATTCCGGCAATCCGCGACCTGTAGTTGACGTTGCGCACGACCGTAAGTCGTATCCTATTCATTTGAGTCGGCTTAATCTAAGACTTCTATCATTGCGACCGCACCGTCGCCGAGGTTCCAACGCCGCAACTCATGCACCGATCCGATACCCAGACGATGAGATACGGACCCACGTTCAGTTCGAGGAAAAACACCGCGCGTTGTAAATCCCAAGAGAATCTCTATAAAGTGTCAAATCAATCCCATCAATCAATCACCCATCAATCACGTTATGTCAAGTACAAGCACCCATGCTTCCTTTCTCCACAAGTCAAGAAACCACCCAAGTCAACTAACAAATCACCTCACCCATCACTCACATCCATCAACTATCACCCCTTCACATCACTCCATCTCTCATTACATCACACCTCTCTCTCTCATTTCTCATCACAATTCCAATCAAGCAAGAGCCTCCCACGTCCAAGGCCTTCCATGAGAGAAAAATGTGCATTTCGGTGGCCCACTTCCCATCTCCAAATCTCATCATCCTAGCCATCCATTTCCCATCTCCACCATCAAAATGAAGATCTAGGAGACCGGCATCCCGACGGACCAAGAAGATCAAGTGGTGGGTGTTTCCATAAGCTAGATTTTTATATTTCTATGATGGGCCAAGTGAGGCCCACCGATCAATGGTGTGGATCTCATTTGGGACCCTAAGATGTGGCCGATGGCCCATCTTGATCATCAAATCATTCCATGATGGGGCCATTCTCCATGGACCCCATCATGATGTTTACTTTCCTTGTATTAAAGAGGTCATCTAGACCGTCCATTTTTGGTGGAGTGGGATCTCCACCGTTGATCTTTTATTTGGACGGTCCCATATGTAATGGGACCCATTGATGTATGTTTGGATGGTTAAAACGGATGGCCCATAGTGTCGGGGTCCCTCCATGCACGTGTGTCATTCAATCTTTCTCTCTCTCTTCCTATCATTATTTATTTATTTATTTATTTTCTGGAATGTTGATGAGGCCATGTGGCCCACTTGAATGAGTCCCACATGAACTATGTATTTTATCCAAACCCTCCATGAGTGGGGCCCATCTTACATGTATCATCCATCTTGTGGTGGCCCACGTAAATAAAAAAAAAAGGGGGGGGGGGGGGGGGGGGGGAAAGCAACGTCCAGCGTCTGGACGTTGCTGGACATTGAAGGAGAAACATAAATTTTGCTTGGATTCTTAAGCTCATGGGGTGGGCCACCCATATAGGCCCCACCTTAATATATGTATTCAATCCATGCCATCCATCCCTTTCCTCATATTATTTTAGACGTTGAGCCAAAATATGAAGCTGATCCAACTCTCTAGTGGGCCATGGTGTTGAAAATAGCGTCAAAACCATTGAAATCCTTCCAGATTTCTGTTTACACGATGAAAGAGGCCCGATATTAGACTCGATGGATTCGTTGTGGGTTGTAGAATCCAATGGCAGGAGTGGATTCTTCAGACATGGGCCCTACACGATAAGAACCCTAGAAAACGGGTTTTCAAAAAAAAAAAACAAAAGGCAGCAGAGATTGCTGCTGTGTCCGGACGAGATGGCCGCGCCAGCGGCTGCGGGCGGGCGCTGGGCAGGGTCCCACAGCTCTGCACGTGGGCCCCACCTTGATGTTTGCTTGTCATCCAGTCCGTTCATGAGGAGGGCCACCCCTTGAGGTGGGCCCCCACCAAGTTTCAACGGAATCCAAGACTCAGGCGGCCCACATCACAAGAAACAGTGGTGACTGAACTTTACCATTGAGACCCTTTTTGGGCCCACTGCAGTTCGGGATCAATCTGAAATTTTTGTCTCCCATTCATCCAGGTCTTTGTGATCTTAGCAGCAGATTGGATGGAAAATATAGGTTATGGTGGGTCCCACGTGAAGCCCACGGTGATATATGTGTTATATTACCACCGTCCGTATGGACGGTGGACTCCACTGTGATGTATGTGACTATCCACACTGTCCACCGTTTGGACAGTGGGACCCATCATGATTTATGGGTTCTATCCACTCCGTCCACATGATAAATATATAAATAATGAGGTGGCCCTCTATGTGGACCCACCCCCACTATGATGCATGTGCTACATCCATACTGTCCACCTATTTTGAGAGCTCATTTCATGATATGAGCTAAAAAATGAGGCAAATCTATGTTTCAAATCGGCCCACCTTGGTGTGTGTTTAGGGCCCACAATTTACTTAATTATGGTCATTCATTGAGACCTACTTTGGTACATATCCAAAGCCTATGGGACTAAGCCCATTTGACATATGCAAGGTCCATGGGACTAAGCCCATTTGATACATAAAGAGCCCATGGGATCAAGCCCATTTGATGTGTATGGGGCGCAAATGGAGTGGCCCATTTGACATATTTAAGGCTCATGTGTGTAGGCCCATCTGACATATTTCAATACCCAAGTTGTGAGGCCACTTTGATGTATTTCAAGGCCCATGGATTATTGACCATTGCAATGTACATAAGGCTCATTGGTGAGGCCCATTAATGCAACCCATTTGGTGAATGTGAGGCCCATGTAATATGACCCATTTGATATATCTAAGGCCCAAGGATCGAGGCCCAACGGATGTCCTTAGGGTTCATTGCAATGTATGTTTCTCATGGTTCGTGAAACGATATTTATGGCAAGCCGTGCCTAGGAAACAATGTTGGTTTGACGTCCATATTGTATGTACAATGTTGGTTAAATATCCGCATTGTAACTCTCTTTAGGGCCCATTGATAGGTCCATACCCGTTGCTATTCATTGCCTTATAACATGCTTAGTATAATCTCATGACTCATGCCCATACGCATCATATGTATGCTTGATATGAGTAATGACTGATCATAGCATACGCCATTGGGCAGACCATTTGCGGGACTCATTATGTGACTGAGTGCCCCACATGATCGCGGAGTACGCGCTGGATTGCTGCATGTTTTGACAGAGTGATTCATGCATCTCGCATACGTGTGACTTGATCACTGCACGCCCTAGCGACATCAGGGCCATGGCTCCACATGTACATCGTGGGTGGCCGTATTGGATACTAAAAATACTTATTCTAGCACTATGGGCACTTAGTATGTCCTTGGGTGAAAGTCCCAGAACCTTTTTGGTACCAGGAGATGCTCCAACGTCTAGACCGAGTGGACACACGAGCGCCCGAGTGCCGAATACCAGTAGGCCGCGTCTCCCACTGTGTTGTGGTCGGTTGGAAGGGGGTGTGGCCTTATCCGCCTGAGTGAGGGGGCTATAAGCTAGGTTGAGTTTGACCAGTTCGTAAATGAGTCCGCTATCGACGAGCCGGGTAGGTAATGGCAGACTACTGGTCAGGCGGATAGTGAGGTCTATTCCGCTTGCTTGACTGTGCAGCTAGGGAGGTGGCAGTCTCTGCGAAGTGTATTAGACCCCGGTGATATCCAAAGAGGAACTGTACTGATATATGTACTCGAGGAGTACCGACTTTCTTGGATTGCATTTCGCATATGACATTCAGCTATATAGGCCTTGCATTGTATCGGTGTGGCCGATGACATTCATATCTCATCGCATAGCTTTGGCATGGTTGATTCTATGGACTTACCACATACTTCCGCATTGTTCTGATACTGTACACTTGGCGTTTGCCTTACACACACACTTACACCACCCTCTACGCTTTTGTAAGATTATGTACGATTATTGCGTGCAGGTAGCGTTAGACAGTAGCAGCGCTGAGATAGGAGCGCGTATCAGGACCTTTTGGAGACTTTTAATCACCTTGTATTTCCCTTTTCCACATTGTACTTAAATTTTTTTTGATATAGTGGATATGTGGTGATGTTGTTTTGTGACTTGGTTATGCTTGTGGTTATGCTCCATTACAAAAAAAAAAATTCATTCTGAAAATCCTCATTGTAGGATCCCAGGATCGAAATTTGGCATTTGATTACCAGGAGCCGAGGATGGGGCACTATGGAGGCTGTCGACACCGGATTCGACAATCAGGATTCCTGTGAATCCGATTTTCGGGTTTGGGGCGTGACAGAAGTTGGTATCAGAGCATAACTTGAAAATACCTGAGGATCACATCACATATCTACTATAAATAGGTTCCGAGTCTGACTGATTTAGCGATTGTCCGACATAGACCCTTAATGTATGCGCCTTCGAGGATTCTCAAGACTGATAGGCCATTGTTCCTTCCTGTAGGAGACGTTATGGTTAGAAGAATGACCCGAGCGACTCCCGCACCACCACCCGCAGCTCCTGCTTTACCACCTGCTACTCCTGCTCCACCACCAGATAGTCCTGCCTTTGAGCCTGAGGATGCCACTCATTTTCCTGAGACCGGTGCGGATCCGACCGTACCTGTGAGTGCTACTCAGCTGCAGCAGATGTTGCAGGCGATGACCGCCATTCTTCAGGGGCAGAGCAGGCGTCCCACAATGTCACCGGCCGAGGCTGAGCAGGAGCGTGCGAGCGCTCTTCTCAAGGATTTTCGACGGCACGACCCCCACGTTTCCGGGGTGAGCCAGACCCTACTGCTGCAGAATTATGGTGCTCCGAGGTGGAGAAGAAATTCGACACCATGAGATGTACGACCCAACAGCGAGTTCCATTAGCTGTATTCCTTCTGCAAGGCGAGGCTCAGTATTGGTGGACATCTGTGGCCTGATCGGTAGCCGCTGATTTTGAGTGGACCTGAGAGGACTTTATAGACCGGTTTGACTGGAAGTTCTTTCCTAAGCATGTGCGACAGCAGCGCGCACTAGAGTTCGAGACTTTGGTCCAGGGAGACATGTCTGTGTTCCAGTATGAGGCTCGGTTCGTCGCACTATCTAGATTTGTGACATATCTTGTTGATGATGAGGGGCGAAAGGCCTGCCGTTTTGAGAACGGCTTACGTCCTGCCCTCCTGAGCCATGTGATCGGACACATGCTTCCGACATTTGAGGAGATAGTGGAGAGAGCCCTGATATATGAGACAGATTGGGCTGGTGTGCAGAGAGCCCGAGATCAGAGGGGAGATCAGAAGAGGAAGGCACCCTCTAGTAGCTCCCATCAGCAGCATCGTTCACAGGAGCAGCGCACGACCCGCCCAGCATTCCGAGCACCAGCAGTACCCCCAGCACCATCTTCGAGATCTTTTACAGGTACTTGCTTTGGGTGCGGTCGTACAGGGCATCGTAGGCATGAGTGTCCCCATCCGCAGCAGCAGCAGCCGAGGGCACCGCATCCACGACAGCCACCACAGCAGCAGCGACCGCAGCACTAGCCTCCTGTACCTCCCCCACAGCAGCAGAGGCAGCAGGTTAGGCCCCCACAGCGACCATAGCAGCAGCAGAGACCTCAGAGGGAACCTGCACCTCCCCAGCAGGCTCAGGACAGATTCTATGCCGCCCAGCAGGACCCTCAGTCATCAGGAGAGGTCGTCGAGGGTACTCTTCTTGTTTCTGCATGCATTGCATGTGTACTATTTGATTCTGGTGCATCGCATTCATTTGTCATCGATGATTTCTGCCGATCGATCGATTTTCTGTTGGAGTCTACCCGTGAGGATTTGGTAGTATCGACGCCATTAGGGAAGACCGCAGTGTTGGACCGATTTTGCGCGTCTTGCCCTATTCTGATTGGGGATATCTTCTTGCCTGTCGACCTATTTGTATTGCCGATGTCCGGTTTTGATGTTATCCTGGGCATGGACTGGCTTGCCGAGTACTACGCCATATTAGACTACTCTGCGAGGACAGTCACGTTCTGCATACCCGGCGTGCTAGAGTTTCAGTTTGTTGTCGAGCCCAGAGGAGGGCAGCTTTCTTGCCTGTTATCGTGTGTCGTTGAGGAGCCAGCTGCTTTGAGTATCGACCAGCTGCCGGTTGTTTGTGGTTTTCCTGATGTGTTTCAGGAGATTCCGGGATTACCACCTCATCGGCATACTGAGTTCCAGATTGATCTTGTGCCCAGTACTGCGCCTATTTCGAAGGCCCCGTATCGTATGGCACCGTTGGAGTTAAGGGAACTGCAGAAGAAGTTGGCCGAGTTGCACGAGCTAGGCTTTATTCGTCCGAGCAGTTCACCGTGGGGAGCGCCGGTACTCTTCATAAAGAAGAAGGATGGCTCGTTGAGGCTTTGCGTAGACTACCGCGAGCTCAACAAGGTCACGATCAAGAACAAGTACCCACTTCCGAGGATCGATGACTTGTTTGATCAGCTGCAGGAGGCGCAGTTCTTTTCAAAGATAGATTTGTGGTTCGGTTATCATCAGGTTTGGGTTCGAGATGAGGATATCCCGAAGACAGCCTTCAGGACGCGGTACGGTCATTTTGAGTTACAGGTCATGTCCTTCGGACTGACCAATGCACCCGCAGTATTCATGCAGTTGATGAACGAGGTCTTCCGTCCGTATCTTAATCAGTTTGTCGTGGTGTTTATTGACGACATTCTGATATATTCGAGGACTCGTGAGGAGCATGAGCGACATCTTGAGATTACATTGCAGACCCTCCGTGCACACCAGCTTTACGCGAAGCTGGAGAAGTGCAAGTTTTGGTAGGAGGAGGTAAAATTCCTCGGCCATGTAGTGACGAGGCAGGGTGTCGCTGTAGACCCCTCGAAGATTGATGCCGTGCGTCAGTGGGACTAGCCCACGAATGCATCCGAGATCCGCAGTTTTCTTGGTTTGGCGGGCTACTACCGACGTTTTATTGAGGGATTCTCTCGCATTGTAGCCCCGTTAACCAGGTTGACCCGGAAGGGTGCCGAGTTCATTTGGAGCGATGCTTGTGAGCAGGCGTTTATGGAGTTGAAGGACCGCCTCACGTCCGCTCCTGTCCTCACCTTTTCCTCTAGGAGTGATGGATTTGTTGTATTTACTGATGCCTCACGAGTTGGCTTAGGTGCTGTCCTGATGCAACACGGGAAGCCGGTGGCTTATGCGTCCCGACAGCTTAAGGTACATGAGCTGAACTACCCTACGTACGATCTGGAGCTGGCAGCGGTTGTCTTTGCGCTGAAAGTGTGGAGACACTATCTTTATGGGGTGAGATTCGAGCTCTTCTCTGACCATAAGAGCTTGAAGTATTTGTTCTCTCAGTCCGAGCTAAACATGAGGCAGAGACGTTGGATGAAACTCCTGAAGGACTACGATTTTGATCTTCAGTACCACCCGGGCAAGGCGAACGTGGTGGTAGATGCCCTCAGTCGTCAGCCACGAGGCCTGGTGGCGCATATGATGATTCAGGAGTGGAGGATGCTCGAGGATATAGCAGAGTACGACTTTGAGTTTGGTCTGCAGTCATCTATCGTTCAGCTATCAAGCTTGTCGATTCAATCCTCTCTTGTCGCAAGGGTGATCGAGGCTCAGCAGACAGACAATTCGTTACAGGATTACCGAGCAGAGGCAACATCTGAGAGTCAGACGGATTGGCAGATTGATTCTGACGGTGGACTTCACTTCAGAGGCCGATTATGTGTCCCGGATATTCCTGATTTACGCCGAGATCTTATGACCGAGGCACATCGATCGCGTTTCTCTATCCACCCTGGCTCGACGAAGATGTATCATGATATGAGACGCCGGTATTTTTGGTCAGGGATGAAGCGCCAGATAGCCAGTTTTGTAGCCGAATGTGACACCTGTCATCGTATCAAGGCCGATCATCAGAGACCCCCTGGTCTATTGCAGTCGCTGAGCGTCCCGATGTGAAAGTGGGAGCATATATCTACCGATTTTGTCTTAGGTTTGCCGAGGACTCAGCGTGGTCATGACGCCATCTGGGTTGTTGTGGACCGTCTGACGAAGTCGGCACATTTTCTTACGATCTGTGAGACTTGGCACACAGATCGGCTCGCCAGGATGTTTATTGATGAGATCGTGAGATTGCATGGTGTTTCCATCTCGATTGTTTCAGACCGAGATCCGAGGTTCACGTCTCAGTTCTGGAGGAGCTTCCAGAGAGCGATGGGTACTGATTTGCAGCTCAGCACCTCGTATCATCCGCAGACCGATGGTCAGACCGAGAGGGTCAACTAGATCCTTGAGGATATGCTTCGGGCTTGCGAGATTGATTTCACGGGTAGTTGGGACGAGCACCTGCGATTGGCTGAGTTTGCATATAACAACAGTTATCAGGAGACCATTGGCATGGCTCCTTTTGAGGCATTATATGGCAGACCGTGCAGATCTCTGAGTTGTTGGACCAAGGTTGGAGAGCGACTTCTCCTAGGTCCCGAGCTTGTGCTGCAGACGTCAGAAGCTATTGACATCATTAGATAGAGGATGCGCACAGCTCAGAGCCGGCAGAAGAGTTTTGCTAATCGTCGGCGTCGTCTCTTGGAGTTTGCCGTTGGGGACTATGTGTATCTCAAGGTCTCACCCATGAAGGGTGTAGTTCATTTTGGGACGAAGGGCAAGCTTGCTCTGAGATTCATAGGACCTTTCGAGATCACTGGGTGCATTGGCGCTGTGG
Organism: Magnolia kwangsiensis; assembly: GCA_037074715.1. Lineage (NCBI taxonomy): Eukaryota > Viridiplantae > Streptophyta > Magnoliopsida > Magnoliales > Magnoliaceae > Magnolia > Magnolia kwangsiensis. The sequence goes on from CM073588.1 coordinate 64,373,080, forward strand.
CCTACCGGCTTGCCTTGCCATCACAGTTGTCTGGCGTCCACAACGTCTTCCATGTCTCTATGTTGAGAAAGTGTGGGTCAGACGTCGTTCCTGTTATTGATTGGCAGCCATTGGAGGTTCGTGAGGATGCTTCTTATATTGAGCAGTCAGTTCGTATCCTCGATCGAAAGGAGCAGGTCCTCAGGACCAAGGTCATTCCCTTAGTGAAGGTACAGTGGGGCCATCATAGTGTGGATGAGGCATCTTGGGAGCACGAGGCAGAGATCCGCAAGCGTTATCCCCATCTTTTCGATGATTGATTGTATAATGTATTATGGTGCTTGATTATATATGATGTTATGTTCCCTATTTTCTTTTTAAGTTATGATTAGTTGCGATGGTAGTGTAAATTTTGAGGACAAAATTTTTATAAGGTGGGGAGAGCTGTAAGACCCGTATCATAATCCGTACTGTTCCATCGCTTCCCGCGATCCTTCTCGTCAAATTTCGACAATCCTCGACCTGTAGTTGACGTTGCGCACGACCGTAAGTCGTATCCTATTCATTTGAGTCGGCTTAATATAAGACTTGTATCATTGCGACTGCACCGTCGCCGCGGTTCCAACGCCGCAACTCACGCACCGATCCGATACCCAGACGATGAGATGCGGACCCACGTTCAGTTTGAGAAAAAACACCGCACGTTGCAAATCCCAAGAGAATCTCTACAAAGTGTCAAATCAATCCCATCAATCAATCACCCATCAATCACTTTATGTCAAGTACAAGCACCCATGCTTCCTTTCTCCACAAGTCAAGCAACCACCCAAGTCAACTGACACATCACCTCACCCATCACTCACATCCATCAACCATCACCCCTTCACATCACTCCATCTCTCATTACATCACACCTCTCTCTCTCATTTCTCATCACAATTCCAATCAAGCAAGAGCCTCCCACGTCCAAGGCCTTCCATGAGAGAAAAATGTGCATTTCGGTGGCCCACTTCCCATCTCCAAATCTCATCATCCTAGCCATCCATTTCCCATCTCCACCATCAAAATGAAGATCTAGGAGACCGGCATCCCGACGGACCAAGAAGATCAAGTGGTGGGTGTTTCCATAAGCTAGATTTTTATATTTCTATGATGGGCCAAGTGAGGCCCACCGATCAATGGTGTGGATCTCATTTGGGACCCTAAGATGTGGCCGATGGCCCATCTTGATCATCAAATCATTCCATGATGGGGCCATTCTCCATGGACCCCATCATGATGTTTACTTTCCTTGTATTAAAGAGGTCATCTAGACCGTCCATTTTTGGTGGAGTGGGATCTCCACCATTGATCTTTTATTTGGACGGTCCCATATGTAATGGGACCCATTGATGTATGTTTGGATGGTTGAAATGGAGGGCCCATAGTGTCGGGGTCCCTCCATGCACGTGTGTCATTCAATCTCTCTCTCTCTCTTCCTATCATTATTTATTTATTTATTTATTTTCTGGAATGTTGATGAGGCCATGTGGCCCACTTGAATGAGTCCCACATGAACTATGTATTTTATCCAAACCCTCCATGAGTGGGGCCCATCTTACACGTATCATCCATCTTGTGGTGGCCCACGTAAATAAAAAAAAAAAGGGGAAAAAGCAACGTCCAGCGTCTGGACGTTGCTGGACATTGAAGGAGAAACATAAATTTTGCTTGGATTCTTAAGCTCATGGGGTGGGCCACCCATATAGGCCCCACCATGATATATGTATTCAATCCATGCCGTCCATCCCTTTCCTCATATTATTTTAGACGTTGAGCCAAAATATGAAGCTGATCCAACTCTCTAGTGGGCCATAGTGTTGAAAATAGCGTCAAAACTATTGAAATCCTTCCAGATTTCTGTTTACACGATGAAAGAGGCCCGATATTGGACTCATTGGATTCGTTGTGGGTTGTAGAATCCAATGGCAGGAGTGGATTCTTTAGACATGGGCCCCACACGATAAGAACCCCAGAAAACGGGTTTTCAAAAAAAAAAAAAAAAAAACAAAAGGCGGCAGAGATTGCTGCTGTGTCCGGACGAGCTGGCTGCGCCAGCGACTGCGGGCGAGCGCTGGGCAGGGTCCCACGGCTCTGTACGTGGGCCCCACCTTGATGTTTGCTTGTCATCCAGTTCATTCATGAGGAGGGCCACCCCTTGAGGTGGGCCCCCACCAAGTTTCAACGGAATCCAAGACTCAGGCGGCCCACATCACAAGAAATAGTGGTGACTGAACTTTACCATTGAGACCCTTTTTGGGCCCACTGCAGTTCGGGATCAATCTGAAATTTTTGTCTCCCGTTCATCCAGGTCTTTGTGATCTTAGCAGCAGATTAGATGGAAAATATAGGTTATGGTGGGTCCCACGTGAAGCCCACGGTGATATGTGTGTTATATTGCCACCGTCCGTATGGACGGTGGACTCCACTGTGATGTATGTGACTATCCACACTGTCCACCGTTTGGACAGTGGGACCCATCATGATTTATGGGTTCTATCCACTCCATCCACATGATAAATATATAAATAATGAGGTGGGCCTCTATGTGGACCCACCCCCACTATGATGCATGTGCTACATCCATACTGTCCACCTATTTTGAGAGCTCATTTCATGATATGAGCTAAAAAAATGAGGCAGATCTATGTTTCAAATGGGCCCACCTTGGTGTGTGTTTCGGGCCCACAATTTACTTAATTATGGTCATTCATTGAGACCTACTTTGGTACATATCCAAAGCCTATGGGACTAAGCCCATTTGACATATGCAAGGTCCATGGGACTAAGCCCATTTGATACATAAAGAGCCCATGGGATCAAGCCCATTTGATGTGTATGGGGCGCAAATGGAGTGGCCCATTTGACATATTTAAGGCTCATGTGTGTAGGCCCATCTGACATATTTCAAGGCCCAAGTTGTGAGGCCACTTTGATGTATTTCAAGGCCCATGGATTATTGACCATTGCAATGTACATAAGGCTCATTGGTGAGGCCCATTAATGCAACCCATTTGGTGAATATGAGACCCATGTAATACGACCCATTTGATATATCTAAGGCCCAGGGATCGAGGCCCAACGGATGTCCTTAGGGTCCATTGCAATATATGTTTCTCATGGTTTGTGAAACGATATTTATGGCAAGCCGTGCCTAGGAAACAATGTTGGTTTGATGTTTACATTGTATGTACAATGTTGGTTAAATATCCGCATTGTAACTCTCTTTAGGGCCCTGTAACGCCCGTGAAAAATCCGTACTTGGGCTCGAGTACCAACTCGACCCGAAATCGTGTAGAATTAATTTCTATGGAAATTAAGCGTAAGTTAGCTAGCGTAACGCTAGAGTAGCTGGGAAATAGTCCCCGATCACTTTAAATACGTTCTACAAGACCCAAATCGAGTAGAACAAATGACTCTACAATACTTTATAACCTCGGATCAAACTCTAAGCAGGTTTGTTCTCTGGACCGCTTTGAATCATTGTATTGAATCTAGACCGCACGTCGAAAGTCCGATACTTCCTATCTTAGACCGTTAGAACCGCCTTGTTGGACTTGACACACATTTCGAAAATCAAGTCCAACCGATAATCGCAGGCTATTTCATTAAGCCCGGATTGAAGAGAGTACGAATAGGGACATAATTGGAATTTGAAATTTAAATCTGGCACACGACTTGACGCGTTAGTATTAAGCGTTCTGACCGTCAGAATTCAGCCCGATTACACCCTCGGATCAGGAAAAATTTTAATTTTATATCATGAGACTTTCAGCCCTGATCTACGTGCAGTGACCGCTGAACTGAAACTGGTTCGCCACGCGCGATCTGAGAACCCTTCCGGACTGAAAACTTAATACGTGCTATATCTGGTACGCATGAGCTTAAGTCCGATCGCATTCGACCAGGGGACCACCAGAAAGCATCTTTTGGACCGAAACAGCCCCGAATTGGATATGCACTAAGTAAACTTCGTTCCGGAGCCTGTTTTCGGCGTTTTTAAGCTTATAAAATGGGTTGAAACCCTCATTCCTCTCTCCCATCCGAAATTACAAAACCCTAACTTTGGGAGAGAGAAAAGGTGAGAGTTTGAGAGAGAGTAGAAGGGATTTTTCCCGCCTTCGTGCCGCTAGTTGCACGTGCTTCAGCAGCTTATCCCAATCACCTGGCCGGTGATTCTTTCACTTTTTCAGGTATGAAACAATCCTAGAAGTTGCTGATTTAGGGTTTAATAGGATTCATAGCGTGTTAGCTAACGTACTTCGTAAAACAGGTTCTCCTACTGCCGTAGACGAAGCGTACGCGCTCCGTTCGAAATCACGCATCCGTAAGAGATAAGGTGAGGATTCTAGACACTTTGATTGACGGTTTCCAACGCTTTCAATGTCGTTTAATAGTAGATTATTGACGGCATCGCCGTTTGAAATGTACAACATGCTCTCCGTTTCCTGTTTCGTAAATTAACGAAGAATATGAGATTTAGGGCATTTTAGTCATTTGTAAGAAGTACAGTTTATATTCATATTTTGTTGATGTGATTGACATGGTTTGTTGTCGCATTAGGAAGTTAGGAATGCATGCATAATTAGTTTGGCGAAGAGATTCGCCTAATTGCGCACTTCGGGTCGACATACTATATGTAGACTTAAGTGTGTAGTGTATGTGTTTGTATAAATGCTTGTATTAGTATGTATTGAATTAAATGATGTTATGAGATAGTTTGAGATTGATTTCTCAATTAATATGCTGACCTAAATGATTTCCTACATGTTGACTATATGCATGATTTCCTTACATGCATGAAATATATGTGCTTGAAGATTTGCCTAAGTTGAATGTTATAACATGTGTTAACATGCTCACATGATTGTATTTCAATTCCAATATTCCTATATAAATTGTTGATGTGTTTCCATAATTTTTTGGGACTATACTTAGTCCAAGCAGTCGGTAACTGAGCGAATTCGTGGCTGCCTGGTCTTAGCCACGAACGACGCGTCGATGAACGCGAGTCGTGTTTGGAGTTGGCGGCAGTGGTTAGGCCACGCGAAGTGTTTTACGCACTTCATGTCGTTCAACTTGAGATGCGATTGCACTAGTCGAGCCCGTCAAGTAACCCGACTGGCCGATGTATGTTCACCCTATATGAGTCATAACTGCTTGAACCTAGGGTACTGAACTTACCATTGTAAACCCTGTTAACCATGGTACCTTGATCCACGAAGACTCATGAGCCGGGCATGGTGGTATGGGACACCGTGGTCGAGTTGTCGGCCTACGCTAGGGCCACAAACCTCCCCGTAGTGACCAGTGAGCACCTAGTCTCGTGAGCAGATTATGGTGGTATGGGACACTATATTCTAGCTGTCGGCCTACATGATCAGGCGACGAGTCCTTTGTAGTGACCGCGAGCGTATTCTAAGTCTACGGGAGGCGACGACCCTTCAGTAGCAGTAGAGTACAGTAGGCCTGTATTGATAAGGTGATGGGGGAGCGGTGCAACGAGTGCGAGCAATAGCCCTGGCAGCCCTTGCAGCGACCTACAAAATATACATCGTATGAGATTACTAGGAGTGACGACCCTAGACAGGATTTGTGTTGGGATTGATACAAGGGAAGTACCTTAGTTTTCCAATCCTGCTGTTTGAATGGACTAATAACAACTTGAAAATTATATCACCATCCCATTGCATGTGCCAGGAAGATGTGGAGCACTTGAGGGTTGATTGCATGCCGCGGTTGTAAGATGGTGCCGTATGAGGGAGATCGTCGGTGAGGGCATACATCACGTCATATCATCTTGCATTAACAACAGTATTAGGATTGTCTGATCTACTGCTTTACTATTATCACATGATTGATTTGTGAACATGCTAATCTTTGCTCTATGATTCCACTGAGTTGATCACTCACTCCCACGTTACGGGATGGTGTTTGCAACACCCACCAAACCCTATTGTAGATGCAGGTGAGGCTGAGATCTAGGAGGCAGAGCCAGACTTCGACGAGGACTAGGACGAGTTCTCGTACATGCAGTATCATGATGGCTTTGCGTAGGTGACCTGGATTGATGGGACTTCAGTTGGACTATTTTGAACATTTCATTTTGTTCATGTATATGTATATGAGACTCAGAGATGTATTCATACTTTAGAGACAGATGAGATCTACTTGTTTTTCCTTACAGTGATATATATATTGTTTAGTCTTCCGCTTACTTTTATCACTGGATCTGGAGTATGAATTGCAGTTTTGGTATACTTTTACTTATGTGGATGCTTTAAATCAGACAACATTGAATCATAATCATTTTTATTGCATAAGTGACGGTCTGGAACTTGGGAGTTGAGTTTATACACGACCCCCGATTTTCAGGGTGTTACAGGCCCATTGATAGGTCCATACCCGTTACTATTCATTGCCTTATAACATGCTTAGTATAATCTCATGACTCATGCCCATACGCATCATATGTATGCTTGATATGAGTAATGACTGATCATAGCATACGCCATTGGGCAGACCATTTACGGGACTCGTTATGTGACTGAGTGCCCCACATGATCGCGCAGTACGCACTGGATTGCTGCATGTTTTGACAGCGTGATTCATGCATCTCGCATACGTGTGACTTGATCACTGCACGCCCTAGCGACATCAGGGTCGTGGCTCCACAGGTATATCGTGGGTGGCCGTATTGGATACCGAAAATACTTATTCTAGCACTATGGGCACTTAGGATGTCCTTGGGTGAAAGTCTCAGAACCTTTTTGGTACCAAGAGATGCTCCAACGTCTAGACCGAGTGGATACATGAGCGCCTGAGTGCCGAATACCAGTAGGCCGCGTCTCCCACTGTGTCGTGGTCGGTTGGAAGGGGGTATGGCCTTATCCACCTGAGTGAGGGGGCTATAAGCTAGGCTGAGTTTGACCAGTTAACAAATGAGTTCGCTATCGATGAGCTGGGTAGGTAATGGCAGACTACTGGTCAGGCGGATAGTGAGGTCTATTCCGCTTGCTTGACTGTGCAGCTAGGGAGGTGGCAGTCTCTGCAAAGTGTATTAGACCCCGGTGATGTCCAAAGGGGAACTGTACTGATCTATGTACTCGAGGAGTACCGACTTGCTTGGATTGCATTTCGCATATGACATTCGGCTATATAGGCCTTGCATTGTATCGGTGTGGCCGATGACATTCATATCTCATCGCATAGCTTTGGCATGGTTGATTTTATGAACTTACCACATACTTCTGCATTGTTCTGATACTGTACACTTGACGTTTTCCTTACGCACACACTTACACCACCCTCTAAGCTTTTGTAAGCTTATGTACGATAGTTGCGTGTAGGTAGCGTTAGACAGCAGCAGCGCTGAGACAGGAGCGCGTATCAGGAACTTTTGGAGACTTTTGATCACCTTTTATTTCCCTTTCTGCATTGTACTTAAAATTTTTTTGATATAGTGGATATGTGGTGATGTTGTTTTGTGACTTGGTTATGCTTGTGGTTATGCTCCATTACAAAAAAAAAAAATTCATTCTGAAAATCTTACTTGTAGGATCCCAAGATCGGAATCTGGTATTTGATTACCAGGAGCCGAGGATGGGGGCACTACGGAGGCTGTCGGCACCGGATTCGGCAATTGAGATTCCTGTGAATCCAATTTTCGGGTTTGGGGCGTGACAAGCTGGGCCCAATATTGGCAGACGGATAGTGGGGTCTCTTCCACTCTCCCAGTTATCCATTCAGATAAGGGCTGCAAGCTGGAGTGGAGTGTACTAGACGCCGGTGATTATCTAGAATGTACTAATATTTGTTGAGTTGTATGAGGATTTGGATGAAGATTGGCATGCTTGAGTTACATCTCGCATTGCATGGTCTTGATATGACCGATAACATTCATATCTTGCACCGCATAGCCTTGGTACGGCTGATTACATTCATGTACTTATCAACATGATTTCACATTACTCTGACATTGCATTATGAGCACGTTCATACTACGCACACACTTACACCACCTCTAAGCTTTGTATAAGCTTATGTACGATTGATGCGTGCAGGTGACGCCAGGACGCAGCCATAGCCTCGTCATAGTTAGAGTGTGTATTCTAGCTTCTAAAGTTTCTGTTATTTTCATTATCTTGTATTTTCCTTTCAAACACATTGTACTCAAAGTTTTTGATCATAGTGGATTTTGTGATGGTGTTCTTGTGGTTAATATTCGTGAGTTATGTTTATGGTTATGCTTATTACGAATCAAATCATGTTTGAAATCCTCCTTGCAGGATCCTAGGATCAGAACTTGGTGTATGAGTGTCGGGAGCCGATAATGGGGTATTATGGATACTGTCAGCGCCAGATTCGGCAATCGAGAATTTCGTGAGCCCAATTTCTGAGTTTGGGGCGTGACATTATCGATACTGTGTCATTTTTATTGATATTTGAATTTTGATGATATTGATTGTCCTCAATATCAAAAATATTTACCAAGACTTTGCTGGATAGATCTATGTGACTTTTCGATATCTATAAGTCCTATGTTTTCTAGCTCCTATGATTGTCAAATTTTGTAGTGTCAAAACCTCTTGGAAGCTGTATCTTGTTTAAGTCATCTTTTTGGTTAAGATCATGCAATTCAAGTACAAGTTCAAGATGTTCTAATTCAAGATTCAAGCATTATAAGTATAAGAGATATACAAGTTCAAGAACTACATCAACTGATAGTTCAAGCTTTCAAACTTCAACCTATGTCAAGAGAAAATGCTTTACTTTGGTACTCAAAACTCAAGGTGAATTACAGCTTAAGTACTTCAAGTTCAAGCTTCAAAGTGTTTCAAATTCAAACTTCAAAGTGTTACAAGTTCAAGCTTCAACATACGTTAAGATATCAAGCTTCGTGAACTTCAGGATTAACAATCAACCGAAACAAAAGATGTTTCAATATCACTTATAAGGTATGAATGACCCTAGATTGATCACAGGTTAGGTCATATTGATTGCATACTTTAATTGGGTCACTATATAAGTGTACTAGCTTATGTTCGACTAGTCCTAGTACTGCCTCTATCAGTCTAAGAAATTCTTCGACCAGTCCAAGGTTTGTTACTTATTTTCAGGATTTTCTGTTATAGCCTCAACCAATCCTGAAGACTTCTCGACCAATTGAGTAAACAATGCTTGACCAATCAAGCAGGCTCGACTCAATGTCCAGTAACTAAATTGGGTCTCACACAACCAGTCGTGAGCATGTCTCGATCGGTCATGCAGGCCATTCAACCAGTCGTGAAATGACTTTATCTTATCATACTCGAATTTTTAAAAGTTTGTTGATCCTTTGACCAGTCGAGCTAACCTCTATGCCAATGGACTTAACAGTTTCTGCACTTATAAATAGAGCATGATTTTTAGAGTTTTTCATTGAATTCAAGCAAAATCAAGACACCACACTGAGAGATAAGTTTGTGATATTCTTAAGATATTTAGTGCTCATTTAATATTCTCTTTAATTTAGCTTTTTGTATTTGATTTTGAGTTCTACATTCTAATCTCATTTGAAGAAGGGATTTTAGTTTTTCCCCTTTCTTAGAATCAAAATCAAATCAAGCTAGCCCAAGGTGATTTAATTTAAAAATCATTTAGAACTTATAACCTTTTCATAAGTGAGTGTGAACATTGAACATCTACGTTGAACTTTTACTCCAAATTAATTCTACCAGGCTACATCAAAGGAGAATATCCGGATAAGTATTTTATATTTCTGTAAATATATTCTTTTGGTTTCTTCGAGATTGTGTCAGGAAAAATCTCTTTCCTTTTGGTTTGTCTGAGGTGATCCAGAAAACTCAAAGTGTGGAGTTTTTTTGAATTGTGTAAGCCCACTTGAAAGACACAATTGTGAAGGTTTTAGGTGAACCTTGAAAACCTTATTTCATAGTGAACGCCAATATCCACCGTGTGAGGATATTAGGAGTGGAGTAGTTATGTGGCTATTTTTCTAAACAGTTGGTGTACACACAAGCAAACCACTATAATTTCTGGTCTTATGATGGTTAATTGATTGGGGCATTTTTTGAATGTTGTAATTTCCTTTCAAGCATTTATGGAGAATGTTGTAATCTTGTATGTAAGTGTGGGAATGCTATAATAGCTTAGTTATTTTATTTGCTATTTTATTCTTTATTCCACTGTGTCAATTTGGGATTTTGATACACAAACCGTTCTAGGAATCAGGTTGTCCTACCATAAGCCATTGGTTTTTGGTGTAAAGTTATCCTTAGAACAACATTTGTATCAGCCTCTCAATACTTAAACATTTGAGGTTGTTATTCATTTCTACTTTATGAGATTGTTTAAGTATTATCCTTATTTACAATTGTTTATTTTTATATTTAATTTTTAATTTGGCATAGTCCTATTCACCCCCCCCCCCCCCCCCCCCCCCCCCCCCCCCCTCTAGGACTCTTGCTCGGCCTTTTCAATATCAATGACTGTCCTTGATATCATCGATGGTACTTTCAATTTGAATTTTGATGATATCGATGGTACTTTTGATTTATCAAATATTTTGTTAAAAATACTTTATGGTTACTGGACATAAGGAGGACTCAATTTGATGTTATCAATAGTAGTTTGATATATTAAGAATGAGTGTTCGATTGAATCGACCAAGAATCAATGATATTGAACTTAGCTGAAAACCTAAAGAAATTTCCATCTTAAAACTAGGTTTCCAGACTTTTAACACCTATGTTATTCTAATTTTTTCTTAATGCTTTTGTTTACCTGTGTGTTTTGGGATTTGGAATGTGAGGCTAAGTTTACCTATGATGAGCTCTGATCACACATCCGGTTGAGGCAATGTCTTAAACAATCTTCATATGGGGCCCACTTGACTTATTAACTCAACACTCATGCTAATTGACAAACCAGGGCACTTTCAAATTACACACCGCCGCATTAGGTAAACATAGTAAAAAAACATTCACTCAACTAAAACATAGAAAATGCAATCTTATTATATGCATGCATGCGTGAATGCATCATCGACTTGGGGATGCTCATCCATTCGGAGTTGGGCTCATCATTGTTGAGGATTAAATATTGCATATCAGACCCCAGTTATTGCCTAGATTTACCAACATGGCAGGGTTTAATGGTCCACTTTAATCATGTTTATGATGCAAGGTGTATTTAGGAGCTTGGACTACAAAAGGATGCTAAAATCATGGATTTAACACTCAGAATTCACCAAGGCAAGGGACGGACCTCAGGGGACCAAGACTGACGAATTTACACGCCAGTGATCTAAAAAATTTAAGAAATTGAAGTTTAAGTGGCCTAAAAGTCAGCCAGAAAACAAGATCACAAGGTTTTCACCATCCGTTCAACTGGAAACTTCATAGATGGCCTCAGGACCATAAATTAACCATTCACGTCGAAATTCATCCATTTGATCCTTCTGAAAGTGTCCTAACAGACAGATTAGACCCTAAAATATGGATTAAGAGCCCACCTGCAAGGTGGATATGCCTAAAAAACTTGTTCACTCCCCAAGTATAAGGTTGTCATCGAGTTTTCTTTCGTGTCTTCACTCTCGTGCTGACCGGTTTTCATGCTGCGATCTCTTGGAAAGTCTCTCTTTCTCGATTCCTTCGTCTAAGTACTATCTTCCCATCACTTCTCATTTACTTTCATTGTCCCATATGCATTACATGTTCATATATCCTTTACATTGAGGACAATGTAGATTTTAGGTTGGGGGTGAGAGATTAGGTTACCTAATCAGTGCTTTCTTAGTCTTTAAGCAAAAATTGTGAAAAACTTTTAAAATTATTCTGGAAATTCTTGTGAACTCGAAGTGATTTTGATGGCCATCTAGGGCACATTGGATTTCAAAATACGTGATGTTGGTAATTTATAACTCTTGGATTTATTATGTGTTAAATTTCACAGTTAAGTTTGAATTATTAATCCATAATTAAAAGTTGTAAACATTAATTGAGTCATAATTTCACATGTCACATCTCGCATTCACATTAAGGTTTTAATTTCAAAAACTTATTCACTCCCCAAGTATAGGGTTGTGATGTAGTAATAAACTCGATGAGACCGAGGTCGAATCCCAAGGGACTAATACCTATACGAAATCTGAAACTAAGTAGAACTAGAAGTAGACTAAGATGAAATCTAAATCGATTGTAATTAGAGGAATAATGATGAAATAATTATCTAAAACTTAAAGAATTCAGGGAAAGGAAACTAGGGATTCAAAGGATCCACTTGTAGAGATCAGAAAGATCTTGTGCTTATTTTAAGAAGTCAACTGGACTTAGGGTCCCATTTTCATCCAGTTGAAGTGTGTAACAATGGAAATCGAACTAAACTTCCTTTGAGATAGTTTTCAAGAGATGAAAGGTATATGAATTAGAATGGATTCCATCACCAAATCATACCCAGAAGATAAAGTAAACAACAGAATTAAACTAATTACCAACCAATCAACAATGCATGAAGGTTAGGGAGGGTACCGTCATCTGACCATGCCCAGGAGACGATGGTGAACAACAGGGCTTCCTAACATCATAAACATATAAAGGAAAGGAACATGCTCAAAGCTATCGCAGACCCATTGTAATTTTAGTCACAACAGACCATTAAAAACTAAAAACATTCCCTTAACAATCAAACTAATATCAAGTTCAGTTCACAAATTAAAATTAAATCAAAGGCATAAAGTAAAGTCTCCCATTATGCTACAAGCTTCACCTCTTAGCCCTAGCTAAGAGGTTTAGCCTAGAATAAACATGATTAGGCTAAAAATTCTTAATGAAATAAAAAGCAGTAGAATTAAACAAATAAATAAAAATAAATATTACTCAACTCTCTCTCTCTCTCTCTCTCTCTCTCTCTCTCTCTCTCTCTCTCTGCTCCACGGCTGCCTCTAAATTGACTTCCTCTCTCCCTTCTCTTTTCTTTCTTTTATAGAGGTAGGAAGGTCAGTTAGATGGCCTGGGCGGTGAGAAGGAGTTATGCACTCCTCTTTACATAGCTCTTTACACAGAAAAGGCTTCATACGAAAGCTCTGTTTCTCGCAGCAAGAAATGCGTAAAAGGCTGCATTTGGACTGAAGATCAGGACATTGATCGTCCCGATTATTGTATCTGTCATCACGGCTAGGGTCAAGCCTGGCTGGGGCTTCACTTGGACAATTTAGATCACTGATCCGATCATGTTCTGGGTCACACAACTCCCCGGAAGATCTGGATTTCCCGGACGCGCAATCTTGGCTCCAACCCGCGCTGACGTGTTTAGTGGGGCCCACTTCACTTTTGTTTTAAAAATCCACACCGTCCAGTATATTTAGCTCAAAAAACCATTTTAAGATGGTAGGTTTTGAGTGCTGCTGACATGGCTCACTTGCTTTTCCATTTTTCCATCCAACTTGTGTTTGAAAAGTTGAAAACCGATCTATGTTGTTCTCTAGAATTTCGACACCTAGGCGTGGGTTGTGGCTGCCCCACGAGATGAATGGACGGTCCAGATCATTGATCTAGATGTTGAACGAGCCTCACAAATGAAAAAATGGATGGACAGCGAAGGACGTTGTCCGTTCTTGCAAGGAGTCGGGCCAGCTGACTTTGATCGGGACTCCTGGTCTAGTGCGGCTCACGTGTAGACGTGCTATGTACATGCACGTTACACGTGGGGTCCACTGTGATGCGTGTGAAATATCCGTTCTGTCCATTAGATCTGTCAAATCATTTTAATAGTTGGGACTAAAATTTAGGCATATCCATCTTACAAGTGGGCCCATAATTTGGATTTTAGGGTCTAATCTGTCCATTGGGACACTTTTAGAAGGATCCAATGGATGAATTTTAACGAGAATGGTTAATTTATGGTCCTGAGGTCATCTATGAAGTTTTCAGCTGAACAGATGGTGAAGATCTTGCATTTTGGCTGACTTTCAGGTCACTTGAGCTTCAATTTCTCGAATTTCACGGATCACTGGTGTGTAAATCTGTTGATCTTGGTCCCCTGAGGTCCGTCCCTTGCCTTGATGAATTCTGAGCATTAAATCCATGCTTTTAGCACCTTTTTGTAGTCCAAGCTCCTAAATACACCTTGCATCACAAACATGATTAAAGTGGACCGTTAAACCTTGCCATATTCATAAATCTAGGCAATAACTGGGGTCTGATGTGCAATATTTGACCCTCAACATAACCCCCAACCAGTATTTTTCTAATCCTGAGCAAAGTATGAGAATAATAAGTTAAGAAATACATGAAAATTTATATGTAATCGAGTGAATTTTATATAATAATCCAGATACGAGAATTCTAAGATTCATGAATGTCGGGTATTACTTTCTCTTGAACTCAAGTGCATAGTAAACTTCATAATCAAGTTCAAAGTATTAATTCATAAATTAAAATAATTTCAAACATTGAGTTTCATGGGTGTATAGTGTAATATTGACTTATCATCATTAAAATTCACTTCTCTATTTCAGGATATCATTGGTAAACAGCAAGAGAATTCATGATAACCAAAACTTGTCTCACAGATCATCTGTTTATTCTTCCAGCTTTTGATTTTTTCTATTAAAAGGAATGTCAAGAAGGGGAATCAAATCCTCACTTATAGGGAGCAAACCTATGGTGAAGACCGTACACCCAAACCTATTTCACATATCATTCCTAAGGAATTAAATCCTCACCTATAAGGAGCAAACCTATGGTGAAAATTATTCGCCCAACTCTTTCCAAAGGTATCTATTTTTTTTTCAGGTATTTTCTTTTTCTTTAATTGATCATGACGGGCAAATTTTCTAGGTTGGTTCCTTGCATGCTTAGTGATTACTAAGTTAACCCTTCAATATCAAACTGAAACATTAATGTGAAAGTAAGATGTGACAAGTGAAAGCATTACTCAATCAATGTTTATAACTTCTAATTCTGGATTAATAATTCAAACTTAGTTGTGAAATATAATAGATACTGAATCCAAGAGCCATAAATTACCAACATTACGTATCTTGAAATTCTAAGTGCCTTAGATGGTTGTCAAAATCACTTCGAATTCACAATAAATTTCAAAAAAATTAAAATTTTTCACAATTTTGATAATTTTTGCTCAAGATGAAGAAAATATTGATTCGGTAACCTAATCTCCCACCCCCAACCTAAAATCTACATTGTCGTCAATGTAAAAGATATATGAGCATGCAATGCACCTAGGACAACGAAAGTAAATGAGAAGTAATGGGCAAATAGTACCCAGATGAAAGAATCCAAAGGCCATATAGGTTGCAGCATGAGAGCAGCTAGGTATAAGAGTGAAACTAACAAAACCAAACTATCTTAAAACAATGTTTCAAGCAAACTACACTAACAGCATAAAACCGTCTATCCTAGAACAACATCAAGCAAACTATTCTAGTCTTATGAAAGCAGGAAAAAACTACTCGATCATGCTGCAAGGCTCCTCTTCCTGCTAATATCTTGATAACTTTCTCAATAAGTTCCTCAACAGGATCATCCAAAAGCCCTTTTTGCAATAGCCTTGGACGCCCTGGAGCATGACTTTCCAGAGAAACTTATGTACCTCATAAGAATTTTTTTGTTGAATTGCTTGAGGTATCCAGAGTATATACAATTCACTTCTGATAGAAGGAATTTCAACGTTAGTATCCCATGGTGAATCAGAGACTACACATAGATAAAGTTTAGAAAAATTCACAAGAAGTGATGTAGTCTCAACATATTTCGAAGTGTTAGACTTTGGTTCAATTTACAGCTCCTCCTCCCTTAATGGTAAACATTCAGGATCTGTGGAAGAAGGGGCTTCAGAGTAAGGGTTCTCTTGGTCAGTGATAATTATCTATATGTTATCTTGCAAGACCTTCACTATGTCTTTTGACATGAGATCATTTGAATCTGCAAAGTATGCCAAACAATCATCTAAAGAGTTGGGAATTTCAGTTGAGCATGATTTATTTTCCACATTAGAGCTTGTGATGATCTACCCATCATTTTTAAAAGTAGATGAAAGTATGCCCTCTTACTCCAGCCCTGTGTAGACAAATTGAGGGTCAGTAGACAAAGTATTGATGTGTGAACTCTGTTCATCGATACTACTCAGAAGAGGCATTGAATCGTCAAAACACGACAGTTTAGATGGTGGCCTCAACTAGGTGGTTTCAAATTCTAGAGTTGTATCGAGCAAATCTTCCTTCTCCCGAATCACATCATCATTCGATTCGGATGAGTGGTCCAAACATGTTTCACAAGAGTTAGAAGGGTCGGTTGTAAGGGGCTCATCCTTCACTTTTAAATCAAACATGTTAGGTGAGAGGAATGGCTCATTATGACCGACCACTTTGTGTACGTCTTGATCATTGACATGGACCAAAATTTAGATTGATTCTAGGGGAATGTGGGCTACATGTTCATAATAGTCATCCTAGTACGCATCATTGTCTAATTTCATGTAGTGTACACTTCGGATGGGATAGCTTTCCTCACATTCTGTTCCCAGATTGGGTTGAGGTTCACATAGACTAATCTTTTCCTTATCATTGAACTTGAGTGTGTCATGTGAGTGAAGTGTGTTATCATCATTGTATTTGAAAGAAACCCATGTCTCTTCACCATTCTTTTAAACAGTTATCGAGATTGACTCATCAGGAAATTGAATCGTATGCTCATTAATGGAATCTAACTCCTCATTCTAAATTCCAGAGTTCTCCAAAAGCGAGTTAGGGTCACTTTCCTTGCTTTGTTTCTCTCGATTGGGTTCAGGCTGGGATAAACTAGCCTTGTTCCTCTCATTGAGGTGTGATTCGATCGCTTCTAATAATTTCATCATGTCTGCAACATGCTGGTTGAATTATTCTAGATTAAAACATAAATCCTCTTGGGTCATTTTTAGTTGGATCTCAAAGGTAAGGGATCTAAGAGAATAATCATTCGAGTGTATTGCTAGTTCATCTTCCCAACATTGATGTTTCCACTGATTATAGTCATACGGATCATACATGGGAGAATCTGATGGTTGATAATACATATTATCACTCATAATATAATCACGCATTGTTTTCTTTTTATCGGATGGATGATAATAATTCTCCCTCCCATAGTTATAATAACTCCAACACTCCCGTACTATTTTGTTAATCCGTGGGGTGTAATTATTCTCTCACATATGATTGCATAAGGATTTGTTAACCGGTGAATCTTTATATTCTGGTTGGTTCCCGATGATAATTTCAAAAAAGTTTTGAGACATGTTGATTTCTACCATAGTCATCATCCCAATATAGATTATTCTTCTCAGCATACTGACGTTCTCACTCATGCATATACATGGTGAGACCCTAACTCTAAATCTAATCTTAAGAAAAAGAAAAGAAAGGATCCTACAGCTGTATGAAAAGTATGAGGAGGAGAAGTTAGAAAGAAGTTACTAGGTTAAAGATTCCTATGTTAAGATTCTGCAAAAGAAAACATAAGAAGTTTGTTTATAGAAATAGAACCTAATCCAAAGAATAAAGAGAGTAAAGAAATTAGGGTGAAGTTACCACTTTAGAAGATCTATCAAAATCCTACAAAGCAGGAAAGCAGGTTAGTTTCTAAAAATCAAATAGAAAGAAAAATTTAAAACTAAGGTTAGTACAATCCTAATCTTAATCTAATTCTAAAACCAATTAATTTTAAAATAACATAGCCGTCAATCCTCGACAACGGCGCCAAAAACTTATTCACTCCCCAAGTATAGGGTTATGATGTAGTAATAAACTCGGTGAGACCGAGGTCGAATCCCAAGGAACTGATACCTGTATGTAATCTGAAACTAAGTAGAACTAGAACTAGACTAAGATGAAATCTAAATCGATTGTAATTAGAGGAATAATGATGAAATAACTATCTAAAACTTAAAGAATTTAGGAAAAGAAAACTAGGGATTCATAGGATCCACTTGTAAAGATCAGAGAGATCTTATGCCTATTTTAAGAACTCAACTAGACTTAGAGTCCCATTTTCATCCAATTGACATGTGTAACCATGAAAATCGAACTGAACTTCCTTTTGAGATAGTTTTTAAGAGATGAAAGGTATATGAATTAGAATGGATTCAATCACCAAACCATGCCTAAGAGATAAAGTAAACAACAGAATTAAGCTAATTACCAACCAATTAACAATGTATGAAGGTTAGGAAGGGTACCGTCATCCTACCATGCCTAGGAGACGATGGTGAACAACAGGGCTTCCTAACGTCGTAAACATAAAAAAGAAAATGAACATGCTCAAAGTTATCACAGACTCATTGTAATTTTAGTCACAACAAACCATTAAAAACTAAAAACATTCCTTTAATAATCATACTAATATCAAGTTTAGTTCACAAATTAAAATTAAATTTAAGGCATAAATAAGGTCTCCCATTATGCTACAAGCTTCACCTCTTAGCCCTAGCTAAGAGGTTTAGCCTAGAATAAACATGATTAGGTTAAACATCCTTAAAGAAATAAAAAGCAGTAGAATTAAACAAATAAAAACATTAAATACTACTCTACTCTCTCTCTCTGTGCTCCACGGCTGCTTCCAAATTGAATCCCTCTCTCCCTTCTCTTTTCTTTCTTTTATAGCGATAGGAAGGTCGGTTAGATGGCCTGGGCAGTGAGAAGGAGTTACGCATTCCTCTTTGCGCAACTCTTTACGTAAAAAAGGCTTCATGCGCAAGCTCTGTTTCTTGGAGCAAGAAATGCACAAAAGGCTGCGTTTGGACTGAAGATCAGGACACTGATCATCCCAATTATTGCATCTGCCATCACGATCAAGGTAAAGCCTGGCTGGGGCTTCACTTGTACGGTTTACATCACTGATCCGATCATGTTCTGGGTCACACAACTCCCCGAAAGATCTGGATTTCTCGGAAGCGCGATCTTGGCTCCAACCTGTGCTGACGTGTTCGGTGGGGCCCACTTCACTTTTATTTTAAAAATCCACACCGTCCAACAAATTCAGCTCGAAAAACCATTTTAAGATGGTTGGTTTTGGAGTGTTGCTAACGTGACCCACTTGCTTTTCCATTTTGCCATCCAACCTGCATTTGAACAGTTGAAAACTGATTTATGTTGTTCTCTGAAATTTCGACACCTAGGCGTGGGTGGTCGCTGCCTCACGAGAAGAATGAACGGTCCAGATCATTAATCTAGATGATGAACAGGCCTCATAACTGAAAAAATGAATGGACAGTGAAGGACGCTGTCCATTCTTGCACAAGGAGTTGGGCCAGCCGACTTTGACTGGGACTCCCGGTCTAGTGTGGCTCGCTTGTGGACGTGTTATGTACATGCACGTTGCACGTGGGGTCCATTGTGATGCATGTGAAATATCCGTTCCATCCATTAAGTCTGTCATATGATTTTAACAGTTGGGACCAAAATTTAGGCATATTCACCTTACAGGGGGTCCCATAATCCAGATTTTAGGGTCTAATCTGTCCGTTGGGATAGTTACAGAAGGATCCAATGGATGAATTTTGACGTGAATGGTTAATTTATGGTCCTGAGGCCATCTATGAAGTTTCCAGTTGAACAGATAGTGAAAACCCTATGATCTTGCATTCTGGCTGACTTTCAGGCCACTTGAGCTTCAATTTCTTGAATTTCTAGGATCACTGGCATGTAAATTCATCGATCTTGGTCCCCTGAGGTCCGTCCCTTGCCTTAGTGAATTCTGAGCGTTAAATCTATACTTTTAGCATCCTTTTGTAATCCAAGCTCCTAAATATACCTTGCATCATAAACATGATTTAAGTGGATCGTTAAACCCTGTCATGTTCGTAAATCTAGGCAATAACTGGGGTCTGAGATGCAATATTTGACCCTCAACATAATCCCCAACTAGCATCTTACCAGTCCCGAGCAAAATATGCGAAAAATAAGTTGAAAATTACATGATAATTTATATGTACTCGACTGAATTTTGTAAAATAATTCAGATACGAGAATTCTAAGATTCACGAATGTTGGGTATTACTTTCTCCTAAACTCAAGTGCACAGTAAACTTCATAATCAAGTTCAAAGTATTAATTCATCAATTAGAACAATTCTAAACATTGAGTTTCATGGGTGTATAGTGTAATATCGACTTATTATCATTAAAATTCAGTTCTCTATTTTAGGATATCATTGGTAACCAACAAGAGAATTCATGATAACCAAAACTTGCCTTACAGATCAACTTTTCATTCTTCCAATTTTTAATTTTTTTCATTAAAAGTAACGCCAAGAACAGGAATCAAATCCTCACCTATAGGGAGAAAACCTATGGTGAAAATTATTCACCCAACTCTTTCCAAAGGTATCTGGTTTTTTTTTTATAGGTATTTTCTTTTTCTTTAATTGATTATGACGGGAAAATTTTCCAGGTTGGTTCCTTATATGCTTAGTGATTACCAAGTTAACCCTTCGATATCAAACTGAAACGTTAATGTGAAAGCAAGATGTGACATGTGAAAGCATGACTCAATCAATGTTTACAACTTCTAATTCTGGATTAACAATTCAAACTTAGCTATGAAATCTAATAGATACTGAATCCAAGAGTCATAAATTACCAACATCACATATCTTTAAATTTTAAGTACCCTAGATGATCGTCAAAATCACTTGAATTCACAAGAAATTTAAAAAAAATTTAAAAAATTTCACAATTTTTGCTCAAGACCAAGAAAATACTGATTAGGTAACCTAATCTCTCACCCCCAACCTAAAATCTACATTGCCTCAATGTAAAAGATATATGAGCATACAATGCACCTGGGACAATGAAAGTAAATGAGAAGTGATGGACAAATAGTGCCTTTATGAAAGAATCAAGAGGCTTTTCCATACGGATCACAACATGAGAGCGACTCAGTATAAGAGTGAAACTAACAAAATCAAACTATCTTAAAACAATGTATCAAGCAAACTACACTAACGGCATAAAACCGTCTATCCTAGAGCAACATAAAGAAAACTATCCTAGTCCTATGAAAGTAGGGAAAAACTACTCATTCATGCCACAAGGTTCCTCTTCCGGCCAATATCTTGATAAATTTATCAGTAAGTTCCTCAATAGGATCATCCAAAAGCCCTTTTTGCAATAACCTTGGACGCCCTGAATCATGAATTTTTAGAGAAACTTATGTACCTCATAAGAAATTTTTCGTTGAATTGCTTAAGGTATCCAGAGTATATAGGATTCACCTGTGACAGAACTAATTTCAACGTTAGTATCCCATGGTGAATCAGAGACTACTCGTAGATAAAGTTTAGAAAACTTCGCAAGAAGTGATGTAGTCTCAACACATTCCGAAGTGTTAGACTTCGGTTCAATTTTCAGCTCCTCCTCCCTTAATGGTAAACATTCAGGATCTGTGGAAGAAGGGGCTTCAGAGTAAGGGTTCTCTTGGTCAGTGATGACTATCGAGATGTTGTCTTGCAAGGCCTTCATTATGTCTTTTGACATGGGATCATTTGAATCTGCAAAGTATGTCAACTAATCATCCAAAGAGTTGAGAAGTTCAGCTGAGCATGACTTATTTTCCACATTAGAGATTGTGATGATCTACCCAAGGATTCCATCATTTTTAAAAGTAGATGGAAGTATGCCCTCTTGCTCCAGCTCTGTGCAAGACAAATTGAGGGTCAGTAGATGAAGTATTGATGTGCGAACTCTGTTCATTAATACTACTCAGAAGAGGCATTGAATCGTCAAAACTCGACAGTTCATATGGTGGCCTCAACTGTGTGGTTTCAAATTCTAGAGTTGTATTGAGCAACCACTACCAAAAAAAATGACCAAAGGCTACGGAATATATAGACTTTTAGCTATGGATATAAGCCATAGCTAAATTACTACGGATTTAATCCATAGCTAAAACCTGCGTAATTTGTAGCTAAAATATGCCACCCCATGGGACTATATTAGAGACTGACAATGCTTAAAGGGCTCCATGGGGCCCATTGCAATATATGTGTTTTATCTAATCCATTCATAAATTTTAAAATATTATTTCAGTAAATTAATCCAAAAATTAGAAAGATTAAAAGTCGAAGTGGACCACACCATTAGAAATAATGAAAAATAAATTTATATCGTTAATATGTGGTGTGATCCACCTACATCTTCAATCTGACTCATTTTTTGGATGAAACCTAAAAATGAGCCATTAAAATGAATGGACGGAGTGGATAATTAACATACACAAAGGTGGGCCCCACAAGTCTTAAAATAAATTAAAATGGTGATATTCCGTCACCCCCAAACATAATCCCATCCGCGCGCACCGAATTTTCCAAAACCAAATCTCAATCTCGCTCTCTCTCTCTCTCTCTCTCTCTCTCTCTCTCCCTCTCTCGCCTGCGCACTCGCCCTCCTCTCTCTCTCTCGCCTGCGCACTCACCCTCCCTCTCTCTCTCTCTCACAGCCTCTCCATTTCCCTTGCCCTCTCTCGATCTCTCGCTCTCCCTCATCGTCTCTCTGTCTCTCAGCCCCATTTCCCTGTCTCTGTTTCCCAGTCTCTCTATCTCTCTCACTAGGGTTTTCAAAACCCCCTTTCGCTGTAAACCCACCATTGATCTGTGAGCACATCCTGTGCTAGGGTTTTCGAAATCCCTTTCTAGGGTTATGCTTTGTCTATGGTATTTGGGTAATAATCCCCCTTTTCTATCCAATATTTCTTTATTGTACTTTCTGGTTGCTACAGGATGATCTCATTCGTGCTATTGTTCAACGTGATGGTAAGACTCCAGATCCATGGGTTGAGGATAGTCTAGATCTTCAAAGATTTGCAGATGTTAATTGTGTATGTTTCATGTATTCCTTTTCTGGTTTTAATTTCATTACATTGACATGGAATCATATTGATTCTTAGCTTGGTCAATAACTTACGACCATATGGTAGGAAGATGCAATACATTTCAAGCCATATTCATGAGTTCATCTTATGAAATTGGTGATGATGGTTAGGAAATTTTCTTTCCACATGAGTGTTAGCAATTCCTCGGTATTAACTGTTCGAATCTGTTCTTTTGTTTTGTTTTTTTTTTTTTTAATATTATTACCGATGTCTGAGATTTTCAAGCCCAATGGAAATCATGAAAAATCAATGGAGGAAGGAGTGAATGGGAATTTAAAAGAAGGTATTGCTCTTCTAAGTAAAGATGGGGATTCTTCTTTCACTGCTTTGAAAAACAGTAGAGCATGGAGCTCTCAGTTCTCTTGTCATTCTTATTGAAGGTGAGTTTTCTTTCTTACCTTTATTTCTTTCTCAGGTTTTCTTAGAGAAAGTCAATTCCATTAACCTTTTTATGTGTTTTTAATGTTAGATGATGAGTTTATAGGTCTGAATTCTTGCCTGGGTTTATGTTGAAATTTCACATTGTTAACTTGGCGCCTGTTTGGTTGTCTCCTCTTGGAAATGCGCTCATCTCATTTTAGTTGTTGTCAATTGCTTATGAGAGATCATAGTTTGTATAAATTGTTGGTTATACTTTTAAACCCTACAAAAAATTTGGTCTCTAATACATAGAAATGAAACGAACTCATTTTTAAGTGGTACCGTTAGTTCCTTTTTGAATTTGTTTTTGTTTGAATGCATGTTTTTGGGTCTTTATGGATTATGGTGACCGTTTTTAGATTATAGCTATGAGAGCATTACATAGGCATGTCAAAATATTGTGTTTTTTGGATTTTCTTTGGTTTTTTGTTTTTGTTTTTTATTTTTTTATTTTTTATTTTTTTATTTTTTTATTTTTTATTTTTATTTTTTTCCTTACTACTTTAGAGAATGCTTTGGATTGTAATCTAATTCTAGCAATTTCGAAGGAGGGTGACCTTCTCATCACCTCCCCTATGGAACTAATTAAGATAAAAAAGATGAAAAAAGTATAAAGTGAAATTTTCTAAAGAAAAAGCCCAAGTCTCCTCAGCTTTGCACATCAAGCACCTATTTGGAGGTATAAAATTCCACTTCTTAAGGTTATGTATTGTTAGAATCTTTTTTTTCTTTTTTTTTTTAGAATTGATAATTTTATTGTACGAACTAAAAGGCTCAAAGGAGAAAATAGAAAGCTACAAAAGAAACATAGGGAAAAACAAAAAATATCACCTGACCCCACAAGCACCTATTCATAGTAATTGTCTTTTATTTCTGTTGTAGTTATTTTGTTTATTTCTATACAAGTATTTATTTGTGCTTATCATGATCATCTGACTTCTATTAGATGGTGCAAAAATAGCTATAGGTTTGTACTAATTTTCATGTGTAGTTCCTTTAAAAACAAGGTAAGGAAATTTTTCTTTAGATTTATTTTCATTTGTTTATTCTATGTTGCAAACAATTTTTTTTTTTTTTTTTGTTATTGAGATAAGTGTTTTTCAAGAATGTAACTTTGGTTGTTAATGTGGTTGAAATTTACTAAGGAATACTAATGTAACTGAGATGAAGATGTGAAACACATGAACAATTCAAATAAAGTTAGTGATTGGTTGTCATTATCCATTGATAGAAGTATGTGGAAAGTGAGAAAATTTAATGGAAGGATCCAGTTTATTTTTGTTGATTACTTGGAAATGAAGGATTTGAGAAATATATTTTGACCATATTAATTACAAATTTGTCCATCTCCCAATTTTGACATCTTTGTTTCTTTGACTGTAATTTGATCATCATTAAAGATTGGAATCGAATGAATACTGCTATTTTTCCATATGTCATTTTTCTAACTATGAATATAATGACCATGTTGTTCATACTTTTCAGTGGAATTTTCTCATAATTGATATAAAAAAAAAAAGTTGTGTATACTCATTAAACAAATTGTTGTAGTTGTCTGATCAGTGTGATTGCTCTATCTAGGTAGCCATATGCAATTGGGAGCACATAATTTGTAGAGCCATGGGAGCACTGGATCATTTCTCTAATTTACATTTCAATTTACTCAGTTCATAATTTTTGTGTTCAGATATCCCGAATACCAAAAGCATTAGTTAATGTATACAAGAAAGTAGCAAGAATGTAGGAGGAAAAAGGGCACAAAAGATGCAGGTCTTGATACAAATGCAAGTCTTGATGAAGAAATAGTATATTGCACAAGCACATACATGCATTCACACTTGCATGTTGTAGCACTAACAATGCATGGAAGATGGCATTTATTACACAGCACATATGCAATATAATTCCTTTTTGAAAATGCATCTCAACTCTATCATACATTAGTATTCTTCACTCAAATTAGTTTACAGGCACTTGTTTTGCAGTTCTGTACATCAATTATTTGTCTGATTTTTCTTAAGTCCCATCAAACATGTTTTCTTTTTTCTTTTGGTTAGCTTGTTAGTACACCCACTGTCAGTTCATTTGAGAGTGCTTTCTAGTACATCTGTTGGTTGTAACTCCTATAACTATACTGTAGATTGAAACTTTATTTCTAAATAAGAAAAAAAATGTTAGCTGAAATTGTGGTTGGTCTAAATTTTCTAGGTGTAGAGAGTGGAAGTACAAAGAGTATGGTTAATGCTGTAGAGTGTGTCATTTAAACCCTTGATCTTTTTCTTTCAATAACTTGTTCCTTCAGTAGTTTATTTAATTCCATAGCCAATGGTCTTAAAATCCTGTTGCAAATTATTCAAATCTTTTCCTGTTGTATCTAATTCCAAGTTCCTGACTAACATCATGTTTTAATGCAGGAAATGGTTTGTTTATGTTTAAAGTGGCTAGGAGATGTATTGGTGTGAATTTTCTTAGGTTGGAAATAAATAATAAGGTAAATATTTCTTTATTTCTTTTTATTTTGTGAAAGCAACTTCCATGCTTCAAGAATTTTCAATCTGGTGCAGCTTGTGAAATGATGTCTAGATTTTCATTGAGTTTGGAAAGTTGATTTGATAAGCTGAAACTTGTGCAGGCTACATTTAAATCACTTATTGGTGTGGGTTATCAAACATTGCAGAGTTTACTTTTGGTCTTGTAATAAACTACATTCAGTGAAAGTCTTGTGGGAACTGGATATTATATACATACTCATATATTTTTATTAGGGATGCAGTCTGTGCATTTTTTTTTCCTTTTTCTTTTCTTCTTCTTCTTCTTCTTCTTTTTGTTTGTTTCTTTGTTTTTTTTTCCTCTTTATAGGGTTTTTGCTCCTTTTGGCAGTTTTTCTGCCCTTTAATAAAATTTAGCTCTACAAGTGGTGTATTTTGGGTTTTGTGCCAATTTCTTAAAATCTATCAATGTTGTTCATTCTCTTTGTGTTTTAGGCCTGTCAGATATCCTCAAATAAAGCCCTAGTGCATTGGATTTTCTTGAGACTTATCCCTCTGATTGCCTCTAATCTGTTTTTATAGTAACAAATTAGCTTTCTCATATTTCCTTCAGATCGTTCTGCATTTCTGCTCTGTTTCACTAGTTTTTTATACGGGATACTAATTCATATACAAAAGAAGGAGAAGAAGAAAAATAAACAAGGTCCGAATATCATTTGCCTCTATACATTTGCTATTTATTTCCTCATACATTTGCCTCCATAGTTGTAGAACTTTTTTCCTGATAGTTGTGTTCCTCCAATGTTTCCTTTAAAAAACTGCTAATGGCCTCACTTGTAAAAACTGAAAAATTCATTGTGTATAATCTCCTGTATATCATGCATGCTAACTGTTTGATGAAATGTCTTGACAAGGAATGTTTTTTTATTTGATTTCTTTGTTGATATATGTGTGGATGTGATCTTTTATAGTTTATTTTTAAGTTTACGACTTCCTGGCTATTTATATGATGTTTTTGTTTATATGAATGAATATTCCTTTGACACGGTTTATTGATTTTATAATGTGTTAGAAACTAGGAAGTATTCCTTGTGGTTATTTCATTTGATTATGCTAACTTAAATTTGATATGAATGTCAATGAGTTAATTTCAGTTCATTAATAAGTGCTCCAAATGTACTTTTAGAGTTTCCTACATACCTTCACATCTTTGCAATTCAATTTAATCAACTGTTTGGATGGAATTTCAAGGCTTTATAGTAATCAACTGCAATTTTATTTTCTCTTGTTTGAGGCCTGTTTAGATGCACCCCGTAATGAGAATGATGTTGGAACTTGGGTGTTTGTTTTGGATGTTGGGTTTAATTTAGTTCAGAGGCGAGTCGTGCATTACTAGTTAGCGAAAATTATGCTCCATAACCATGGATGTCAAGGAACTCTTACTGAAGCTCAATTCTGTCAAAGAGTCGCTGAATCAGGCTAATTCTAATACAAGTTTGTCCATTGAAATGGCCACATTGAGCTTGTAAAAATGAAATACATTGAGGTGAGTTTGTTTGAAAGAGAACCGTTTGTAGAGAAACATTTTTCAAGGAAGTCTTTTCATAAAAAAAAAAAAAGTCATAAAAATTTTCAAAACCTCCCCTTGTCTTTTTTTTTCCCTCTCTAAATACTTTATTGAAAAATAGAAAATGTCTCTCTCTCCTTTATTCTCCAAGATCCCAAACTGGCCTTTAATTTCTTTCTTCTATTAGTATTGTACAGTTATTATATAGAACGGTTTGATGGATACTTTGATTGGTAGTTTGAACAATAGATGGCTTGGTGCATAACTTTTGCTTCACTGCCTTAATTAGATTTTACTTCAATTTCATATAATATTTGCAAGGTTATGGAATATGAATTGATTCATTTAAATATGCATTATTCATTTGAATGATTTGAATTATGATTGGAATGAATACTCATAACCGAAACTCGAACTGAGGCTTGAAAACTCAGTTGTTGGCCTTGAAAACTCAGCCCAAGTTTAGCCCTCAGACATCTAGAGTCAACCAAAACTCAAACTGAGGCTTATCCCTTTTGGCTCTAGCTAGTAGACCAAGGCTAGCTCAATGGAAAAATTGCTTTTCATGCCTCCTCTAAGTGCCTATTGGTTCACTTTCTTTGATGGGCTATTTAATTTGCCCCAACAATAGTTGCATTCAGCCGCAATAATAGCAATTTTACATTATTTGATTCAGCCCCTAATTTTTTCCTGTTCTAGATGAATACTTCCACTAAGCAGTATAATGATTTGAGATCCTTCTGTTTGAAGATCATTTCATTCAGAACTTGCAAATGTTACCGGATCTAATGGCAGTTTTTCGGATCTAAGACATGTCCTGTTGGTCTCAAAGAAAGGATGCCTGCTCTTTTATGATCCATATTATGACTAAAGGTCCATATGGGTGTTTCTGCCTCTTTCAACAGATGAGTTGTCTTCCCCCAAATTTCAGTATTTCACCTAGATAGCTTCAAAATCTGAATTATCTGGATGTTGATTTGGGGGTAGAAAAGAGACTTCCTTGGCTAGCTTATTTAAATCACTCCTTCACCAGACATGCTTCCAATGGAATGTTTGTCCAAATCACAACAGACATAAGACATAATGGTGATTAACATTCAAAAGGTACCTTATGTGTCTAAGAAAGTATTCAATTAAGTATGGTTGGTCTTATAGATATCCTATAAATTCCCCCCTTTTGTTTGATTGGTATGTGTCAGTTGCATATAACTCCAAAGGCACGTCTGCTCTTCATCCAGGCAGCTATAATTCTATGAGCAACATCACATTAGTCTTAGGCTCCATTTGGTCAACACATTAGTATTTATGAAAATATTTAAAAAAAAAAAAAAACTAAATGGAGCCTAAGCCCTTTTTTAAATCCGCCAATACAATTCCTTGCATTGCCGGTCCCAAGCCCAGGTAAAGGAGGAGGGAGAAGGGCCTTAGAATGAGATCATTAACTATGGAGGAGATCCTGAAAATGTAGTGATTATATCTGGTTTTATGGTTTTACTTGTACATATATTCCTGTATTGATTACTCAAGCATGACAGTTATGTGCATTCTTTCAGGTGGATGTTGCATGTGGGAAGATTGGAGCTGTATATTTCAGATTCAAGCATCTGGTCTGTCTCTTGTCAAAAATGTACATGATTAGAGTGGCCTGACCATTTGGACAAGCCGTATTTATGTATTTACTCAAAATTTATGGAGCAAACCTAGATGTGCGTCGGAGCTATCCGGAAGAGTGGGGTTCCCTAGAAGGTGGGAACCGCTATTATGACCATAATGAAGCTGTCTATTTCCTATAGACGGCATTAGAGAGGCCTGACCATTTGGACAGGCTGTGTTTATGTATATGCTCGAAATTAATGGAGCAGACCCGGATGTGCGTCGGATCTATCCGGATGAGCGGGGGTCCTTGGAAGGTGGGAACCGCTATTATGGTATGATGAAGTTGTCCATTTCCTATGGACGTCATTGGAAGGGCCTGGCCATTTGTATTTATATTTGTATTTGCAGGGACCACGCCCTTAACCTAAACCCGAACCCATTTTCAAATCTAAAAACCTATAACATAAACCTAAACCTATAACCTATAACCTAAATCAAAACCAAAACATAAACCTATAACCTATAACCTAAATCAAAACCTATAACCTAAACCTAAACCTTAACCTAAACCTATAACCTATAACTTAAATCAAAACCAAAGCCTATAACCTAAACCAAAGCCAAAACTTATAACCTGAACCCGAACCCATTCTCAAATCCCAAAACCTATAACCTAAACCAAAACCAAAAACTATAACCTAAACCCGAACCCATTCTCAAATCCTAAAACCTATAACCTAACCTAAACCTATACTTATAACCTAAAACTATTCCCAAATACCAAAACCTACAACCTAAACTTAACCTTAACTTAAACCTAAACCTATAATCTATAACCTTAACCAAAACCTATAACCTTAACCAAAACCAAAACCAAAACCTATAACCTAAATCCGAACCCATTATCAAATCCCAAAACCTATAACCTAACCTAAACCTATACTTATAACCTAAAACTATTCCCAAATCCCAAAACCTATTACCTAAACCCGAACCCATTCCCAAATCCTAAAACCTATAACCTAAACCAAAACCAAAACCTATAACCTAAACCCGAACCCATTCTCAAATCCCAAAACCTATAACCTAAACCTAACCTTAAACAAAACCAAAACCTATAACCTATAACATAAACCAAAACTAAAACCTATAACCTAAACCCAAACCCATTCTCAAATCCCAAAACCTGTAACTTAAACCAATACCAAAACCTATGACCTCAACCTGAACCCATTCTCAAATCCCAAAACCTATTACCTATCCCTAAACCTTAACCTATAACCTAACCTAAACCTATACTTATAACCTAAAACTATTCCCAAATCCCAAAACCTATAACCTAAACCTAACCTTAACCTAAGCCTAAACCTATAACCTATAACCTTAACCAAAACCTATAACCTAAACCCGAACCCATTCTCAAATCTTAAAACCTATAACCTAAACCTAACCTTAACCAAAACCAAAACCTATAACCTAAACCAAAACCTATAACCTAAACCAAAACCAAAACCTATAACCTAAACCCGAACCCATTCTCAAATCCCAAAACCTATAACCTATAACCTAAACCTAAACCTTATCCTAAACCTATAACCTATAATCTAAACCAAAACCAAAACCTAAAACCTAACCTAAACCTATACTTATAACCTAAAACTATTCCCAAATCCCAAAACATATAACCTTAACCAAAACCTATAACCTAAACCAAAACCAAAACCTATAACCTAAACCCGAACCCATTCACAAATCCTAAAACCTATAACCTAACCTAAACCTATACTTATAACCTAAAACTATTGCAAAATCTCAAAACCTATAACCTAAACCTAACCTTAACCTAAACCTAAACCTATAACCTATAACCTTAACCAAAACCTATAACCTAAACCTAAACCAAAACCTATAACCTAAACCTGAACCCATTATTAAATCCCAAAACCTATAACCTAACCTAAATCTATACTTATAACCTAAAACTATTCCAAAATCCCAAAACCTATAACTTAAACCTAACCTTAACCTAAACCTAAACCTATAACCTATAACCTTAACCAAAACTTATAACCTAAACCAAAACCAAAACCTATAACCTAAACCCGAACCCATTCTCAAATCTCAAAATCTATAACCTAACCTAAACCTATACTTATAACCTAAAACTATTCCTAAATCCCAAAACCTATAACCTAAATCTAAACCTTGTCCTAAACCTATAACCCATAACCTAAACCAAAACCCATAACCTAAACCACAACCAAAACCTATAACCTAAACTCAAACCCATTATCAAATCCTAAAACCTATAACCTAACCTAAACCTAAACTTATAACCTAAAACTATTCCCAAATCTCAAAACCTATAACCTAAACATAACCTTAACCTAAACCTAAACCTATAACCTATAACCTTAACCAAAACCTATTGCCTAAACCAAAACCAAAACCTATAACCTAAACCCAAACCCATTCTCAAATCCCAAAACCTATAACCTAAACTAAACCTATACTTATAACCTAAAACTATTCCCAAATCCCAAAACCTATAACCTAAACCTAACCTTAACCTAAAGCTAAACTTATAACCTATAACCTTAACCAAAACCTATAACCTAAACCTAAACTAAAACCTTTAACCTAAACCCGAACCCATTCTCAAATCCCAAAACCTATAATCTAAACCAAAACCAAAACCTATAACCTAACCCAAACCCATTATCAAATTCAAAAACCTATAACCTAACCTAAACCTATACTTATAACCTAAAACTATTCCCAAATCCCAAAACCTATAACCTAAACCTAAACCTTATCCTAAACCTATAACCTATAACTTAAACCGAAACCTAAAACCTAAACCAAAACCTATAACCTAAACCCAAACCCATTATCAAAGCCCAAAACCTATAACCTAACCTAAACCTATACTTATAA
Organism: Magnolia kwangsiensis; assembly: GCA_037074715.1. NCBI lineage: Eukaryota > Viridiplantae > Streptophyta > Magnoliopsida > Magnoliales > Magnoliaceae > Magnolia > Magnolia kwangsiensis. Next base: position 64,405,031 of record CM073588.1, read on the forward strand.
CCTAAAACTATTCCCAAATCCCAAAACCTATAACCTAAACTTAACCTTAACCTAAACCTAAACCTATAACCTATAACCTTGACCAAAACCTATAACCTAAACCAAAACCAAAACCTATAATCTAGACCCGAACCCATTCCCAAATCCCAAAACCTATAATCTAGACCCAAACCCATTCCCAAATCCCAAAACCTATAACCTAAACCCGAACCCATTCTCAAATTCAAAAACCTATAACCTAAACCTAAACCTAAACCTTAACCTATAACCTAACCTAAACCTATACTTATAATCTTAAACTATTCCCAAATCCTAAAACCTATAACCTAAACCTAACCTTTCCCAAAACCTATAACATAAACTCAATTCCCTAAAGCGAAACCTACACCTAATCCTAATCTCAACTCCCTAACCTAAACCTAAACCTAAACTTAAAAACTCAAACTTAAACCCAATCCCGAACCTGAACATGATTTCCTAAACCTAAACCATAACCCATTCTCAAATCTAAAAACCTATAACCTAAACTGAACCCATTCTCAAATCCCAAAACCTATAACCTAAACTAAAACCAAAACCTATAACCTAAATCTGAACCCATTCTCAAATCTTAAAACCTATAACCTATCCCTAAACCTTAACCTATAGCATAACATAAACCTATACTTATAACCTAAAACTATTTCCAAATCCCAAAACCTATAACCTAAACCTAACCTTTCCCAAAACCTATAACCTAAAATCAATTCCCTAAATCGAAACCTACAGTTAATCCTAATCTCAATTCCCTAACCTAAACCTAAACCTAAACTTAAAAACTCAAACTTAAATCCAATCCTGAACTTGAACCTGATTTCCTAAACCTAAACCATAACCCATTCTCAAATCTAAAAACCTATAACCAAAACTAAAACTAAAACCAAAACCTATAACCTAAACCCAAATCCATTCTCAAATCCCTAAACCTATAACCTAACCTAAACCTATACTTATAGCCTAAAACTATTCCCAAATCCCAAAACCTATAACCTAAACCTAAACGTAACCTAAACCTAAACCTAAACCTATAACCTATAACCTTAACCAAAACCTATAACCTAAACCCGAACCCATTCTCAAATCCCAAAACCTATAACCTAACCTAAACCCATACTTATAACCTAAAACTATTCCCAAATTTCAAAACTTATAACCTAAATCTAAACAAAAACCTATAACCTAAACCCAAACCCATTCTCAAATCTCAAAACCTATAACCTAACTTAAACTTATACTTATAACCTAAAACTATTCCCAAATTCCAAAACTATAACCTAAACCTAACGTTTCCCTAAACTTATGACCTAAACTCAATTCCCCAAAGTTAAACCTACACCTAATCCTAATCTCAACTCCCTAACCTAAACCTAAACCTAAACTTGAAAATCCAAACTCAAATCCAATCCCGAACCTGAACCCAATTTCCTAAACCTAAACCATAACTCATTCTCAAATCCAAAAACCTATAACCCAAACCAAAACCTATAACCTAAACCCGAACCCATTCTCAAATCCCAAAACATATAACCTAAACCAAAATCAAAACCTATAACCTAAACCCGAACCCATTCTAAAATCCCAAAACCTATAACCTATCCCTAAACCTTAACCTATAACCTAACATAAACCTATACTTATAACCTAAAACTATTCCCAAATCCCAAAACCTATAACCTAAACCTAACCTTTCCCTAAACCTATAACCTAAACTCAATTCCCTAAAGCGAAACCTACACCTAATCCTAATCTCAACTCCCTAACCTAAACCTAAACCTAAACTTAAAAACTCAAACTTAAACCCAATCCCGAACCTGAACCCGATTTCTTAAACCTAAACCATAACCCATTCTCAATTCCTTAAAGCTATAACCTATAACCTATAACCTAAACCTAAAGCTATAACCTTTCCTTAAACCTTTAACCTAAATCTAAACTTAAAACCTAAATGTATTCTCAAATCCTTAAACTCAAACCTACACCTAATCCTAATCTTAACTCAACGTAAACCTCAACTTGAAAACCCAAATCTAAACCTATAACCTTAACCTAAACCAAAACTTATAACCTATAACCTAAACTTAATTATAACCTATAGCCTAACCTTAACCTAAACCTTAACATAAACCTTTTACCTAAACTAAAACCAAAACCTATAATCATATGGTGAGACCATTTCTTTTGTGTCAATTTCATTCCCCTTTGAGTTTTTTTTTTTTGATTCATTAAGAAAAAAAAAGTTGTTATACATGATGCACTTCTTTCACTTTGTCTTTCTTTTTCCCAATAGGCATTCTAATTTATGTATGACATGACTGTTTGTAGGATGATGGAATATACGAAGCTGTTGAAATTTCAGGGTGAAGTCGAGCATATTTCTCTAATGAAGCCAAAGATTTGTATTTTTAGCATTATTGTAATTATAATTGTAATTGATTGAATGAAGGATTGTAATTTGATTGTAATTGAATGAATGAATGAGTGATTGTAATTGAATAAATGAATGATTGTACAGGTGGTAATTGAATGAATGAATGAGTGATTGTAATTGAATGAATGAATGATTGTACAGGTGGTAATTGAATGAACAAATGATTATATATAATTTTGTTATGTACAAAATAGCTACGGATATTGACCATAACCATTAATCTAACAGGTGTAGCCTTTTCAATTTACGCATATTGCTACAGACTTTTAGCTACAAATAATATCCATAGTCATTAATCTGACAGGTGTAGCCTTTTCAATTTAGGCATATTACTACGGACTTTAGCTACAAATAATATCCGTAGCCATTAATCTAACAGGTGTAGCCTTTTCAATTTAGGCATATTGCAACGGACTTTTAGCTACAAATAATATCCGTAGCTGTTTGAAGTTTTTACTACGGATTACATCTGTAGCTATTGCACCCTACAACTACAGATTAAATCCGTAGCCATAGGTTCAAGACCTATTGTTATGGCACCTACGGTAACGGTCAAGCTACGGACGAAAACCGTAACCATAGGTCTATGACTATGGTTTTTGTCCGTAGCCTTTGCTCGATTTTTTGGTAGTGAACTCTTCCTTCTCCCGAATCACATCATCATTCGATTTATAGGAGTAATCCAAATATGTTTAACAAGAGTTAGAAGGGTCAGTTGTAAGAGGCTCATATTCTACTTTTAAATCAGACATGTCAAGTGAGAGGAGTGGCTCAGTATGACCGACCACTTCGTGTATGTCTTGATCATTGACTTAGACCAAACTTGACATTGATTATAGAAAAAACTTGAGATCATCCCAATACGCATCATTGTCTAATTCCGTGCAGTGCACACTTCGGATGGGATCACTTTCCTCACATTCTATTTTCAGATTGGGTTGAGGTTCACATAGACTAACCTCTTCCTTATCATTGAACTCAAGTGTGTCATTTGAGTGAAGTATGTTATCATCATTGTATTTGAAAGAAACCCATGTCTCTTCACTATTCTTTTGAACAGTCATCGAGATCGACTCATCGAAAAATTAAACCGTATGCTCATTTATGAAATCTAACTCCTCATTCCAAATTCTAGAGTTCTTCAAAAGCGAGTTAGGGTCACTTTCATTACTTTGTTTCTCTCGATTGAGTTGAGGCTGGGATAAACTGGCCTTATTCCTCTCATTGAAGTGCAATTCAATCACTTCTAATGATTTCATCATGTCTGCAACATGCTAGTTGAATTGTTCTAGATTAAAACATGAATCCTCTTGGGTCATTTCTAGTTGGATCTCAAAGGTGAGGGATCCATGAGAATAATCACTTGAGTGTATTGCTGGTTCATCTTCCTAAACATTGATGTTTCCACTAATTATAGTCATACGGATCATAGGTGGGAGAATCTGAAATTGATAATACATATTATCACTCATAATATAATCATGCATTGTTTTCTTTTTATTGGATGGGTGATAATAATTCTCTCTTCCATAGTTATGATAACCCCAATACTCCCATACTGTTTTCTTAATCCGTTGGCTGTAATTATTCTCCCGCATATGATCGCGTAAGGATTTCTTAACTGGTAGATCTTAATATTTCGGTTAGTTTTCGATGATAGTTTTAGAAAAGTTTTGAGACATATGTTGATTTCTACCATATTCATCATCCTAATATAGATTATTCTTCTCAACATACTAACGTTCCCACTCGTGCCCATGCATGGTGAGACCCTAACTCTGAATCTAATCCTAAGAACAATAAAAGAAAGTAGCCGACAACAGTATGGAAAGTAAGAGGAGGAAAAGTTAGAAAAAAGTTACTAAGTTAGAGATTCCTATGTTAAAATCCTGTAAAAGAAAACCAAAGAAGTTAGTTTATAGAAAATAGAACCTAATCCAAAGAATAGAGAGAGTAAAAAAATTAAGGTGAAGTTACCACTTTAGAAGATCTATCGAAATCCTACAAAGTAGGAAAGCAGGTTAGTTTCTAAAAATCAAATAGAAAGAAAATTTTAAAACAAAAGTTAGTACAATCCTAATCTTAATCTAATTTTAAAACCAATTAATTTCAAAAATACGTAGCCATCAATACCCGGCAACGGTGCCAAAAACTTATTCGCTCCCCAAGTATAGGGTTGTGATGTAGTAATAAACTCAGTGAGACCGAGGTCGAATCCCAAGGGACTGATACCTGTACGTAATATGAAACAAAGTAGAACTAGAACTAGACTAAAATATAATCTAAATCGATTATAATTAGAGGAATAATGATGAAATAATTATCTAAAACTTAAAGAATTCACGGAAAGGAAACTAGGGATTCAGAGGATCCATGTGAGACACGACCCGCGTTTGCATGTGTGCATGTGTGTGTAAGTATGCATTTCATCCATCTTGGTTCCGCGGTCCTACCGGTCGAATCTCGGTGACCCGTGACCTTGGATAGTGTTTGCAGTCATCTATAAGTCTAGTCATGAAGACCCGACTCAGATCGAGTTGAAACATATGTCATTGCGACCGCATCGTCGTCGCGGTTCCAACACCGCATCTTGTGCGTCCATCCGATATGTAGATCAAAAGTTATGTACATTTCATTATATGACCATTGATCATGTGGTCCACTTAGGTGGAGTGCATGTGTGGACCACCACCTCCCTTGGTAAAAGTTCCAAGGTACACTACCCACACACTACACAAACATCCATAACTTACACCACTAACCAAAAACACCACCAAGAGACCTACTAAGCATAGCACTTTGTTATTGTCACCATAGGCCATTATGGTTTCTCTAACCAAGGAGAGAGAGGCCATGATTGCCTCCCTACAAGTCTCTCTCTCTCTATCTTTCCCTCTCATTTCTCTCTCTCTTCTCTTCTTCCTTAGCAACTCCCCTCCAAAAAATCCAGCACCTCTTCCATCCATTCCAGCCCCTTCTCCTCCTTTTTCTTCTCAATCCCTCCATTAAAAACTCATCCCAACCATTGATCCATGTTGCTTGGAGCCTATAGATGATGGTGATGTAAATTTCAAGGTTTATCTAGGTGGGTGCTTTCTTCATCAAGTAAATATTTTCTCTCCTCATGTAATCTCTTTCCTCTCTCTCATTTGGATGTCTAGGACCCACCAATTAATGGTGGAGATCTTACACAACCATCTAGATGTGGCCATGAGGCCCACATTGTACATGCATGTCCATGCATGGGATTCTCCCCTTGATGGACCCCTTGCATGTGGATTTTTCTTATTTTTCTAAGTATGATGGGTCATATAGGCCCTTGCATGTAGCTGGGATGGCATCCCAACCACTCATTTCAAAGATCTAAGCCATGCATCATAAGATCTAGTTGTACAATGTGTTCATATTATTGTTTGTGATTGTGATTGTGTGGGGACGGCTTAATAGTGGCGGAGCCCTCCCCTGATGGCCGGATGCTCTTCCTTCTCTTTCCTTAGTTAGAAATCTGATGATATTATGTGTGGTCCACTTAGTAGGCCTGGATTACCCAAAAGAAAAAGCCTAGGAAGAAAGGGACATCTATACTCAACCTACACCATGGTTTAGATGCCTCTTTTTGTCACCTTAAATGTTCTTGTAAGGGTAAAAATTTGAGGGTTTGTTCGAAAAAATTGTGGAGCCCACTAGGGTGGGCCATAACACCCAATTTATGGGCCAATCCCTTCCTTAATAGGCCCATAAATTTTTTTTATTCCATGCATGCATTGCTGTCCAGAAATTTCTGGACAGATTTTTTTATTGGACTTGGGCTTGAAATTGGGACTGATTAGGAAACCTTTTGTACCCATTAAATATATTTTTCTGAAATTTGGGGATCTCATCTTCATGTGTCCCAAATTTTAACCCCATCCAATCTTGATAAAGGTCCTAAAAGTGTGGTCCAAGTGGGGTGGACAGTCTGGATTTTCTTCACTGTTCCAGCAACATTACACCCTAGACAGGTTGGCAATTCGAAATTTATTAAAATATTTTTGGGTGTCTAAAAATTCTAAAAATTTACAGGGATGTAGTCCACCCTTGGTAAGAAATACTTACAAAATTTTAGGGCCAATGGACCCCATTTTGGGATCTAAATGGGTGGTCTAACATAGTGGACTGCCAGAAACATTCTGCTGTGCAGTCCAGCAGTATAGTTCCAAAAAAATAAATTTTAAAAATATTTTCTTAGAAGGTGGGCCATATTTATGAGCTCCATGTTAATTTAGGCTTAATGAGGGACCTTGGTTCCAAATTTCAGAAATTTTGGAGGCTCAGAATCTACCCATTTGGGTGGCCCAAATTTAGAACAGTTACATTCCAGCAATAGTTTATAGGGATGTGTTAAACTCAATTTAGGACCTACCTACAAAATTTTGGAGCCATTGGATGCCTGTACACACCATAGTGATGGCTGGACCGGCCCACCATTATATGGTGTCCAGATCAGTCTGAGTTTTAGGAAAGATTGTTTTATTTGAATTAATTAAAATATTTTTAGATGTCTAAAAATTATAAAATTTTATGGAGGTATGACCCACACATGGAAGGACTACTGTATAAAATTTCAGGGCCATCGGGCTTCTGTACCGACCTTGGTGTGGCCTGAAATTTGTATCATTTTTGGGCCAAATACCCAAGCACGCCCTTACCTTGGGTTGCTGGGCCTGCATTCTAATGGCATGGCCCACTTAAAGTAAGTATTGTATATCTCTCTTTTATCTGGTGGGGCCCACTATGGATCACCATGGGTCAGTAACCCATCTAAATTAAATAAATTTCTGGACTCCAGCAGGCCCAGGAAATGGGTGGGCTGGAATTTCAGTAAGGGGCCCAAAATTTGTTACATGGTTGATTGTTTAGGAATATTGTGGCACACCAGATTTGAGAGAGTATTGCACACACTCCTTGCTTTCCTCCCTTAGACATTTTAGGCTTAATGAGTACCCCCTTGAGGGCCACATTTCTGGTGATTTTGTGGGCTAGCCTTAACCAAAATTTTTAATAGTCTTATAGGCTCAATGGGCTGGGAGATTCTTTCTTAAGTCCAAGATTGTGCAAGGGCTGACCTTATTGATTTACGAACCCAATGGGCTATCTATAAGCTGACCATGTATATTAATGGGCCTTGATGCCCTCATGAAGTGTTTAATTATGGGCTGACTTATAAATCCCACATAAATGCATATTGTGGAGGGCCTTGTTAAATCTTTGTCTGATGAGGCAAGGCCCACCCTATCGATATAGGTCTCTCCCTTGTGTATTCTTGGACTTATGGGTTGTCCTTAAATCCATCATAATGAAGGAATTGGATGACTTTTGTTTTGGGCCCATTATGTAATATTATATATGCATAGCCACCCTTTTTGTGGCAGTGATTAGGCCTTTTGGACTCAGTTCTTTTGGATAGGCCCATTGATCTTAGGCCTATACTCTCCCATCTATTGTGTTGGGATTAAGGGCAATAATATGCAAGGAGTTGGGCTCTTGGCTGCCTACTAAATTGACCTTGTACTTGGGCCAAAAGTGAGGCCCAACTCACTTGTGTTAAATGTAAAACTTGCTCATGTAAATGCATTACTGGGATGCCCATGAAGCCCACCACAATATGTGAAATTATGACCTTTGTGATTGGGCCCAAACCTTACTTGAGGGTCCACTATCTGGCGTATAATTTGAGCTTGGTGTATGGCCCATTAGGCCATGCATTACGTGGGCTTTAGACCTTATACTATATGAGTAGTGGCGGGCTACCTCTTGGAAGCTAATTGAGGTTGAACGTCCTCCTGGGTGATCCTAAGGTAGGCCCATAGGTTTCTCTATGGATGGTTAAAGGCCCACCATAGACGCTAGGCCATTGTTTAGAGCTTAATGTGTATGTATGTGGAACCTACCTTAACGCATGTTTGGTCCAGGCCATCCAAGCCTTAGATCGCCCGATTATGGATGCACTGTCTGTCTTGGGTTACTGCTGGACTCACAATCTAGTAACAGGCCCACTTGATCTTTTCATAATATATACTCACTCTCCATCTGGTGGGGTCCCCCAGCGAATATAATTGGCTTTCATAAGATTATTTCCACATAGTCAACTGATTTCTAGACCTTAGCAGGTCTTGGAAGTTAAACTAGCCAAAAGTTTATCAAAGGGCCTTAATATAAAATTTTATGGTGAAAACTTTATTTGGCTGCAGGGCCCACCATTTGAGAACTTGTATACATGTTGCATGCTTATGTTCTCTTATAATCTTTGGGCTTAATCAGTGTATTCTTTGGGGTCACCTTTAATGATTAGATGAGGACTCCATCTTAGATCAAATTTTTGGGGCATCCAATGGGCCTAAAGTGGGCAGGGTCGTCCCAGATTGGTCCAACCGTATATTGGACCGACTTCCACCATTTTGATGGACTTGTGGGCTAAGATAAGGATAGTATTGGGCCCTTGGTTGTCCACTTAAATTGCTAGTTATTGGACTGATGTAGTTGGGCCCATTTCCTCCAAACTTAAACTTATTTTCGGGCCGTGTATTGTGTACGCGGGCTGCCCACGAAGTCCAACTTAATGCATGGATTCTATGGCTATTGGAAATTGAGCCTTGGACCTTGATTTCCCTCTTGGGGCCCATGTTGTTAAAGGTGGTATTATATCCTTTTCTCATGGCCTATTATGAGGAATAATATGTATGTGGTTACCTGTGTTTTTATCTAAATTTAGGCCTTGGGCCTTCTATCCATATAGTTCATGGTTGATATGCCTTTTTGGGAAATAGTGGTTAAATGTCCTCATTATGGACCCCTCTAGGCCCGGTTATATCTAAATGTGATTAGATGCTCATCTTAAACTCTTGCTAGACTCACTTCTGTATTACTTAGACACATACTTTGTATGCTTAGTCTCGTGGGCTACCCCAGGTAAATGGGCCCCCACTAGAGGTTGGATTCCTTAAGGATATTGTCTAAGTACCTAGTCTTGGTCCCTTCTTGGATAGGAGGAGTGTACTACTTTGTATATCACTGCATAATGTGTCTAAACCCATCTTCATGGCCCATGTACATCATTGTATGCTTGGTTGACACTATGTATGTGTGGTCATATTGTGTCATTGGACATTGCATGATACTTTTTCCAAAGGACGTAGTATCCCCTATTGAGCACGTTAGATACTTAGGATTGATGCATAGTTGATTGTGTGATTCATGCATCTGGAATTGCATAGCATATGAGCATTATCACCCTTGCTTCATCAGGGCTGTAGCCTCCACAGATACATCATGGATGGCCATGTTTGGACACCGAAAATGTTACTTGAGCATACCGGGTGTATAGGATGCCCATGGGTGAAATTTTCAAAACTTTCATGGTACCAAGGATCTGCTCCAGCGCCATGACCAAGTGGAATATATGAGCGCACGAGTGCCTTATACCGTTAGGCCGCGACTCCCACTATCGTGTAGTCGGTTGGATAGGGGTGTGGCCTTACTCGCCTGATGTAAGACGGCATTGCTAGGCTGAGTCTTACCAGCTCGTGAATGGGTCCGCTACCTTCAAGCCTTGTTGGTGATTGGCTGTCCACAGGTGGGTAGTGAGGTCTCTTACGCTCGTTTGACTGTGCAGGGTCTGTAGAGTGACAGTCATCCAGTAGTGTAATGACCCTGGTGATTTTCTTATGATGGAAATGTACTTGATATGTGGATTGGATATGAGCACTGGCATTACTTCACATTATTGCATTTGCATCGACTGTGTAAGCCTCATATTGCATCGCCTTGGCATGGCGCCCAGTACTCATTACATTACATTACGCATTGCACTATATAGCCTTAGTATGACTTCCTGCATTATCATAATACCTTGGCATAGCTTCTTGTGTTCATGATCGCCTTAGTAAGGCTAGTGGTATTAGTATTGATCGTGACTCCCTTCTACATTCTCTATCTTCTTCTGAGCACCATTATCACACACTTTCACCACCCTCTAAGCTTTCTATAAGCTTATGCACGATTGATGCATGCAGGAGATCGTAAGTTGGTGTCTTAGCAGCAGAGCTTGGATAGGTGTGGAAGCCGAGGACCTAGTGTCGCAGATTCTCTTCCTTCTTTCTTCTGTTATCTTATGTATGTCCTTTTGGACCTGATGTAAGCTTGTAAAAGTTTAAATTCATAGTGGATTTTGTGATGTGTGCCTTTGTTATTCTCAGATTTACTTGCTGTGATCTTAGGTATGCTCGTATTAAAAATGATTATATTATTGTGAAAATCCTCCTTGTAGGATCCCAGGATCGGAACCTGCCTCGGGAGCCGAGAATGGGGTACTACGGAGGCTGTTACGGCCAGAACCGGTCATCGGATTCCTTATGAGGTCCAGTTACCGAGTCTGGGGCGTGACAATCCACTTGTAGAGATCAAAGAGATCTTATGCCTATTTTAAGAACTCAACCGGACTTAGGGGCTCATTTTCATCCAGTTGAAGTGTGTAACCATGGAAATCGAACTGAACTTCCTTTGAGAAAGTTTTCAAGATATGAAAGGTATATGAATTAGAATAGATTCCATCACCAAACCATGCCTAGGAGATAAAGTAAACAACATAATTAAACTAATTACCAACCAATCAACAATATATGAAGGTTAGGAAGGGTACCGTCATCCGACGATGCCCAGGAGCTGATGGTGAACAACAGGGCTTTCTAACATCATAAACATAAAAAGGAAAGGAACATGCTCAAAGCTATCGCAGACCCATTGTAATTTTAGTCACAACATACATTAAAAACTAAAAACATTCCCTTAATAATCAAACTAATATCAAGTTTAGTTCACAAATTAAAATTAAATCAAAGGCATAAAGTAAAGTCTCTCATTACGCTACAAGCTTCACCTCTTAGCCCTAGCTAAGAGGTTTAACCTAGAATAAACATGATTAGGCTAAACATCCTTAAAGAAATAAAAAGTATTAAAATTAAACAAATAAAAAAAAATAAATACTACTCTCTCTCTCTCTCTCTCTCTCTCTCTCTCTCTCTCTCTCTCTACTCCACGGCTGCCTCCAAATTGAATCCCTCTCTCCCTTCTCTTTTCTTTCTTTTATAGAGGTAGGAAGGTCGGTTAGATGGCCTGGGCAGTTAGAAGGAGTTACGCACTCCTCTTCACTCAGATCTTTACGCAGAAAAGGCTTCATGCGCAAGCTCTGTTTCTCACAGTAAGAAACACATAAAAGGCTGCGTTTGGACTGAAGATCAGGACATTGATCATCCCGATTATTACATCTGTCATCACGGCTAGGGTCTAGCCTGGCTAGGGCTTCACTTGGACGGCTCAGATTGCTGATCTGATCACGTTCTAGGTCACACAACTCCTCGGAAGATCCAGATTTCCTAGATGCACGATCTTGGCTCCAACCTGCGCTGACGTGTTTATTGGGGCCCACTCCACTTTTTTTTTTTGAAAATCCACATCGTCCAGTAGATTCAGCTCAAAAAACCATTTTAAGATGGTTGGTTTTAGAGTGCTACTGACGTGGCCCACTTCCTTTTCCATTTTACTATCCAACCTGCTTTTGAACAGTTAAAAACTGATCTATGTTGTTCTCTAGAATTTTGACACCTAGGCGTGGGTTGTGATTGCCCCACGAGACGAATGGACGGTTCAGATCATTGATCTAGATGATGAACGGGCCTTACAACTGAAAAAATAGACGGACGGCGAATGACACTATTCGTTCTTGCACACAGAGTCGGGCTAGCCGACTTTGACCTAGACTCCCGGTCTAGTGTAGCTCAAGTGCGAACGTGCTATGTACACGCACGTTGCACGTGGGGTCCACTATGGTGCGTGTGAAATATCTGTTCCGTCCATCAGATCTGTCATATCATTTTAACAGTTAGGACCAAATTTTAGGCATATCCACCTTGCGGGTGGGCCCATAATCCAAATTTTAGGGTCTAATATGTCCGTTGGGATACTTCTAGAAGGATCCAATGGATGAATTTCGATGTGAATGGTTAATTTATGGTCTTAAGGCCATCTATGAAGTTTCTAGTTGAACAGATGGTGGAAACCTTATGATCTTGCATTCTGGCTGACTTTCAAGCCACTTGAGCTTCAATTTCTCAAATTTCTCGGATCACTGGCATGTAAATCCGTCGATCTTGGTCCCTTGATGTCTATCTCTTGCCTTGGTGAATTTTGAGCGTTAAATCTATGCTTTTAGCACCCTTTTGTTGTCCAAACTCCTAAATACACCTTGCATCACAAACATGATTAAAGTGGACCGTTAAACCCTATCATGTTCATAAATGTAGACAATAACTGAGGTTTGATATGCAATATTTGACTCTCAACAGTCACCCATGCAAGGGCTAGCCAATAACGCATCACGTACCGCATATTGACTGTCTGTCGTTCATCACGTACGTTAGCGATAGACGCTGGTCTGTGCCATGTACGTATGATTAGCCAAACCATTATTAGTCCAGTTATAATCAGCTAATTTAAATAAGCTTAAGGTCACTACGGGGGCTCATCACTAGTTTAGGCTGATAGCTCGAGCATAGTGTCCCATGACCACCATTCCCGGTCCATGAGGCAACCACCTTAGGATGTTTAATGGAAATTCATTGACTAGTGGCCAATTAAATTCAATATATGGGGCGTACCATCGCATGGTTGCATAATACAAAACATCGAACCCATCTAGGGCAAATACCATAACAAAATCACCTAGGGTGATTATCGAAACTATTCCACATAAGGCCAGTATCAAAACTAAGCCACATAGGGCAATTATCAAAACCATGCAATAAAAGACCATCCTCAAGAACCACTTAGATACAACACCCTTGGATGGCAGGCCCACATCAACAATCAATTTAAATCACCACTAAATCACCCCTAAGTCAAAGGCCCATTACAATCACAGTCAGTCGAGTAACATCCTAAGTATGGGTATACATTTATAAGTTGGGGTTTCCCACTGATGTATCAGTTTAAGTCCCATAAGAAATCCATAAACAATCCGCAAACATGAAATAAATGTGCATGATCAATATTAAGCATGTAACATAGCAATTCAATTACAACAATTAACACATGTGATTATAAAATTAAGATATCAATTATCAATCGAAATTAAAATAAAAACTATCACTTAAGTAAATGGGAAAATAGATGTTTTAATTTAAACCAACTTGATTTAAATGATTTTAACTCGCAAGTATACGAATCAGATGTGGATATGGTACGTATTACGAGATCATTCCCACGAGGACTGGCTGTCACAATTTAAAATTTAAGACTCTTCTTAACTAATCTAATAAATAGTGTAGTGAACTATTAAGTAAACTAACATAAATCTATGAAAAATAACTGAGAACAATGAGAAAAATTCAATCAAGGAGAAGACTAGGACTTTCGAATCCACCCCTAATTATCCTAACTCTTGTTTTACCTGTTGATTCACTCTAATTCAGATTGATATAAATTAAATAAATCACAAACTATGTCCTTGGTTGGGCACACAGAATGTATAATCCCTTAAAGCATATGGATCACATCTTTCCATCCATGGTCAGGCATGAAGAGATGTAGATTCATGTTTCTTCCTCTATAGGAAACCTGTTCATGGTTAGACACAAGCACTTAGAATAATATTCCAAACAACATCCACATCTAGACTTTGGTTAAGCACGTAGAATGGAGAAGTACAAAAATCTTAGGAAAGCACATTAGAGAAAGAAACAAATCAATCAAAATAGATGAATTCAACAAAACAAGCATCATTCAAATTAGGGGCTTCATCTCAGCCCTAGCTAAAGAGTTTAGCAATTCATAATGTTAATGAGAAAGAAAGAAAAACAAGGTTGAAGCATGAAAAACATCTCTTCTTCCTTCCTCTCTCTCTTTCTTCTCTTTCTTTTCTTTCTCTTTCCTTTTCTTTCATATTTCTTCTTTTAGTCTGCTCTCAAGATCTCCCTTCTCTTTCTTCTCTCCTTCAGGCCTTGGATCTGCTCCCAGCTGTGTATCCCCCTCTCTCACGGCCACCTCTCAGGCCCTTTTATAACGGCTGGAAGTCGGCAGAAAGGCTCTGGTTAAAGTCGGTGGAATTTCCACAACAACAGCCGCATGCAGGTATAACCATTACTTGGCTAAAATCGGAGCCCCCCAACTCCCATTCTCCTTGCATGTCGTCCGTTAGGTCGACATCCCCTGAGACGGTTTTGAACAAGCTACATGATGAACGAATCAGATCTGTTATCTGATCAATGATCATGATCGTACAATCGTCCCAAAACCAGTCGGCGTCCGGTCGCTGGAATAGAGATCACGTGACAATTCCGCAATGGCACTGGTGGGGCCCATGATCAGCGTATTTTGATAAATCGACACCGTCCATTGGATTAACCTCGAAATTTCGATCAGAAATGACTGCTTTTGGGTTGCTTTTGATGCGGTCCACCTGGTTTCCTTCTCTACCGTCAATCCTACGTTTGAATGGCTAGGATCCCATTCACTTTATTTCTTCAAATTCCATCACCTAGGTCTTAGTAAGCTAAGCCATGGGAATCTGATGAATGGTTTGGATTGCCCATTTGGACAAAGGGTGGGGCCCACAACTTCGAACTGACGGACGCCTGCGTTAATGCTAAAGGAGAAAAAAAGGAAATTTCATTTTTTTTTTAGTAATAGTCGGTCAACACCGACTTTGACCGGGTTCCTCCATCCGGTGCATGGCGCGAGCGTATGTACTCCATGTACACACGCTGTACATGTGGGGTCTACTGCAATGTTTTGAAGAAATCCAATCCATCCATTCATCTTCTCATATTATTTTAGCCGTCAATACCAAAGTTGAGGCAGTTCCAGATATCAGGTGGGCCCAAAATTGGAGATTAATGGGCTGATCTATCCATTGGCCCACTTCCTGAGATCTTCAATGGCTGAAATTTAATATGTACGGTTAATTTATGTCCCTAATCCCATGTATGAGGTTTCAAGACAATTGGATGTTAGGAACCATGTGATCTTGTATTCTGCACCAATTTCGAGCCTGTTTAATGCAAACGACTCGATTTTCTCGGATATCTAGCATGTAAATTCATTGATCTTGGTTCTCTGGAGTCCATCCCTTGCTCTGGTGACTTCAGAGCGTCAAATATCTGCTGTTAATATCATTTTTCAATCCATGCTCCTGATTTCATCCTGTAATAAAAACAGAATTAAAATATGGCATTAAGCATTATCATATACGTAAAATCTGGTAATAATCGGGGTCTGATATGCAATATTCGACCCTCATCACAACCCCCAACCAGCATTTTGCTAGTCCTGAGCAAAACATGCGAAAAATAATTTTAAAAATAAAAGACAACTCCTGTAAACTCAAGTGACTTGTGAACAAGTAGTCGAGATGCGAGAGTTCTAAGATTCATACATGGTGAGTAATATTTTCCCCTGAAATCAAACTCATGGTAAACTTCATAATCAAGTTCAAATTATTACTCCATCAATCAGAAAATTCTAAACATTGAATTTCATGAGTCTATAGTGTAATCTCAACGTACAATCATTAAGAGATCCACTTGTCAATTTCATGATATCATTGGTAATTAACAACAGAATTCATGACAACCAAAACTGAAACAAACACTTGCCTTACAAATTAACTTTTCATTCTATCAGCCATTGATTTATTTTTTTTATGAACAGTAATGCCAAGGAAAGGAATCAAATCCTCACCTATAGGGAGCAAATCTATGGTGAAAACTTGTCGCCTAACTCTTACTAAATGTTAACCATAGGTAATCAAATCTTCACCTATAGGGAGAAAACCTATGGTGAAGATTATGTGACTTACCCTTTTCAATTCTTCTTATAAATTGATGCTAATTTTTTTATTTTTTTTAGGCTGGTTCCTTTCATGCTTTGTGATTACCAAGTTAATCATTCAATTATCGAACTGGAACCTTAATGTGTAAGCGAGATGTAATATGTGAAATCATGACTCAATTAATATTTAAAACTTCTAATCATGAGTTAACAATTCAAACTTAACTGTGAAAATGTAACAGATGGTTGAATCCAAGAGTCATAAAGTACCAACATTCTGTATCTTATAATATAAAAATCACAACTATCCTTCAACAAGAAATTTCAGAAAAATTTTACAATTTTTTGCTCAAGACCAAGAAAATACTGATTAGGTAACCTAATCTCCCACCCTCAACCTAAAATCTACATTGTCCTCAATATAAAAGATATAAGCATGCAATGCATATGAGACAATGAAAATAAATGAAAAGCGATGGAAAGATAGTACCTGAATGAAGGGACCAAGAGAGGTTTTCCAAAGATATCAATGTAAAATCGAGTCAGCACAAGAGAGAAATCAACGAAACTAAAATAACAAAACTAAAATCGCAAAAAGAAAATCTTACCTATACCACTTTCACAGGTGCTCTCGATTGCATTTAGTGTATGCAATAAGCCTTTAAACCCCTAGGGTGCCCCTAGTGGACGAGTTGTAGTCTCGTGAGGGTTTGCAGCAATGTTACCCACAAATATTGAACTAACTAACTAGAAAAAAGAAATAAAAAGAAAATTTGGGTTGACTCCCAGGAGCGCTAAGTTTAATGTCTTCAGCCAGACAAGTAATGAAAGCAATCATGGACCATCAGCCAGTATCTTGGTAAATTTCTCAGAAATTTTTTCAAGAAGATCATCCAAAAGCCCATTTTGTAGTAGGCTTGGATGTCCTGGAGCGTTAATAACCAGAGAGATTGAGTGACCTTAGCATAAAGTGTTCTTTTTATCGTCTGAAGTGTCTAAAGTATATATGATTCACCTGTGGTAGAAAAAATTTCAAAGTTAGTACACCATGATGAATCAGAGACTACATGTAGATGAAATTTTAAAAAAAATTTAGTAGGTGGTGTAGTCTCAACAAACTCCGATGTTTCACTCTATAGTTTAATTTTCAACTCTTCCTCATTTAATGGTAAACATTCAGAATCCGGGGAAGGAGGTACTTCAGAATACGGGTTTTCTCGATTCATGACAACTGTCGAGGTATTATTTTACAAGGCATTCATTATTTCTTGTAACAGGGGATCGTTTGAATCTAAAAAATGCGCTAAACTAGTCTCAAGAGTATCTTCATAAGATTTAAGGAAAGAGTCAAGCACTAGAATCTCAATCATGTTCACTTCAAATATATCATCTGAGTTTAACGGTTGTTGTCCGGCATTGAAAACATTGAGTTTAAGCTTCATATTACCGAAAGACAACTTCATTATTCCATTCCTGCAATCTATAATAGCATTGGATGTGGCTAAGAATGGACGTCCTAGGATAACCAGGATTTGACTAGTAGGATTCTGGACAGGCTGAGTATCTAGGACGATGAAATTCACTGAAAAATAAAACTTATCAACTTGGATTAACACATCCTCAATAACACCACGGGGCACCTTGATAGATCTATCAGCTAGTTGTAGCATTATTTTAGTGGGTTTCAGCTCACCCAGTCCTAATTGCTCGTATACAGAATATGACAACAAATTAACACTCACCCCTAAATCAAGCAATGCCTTCTCAATCTTATGATCTCCTATGACACAAGAAATGGTGGGAGCTCCTGGATCCCTAAATTTAGGAGGTTTGTTATGTTAAATCATGAAGTTGAGTTGCTCCGCAAGGAAAACCTTCTTATGAACATACATCTTACGCTTCTGAGTACATAAATCTTTAAGAAACTTAGCGTAAGCAAGGACTTGCTTGATAGCATCAAGCAAAGGAATATTAATTTGCACTTGCTTAAACATCTCCAATATCTCATTAAAGTTATTTCCTTTCTTAACTGGTGCCAGACGTTGAGGAAAAGGTGATTTACGCACATAGGATGGCGCAAGAGTGGTTTCTGGAGGGTCAGAATGCTTTTGGACTTTGGATGCACTAGTATGTCTCTCTGCTTCATTTTGATCTTCTGATTTGGAATTTGATTCTCCTCTAGGCATCTCTACTTTGTTCTCAATCTGTTTAGCAGACCTAAGGGTAATAATTGATTTGGCTTGCTCATGATATTGTTCTTGGTTTGAGTTAGAGCCAATCTCATACTGTCCCTTTGAATTTGCCACTGGTTGACTATGAAACTTACCCTTCTCTCTCTCACTCAATGTGGCAGCAAGTTGACCCAACTGTACTTTCAGCTTGGCAATATATTGCGTATTTGCAAGTAAGCTTTGTTGGTTAGCTAGGAAATTTTGTTGGGTGTCTTTTTAAAATTGAAGAGAAGTCTACATAAAAAGATTGAGTGTATCTTTAAGAGATGGTTTCTGTGATTATTGCGGAATCTGCTGATATTGCGAAAACTGTTGAAGTTGTTAATTGCCAACTTGGGGGTAAGGTTGCATAGGAGGATTTCCAGAAGGTCCTCCTTGTTGTGGTCCTTTTGCCTAAGAAAAATTTGGATGTCTAGCCCACCCTGGGTTGTATGTGTTTGAGTAAGGATCATTCTCGGGTCTCCGAAAGGTGTTCATAGCATGTACTTTTTCAGAGAGAAATTTTGGAAATGCTGCACCAAATGGACACGACTGCATAGGATGGCCAGGACTAGAACATATG
The DNA here is from genome assembly GCA_037074715.1 of Magnolia kwangsiensis. Lineage (NCBI taxonomy): Eukaryota > Viridiplantae > Streptophyta > Magnoliopsida > Magnoliales > Magnoliaceae > Magnolia > Magnolia kwangsiensis. The sequence goes on from CM073588.1 coordinate 64,424,151, forward strand.
GCACACGACTCAATTTGAGTTGTTTGTGGAGGTCCATTATTCAACATCAGAGCATCAACTTTCTGTGTTAGGCTATCAATTTTGGCATAAAGATCTGGCATGACTCCTATCTCATATATACCACCTTTCTTTGGTAGTTGAGGACTTCTTTCACCTCTATTTGAGTAGTCTCATTGCTGAAAATTTTCACACAAAGTTTCAAAGAAATTTCACGCTTCGACATCACTTTTGGTCATGAATGACCCTCCACTGGTGACATCAACCATGCGACAGTTTTGGGGTATCAAACCGTCATAGAAGTATTGAACTTGTTGCCATTTCTCAAAACCATGGTGTGAACATTTAAGGAGCAAGTCCTTCCATCTTTCCCAACATTCATGAAAGTGCTCTCCCTCTTTTTGCATGAAATTAGTGATTTCTCTACGGAGAGCATTTGTTTTGTGAACAGGGAAGAACTTGTTTAAGAACTTCTTAGACAGTTGGTCGCATGTAGTGATCGTTCCAATTCCTAGAGAATTTAACCATGCTTTTGCCTTATCCTTCAAAGAAAAAGGAAAAAGGCACAAACAGATCGAATCGTCTGAAAAATTTTGGAACCTAAATGTCGAGCAAATGTCTAGAAATTCTTTTACGTGATGATATGGATCCTATTTGTCTAAACCATATAAAGATGGAAACAACCGTATGACCCCTGGTTTAAGTTCAAAGTATGCTTCCGTGGTGGTTGGCAATACTATGCATGAAGGCGCATTAAATTGGACAGGAGCTGAATAATCTCTAAGTGCTTTAATTTCATTCTCGTCCATCATTTCAAACAGGATGTTTCTGAATCTTCTATGAAAGGTTCTTTCTATTTTAGGATCAAAGGGTGCTAGTTCTATGTTCAGAGATCTACGCCCTAGCATAAACTGAATAACTGAAATGTAGGAAAGAAAACTAAACTAAACTAAGATGCAACCTAAGAGAAATAATACTAGAACTAAAAATTATGAATTTTTATGAATTCCTAAAAATAAGAGAAAGCTATGTAAATAAGAATTGAAAGAAAGAACCCGAAAAAGGAGATGATGGATGTCTGAAGATTTGGTAGCTTCTCCTTTTGAAGACAACCTTATTTAACAGCTTCCTTCTTCAATTCCTGCAAAAATAAAAATAAAAACAAATTAAATTTCCTAAAGTAATGCTAGAAAAAATCCTAAGCAACGGTTAGTTTCTAAAAAAAGAAAGTTTCTAGTCTTAGAACTAAAAAGCTAAGTTAGTTTCTAAAAAGGAAAAAATTTCTAAAACTAGAAAATAGAAAGCTAGTTGAAAGAAGAATCTAAATCTAAAATTAGAAAATAGAAAATTTCTTAAAAGGAAAGCCCAAATTCTAAAAATAGAAATTAGAAATAGTAGAGAATTTAGAAAGGGATTACCAAATTTCAAGTCAGGACCCTACAAAACAGGAAATAGGTTAGTTTCTAAAAATAAAAAATAAATAAAATCAAATCAAATAAAAACTTCCACCTAAAGTTAGTAAAATCCTAAGGCTATAAATTATGATAAGAGAGAATCCTAAATCCAATTTGGATCAAAACAGTCCCTGGCAACGGCGCCAAAAACTTGATGGTTTAATTTAAACCAACCTGATTTAAATGATTTTAACTCGAAAGTATACGAATTAGATGTAGATATGGTATGTATTATGAGATCGTTCTCACGAGGACTAGTTGTCACAATTCAAAATTTAAGACTCTTCTTAACTAATCCAACAAATAGTGTAGCGAACTATTAAGTAAATTAACATAAATCTATGGAAAATAACTGAGAGTAAGGAGAAAAATTCAATCAAGGAGACGACTAGGACTTTCGAATCCACCCCTAATTATCCTAACCCTATTTTACCTGTTGATTCACTCTAATTCAGATTGATATAAATTAAATAAATCACAAACTATGTCCTTGGTTGGGCACACAGAATGTATAATCCCTTAAAGCATATGGATCACATCTTTCCATTCATGGTCAGGCATGAAGAGATGTAGATTTCTGTTTCTTCCTCTATAGGAAACCTGTTCATGGTTAGACACAAGCATCTAGAATAATATTCCAAACATCATCCACATCTAGACTTTGGTTAAGCTCATAGAATGGAGAAGTACGAAAATCTCAGGAAAGCACACTAGAGAAAGAAACAAATCAATCAAAATAGATGAATTCAACAAAACAAGCATCATTCAAATTAGGGGCTTCATCTCAGCCCTAGCTAAAGAGTTTAGCAATTCATAATGTTAATGAGAAAGAAAGAAAAACAAGGTTGAAGCATGAAAAACATCTCTTCTTCCTTCCTCTCTCTCTTTCTTCTCTTTCTTTTCTTTCTCTTTCCTTTTCTTTCCTCTTTCTTCTTTTAGTCTGCTCTCAAGCTCTCCCTTCTCTTTCTTCTCTCCTTCAAGCCTTGGATCTGCTCCTAGCTATGTATCCCCCTTTCTCACGGCCACCTCTCAGGCCCTTTTATAACCGCTAGAAGTCGGCAGAAAGGCTCTGGTTAAAGTTGGTGGAATTTCCACAGCAACAGCCGCATGCAGGTATAACCATTACTTGGCTAAAATCGGAGCCCCCCAACTCCCATTCTCCTTGCATGTCGTCCGTTAGGTCGATGTCCCCTAGGATGGTTTTGAACAAGCTACATGATGGACGGATCAGATCTGCTATCTAAACAATGATCATGATCGTACAATCGTCCCAAAACCAGTCGGTGTCCGATCACTGGAACAGAGATCGTGTGACTCTTTTGCTATGGCACTGGTGGGGCCCATGATCAGCGTATTTTGATAAATCGACACCGCCCATTGGATTAACCTCGAAATTTCAGTCAGAAATGACTGCTTTTGGGTTGCTTTTGATGCGGTCCACTTGATTTCCTTCTCTACCGTCAGTCCTGTGTTTGAACGGCTAGGATCTCATTCTCTTTATTTCTTCAAATTCCATCACCTAGGTCTTAGTAAGTTAGGCCATGGGAATCTGATGAATGGTTTGGATTGTCCATTTGGACAAAGGGTGGGGCCCACAACTACGAACCGACGGATGCCTGCATTAACGCTGGAGGAGAAAAAAAGGAAATTTCAGTTTTTTTTGCGTAATAGTCGGTCAACACCGACTTTGACCGGGTTCCTCCATCCGGTGCATGGCGCGAGCGTATGTACTCCATGTACACACGCTGTACATGTGGGGTCTACTGCAATGTTTTGAAGAAATCCAATCCATCCATTCATCTTCTCATATTATTTTAGCCGTCAATACCAAAGTTGAGGCAGTTCCAGATATCAGGTGGGCCCAAAATTGGAGATTAATGGGCTGATCTATCCATTGGCCCACTTCCTGAGATCTTCAATGGCTGAAATTTAATATGTACGATTAATTTATGTCCCTAATCCCATGTATGAGGTTTCAAGACAATCGGATGGTAGGAACCATGTGATCTTGTATTCTACACCAATTTCGAGCCTATTTAATGCAAACGACTCGATTTTCTCAGATCCCTAGTGTGTAAATTCATTAATCTTGGTTCTCTGGAGTCCGTCCCTTGCTCTGGTGACTTCAGAGCATCAAATCCCTACTTTTAATATCATTTTTCAATCCATACTCCTCATTTCATCCTGTAATAAAAATAGAATTAAAATATGGCATTAAGCATTATCATATACGTAAAATCTGACAATAATCGGGGTCTGATATGTAATATTCAACCCTCATCAAAAATGAAAAGCTCAAGGGGAAGAAATCATCACCTTATACTTTGAATCACCAACTGATGTTGCTAAGAAGCACATGCACCCTTAAAACTAAATCCTACCATGGATTGTAAAGTTATACGTGAGATCAGGTTTTTACAAGGTATTCATGGTTAAGATTAATATTACCTAGGGTTTGAATTACTTGTTTTTAGGTTTTTGAAGTATAACTTAGGGTTTTGTCCTAAAGTTTAGTTCTAGGAGTAGAACTATAATATATGTGCAGCTTAAATATAATATAATAATAATATGGTTAGTTACAATTCAACGTTAATGATATAACTAATATTTGTAATCATGGTAGCAATTAGTATTAAAATTGTAATAAAATAGTACAATCTATTATTAAAGATAATATCTTCAAGTGGTGGATACCATGCTAATATCATTAATGGTAATTTCATTTATAGTAACTAACATTAGCGTAACATGTTAGTAGTAATCACTATGATGATAATTAATATTATGATCTACTACTATGATAATATTTAAGAGTGATAGATAAAGTACTACAATTTAATAGTTGGAATTTGTTGATAATAACTAGTTTAGCAGAAATGACCTACAATTTATCCTAAGGTTAGGATTTGGAGAAAAGACAAGCTTCATAGGTGCAATATCTAATTAATAATCAAATTAAAATTTCCACACAATAGGTCAGAGAGTTTATACCTCAAGGGAAGTTGGATGCAGCCCAACCAATGAGCTAGTGGTCTGGCTAGGTTCTGAACCAAGTTAACTCAGCTGTCACGTTTCTTCTCTCCTTCACCCTCTTCTTTCTTTCTTCCTCTCTCATCTATTCTTTTTTCTCTCTTATCCCCCGCCCTATCCAGCAAGGTTGCTAACCAAAATGACCCATAACTTCAACCAATGACTCAGCAAAGTCAACTCAGCCCTAAGCCAACTCACTCAAGGCTCTCTCTCTCTCTCTCTCTCTCTCTCTCTCTCTCTCTCTCTCTCTCTCTCTCTCTCTCTCTCTCTCCCCTACTTCTTCCCTTCTTTCTCTCTTCTTCTCTACCCAACCAACTAGACCTAGGCTAGGCCCACATCTAACTCAACCCAACAGACTCAGTGAGTCGGCCCATACTCCAACCCAACACTCCCTCTTTCTCTTCTGATTCTCTTTTCCCTTCACCCTTCTCTTCTTCTCCTTTCATGCCTCTCTCTCTTTTCCTTTTGCTGGAACTCCAATAAGGACTGGAGCAGACCCAAACTAAGCTCAACTTAGCTAGTTTGACCCAGCAACTAGGGCGATTGCACCAGTGACTCGATTAGGCCGAGTTCGTTACAACACGCACATAAACACACTCTCTCAAACTCTCTTCGCTATTGAAAACCCATCAGCAAGGAGGACCCAGTCAGGACCTGACTCGTTTGCCCTGCAATCTCAACTTGACAGCAAGTGCGGTAGTTGCACTCACTCACTCTTCTCTCTTTCTCACTGCTTCTTCTCCTTCATCTTTCCTTTCCTTCTTCCCTTCCTATATATCTCCCTCTTTCTTTACTGGGGAGCTTCCAGTGGGCCCACACACAATATTTCACACCGAGACTTGACCCGATCTTGAACCCGCACTCGAACTGGTCTCAATTCGAGCTGGTTTGTGGTGGTGCGGTGCAACAACACACCCCCTCCCCGCTCTCTATTCTCTTCTTTTCCTTTCCTTTTTCATTTCTCCATGCACCTCCTCCACTCCTTTCACCCCAGGCATACCCAAAAATAACCAACAAAGGCGCAACTAGGTTCAGTTTTGTTGGGGACGATGGAGTGGTGGTAATGGTGGATTCACCACCATTGCATCTCCTTCTAATCTGATTGTTGTGGGATGTCTAGATAGACCCAGGGAAGCTCAAAGGCAAGCTTTTTTGAAGCTTGGGGAACATCTGGGTGGCAGGTTCGGAAGGAGAAGAAAATGACCAATTTTGTGTTGTTTTACAGAAGGATAAGAGAAGAGACATTTTCACCTCTTCTTGTAGGAAAACCTAACTTCCCTAGGCCATTAGATCATTAATGAGCATCCCAGATTGAATCTGGTAGAAACTGACTCTCAAAACCGTGGGTAGGAACCGAAATCGGCCCTAGTTTTGTTTGGAACACCCTAAACAATTGGACGGCTATGATCTTATCTGTTTGGATGCTCTAGATCATGCTAAATACCCCTCACGTGAATCACCAAGCTAGCGTGAGGAAAATTTCCATTCAGGTCCTTCTTGCGTCGGCCGTTGTGCGAACACACGTGTGCATGGATCTGCACGAGTGATGTGGTTTTGGTCAGGTCCATGTCGTGCACATGATGGACGTTCTGGATCATGCATGTGGCCACAGGTGGTGGGCCACTGATCAAAGCAAATGGATGTCTGCCTACCCGCTATCTAAAACCGAAGAGAGAGAGAGAGAACCTCTCTTTTTTTGGAAAAACATGGGTTAACCCATGTTGACTAGGCTGGCATGTCCGATGCATAGCGGGTGTGCACCAACCATGCACAAGCACGCCATTAAGTGGGATCCACCATGATGTTTGTGGTAAAACCACACCATCCGTTCAGTTTAGGGGTCCCTATCAAGGCATCTGACCAAGAATTAGGCAGATCCAAAGCTTAGGTGGGCCATGCACGTAGATATAGGTCCTTAATTGTGGATTTTCATTGTTCCAATGGTCAGATTAGGTCCAAACTTGTCACTAACGGTAAAAAGGCCCTAATGGTCGTCAGTATGCTTCTATCATGAATTTTACTACCCACAAAATATATTTTTAGTTACTTTATTATTATTTTTTATTTTATTTTAATCATATAATGGGCCCCTTTATGAAAGTGATTAGGGTCATTCATCCTATGATTTTTAGACTATTTAAATATTTTAGTAATAATGATATTATTATTATTACATGTACATTGTTATTCATTTACCCTTTTATTATATTATTATTACTCATCTATATTTTCAATATGTGGGACCTACACTTCTTGTTACATACCTTAGTTTAGGATTACTGAGCGTAGGAGTGGGCCCCTCCAAGTGATTATCTAATTCCCTATCCTCGACATCCTAATGGTTCAAGTAATTCTATGGTTGGATCACTTGATTTAAGGGTGGAGATTCCCACCAATGGCACTAAGGGTCTTAGGATTTGTCTATATGAGGATCCATGGTTGAATTGACTAGTCTTTAGTTATTAGTAGCCCTAAGAACCCTTAAGAAATATTTAGGTGTGATCTAGTAGTCACATATGGGAGTAGATGATCCGGTATGTGTTCTTAAAGGGTGGATAAGCAAATGAAATGTTGTAGCCAGATGAATGGTGGATCATGTGACCTTGATCCCTAATTTACTTTACGTGATTTAGTTGTACTAAGTAGGTGTATTTTGGCATATCATCATGATCGAGATTCTAATGGTAGGATTATTTATTTAAGCACAAGTTCTATTAATCTAGGTCTTATATTAGATGATGTATGGTTAGGTTTGTCTATTAGTGAATTTGGAATCTTAAAAATAGGTTTCTCTGGTGGTATGGTGATCCATCTTAGAAATTGACGGATGGATGTATGGATTGGGACTGTTTTTAAGGGTTGGATTTAGGCTAGAATGAACATAAAGGTTTATTTAAGATAGACCTATACTAAATTAGATTACATAGTAACACTCGAGTACTGGGAAGAACGGGGTGTTACAAACACCTAATATGTAGTGTTCCTATGTGGTGACTAAGGTGATGGGGTGTTTGGTTGATACTCCTATAATCAATGGTAAATTAACATGCCTAGGAGATTCACCTAGATGGACACTCAAGAGTTTGATAGACACTAGGATTTACCAATAAGTAAGGTGTATATACTCTAGAATGGCTTAAGATCATGATCTTCTTGAAGAAGAGCTTGGAATGCTCATTAGATTGAAGAATAACTAAGAAGAGATCATGAATCTCATTAGGATAGAGTCTAGGATGATTGGTAGAGCTTGGGTTACACTAAGGTCTATAAAATGTCAAAATCCATCATTGCGATCTGGATGCTATTTTTGTAAAGAAAAAGTTATAATAGATCCTTAATGGCTAGATTTCGATTGCACTGAGTGAATATTAGGTCACACCGAAATATCTTTAGTTATACTGAATTATGATTCTGTCGGACTAAATTCTAACTGAAACCTATTGAACAGTAGTTTTGGTCATTTTCAGTCCAACTGAAGGGTGATTTCGGTGAGACCGAGCTTGACCTTTGGTTAGACCGATTCCATCCGAATGTGGGACTGAATTACTTATTTTTGTTGTTATCTTATTTTTATCAGTTTCGGTCGGACCGAAGTCACCCTTCGATCGCACCGAATCCAGTCGAAACTCAGTTTGGCAGGAGTCGAATTAGCCAATTTTTCAGGTTTGAGTTCATTATCTCTTTTTGGCCATTTTTGGTGGGATCGAAAGGACCTTTGGTGGGACCAAAAGTTGTTGAATTTTTGTAATTGTTTCAACAAATTGAAACCTATTAAGCCAATTATAATAGTACAAGTTTTAGGCTCTTATTTTTTATGAGATGATCACTAAAGCTTTTACTAATTGGGTCCCTAAGATCATCTAAATATGCGTTATTTTTAGTCTATGGTTAAGGTCAGTAAGGCACTACTTTTACCTATTCAGTGTTCCTTGATAATCTAACTTTACTTGTGTCTTCAGTCTTCGCTTTCCAAGGGCTCATTTGACTACTTGACACAACGGCTCACATGATTGACAAATAGGGTGCAAAAGTAAGTGCACTAACCAAAAGAAGTAATACCTAGCTAAAAAATAGTTGTCGTTGAAAAGGGCTGACTATCAAGGTTCATTAAGGATTATTGAAAAGAAGAAAAATGTGAAAATAGTGTGAAAGTCATCAATGGAAAAATTAAAAGCTTGAAGAATGGAGTGTTGAATTGTAATGCAAGTTTTGGTTTAACTTTTGGTTGTTTTGAACTCTTTTGATTATCAATGTTATCGTGAAAGTAGATAACTTAACCTTTAATTGTGTCAAGTTTAGACTTCAATATAAACTCATGGAACTCAATGTTTAGAATTGTTTTGATTATAGGATTAGTGCTTAGAACTTGATTGGGGGATTTACAACGTGCTAAGGTTTAGGATAAGATAGTACTCAACATTAAAACATTTTATATTTCTATAATCTGAATTATTTTTTGAACAACTTGAATGTACAGAAATCATTCTTTTATTTTCAAAATACATTTCGCATGTTTTGCTCGAAACTAACAAAATGCTAGTTGGGGGTATATTGAGATTCAAATATTGTATATTTAACCATTCAATTACAATATTTTTCCTAAGATGGATTTATAGCTTAAAAGAAGATAACGAATGATTGGAGATTTAGAAGTCATTAATGAAGAATTCGCACCCCAAATATCCAAGAAAACTAAGTAAGGAATGAAGGAATGGAAGTTTTGAAGTGAAGAAATCAAGGAAAAGGAATCCTAAAAAAAGAAGGGCTAGAAAAATGATATTCTGAAATTTCAAGGCCAGAAAAACATAGTACTGAAAATTTACAAAAAAAAAAAACTTCAATGTCATGAAGGACGTTTACGATGCCATCAGAGCTAACTTCAATCCCATAGATGCCACTTCTATCCCATCATAAAAATCAAAGAAAATTTAATTTTCTTGTTGGACATATTCATACACCCTTTGATGCCATCGAAGGATTGTTCGAAACCATCAAAGCTGCCATCAAAGTTTTCATTAAAGCCATGGTAACTGCAGAAATTCAAAGTCAATTTGTGATCTTTTGTTTAGGCAGTGAGAAAGATTGAGTTCCAAAACTATTTAAAGGAGCCCTTAGCCTATTCCAAATCATCTTTTATGATTTGGAAATGGAGAGAAGGCCTAAGTGGAGCGCCGAAAATATTCTTCCACTTTGATTTCTTCATGGGTTCTAGTAGATATTCTAGTTTTTCCCTTATTTTTGACTTAGATATGACTAGCTAATACTTAGCTATGGCTAAGGAATGAAGCTTGTAGTTCTTCTTAATATTTATTTTACTATGATTCAAGTTATTTGCTTTGAATGTTGAACAATTCGTTGATGTTTGCTTTGAATGAAGATTTATTCCTAGTTTATTTTGATCCATTATCGACTTCAGGCACATTGGATGCTTAAGAAAGTTAAGAATAGCTTCTTATCTCTTTTGCACTAGATTGATCTGTAAAATCCATTGATCTATCATTAACTCCGAGCATGGTAGATGCTTTGAATTCCCTACAATTAATACGTTGGTGATTTATGTGAGAACCAATTCCATGAAGTTTAAATCAATTTTGATACATGAATGATGGTTTAACTGAATTATCTTCCAATTGAATAGGATTAGACTTCGATTCCAATGATATATACATTAAATTAGTAAATTAAATATTGAGATTACTATGAGTGGATTCCTGGATCCTTAGTCTTTTATTTATTTGTTTTAAAACTCTTTCTTAAATCAATGAATTAAAAACCTAGACCAACACATTAGAATTAGATTAGTTCTAGACCTTGTTCCTCATTCCCTATGGATTCAACCTCAGTGTCACCGAGTTATTCATATATCGCAACATTTCATAAGAAAAGTTGAGGCTATAGAACTAAAGAAATTAGAGATGGTTAACCCTGATGAGATCGTTGAGGTTGTTTACATTATTTGTGCTAGTAACATACACTTAACACATGAGTGTCCTACAATTCTTGCATTTCAAGAGTTGCTACATGAGAGATCGAATGCCATGAACAATTATCAAAGGCCATTCAGCGGCCCCATCTCAAACACGTATAAGTCTAGTTGGCAGAACCACCCAAACCTCAATTGGGGGAATGGCCAAATAGCTAACCTTCAATGTGCTCTTCCTCCACCTCTCATTAAAAAAAGACCTCAAGAGGATCCGTTTCAAAAATATATAAAAAATTAAGAGTTATTCAATCAGAATACATTACAAGCATTCCAGGACCTTAACAAGTCCATTCAAAGATTAGAGTCACATATAATTAGGGAGAAAGAGGTTTTTCCAGCCCAACCTCTACCTAACCTAAAACCACAATGCAAGATAAGTGACCCAAGCTCTTTGAAATGGCATGTAAAACAAACCAAATCCATTACCACTCTTAGAAGTGAAAAAAAATAAACTTGACAAGAGTATATCGACAAGGATTGAGAAGCTTAAGGACGTGAAGACATTTTAAAAGAATGATGGACTTAGCAATGCCACACATGGGAAGGAAATAGAAAAATAATATAAGTCGGCTGCTCCATTTTCCAAAAGGTTGATTTCACCAAAGACTGTATAATACTCAGGATATCTTGGAGGTACTTAAACAAGTGACGATCAACATTCTCTTGTTGGATGCCGTAAAATAAATTCCATCATATGTCAAGTTTTTAAAAAATATTTGTATGGTTAAGAGACGAAAAAACATACAAAAGAATATTTTTCTGATAGAAAAAGTGAGTGTTATCCTCAAGAAAGATGTGCCACACAAATATAAAGATCCCGGTAACCCAATCAACTCGTGTGTGATTGGGAACCATTGGATTGAGCATGTACTGCTCGACTTGGGGGCAAGTGTAAATCTGATTCCATTATCGGTCTACGAGTAGCTTGGCCTTAGTGAATTAAAACCCACTAGGACCAAACTTTAATTAGTTGATCGATCAATTCATATACCGAGAGGAATGATTAAGGATGTTCTGGTCCAAGTTGATAAATTTTATTATCTAGTAGATTTTATTATTTTGGACATTAATCCCATCATTGATGTGAGCACTCAGATTCCTGTCATCCTTGGCTAACCATTCATAGCTACATCAAATGCCATCATTAATTGTAGGAATGGGATTATGAAATTGACTTTCGAGAACATGACATTAGAGCTAAACATTTTTAATATGTGCAAACAACTCGAGGATGTTGATGATGCCCACGAAGTAAACATGCTTGACTCATTCGTGGAAGATAAAGTACTTTTGACTCTATACTCTGACACTTTGAAAACATGTTTGGCTCACTCCCCAGATTTGGATGATGATATGATTAGGGAGATGGATGCCTTGCTTTATACGACATTGGTACTTGAAACTAACCAGTGATGGCCAGAATTCGAAGTATTGCCCCAAACCAACATTTTCCCTCTACCATCTAGTGTTAAGGCACCAAAGCTTGACCTGAAACTTTTATCCGTTGATTTTAAGTATTCGTATTTTGGTCAAGATGAGATATATCCAATGGTGATTTCTTCCTACATATATGGGGAACAAGATAGTATGCTTATTTCTACTCTCAACGAACATTAAGCAGCCCTTGTGGACCTCAAGGGAATTTAACCTTTGATTTGTACTCATCACATGAATCTCAAGGATAATGCAAAAACTTCTAGATAGCCACAACGTCAATTAAATCTAAATATGAAAGAAGTGGTTAAAGTCAACGTGCTTAAGCTATTGAATATGGGTATTATATACCCTATGTTTGATAACCAATGGGTGAGTCCACCTCAGGTGGTTCCAAGAAATCCAAGATCACCGTCGTAGCCTATGCAGATAATGAACTCGTGCCAACTAGGGTCACGACTGGTTAGAGAATGTGTACTGAGTATAGAAAATTGAATACCATCACGAGGAAAGACCACTTCCATTTACCCTTTATTGATCAGATTTTAGAAAGGTTATGCAATCATTTTATTATTATTTTTTAGACAGGTATTTGGGCTACAACCAAATAAAGATAGCCCTTGACGATCAAGAAAAGACAACGTTTACATGTCCCTTTGGCACTTTCACATACCGAAGGATGCCATTCAGATTATGTAACGCTCCCACCACATTTTTGCGATGTATGTTGAGTATTTTTTCTGATATGGTGGGAAAATTTTTAGAGGTCTTCATAGACGACTTCTCCATCTTTGGTTCATCCTTCAACGAGTGTATTGAACATTTTAAATTGGTACTAAAGAGATACGAATAAAAGAACCTTGTTCTTAATTGGAAGAAATGTCATTTTATAGTTTAAACGGGAATAGTCCTTGAACACATTATATATTCCAATGCAATCAAGGTAGAGAAATCCAAAATCGACTTCATCTCTAACTGACCTCCACCCAAAAGTATACGCGATATGCGATCCTTCTTAGGACATGCTGAATTTTATTAAAGGTTCATAAAGGACTTTAGTCTTATCTCTCGGCATTTATATAATCTTCCTCAAAAGAATACTGCCTTTGAGTAGAGTGAAGAGTGCCACAAAGCTTTCTCTAAGCATAAAGGCATGTTAACTAGTGCACCTATCATGCAACCCCCTAATTAGAGTCTTCCTTTTGAGACCATGTGCGATGCGAGAGACTATACTATTGGGGTGGTATTTGTAACGCCTCAGAAAAATTCGTACAAAGACCCAAGTACTACCTCAAGCAGAAATCGCTAAGGACCAAATCCTTTAGAAATTAGTCGTGAATTAACTAAGTGTTAAACTAGATCATCTATGAAATTAGAACGAATCACTTTAAATATGAACTGCAAGACCTGAAACATGTAGAACCATTGACGCTACATTACCTTGAAATTTAGGATCCATCTCAAAACCCCATTGCTCTCGGGAGCATCACAAAACTCCGTATCGGACCTGGATCGCACGTCGAAAATCCGATTACCCTAAAACTATGCAGTTATGCGCGCATTACTAGACTTGATAACCATCTCAGAAATCAAGTTCAACTGATGTCCAGAAACGCACAACTTGAGCCCAGAGCGAAGTGTGTGAGAAACGCAAATATCTTTAGGAAATGAACTGAAACTTAAGTGAATTGAGTCGGTTCTCTTGCAGGATGAATCTATGGATTTAGACCATAGGAATTTGACCCAATTACACCCTTAGATTAGGAAAAATTTTCAACACATATCAGAGTACTTGTGACCATGATCGAGTACCGGTGACTGTTGAACTGAAACGGGTCCACCACGACTGATCTGCAAACCCGATCGGACAAAAAACTTAGCCTGACCTAGATATGATGTCAGGGAGCTTAAGTCAGACCGCATGTAAAAAAGGGGTGTCCAGAATAGCTCCGTTGGACCGAACGGCCCGTATTTAGCTATAACCTAAGTATACTATGGCCCTAGGGCCATTCCCATCAGTTTTAGGCCTATATAAAGGGCTTAAACCCTCTCTCTCTCTCTCTCTCTCTCTCTCTCTCTCTCTCTCTCTCTCTCATTCCATATGAATTTGGAAAACCTTAAGAGAGAGAAGAGAGAAAAGAGAAGGAAAGAAAGAGAAAGTGAGGGTGAGAGTTGAGGTTCGTTCCTGAGATTAAATCCCGCCGCTCCACGTGCTTAACCACCATTCATGTATCACTATACAGGTGATTTTGATTCCGTTCTTAGGTAAGAAAACCTAACCCTAATCTATTTTAGGATTTTAAATAGTGTAAGTGATGAAATAGATAACCTATTTCATGCTATAGGTGGTCGTCGTGCCGTAGACAATGGCCTAATCTACAAACTAAGTTTGATACTTGTTTATCGGCGTAAGGTGCGAATTATAAAAGTCTAGGTTATGGTTTTCAAGACTTTCAATACTAGTAATGATTTATGACTGACTTGACTGCCATCACATGTGCGTAGATACGACGTTTTCCATATCTTATATGTATATGTAGACTATGTTGATTTTAATGCATTCAATGTGTTTGTTTAAATGCTTAAATGAGTATGGAATTATGATTTAGGCTTGTCATGTTTATCGACTGAGAATACATGGTTGTTGTACGTATGGTGAACCCTTTGAAAAAGGGATTTACTATAACACTTGTTATAACTACTTTATTACATGTATATGATATGTGAAGTTTAAGTGTTTGATAAAATGCTTGTTTATATGCATGTATTCTGGGTCTTGAGATAGGATTCTCAATTCCCTTAACTATGATTATATTATCCTTCATATAACCTATCTTACTACTATGTGTTGTATGGATGAAATGCCTATGATTGATAATATGTGTTTGTTAAATTGCTCAAGTAAGATTTATATTTGGTCTCAGTTGTCACATGTTGTTTTGAATTACTATATATGAATGCTATTATTTGGAATATGATTGGGGGTACGATGTAGTCCAAGCAGTCGGTAAATGTCTGTGAACGATGGTTGAACTGATTGACCACGAAGGACACGCCCGATGAATCCGAGTCATATGCTGCATGTCGGCAGTGGTTAGGCCACATGGAGTCACTTATGCGCTCCATGTCAATCGGCTCGACATATGCTCTTCCCAGTCGAGTTTGTCAAGTAACCCGATTGACCCGATATATGTTCACCATGTATGGACACTACTGCTTGAATCTAAGGTACCAAACTTACCATTGAAAGCCTCGTTAACCATGGTACCTCGATCCGCTAAGACTCATGAGCCGGGCATGGTGGTATAGGACATCTTGGTTGTGTTGTCAGCCTACGCTAGGGTGACGAGCTCACCCATAGTTACCAGTGAGCAACCCAGACTCGCGAGCTGAATACGCTGGTATGGGACACTGTATTCGAGCTGTCGGCCTATGAGTTGGTGACGAGCTAATAGTAGTGACCTCAAGTATACACTGAGACTGCGCTGAGGTGACGAGCCTCTCCACAGTAAACTAGAGTATAAACCAGACCTGCACTGAGGTGATGAGCCCTTTGTAGTGACCTAGAATAGCAACATCATATGATATTAGCTAAGACTGACAACCCTAGAATGGATTATTGTCTGAGAAATAATAAAGGGAGGTGCCTTAGCTTCCCAAATTCTGCTGTACGAAAAGGTCTAATAAGAACTTGGTAATCATGCTCATGCACCGCATTGCATGTGCCTTTGGCGTGAAAGAGCACAGTGGGAGTGGTGCATGTCGCGATCGTTAGATGTTGTCACAAGAGGGAGTGTAGGAAAGGGCATGTATCATTATAACATATCATACTTGCATTAATAAGAGTACTTAGGACATGAGCGGTGTATTGCTTTATCATTACTGCTTGACTGAATTGATAACATGTTAACCTTTGTTTTATGATTCCACTGAGTTGATCACTCACTCCCATGTTCTGGGATGGTGTTTTAAACACCAACTAGACTTTGTCTTAGATACAGATTCTGGCACGTCATATGAGACTGAGCCAGACTTCTACGACAATGAGGAGGAGTTCTCATATATGTAGTTATCATGTGGGTTTATGTAGGCCGCTCTGATCGACAGAATTACAGAGATATATGATAGTTGGACAGTCACCTTTTGTCATTTTGTATTATTTTGAAATAAATATGTATTTATTCAGCTCAGTAATGCCATCATGCTCTAGAGGTTAGGAATCACGTCTATGTACATTATATATTTATCATCGTCTTCTTCTTATAAAATTTAACTGACTCTGGAGTATGTTATGTTGTTTTTGTATAATCTCACTCATGTTTAAGGCACTAATACGGAGAACATTTAATCATCATTATCTATGTTACATAAGTGATGTGTTAGAACTTAGGAGTTGGGCTCCCGCTCGACCCCCGATTTTCAAGGCGTTACAAGTTAGTATCAGAGCATGATTTGGATTAAACTAGAGATGACTTATGGTCACACAATGCACACTGACGTACTTTGACTTAGGAATGTGTGATAAAATGTAGGAATGGCCATAGGGTTCCCAATTTCACCATTCAATGAAATTAACCGAAATCTACCACCGAGATCGTGCCCGTACACACCCGTGATCACTTGAGGTGATCCCGGATCACTTCTAAACCATCAATCGATAGGTTTAGATGAAGATTTAACCCATTCAAACCTTAAAAAAACCCATAAAATGTGAATGTACGTGAGATGGGACTTTAAATGACTCAAAACGGAGTCGGGGGCCAAGCCTTACAATTCGGGGGGACCCAAAGTGGACCCCAGATGTTTTTGGCACCCCAAGGGGGTGGACCCCGCCCTCATGAGGACCCGCCGCCAGCGAGGCAGATGCCCGGTGTGGTCCTCGCTAGATAAGTAGGGCCGCGCTCGAATAGGCAGCACCACGGCGGGGCCCTCAGCCCGTCAGCGGGGCCTCACCAGCCAACCAACCATGTGGGCTCCCACGCACGTGTGGGACCTCTCCTCCCACTCTAAAACCCCTATTTGGGACTTTTTGTAAAAATTCAACCACCTTTACTCCATATTCTCACCCAAATCTCTCAAATCTCTCATCCTCTCTATTCCATCTCACAAATCCACCTTCAAAGCTTCAAACCTTCTTCTTTCATCATCACTATCTCCCTATTTCTTCTTTTCAAGTGATTCTAACCCCTCTAACTTCTTCAATTGGTCTCAAATCTCCTTCTATATCTTCCAAACACCGCCTTTTTCCTTCATTTTCACACCATCTCCCTCTTTTCTTCCCATTTAAGTATAAAAATCCCACTTGTGTGTCTCAAAACTCCAAGACCCACCAACCCAGCTCATTTTCTATGGCTCTCTTTGAAGTGGTCACCGCCATCTTCTCCATCTCTACGCTCTTGTCTCTCATTGCGAGGAAAAGGGTGGCCCCAGATGAGCTCAGGCCAAGCCGACTGCATCCTCCTACAAGGAGGGCGAACGCTGAAGCAAGTACCAGTGCCGAGAGAGAGTGGAGGTCCAAGCAGGATCTCGACCCTCAGATTCCATTGGAGAGATCCTTACTACCAAACATCATTCTCGGTAGGTTCCGTAACCGCAGGGTTGTGTTTGAAACACACGTCAATGAGAAGATGTTTGGGATGTACCTGGTCATCAACTTTCTCACGGATAATAGGTGGGGTCCCATATTCAAGGCAAAGGAGCCTGCAAGCGAGAGCACGGTGCGCACCTTCTATGCCCTCATTCGGAACCCACTATTGAAGCCTCTCTAGTTTTCCATTCCTTTAGGAAGGTAGGAGGTTACAATTGGTGTGGATGACATTGCTCATGTCATGGGTATTGAGAAGGGGTTGGTGCATGCTAGTGAGAAGGATTGCGTTAGTGAGCAGGAAAAGAGACTCCACACGTGATTCCTTTGTGGCCAGCACGAGCATTAGAGGCGGGGGACTGACCTCGCTGCAAGCAAGATGATAAATGACTTTCGTCTGCTCCACAACATGTGCACGTATAATGTGTATCCCCGAGTAAAAAATTGCACCGAGTGCATGATGTTCATGGTGGACTTCTTGTTTCGAGTTAGAAAAGGAGACAAAATATGTCTGTCCACCCTAATCCTGATGCAAATAATCAAGGCAGCAAGGTCCAATAGGGAAAGCACCGCACTGCCGTTCGGCCGACTGATTTGCAAGATCACCCACCAATACAGCTTCCGACTCCATATGGATGACGTTTCCCTAACCCATATTATCAGTGCCAACACGCTTGACAGCATGGGGATTAGCGAAAGGCAACGCCAAGGCTGACATGGGGAGCAGAACGATGACACCGAAGAAGGAAGTGATGAGATCGAGGAGAGTGAAGGTGAGGAGCACAGTGGCAATGAAGAAGAAGGAAGTGGTGAGGAAGGCAGTGAAGATGAGAGCGGTGGTGGGGAGGAAGGACAAGCAAGGGAAGAAGAGGAGGCACAAGAGCCGGATAAGGAACCTCCTCCTGCTACACAGGTGCCTGATATGGATTGGGCTGCTTTAGAAGCCCGCTGGGCTCGAATTGAGGAGAGCCAAGCCGCCCTGCAATAGGAGGTCGGACAGGTCCGGGCCGAACTTGGACAGGCCAGAGCCAAGCTTGATGAGACCGAGGCCTTCATAAAATGGAAGTTTAAGAAGGTGTCTCGCTCTTTGAGGGCTATCCTGTGCTGTGTGCAAGATAAGAGTGCAGCTCTACCGTCACCGGATTCTAACAACTAGTTGTACTTATAGTCATCTTCTATTTTTTCTTGTTGCTTATTTTCTTCTTATTGCTATAGGCTTAGTAATATGGTCAAGTAGTTAAGCATGCTTTAATATTTAAAAATCCTACTTATGTTAGTTCACATGCATCTTCTGTCACGATTCATGTAATACGGCATCTCATGTATTGTGACAGTTTTGGTAAATGAAATGCATGAAGTTTTCTTTAAGGCTGTGTGTGAATGTTGTGATTGAGTTTGTGAGTATGCTGAATCTGACCTGGGTTGCACCCTATGTTAAATATAGGGAATGTCACCTAAGGCCACACGGAGTATGGCACGTGTTACACTGGGTGATTTGATTGACGGGGCACCTCTCTTGAGCGATAGCCAAATGGACCCTAGCTTAGGCCCTACTCGCAACACTATGCTAGACTCTCAGCCAGCCACTGTCCCCACTAATGGGCTAACACCTGTTGCACCATCGATTCCTGAGCAGAACTGTATATCCTCTTCGACGTCGTACATGCCTCAGTCTACTCCCCCTACTGATAGGTTGGAGTAGATGATGTTACAGATGCAGCAGCAGTATTTTTTGACCACCATGGCGGGCATCTTTACCGAGAGCATGGGGGTAGCCCAACCTGCACCTGTTTTGCATCCTGCAAGCAGTACGAGTGCTAGCGGCATCTTCGAGTGATTCCAGTGCTTCTGACCTCCTACATTTGTGGGTATTCACAGATCCGAGGAGGCCAAGTATTGGCTTGATCGCATCTCTAAGATGCTAAGCAGCTGCACTACACCGAGACAGAGCAAGTGGAGTTAGTCACCTATATATTTGAAAAGGAGGCCAGATTATGGTGGGACAGCGTCTTTAGGACCACTGTTGTCAGATATGTGTGGTTGTGGGAGGCCTTTGAGACACGCTTCTATGAGAAGTACTTTCCCCTCACGTATCGGCACGAGAAGAAAAATGAGTTCCTTCACCGCCATCAGGGAGGGATGACAGTTGCTGAGTACGAGAATAGGTTTATGGAGCTGGCTAGGTATGCTCCTTTGATTCTCGTCGATCAGCCAATGAGGATGCAGCACTTCTCTAAGGGTTTGCGACCCGAGATACGATCCAAGATGTGTTGTGCTAGCATTTCCACCAACGCTAAGCTAGTAGGCATGTCGCTACGAGCTAAGCAAGACGGTGACAGATTGACCCATACTCGCATGCCTATGGCCCCTAGGCTGCGACCAGATCTACCGAGTAAGTCGTTCCTTGGCAAGAGGCCATGGGTAGATTCGCGTCCTAGGCTTCCGACTCCCCCGACTCAGTTGAGGTGACCAGACGTATTGTGCGCCTACTACAAGAGGCCAGGCCACACTGACACATATTGCTTCACCTGCATGAGGGACAACAGATTCTTACCGCCTCAGAGGATCAACTTCCAGCTCCCTCAGATGATTACAGCTCCAACTCTGTGGTTAGCACCATCACATCCATCATTTCGGCCGCCTGCTCCTCGATTCAGGCCGCCTTAACGACCTATGACACCTCAGCCTAATCATTCTCAGCAGGCACGTGTGCATACTCTTACAGCGAAAGCATCAGATTCAGTAGCTACAGTGCCTCTAGCTTTCGAGGTCACTGCCCAGATCCAAGGTACTCCAGTTTTCTTATTAGTGGACACTAGGTCCACTATTTCAGTGATATCATGTTCTGCAGTAAAGCGCTTAGGGTTGAATACGACCCCGATGGTTGGGGTGAGAGTTATTGCAGCCCCAAGAAATTTTATAGATGTCACTAAGATGTGCGAGGGTTGCTTGATAGATCTAGGAAGCAGAACGATATGCATTGATCTGATCGTCACCACGATATAACATTTCGACGTCATCCTTGGCATGGATTGGCTTACGGAAGTGAAGGCTGAGATCGACTGTGAGACTCGACTAGTGACAGCTTACAGGCCTGAGGGCACGGCCTTTACTTTTCCCATGCAGGTCAATTGCCCTTTTCGAGTTCTTTGTTACGCTTCCTTATTGAAGAATGATTATGGTCCGACACTTGAAACCATGCCTGTAGTTCGAGATTTTAAGGATGTGTTCAGAAAGATACCAGGGTTGCCTCCTCAGCGCGAGATCGACTTTACCATAGATATAATGCCTGGTGCGATGCCCATTTCGTTGCCGATGTATCACATGCCTTCGTGTGAGATGGAGGAGCTGAGGAAACAGATCAATGATCTATTGGAGGCTAGATTCATACGACCTAGCATGTCCCCATGGGGAGCACCTGTGTTGTTTGTGAAGAAGAAGGATGGATCGTTACGATTGTGTATTGATTATCGTAGGTTGAATCAAGTGACGGTGAAGAACAAGTATCCTTTGCCCAAGATAGATGATCTCTTTGATCAGTTAAAGGGGTCACAGTATTTCATGAAAATTGACTTATAGTCAGGGTATCACCAGTTGCGTGTCAGGGATGAGGACATGTAGAAGACGGCTTTTAGGACCAGCTTTGGACACTACGAGTTTCTTATGATATCGTTCGGCCTTACGAACGCACCGGCCGTGTTCATAGACTTAATGAACAGGGTGTTTCAGCCGTTTCTTTTCCGATTCATCATCGTGTTCATTGATGACATTTAAATATACTCTAAGAGTCGGGAAGAGCACGAGGAGCACCTGAGAGCAGTCTTCGATACTCTTAAGAAGAACTCGTTGTTTGCACAGTATAAGAAGTGTGACTTCTGGAAGGAAGAAGTCAAGTTCCTAGGACATGTGGTGTCCAAGGAAGGAATAATTATAGACCTTGCTAAGGTAGCCGCAGTTCAAGACTGGGAGCAACCCAGTTTGGTTACTGAGGTGAGGAGTTTTCTTGGCCTGGCAGGTTATTATTAACGTTTCATACGGGACTTTTTCAAGACAGCCAGACATTCATCTCAGTTGACTCGGAAAGATCTTAAGTTTTCCTGAAATGAAAAGGCAGAAGCAGCTTTCCTGGAGATGAAGGACAAGTTGATGTCCACCCCTGTGCTAGTATTGTCAGAGCAAGGGGTCAAGTATACGATATATACCGACGCGTCTCATGTTGGTTTGGGTTGCGTCCTTATGCAGAAGGATGGGGTTATTACCTATGCATCAAGGTAGTTGAGGAAACATGAGGAAAATTACCCCACGCATGACTTGGAGTTAGCAGCTGTCATCTTTGCATTGAAGCTCTAGAGACATTATCTCTATGGAGAGGAGTTCGAGCTTTTTTGTGATCACAAGAGCCTCAGATATATATTCACACAGAGAGACCTAAATATGAGGCAGCGGCAATGGATGGAAACCTTGAAGGACTTCAAGCTTGAGGTCTCCTACCATCCTAGCAAGGCTAATCTTGTGGCAGACGCATTGAACCACAAGAAGACTATAGCATTTATGGCTCCACTAATGATAATAGAGTGGGATCTGGTAGATTTTGTGCGAGACTTTGAGAAGAAACTTACGGTAGAGGAGTCATTCGAGAGCATCGCACATATTCGAGTTCAGCCACTTATCGATGATCGAATCATTATGACTCAGAAGGAAGATGAAGGGTTGGCAGAGTTGAGAAAGTGGGTTAGCGACGATGAAGACACCGAGTGAAAAGTTGGTACGGATGGGGGCTTACGTTACCTTGGCCACCTATGCGTCCCAAATCTTCATGACTTGAGACGTGAGGTTCTAGAAGCTGTGCACAATTCTAAGATGGCGATGCATCTGGGTAATACGAAGATGTATCGAGATATGAAGAGGTGACCTCCTGGACTGGTTCAGCCCATGTCCATAGCTGAATGGAAGTGGGATTTCATCTCTATAGATTTCATATCGGGGCTATCAAAGACGAGGAAGGGCATGACTCCATTTGGGTGATCGTGGACCGGTTGATGAAATTGGCTCATCTTCTCCCTATCAAAGTTTCAAACTTAACTGACAAATTGGCCAGATTATACATCAAGGAGATTGTACGTCCACATGAAGTTCCTCTGGAGATCGTGACGAACCGAAACACGCGATTCACATCTATCTTCTGGACTCGTATTCAGGAAGTGATGGTTGTGAAGTTGAAGTTCAGTATCGCGTTCCACCCACAGACTGATGGGCAGACGGAACAGGTAAATCAAGTATTAGAAGATATGCTACGAGCTTGTATGCTGAATTTCAAGGACAGT
This sequence comes from Magnolia kwangsiensis, assembly GCA_037074715.1. Classification (NCBI taxonomy): domain Eukaryota; kingdom Viridiplantae; phylum Streptophyta; class Magnoliopsida; order Magnoliales; family Magnoliaceae; genus Magnolia; species Magnolia kwangsiensis. The sequence continues at coordinate 64,446,957 of CM073588.1, forward strand.
TGGGACGACTGTCTTCTTTACACAGAGTTCGCGTATAACAATAATTTTCAAGCGAGTATTGGCATGGCTCCCTATAAGGCCTTATATAGGCGTCCCTGTCGAGCACCACATTGCTGGGCAGAGGTTGGCAAGAAGAGTCTGATTGGCCCAGAGTTAGTTCAAGCGACTTTAGAAAAGATCGACATTATCAAACGTCGACTTATGGCAGCACAGAGCATATAGAAGATCTACGCTGATACAAGGCGGTGACCGCTAGAGTTCAAGGTCGGGGACCATGTATTCCTTCAGGTTCCACCTATGAAGAGAGTCCTTCAGTTTGGAAAGAAGGGGAAGCTCCCGCAGAGATTTATTGGTCCATTCCATATACTGGATCGAGTGGGGGTGGTAGCGTACTACCTGGCTTTGCCCAGGCCACTCGCAAGCATGCACAACATATTTCATGTATCTATGCAAAAGAAATATGTTCATGATCCATTACACATTATTAGATGGGAGTAGGTGCAGTTGAGTGACGATGCTACATATGTACTGCGTTCGACGCGTGTCCTGGATAGGAAGGAACAAGTACTTTGCAGTAAAGTAATCCAGCTTGTGAAGTACTGTGGACACATGTTGAGGGTCAAATATTATATATTAGACCCCAATTATTACCTAGATTTACAAACATGGTATTGTTTAACGGTCTAATTTAATCCTATTTGTGATGCAAGGTGTATTTACGGGCATGGACTGAAACAGGGTGCAAAAAGCCTGGATTTAATGCTCTGATGTTACCAATGCAAGGGACGGACCCCAGGGGACCTAGATCGATGAATTTACATGCCAGAGATCCAAACAAATCACGCCACTCGCATTAAACGAGCTTGAAAACTGTCGATGATGCAAGATCACAGGATTTTCGCCATCCATTTAGCTCAGAAGTTCATGCATGGCCTGAGGACCATAAATTAACTATACATGTCAAATTTCAGCCATTGGATCATTGTGGAAGTAGCCCAACGGACAGATCAGCCTATAAAATCGTGATTTGGGGCCTGCCTAATCTCTGGATATGCCTCAATTTTAGACTCAACGCCTTAAATGATATGACAGAATGGATGGACGGAGCAGATTTCATATATACATCACGAGTGGACCCCACTGGAAGCGCAAGTACACAATGCACAAGTGCACTTGACATGCACTAGACGGAGACCCCTGGTCAATGGAAGGAGACCCGTCTCCTTCTCCTTCTCCAGCACGGATGGCTAGTGTGTGATGCCCCGGTCACTGCTTCATGTGGGCGGGCACATGTGGGCGGGCCCCAAGGAAGGCTAGCAGACTACTGTGTGGCTGAAAGGCTACTGTGCTGGGCGACCTACTATTGCAGTTGACTGTAGCATAACTTGTCCCATATCGAAAGAGGTGTCCAGAGTTGAGGTGGTTATATGTTGAGTTCCTCCCTTAACAGACATGATGCGTTTTAAAGTCGTGAGCCCACCGAGCAAAGCGAATAATATCATGTACTGTGGGGGTGGGCCTTATAAATGGTATCAGAGCCGAGGACGGCTCTGCCCTCGGTGGGGGATAATGTGACGCCCTAGTCACTGCTTCATGTGGGCGGGCACATGTGGGCGGGCGCACATGTGGGCGGGCCCCAAGGAAGGCTGGCAGGCTACTGTGTGGTTGGCAGGCTACCGTGTTGGGCGAGCTACTGTTGCAGTTGACTGTAGCGTAACTTGTCCCACATCGAAAGAGTTGTCTAGAGTTGTGGTGGTTATATGTTGAGTTCCTCCCTTAACAGACATGACGCATTTTAAAGCCGTGAACCCACCGGGCAAAGCGGACAATATCATGTGCTGTGGGGGTGGGCCTTATACAGTGGATCGACGCTGTCCATCCAATTTTTTATTATGGGCCCCACCCATCATGTATGTTGGTGATCTGAACCATCCATCCACTCCAAAGGTGGGGCTTGACCCTCACCTAGGTGGCCGTTTGGCCCGTTGTGCACGTATAAAGGAGCATCGTCTAAAAATGCATGATGAATGGTTAATTGATTCTATACAGTGGACCGCACCAAAACCCGATAAAAACTACTCTTTTCTGATTGAAATTTCACCAAGAATCCAATGAACGGGGTGGATTTCTCAGTAAACATCAATATGGGGCCCACCAAACACGTAAGCATATCTTGGATTCAAGATTATGCCGTCCGTCCATTTTTCTGTAGTGGGGCCCATCCATCATGCATTTCCATGATCCGCACTGTCCAACATGTCCAGAGGGTGGCCATAACCCTATCCAAGAAGCCAAAATCGATAGGTGGGTGGATCACACATCCCAAATCACTCCCAAATGCGGTTGTTTCACTTTCGCTGCGCACCTTGTTGCAAATCATAGTTGGTCTGATTCTAGCACCTTCCAGCTGACCTAAAGCCTATAAATAGGAAGGTTAGATGTGAGGAAAAGGGAGGGAAGGTATCCGTAGAGGCCGTGCACGTGGGAAGAACGAGAAGAGACGTGGATAGAGAGAGAGAGAGAGAGAGAGAGAGAGAGAGAGAGAGAGAGAGAGAAGTGGAGGGGCTTGGACGGGGAGCTATCTTCCTTCCATTTGTTCCTCTTCCCTTTTTCTTTTATTTTCCTTTTTATGAGATTTTAGCATGTCTATGACAGGATAAACCTCTTAGCTTGAGCTAAGAGGTGAAGCTTGTAGTGTGATGGGAGGGATTTTATGACTTTGATTTATATTATTTGAACTACTTTGATTATGGTTTGATTATTGGGAATGTTTTTAGTTTTTAATAGTCTGTTGTAACTGAAATTACAATGGGTCTGCGATAACTTTGAGTATATCCCTTTCCTTTTATGTTTATGATGTCAGGAAGCCCTGATGTTCACCATCGTCTCCTAGGCATAGTCGGATGATTGTATCCTTCCTAACCTTCATAGCATGTTGATTGGTTGGTAATTAGTTTAATTATGTTGTTTGCTTTGTCTCTTGGGCATGGTTTGGTGATGGAATCCATTATAATTCATATACCTTTCATCTCTTGAAAACTATATCAAAGGCAGTTCAGTTGATTTTCATGATTACACCTTTCAACTGGATGAAGATGGACTCTAAGTCCAATTGAGTATTTTATGCAGGCATAAGATCTCTCAGATCTCTACAAGTGGATCCTCTGAATCCCTAGTTTCTTACCTCTGATTTCTCCAAAGTTTTAGATAAATATTCCATCATTATTGCCTTAAATTACACTTGAGTTGGTTACATCTTAGTCTAGTTATACTTCTACTTAGTTTCAGATAACGTACAGGTATCAGTCACTTGGGATTCGACCTCGGTCTTACCGAGTTTATTACTACATCACAACCTTGCACTTGGGGAGTGAACAACCCATCACATGGAAGAGGAGGCTACTTAGGAGACTGAAGCCAAGGTCCGTAAGAACTACCCTCATATTCTCGAGGAGTACGAAAAGGTACTAATTTTGAGGGCAAAATTTTTCTTTAAGGGGGTAGATTGTAACATCTCAAAAAAATTCGTACAAAGACGTAAGTACTACCTCAGGCAGAAATCACTAAGGACCAAATTCTTTAGAAAATAGTCATGAATTAACTAAGTGCTAAACTAGATCATTTGTGAAATTAGCACTAATCACTTTAAATACAAACTGCAGGACTCAAAACTTGTAGAACCATTGACGCTACATTACTCTGAAACTTAGGATCCATCTCAAAACCTCATTACTCTCAGGAGCATCACGAAACTCCGTATAGGACCTAGACTACACATCAAAAGTCCGATTACCCTAAAACTATGCAGTTATGACCGCATTACTGGACTTGACAACCATCTCAGAAATCAAGTCCAACTAATGTCTAAAAATGTACAACTTGAGCCTGGAGGGATGTGTGTGAGAAACGTGAATATCTTTATGAAATGAACTAACACTTAAGTGAATTGAGTCAGTTCGCTTGCAGGATAAATCTAAGGAATCAGACCGTAGGAATCTGACCCAATTATACCCTTGGATTAGGGGAAATTTCCAACACATATCAGAGTACTTGTGACCCTGATCGAGTACCAATGACCGTTGAACTGAAACGTGTCCACCATGGCTGATCTGTAAACCCGATTGAAATGAAAACTTAGCTTGACCTAAATCTGATGTCAGAGAGTTTAAGTCCAACCGCATGTAGAGAAGTGGCCTCCAGAACAGCTCTGTTGGACAGAAACGACCCGTATTCGACTATAACCTAAGTATACCATGGCCCTGAGGCCATTTCCATCAATTCTAGGCTTATATAAAGGGCTTAAACCCTCTCTCTCTCATTCCATACGAATTTGTAAAACCCTAAGGGAGAGAAGAGAGAAAAGAGAAGGAAAGAGAGAGAAAGTGAGGGTAAGAGTTGGGGTTCATTCTTGGGATTAAATCCCGCTGCTCCACGTGCTTAACCACCATTCCTGTATCACCATACGGGTGATTTCGATTCCTTTCTTATGTAAGAAAACCTAACCCTAATCTATTTTAGGGTTTCAAATGGTGTAAGTGATGAAATAGCTAACCTATTTCATGCTATAATTGGTCGTAATGCCATAGACAATGGCCTGATCTACAAACTGATTTCGATTCTTATTTATTGACGTAAGGTGTGGATTATAAAAATCTAGGTTATGGTTTTCAAGGCTTTCAATGTCAGTAATAATTTATGACTGACTTGATTGCCGTCACATGTGCATAGATACGATGTTTTCCATATGTTATATGTATATGTAGACTATGTTGATTTTAATGCATTCATTATGTTTGTTGAAATGCTTGAATGAGTATGGAATTATGATTTAAGCTTTCATGTCTATCGACTGAGAATACATGATTGTTGTACGTATGGTGAACCCTTTGAAAAAGGGATTTGCTATAACACCTGTTATAACTAATTTATTATATGTATATGATATGTGAAGTTTAAGTGTTTGATAAAATGCTTGAATGTGAAAATGCTCGTTTGAATGCATGTATTCTGGGTGTTGAGATAGGATTCTCAATTCCCTTAACTATGATTATATTATCCTTCATATAACTTATCCTACTACTATGTGTTGTATGGATGAAATGCCTATGATTGATAATATGTGTAGTATGTGTTTGTTAAATTTCTCAAGTAAGATTTATATCTGGTCTCAGTTGTCACATGCTGTTTTGAATTACTATATATGAATTCTATTGTTTGGAATGTGATTGCGGCTACGATATAGTCCAGGCAGTCGGTAAATGTCTGTGAACGGTGGTTAAACTGCTTGACCATGATGAACACGCCCGATGAATCCGAGTCATACGCTGCTTATCGACAGTGGTTAGGCCACGCGGAGTTGTTTACGTGTTCCATGTTGATTGGCTCGACATATACTCGTACCAGTCGAGTTTGTCAAGCAACCCGGTTGACTCGATGTATGTTCACCATGCTACTGATTGAATCTAAGGTACCAAACTTATCATTGGAAACCCTGTTAACCTTGGTACCTCGATCCACTACGACTTATGAGCTGTGCATGGTGGTATAGGATACCGTGGTCATACTGTCGGCCTACGCCGAGGTGACGAGCCCACCCGTAGTAACCAATGAACAACCCAAACTCGTAAGCAGAATACGGTGGTATACGACACTGTATTCGAGCTGTCGGCCTACGACTTGGTGACGAGCCATTTGTAGTGACCTCGAGTATACACTGAGACTACGCTGAGGTGACGAGCCTCTCCGCAGTAAACTAGAGTATAAACCAAACCTGTACTGAGGTGACGAGCCTTTGTAGTGACTTAGAACTGCAACATTGTATGATATTAGCTAGGACTAACAACTCTAGAATGGATCATTGTCTGGGAAATGATAAAGAGAGGTACCTTAGCTTCCCAAATCCTGCTGTATGAAAAGGTCTAATAAGAACTCAGTAATTATGCTCATGCACCCCATTGCATGTGCCTTTAGCTTAGAAGAGCACAGTGAGAATGGTGCATGCCAAGATCGTTAGAAGTTGTCGCAAGAGGGAGTGCAGGTAAGAGCATGCATCATTATAATATACCATACTTGCATTAATAAGACTACTTAGGACATTAGTGTTGTATTTCTTTATCATTACTGCTTGACTGAATTGATAATATGTTAACCTTTGCTTTATGATTCTACTGAGTTGATCACTCACTCCCACGTTCTAGGATGGTATTTTAAACACCAACTAGTCTCTGTCTTAGATGCAGATTCTGGCGTGTCATATGAGGCCGAGCCAGACTTCTACAACGATGAGGAGGAGTTCTCATCTATGCAGTTATCAGGCGAGTTTACGTAGGCCACTCTGATCGATGGGATTACAGGGATATATGATAGTTGGACAGTCACCTTTGGTCATTTTTTATTATTTTGAAACAAATATGTATTTATTCAGCTCAGTAATACTATCATACTCTGGAGGTTGGGAATCACATCTATATATGTTATATATCTATCATCGTCTTTCGCTTGTAAAATTTAACTGTCTCTGGAGTATGATATGCTGTTTTAGTATAATCTCACTTATGTTTAAGGTACTAATACGGACAACATTTAATCATCATTATCTATGTTGCATACGTGATGTGTTGAAACTCGGGAGTTAGGCTTCTGCTCAACCCCCGATTTTCAGGGCATTACAGTATTAGGCTAGAGAAAAGAGAAGAGGCCTTATGTGATTTACTATACAAGTAGAACTCTAAACTCGGCCCAAGTGAACTATTTTATTATGGAGAAGGAACTCCTACCCATAGTGTTCGCTTTGGATAAGTTTAGGACCAACTTAATAGGATCCAAGATCATCATTTTCACTAACCATTCGACCCTAAAGTACCTTCTTTCTAAGAAAGATTCTAAGCCCCGCTTATTACTATGGATCCTTCTACTTCAAAAATTTGACATAGAAATATGAGATAAGAAAAGAGTAGAGAACGTAGTGGCCGACCATCTCTCTCAACTTGTTTTATTGGATTACATGGAGACGACACCCATTAACGACAGATTCCTTGATGAACAACTTTTCAAAGTCTCCCAATTACTTTGATATGTTAATATTGTTAATTATCTTAACACAAGTGTCACGCCAATTAATTAGACTACATAAGATAAGAAGTTTTTCACCGAGGTACACATGTTTATCTGGGATGATCCATACTTGTTTAAATATTGCTCAGATTAAATCATTAGGAGATGTATCCCTAACAATGAACATCGAAGTGTCATCTCCTTTTGTCATTCTCGCACTTGTGGTTGCCACTTCTCAACTAAAAAGACCACGGCAAAAATTCTGCAATGTGACTTATATTTGCCTAATATGTTCAAAGATTCACGCGAAATTTTCAAAGAGCGAGAGTTGTAAAAAATTGGGAGGATTGTCTCATAGGAATATGATGCCACTGAACCCAATTCTCATTATCAAAGCATTTGATTACTGGGGTATTGATTTCATGGGACCATCCCCCCAATCTTTCGAAAATATTTATATTTTTCTTATGGTAGACTATGTCACCAAATGGGTCGAGGCGATTCCGTGTCGGAATTATGACCATCACACAATTATTAAGTTCTTAAAAGAAAACATCCTATCATGGTTCGGAACTCTTCGACTCATCATAAGTGATGGAGGATATTATTTTTGAAATAGACCATTTGGAGCTTTAATGAAGAAATATGACATTTCACATAAAGTGAGTACCCCTATCACCCTCAAACAAGCGGTCAAGTCAAAATTTCGAATAGGAAGATCCAACAATTTTTGGAGAAAAAGTTTAACCCTAATCATAAGGATCGATCAATTTGATTGAGCGATGCATTATGGGCGTACTATATGGCCTACAAAACTCCTATCGGAATATTTCTCTTTAGACTTGTCTATGGGAAGGCTTGCTATTTGTTGGTAGAATTAGAGAATAAAGCATATTGGGCAAAAAAGAATTTCAATTTTAATCTTGACAACGCTATCTCTCTACGTAAATTACAATTAAATGAACATGAAGAAATCCAGAATTATGCATACGAGAATTCTAGATTTTATAAGGACAAGATGAATGTGTTTCATGACTGGAGCTTTCTTTAGAAATCTTTGATCCAAACCAAAAGGTCATTTTGTACAATTCTAGAATTCACCTTTTTCCTGGTAAGTTATGATCTCGTTGGACCGGCCCCTTCAAAGTGAAAATGGTCTAGACTCATGGGACTGTCGAGATTGAGGTTTTACTCAAATACAGTTGTGGTAAACTTAGTTAAATGGATCAACCTGATTTTCAGATGGCAATCTTCACTATGGGGCCTACTATTTCAATTTGGCACATGTATAATAAAGCCTAAAAAGCATGTCTATAACAAAAGTCCTGGTTGTGACAGTACACAACAAACAAGATTGCGTCTGGCTTGATGATTATGCATGGCCCGAGCCCGAATCCAAATAAGCTTGTGTTTGTGGATGAGTAATGTTTTGTGTGCATGTGAAGGTGTGTATGAGTGTGTGTGTGTGTGCGCGCGCGCGCGCCTGGAAACTTTGGTAGCTTGAAAAGGTGATAGGTGCTTTTTTATGTTCAAGATGGTGGCATTACGATGCTTTGAATGTATGTACTTGATATAGTTCTTTTTGCTAGCACATGCATTTAAACCTTGATATTTTCAATCTCTATTCATGCTTTTATAGTAAACACCGGATTTTAGGAAAGTTCAGATATTTCACCTGATACGTTGTGTTTGTAATTGAGCAATATGTGTGGTATTAATATCCAAAACCTCTGCCAATCTGAGGCTAAAGTTTTATAAATTTCCTTCGCAGGTAAGATTGTTGGAGTCTTTTAAAAGTATATCAAGTATAGGATATTTGATTTTATTTTTTTTTTTTATTTTATTTTTTTTTTTATTATTATTATTATTATTATGATTGGCTGCGAAAGTTATATATTAAATGAATATAGGATTGAGAATATTTTTATTGGTGTGACGAGTATGATCTGGACATGAGGATGCTACAGGCAAAAGATGAAACTGATGAATTGAAGAGGCAGTTAAAAGCCAAGAGAAATATATGTTGAAGAAAGAACTAGAGATCGTGAAGAAATATTTAGAAGTCACTAAAAAGGAAATGAGTTTGCTTCAGAAGGCTGTGGAATTGGAACGGTGACTACATAGTTTGTTCATTGCAGCCAATGTTAATGTAAATATCAGCGTGAATGTTAACAGAAGATATTCATAGTTATGATATGTTTAAATGTTAATTTCATTAGCAAGATGTATGTTTTAATCTTTAATTTAATGATATTGTCTGAATTTGATGTGTTTAACGTTAGTTTAATGATAGTGTAAATTTGATTAGTAGGATGTGTGTTTGATTCGTAGGATGTGTAAATAATTAGCAGAATGTGTGTATTTAACTAGTAGGTCGTGTATTTGATTAGCAGGTTTCAAACTCAAGTCTAACAAACTGCCTAGTGTTTTTTTAATTCCATTTTACCGATGGTCTAGCTCTGTTGGCGTTGTTTTAAATGAAGGATTTGGCGACGCTGTATATCCGTCAGCAATGTAAAATTATTTTTCGTTCAATGGCTACGAATTTAAACCGTCGAGGAAAGTACTTTCAAAATATCATTACCAATGATTATTTCATCAACAGCGATGGCTTATCACTGTTGGTGTTAAAATAAGCTGTTAGTGAACATATTCCTCAAATTTCATTGCTTAGGGTTGCTTTGAGCAGTTACGACGATTTATTTCTGTAGGATTTTTTCAATTTGTCAACTGCTTTTATCTATTGTCGTAGTAAAAGATACCCCGATGGATTTCGTCCATTGGTGTAGTTTAAGATACACAAACAGTTGAATCTCATCGACAGCCTAAAAACCAACATTGATGTCATTATTTTCGATGGACATCCGACAAATTTTAGCCATCGTCGTTGCCTTTCATTGTTGCAAAAATTCGTTGCCGATGGCTAAAATCGGTTGGCGATGTTCAATTTTTTGGTAGTGATAGAGAACTTTTAGAAGCACGCAAGGAGAGGATAGGAAAAAAGAGGATTTTTATTGATATCTAAATTCCAATCACATCCTAGGTCATTACATACCAAAACCCATTAATTGCATTATAAGAAAAATACCCTTCAATACGAGACACAACATGCAAGGTGTTGATGCAGAAATCTGGTTAATCCTCCTTGGACCTTCGAGTACCTGCACACAGAGAAGACAAAGGAGACTCTGGCCACAGCAGGGGACCCTCCAATGCCTAAGTTAGGTAAGGAATCTGGGTCTAGTAGAAAATAGGATTTTTGGGTTGAGGATTGTACGTACCTTTCACCATTAGAGACGTCCTTATTTATAGTCGAGTGAAGGTGGTGGAGCGAAGGGAAATCTCCCTACTTAATATAAGCATATTGTAGAGGGATTCAGATCCCGAACACATCATGGATGTTATCCAAGATCTACAGCTAAGATCCCAGAGAGATCTCTCGAATACGGTCTGGGTGGTCAGAATCGAGAGGGACGTGTAGTTGTAGGAGACCATGGCCGAGCAAGGCACTAAGGGTGACCTGCGTAGCTGTCCCGAGGAGTAGTTTGCGAATGTGGACTCTCTAATGAGCCGTGGCTGAGCTTTCCCTTAACATTGAGTCGATTGTCGACCTGTCGAGCTGGGGTTGTACGCAAGCATAGAGACCGAGCTTCCTTCTTTAGCAAGACACAAGACAAAGCCCGAGATGACCATCCTCTTTATCTTAATGTTCAGTGCGGGAGCTCTTCCGCAAGCCTTTCGAGCAGGGCATGCTCAGCCTCACACACGGGATCGTGCCTCGGAAGCTCTTCTAGAAGATTCGGATGTAGACTTGGGCACGAACGAGATATTGGGAGAGCCCAACGTCATTCAAATGAAACTCAAGAGTGTTACTTCTTTGGTTGTTTAGGAGCTCCTTGTTGTGCACAAGTGTCTGACCTCACCTCATCTTATTGGTCCGTCTATCTTTACCCATAACAAAAGGTATGGAAAGTAGAGCATAAGTGTAAGTTTATCTTGGATAACAAGAGCAGTGCTCCCACCTTTGAGAGTGGTGTCACCTAAGGCTAGCGGAAGCGGCCTTACACTTTACTTCGACCATGTTCCAAACATAGGGGGAAGATCCCTAATAGGTCAGAAAAGACTGACCACATAGTGACGGTCTGGCGCCTCATATACATAGCCATCGTGGGTCGTACACTACGAGATAAGTCTTGCTGGCTGTGCGAGACCCATGTCTTAAGAGGATCAATCCCAACGATCATCTCAATAAAGATGCTTAATCGGCGTCCTACCCTAGACGAGGGGGAGGAAAGAACATCTCAGGGTCCTACCCATTCAGCGCGGGGCCCCAAGGCAGCACAATCCGCTTGAAAGGTAAGAACTATGAGAGTACCCATGGTCTTGTGTGGATGCCACCACTCAATTCGGAGGTGTGGCGCAGCTCATTTAGGTTTGCCACCCTGATGAAAGGCAAGAACCAAGCCAGTGGCCTAGGCACGAACCCTGGGTGGGCGACTAATTTGATTGGGCGTGCAAAGGGGCACCATCTTCAGAGGGACCAAGTACTAATTGTTTATGGCATAGTTTAGGCCGAGGGCCTGTATGTGGGGATGCACGGACCACATGGAGCACTATGGCATGGCCCGATTCCATAGGGCACGCTGGCTGTCTGATAACTACTTGAGCTCACCTAGAGGAGGGGGTAGACGAGTCCTCTATGGAGAAAAGATCTGTTCAATGCATGGATCGCAACACAGGAGCAAGACTCCATTTAATGCGCGGCCAGTCTCACGGAGAAGAGGTAGATTTTGGTGTCTTGAAGGAATGGAAGTCCTCTTAGATAAGAAGGTGCCCGGGATACTTATAAACCTCCAGACCCTATTATGCACACGGCTGTCCATGATCGACAAGTGGTCCTGGGTGAATATGCCAAGCCTCGGTGCACTACCATCCCTTTGATCCTTCTTGAAAGTGGGTCACGCTGCTAACATGGCTGCATGATAGTTGGTCAATGCTACCTCTTGGGCTTCCATGGTCCATGCTCCAACTGGTTTGGGGTGTGGAAACAGCTTTCAGCATTTTGCCTTAGGAATTCAAAGAGGTGCCTAGGTTGTGATCGCCACGGAGGCAGTGTGCGTGTGCAATTGCCTGATACTTAAATAAATTTAAGACGGCCTAATGACTTTCTTGAGTGCACGACAAACGGTTAACCAAGGATACAATACCTTCAAATACTATGGTCCCATCCATCTAAGGCTTCATTTCATAGGTACACCTGTCTTTTTCTTCTTCGTTTTTTTCTTCTTCTTCTTCTTCTTCTCTAGTGTGGAGTATTTTATTACAAAATATATAAAATGGATGGGTCTATCAAAGCTAGTGGTGGTAAATGTCAATTCTCTATTACCTATACACGTCCCCTGAATATAACTTCACCGGTTATGCTAATTTAGTTTGGAAAATGTCACGTTTGCCATCCCTTTCACTTGTTGGATTGAGCTAAGACTTTTGTTTCTGTAATAATGAAGAGAGAAAGAAAGGGAAAGAAGAAAAACCAAGTTAGGTAGATGTTGGGTTTCAAATGGGTGGATTAAGCCAGCCATGCTGCATAAGGACGTGAATAGTTTCCTGATGCACCTGCTTGGATACCAGTGGTTCGGTTGGTGTGGCAATCGACACCGTGCCTTCAAAAATCTTCCAGTTTCGAACAATCCTAGCCATGCATTATCATGCTTTTTTTTCCATACCGTTGAAACCATCTATTTGTTGGCCACGAATGGAAGATTAGTGTCATAGTTTCAAAACTCACTGACTCACTTGAAACTCGGTTGAGTTGACTCGACTCAGTGAGATTTGGAGCTGAGGGCTCAGGAAACTGGGTTCTGCAACTCACCCGGCCCTGAATCGGGAAGACTCATGGAGTCAACTCCATAACTCGGTGTAGTCCATGTGGGCCGAGTCACTTGTCCTATTAAGCAAGTTTTTAATAGAAACTTTAAACAAAGAGCATGAGAAATCCGAGTCGCTTGTCCAATTAAGCCAGTTTTTAGTATAAATTTTCCAAGCATTGTGAGAATTAAATCCATGACCTCTATTTACCCTGCTCACTCTCTCCACAGGCTATTTTTAAAATTTTAATACTTTTAGACTGTACTTACTTTAAATATTCATTGTTGTTAGTAAAAGTTTTAATTTATATAGATATTTTTTATTGAGTCAGTCTAATCCATCTGGATGAATATTGAGTCGACTCGTGTTTCCGGGTTTTCAAAATATGGTCTGGGTCATTCCAACCCGAAGACTTCTTCAAAGCATGAATGGGACCTACCCATCAGCTGGTCATTGGTGGGTGAGCCCCACGTCATGATTACGACGCACGTCCTGTGCATCAGGGCTCCACAGTCGCTCGTGTGTCCAAATGCACAGTGACAGTTCTATCAATGATGGAAGGTTCTATAGCTTAGCAAAGGGGGTTACAACTGATTGAAATTTGACAGCTTTGTCTTTGACTTACCCTCTCTCTCTCTCTCTCCTCAGTACATATATGCTCACACCACACATACATATATCCCCCTCCTACTGTCTGTCCAGAGGCCAATGTTTTTAAAAACCCAACCAACCCATTTGGAAAGATCTCAGTTCCCTTTGAAGTGTTGTTTTCATCCCATCAAGAAGAACCAGAAAGAAAGAAAAAGAAATCCCAGATATGGGAAGGGCTCCTTGCTGTGACAAGGCAAATGTGAAAAAAGGGCCATGGTCTCCGGAAGAAGACTGCAAGCTCAAAGATTTCATTGAGAAACATGGCACTGGTGGAAATTGGATTGCTCTCCCTCACAAAGCTGGTAAGGAGATCACATCAACCAAATTGCTTTCTTTCTTCCTTCTCATTTTTATGTCGTTTGTGTGAGGGATCTTGATTAGGTTGGTTTTGCTAGGTCTGAAGAGATGTGGGAAGAGTTGCAGATTGAGATGGCTTAACTATCTGAGGCCCAACATTAAACATGGCGAATTCACGGATGATGAAGATAGGATCATCTGCAGCCTCTTTGCTACCATTGGAAGCAGGTATTTGCTTTCCTCTCTCTCTCTCTCTCTCTCTCTCTCATACATGTTATAAACATAAAGTGTTATATTGATTTGGATTTCCTTTTTTGGTTCTCCTTTTCTTTTGCTGAGTTACTGAAAATGGAAATGAAAGGAAGGAATTTTGTATCATTTCCACACACACCCCTTTTGATTTGTTGATGGCCTTCTCTTTTTCTCCTCCATTTTTGGATATTAAGTGGGAAAGTTCTGTACCGTTTAAATTCCTAAAATGGAAATGGGTGTGATAAAACAAAAAAGGAGTTTTCACAGGTTTTGGGTTTTTCAAGGAACAGCTAAATCCAGACATTCTCGCGCACGCTTTCTAAATTCAAATAAAAAGCATTGATTTTGATTTCCATCACTTTTCCATCTCTTGAAAAAGGTTACTGAAAATTCATTAGAAATTAAGAGGAAAAAAAAAAAAAACGAACAAACAAAAACAAAATTTGCTTTTGGGTCTTTTCTTGGCTTCTTTCTCCCAAAATTGCATGGCTAAAGAAACTGTTAAATTGGTCTTCCCAAAAATAGATAAGTTTCAGATACTCCCTCTTATGGAGCTTATTCCATGAAGTGCAGGTGGTCCATCATAGCTGCACAATTGCCAGGTAGGACTGACAATGATATCAAGAACTACTGGAACACCAAGCTAAAGAAGAGATTGATTGGGACTCTTCCCTCTCAAAGAAAACCACAGCAGCAACCACCCTTCCCATCTCCTTATGAAGCTTTCTCACCCCTTCAAAAATCTCCCACAAGCCTTGCAGGTATGCCTGCCCCACCAGACCTTTTCAATGCTACCAGCTGCATCTTACAAACCCATGAGAGCTTTCCCATACATCACTACCACCACCACCATCATCCACACCATTCATATCAAATGAAAAATAGAGCTTACATGCTTGGAGGGGAGAATAGCTGCAGCTCTTCTGACGGGAGCTGCAGCCAGATCAGCTACAGCAAGGAGAATGGTCTACAATATGGTGGAGGTGAGCAGATGGGGGTGAATGACAGCTATTTCTACGGTGGGTTGGATGAAACCCAGAAGATATTCAATGGCTTCAATGGGCTGTGGGGAGAAGTTCCATTAGAGTATGGTTATGATGAGATTAAGGAGGTGATTAGAACTATTCCATGCAGTAATGGGATACTTAATGATGCAAGTGCGGTGATGTCGGAGGGAACAAAGCCCAAGGGTGGGATATGTACAACTGACTGTAAAATCATGGGATTTCAAAGGTAAGGGGGTGGAGATTCAGACCAGTCTGTGGAGTTGTGGTGCTTTGATCTTTCATGGCAGATTTTGACAGTACATGGTAAAAAGAATGCACTTCTTTCCTGTCTATTTGTGCAGTTTTTTCTTTTTTTTTCATTTTTATTATATATTGTCACTTGTTGATTTGAAAGGATGTTTATGAGGACGTACGAATTCACTGCACCATTCAGAAATAAATGTGACATAGGGGCTAGATTGGCCATCATTCAAGAATCCAAAACAAACATGCACTAGCTTTTCAATTCTACTCTTGGGGAACTGAGTTGATATCCGCACCCTTTTTGGTGAATTGCATACGCCAATTCTCCATCTTCGGAATCGAAAAGGTACATTTATGTCCCAGATGAAGATACGTAATGAAGACTCTGTGAGGTAGAAAAAAGAAAATGATGCATTTTCTACGACGGGACATTTTACTGTATTTAAATGACATTAAAAATATTAAAGCTCAAACAGTAACCATTGTCCAAATGTTATTCTCAAATTCTTGCACAATATAAAGAGGATAGCCATGCACAGTATACACAAGGTAACAACTGCATTGCATGGGATGTATCTGATTTTAATCACAAAATTCAGTTTACATGAGATATCTTCAAGGCATGTTAAGGGCTTATTAGGCAGCTTGGATGGGATTGGAAGGGATTAGAAGCGACCGGAAGATAGATCCCGAGATTCAACCGGCGTGCCAAACAGACATGGGATCTTGATCTCGGAATATAGCAATCCCACTGACATTACCATCATTACCTTTAAATCTCATCCAATCCACCCTAATCTCTTCAAAATTTCTTGGGATAGTTTGGTTCGAGGGATTGAAAGGGATTGGAGGGTTTAATCACGGGATTGGCCGGGCGTACCAAACAGACCGAATATAGCAATCCCGGGATATAGCAATCTCATAGATTTTGTACCAATCCACTGACGCAGCTATCATTACCTTGAAATCCGTGCAATCCACTCTAATACCATCCAATTCCATCCAATCTGCCTGGCCAAACAGGCCCTAAGCAGATTAGAAAAATTAACAATATCATTCAATGGTGATTTTCACAAGCAGTATTAAAATATAAATTTTATTTAAGCACCTATTTATTTCACAAGCTGTATCTGATTTAAGAAATGTGCAAGGAGTAACGACATCAACATTTGACCCTAGATTTTTCTTGTGTTTGGCTTATTCCCCGCGAAATTATAATGATGATTTTTTTTTTAATTATTATTAGGTTAATGTTAAATGGATGTATGTTTGGATGCCAGCAATGCTATGAAAAAGAACAAGGATTGCCCTTAGGATCCTTTTTGTTGCGGCAATTACCCCAAGGGGTCATTTGGTACCATGGATTTAGGGGGATTTCAAACTTGTTTGACACCATAAGGCACCATGGGGGATTTGAGTGGATTTCATATCCGCTCGTTCCTTGACACTATAAAGTAAATGGGGGTTTCAAATCCTCTAAAAGAGGGGGTTTCAAATTCACGGTGAAAGCTTAGATTACATTTAAAATCCTTTCAAGAGTTGTATAAGTAACATGTGTGTTAATAGACTATTAATCTATTGGGCACATGACCCACTAATGATATTTCTAAACAATTAGATTATCAATTGCATCACTATAATTACTTTCATATGATGATCAGTGTCGTCCAAACATTATCCATGTAATTTAGTGGTTAAAAATCGTTGATTAGTCACTTGGACATGTTCTTGTGCTTGTGGCCCATTCGAGACTTGAAATTTCATCATTTTCAGCCAAAGTATAAATTTCAGCGGGCTTATTGCAACCATTGTTTCAAACATTATATACTTTCACTAGTTAAACATATTAAAGTTGATTAAGTAATTAAATTCAAACCCCTGTAAATATACTATGTATAGCTACTTTTGGAATAAAGTTGATTCTGAATCTAGGGTGCCAAGCACAATAGGAGGATTTCAAATCCAGGAGTTTTCGAATCTAGGGGGTTCCATGCTCCCAAACAGGTCCTAAGGGGTCGTTCGGCACTATGAATTCGAGGGTATTTCAAATCCCCCGATTGTTTGGCACTATAAAATAACGGGGGGTTTCAAATCTACAGTGAAAGCTTGGATTACATCTAAAATACTTCCAAGATTTACATGTGTAACATGTGTACATCACTAGACTATCAATCTTTGGGCACATGGCCCACTAATGATATCTCAAAACAATTAGATTATCAATTGCATCACTACAAATATTTTAATATGATGATCAATGTCGTCCAAGCATTGTCCATGTAAATCAATGGTTAAAAATCGTTGGTTAATCACTTAGACATGGTCTTGTGCTTTTGGTCCATCCAAGACTTGGAATTTCATTGTATTCGGGCAAAATATATATTCCAATAGGCTTATTACAACCATTATGTCAGACATTATGTACGTTCACTAATTATAGATATTCAAGTTAATTTAGTAATTAAATTCAAACGCCTGTAAACATACCATGCATAACTACATTTGGATTAAAGTTAATTCTGGATCTAAGGTGTCAAACACAATAAGAGACTTCAAATCCAGGAATTTTGAATTCTCCCAAACATGCCCTAATGATTGAAGTGTGTTATTATATGATTGTGCAAATGTCAAATGAAAAACTACAATCATTGGTTGTATTTAAGAGGTATGAAAATTTATTTATAATCATTACACTTTTTTGATGTTACTATAAAAATATTTAGTCGAAACAACATCAATATATATTAATGATTATTTAACATGAAATAATGTAAAAATTACATCACCATTTTACCATGGATAAACCAAACACGTGAACCGATACTTAGATACGATCATCATCATGAGAAACAGGCCATTATTGGTAAAAGAAAGGTGCTTATATTTTCCAAATACATTTGCATTTGATCAATCATTCCTATATTTGGTTTGGTTTGACAATGGTAAAACTATAATAATGATACTTTCTTTACATCATTGTGGTAATTGGTGAAACAATCAACCTTCAGTCTTAAATCTTAGGATCCTCTTACAAAAATCTTATGCTAACTATTATGCAAGAGTAGAAAATTATAATAATCACCTTGTAGAATTCTCCTTTTTCCTTTGTGAAGATTTGTTACATCAGCGAATAACCTGTTTTATTTTTTCTTAATTTGACATTGATGAATTCATGCTTAACCAAAAATGGCCACGGGAAATGTTCATTGGATAATCATTGTAATTTTCTTTACTTTTTCCACTTTCAATACCGGCATACAATCCATTTCAAAATAGGCTGAGCTGTCGGCAGTGGGTGAATCAGGACCATGGAAGTTTGGGGCTTAATGGGGATGGAGCAATGTATAATGCTTGATAGGAAGGCACTTAAATTGTACATATATAACATATAGCATATATTGACTAAATTATGAAATCCATTGTCCGTAAGTCATAGTTCTAAAATAAACCTAATAATTTTAACCTTGGATAGACCATTAGATAATTTTCACTTTGAAATTATGATAAATTTCTGTCAAACCATTGGTCAAATAATCACATTAATGTAAATTTTGGTTCACGATACTATTTACACTTAACACCATTAGGTCCAATGGCTCTAGGAAGTTGTCACATGGCAGCACCTCCATATTAAATTTACCAGAAAATCTTTGCAGCTGATACAATTAGTGAAAGAAAACTCGTTGAAAAGAAAGTACCCTCTCTCTAGACAACACGTGCTATACGTGAGGAAGGTAAAAGCATGCCATTAACATTACAAACATGCAACAAAATACTATTGGTCATAACTCGTGTAATGGACTAAAGATGCACAAACAAAACTAGCGGCGATGTACTCCTAAAATCACGGTGAATCGTAATGGATAGTATAATGATTGACAGCTGAAAGATTATAAAAAAATTCACCAACGACCCTACTTGACCAGCTACACTTCCCTTAGATTGGCCGATTTAACAAGAAATTAGAAAATCCTTCCTAAAGATAAAAACATAATCGATCATGACTTTTCATTGGCTGATTAATTGAGAGAACATCTTCGATGTCAAATCTAAATACAACTCTCTAGCTATGCTTCACAAATCCTATAAATTCAATAGGGAACAAAGATCAATTCAAGTTGTCGTCAATCCAATTTAAGTCAATACCTTATTTTACCTTATTCAAGTTGGATCAGAACAACTTTACCCTTTGGAAAGATTTTTAGGCAAACGATTGCTTGTAAGGTCTTCTAAGGACCTTGGAGATTTTGTCCAACATTAACTCTAAGAAGTTCAATAAGTGGCTAGATGAACATTCAACCATTTTATGATGATTTCCTTACTTACGGGATCCTAATAAGACGACAAAACCCTTGATCATGCACTTCACTGACTTTATCACAAGATTGCGAAAGATCCATCCACCATTCACTACCTTCTTGCTTAATGAGATTCAACGGCTAAACAAACATTTGATTCTTACAAAACCATCAGAGAGACAAATTACATAATTGTGCTGGATGATGATTTTTTCCCCCGGATGAGACAGCCATTAGTTTTCATTTCCTTTCATTGTTTTACTTATAATGGCCAAGTACAGTGACAATAGTTGTGTGTGTGTGTGCATATATACATACATACATACACACTTATATATATATATATATATATATATATATATATATATATATATATATATATATATATATATATATATATATAGTTTTATCAGTTGTAGTTATATTATTCTTTTATTATTATTAAACTGAGTAAGTTATTATGCACTTAATTAGAAATTCTTACTCAAAATAAAAAGAACTTAATGAAAAGACGTACTCTTTGCTTTGCCAATCACATGATCTTTTGCTATTGGTAGCTGGATAAATGACTTGGTTTAGTTGAACCTGATCTCTTAATGTATTTAGCACCTAGGGTTACAAGGCGTTCCGATCAAGTTGAGCTAATATTAGTTCTAGCATGCTCAACACAAACACACGAACATACATAATGTGGGCAACTAAATCTAAAACCAACATATACTACCTGTGGACCATAATTTGAAGAGTTAGTTCAATCTTGTGAAATTATACACGTATCATAGAAGTAATTTAAAGTGAACTATCAAAATTTTAGGAACTAATTTAGATGTAAATACACCAACAAAATAATAATAATAATAATAATAATAAATACACTTATTTGATTGGTAACAGTGGGGTCCTATTTCATCAAACTAGTATCCACTGATCAAATTACTATTGTTCCACAAGTTAGATTTTGGGGTTTTGTCTCATTAGCAGTGCATGGTTTCCAAAATTCAGGCAGTTTAATATGTTTTAGTGTATGCCACGAAAATAATCTGTGACTGCTTGTGTATGAGGATCATATGCGCCAAAGTATAAAATAACTTCCATGCGCTATGGATATTTTATGGTTTCAGCGTTCAATTGTAGCATAAGCATCATTTCTCTGATCTATTGCTTGTTGGAAAAATCTTTTGTTGATTGGAAATTCTATTATGAAACCACCTCTTCATTGCTCACGTGGTAAACCTGTCCGGGCAATCAGGACTTTCGATCTAGTGGACCACTGACCAAATTGGATGGCCATATTTTTTTAACCCTCACTTTTGTAATCTATATAGCTCATTGATGGGTGGCCTACCAGATCAAAGATCACCACGCATGCTTGCAACATAGAAATTACAAAAGCAGGAACTGCACAATCGCCTTTTGTAATGGTTGATTAGTCACGGCAAATGATGTGATAGCCAATATGATTACTGTGGTTTTCTAATCGCGTTTCCTTAAAAGCAAACTCCAGACAGTGAAAGGATTTATATCTATGGAAAGATATTTTGTACCCCAATTGCATGTGATGGTTGATATGCAGGCACTCGAATATGATAATTAATATGGCACTCAAACGCAATTACAGCAAAAAATAAAAATAAAAATAAAAAAATAGATTGGTTGCACAATCCCAATCTTCTATATATTCATGGACACTTGTTTGTTGATATAGACTCATTGGATTATTTTTTTTTTTTTTCATTTTTACTTGTCTAATAAATGTTTAAAAATATGATAGTAATTAGATAATCTAATAAGTGAAATGCCAATTTATTATACACTAAACTTGTATATTAATTGGACAGTATAATTTGAATTATTTGTATGACAAGTAGGAAATTTCAAAGTATATATATAAGTTCCTACCTATCACCTATCACACTTGGCCGTGTATCAAAGTTTTTCTCTTTAAACTATTCGGAAGATAACCAGTTTCTTAGGATCTTTGATCTTGCTCGGGTGGTAGACTCTCGGGAGTTTTAACACTCGGTCAAGGGTTCGAGTGTCCATAGTTGGTGAAAGCCCACCATGGCATGAGTGTGTGGGGGTGTGTGTGCGCGTGTTTAAAAAGAGACAAAAAAAAAAGAAAAAAAAAAAAGATAACCAGTTCCATAGTAAAAGCAACGAACCAGATAGGAGTGGTGCCCACATATGACACATGTGGGACCCTCATCATATGGATTTTGATAATATCCTACAATGAAATTCGGTGCATGGTATAGTACAAATTCACCTTAGCATAGATCAGCTACTAAATATATAGCAGAGTCAACGATATTCTAAAATAAATGAGTGATCATACTGAATTTTTTCTTTTAATATTGGTTTTGGAAAGATTTATGCCTGTATCGTATCGGTCGATACTGTATGATTAGTGGTCTTCTTCACGCAACCATCAAAGATGTATTAATTTAAATACTGATATGGACTTTGGTTTTGGAGGAAGATTAAGTTAAGACTACATTATTGATAATGTAGTCCCACTTGGGATTCAGAGACTTTTCTTTGGTAGGCACAAGTCTTTAAAGAAAATGTTCATGCACTGGCAGATTAGGACACTCGCTATGCTTGTGCAGTGTAATGATACATGTAGCATTAATGTACTTTAATCCCAACCGTGAAGATCTTGGGACCAATGGATATGTTTTAAACATTGAAAGATAGATTTATTTAATGGGTATTTGATTGCTTCGATGGTTTCATTTATCTGTCCATTTGATGGTGATCAATTGAATGGTTATGATCTTTCAAATTTTTTTCTTTCTTTCTTTATTTTTTTATTTTTTATTTTTGGAATTAGGCATGACCCAAAATAAGATCTTAGGATTTGGACGGTTTAGATCAGGTACGTGTATGTCATGTCCTAAGTTGTCACTGTGCAGGAGTGTTCCTTGCTGTACTCCGGCAGCTGATTAAAAAACTCTCACACATCTCTTTCAATGCAAATGATAGAGAATCCTTATTGGAAACCTGTCCAAGTCTCCGAAATTGTATGATCATAGGATATGATGTGTGTTGTACAGGCCACTGGTTGTTGGTTTCGTTGGGACGCTAATTTACTGCAACCGTTGTTGTAGGGAGCTCGTGCAACAAAAAGTCCTGTGGGCCCACCCTGATGTGTCCCACCTACTCTATTCATCTTTTTCGCCGGCCTATTTTTATGACCTGAGTCCAATCGGAAGAGGATTGCGTGATGTGCCACACACCAGTCGTCTCCGTGCTGTGCTGTCACTAAGTTCTATGTGAGCCCACAATGATGTATGTGTGATATATTCATACCGTCCATCCATTATGAGAAATCATTTTAGGGCAGACAGATCCAATACACAACTAGACCATCCCATGAAAGCAGTAGATGTTGAACGTCCACCATTGAAAACTATTTATTAGTGGCCAAAGAAGTTTTGTATCATGCTAAATGTTTTTTTTAACACCGGGTCAAGGGTTCAAGTACCCATGGTAGTGAAATCCCACGGCGTGCGTGTGTGGGGTGTGTGGGTATGGTGTGAGTGTGTGGGGGTGTGCGTGCGTGTGTAAAAAAAAAAAATAGCTAATATTTTTTTCCAACATCCATCTAAGTATCAGGGACATGTAAGTGGTGTGGTCCACTTAAGCTTTGGATCTACCTCAATTTTGGAACCACATACTAAAATGATCTTGGCAAAATAAATGGGCATTATAAATTTTACACATACATCATGATGGAGCCCACAAAACTTGGTGAGGCCAATGCACCACGGACATGATTGGTGTATGGCACACCTCGCAGTCGGCTCCCATTTTCCCGTCCTCTTTTATGACTCTCTCTCTCTCTCTACTCCCCTGCCACTAGCCATTCGTGGTTGTTGCTCTATGGCCCCAACATGATAAATGTGTTTCATCCATGTTGTTTATATATTTTTCTAGATCATTTTATGATGTGGGACTAAAAATAAGATATATCAAAATCTCAAGTAGACTATGTTACTGGAAACATATGTTGAATGAACTTAACCATTAAAAACTTTTTGAGGGTCATAAAAGTTTTGGATCAAGCTGATCTTTATTTTTTCCCTTCATTTGAGACTGCATGAGCTAATCAATAGAATGGATATCAAATAAACAGTACAGTTTTCCTTAGGAAGATTTTAACGGTGGATATCCAATCAGTATTGTTTTGGTGTGGTGTGTTACACTTGAGATTTATATCCCTCTCATTTTATGGATCAAGACATAAAATGATATGTAAAAATAGATGAACAACATGGATGAAACACATACATCATGGTGGGCCCAAAGAGATGAGACCATCAGCCACCGGCTAGTGGCAGGGGAGTAGCCAATCCGTTCCCATCATATAACGGGATATAGTTTATATGCGCCCTGAGAATTTGGAAGCCCAACGTTGAAACCTTTTGCCTACACGTGATAATGTTTATATGCCATCCAACCAGTTCACAGGGTGTTTCCCACCAGGAAGAAGATAAAAATATCCAAATATTGGGCTGATCCAAACTTCGATCGGTGGGCCCAATAACTTTCTAGTGGTAAGCTAGCCATTTTTTACTCTTTTTTTTTTTTTTAATAGTATGGCTCACTTGAGTTTTGGTTAAATTATTATTATTTTATTTTATTTTATTTATCTCAGGTCTTAATATGAGCTGGCTCAAATGACGGACAGAGTGTTTTCCATATAAACATCACCTGTGGCCCCATCGAGCTGGAAAATAGGTATCCGATCCTGTGATTCTGGATGGACCTGAGGCATAGGAGCTATCTTGCCTCCGATGTTATTGATGCGTACGTGGCATAGATGAATGGACGAGTGTAGTCCACCAAAGCCCGTTCATTTGACAGTCCAACGGTGAATGGACGATAGTCCAAAAATCAAATTATTTAAAAAATCCTAGCGTACAGATGGACATTAAGAAATCAAAAGTCAGCAATAGCTCTATTACAGACAAAAAAGGAATCATTTATCATATAGCGAAGGTGTTCTAATCAAAGAAATTTTTTGTTACTAGCTAATCAACGGCGGGACCCACCAGATACGTGGTTCCGATCATCATACACTAGTGCCACGTGTATGGTGCACGACCCGAAGGCATGGAAAGCCTTGTCTCCAGAAGCATACTAGATCAGCTCCCTTGAGAATAATGTGGGAGGAAAAGACAACGGTCCCCGTTTGACGAAGGACTCGGATTCGCGAGCGGATTAGGTGAGACCCTGGGCTCACCCAAGACGGTGCGCTCTTTACCGTGGGGCTCACCTTGATGTATGTATTATGTATCCATGCCGCCCATCCATTTTTCGCAGATCCAATTGTTAGGTGGACCATATCATAAGAAACAGTGGTGATTAACCGTCCTGCCATTAAAATCTTCTTAGGGCACACGTTAATGTTTACGTGGTATTTATTCACCATCCAATCTGTCGATAAGGGCACATAAGCCTAGATGAAGATTAAATAAATATTAGCTTGAAAAAAAAAAACCTTGTGGTTTATTATTGGTCAATCAGCACTGTTTCTTATGTATGGTCTACCTGATAATTGGATCCGCTTCATTTTTTGAGTAATGCTCTTAAAATGATCTGAAAAAACAGATGGACCATGGATACATATAAATACATTAAGGTGGGCCCTACAGTTACCCCACGGTGAGGGCCGCACCGTCTTGGGTGAGACCGGGTCTCACCTAATCCTCTCCTTGGATTCGGTAGTGACCCTCGGCACCCACATTGGCATTGGTCGGTGTGGTGTTGGGAAAGCTCTTTGGTTCTACCGTTATGTATGTATTTTATGCACTTTTCCAAGTTATTTTAAGAAATGAGCTGAAAAATGAGACAGATTCAAATCATGGACTATTTCAAAGGCAACAATGGAGATTGAACGACCACAATTAAAAACTCACTCGGATCACCAAAGTTTTGGACAAAGCTGGTATTTGTCTTTTTTTCCATCATGCTTGTGTGACCTGATTAACAGGTTGGATGGCAATTAAACATTGCAGTGGACCTTAGGAAGCTTTTAACTGTGGGTGTTTAATCGCAACCATTTCCTATGGTGCCATCTACCTGATATTTGGATTTGCCTCATTTAGCAGAAAATCGATGCCTCATTTTGCAGGGAAAATGGATAAATGGCTTGGATAAAACACATGCATCATGGTAGGCCCACGCGGCTTTTCAGCAACTACAAGCACCCATGTGAGTACCGGAGGGTTCACTACCGAGATGGACACATTTCATCGATCTACATCAATGGATACCACCTAATTCGTGAGTCCACCTGGCATGGTTGTTGGTGAAATTTTCATTGATAAGACATTCCTATTGTATCCTATTTTTTGTCCATTCCGCGATAGCCAATTAAACAGAGACATGTAATTCTACATGAGTTTGGTAGTATATTTAAAATACATGGAGAATTCTACGAGTATATAATTGACGCCTATCGAGTAATCCCACGTTATCCATAAAGTAATAGTAATTGAGTGCAACATGATCAAGTCAATAAAGAAGCTTGGAGCGGTTATTGGACAAGTGGCAAGCTAAGTAAAAAAGGTTCCAAAGTATCTTTAGTATCGAAGCAATTATAGCAATTGCCAGAATGTGGGTGGAATTCAAATGGTTAGGTTAATGCTATAAATAACAAATGAATACAGAAGAAGAAAATATCTCATACCAAGCAAATCAAACCAAATATTTCTTTCAATTATCTATGATTTATATTCTTTAGTGTAATATTTACCTTTATTTGACATTTACATTCCTTAGCGTAATTCGTAGCATTTATTAAGTAATTGTTAACTTTAGCTGTAATTCGAGTTTATGCTCATAAGCTAGATTTAGTTTAACTATCAAGAAAAGTTTTCCATCTAGAGAGGTGTTTTGCAATTGTTCTCTGTGGCCAACTATAAGAATTTTCTTTTGGTTTTATATATACTAAAGAGTAAAAGTCATTTTATACGGAAAATAGAGGTGTGACCCATTTTCAATGGACGAACTCACCATTTGACAATCACCTTATTATCTTAAGCAATGTTGTGTAAGTGGATGAATAAGTGACCGATCTTATTACATCTCGGTCATATACAATCAATTTCTGATATATTTGTCTATATTGAGTCTTAGGGTCATAGTTGTTCAGTTTGAATTGAGCCGGACATTCAATTCTAGCATACCCGCGCTAATCACATGACTGAGATTAAAATAACAATGACATTTTTCTTAGTATGCCTGGTGGGATACTCACTCTAGTTTACTTACCAGTGTGACATTATGAATTGATCAATATGAAATATGAATATAAAAAAATAATCGAATTGCTAGGGATGAACCCTCGACATCAACCACACCACCTCTGACCGAGGACGTGCAGGTTTAAGTGACCCCTAAATAATTGAATCTAAACACTAGTCTGACACTCAGTTACCTTAACCAAGATGGGGCATCGACATCTTAGACCACTTCTCTTGAAAAGATAACAGTCAGACTCGATGATGTGCAACTGAGTATTCAACATGTTTAGGAATATGGGAGAGCTCAGGCAGATTTGGTACACACCTAAGCCGAGCAATTCTGTGTTCAGACTGAGACTATAAACAAATGGATGTCTAGCCAGATGGAGGTCATGCACCGATTAATTGTTTTCATTATTGAAAGAGCACCTACAACAACGCAATATAATGTTAAAGAAAGTTTTGTCGGTAACATGGTTTAGTCAACATCAATACCTCCCCTACAGCGAAACTCACCTCCTATCCAATCCAGGATCGGAGGAATGCTACACCTCACACCAAGCTCGGGCGACCAGAACAGGAGGTTAGGAATTTTGTTCTTGAAGTTAAGAATTAGGATATGCCAAGAGGACAACCTTTTCAGCCTTTTCACAAAAATCCATTGTTCCATGAGGGATAGAACTGGATAGGCCCTAATCCACCGCTAACAGTTGAACCTCAGTGGGTCATGACTAGATTATGCAAATGGTCTAAGAAGTAATAGGCCAAGTCATCGGCTGCAATACTATCCCGGTCTACCATAAGCCATATCCCGAATGGATTGACCAACAACACCCATTGACAATGAACTATCGATCGGATTTTGCCCTATTCTCGAGTAATCCTGGTCAATCAATCATTGAGCATGTAGGTCAATTCATTATGCAATATAGTGAATTGGCTAATAATGAATATCATAAGTTGCAATTATTTGGTCCTTCATTGAAGGCGGAGGCCTTTACATAGTACTCCAACTTACTGGCTAATTTAATCCATACCTAGTAGGAGATTGAGAAAAAAATTACATGCTCAGTTATTTTCCAAGGACAAGGAGTTGACCATGTCTAATCTCACACATTTTTAATAGTTTCTTAGGGAATCTTGCAAGAGTTACATCACCTGATTTAAAAGAGTGAAAAATCAATATAAGGTCGTCACGACAGTGGCTAAATTTGTACAGCTTGTGCAAGACAGTCTGAAATAGAAACTTTAAAAGAAATTCATTGGATCAGAGTTTGCAAATTTGTATGATTTAATACGAAAAGTTTTCATATATGAGGAGCTTCTCTAGAAAGGCGTTAAGCAAAAGAACTCGACAATCAGAACATATTATCATGACCTTAAATATGAGTTTACAATTACCGAGATAGTTGTAAAAAATTTACTCATATATTCAGCTTTGGTCAAGGAGAAAATAACCACGTTGTGACGTCCTGAAAATCAGGGGTCGAGCAGGAGCCCAACTCCCGAGTTCCAACACATCACTTATGCAACATAGATAATGATGATTAAATATTGTTCGTATTAGTGCATTAAACATGAGTGAGATTATACCAAATCAGCATATCATACTCCAGAGACAGTTAAATTATGCAAGCGGAAGACTGTGATAAGTACATATAAGCATATAAGTGATTGTAAATCTCAGAGTATGAACATGTCACCAGGTTATATAGTTACATGTATAATTTCAAAATATACAAAATGATGATGTGTAGTGTCATCTATCTATATCCCTGTAGCCCCGATACACAACTTTAGGTCTACATAGACCCGCTAGAGAATTGCATGTAGGAGAACTCCTCATCATCATAGAAGTCAGACTCCATCTGGTAAGCCTCGTCATCACCTAAAACTATAAAAGAGTTTGGTTGGTGTTTTAAAACACCATCCTAGCATGGGAGTGAGTGATCAACTCAGTGGAGCTATAAGGAAAAGTTTAATATGTTATTAATTCAATCAAGCAGTAATGATAAAGTAATACAACAAGCATTCCTAGGTATTCTAGTTAATGCAAGGATGATATATGTTAATGATGCATGCCCTCACCTGTACTCCCTCTATGACATCATCTCACGATCGCGCATGCATCCCTTCTTCTGTGCTTAACTTCTACGCCAAAGGCACATGCAATGTGGTGCATGTGCGTGATTAGCTAAGTTCTCAATTAGACTTATTCATACAGTAGAATTGGAAAGCTAAGGCACCTCTCTTTATATCATTTATCCAAACAATGATCCATTTAGAGTCGTTAATCCTAGTTAATCACATATGATAGGTAAATTCGTGAGTTTATATCATAGGTTGCTACAAGAGGCTTGTCACCTCAACGTAGGCTTAATTCACAGTCGAAGTCACTATAAGAGGCTCGTCACTTGATTGTAGGCCTATTTTATACTCAAGGTCACTACAGCAAGGCTTGTCACCTTAGCGTAATCCTAATGTATACTCGAGGTCACTACGGAAAAGGCTCGTCACCTTAGCATAGGCCGACAGATCGAAGACAGTGTCCCATACCATCGTGTTCAGCTCATGAGTTTGGTTTTCTCACTGGTCACTCTTGGGAGGCTCGTTGCCCTAACGTAGACCGACAGCTCAACCACGGTGTCCCATACCACTATGCCCGACTCATGAGTCTTAGTGGATCGTGGTACAAGGGTAAAATGGGTTGTTCACTGGTAAGTTGGTACCTTAGATTCAAGTAGTAGCGTTCATACATGGTGAACATACAATGGGCCAATCGGGTTGATTGAAAAGCTTGACTGGTACGAGTGCACGTTGACTTAGTCGAAATGAAGTGTGTAAGCACTCCGCGTGGCCTAACCACTGTCGATAAGCAGTGTACGACTCAGATTCTTCAAGCGTGTCTTGTGTGGTGAAACAGTTCAGCCACCGATCGTAATCTATTATCAATTTTCTGGACTACATCATAGCCCCAATTACACTCTAAACAATAACATTCACATGTGATAGTTAAAGATAGCATGTGACAACCAATTTCAGTATCAATTTCATTTGAGCATTTTAACAAACACGTAGTACACATGTTATCATACATAGGCATTCCATCCATAAATCACATAGTAGTAAGATAGGTTACATAAAGGAAAACTATAACTATAGATAAGGGAATTGAGAAGCCCATCTCAACACCCTCATTAGATACATTACAACAAGCATTTTTTCATTCATGCATTTTATCAAACACTTAGACTACACATATCACATACATGTAATAAATTTGTTAAAATACATATTAAAGAAAATTCTTCCACATAAGAGTTGCCGCACGTACTACAATCATGTATTCTCAAAATTCAATCATAACAAGCACTTATCATAATTCCATATTTAATCAAACATTTCAACGAACACATAGAATGCATTAAAATCAACATATTATATATATATATATATATATATATATATATATATATATATATATATATATATATATATATATATATATATATATATATAATACATGGAAACATCGTATCTAAGCATATGTGATAGTAATCATGTCAGTCATAAATCATTAACAGACATTGAAAGCCTTGAAAATCAATACGTGGAAACATCGTATCTAAGCATATGTAATAGCAATCAAGTCAGTCATAAATCATTAACTAACATTGAAAGCCTGAAAAACCATAGCCTAAACATTTATAGTCTGCACCTTTCGCCGATATACTCGTATCGAACTCAATTCGTACACTAAGTCTTTGTCTACAGCACAACGATAACCTATAACATGAAATAGGTTAGTTATTTCATCACTTACTTTATTTGAATCCCTAAAACATATTAGGGTTAGGATTTCTTATCCAAGAACAGAGTCAAAATCGCCCGAATAGCGATACGGGAAGGGTGATTTGGCACATGGAGTGGTGGGATCGAAGCCTAGCAACGATCTCCCACTTTCTCTCTATTCTCCTCACTCTTTCCTTCTCCTTTTCCTCTCTTTTCTCTCCTAGGGTTTGAAATTCGTATAGAATGAGAGAGGGGTGGGTTAAGGCCCTTATATAGGCCCAGAACTGATCTCAATGGCCCCAGGGCCATGGTATACTTGGGTTATAGCCAAAGAGTGGCTGTTTTGATCCAATTGAGCTCATTTGGAAGTCCATTTTCTGCATACGGTTTGAAAAAAGTTTCTTGACATTGGATCTATACCAGGTTAAGTTTTCGGTCCGATCGAATCAGTGGATCGATCGTGGAGGACCTATTTTAGTTCAACAACTATCAACACTTGATCAGGGCCACAAGTACATTGACTTGTGTTGAAAATTTTTCTTGATCTGAGGGTGTAATTGGATCAGAATATGATGATCTGAAACCTTAAATTTGGCTTACAAGTGAATGACCTAATTCACTTAAGTTTCAGTTCATTTTCTAAAGATATTTGCATTTCTCACACACTTCGCTCCGAGCTCAAGTTGTGCATTTCTGAATACTATCTGGATTTAATTTTTGAGATGGTTGTCAAGCCTAGTAAGGCGGTCATAAGTATATAGTTTCATAGTAATCAGACTTTTGACAAGCAGTTCAGGTCCGATACGGAGTTTCGTAATGCTCCCAAGAGCAACTGGGTTTTGAGATTGATCATAGGTTTTTAGGTAATGTAGCGTTAGCAATTCTACTAGTTTTGGGTCTTGCAGTTCGTATACAAAATGGTTCACACTAATCTACTGATTAATTCAGTTTAACACTTAATAAATTTTCGTCTAATTTCTAAAGAATTCGATCCTTAGTGATTTCTGCTTGAGGTGATACTCAGGTCTTTGTATGAATTTTTCTGAGACGTTACACATGTAGACCACGCAAAAGGCTCAAAAGATATATATACCTTTAATATGACCCAGGTCGATGAGATATTCAAGATACTACTAGTCAGGAAGTTTATTAAAGTTTCATATAATCAAAAAATATCTACGGTTGATGAATTAAAAAAGATCGAATATTGTAAATGGCATGGAATACATTACCATTCAACTAATAAGTGCATTATTTTCACGAGTGTCATCTAAGATAACATTCTTGCCTAATCTAGATGTCAACATGGCCGTAATGAATCTATGAAAATTTGATTGACTAAGGAAAAGGGTTGATCTTAGTCCTGGTCATTACCATGGTGCACCATGACGACCGAGGTCAGAGTGATACTAGCCCTTTAGAGCAACCATAAGTTTCACCAAACAATCAAGAGCTACACAACATAATAAATAAGACTCGCCACTATGCAGCGGTTGTGCCAGAATGAATGAAGATGTTGAAACCCCTCCTCGCTTAGCAAGGCAGGTTAGACATGTAACCCTAAGAGCTAGGGACCGACAAGAGAGAGCCTTATTAATTGCAGAAAGTGTTCTCGCCCCTTAACCACCAACCTTAGTAGAGAACTTTAAGTTAAAGAATGGTCAAGTCGCCACCAACTCATAATGAAGTTTGGAAAAGGGTCACACATCCCAAATTCCCAAAGAATAGTCAAATCGATCTCAACCCTGCATGATCAATAGAGATGATGATCTTAGATCCTATTAAGCATGACTTAAACTTGTCCAAGGAGAATACTACAGTTAAGACTTAAGAGTTCCTTTTCCATAATAGAATAGTTCACTTGGGCATAGTTTAGAGTTCTAATTACATAGTTTATAATATATGGCTTATTCTCTTTTCTTTGACCTAGCACTGCCCTAATTGCATAGTGGTTTGTGTCGCTCATAATTTCAAAAGATATAATCAA
The DNA here is from genome assembly GCA_037074715.1 of Magnolia kwangsiensis. Taxonomy (NCBI): domain Eukaryota; kingdom Viridiplantae; phylum Streptophyta; class Magnoliopsida; order Magnoliales; family Magnoliaceae; genus Magnolia; species Magnolia kwangsiensis. The sequence goes on from CM073588.1 coordinate 64,479,658, forward strand.
ATTGGGTGGTTACATGATGGGAGCCCTAGTCAACATGCCTTTAAGTTTGAAATCTTTTTGACATTTGTCACTCCACTCGAAGGGAGTTTCCCTTTGAAAAAGGTTGCATAAAGGATGAGAGATGAAACTTAAGTCCTTTATAAACCTTCAGTAAAATCTAGTGTGTCCTAAGAAGGATCGCATGTCACGTATATTCTTGTATGGTTGTAGGTTAGATATTAGGTCGATTTTAGCTTTATCTACCTTAATTCCATTAGAAAGTATAATGTGTCCAAGGACTATCTCATTCTGAACCATGAAATGTCATTTCTCCCATTTTAACATAAGGTTCTTTTGTTCACATCTCTTTAGCACTAATTCCAAGTGCTCAAGGCACTCACTGAAGGATGAACCGAAGACATAGAAGTCATCCAAGAAGACCTCTAAAAATTGCCTCACCATGTCAAAAAAAATACTCAACATGCATCACTGAAATGTGGCGGGGCATTACATAATCTTAATGGCATCTTTCAGTAGGCAAAAGTGATAAAAGGACATGTGAATGTAGTCCTTTCCTGGTCCTTAAGGGCTATCACTATTAGGTTGTAGCACGAATACTCATCTACGAAGCTGTAATAGGAATGACTCGCTAACCTTTCCAAGATCTAATACAAAAAGCAAACGAAAGTGCTCCCTCTTCGTGAAGGTATTCAATTTCTGGTAGTCAATGAAAATTCTCCAACCATTAGTGTAACGCCCCGTGTTTTCATGAACCCGAGTATATGACTCGTTTTTCAAAAATCAGAGTGTTAACCTTTAAAAATAACTAAATTTCAAGTGTGTGTGTGTGTGTGTGTGTGTGTGTGTGTGTGTGTGTGTGTGTGTATTCTTTCCTCAAAATTAGTAGCTTGGCAGAGGATTAACAACTCAAACTTAAAGGAATTTTACATTTACATTCAAAGCCTACGAGCGGTTGCCCATAGAGCTTCTACAAACCAATGTCTCACACTAAAAAATACATGAATGAACAATTTAATACATGAAACCAAATAAAATGCAACTAGTCTTAAGCTACAAGATCATGTAAGTTCTTTTGACAAATACCCCATGCATCCAAGAAATGGAGGTGGGAACATGAATGCAGCCACTTATCTCGACCGTTCGATGGATGGTTCGAGCGTGCTTCACAGCTATAAAAGAGGACGTTCGTCTAGGGATTCCCACTAAGAAATCAGGGAGTGAGGGAGAGGAAATAGGAGAGAAGGAAGGTAGGGAAAAGGTGAGTGAGTGCATGCATAGTGAACTCGGTGCCACACCGCACCAAGTCGACCCGGTTAGTTCGGATCGAGTTAGGTCAGTGCATACCAGAATCACCACTACAAGAGAGAAAGAGAGGGAAATCAGAGAGAGAGAGAGAGAAAGGCAAGGAGAGAGTGGCCAAACACAGGAGCTAAACTCGGTGCCGCACTGCACCAACTCAACCCAACCAACTTGGATCGAGTTGGGTCAGTGTGGGCCAGGGATAGCCTTAAGGAAGAGAAATAAAGTCAGGGAGAAAGAAGGAGGGGAAATATGAGAAAATGAAGGAAGAGAGTGAGGATTGTGCTGACTGCCCTGTGCCTCACCAACCACTCATGCCAATTCCAAAGCGAGTTCAGTTTGGGCTAAGTGAGTGCTAACTCATTCCCGGACAGTTTCGGCTTTATCCAGACGCAAGAAGGAATGGAGGGACAGATGTCCAAACTCTAGAGGTCCATCGTCATCCACTATGGGCCGAGCTCGAGTATGCCGGGTCCCAAACCGGCCAAACTCTCAAACTAGCAAGTCATTGCTGGTTCCTTACTCATCTAGAAGGAGTTATAGAAGGGTGAAACTAAGAGAAAGGGAGTAGGGAAGGAGAGAAAGAAGAAGAAAGTAGAGGAGAATAGGAGTTGGGCAACTGCCGAGTCGAATCGAGTCAACTTAGCCCACACTCCATTCGGATTTCGAGTGGGAACAATCTTGCTACACTCCGACCCTCCCAACCATGTTCGAGTCCATCTTAGCTAAGTTAGGACTTGTTGTGGTAGGGAACCTTGAGTCAGGAAGGTGAAATTGAGTTGAGTCAACTCAGTTTTCCTCTAGTCCATTTACTTTCATACCTCAAAATGGGGTTGATCTAGTTAGACTCAAAGAATGCCCTGTAAGTGTTGAAAACTGCATTAATAAGAAAAATTAATCACCAAATGCAATTAAGTCTGGGATGATCTCGGGAAAACATCAAGTTATGGTGGTCTGAGTTGACTCAACAAATCGATTCCTATCTTGGTAGTAGCTAGCTTATGTTGTTAGCTCTAAAATCTGACTTGATCTTTTGTCAGGTTAAAACCATCACACTCATTGGGGGCCAGGGTGCTTAGCTAACCTAACTAGTTTGTACATCCTTGACTTAAGAAAAGGTTAGTAAAATCTCTCACTCCTCATTTAAAGATAAGTTAGGATGCAACTCAAATATATGATTATAGTTCTTATCTTAGTCTAAGCTCACAAGTACAAAACTCTCCCTATTAGGGTAAGGATAGGTCTAGCATTAAAATTAAAAGACAAGGGCTAGACACCAAGAGGTTGGGATTCCTCTACCAATACGCCACTTACCTCTATAACCAGAAAGCTCCACCAATAAGGTGATGACTTCTTCCCCTAGAGCTTTCCATTTCCAAATTAGTTTAAGGATGGTTTCTATTTTGTCTTAAAACTCATGATAATTTATACTTGTTACCAAATCATAATGGCTCAAATAGATCTATAGTCAATAGCTTGTATACCATGTTCACATAGCCATTAAACCCTACACGTTAAGTTTCTACTTTAATTCATAACCTGTGAATTATGTTCACATGTAATAGCCATCATACCTTACATTATAAGTTTCCATTCTAATTGATAACTTATGCCTTGATCTGTGATCCATTATCATAGTTATGAGTTTGATCTTTACACATCTTGCATGTTGCGTCCATATACTTCACATGTCGATAAGTTTTACGTAAGTTGCATACAAAATTCAGATTCACTTTATCGACTAGTGGAAAAACCTCACTTGTGTATGTGAGCCCATACATATGATGTAGCGAGACGGAATGTGTTAACAAATGGACCCTCGACTGGGAGGTTACCTTTTTTGGTGGAACATTAACATTGGTGCACCATCCATAGATTATTGTGTCTATGTGACTTTGGGGATGATCTTTCACCACTCCGATTTAATATTACCCTATACAACCCCTTACCGTTTTACTTTAATAGTTACCTCGTGCTATCTCTTATCCCTTTGACTTTGCATTTGTCCCATGATTTGATATTTTCCTATGTGGTTCTGATGGTTCATTCTCATATAATCATGCGATGGTGATTCCCACACATTGAATTTGATTGACCACTTGTCGATGGGCTTCCATTAAACATCATAAGGTGGGTACCTCATGAGCCGAGGATGGTGTGAATGGGAGACTATGCCCTAACTGTCAGCCTATGCTAGGTGATGAATTCCTCCTTAGTGACCTTTGAGCTATCCTAAATTGGCTGGTTACAAATGGAATAATAACGGCTGGACTAATCATGCATTTATAGCATATGGACGATGACGGGTGGCTACATTACAAGAAAAATGGGCAAAGGCTACAACTAAAATCTGTAGCTAAATCCCTTTTGCTACGGATATAGTCTGTCGCACGTTCGTCGCTATTGGTGAGGTAGCTAAAGGTCAAAAAATGTATTGCTACGGATTATATCCATAGTAGTAGGTATCAGTAGCTACAAACAAAAGCCGTTGCTATATTGTCTGTAGCGAAATGTAGCTATACCTAAAGATTAAATCTGTAATAGTAGATACCAGTAGCTACGAATAAAGGGTGTAGCTATACTTTCTGTAGCAAAATATACCTACGGCTACAGATTAGATCCGTAGCAGTAGATATCAGTAGCAATGGAAAAAAGCAGTAGCTGTAATATCTGTAGCGAAATGTTCATACTGCTACGAATAATATCAGTAGCTAAAAGTGGAATGAAATCCGTAGCAATATGTTGTAGTTAGCAATAGCTACGGTTTTTTGAATAACAGCTACAGCCAAAATTCATAGCTATTTTAAAAAAAAAAATTTGTAATAATGGTGCCTGTTTCCATTGTAAGAACCTGTTGTGATTGATAACCCATCTAAGCTTAATGCTGATAGGAATAGTACATAAAATGTAATCAGGAAATAAAAAATGATGCATTTATTACAAATATCAATCAAATTATACAATGCATCCCACATTCACATTTCTAAATAAACAACACTTCACTTTGCTCAACCTATCATAAGAATTACAACTAAGGCATGCCCTCATGTGTAAGACACAAATACACTCCAACACAGTAAACACCCACCATATAATGTAATAATGCTTATTTAGAAATGTAGAAGTATTTGCTTGCGATAGAGCTTCTTCTTTCCCTAAAAATGCATATGTAACTTCCGTGGACTTTGACACAAGATCACTTTCAAGTTCTAAAACTCTTCTCTTGAGAAAATGAATTTCATCCTCCAGTGACTTCTTTAGCTTATCAGCCTATATAAAACAACATTTGTAGACACAATCAAACAAACATGCCTTTGTACACATCTTTAAAAATATATATATATAAAAAAAAAAAACCACTTATATAGGAAGAAATTAAAAATGTACCTGCTAATCTTCTAAACTATGACGAAATCCAACAAGAGTAATGTGGTTTGATGGATTATTGGTTTATGTAATATTATATAGGAAGAAATGAAAATACAATGAGAGGAGCAACGAAACTAAATCTCTAAGATACGATCCACTGAAGCATAAGCTTAAAACCTCACCCAAGGATCCAGGCCCCTCCAGTTACAAATGCCACAACTGGTTTTGGCGCATTAATATTTTTGGGTAAATATAGATCAAGTTTGCAAATCAAAATATTTTCAGCTAGCTGGTTAGAGGATCCATTAAAATGTGTGATATGCAAATTCAATGTATAAAAAACATGGAACTAGAAAGTGAATCTCAAGTGATGCATCCACAGCCTAGTACCTATTTCTTGGCTGGTCTCCATAAACTACACTCCTACGGATCCAACTTGAGAAGAAATAGTAGTATCCAACTGCAAAGAATTAAACTCATTTAGAGGCATGGGTTTTGAGGACATATTCCTTCTAATGAGATTGTTTCCAAAGAAGACAAGTAACCGAATCCTACGTAAAAGAAAATTGTACTGTTTTGAGTAATATAAAGCTTAAATAGCCAAGTAGTCTGAAACCCATACAAGACTTAAAGCAACATACTGCAAGTCCATTTCAACAGATTCCTATACTTGTCAGTCGGCATCCGCCCAATTCATAAATGAGATGATTTATGGGGAATTCAATAGAAGCACATCATTCCATCATGTCATGTATTCAACCAGATACCCTCTTCTATACCCCTTTTACTTCTCTTTAATAGAATTTAGTTGCTTATCTAACAAATAAAGAATAGAAAAGGTACCACTCTCTCAACATATGTCGACAGACAAGGGACGTCTCTATGAAACAATTCGAGGATTGGGTTGGCATCCAAACAGGCCTTAGATGCACTGGCAAGTACTTTAAATAAAAAGGTCTCAACAGAAAAAATGAACCTTGTAAAAAACTTGGCATTAATAACATTGCGTAACAACCAAGGGCAAGAAACTTTGTAATCCATCTGTAGCCTACCTTGAATGAAAAGTAAATGATTAGAAATATTATAAGTACAAATTACATTTGCAGATTTTAGATTCCAAGTTCACAATAAAAAATAAAAAATAAAAAATAAATATCATTGTCATCATAGTCTTCTCCCAACAATTTGGGGTCTGCTTTTAAAAGGTACATTGGCAAAAGTTTCAGAATCAAGCCCATCAGATATCAACCTCCCTCTTTTAGCCAGGCTCCTGGAAGCCCACGGTAGAGGCTCACATCAGTAACACTCATGTGCCTAGATGATCCCAACCAGTACTGACCCCCAGCATACCCAAAAGGGAAAGAAAGCAAAGGAGACTTATGGAGGAGCAGTTGCCAGGCATATTGCTGAGCACGAGTCAGACACATGGGATGTCATGCTCAAGTACATGCTCATTAATTCTTCATATGCATCAACAATTACATGATGTTATCTGTATTATGTCCATTATGTTATGGTGTTTGGTGCTTATGTTGCATTTTAAACACACCTGGTGAGACAATTGCAGACATCACAAGAGAAGTTATCTTCCTCAAGCAAAAGGCGAATCAGACGATGAAACACTTAATTTATCAAGTTCTTTTTTTCCCAAAACTGCATACATCTCAATGGAAGGGATTTCTATGTACTTGTAACACTATATCAGAAATTCTACAAGTAGCATGCGTTAATGAAAATGCATGAAGAATGAAGAAACAAATATCTGAGCAAAAATAAGAAGCATCTAATCCACGCCCCTAGATAGTTTTTCTTTTCTTTTCTTTCTTTGTTTTTTACTTTTTTTATTGAAAACTAACGATTTTATTGAAAGAGAACAAACAAACAAAACAACAGCAACCACAAGAGACCCACTGGTCTCTCCATTAATAAGGCAGCCATAAAGCCAGAAGCATTGGGACAACCTAAAAAATATGTTGTACAAGATTATAGCTACAAACCTCCCCAACCATGGCTTTGAATGTTGATATTGGCAGGTGTATGGGCCCAACCAAAAAACAATACAATATGGGGGTTGTATATCGGCATTAGCCTTGTATCGTCCCATATCAGTCATTTTTTAGCAAAAAAAATTTTCCATATCGAAGCAAGATGGAAAGCATTGACAAGTGCCCTAAAGTGGAAGGGATGCAACCATCTAGTTGGTTAATGGACATGTCTAGCTCATTCAAATTCACAAAATTTCCTATTTCCATAGGTATTGATCCACTTATTTTATTTATAGAGGGACTAGGGACATGAGTTTGTGAAGAGTGCCAATAATGGGCTAAGATGGTACCAGTGAGAGTGTTGCCACTGAGATTGATATGAATAAGGTTTGTAAATGACAGGAAGCTCAAGTTGTCAAGCTTACCTTGCAAACCCACACTCAGTAGGCTTATCTTTCTCAAACTTCCAAGGCTGTTTGCATGAGATCCCAATCCATTTGCATGGAGAGATTGTGTTAATGGTAGCATTAGTAGCAGGAAGTGACCATGAGTAGAGAGCTTGTGATGGAAAGAGGCTGGCTTTCCATTTCAGGAGAGCCTCTACTTCTGGCAGTCATACTGTTGCAGTTGTACTGTTACAAATGATGATGTTGCATGGGAAGAAAGAAATGGTAGACACTGAGTGTGCTAAGTGTGCACTGAAGAACAATAAAAGGGCACTAACCAAATGTAATGAAATATAAATTACAAACCTGTTCTTTGCCTTAGCAGAAACTATACAAATAAGAGTACATTATTACAGCGGCCTCCACAAATCCTATAATCAACATGGGCTGCCCGACAAGTATCGGCGAACAGTTCCGGCAACAAGTTGAGTCACCGAAATTGAGATGCTAGTGCCTGGAAAGACAAAACAGCCATTGATCAAACATGTCAATTTTCATTCCAGAAGAATATGCCCAAGCCAGAATCAACCATGACATCATCTAAAAACCATAAAGATTCACCAACCTAACCACTTCAATTCAAAAAGAGTGGTTCGAGTGTCTTGAAAATATCCACTACGGAAATGAAAACCATAGGTAGATGCAAATTCTTGCATTTGGGCCCATGTAAATACTTGGAATTGGTTTCCTGTTGGAATCCATTTCCACCAAAAGAGACATTTAAAAAATAAATAAATAATCAAAGAATCAAGCTAATGTTTACACTAACTAGAAAAATAAACAAGATGTGTTATGGAAGTTTGCAGCTCATACATTTTCTTTCAAATTCATAGGTTAGAATCTCGATCATACTATATGATTCTCGTGAGAATGTGAATTTTGCACGTATAGTATGTTCAGATGCACCAACAATCTGAAATATTTCACATCTGCGCTAAATCATTAGTATTATGAAACAATAAAAACACTTCAGAAATCATAAAATCAGATGTATATTGGACCCAAGACTCCTCTAAACTACATAATGTGGACCAACCATTGTAACTTCCGGGTCGAACAAATCCATATTGTTTCTCCACCATCATATAACACCTCTAAAGTAAGAAACAGGTCTCACAATCGAGAAAAAAGTTTTTTTTTTCCCTTCCTTCTGTGCAAGATTCCAGTGTAGACAGTATGATTTAGAAAGCATGGCAAAAGCATCCATATGGGAGTATATACCTTGTCTATTTCAATGTCAAACAGTTGATTTAATCTATATGGGTGCAGAACATGGGATCAAAAAATTAGCATAGCATATTATCTGCCAAATACAGATATCTCCTGTCATATAAAAGCATATAAAAAAGAAAAAGAAAGAAAGAGAGACGCGGTTCATACCATGTCCAAGAGCTTTTTTTTCTAGTCTAGCTATGACAAAAAGTAAACAATGATTTTCTGGTAGATGCCAATAGTTAAGGTAACTGCCAAATTAGAAAAGCTGGCAGCAAAAGTCATTACTTGTTCAGTCTACTTTTTAGTACCTGTTTCTCCATGTGAGATGTAGTTCTCCTACACAAGCTCTGTTAATGTCAAAGAATCTCAGCTAATGAGGGCCATCTTAAATGTGATTTTAAAGGTTTTCTTCTCTCTTTTTTCAATCTAAGTCCAGTGTACCCCACTAAAAAAGCCCTAAGGCTCAAGGCTCCTCACTTGAATAGAATTGCATGCAGCTGCTTCCTACTTGTTTTAAGAGTTCATGTGAACATTCTTAAGCAGATACCGAGCATTTTTCAATCTTTTCTCTATGTATTTCAAGAAACATGTGTCTACGAATCAGAGGTCATGATTGCTCAACCAATCTAATTTTGGGACAATGACTTCAAGACAGTGGGTCACACAATTCAATCCGGTTTTAATTTGAGTTCATGTATGTCTCATGTACATTGTCTGATAAAAGCCCATCCTTGCACCTGGTTTCTCCATTAGAACTAGATACATGGTCTACACATAAATCAAGTCATTACAAAAAATAAAAATAAAAATAAAAATAAAAACTAAACAAAACTAATCATACTCTTCTCACGAAGTTGGTAGCTTTCATAAATCAAGGATGGAATGGACCAAAATTTCCAAGCTGGTAGCTTTTAAAAAAAATCTATCAGTAGAATAAGCTGAACCCAATGATGATAATGATGATCAGTTTTAAATTCATCAGTGGATTAAAGTAAACCTAGTGATGATGATGAAATGGAATGCCACAAGTTCTAATGAAGACTATTGGCAAAACAGAAGTAACAATGAATGGAGGGAAAAAAACACACAAGAGTTTTCTTGTGTGCGACTGTAATTCTCTTGGATTTGCAACCCACCACATGAAACAATAACTCTGCCGCAAACTATACATCAGGTGCTAACTATGCCCCAACCAAAAGTCTAGCCTAAAGAAAACTAATGTGAGTGAGTTAAAATGACAAAAGGAAAAGAAGATGAAATGGAAATGCATGGAACAACTCTAGAGATACCTATTATGAGCAACCTTTTGTTCCAACATAAAATACCCATTCCTTCATCTACACATGAAAACAAAAGAATATCAAGAAAATAAAATTTTTATTACCAACCATTTTCTTGAGTCCTATGATTATCATATATCCTGATTTTCTTTCCAGAAAAGGTACTTATATTTCCTGCTTATGCAACTAAATTTACAATTTAAGAAAACGCAAGTGAATGTTTTAAATTCATTTTTCTGATATAACCAACACCTAAACAATACATCATGACTTGAAGTGTATGTTTAGAAGAGCAAGGAAATACAATTTGGTCATTTCAATTTATAAGTACAAATAATTGCATTTTGTTTCAACAACACATTCACATAAAAAAATTGGTTTACCTAATCTGTGAGAGCCAAGTTAGCATAAAAAAAGGACTTAATGGTCCCAATATCTTCCCAGTAGCCATTAAATAGATATGCCTGCCAAGTTATGAATGTGGCAGCCTTGTTAGAGACTTCTACTACTATGGTTTAAATGCCCAATTTTTGTTCTCAGAAAACTGAGACCAATATATGGTTCCTTTCTTTATATAAAGGTTGACTGGAACCTGATAACTCACTCTTAGGCATAGAAAGGTGCAACCATTGTAGCAGCAACCCCCTTGTAAACTAGCCTTTGAGAGAATCTACACTTAAAAAAAGAAAAAAGAAAAAAAAAAGAGAGAGAGAGATAATCTGCAATAATACAAAGGATTTTGAGGAATTCATTACCTGAACATTGTATTCTTCTGCAGCCATTAGAATGATCTCTGATCCAAAATCCATTAAATGTAGAAGTTGATATGCTTGGAAAAAGAAAAGGGTTGTGGAGAGTAGTCCATCCTTTGCAGGAGCAACCCAATGGACTGTAGAAGCTTATGAGCTTATGTTAATGTTTAAGAATGAAAAAGATTTGGGTTACCTTGCAATCCTGCCAAAATAATGGGTAGATTGTATCATCTTTCACCACAACAAGGGCACACTTTCTAATTAAAACAACCCACTATGTTTTAGTTGAAATGAAATGACGTTAGCTCACATGAACAGTGGTAATGAAAACAACATTACAGATCAAGTGAGCAAATTTCCATCATGAGAGATCAACCTCTGAGTGCACATGCATGCACTCAACGTTGCTCTTTTACAATCATAATGGCTACCTTAGTATGATGCCTGTCCAGAAGTGTTGCAATTTAATGCAATACCTCAATTCGAGTAAGCATCCCATTCACAAGATAATTGTATGGAAAAAACCAGTATACTGAAAATCACCATCTAATCAATACAAAGTGGTAAGACAAGCATTGTCCCATTGACTAACTTATAACATGAAAAAGGGAACTTTTCTGTCATGCTTTCTCCTTGTTACTCTTTTAGAATCACAATAGGTATGTTACTGAAAATTATTGAGAACTCAATCAACCTTTAAATTAAGTTGGTTTCTCACATTACAAAGAATGTACCTCCTTACAATTGAGTGGATGGCTCCAATATCAAATTCCTCAGCTGGATCAGTCCTAATAGCACAAAGCTCTTCATTCCTTAGACTTCTTTAGTAAACGTAAACTTCTTGATCCTCTCATGTAGAAGGTAAAGGCAACTGATCTAGCTGTATCTAAATCCCTATCTTACATCCTTTTCTGCTTGTGCTTTCAGGTATTCCATGACAAAGGCCTTCTGCATAGCATTATGCATGACCTTTTTTGTGTTTGATGTTCTTGTTTTCTGGCCCATTGTAATGATACTATAGGAAAACTTTTGATATTCTGGCAGAGTATGATGGTTGATATACAGGATCTAATAAATTGTAAATGCAACATAGAATTATAGCTCAAATTAAACCAAACGTTAGACTAATTTGGTCAATTAACTACAATCATGGTGAAAATTTATTAGAAAATAACAATGGTTCAAATTCAGGGAACTCCAGTCATCTCCAATTTCCCATGAAAAAAAGAAAAACAAATGCTCTTAATAACAAAAATATCCAAACTAAGACCTCTTAAAACCCAATCATAAGTAGGAAGATAATATTTAAAAAATAGAAATAAAAAAATGCAGTTAAAGAGACAATGTTCCTGTCAGGCATACTGCCGAATAGCTTATAGCTTACGGGCATGTGCCAAATCCTCACACCTTATATACATATTTATTAACCCACGTCTAAACATGCAATCTGGAGGTTTTGGATTTGAAATATAAGAGATTGAATGGCTCACTATCCCTCCAATGTAAAAGCACATAGATCTTACTGATAGATGTAGAATTGAGAGTCTTTTCTGCATGGCCCAAAAAAATCTGGAGTGGATTAGGTGCCATCGCATCCTCACCCAAGAGGGTGCAGCCCTTACCGTGTGGCCCACCTTGATGTATACATTCTACATCTAATCTGTCCATCTGTTTTACTACTACACGCGTGTGAGCTTGATAGTGTAATACGAACATTGTAGAAGTAATTACCAGATGAAATACAGAAGCAAAATAATAAATAAACAAATCAAAATGGCAAAGCCATATGGAATCAATAAACAACTACAATCAGCACAAGACATTAACCGTTAACAATATGAAAACAAATGCAGCAAAAAATCAACCTAACACAAGATAAGAAATCAACAATTAATATATGAAATAAAAAAAACCATAGAAATGTAAGGGAGAGAGAACCTTTAAAGAGGAAGAAGCCTCAATGTTAGGGGGAGTGCGGGTGAGGGAGAACCGGTGGAGGCAGTGCTGTTGAAGATCCAGTGTTGTTGAAGGTGTTAAGGCGCGAGAGCTCGAGAGAGGGAGAGGGAGACGACGAGGGTGAGGGACCTCGAGAGAGGGAAAGGGAGATGGTAAGGGCGAGGGACCTCAAGAGAGGGAGAGGGAGACGGCGAGGGCGCTAACGGTGGGAACAGAGAGATAGAGAGGGGATTGGGGAACGGAGAGAGAGAGGGAGGAAGATGAGAGAACCTAATAAGGAATGGAGTGAGAGGGAAAGAAATGGGGGAGATTCGGGTGCGGCTCTGTTTTGAGCCGCACCTAATTTTTAGCGTAGGGCCTGGACAGTCCTCTCAGGGCTTTATGGGGCCCATCATGATGTAGTTTCTTAATCCATTACGTCCATTAATTTTACTAAAATATTTTAGTTCATAATCCCAAAAATAAAGTATATTGAAGGCCCAAGTGGACCACACCATAGGAAGCACATGTGATTTAATATCCATGTATCCTATCGTGTGGTCCACTTTAGCCTTTGATCTAGTTGATTTATGGTTTCTTACCCTATAATAATATTTCAAAATAGATGGACGGCTTAGATAGAACACATATATTGTTTTAGGCCCTATAAAGCCCCTTACACCACCGTTAAGTATTAATGGTGTGACACATTTTTAGCTATGGATTAACTTCGTAGTAAGTATGGCTACGGTTTAAATCCGTAGCATAAAACTAACGTGGTTTGTATTCTTTGCCTATTTTTTTTGGTAGTGCTAATTTTGGATGTTGTAGCACGTGCCCTTAGTCATGGTATCATTTTGCTAGCTCTTAGACCATCGACAATCAACCCACTTTCGGTGAGTTTGGCACTACACATGTACAGGATGTACTTTCGCTGGTGACTGGCCACATGCATGGGCTCACCCAAAAGCCAACTGGATGAGCATCCCTAGTTGATGTGCACTCATACATCCATGTATTAAATAAGATTGCATTTTGTACTGTTTTGTATGCCTTGTTATGTTTTCAAATCATGTTTGTTTAAGGCGATGGTGTGTAATCTTGAGGGGAATTCACACTGACTCGGTCACTCATTCATTAAATATTTAACTGTACAGAGAACGCACGATTAGGTGAGGATGGCTATGGTACGGATCCTGGTGCCGCTTCGACAAGACTGGAGGAGTATTACGAGGAGGAGCCACGTCAAGAGGCAGTAGAGTACTTTGGGCTCAACTAGTAGTCGTAGATATTTCCTTTCTAATTTAAATATGACACATTTGGAACTTATGAGTTCGTACTTAAGGTCCCCAGCTGAGTGGACTAAAATCTTAATATTTTATCTATGTTATTGTAACGCTCCGAAAAACGAGGGTTGAGCAGGAGCTCAACTCCCGAGTTCCAACGCATCACTTATGCAATATAGATAATGATGATTAAATGTTGTCCATATTATTGCATTAAACATGATTAGGATTATACCAAATCAACATATCATACTCTAGGGGCAAGTAAATTACGCAAGTGGAAGACTATGATAAGTATATAGAGCATATAAGTGGTAAGTCCCTAGAGTATCAACATGTCGTCAGGTTAAATAAATTACATGTATAGTTCCTAAAATTATAAAATGATAAAGTATAATGTCTGCTAATCCACATCCCTATAGCCCTAGTAACGCAACTCCAGGTCTACATAGACCCACCTGATAGTTACATATAGGAGAACTCCTCTTCGTCATCATAAAAGTCAGGCTCTGCCTCATAAGCATCGCCATCATTTACAAATGCAACAGGGTCTGGTTAGTGTTTTAAAATACCGTCTCAAAGTGGGAGTGAGTGATCAACTCAGTGAAGTTATAAGGCAATGGTTTACATGTTATCAATTCAGTCAAGCAGTAATGATAAAGCAATACAACAAGTATTCCTAGGTACTTTGGTTAATGCAAAGATAATATGTAATAATGATGCATGCCCTCACCTGCACTCCCTCTGCGACATCATCTCAAGATCGTGGCATGTACCCCATCCTCTATGCTCAACTCCAACGCCAAAGGCACATGCAAATGCGGTGCATGTACGTGATTAGCTAAGTTCTTAATTAGACTTATTCATACATTAGGTTTAGGAAGCTAAGGCACTTCTCTTTATATCATTTACCCAAACAATGATCCATCTAAGGTTGTCAATCCTAGTTAATCAATATGATAGGCAAGTTATAAGGCAACACCACCCCTGATTTGAAAAGGAGCAGACAGGAAAGTTCAGGTCACTACAAAGAGGCTCGTCACCATCAGCGTAGGCCTTAGTTTATACTCAAGGTCACTACGGGAAAGGCTTGTCACCTTAGCGTATGCTGATAGCTCGAATATAGTGTCTTATACCATCGTATTCGGATTACGAGTTTAGATTTACACACTGGTCACTACGGGGAGGCTCGTTGCCCCAGCGTAGGCCAACAGCTTGACCACGGTGTCTCATACCACCATGTCTAGCTCATGAGTCATGGCGGATCGAGGTACCAAGGTTAAATGAGCTTTCCACTGGTAAGTTTGGTACCTTAGATTCAAACAGCAGTATTCATATATGGTGAATATACATTAGACCAATCGGGTTACTTGACTCTCGATTGGTACGAGCGTACGTTGAGTTAATCGACATGGAGTGCGTAAGCATTCCGCATGGCTTAACCACTGTCGACAAACAACGCATGACTTGGATTCATTGAACACATCTGTCGTGGCTAAAAAAGTTCAGCCACCGATCGTAAACCATTACCGATTGCTTGGACTACATCGTAGCCCCAATCACACTCTAAACAATAGCATTTGTATGTAATAGCCAAAGACAACATGTGATAACTAAATTTAAATATAAATCTTATTTGAGCATTTCAACAATGCACATACTACACATGTTACCATACATAGGCATTTCATCCATAAATCACATAGTAGTAAGCTAGGTTACATAAAGGAAACTGTAACCATAGACAAGGAAATTGAGAATCCTATCTCAACACCCTCATTACATATATTTAAACAAGCATTTTCTCATTCAGGCATTTTATCAAACACTTAGACTACACATATCGCATACATGTAATAAACTAGTTAAAACACATATTATAACAAATCCTTTCATAAAGGAGTTATCACACATACAATAATCATGTATTCCCAATTAACAATCATGACAAGCATAAATCATAATTCCATATTCATTCAAACATTTCAACAAACACATGAAATACGCTATATTCAACATAGTTTATATATATGTGTAATACACGGAATACGTCGTACCTAAGCACATGTGACAGCAATCAAGTCAGTTATAAATCATTAACTGACATTGAAAGCCTTGAAAACCATAACCTAAACATTTATAGTCCGCACTTTTCACTGGTAGACATGTATCGAACTTAGTTTGAACATTATCTCTTTGTCTACGGCAAAATGACAACTTATAGCATGAAATAGGTTAGTTATTTCATCCCTCACTCTATTTGAATTCCTAAGACATATTAGGGTTAGGATTTCTTATCTAATAATGGAGTCAGAATAGCCAGAATAGCAACATAGAAAGGGTAATTCAGCATGTGGAGCGGTGAGATCGAAAGCCAGCAACGATCCCCCACTTTCTCTCTCACTTTCTCTCTCTTTCCGTCTCTATTTCCTCTCTTCTCTCTCCTAGGGTTTGAAATTCGTATGGAACAAGAGAGGGGTGGGTAAAGGTCCTTATATAAGCCCAGAACTGATGAGATTGGCCACAGGGCCACGGTATACTTAGGTTATAGCCAAAGAGCGGTTGTTTCAGTCCAACGGAGCACACCTAGAGTCCCTTTTTCTGCATACGGTCCAGAGTAAGTCCCCTGACGATGGATCTATGCCAGGTTAAGTTTTCAGTCCAATCGGGTATGTGGATCGATCGCGGAGGATCAGTTTTAGTTTAACGGTCATTGTTACTCAATTAGGGCCATAAGTACATTGAGATGTGTTAAAAATTTTTTTTGATCCGAGGGTGTAATTGAGTCAGAATCTAACAGTCTGAAACCTTAGATTTGTCCTGCAAGTGAATGGCTCAAATCGCTTAAGTTTAAGTTAATTTTCTAAAGATATTCACGTTTCTCACACACTTCACTCAGGGCTCAAGTTGTGCGTTTCGAGATACTATTAGGACTTGATTTTCGATATGGTTGTCAAGCCCAATAAGATGGTCATAACTGTATAGTTTCGGGGTAATCAGACTTTCAACGCATGGTCCAGGTCTGATACGGAGTTTCGTGATGCTCCCAAGAGCAACTGAGTTATGAGATGGATCTTAAACTTTTAGGTGATGTAGCGTCACCGATCTTACTGATTTTAGGTCTTGCAGTTTGTATTGAAAGTTGTCCAAGCTAATTCAACAGGTGATTTAGTTTAGCACTTAAATAATCTTCATCTAATTTCGAAAGGATTTGGTCCTTAGTGATTTTTGCCTGAGGTGGTATTCGGGTCTTTGTACGAATTTTTTCAAGACATTGCAATCTACCTCCTTAAAGAAAAATTTTATCCTCAAAATTAATATATTTTCGTACTCCTCGAGAATTTGAGGGTAGTTCTTACAGACTTCGACTTCTGTTTCCCAAGTAGCCTCTTCCTCAGTATGGTGTGTCCACAAAACCTTCACAAGTGGAATCACTTTACTGTGCAACACCTGCTCCTTCCTATCTCGAATACGCGTCAGTCGCAGTACATAAGTAGTGTCCTCACTCAACTGTACCTACTCCCACTTGATAATGTGGGAAGCGTCAGGAACGTGTTTCTTCAACATCGACACATGAAATACCTTATGCACGCCTACAAGCGGTGTGGGCAAAGCAAGGCGGTAGGCTACCACAGCCACTCGATCTAGTATCTAGAATGGGCCAATGAATCTCAATGTGAGTTTTCCTTTCTTTCGAAACCGGAGGACTCCCTTAATTAGGAAAACCTTTAAGAATACATGGTCCCCAACCTCAAACTCTAGCTGTCGCCGCCTCGTATAGGCGTAGCTCTTTTATCTGCTCTGTGCTACCAGAAGTCGATGCCTGATAATGTTGATCTTCTCTGAAGTCGCCTGAACTAACTCTGGGCCAATCAATCTCTTCTCACCAACCTCCACCCAGCAGTGCGGTGCTTGACAGGGGTGCCCATACAAGGCCTCATAGGGAATCATGTCAATACTTACCTGAAAACTGTTGTTATAAGTGAACTCTATATAAGCAAGATAGTCATCCCAACTATCCTTGAAATCCAACACACAAGCTCGAAGCATGTCTTCCAACACCTGATTTACCTGTTCCATCCACCCGTTAGTCTGTGGGTGGAACACGGTACTAAACTTCAGTTTCACACCCATTGCTTCCTGGATATGAGTCCAGAAAATAGATGTAAATCGCATGTCTCTATTCAACACAATTTTCATAGGAACTCCATGTAGACATATAATCTCCTTAATGCACAACTTGACTAAACCGTCTGCTGAGTTTGAAACTCTGATAAGGAGAAAATGAGCCAACTTCATCAACCGGTCCATAATTACTCATATAGAGTCATGTCCCTTCCTTGTCTTTCACAGCCCTGAGATAAAATCCATAGAGATGAAATTCATTTCCATTAAGCTATGGGCATGGGCTGAAGCAGTCATGGAGGTTGGCGATATTCTGTATTGACCTGTTGGCATGTGAGACAACGGGACACATAATCTACTATGTGGGCCTTCATGTTGTCCCACCAGTATGAGCATTTCAAGTTGTGGTACATCTTTGTACTGCCAGGATGCATCGTCATCCTTGAATTATGTGCAGCTTCGAGAACTTCCTTCCTTAGGTCATGAAGGTTTGGGACACACAGGCGGCCACGATAACCTAAACCCCCATCTGTACTAACTCTCCATTCTGAGTCTTCATCGTCCTAACCCGCTGCCTCAACTTTGCCAACCCTTCATATGCCTTCTAAGCAACAATGATTCGGTCATTCATAAGTGGCTAAACATGAACATGTGCGATGTTTTCGAACGGCTCCTCTACCGTTAAGTTTCTGCTCGAAGTCCTACACAAACTCTTCCATATCACACTCTGTTATCATTAGTAGAGCTGTAAATGCTATCATCTTCTTGCGGCTTAATGCATCTGCCACAAGGTTAGCCTTGCCAGGATGGTAGGAGACCTCGAACTTGAAGTCCTTCAAGGTTTTCATCCATCGTTGCTGCTTGATGTTTTAATTTAAACCAATATGATTTTAATGATTTTAACTCGCAAGTATACGAATCAGATGTAGATATGGTACGTATTACGAGATTGTTCCCATGAGGACTGGTTGTCACAATTTGAAATTTACAACTCTTCTTAACTAATCCAATGAATGGTTTAACAAATTATTAAGTAAACTAGCATAAATCTACAGAAAATAACTACGAACAATAATGGGGAAGATTCAATCAAGGAGAAGACTAGGACTTATGAATTCATCCCTAATTATCTTGACCCTTGTTTTACCTGTTGATTCACCCTAATTCAGATTGATATAAATTTAATAAACAAAGCACATCCTATGTCCTTGGTCGGGCACACAGAATGTATAATCCTTTAAAGCATATGGATCACATCTTTCCATCCATGGTCAGGCATGGAGAGATGTAGATCCTGTTTCTTCCTCTATAGGAAACCTGTTCATGGTCAGACACAAGCACCTAGAATAATATTCCAAACAACATCCATATCTAGACTTTGGTCGAGCTCATAGAATGGAGAAGTACGAAAATCTCAGGAAAGCACATTAGCGAAAGAAACAATTCAATCAAATTAAAATAAATTCAACAGTAAACAAGAGTTATTCAAATTAGGGGCTTCATCTCAGCCCTAGCTAAGAGGTTTAGCAATCCGTAAAATTAATTAGGAAAAAGGAAATATAAAATAAAAACATTAAAAACATCTCCCTTATCTCTCTTCTTTTTTCTTCTCTCTCTCTTCTCTTTCTTCTCCTTAGCTCTGGATCTTCCTTCCTAAGGTCTCCCCATGTCCAAAACCTCCTTATATAGCTACTGGAGTGGTGCAAATCGGATTTGAATCGGATTTGGGAAGCTATGCATGCCCAACGAAAGCTTTTTCGCAACCAAGTTCGGTGCCTCAAAAATTACCACTTTCCTTGCTTAATTTCCAAAGAAACACCGTCTCTTATGACGTTTTTAGGTCCTCTACATGATAGACGGTTCAGATCTGCCATATGATCAAAGATGGTGGGCCACAACCACCTGAAAAAGTCAATTTTTGTAGATGTGCGAAACCTTTCACACTCTTTCGCTGTCATGATCGGTGGGCCCCACAGAAGCATTTTCTGAAAAATTCACCCCGTCTATTAGATTCAGAACGAAATTTTAGTCAAGAATGGGTGATTTTGAACGTCCATTGGCACGACTCAGAGAATAAATCACAAAAAGATCAGATTTGAACGTTACAGGGAAGTCCTTTTGTGGCCTCTGTAACGCACACGTGTGTACGCATGGCTGAAAACTATCCACTAGGTTTTGTAGTATTCACAGCCGTCTACAAGATGGACAGTTTAGATCGTCCGTACGGGGCATGAGTGGGGCCCACTATTGACCGTAAAAAGGGTCAGCGGAAGTGCGTTACACGCTGCATAAAGAAGTTTCCTTTTCTTTTTTTCTTTTTCAGTCAGAGACGGTCAACCGTCTCTGCCGTTTGCTATGCACGCCTAGTGCACACTCTATTCATGTGGGGTCCACTGTGACATTTTTACAAAATTCAATCCAGTCATTCAATTAGTCTCGCTACTTAAAGCGTTAAGACCAAATTTAAAGCAGTTCTGGATATTAGGTGGGCCCAGAATCAACGGTTTATGGGCTGATCTGTCAGTTGGGGCACTTTTATAGTGATCCAATGGCTGAAATTTTATGTGTACGGTTAATTTATGTCCCTCATCCCATATATGAAGTTTCAGGACAATCGGATGGTGGGAGCCCTGTGATCTTGCATTTTGGACCAATTTCAAGCCTCTTTAACGTGAACAGCTTGACTTCCTCAGATCCCTGGTGTGTAAATTCATTGATATCCGTCCTTTAGAGTCCGTTCCTTGCTCTGATGACTTCGGAGAATCAAATTCATGCTTTTAATACACTTTTTCAATCAATGCTCTTTATTTCATCCTGCAATAAAACACAATTAAACTATGACATTAAGCATTATCATGTTGATAAAATCTGATAATAGTCAGGGTCTAATATGTAATATTTAACCCTCATCACTGCCTCATTTTCAGGTCCCTCTGCGTGAATATGTACCTAAGGCTCTTGTGGTCACAAAAGAGCTTAAACTCCTCTCCATAGAGGTAATGTCTCCAGAGCTTTAATGAAAAGATGATGACCAATAATTCTAGATCGTGCGTAGGGTAGTTTTCCTCATGTTTCCGCAACTGTCGTGATACATAAATAATAATCCTGTCCTTCTGCATCAGAACACAACCCAAACCAACACGAGACGCATCGGTGTATATCGTATACTTGACCTATTACTCTAACAATACTAGCATAGGGGTGGGCGTCAACTTATCTTTTAGTTCCTGGAAGGCTGCTTCTGCCTTCTCATTCCAGGCGAACTTGAGATCCTTCCGAGTTAGCTGAGATAATGGCCTAGCTATCTTGACAAAACCCCTAATGAATCAACGGTAGTAGCCTATCAGGCCAAGAAAACTCCTCACTTCAGTAACCGAACCGGGCTGCTCTCAGTCCCGAATTGTGGCTACCTTAGCAGGGTTCATAGCTATCCCTTTCTTAGACACCACATGCCCCAGGAACTTGACTTCTTCCTTCCAGAAGTTATACTTCTTGTACTATGCAAACAACTGGTTCTCCATGAGGATATCAAAGACTACTCACAGGTGTTCCTCATATTCCTCCCGACTCTTGGAGTATAACAGGATGTCATCTATAAACATGATGATGAATCGAAATAGATACGACTGAAACACCCGGTTCATCAAGTCCATGAACACGGCCAGTGCATTTGTGAGTCCAAATGACATCATAAGGAACTCGTAGTGCCCAAAATTGTCCTGAAAGCTGTCTTCTGCATGTCCTCATCCCTGACGCACAACTAGTGATACCTTGACTGTAAGTCGATCTTCGTGAAATACTGTGCCCCCTTCTGCTGATCAAATAGATCATCTATCTTGGGTAAAGGGTACTTGTTCTTCACCATCACTTAGTTCAATCTGCAGTAATCAATACACAATCGCAGTGATTCATCTTTCTTCTTCACAAACAACATGGGTGCTTCCTAAGGAGATACACTCAGTCATATGAAGCCAGCATCCAACAGATCATCGATCTGTTTCCTCAATTCCTCCATCTCACACGGAGGCATGCAAGAAGTCGGTAATGAATTGGGTGTCGCATCAGGCACTAGATCAATGGTAAAATTGATCTTGCACTGAGGAGGCAATCTAAGTATCTTTCTGAACACATCCTTAAAATCTCAAAAGACCGTTGTGTTTCCAAGTGCTGGACCACTATGATCCTTCAATAGGGCAGCATAACAAAGAACACGGAAGGGGCAACCGACCTGAGCGGGGAAAGTGAAGGTCATTATTTTGGACCCGTGCGCTATCAGCAGTCAAGTCTTGCAGTCGATCTCGTCCCTCATTTTAATAAGTCAATCCATACTAAGGATGACATCAAAATGGTATATCGTGGTGACAATCAAGTCAGTGCATATCGTCCTGCTCCCTAAATATATTAAGCCACCCTCACACAACTTGGTGGCATCTGTAAAAGTTCTTAGTGTTGCAATAACTCTCACCCTAATCATCGGGGTCGTATTCAGCCCTAAACGCTTGACTGCAGAACATAATATCACCAAAATTATGGACCCGGTGTCCACCAACAAAAATATGGGGGTACCTTGAATGTGGGCAGTGACCTCAAAAGCTAAAAGCACCGTAGTTGTTAAATCAGACACTTCAGCTGCAAGAGCATGTACTCGTGCCTGCTAAGAACAGTTGGGCTGCAGTATCATAAGTCGCTAAGGTAGCCTAAATCGAGGTGCAAGTAGCCAAAAAGATGGATGTACTAGTACTGACCGTAGAGGTGGGGCTGCAATAGCCTGAGGAATCTGGCGAGAAGCCGATATCCCTCATCTTGGTGAAGCAATACATATCCGTGTGGCTTGACCTCTTACAGTAAGTGCACCATAGTCTGCTCGCCTCATCAGGGCTGGTGGAGCTATAAGTCTGGGAGGCGAGTCTGCACGGGGCCTCTTGTCAAGGAACGACCTGCTTAGCAAATCGAACCGAGGCTTAGGGACCATAGGCACATGAGTGTGGGATAATCTGTCATCATCTTGCTCAGCTCGCAAATACATACTCACTAGCTCAGCATAGTTGGATATGATAGTGCAACACATCTTTGAGCATATCTCGAGTCGTAGACCCTCAGAAAACTGCCGTATTCACATCAGATGGTCAGCTAAGATCAGGAGAGCATATCTGGCCAGCTCCATAAACCTAATCTCGTACTCTGCCACTGTCATCCCTCCTTGACGGAGGCGACGAAATTCACTCTCCTTCTCATTACGATAAGTGAGAGAAGAATATTTCCTGTGGAAGCACGTCTCAAAGGTTTCCTATGTCCACACATACCCTACGGGAACCATCCGCAGGATGCTATCCCACCAAAGGCTGGCCTCCTTCTCAAACATGTCGGTGACCAACTCCACCTGCTCTGCTTTAGTGCAGTGTAGCGGCTTCAGTATCTTAGAGATGCAGACGAGCCAATACTCGCTTCCTTGGGTCTGTGAGTACACGTAAAAGTAGGAGGTTGGAAGTGCTAAAATTGCTCAAATAGGCTGCTAGCACCCACATTTCTAACAGGGTGTACAAGTGGTGCAGGTGGAACCACACCCATGCTCTGGGTGAGGGCCCCTATGATGGTGACCAAAAATTATTGTTATTGTTGTTGCTACTGCTATATTAAGAGTATCATCTGCTCCAACCTATCAGGAGGAGGAGCCGACTAGGGCTTGTATGGTGTCGAAGTAGATGCACAATTCTGCTTTGAAACTGGTGGTGCAACAAGTGTCGGCCCATTAGTGGGGCCAGTGGCCGGCTGAGAATCTGACATAGTCTAGTGAATCGGGCCTGAACTGGGGTCTGTATGACTATCGCTTAGAGGAGGTGCCCTGTCAATCTAGTCACTAAGTGTGAGACGTGTCGTACTCCGTGTGGTCTTAGGTGGCATTCCCTATATACAACATAGGGCGCAACCCATGAGATGTATCATAACAATACTCACTTCGTCAAGCATTCTTCACATTTCATAGCAAAAGGAGCTGCATGCATTTCATTTAACAAAATTGTCACAATACATGAGATGCAATATTACATGGATCATGACAGAAGATGCATGTGAGCTAATCTAAGCAAGGTTCCACACACTGAAACCTATAAACCACTCTACCACATTACTAAGCCTATCAAGGCTATACGTAGAAATAAGAAAACAAGCAACAAAGTAAACCAAAAGATTTACAACTAGTCGTCCAAATCTAGCGATGGTGGAGGTGCACCCTTGTCCTGTAGACAACACAGGATAGCCCTTAAGGTGCGAGATACTTTACTGAATTTTTTCTTCATGAAGGCTTGATTCTCTTCAAGCTTGGCTTAGGTCGTTGCGACCTCCTGTCGTAGAGTAGCCCGGCCCTCCTCAAGTTGAGCCAAGCGAGCTTCTATAGCAGCCCGATCACTATTGCACCCCTGTGTAGCAGGAGGAGAGCCTTCATCAGTGCCTTGGGCCTCCTCTTCTTCTTCCTCACTCTCTCCTTCACCCCCTTCCTTTAACCCATTTTCTTCTTCTATCTCATTACTTTCTTTCTCTTCACTTTCTGTCTCATTGCCATACTCGTTAAGTCAGGCTTAATGTTGTCAAGGGCCAATTCCTATGTTGTTGAGTGTAGTGTCATTAATGAAATGGATCAGTGTCAGGTCATCCATGCTAAGTCTGTAGGCGAACTCTCGAGCAATCTTACATACAAGTCGGTGAAATGGAAGTGAAACATCATTCCTAAGAGAGCGTGCAGTTTAGACTATCTGTAGTAGGACGAATGTAGGTAGACACAACTTTTCTCCCTGCCCAGCTCTATATAGGAAATCCACCATCAAGCGAGTGCATTTAGTTCGGTTATCCCACTTAGGATACACATTATACGTGAATATGTGGTGAAGCAGGTGAAAATCATCTGTCAATGCCGTCGACGGGAGGCATCTGCCTCGCTTCCAGTGAGCTAATTGGTCGGAAAGGCAACGTGTGCGGCGATCTCTTTCTCGCACATTCTTGAGATTCTCCTCACTAGCGTGCACCTCTTCATGTGGGATTCCCATGATCCGGGATACTAAATCTACACTGACTACTGCTTCCCACCTTCCCATGGGAATCTTGAACTGCAGAGGCTCCAGCAATGGTCCCATATATGGGCGTAGAAGGCTCGAACAGTGTTCTCACATGCATGAGACTTGCCCTCGAATATAAGACCCCACCCGACGTCCACCAGGAGGTCCAACACTGGATACAGTCCAAATAGCCTCTCGTCTACATGAGCTTCAAACACAACCCTATGGCTGCCAAACTGACCGTGTTCGATGCCTGCTAGTAAAACTCTCTCTAGTGGGATTTGGGGATCAAGATCCTGCTTCGACCTTCGCTCTTGAGCGGCACTTGTGCTAGCTTCGGCCACCGCCTTTTTTCTTGGACAGGTAGGGTGGCTAAGCCCGGCTTCATCCATAGGAGCCCTCTTCTTCCCCATGAGAGAAAGAAGTGTGGAAATGGAGAAAATCGCCACCACAAGCTCGAAAAGAGACATTTAAGTGAAATAAGATGAGAGAATTGAAGGGGTTGGTGAACTTTAAGGTTTTTGAGACACAAAGGGGGGGATTGTGCTCTCAAATGAGAGGGATTAAGAGAAATAGGCCATTGTAGAAGATGGGTTTGAGAGTGTGGTGTAGGTGGTGCAAGAAAAAGGAAGAAGATGAGATTGGAGGGGTGATTTAAGAGGGGAAAATGGAACTTTTTGAGAGATAAGAAAGCTTAAAGGTGTGTAAGGGAGGAAAAGGGAGAAAAATGGAAAGAAATAGGGGTCCCCGCATGATTTGGTGGGCCCCACAGCTAAGTACAAGGGTCGGCCCGACAGGCCCAGACGAACCGGACCGGGGTGCGCCCTGATCGGCGTGGCGCCGCCAAGTCCGCTGGACCCAGCGCTGTGCCGCCGTGGTTGACAGTTGCCACCCCCTCCTGGGGTGCCAAATGTGTACGAGGGACCCCCTGGGTCCCACTAATATACAGGGTTTGGGCCCCCTCAACCGCTTGAGTCGTTTCGGGTCCCCTTTAACATATATTCGTGTCTTTCGATTTTATTTGAGTGTGGAATAGGCTGAATCATGGTCTAAACCCATTGATCGATGGCCTGGAGAAGGATTGGGATCATCTCGCATGATCACAGGTGCCTATGGGTCCGATCTCTACGGTCAGTTTTTCTTTGATGGTCATATGATCACCGACGGATGAAAATTGGAATCCTATAACTATTTTTACATTTCATTACTTCCTCCTAAGTCAAAGTATATCACTGTATGCTGTGTTACCATAACCCCAGTCCAGTTTAATCTAAATCATGCTCTGATACCAACTTATAACGTCTTAAAAATCGAGGGTTGAGCAGTAGCGCAACTCCCAAGTTTCAATGCATCACTTATGCAACATAGATAATAATGATTAAAAGTTGTCCATATTAGTACATTAAACATGAGTGGGATTATACTAAATTAACATATCATACTCCAAGGGCAATTAAATTACGCAAGCGAAAGACTGTGATAAGTATTTAGAGCATATAAGTGGTAAGTCCGCAGAGTATCAACATGTCGCCAGGTTAAATAAATTACATGTATACTTCTCAAAATTATAAAATGATAAAGTATAATGTCTATTAATCCATATCCCTGTAGCCCCGGTGATGTATCTCCAGGTCTACATAGAGCCGCCTGATAGCTGCATATAGGAGAACTCCTCCTCATCATCATAAAAGTCAGGCTCCACACCATAAGCATCGCCGTCATCTGCAACTACAACTGGGTCTGGTTAGTATTTTAAAACACCGACCTAGAGTAGGAGTGAGTGATCAACTCAGTGGAGCTATAAGAAAAAGGTTAACATTTTATCAATTCAGTTAAGTAGTAATGATAAAGTAATACAACAAGCATTCCTAAGTACTCTGGTTAATGCAAGGATGATATGTGATAACGATGCATGCCCTCGCCTGCACTCCCTCTGTGACATCATCTCATGATTACGGCATACACCCCTTCCTTTGTGCTCAACTCCAGTGCCAAAGGCACATACTAATGCGGTGTATATACATAATTAGCCAAGTTCTTAATTAGACTTATTCATACAGCAGGTTTGGGAAGCTAAAGCACCTCTCTTTATATCATTTACCCAAACAATGATCCATCTAGGGTCATTAATCCTACTTAATCATATACGATAGACAAGTTATAGGGCAACGCCACCCTTGATTTGAAAAGTAGTGGACAGGAAAGTTCAGGTCACTACGAAGAGGCTCATTACCATTAGCGTAGGCTTTAGTTTATACTTGAGGTCACTATGGGAAAGGCTCGTCACCTTAGCGTAGGCCAATAGCTCAAATACAATGTCCCATACCACGATATTTGACTCATGAATTTAGATTTTCTCACTGGTCACTAAGGGGAGGCTCATCGCCCCAGCGTAGGCCGACAGCTCTACAACAATGTCCCATACCACCCTGCTCGACTTATGAGTCTTAGCGAATCGAGGTACCAAGGTTAAACGGGCTTTTCACCGATAAGTTTGGTACCTTAGATTTAAACAGTAGCGTCCATACATGGTGAACATACATTAGGCTAATCAGGTTACTTAATGAGCTCGACTAGTGCAAGCGTACGATGACTTAATCGACATAGAGTGCATAAGCATTCCGCGTGGCCTAACCACTGTCAACAAACAGTGTACGATTGGATTCATCGAACGCATCTATCGTGGCTAAAACAGTTCGGCCATCGATCATAAACCATTACTGATTGTCTGGACTACATCATAGCCCCAGTCACACTCCAAACAATAACACTCGCATGTAATAGCTAAAGACAACATGTGACAACTAAATCTAAATATAAATCTTATTTGAGCATTTCAACAAGGTGCATACTACACATTTTACCATATATAGGGATTTCATCCATAAATCACATAGTAGTAAGATAGGTTACATAAAGGAAATTATAACCATAGACAAGGGAATCGAGAATCCTATCTCAAAACCCTCATTACATACATTTAAACAAGCATTTCTCATTTAGGCATTTTATCAAACACTTAGACTACACATATCACATACATATAATAAACTAGTTAAAACGTATATTATATCAAATCCTTCCACATAGGAGTTGCCACATGTATAACAATCATGTATTCCTAATTAACAATCATGGCAAGCACAAATCATAATTCCATATTCATTCAAACATTTCAACAAACATATGGAATACGCTATATTCAACACAGTTCATATATATGTGTAATACACGAAATACGTTATATCTAAGCATATGTGACAGTAATCAAGTTAGTCATAAATCATTAATTGACATTGAAAGCCTTAAAAACCATAACCTAAATGTTTATAGTCTGCACCTTTGCCCGCTAGACTCATTTCGAACTCAATTTGAACACTATCTCTTTGTCTACGGCACAACGACAACCTATAGCATTAAATAGGTTAGTTATTTCATCCCTCACTCTATTTGAATCCCTAAGATAGATTCATGTTAGGATTTTTTACCCAATAATGGAGTTGGAATCACTATAATAGCGTCATGGAAAGGCTGATTCGGCACGTGGAGCGGTGGGATCGAAGGCCAACAACGATCTCCCACTTTCTCTCTCACTTTCTCTCTTTCTTTCATTCTTTGCTCTCTTCTCTCTTCTAGAGTTTGAAATTCCTATGGAATGAGAGAGGGGTAGGTAAAGGTCCTTAAATAGGCCCAGAACTGATGAGATTGGCCACAGGGTCACGATATACTTAGATTATAGCCAAAGAGCGGCCGTTTCGGTCCAACAGAGCACATTTGGAGGCCTTTTTTCTACATACAGTCTGGAGTGAGTACCCTGATAATGGATCTATGTCAGTTTAAGTTTTCAGTCCGATCGGGTTCGTGGATCGACCGTGGAGGATCAGTTTCAGTTCAACGGTCACCGTTACTTGATCAGGGCCACAAGTACACTAACATGTGTTAGAAATTTTTTTTGATCTAAGGGTGTAATTGGGTCAGAATCTGATGGTCTGAAATCTTAGATTTTTCCTATGAGTGAACGACTCAAATCACTTAAGTTTAAGTTCATTTCCTAAAGATATTTGCGTTTCTCACACACTTCACTCCGGGCTCAAGTTGTGTATTTTAGGATACTATTAGGACTTGATTTTTAAGATGGTTGTCAAGCCCGATAAGGTGGTCATAACCATATAGTTTCACTGTAATCGGACTTTCGACGCATGATCCAGGTCCGATACGGAGTTTCGTGATGCTCCCAAGAGCAACTAGGTTTTGAGATGGATCCTAAGTTTTTAGAAGATGTAACATCAGCGATCCTATTGATTTTGGGTTGTGCAGTTCGTATTGAAAGTTGTCCAAGCTAATTCAACAGGTGATTTAGTTTAACACTTAAATAATCTTCGTCTAATTTCTAAAGGATTTGGTCCTTAGTGATTTCTGCTTGAGGTGGTACTCGGATCTTTGTGCGAATTTTTTCGAGACATTATAGTTATGGATTACTATGTTTGGTTTATGTTATCGCCTCTAATTACTATTTATATGTTTAGTTAACACCCAATTTTTAGGAAAGCAATGCATACTCGGGTTATAAAAACCAAGGTATTCCTTGCAACCAACTAGGACAAGCACACCTTCCTGCATGATCTTTCACAAAATGCAGGAAACATGGATTTTTACATCAGGAGTGATCCAATTACTTTTGAAATTCAAAGGACTAGATTATTAGAGTCCATACCTACATCTCAAAGAGTTTGACGAGATTGTAGTGACCTTATACTTCAATAATATGTTGGAAGACACACTGAGATTAGAATTGTTCCTTTCTCATTGAAGGAGAAGGCTAAATCTTAGCTTCACTCCTTAAGGCTGAGATCAATTGGAACATACGCTGAGATGACCCGATAGTTCCTTAAAAATTTCTTCCCAGTTCATAAGACCAATACATTAAAAAGGGTTATCATGAACTTCTCATAGAAAGAGGAAGAAATATTCGTCGAATGCTGGGAGAGATTTAAGGATCACGTAAGTGCTTGTCCACATCGTATCTATGAAGTTTAGTGGGTCATAAGTTATTTCTATGATGGACTGACTTTGCCCATGCGCCAATTCATAGAGATGATGTGTAATGGGAAATTGATGAATAAAGATCCCAATGACGCATGGGACTATTTTGATGTGTTAGCTGAAAATGTGCATTCCTAGGATTAGCCAAGCCAACCAATCCCAAGTCAACTCAATCCAAAGATAAGGTAGGAATATACATTTTAAGGGAAGAAAATGATGTCAACGCTAGGGTAGCTAACCTTACGAGAAAGGTCGAGGCCATAGAATTGAAGAAAGTAGAAACAGTCAAACCCAAGGAGACCATTGAAACTGTTTGTGTTATTTGAATAAGTAATATACACTTAATGCATGAGTGTCCTACCATTCCTAGATTTCAAGAGTTGTTACATGAGCAATCCAATGTAATACACAATTATCAAAGGCCGTTCAATGCTCCCATCTCAAACATGTACAATTATAGTTGGGGGAACCACCCAAACCTCATTCGGAGGAATAAGTCAACGTAGAAAAAAATCTTCAAGGGTCTCTTCCTTCGATTCTCATTCCATTATTAACTCAAAAAAGACCCCAAGAGGATCCAATTCAAAAATTCATGCACAATTAAGAGCAGTTTAATCAGAATACTTTGCAAGCATTCTAGGATATTAAAACATTATTGGGAGTGTTTGCACTATCCATTCAAAGATTGGAGCTACAACTTACTGTTAGGGAGAAGGGGACTCTTTTAGCCTAAACTAAAACTACAATGCGAGATAAGTGAGCCAAGCTATTCAACTCAGCATATTGCGCAAGCAAAGTCCACCACCACTCTTAGAAGTGGAAAAATAATCAAAAAAAACATTCTAATGAGGGATGAGAAGCTTAAGGACTGAAGAATATAAGAGAGATGATGGGCCTAACGACACTACACATGGGAAAGAACCGAAAAAATAATACAAGCCGGTTGCTCCATTCCCACAAAGGTTGAACTCACCAAAATATCTACTAAACAGTCAAGATATCTTAGAGGTTCTAAAATAAGTGAAAATCAACATCCCCCTGTTAGATGTCATAAATCAAATTTCGTCATATACCAAATTCCTAAAAGATCTTTGTACTGCCAAGAGACATCACATTGTTTAGAAAATTTATTTTTGGCATAAAAAGTTAGTGTCATCATCAAATAAGATGTTCCCTAAAAATACAAAGATCCCAGTAGTCCAACCATTTCATATGTGATTGGGGACCAGTGGATTGAGCATGCACTACTTGATTTGGGGGATAGTGTGAATTTGAACCCATACTCAGCCTACGAATAAGTTAACATAGGTAAATTAAAACCCACCAAGACCACACTCCAACTCTTTGATTGTTCAATTCGTGTACTGAGAGGGATGAGAGATGGAGTGCTTGTCCAAGTCGATAAATTCTATTATTAAGTAGATTTCATAATTTTGGATACCCAGCCCGGCATTAATTCTAGCACTCAGATTCTTATCATCCTTGGCCGAACATTACTAGCTACATTAAATGCTATATTCAATTATAAGAATGAGATTATGAAACTATCCTTTGGGAATATAACACTTGAGTTGAATCATGTTTAACATGTGGAAATAACAGGAGGATAGTGATGATGCCCATGAGATTAACTTGATAGACGTGTTAATGGAAGATAAGTCACTCTTGACTTTATACTCTAACACCTTAGAGATGTTCTTAGCCCACTCAACTAATTTAGATGATGACATAATTAGGGAGATGAATGTCTTTCGTTATGCTACACCGATACTTGAAACTAACCAGTGGAGGCCTGAATTTGAATGATTACCTCTAACTTAAAGCTTTTACTATCTAATGTCAAGGCACTGAAGCTTGACCTAAAACATTTGCTTGTGGATCTTAAATATCCTTACTCAAGATGAATCATATCCAGTGGTGATTTCTGATGTTTTATTTAAACCAACCTGATTTAAATGATTTTGAACTTGCAAGTATATGAATCAGATGTAGATACGATACGTATTACGAGATCATTCTCATGAAGACTGGTTGTCACAATTTGAATTTTATGATTCCTCTTAACTAATCCAACAAATATTTTAGCTAGTGATTAATTAGACCAACAAAAATCAAAGAAAAAATATAACTGAGAACAAGAAGGAAAATTCAATCAAGGAGAACACTAGGACTTTTCAATCCACCCCTAATTATCTTAATCCTTGTTTTACCTGTTGATTCACCCTAATTCAGATTGATATAATTTAATAAATAAAACACATTATGTCCTTGGTCGGGCACACAGAATGTATAATCCTTTAAAGTATAAGAATCACATCATTCCATCCATGGTCAGGCATGAAGAGATGTAAATTCCTATTTCCTTCTCTATAGGAAAACCTGTTCATAGTCAGACATAAGCACCTAGAATAAGATTCCAAACAACATTCACATCTAGACTTTGGTTAAACTCATAGAATGGAGGAGTACGGAGTTTTTAGTTATACACACAAGAGAAAGAAATAAATCAATCAATTCAGATAAAATCAACACATAACAAGAGTCATTCAAATTAGGGGATTCATCTCAGCCCTAGTTAAAAAATTAAAAATCCAAGAAATTAAATAGAAAGAGAGAAAAATAAACTTGATAAAAGAAAAACATCCTTATCTCCCTTCTTTCTTCCCCCCCCCCCCCCTCTCTCTCTCTCTCTCTCTCTCTCTCTCTCTCTCTCTCTGTCTCTTCTCTTGCTTCTTCCCAGCCGAGCTCTCAGGATCTAGCTCTTGAATCTGCTCTCCCCCGGATCACCCTCTTTTTAAGCTTTTCAGATCTTTTTATAGCTACTGGAGTCGATGGAACTTTCGCACAATAAAATTTGAATTCGTGTATAACTCTTGCGCGGCAAAAATCAGAGCCTCCCACGTCCCATGTTCCTTGCATTATGTCCATAAAATCAACGTCTCCTGGGATGTTTTTAACTGAGCTACATGATAGACGAATTAGATCTTCCATTTGATCAAAGATGGTGGGCCACAACCGCCTGGAAATCCGCTATTCACCGATGTGCGTAAGCTTATGCACGTGTCTGCACTGACGTGAACAGTGGGCCCCTTAGTAGTGTTTTCGAGGAAATCCACCCCATCCATTGCATTCATCTCAAAATTTTGGTCAGGAGTAGTCAATTTTTAATGTCCATTGACGTGGTCCACTGAAATGATCTTGCTCCAACGGTTGCAAATGAATTTCTTGTGATTGCTATGATCGGCACGTGCACGTGTATGGATGAAAACATTCAACATGGTTCTGACCATAACGAGCACCTTTACATGATGGACGGATCAGATCATTTGTATGGTGACTACAAGTGGGCCACACAGCCTCCCAGTAGATCGCCAACAGGAAGGAAATAGAGACTTTCCTTCTTTGTATAGGAAAGTGGGGCTAGCACGGTCAAACGCTGTTTGACCGGTTGTTATGGTTTAGTGCATTGCAAGTGCACTTGCTGTAGTGCACGTTCAGTACTTATGTGGGCCCCAAAATGATAGTTATGATAAATCCACACCGTTCATCTCCTTTCCCATCTCTATCAAATGGTTGAGACCAAAATTGACGCATATCCTGATATCAGGTGGGCCCCAAATTGATAATTCATGGGATGATCTGACCGTTGGACCACTTACACAGAGATTGAACGACTGAAATTTTATGTGTAGGGTTAATTTATGTCCCCCTGGTCATGTATGAAGTTTCGAGCTGAATAGATAGTTGGAACCATGTGATCTTGAATCTTGGACAACTTTCGGGCCTCTTTAATGTGAACGACTCGATTTCTTCAAATTTCTGGCATGTACATCCATCAATCTTGGTCCTCTGGAGTCCGTCCCTTACTTTGGTGACTTCAGAGCATTAATTTCATGCTTGTAGTATCCTTTTTTCAGTCCAAGCTCCTAATTACACCTTGCAACAAAAACACGATTAAAGTATGACGTTAAACATTATCATGTACGCAAAAGCATGAGATAATTGGGGTCTAAGATGCAATATTTAACCCTCATCACAACCCTCAACCAACATTTTACTAGTCTCGAGCAAACCATGCGAAAATAATTTCAGAAATAAAACGACAATTCCTAAAAACCCAAGTGACTTGTGAAAAAATAGTCTAGATACGAGAATTCTAAGATTCATGAATGGTGAGCAGAATTTTCTCTTGGAATCAAGCTTATAGTAAACTTCATAATCAAGTTCAAAATATTAATCCATTAATTAGAACAATTCTAAACATTGAGTTTCATGAGTGTATAGTGTAATCTCGGCTTACAATCATTAAGAGATCCAATTGTCAATTTCATGTTATCATTGGTAATTATCAACAGAATTCATGACAACCAAACCTAAAACCAACACTTGTCTTACAGATTAACTTTTCATTATACTAGCCTTTGATTTTCTTTATGAATAGTAATGCCAAGGAGGGAAATCAAATCCTCACTTATAAGGAGCAAACTTATGGTGAAAACTTGTCGCCTAACTTTTTCTAAATATCAACCATGGGGGATCAAATATACACCTATAGGGAGCAAACCTATCTTCAGTATGCGACTTACCCTTTCAATTCTTCTTACTGAACATGATAAAAAAAAAAAGAATTCAGGTTGGTTCCTTTCATGCTTAGTGATTACCAAGTTAATCATTTAATGTGTAAGCGAGATGTGTCCTGTGAAATCATGACTCAATCAATGTTTAAAGCTTCTAATGCAAGGATAATAATTCAAACTTAACTATAAAATCTAACAGATGGCTGAATCCAAGAGTCATAAATTACCAACATTCTGTAATTTAAAATCACAACTATCCTTCAAAATCACTTTGACTTCACAAGAAATTTCAGAAAAGTTATAAAATTTTTATAAAAATTTTCACATTTTTTTACTCAAGACCAAGAAAATACTAATTAAGTAACCTAATCTCTCACCCCCAACCTAAAATCTACATTGTCCTTAATGTAAAAGAAATAAGCATGCAATGCACATGGAACAATGAAAGTAAAAGAAGAGTGATAGAAAGATAGTACCTAAAAGACAGAATCAAGAGGCTTCCCAAAGATATCAGCGTAAAAATGATTCAACATAAGAGAGAAATCAACAAAAGCAAAATAAAAATAAAATAAAATAATCCTACCTACACCACTTTCGTAGGTGATCTTGATTGCATTTAGCGTATGCAATAAGCCTTTAAACTCCTAGGTTGCCCCTAGTGGACGAGTTGTAGTCTCATTAGGGCTTGCAGTAATGTTACCCACAAACATTGAACTAACTAACTAAAAAAAAAGAAAAAAAATGAAATGAAAGAAAATGGCTGGGTTGCCTCCCAAGAGCGCTAAGTTTAACGTCTTCAGCTAGACAAGAATGGACCATGAATTAATCAATCTTGATAACCTGGGTCCTCCAAATAAATATCCTTAACATCTTAATTAACCAATCCTAGACTTTTTGGGAACAACTTGAACCGTGTTATCTGAAATGCAGTCAATGATACCAATATCTAACAAATTAAGCATCTCCACTCGAACATCCTCTTTCATGTTAGGGTTAAGCCTCCTTTGCATTTCACACGATATTTTCACATTTTCTTTAAGATCAATACGATGCATACACAAAGTGGGGCTTACTCCCTTCATGTCCTCTATTGTCCACCAAATAGATGCCTTATATTCTCTAAGCACTTTAAGCAACTTGCTCTCATGTTCCTTCTCAAGGTTAGAAGCTATGATGACAAGCAGGGTCTTAGAAGGACCTAAAAATACATACTTGAGGTTTTCAAGCAATTGTTTAAGGTCAAGTTCAAATGGTTTCTCAATAGATGGGACCAGTTTAGACTGAGAGGATGGAAAAGGTTCCACTTTCGCTTTTCATTTTACTGTCTCCATTATAGGAGTAAAGTCAAGCAATGCATTGACTTCTTAGATGGAACTCTCTATGTCAAAATTCATGCTAAAATGTGCTAAGCAAGTCTAAGGGCATCTTCGGAAGATTGAAGGAAAGATTCATTCACTAGACTCTCAATCATGTCCACTTCAAATATATCATCTGAGTCTGCTAGTTATTGTGCAACATTGAAAACATTAAGTTTAATCTTCATGTTACCAAAAGACAACTTCATAACTCCATTCTTGCAATTTATGATAAAATTAGATGTGGCTAAGAATGGACGTCCCAAAATAATCAGAATTTGACTAGTAGGATTCTGGACGGGCTGAGTATCTAGAACGATGAAATCCACTAGAAAATAAAACTTATCAACCTAGATTAGCACATCCTCAATAATACCACAGGGCACCTTAACAGATCTATCAGCTAGTTGTAGTGTTATTTTATTGATTTCAGCTCACCAAGTCCTAGCTGCTCATATACATAATATAGTAACAAATTAACACTCGCCCCTAAATCAAGCAATGCCTTCTCAATCTTATGCTCTCCTATGATGCAAGAAATGGTAGGAGCTCTTGGATCCCTAAATTTAGGAGGGTGTTATGTTAAATCATGGAGCTGAGTTGCTTTGCAAGGAAGACCTTCTTGTGAACATTCGGTTTACACTTTTGAGTGCATAATTCTTTAAGAAACTTAGCGTAAGCAGGGACCTACTTGATAGCATCAAGCAACGGAATGTTGATTTGCACTTTCTTAAACATATCCAATATTTTATTAAAGTTGTTTCCTTTCTTAACTGGTGCCAAACGTTGAGAAAAAGGTACTTTAGGCACATAAGATGACACATGAGTGGTTCTGGAGAGTCAGAGTGCTTTTGGGCTTTGAATGCACTAATATGTCTCTCCGCTTCATTTTGGTCTTCCGATTTGAAATTTGATTCTTCCCTAATCATCTCTACTTTGTTCTCGATCTGTTTTCCATACCTAAGGGTAATAATTGATTTGGCTTGCTCATGATATTATTCTTGGTTTGAATTAGAGCCAATCTCATACTGTCCTTTTGGATTTGCCACAGGTTGGCTAGGGAATTTACCCTTCTCTCTCTCACTTAATATGATAGCAAGTTGACCCAACTACACTTCCAGCTTGGCAATGAATTGCACATTTATATGTAAGCTTTGTTGGTTAGCTTGTAAAGTTTGTTAGGTGTTATTTTAAAATTGAAGAGAACTCTGCATAAAAAGATTGAGTGTATCTTCAAGAGATGGTTTCCTTGATTATGCAGGCAGTTGTTGATATTGTGGAAACTGTTGAAGTTGTTGACTGCCAACTTGGGGGTAAGGTTGCATTGGAGGATTTTCAAATGATCCTCCTCGTTGTGGTCTTTTTGTCTAAGAAAAATTTGGATGTCTAGCCTACCTTGGGTTATAAGTGTCTGCGTAAGGATCATTCCTAGTTCTCCGAAAGGTGTTTATAGCATGCATTTGTTCAGAGAGAAATTATGGCAATGCTGCATCCAGATGGATAAGACTGTGTAGAATGGCCAAGACTGAAATATATGACACATGACTAGATTTGAGTTGTATTTAGAGGTCCATTATTTAACATCAAAGTATCAAGTTTCTTTGTCAGGTTATCAATCTTGGTATAAAGATTTGGCATGACTCCTATCTCATATATACCACCTCTCTTCTGTGGTTGGGGACTTCTTTCACCTCTATTTGAATAGTTCCATTGCTGGGAGTTTTCACACAGGGTTTCAAAGAAATTTCATGCTTCTACATCACTTTTGGTCATGAATGACCCTCCACTGGTGGCATCAACCATGCGACGATTTTAGGGTGTCAAACCATCATAGAAGTATTGAACCTGTTGCCACTTCTCAAAACCATGGTGTGGACATTTAAGAAGCAAGTCCTTCCATCTTTTCTAACATTCATGAAAGTGCTCACCCTCTTTTTATGTGAAATTAGTAATTTCTCTGTGGAGAGCATTAGTTTTGTTAACAGGAAAGAACTTGTTTAAGAACTTCTTAGACAGTTGGTCTCAAGTAGTGATAGACCCATCTCCTAGAGAAATCAACCATGCTTTCGCTTTATCATTCAAAGAAAAAGGAAAAAGGCATAAACAGATTGAATCATCTAAAAAGTTTTGGAACCTAAAGGTAGAGCAAATGTCTAGGAATTCTTTCACACGATGATATGGATCCTTCTTATCTAAACCATAGAAGGAGGGCAACAATTGTATGACCCCAGGTTTAAGCTCAAAGTGTGTTGTCGTGGTGGCTGGAAACACTATACATGAAGGCGTATTAAATTGGACAGGAGCTGAATAATCTTTAAAAGCTTTAATTCCATTCTCGTTTGCCATTTCAAATAGAATGTTTCTAAATCTTTTACGAAATGTTCTTTATATTTCAGGATCAAAAGGTGCTAGTTCTATGTTCAGAGATCTATGTCTTAGCATAAACTGAATTATTGCAATGCAAGAAAGAAAGTTAAACTAAGATGTAACCTAAGAGAAATAAAACTAGAACTAAAAATTATGAATTCCTAAAAATAAGATAAAACTATATAAAAAAGAATTGGAAGAAAGAACCCGAAAAAGGAGATGATCGATGACAGAAGATTCAGGAGCTCCTCCTTTTGAAGACAATTTTATTTTGCAGCTTCCTTCATCAATTCTTGTAAACAAAATAAAAATTAAAAATAAATTAAATTTTTTAAAATAATACTAGAAAAATCCTAAGGCTATGAATTATGATAAGAAAGAATTCTAAATCCAATTTGGACCGAAACAATCGAGGAGAACAAGAAGAAAAATTCAATCAAGGAGAACACTGGGACTTTTGAATCCACCCCTAATTATCTTAACCCTTGTTTTACTTGTTGATTCACCATAATTCAGACTGATATAAATTTAATAAATAAAGCACACTCTATGTCCTTGGTCGGACACACAGAATGTATAATCCTTTAAAGTATAAGGATCACATCTTTTCATCCATGGTCAGGCATGAAGAGATGTAAATTCCTATTTCTTTCTCTATAGGAAAACCTGTTCATGGTTAGACACAAGCACCTATAATAAGATTCCAAACAACATCCACATCTAAACTTCAGTTAAGCTCATAGAATGGAGAAGTATGGAGTTTTCAGTTAAGCACACTAGAGAAAAAAATAAATCAATCAATTCAGATAAAATCAACACATAACAAGAGTCATTCAAATTAAGGGCTTCATCTCAACCCTAGTTAAAAAATTAACAATCCAAGAAATTAACTAGAAAGATAGAAAAATAAACTTGATAAAAGAAAAACATCCTTCTCTCTCTCTCTCTCTCTCTCTCTCTCTCTCTCTCTCTCTCTCTCTCTCTCTCTCTCTCTCTCTCTCTCTCTCTCTCTCTTCTCTTGCTTCTTCCCAGTCGAGCTCTCAGGATCTGGCTCTTGAATCTGCTCTCCCCCGGATCCCCCTCTCTCCAAGCTTTTCAACTCTTTTTATAGCTACTGGAATCGGTGGAACTTTCGCACAATAAAAATTGAATTCATGTATAACTCTTGCGTAACAAAAATCAGATCCTCCCACATCCCATGTTCCTTGCATTATGTCCGTAAAATCAACGTCTCCTGGGACATTTTTGACTGAGCTACATGATGGACGGATCAGAGCTTCCATCTAATTAAGAGATGGTGGGCCACAACTGCTTGGAAATTCGCTATTCACGGACGTACGTAAGCTTACGCACGTGTCTGCGAAGACGTGATCGGTGGGCCCCACAGTAGTGTTTTCATGGAAATCCACCCCATCGATTGCATTCCTCTCGAAATTTTGGTCAGGAGTAGTCGATTTTTAATGTCCATTGATGTGGCCCAGTGAAGTAATCTTGCTCCAACGGGTGCGAATGAATTTCTTATGATTGCTGTGATTGGCACGTGCACGTGTATGGATGAAAATAGTCAGCATGGTTTTGACCATAATGAGCGCCTCTACATGATGGACGAATCAGATCGTTTTTATGGTGACTACAAGTGGGCCACATAGCCTCCCAGTGGATCGCCTGTGGGAAGGAAACAGAGACTTTCCTTCTCTGTATAGGAAAGTGGGGCTGGCATGGTCAAACGCCATTTGACCGATTGTTATGGTTCAGTGCATTATAAGTGCACTTACTGCAGTGCACGTTTAGTACTTGTGTGGGCCCCAAAATGATAGTTCTAATAAATCTGCACTATTCATCTCCCTTCCCATCTCTATCAAAAGGTTGAGACCAAAATTGACGCATATCCTGATATCAGGTGGGCCCCAAATTGATAATTCATGGGATGATCTGACCGTTGGACCACTTACACATAGATCAAACGGCTGAAATTTTACATGTATGGTTAATTTATGTCCCCCAGGCCATGTGTGAAGTTTCGAGTCGAATTGATGGTTGGAACCATGTTATCTTGAATCTTGGACAACTTTCGGGCCTCTTTAACGTGAACGACTTGATTTTCTCGGATCTCTGGCATGTACATCCATCAATCTTGGTCCTCTGGAGTCCGTCCCTTGCTTTGGTGACTTCAGAGCATTAATTTCAAGCTTTTTGTATCCTTTTTTAGTCCAAACTCCTAATTACACCTTGCAACAAAAACACGATTAAAGTCTGACGTTAAGCATTATCATGTATGCAAAAGCATGAGATAATTGGGGTCTAAGATGCAATATTTGACCCTCATCAATTTCTTCCTACTTGGATGAGGAACAAACAAGTATACTGATTTTTACTCTCAAAGAACATAAAAGAACCATTGGATGGATGATTGTTGACCTCAAGGGAATAGACTCTCCAATTTGTACTAACTGTATTCACCTTGAATATAATACGAAAACATCTAGACAACCACAAGGCTGTCTAAATCCAAATAAGAAGGAAGTGATTAAAGTTGATGTGTTAAAGCTATTGGATGTGGGTACTATATACCCTATATCTGATAGCCAATGGGTGAGTCCAACTTAGGTGGTACCTAGGAAGTCTGGGATCACCATCGTAGCTAATGGGAATAATGAAATCATGACAACTAAAGTCACTACTTGTAACACCCCGTGTTTTAAGAACTTGAGTATATAACTCGTTTTCCAAATATCCAAGTGTTAACCTTTAAAGATAACCAAAATTTAAGTGTGTGTGTGTGTGTGTGTGTGTGTGTGTGTATGTGTGTGTGTGTGTGTGTGTGTGTGTGTGTGTGTGTGTGTGTGTGTGTATATATATATATATATATATATATATATATATATATATATATATATATATATATATATATATATATATATATTCTTTCCTTAGAGTTAGTAGCTTAGCGGAGGATTAACAACTCAAACTTAAAGGAATTTTATATTTACATTCACAGTACACGAGCGATTGCCCATAGAGCATATACAAACCAATGTCTCATATTAATAAATACATGAATAAACAATTTAATACATGAAACCAAATAAAATGCAACTAGTCTTGAGCTACAAGATCGCATAGGTTCTTTTGACAGATACGGTCATGTATCCCTGACAATTGTATCCTGCACCTCATCAATCTAATCATGAATACCATTTAAGCCACCTATGCTACCTGTACGGTTATATAGTCAATGAATGAGTGGATAGCTCAGTGTGAATTCCCCTCAAGTTTACACACCACTACATTAGTTAAGCATAGTTTAGAAACAACAAGGCATACAAAACAGTACATGATAAAATCTTATTAAATGCATGGATACGTGAGTGCACATCAAATGGGGATGCTCATCCAGTTGGCTTTTGGGTAAAACCTATGCATGCGGTTGGTCACCAGCGAAGTGGACCAGAATCTTGATATTTTGGCTATGTTATGGA
Source organism: Magnolia kwangsiensis (assembly GCA_037074715.1). Classification (NCBI taxonomy): domain Eukaryota; kingdom Viridiplantae; phylum Streptophyta; class Magnoliopsida; order Magnoliales; family Magnoliaceae; genus Magnolia; species Magnolia kwangsiensis. The sequence goes on from CM073588.1 coordinate 64,521,220, forward strand.
TTACTATGCTTGGTTTATGCTATCGCACTCTGATTGTTGTTTATATGTTTAGTTAACACCTGATTTTTAGGAAAGCGAGTTCTATACTCGAGTTCTAAAAGCCGGGGTCAGGAGAGAAAGAAGGAAGGGAAAAGGCAAGTGAGTGCAAGCATAATAAACTCGGTGTCGTACTGCACCAAGTCGACTCAATCAGTTCAAATCGAGTTGGGTTAGTGCAGACCAGAATCACCACTGTTAGAGAGAAATAGAGAGGGAAATTAAAGAGAGAGAGAGAGAGAGAGAGAGAGAGAGAGAGAGAAAGATTTAAAAAAAAAAGAAAGAGAGAAAGGGGAGGAGAGAGTGGACACGCACAGGAACTGAACTTAGTGTCGCACTACACCAAGTCGACCCGTCCAACTCGGATCGAGTTAGGTCAGTGTGGGCCAGGGATAGCCGTAAGGAAAAGAAACAATGCCAGAGAAAAAGGAGGGGAAATAGGAGAAAACGACGGAAGAGAGTGAGGATCGTGCTAACTGCCCCGTGCTGCACCAACCGCTCACGTCGATTCCAAACCAAGTTCGATATGGGCTAGGTGAGTGCTGACTCATTCCCGGTCAGTTTCAGCTTCATCCAGATGTAGGAAGGAATGAAGGGAAGGATGGCCAAACTCTAAAGGTCCATCGTCCTTCACTGTGGATCGAGCTCGAGTTCGTCGGGTCCTAAACCAGCCAAACTCTCAAACCAATGAGTCCTTGCTAGTTTCTTGCTCGTCAAGAAGGAGTTATAGAAGGGTGAAAGGAAGAGAAAGGGAACAAGGAAGGAGAGAAAGAAGAAGACAGTAGAGGAGAACAAGAGGTGGGCAACTGCTGAGTCGGATCGAGTCGACTCAGCCCACACTCCATTCGGATTCCGAGTGGGAGCATTCCTAATGCACTTCGACCCTCCCAACCAGGTTCAGGTCCATCTTAGTTGAGCCAACCTTGAGTCAAGAAGGTGAAACCGAATTGAGTCAAATCAGTTTTCATCCAGCCCATTTACTTTCATACCTTAAAATGGGGCTGATCTAGTTAGATTCAAAGAATGCCCTATAAGTACTGAAAATAGCATTAATCAGAAAAATCACCAGATGCAATTAAGTCTGGGATTATCTCGGGCTAACATCAAGTTGCGGCGGATTGAGCTAACTCAGCAAATTGACTCGCATCTTGATAGTAGCTAGCTTGTGTTGTTAGCTCTAAAATCTAACTTAATCTTTTGTCAGGTTAAAACCATCACACTCATTAAGGGCCAGGTTGTCTAGCTAACCTAATTAGTTTGCACATCCTTGACTTGAGGAAAGGTTAGTAAAATCTCTCACTCCTCATTTAAAGATAATTTAGGATGCAACTCAGATATATGATTATAGCTCTTGCCTTACTCTAAGCTCACAAGTACAAAATTCTCCCTATTAGGGTAACAACAGGCCTAGCATTAAAATTAAAAGATAAAGGCTAGACACCAAGAGGTTGGGATTCCTCTACCACTATGCCACTTACCTTTATAATTGAAAGCTCCACCAACAAGGTGTTGAATTCTTCCCCTCGAGCTTTCCATTTCCAAATTAGTTTAAGTATGGTTTTTATTTTATCTTAGAACTCATGATAATTTATACTTGATACCGAATCATAATGGCTCACATAGATCTATAGTCAATAGCTTGCATACCATGTTCACATAGCCATTAAACCCTACATGTTAAGTTTCTAGTTTAATTGATAACATGTGAATTATGTTCACATGCAATAGCCATCATACCTTGCATTTTAAGTTTCCATTCTAATTGGTAACTTATGCCTTGATCTATGATCCATTATCATACTTAAGAGTTTAATCTTTACAAATATGTTGCATGCTGTGTCCATATACTTCACATGTCTATAAGTTGTTCGTAAGTCACATACAGAATTCAGATTCACTACATCAACTAGTGGGAAAACCCCACTTGCATATGTGAGCCCATACTTATGATGTAACGAGACGGAATGTGTTAACAAATAGACCCTCGACTTCGATGTTACCTTTTGTGGGGGAACATTAACATGGGTGCACCATAATTAGATTGTTTTGTAAACTTTGGAAATGATCTTTCACTACTCCGATTTAATATTACCCTATACAACCCCTTACCATTTCTCTTTAGTATTTACCTTGTGCGACCTGTTATCGCTTTGACTTTGCATTTGTCCTATGATTTGATATTTGCCTATGTGGATCCGATGGTTCATTCTCATATAATTATGCGATGGTAATTTCCACACATTGAATTTGATTGACTATTAGTCGATGGGTTTCCATTAAACATCATAAGGTGGGAGCCTCATGAGCCAGGGATGGTGGGAATGGGATACTATGCCCAAGTTGTTAGCCTACACTGGGTGATGAACCTCCATAATGACCTTTGAGCTATCCTAAATTGGTTGGTTGTAAATGGAATAATAATGACTGGAGTAATCATGCATTCATAGCATAAGGGCGATGAAAGGTGGCTAATTCTGGATTGTGTATGTAACGCCCCAACTTTTCAGGACCCGAGTACACGACCCATTTCCCAAAAACCTGAGTGTTAACCTTAAAGTATGGTCAAATTCAAGTTTATCTTTTTTAACTATCAGAGTAAGCAGATGAGCATAGAATGGACAAATCACACATAATGAAAAATTTTATTTTACATTTAGGATGTACAAGTGATTGGTCATAATGACTTATACAAACCAATCTTCAAAACTTACAATTACAAAGTGAAATGATATTACATGTAAACAAAGTAAATTGTAACAAATCTAGAATTGTAAAACCATATAGCAACTCTTGACAATACAATCATAAATCTTCACAGTGGTACTTTGCTCCTCATTAGTCTGAACCTGAAAATCAATTAAGCCACCTGCTCGATTTGTACGATTGTATATTTGATAGATGAGTGGCCAACTCAGTGTGAATTCCCTTCAAGATTACACACCGCCACATTAGGTAAGCATAGTTATAAAGCAAAGTATATAAAATAATATATGATGCAAGTCCTATTAGATGCATGGATGCATGAATGCAATCATTGTCTCAAGTAAAACATCTAGACGGACATTGGGGTCGTCACCCATGCATTCATCGACCCGGATAAAACTTCCAAACGGTCTGTGCCCCGAGTAAAACATCCAAATAGGCAATTACATACGATGATAATAGATGATGGTCTATGCCCCAGGTAAAATATCCAGTCAGGAGAATCCATATGTCACGTACGACAACAATAGATGCTGGTCCGTGCTATGCATGCATGATTAACCAACCCGTTATTAGTCCAATATCAGCCAATTCAAATAAGCTCACGGTCACTATGGGGAGCACATGGCCTAACATAGGCCGACGGCTCGGGCATAGTGTCTCATGACCACCATCCCCAGCCCATGAGACTACCATCTTAGGATATTTAATGAAAATTCATCGATTAATGGTCAATCATATTACAGTATATGGGGCTTACCATCACATGGTTGCACGGTATAAAATATCAAACCCATATAGGAAAATTACCAGAGCAAAGCTACATAGGGCGATATCAAACAAGCTACATAGGGCAACTATCAAAATAAGCCACAAAGGGCGAGTATCAAAATCATGCAATAAAAGACCATCTTTGAAAACCATTGGACACAACAACCTAAGATGGTAGGCCTACATCAATGGTCAATTTAAACCACCATTAAATAACCACTAAGCTGAAGGTCCATTATAATCACAACTAGTCGGGTTACATCCCAAGTATGGGTTGTCACACCCCAAACTCGAAAACCAGGATCATAAAATTTCCGATCGCCGAATCTGGCGCCGACAGCCTCCGTAGAACCCCCATTCTCGGCTCCTAGCTCCCATTCGCCAGGTTCCGATCCTGGGATGCTATGAGGAGGATTTTAAATATCAGTTTGATTCGTAATAAGTATAACCAAAGGCATAACCCATAAACAACAACCAAGTACTCCATTACATTTTTACTATGATCAAAAACTTTACAAGTACAATGAGCATAAAGGGAAATATAATGGTAAAGAATAAAAACTCCAAAATGCTCTGCAACGTGCTCCTGCCTCAGCGCTGCTGCGATCCAACGTCATCTGCACGCAACGGTCGTACATAAGCTTATAGAAAGCTTAGAGGGTGGTGAAAGTATGTGCGCAAGGTAGTAATATGAACATGCAATGTCAGAGTAAAGTGAAATATGCAGATGGATCTATAATATCATGAGCCGTACTAAGGCTTATGCGATGCAAGACATGAATGATATCGGCCATCACAAGGCCATGCGATGTGCAATGCAACTCAAGCATACAGATCCTCATCTATGTCCACACATCAATACAGCTCAAAATATGAAATATCACCGGGGTCTAGTATACTCTAAACTAGATTGCCGCCACATCGCGCGCAATAAGGTGAGTGGAAGAGACCACACTATCCGTCTGCCAATATCGAGCGCGACTCATCGATAGCGGACCCATTCCTCGAGCTGGTCAAACTCAGCCTAGCATTGCCCCCTACTATTGGGCGGGTAAAGCTGCACCCCCTTCCAACCGACCACGACACAGTGGAGAGCGTAACCGTCTGGTAATCGGCACTCAACGCTCATCTATCCACTCGGTCTAGACGTTGGAGCAACCTCTTGGTACCATAAGGGTTTAGGGACTTTCACCCAGGGATATCTATAGTACCCCATGTGAAATAAGATTTCGAGTATCCAATCCTGCCAACCACGATGCGTTCTGTGGAGGCTACGGCCCTGATGTCGCTAGGGCGTACAATACTCATGTCATATAAATGCGAAATGCATGATTTCACGCTATCCAGTCATGCAACAAATCCTGCGCATATCGTGCGCTCATGTAGGGTAACACTGCCTAACCAGGAGCCCATAAACGACCTGTCAGAAGGCATATGCTATAATCAGTCACTCCTCATATCAAGCATACATATGATCATGAGTCATGAAACTATACTAAACATGTTATAATAAAATGAACTATCTTACAATGCAGATGGACCTGGACGGCCTATACATAATAAGTACGGGCCTAACAATGGGCCCTAAGGAGAGTCGTAATGTGGACATCCAACCAGCATTACACTCGCAATGTGGACGTCAAACCAACATTGCATCCCAGGTACGATCTTCTTAAACACCGCTACATAATCGGTATTGGGATTACACATTGCAATGGACCTTAGGTTCCTCCCATTGGGCCTTACATATATATCAAATGGGCCATAGCTTATGGGCCTTTTATTCATCAGATGGGCCACATAAATAGGCTACACCAATGGGTCTTATGTGCATTGCAATGGGTCAAAACCCGTGGGCCTTGGATTGCATCAAATGTGCTTAGTCTCATGCGTCTAATATGTGACCAATGGGCCACACCAATTGGGCCCCCACATGTACATCAATTGGGCCTCAACCCATAGACCGTATATGAGTCAAATGGGCCTAACTCCCTAGGACTTAAACAAATCAAATGGGCCGAAACCCGTAGGCCTTGTATGCATATCAAAGTGGGTCTGTACTCATAGGCTTTATACAATTTAAATGGGCCTAGACCCAAGGGCCTTGGAATATATCAAATGGTCTAGTCCCATGGGCCATACATCCACATCAAAGTGGGCCCCAATAAATGTCACAACTACATTTAAGATGAGCCTCAATTCATGCTAAGATGGGGTCCACTTGGACCGTGGATCTGGCTCATACTTTGACTCATTCCATAGAACGATCTGCTTACAATGGATGGGCAGATTGGATGCAGCATCTGCATCCAGGGTGGAGCCCACGAGAAGGCCCACCATTGTGAATGTTGTGTACATATATAGTATATAAACCATGTATATAATATATATATATACAATATTTTATATATATACCATATAATATAAGTATGTATGTATATGTATGTATACACACACGCATGCACACCCATACTACACACACACAGCACGCACACACTCTCCACACACGCTATGGCGTGCATAAAACACATGCATCGAGAGGGCTCCACCGTCCAGCGGACGGTGGGAACAATTCAACAGCAAGGTGGGCGCCACCGTCCACTGGACGGTGGTCTTTAAGACACATCATTGTGGGTCCCATGTGGGGCCCACCCCGTAATGTTTAGATGACATCCGACCCATTCATAAGGTCACTCGGACCTGGATGAAGGGAAAACATAAATTTCAGCTTAATCCAACACCTCAGTGGGCCCCAAACAGATTTCAATGGTAGACTTCAATTCACATTGTTTCACGTGGTGTGGGCCACCTGAGTTTTGGATCTGACTCATTTTTGGAGGGGGGCCCACCGCTGGGGTGGCCCACCTCATGAGCAGGTCGGATGATAAATAAACATTACTGTGGGGCCCACGTGCAGAGCCGTGGGTGGCCAGCGGCCGCCTGCCCTCTTCACGGCTGCACGCAGCAGCGTGCAGCGCTGCCACCCGCTGACACAAGAAGCAGAGGCTCTGCCTCTTCACATTTTTGGAGAAAAACTGTTTTTCTGGGGTTTTTCTAGTGTGGGGTCCGCTTTAAGTGGATCCACTCCGACCATAGGATTCCTCACCTTGCAATGAATCCAACAAGTCCAAAGTTTGAATTTTTTTGATGAAAGAAAATGAAATAAAATAAGAAAAATGTATTTGAAAGGTGAGGATGAAAATTTTGACGCCATGGCCCACCAGGTGATTGGATCAGCTCCAAATCTTGGCCCAACGCATGAATTTAGGCGAAAAATGGGATGGACGGCGTGGATTGATTACATACGTCACGGTGGGGCCTAAGCAAGGGGACCACCAAAGGTCCCTTCTTTTCTTCTTTCCCTTTCTCTCTTTTTTTTTTTTTTGTTTTGAAACGTCCAGCGTCTCAGACGCTGGACGGTTTAGTTTTCTTTAAAACATGCATTGGGTGGGCCCTGATGAAGTGGGCCACCACTGATGGGTGCGTGGGGTACAACGTATATGATGGGCCCCACCTGAATACATCTTGAACAAGATAATGTTCCAAGGTGGGATCCATACAAGTGGGCCACACAATCCCCTTTGCATAAAAATAAAATAAAATAAAATAAAAGAGAGAGAGAGAGAGAGAGACATGGAGAGTGGGACATGCTTGTGATGGAGGGACCCCGACATTATGGGCCCTCCCTTACATGAAATCATACATCAAGTGGATCATTTTGCACATGTGACCATCAAAACTGAAGATCAACGGTGGGGATCCTTTCCCCACCAATATGGATGGTCTAGATGACCTTTCTAAAGAAAATAAACATCATGATGGGGTCCATAGAGAATGGCCCCATCATGGAATGATCATGATGATCCAAGTGGTCCATCGGCCACATATTAGGGTCCCAAGTGAGATCCACACCATGGATCGGTGGGCCTCACTTGGCCCATCATAAAAATAAGTAAATCTACCCTATAGAGGCACCCACCGTCCGATCTTCTTGCTCCTAGAGGTTCCTTGGCACCTTGGCTTCAACTTCAATGGAGGAGATGGAGAATGGAAGGTTGAGATGGGAGATCTTGGGATAGGAAAGTGGGCCACTTGGAGCTTAGGAGGCTATGCAAAACTCCATATGTATGGAGCTTGAAAGTTGCTTGGAGATTTGAAATGAGAAAGAGAGAAAGAGAGAGAGTGACGTAAGGGAGAGAGAGAGTGATGAATGGATGTGGTGAGTAGTGGTTGTGTAAGAAAAACTTGACTTTTGAGGCTTTTGTGTAAGAGAAGTATGGGAGGTGTAAGAAAAGCTTGACTTTTGTGGCTTTTTGTGTAAGAGAGGTATGGTTTTGGAAGACTTTTGTGGTTGCTTGGGAAAATGGAATAAAGTGATGTGTACTTGACATGTGATGGATTGATGGGTTGATTGATTGATGGGATTGATGTGATTGATGTGACACATCATAGAGATTCCTTTGGGTTTCACAACGTGCGGCGTTTTCTCGCACCGAACGTTGGCCCATATCTCTTGACCAGGGTATCGCCTCGGCGCGCGAGTCGCGGCATCGGAACCGCAACGACGGCGCGGTCGCTATGCTATTGGTCTCGGGCTGAGTCGACTCGGGTTGTCGGCACATGAATCAGGGTCGCGCGTCGATATCGTTTAAGGGTCGAAGGTTGCCGGAATTCGACCGGTAAGACCGCGGAAGTCTATGGAACGGTACGGACTAAGATACGGGTCTTACATGGGTGTACATTTATAGGTGGGGGTTTTCCACTGATGTACCAGTTTGAGTTCCATAAGTAATCCATAAATAACCCACCAACATGAATAAATATACAGGATAATATTTAGCATGTAATGTAGCAATTCAATTTCAACAATTGACACAAATGACTATGAAATGGAGATATCACTTATAAATTGAAATAAAAACTATAACTTAAGATAATAGAAAAATGGAAAGCTCAAGGGAAAGAATCATCACCTTATTTGTCGACTCGCATTCTAATATTATTAAGAAGTGCGCATGCCCTTAGGCTTAGATCCTATCATGAGTTATGAAATTGTAACATTAGATTAACTTCACCATTCGTGTTCAAAGTATTGTCCTAGGGTTCCGATTTCTTACGTTTTTAACGTAGAAATAGGGTTTTCATCCTTGGGTTCAGTCTTAAACTTAGATCCTGGGATTTGGATACTAATTTATTATCATTATTATTATTGTACAATGGGCCAAATAATATTCCTAATAGGGGTATTATTCCATCCATATAATAATGACGGTCAATAAGTTCATATTTAAACATATCGACATCATCTGATATTTTTATAATTACTGATAATCCCTTAAATAATTCAAGTAATAATAAAAAAATATTTACTAATGATAATATAATAAGGATTAATACTAATAATTATATAAACAAGTATTATAAGAATCCCATAAGGAGAAAAATGATGATATAGTGATGATAATAGGTGTTATGGTCTCATCACTTATGTTTAAAGTATAGACCTAGAGTTTAGGTTACGTAGGCCTAGGATTTTATCCTAGAGTTTAGGTCTAGGTTAGGTTTTATCGTTTGACCTCCAGTTGGTTACCATTAATTACAATATAAACTTAATAATTACAAGACAACTATTAGTGTTAGTGTTATAATTTATATTAGCTAACATACTACTAATAATCATTATGATGATAATCAACATTATAATCCACTATTTATAATAATATTTAAGAGTGACAAAACAAAACACTAGTGTTTAGTAGTGATACTATTTTATTTTATTTTATTTTATTCTTGTCTACCATAACTAATATTAGTATAGATCATTTAGTAATGGCTATTCTTATCTAATATTCATAGTAGAATTATTAATCAGTCAATACTAATAATGATGACTCGCAAGTTTATATTTAAATATACTAACATCATCTAATATCCTTATAACGACTAATAGCCTCTTAAATAATACTAGTAATAATAAAATCTTTACTAATAAAAATGTAATAAGGGCTAATACTAATAGTCATATTAATAAGAATTAAACTAATCTCATTATGGAAATGAAAATATTTCTAATGAAAATTTTAACGGCTATTAGTAATGATTCTAGTCATGATAATAATATTCATAATGATGAAAATGGTAATATGATTCTACTAATATTTCAACAGTGACTTAGAATCAATTCACCTAAATTTCTTCGCTTAATCCGACTCGCCTTGCTTGGACTCAGTTTCAGTCGAGTCAACTCAACAGCCACCAAGGTCCCAACCTCCACCTCCTTCCTCTTCTTTCTTCTCCTCTTTCTTTTTCCTTTCTTTTTTGTTGGGATGTCCAGCTATGAGTCTAGACAAACCAAACCCCGCTCAACTCGGCTGGACTCGGTTCCAGCCGAGTCAACTCAGCTGTAACTCTCTCTCCTTCATTTCATCTTCTCTTTCTCTCTCTCTCTCTCTCTCTCTCTCTCTCTCTCTCTATCTATCTCTCTTTTGATTTCTTCTTCTTCTCCTATCTCTTCCTTTTCTCTCACTCTCCATCTTCTCAGTCGCTTGCTACAGATTCGACAGCAGCAATGGGCCCTGCTTGACTCAGCTTAAACTCGGCCCGGATTGAGTTGGTGCGCTGCAACAGCTGCACCTCCTGATTTCCTTCTTCTTCCTTCCTTCTTCTTGCTTCCCTTTCTCTTTCTTCCTAGGATGACTCGGACAGAAACAAGCTTAGCGGCACGATGAGCCGAGTCGACATAGGGGCTTGATAGTGGTTCAGTGCGGCATGAGCATATGAGGAAGATGCTCCAAGCTTTAATGGCGGATCCACCTTCGTTGCATGTTCCTTCAAAACGTTGTCTTCGAGAGGGCCAGACTGGTCCATGGGAGCTCAAGGAGGTAGTTTTTCAAAGCTTCAGGCAGGATTAGGTGGTGGGTTCGAAGGTAGAAGGTTATGGCTGGGCTTCCTCTCGAGCGGTCAAGGGATGGAGGGAGAGAGCTATTGCTCGATCCTTCCTCTAATATCATTGCCCTAATGATCCCAGACCGTTGGATGGGCAATGGACGGCCAAGATTCGGTTTACCTTGCAACAGCCCAAGTACCACTAGTAATGAAAAACCAGTGGCGATTTTTGGTTTTCTATGGACAAAAACCCTATCCCATGTGAAGGGCTATTGGAAGGCTAGGATTTTGCCACGTGGATGGCCGAGATTGAAGGAAAGACCCTTCACGCAGATTTCCATAGTGGCACAGAGAAATGATTTCCATTTTTGGAAACATGGTGTGCTTGTGGGACCTATTTGTACCGAGGAATATGTGCATGTGTGGTTACACAAATGCATATAGAAGTCATGGTTTTGGCTAGAACGACCCGCCCAACATGATGGATGGTTTCGATCATGGCTCTGGGCTATGATGGTGGCCCACAGATTGGAATAGATAGACTCGTCTGTCTGTTGGTGAAAATCGAAAAGAGAGAGAGAGAGAGAGAGAGAGAGAGAGAGAGAGAGAGAGAGAGAGAGAGGTCCCTCTTTTAAGCAAACGCGGGTCAGCAGCGTTTGACCGAGCCCCTTAGCTCAGTGCACAGTAGATGTATACCCTCTAGTGCATGCATACCCCATTAAGTGGGGCACATGAGGTGGACCTTGCAGATTTGAGCTGTTCGTTGAGTTCTACGTGTCTTATTAAGAAATTAGGTCAAGGATGAGGCTGATCCTCGGCTTAGGTGGGCCATACGGATTTATTTTCAGCTCCGATGGTGGATTTGTGTCAACCCAGTAGTTAGATCATCTTGAATTTGAATATTAGCAGTTAAAGTGGTTCTAGGGACCACTTGGTTGAGAATTAATAGTCGAGTCAGGGAAATAGGTGACCTTTTCTTTTTTTCAAAAAAAAAAAGAAGAGAGAGCCTAGCAAAAGGAGGGCCCTTCCGATTCATTAAACAAAGATGTTTACAACCTAGGCTGTTTCGAGTGAGGCGACCCCCCTAAAGGGCCCCACCTATCATATGCCATACACAGTTAGCTTTTAGATCCTTGATGGAACCTAACCCAGCCTAGTCCAAAAGAAAACACCCCCTAACCACATGGGGGTGGAGATGGGCACTCAAAAAATCCTTTCCCACTTGCGACGAACTGCCGTCTTTATCCAACCCGTCAGCCGGCCCATTTCCCTCCCGAGAGAGAAACGAAAACAGCCCCTACTGCATAACCTCAAAATCCGGTGAACCCAGAATTTCCACTTCCAAGCAATGGCAAAGTCCCCTGATAAACAGCCCACCACCCAATTTGAGTCAGTTTCAATTTGTAGTCTGTCATAACCTGAAGACAAGCACAACTCCACCCCATCATGAACAGCCCGCAATTCTGCTAGATTGTTGGAAGCATTCCCATATCCCCTGGAAAAGGAAAATTTTAAGTCCCTGTGGTTGTCCCTACAGATGCCCCCTCCTCCAGCAGGGCCAGGGTTGGTAAGAGTCGAACCATCAACGTTGAGCTTTAGCCAACCCTCTGACGGCCTAATCCACTTAACAACAACAAAACCCGCAGCTAAAGAGGGGGAAGAAACAAAACCCCTGAGCCGAGAATCCCTAGGAACGAGCCGATGATGGATGGATTGATGCTCTCCCTACATAGCTCCCATCCAAGCTTTGATCTTGCCAAAAATAGCAGCAACCGAGAAGGTTACCCCCTCAAATTTTAAATTGTTCCTCGCATTCCAAATTTCCCACATCGCAAAAATGGAGATTATCCAAAGAAGACCTGTAGGCCTTTTGTAAGGGAAAGGCCTAAACCACCACCAATGTAACCTAACAGGCATTTAGAATGTTAAATATTATTATTACAATGTTAGTATTGTGGGGTCCATATGGATGATTTGATCTCACAAAATCTTATCCTTTCATCAGCCTCCATGGGTCCAAGTGGGACCCCTGGCCATAGATCAAGCATATCCAAAGCCTAGGTGAGCCATACTTTCTAAATACGTGGGTTATTTTACGATCTATGAGTTATGATGGTCATATCTATTTTAAACTTGCTCATTGGTGACCACTAGGGTTCCTAGCCTAATTTAGGCGAGAATCATCGATAAACCTAGTAATCAAAGAGACTAATTGTAATCATTAAGTGATGTACCACCCGATGGAGTTTCGAAGACCAGATGAGTAATAGATTTCTTAATTTAAGTCTCGAGATTCATGTTGGGCAGTCAGATTAGGTTATACACCTTAGCTTATGACAATGTTTGACTTGATTTATCCTTATGATAAGATAAATACCACCAACCTCAACTACCCGCTTAGATTATGGGTTAGAGTCACAACCGTACCATAACGATCAAGGGTCAATCCAAGGTGGATTACATGTATTAGTGGACCACATAGAATAAATTCCCATTTAAGTTATAGATTTTTGAAAAATAAAGATTAAATTGGTTTTAATTCATTCCATGGGCAGATAGCTTCTGGCTTGACCTAAAATGGCATATTGGGGCCCATTGCATGTGACCTAAAATGACCTAAAAAGCTAATTCAGGCCTCTATAATAGCACTCGAGCACTAAAAAGTACGAGGTGTTACAGTGTAGCATGTGACCTTAGTCATGGTATCGTTTCGCTAGCTCCCAGACCATTACTATCGACCCACTTTTGGTGAGTTTGACACTACACATGTACGAGATGTACTTTTGCTGGTGATCGGCCACATGCATGGGCTCGTCCAAAAGCCAACTGGATAAGCATCCCCAGTTGATGTGCACTCATATATTCATGCGTTAAATAAGATTGCATTTTATAATGTTTTGTATGCCTTGTTATATTTTCAAATCAGGTTTTTCGAAGGTGATGGTGTGTAATCTTGAGGAAAATTCACACTGAGTTGGCCATTCATTCATTAAAAATTCAACCATACAGAGAACACAGGATTAGGTGAGGATGGCTGTGGTGTGGATCCTGGTGCCACTTCGACAGGACTGGAGGAGGAGTATTGTGAGGAGGAGTCGCGTCAGGAGGCGGCAAAGTACTTCGGGCTCAACCAGTAGTCATAGATATTTCTTTTCTAGTTTAACTCTGATACATTTGGAACTTATGAGTTTGTACTTATAACGCCCCAGATTTCGTAACCCGAGTTTTGTACTCGTTTTTCGAAATCCCGAGAGTTAACCTAAAGGATAGCCCACATTTCACAATAATAATTTTTTTTTTACTTTTATAAGTATAAATGAGCAATCACAATGAAAGCAAATAAACCACACATGGAGGAAATTTATAAAATATACTTCAACATATACAAATGGATGCCCATAGGGCTTATACAAACCAATGACTCAAACTCAATGAAATAATTAAAAAAATTAGGAACTTTAGAATAAAAAGTCACGAGATTATCCAGTTCTTCATGCTCCACATTAAAGTTAACTTGTACGTCATTTACATAACCTGCGCCAACTGAATATGGTTTGATAGCGTCAATGGCTATCCCTGTGAGGTATACCCTCCAAGATTACCAAGCACCACAATAGTCTAGAATGGAATTCAAATAATTCAGGAGAATACAATATCCAATGTAATGTTCATAAGTAAAATACAAAATTATACAATTTATGTTTCCTAAGTGACATATACGATAATACCACATGTACATAAGAAGAAAATACAATTTATAAGTACAATCAAAGGAACTAAAGAATCTAAGTTACATTTCACAATTCACAAAGATAACACCAACTACATATCCATACGAAGTTCAAAGTATAATATGTAGAGATGCAGTCCATTCCCACAAATATAACACAAACAGTTATAACATCAAAACTACAATTTAATATATGATATAAGAAGATATAATCAATTTCACAAACAAATTTAGTCATCGACTTAATCTTGATTAATGAATGAATGCATGAATGCAATCAGCCTGGGGATGCACATCCAGCTGAAAAAATGAATGGACCTTTCAAATAGTCGGTCCATTCATACAAGATATCGGGTCTTTCAAACAGTCGACCCATTCAAAATGCAAACAGGGTTGTTCGAACAGTACACTAGTCTTTCAAACAGTCGACCAGACACCTGATAACGCCCATGTGCCATGTATGCATGATTAACCCAACCGTTATTAGTCCAATTTACAAACAAAATATTAGAGAAGCTCAAAGGTCACTATGGGGGGCGCGTGCAGCCCAGCATAGGCCGACAGCTTAGGCATAGTGTCCCATTCCACCATCCCCGGCTTATGAGACTTAAACAAGTAAGATTCTAAGACACTCAGATGATTATAAATAATATTTATAAAATAAAAAATTCAAGACATTCCATTTATAAAAATCTCTACAACTAGTGATCACTCATAATATAACATGTAGACATTACCATCACAAGTTTATATATAATTTCAACAATGAGTTCTCCCAAAAATCCACATGGGCATCATGTCCTTCAAGGACACCACCAAATAATACAATCTATAAGCCATAAGAACATAAATAATTCATGAGATGGTAAGTCTACAACCACATAACGTTTGATTCATTCATGACCAGCCACTAGCTCAAGAAAAGTCTAAATGTACATATCCATCTATATATAGCATTAGAACTCCAATACAATCCCTTAACACAAATAAATGACCAACTAAATCACAATTAACTCCATCTTCTAATTCCAAGCAATTATCGTTTACGTCAACATACAAATGTATCAACATTATGCAAATAAAATTGTTTGCTAAACTAAATTAGAGAATCAATTTCTATACTAAGAAGTAACTCAATTCTACTATGTAAACAATCATTCGAATCTCATTATATAATCATTCTAAACAATTTGTAAAATTAAATAAAGCTAAATCATTCATATAAACTAAACATGAATGATAAGTCAAGCATAGAAGATACGTGGAAGCAAACCAATCTAACAATTGAAATGGAGGAAAGCTTGAAGGGGGAATCCTCACCTTAGGATATGAATTCTTTTCTTACTAGACTAAAGATCACTAAAAAGTCCAAAGCACTTGAGTTAACTTCACTAACTTGAATTGATTCAACTCAACTCCTAATTCGGTCCAAACTCATCTCCACACGTCGAACCTAGATGAGAGATAATTTCAGTTTCTACCATAAGACTTAAAATAATGTAATTATAACTTGATTAAAAATCCAAACAAAGATTTTAAAACTAACTTACTTGAACCTGCCGATACTTCTTGATTTAGACCTGATCAACTCAACTCGACCTGATTTGACTCAATCAACTCAATTCAAACAAGGCTAGAAAGCCACAAAATAATAATTACATGTTGGACAAATAACTAAAATTAGAATTTAACTCAAACTTAAATCTTTGCTAAAAACTCACTGAGTTGACTCATTGCTACATTGACCAAATACCATTAGATTTGAAATCGAGTTGATACCTTGATTGATGAAGCCACCCTGCTGACAGATGATGATGAAACAAGTAAGATAAAACTTTTAGCTTGAAAACATCTAGCAAAGCCATCAAGCCCAACTAGATCCACTACAACTCATTTCACATCACCGAGTCAACTCAGTTGAGTCAAACATGCATTGCATCCTATCTTTTCCTCCTTCTTCTTCATCACTTTTCTCTATCTTATTTTCTTTTCTTCTTTATACTTCCGTTATGGAGTTCCAACAAGACCTAGACCCGATCAGATAGTGAGTCAGAGATCTGCCTTGAATTGAACTGAGTCAACTTGGTGACTCACCCTACTTCCCCTTCATTTCTTTATTTTCTTCCTCCATCGTCTTCTTCTTTTCTTCCTTCTTGCTTCCCTCAACCTAGCTACGATCAGATGATTGTTACCCAATTGACTCATAGAATCAGAGAGTCATCGATTCCTTCAACTCAGCAAAGTGTCGACTCATCCCAACACGGTAACTCGGCAACCATGAAGGATGACAGCTCCCTTTCTCTCTTTGTCTCTCTCTTTCACATTTCTCTCCTTTTTATTTCTTTTTCTTCCTTCTCCCTTAATCCAGATCAGACTACCAACCAGACTAAGATTCGGTTCAGGTGGGTTGAGTCAACTCGGATTCCATTTACTGTCTTGGATCGGACAACATTGCTTATCCTTGAGATTTGTTTTAGGGCTGTCATTGATGATTGAATGTAACATACAAGGGCTACCTGATGGACGAAACGGATCTGCAATCTGTGGTCGAAAGGAGATCGGCGACTAGTGGAGCTTGGTGTGGAAGAAGACGCTCTCTCATGGCAGACTTCAAGCGATGGTGATTTACTTCGCGCTAATGGTTCTAAGTGCTTCAGATTTGACCCAAGAAGTTTGTAGGATTGAGAAAACGAAGCTTCATCTTCGTTTACATGATGGGTTTGAAGAAAGACCGACTTGGCCGATTTTTGAGTGCAGCCGCAATAACAAGAGAAGAGGCACTTTTTCGTATGACATTTAGGGTTTTCTCACAACCTCCTTTGAAATTGGACGGCTCCGATCGTTTTACATAAACGGTCTAGATAGAGTTTGTTCATAACAGCTTTAAAACAGAAAGATTCCTCCCGTAATGGCTTTTCCTTGTGAGAAAACTCGCAATCCGAGTGAGGTAGAATGGAGGGCTAGGATCTTCCTTATGAAGTGCTAGGATGGCGTGGAGAACCCCCATACGGATTGCTAGCTTGGTAACCAAAAACAGTTTTCGTTTTCGAAAACACTACTCATAAGCAACTCATTTTGTAGCTGAGTATGTGTGAACATTGGAGAACGCCGACACATAAAGTGGTTATGGTTTTGCTCAAATACCTCATCCACACACAATGGACGGTTTAGATCTTCCAAACATATGGTGATGATGGGCCACACATAATGAAAACGGAGTCAGTCCGTTTAAATATTGTTTCAGCGGAAATAAAAGAAAGAGAGAGAAAACCTCTCTATTCTCAGAAAATCACGGGCCACCACCCGTTTGATTGAATTAAAGGTCTCATGCACTGCATGTGCACACAAGTTGTGTACATGCACAATTCAATGGTAGGGTCCACAGCGGTGTCTTGTGAAATCCACATCGACCATTAGATTTTATAAGTCTCACTAGGCCATTTGACCAAAGATGAGACAAATTAAAAACTTAGATGGGCCCTGCAAATGAATAATGTCTTAACTAAGGATTTAAATCAATCTAATGGTCAGATTGATCTTAATCCAACCATCAACGATAAGTAACACCCCAGGATAGAAATATGGGGTGTTACAGTACTTAAGGTCCCTAGCTGAATGCACCAGAATCTTGATATTTTGGCTACGTTATGGATTACTACGCTTGGTTTATGCTATCACACTCTGATTACTATTTATATGTTTAGTTAACACCCGGTTTTTAGAAAAATGAGTTGTGTACTCGGGTTCTGAAAACCAAGGCATTACATTGCAATTGTCACGTAGAGTTCTAGTTGGTGGAACATTTTACACTTCATTTTCATCTTGTTATTCAACGGCTCAATGACACAATGTTAAGGTTGATTCTTAGCCATATTCTCAACCAATTCAAATGATCTTAAATGTTGTCTAATCCAACAATCGATGGGCAATCCTTTAACTAATCCTCATTCACTTAATAGATGGAGAGTATTATCACGAATCCACTTGGGCATGAACCACTCTTAATCCTAATTCTAAAACATACTTCTACTACCCTATTTCTAAAATTTACTTCTACTAGAATAAAAACTATAACAAAATAAGAAATCTTGAATAATTAGAGCAAGAGGGTTGGATACCTGAGTAGTGATTCTGAGTTAGATTTTAATCATAATCCTACTCCTAATCTTAATCTTAATTCTATACTAATTCCAACACTAAGGTATTTCAGAAAGACGCAGCCAAAATTCCAAGCAATCATTATTTCTTAATTGTAATAAACTCCAAGTCCAGGGTTGCGATGTAGCTTACTCGGTGAAACTGAGGTCAAACCCACATGGACCTATAATTGTGTGATTTCTAGGATTATAATTAGAACTAAGAATAGCTTTTGTAATTTGATTTAAGAAATAATGATATCGTTGAATAAAGTAGGAAATCAATATAGATTAAACACTAAAGCACCAAGGATCTACTTATAACCATTCTTAATATTTAATTCACTTGATTCAATCATATAACTCAACTAAAATCGAAGTCTTATCCTATCCAGCCGGATGATAGAGCAATTAAATCATCATTCATATACTAGAACAGATTTGAACTTCAATTGAATTAGTTCCTACATAAGTCACCAAAGTATTGATCACAGAAAATTCAGAACATCTATTGTGCCCTTAGTGTACGATAGATCAATGGATTTTGCAGATCAATCCCTTACAAAACAGATAAGCAAACACTCATAGCTTTCCTAAGCATCCAATGTGCCCGTAATCGATAATGGATTAGAGTAAAATATATATATATATATATATATATATATATATATATATATATATATATTCAACCAAATATCAATGAATTGATCAACAATCAAACCAATTACTTAAATCAAAGTAAACTAAGATATTAAGAATAACTACAAGCTTCACCTCTTAGAACCTTAGGTAAGAGATTTAGCCAACCATACACATAATTAAACTCAACTCAAAAGAAAAACATAAAAACCAAATAGGAACCAAAGGATTGGAGAAAAAGATGGACTCTATAAAAGCTCTGCAGCTCCGCAGCTCTATCTCTTCTACCATAATCTGTGTTTATGAAGGTTAGATTCACCCCTTTATATAGAAAAAAATCACACCGATTTGGAACCAACTTCAATTTTATACACTTATGTTACGCTTCGATTGCATCAATGATAAGGTTCTGTTGCAGCTGAGCATACCTTCGATCTCACCGAACCTTCTTTTAGTTGTAGTCGAATTTCATCAAAATAGAACTGAAGTCTGTCTCCCTTAGGTCACACTAAACTCTCCTTCGGTGGTACCGAACATGGATTCTTTTGCAACTAAGTGTCATGCCAAATTTCTTCTTAAAATCACAATTTCTTGTTGGACTGTTTTGTACACATTCAATCAGACCGAACTAACCTAAGGTGGGACCGAATAGTCTATTATTTCTATTAATGAACTTGTGATTTTTCCAATTTTTTATCTCTTTTACACTTGATTTTCTTGGATCTTTGGTACCTTAATTCTTCATTAATCACCTCCGAATCTTTACTCAATCATTCTTCAAGTATTAAATCTTCTCTTTAATCGTTCCTTTCATCTTAGATTTTTAAATCAGCTTGTATAAAAAATCATACATAATTAGATTAATAAAACACATCTATACATATAAAACCAATGTACAAGAAGGGAGAAATATACAATATTTCATACTCAATAATCACCTTATAACTGAGAACATTTATTGTGGTCATGTGGCATGTGACGATTCATCCACTAAAGGTGTGCGTAAGTGTCATTATCATTGCATTAATAACTAAATGTATAATGGTAAAAATAAAAATAAAAAATCAATGAAGATCTTTTCGAGTGTGACTACGTCTTCCGTATGTGTCAAACTCATAAATATATTTTATGCATGCAAACACTTGTTAATTCATTTGTACTGGTGTGGCTTTGTGAAGCCCATTGTAATGTATGTGTTTTATCACCGTCCATCCATTTTAGCAAACCATTTCAAGGCACGAATCCAAAATGTAGTGAATCCAAAACTCAAGTGGCCAGACCACAAGGGAACTGGATTGGCTGGTATACCTCACACTAGCTATATAGCTGTTGTATTGACGTCAGCAAGTTCCGTGGGTTTGATCAAGAGGTATGTATTATATCCAAACCGTCCATCCATTTTACGAGCTTATCTTAAGGCTCGAGACAAAAAATATGACAGATCTAACTATCAAGTCGACCACACTGAAAAAAGCAATGGAGGATTGAATGTCTACCATTAAAATCTTTTTTTGGGATCACGTAGTTTTGGATCAATGTAAAATTTGTTTTTCCTCTTCATCTTTATGACCTTATGAATTGATTGGATGGAAAATAAACATTATGACGGGCTCTATGAAATTTTTAACATCAAAAATTATTATCCTTGTTGCTATTTGTTGTGTAGTTGTGATGATTTTTTGATATATTTTTTTATTTTTATAACGCTATAAAATGATCTCTAAAAATAGTTGAGCGCAGGATCGTCCACAGGCCAATCTGCATCCCACCACAAGCAGACGTAATAATGACGCCACCATTAAAACCTTCATAGACACGATGTGATGTTTATTTGCAATCTACGCTGTTTCTTTTATAATGTAACGTACTTAGCAAGTAAAATATAAATATCAACTTTATTAAAAACGATTCGAACCTAACAATTTTTCAACGCTACGCATTCAACCCCAATTATTTTCTGTGGTGTAGTTGAGCATCGAATATGTCTCATTTTTTCTCATGTCATAAAATAAAATAATATATTAAAATGGATTAACAGGATAAAACGGAAGCAGATTGGCTGGTGTACCACACACCAGCTATACAGTAGCTGTAGGTACGCGTGGTGCGAAGACGAGCACTGACGCTCCTCGTACTCCGAGTAGTACGAACGGTTCAAAGGAGGTCCAAGTTACATGGCCACACAGTGATGTATTTATTATATTTACACCATTAATTTATTTTAACATTATTTTAGAGCATTAAACAGATTTAAAAAAAAAAAAAAAAAAAAAAAAAAAAAAACATATCCAATGATAATACAGACCAAACAATAAATAGCAAAGAAGGTAATGATTTTTTTATCGTTAAATAATTTGTAAGGCTCACCGTAAGGTTCATTTTCCGTCCAATCTATCCATAAGGCCACAAAGACCATAGGCAGTAAGTCAATCCATCCACATCAGCGAAAATCACGTTCCCCATCTACCTACAGAAGTCACACAATGGGAAACGGATTGGCTACTCCGCCGGCCACCAGCTACGTGGCTGTTGGTCAGTGCTCCGTGGGCCCCACCATGATATATGATTTTCATCCATTTTTTAAGATCATTTTAAGCCTTGATCCCAAAAATGAAAGGGATATAAGTCTTAGGTGGATTACACCACAGCAAAACAATAGTGATTGGATGTCCATCATCAAAATCCTCCTAAGGCCAACTGTACTGTTTATTTGACATCCAATCTGTTGATTAGGTCGTACAAGCCCAGATGAAGGAAAAAAACAAAGATAAACTTGATTCAACACTCTTATGGCCTCCAAAAAGTTTTTAATGGTTGACACTCATTCAACACTGTTTCCTTTAATGTGGTCCATTTGAGCTAGGGATATAATTCATTTTTGGTCTCTTATTGTAAAATGACATGGAAAAATAGATGGACGGAATGGATGAAACACATACATCATGATGGGGCTCACAAAGCACTGACCATCAGCCATTGGCTGGTCGCGAGGGAGTAGCCAATCCGTTCCCCGCACAATGACGCATATCCCAGAATGCTTTGAGCGTGGAAGCGGGAACGTCTCGGTTTCCATAGTGACCCCTTCGTTACCGACACTGGAAAACCATTGTAAGCCCTACCTTGGAGTATTTTTTTCTCTCCAAGCTGTTCGTTCATTTTTCTAGCTCATTTTAGAGAATGCGCTGTAGGCTATACCTTGGATTATGTTTTTCTTCAAGCCGTTCATTCATCTTTCTAGCTCATTTTGGCGGAATGCTTCAAAAAACGAAGCAGATCCAAATATCAGGTAGACCACACCACGAAACAGTAGTGATTTAGCCACTTCCATTCAAAGGTCCTCTGTAATCTTGATTTCCTTACGGCCTGTTCACAAGGTCACGCAGACGTGAATGAAGGAAAATCAATCTAAAGCTTATGTAGTCCCCACGATCTTTTTAATGATAGCCGTTCAATCACCTCTATTTTCTGTATTGCGGTCCACCTAAGATTTGGAGCTGCTTTCTTTAATCATGCCATGTAATAAACTGAAAAAATGGATGAAGAGCTGAGATAAAATACATACATTGGCTCACAGAGTAATCCAGTCGGGCGGGAAAAGTTCGCAGAGATGTCTTTTCGTGTGGAAAAGATAGGTCAACAAGCGTGGCACCTGCTAACATTGTGACCTCATGTTAGCTTATACGGAGGAATGATAACATACGTCCGGACGTATGGTAATTATCTAATGGTCAAATTGGGTGCGGCCCACCTTTGATGTTTGAGTGACATCCAAACCGTCCATTAGACTCTATCCTCGTCACCAACATAAGATCCTAAAAGTCCAGCCGATTGATGACTCAGGTGGGCCACACAAAAGCAACAGTGGGGAACGTTGGGGAGGGAGACGCCCACTATTGAAACTTGAAGGTAAGATGTGGGGTCCACAAGTTTATGTCATCCAACCCTTCATCAGGTACATCTAGTTGGGATGAAGGCACACGCCGAAGTCAGGCCATCTCGGATCACGGATGGGCCCACACAACTCCAATGTAGTGTAACATGTGACCATTGTCGCTAATGATGATGGACAACGGCGATCACGTGTGTAGAATATCCAATCAAGATAATCAAGCCAATCCACTGACTCTGCGAACCACACACGTAAAATGAGTCATGCCATTAGCTGTCCATTGACTATGGTATTGATTATGATGTTGTGCCCTCAAATGGGTTGATTATGATGTTGTGTACCATTAGACGAATTGATTAGGAGAAATTGACCACTGTAGACACCACCTTTTACCCAACATCTTTTTATAAGGATCGCAAACTTAACTTTACCGAAGTAGACCATTCTACAGGACACACAATTTGCGGATGAAAATTCCCTTGCATGGAGGGCTATAGCTACAGTTATAATTCGTAGCCATAGGTACAGGTAAGGGTATTATCGTATATGAATAATATATCCTACAGAATGGTCTACTTTGATAAAGTAAAGTTTGGGAGTGGTGTTAAAAGACGCTAGGTAAAAGGTAGTGTCTACAGTGGTCAATTTCTCATTGATTAGACTATTTTCTTGTTTTGTTTTGTTTTTTTGTTTTTTTTTTTGGCTTTTAACGTACACGTATGCTGCACACACGCCTCAAGGACACTAGAACCCCAGTGTTTCAACACACTCTCCATCTACCACCGAGCCATGGGTGAAACTTATTAGACTAGTTTTGTAACCTTGATCGCCGCTACTTTGGCCACCTTTCTAGGCAGCAATGCATACACTAGTCAATGTTCAAACTTATGTCATGAAAAATATTGATTAAAAATATTTAAAATAATAATAAAATATACATGTAATAAAAGATTTGTTTGAAAAACTTGATGCTTTGGTGTCTTGGGAATAGTCTCATATTGAAAAGCATAGGAGAAAAAAAATTGTGTTTATATACCAGGTGTGGAGTATTTTATTATTTGCTCAATTGATCCATGGAGTACTAGACTTGCATGATCCAAGACACCCTCACACACGGTCTTGGGCTCGGTATAAGGGCGTAAGCATGTGAGGTAGTGTGGCTATAAAGGTGTCAGTGGCGCACTTTGCACATGTGAAGATGAGTTAAACCTTCGCAAACTAGTGTGACGGGGAATATGGGTCCGGTGTAGCTTTTATAGAGGCTAAAAACTAACCGTTGGAGAGAGGTTTAACTGCATATGCAGTATGAAAGAAAACCATGCAAACACTGGTGCACGTGGTCATAAAATGATTATAAAAACTGTTGCATGAGGCTAGCCCAACAGTCATAAAACGGCTAGTCAGTGAGTCTAAACGGCTAGCATGCGGCATTTGGTTATTCCACATGCATAACAATCAGAAACGGCTAATAACAGTTGATTTCTCATCAATAGTCAGTCGAAAATTGCTAATAACGGTTAGTTTCTTACCAACATCCATATAACATTCATATTGAGTTATGGCCCTAGACCAAAACGGTCAACAACCATGGCCTATATAAATAGTGCTTTGATGGTTCATTGGACCATAACAAACATTCAAACCATTCTCACTTATAACCCAATAGGAAGAGCAACAATGTACAATATATGATCAGTCAGCAAGGTTCATACGAACCTTAGCTAGAAGACCTCAAGAAATAGACCAAAGTAATGGACTAAAATTTTCTAATCTTCTTTCTGAATCTGAGATTTTTTTTTTCTTTTATTTATCTATTAGACAAAATTGTGTATACAAAGTTTCATTCGTGGTTCTTCGTATTTGCTGAACGCAGAACTATACCAGGCTTATTGTATCTTAGAAACAGTTTGCATGCAACCTATCAATATTCTTAATTACTTTGAGAATGGACAAATAACTCTTTAAGGATAACATGATCACACGTGCTTATGCTTGTCCTTCATTTTTTTAGTTTCTTTATTATTTTACAGAATTATAAATCTGTAATTTATTTTAACAACTTATCGATCAGCCAATACACCCCTACAAGATTCTATCTATACCTATACTCATGTTAAGCTTGAAACAAGCATCCATACCTACGACCATATTAAGGTAATAAATGCCTTAAACTATCATACTGATTTATGATTTGAATTTTATATATATATATATATATATATATATATATATATATATATATATATATATATATATATATATCAAAATTTAATTAGAAATTAAAAAAGGCATAATTTTTCTTTAAAACATAAAAATTGCATCACATGTTTTTTCTTAAATTAATAAGCTTAAGAACAACCAATTGTTCATGATGGAGTGATCTTATTGGATGAGTTTGATGAATATCCATGCATGCAAAAGTTAACAGGTTAGATGGTATACACTATACACACTTTATGTCTGCCCCACATACAAGCTTTTGTAGAATAATTTTATATTGCAATGTTGTAAAGGAACTGGCCACTACACCAAAATCCCTATTTAGAAACGGTTTTAAACTATTCTTGAATCATAATAGGGCATCCCAACAATAGGAATGGTTGAAACCACTACCACTGTTAGGACCGGAACCAACACCGTGGCGGTAGGACCACCTTGCGTCTGGATTCGAACTAGATCCCAATAGAAATCACACCCGCCCTCTCACTTGGAATCGCGATTCGCCATGTGAACTTCTTCTTCCCATGTGTTTCTTACTTTTGCTTATCTTGTAGGTCATTCATCAATCATCTTACCATTGAGTGTGTGTGTGTGTGTGTGTGTGTGTGTGTGTGTGTGTGTGTGAGAGAGAGAGAGAGAGAGAGCTCAATTCGTACCGTCAATCCAAGAGGGATGTAGAGATCAAAGAGAGAGAGAGTTACTGTGCTAGAATCACAGTGATGAGAGGGGATCTCGATGGTGGTGGCTATGGAATCAACATTGAGAGAGAGAGAGAGAGAGGCATTCACACGAAAGAGGAGAGGTTGGAAAAAGAGAGTAAGTTCTACATTAAACTATGTAAAACCATTCTAAATTTGGAATGGCCCGCAGCTGTTTCTAAATCAAAGATACATCCGTTCCAATTTTGTGATTTTGGTGTAGTGGGCTTATATATATATATATATATATATATATATATATATATATATATATATATATATATATATATATATATATATATATATACTTTTGTAAATTATTACCAATTAGTGATTAATGATTATAAATAAATTGGATTATTGTGCATGTATAAAATTAGGCAATACTTACAATATAGATAATATAACATGGTCCCAGATGTGTTTGGGTTTGATTAGTGTATACCCATGTGGCCCAATTATCAATGAAGCCTAAATTAATATCCAAATCCATACCACACCCATTTAGCTACACCCACACCCAGCCCTTGTCAACCATGCTCTGGTGCCAAATTAACCCTGAAGATATGAAAATTTTATCTTTTTCTATACTTAGAAATATCTGCTTCTAACAAGATGAAAGTGAAATTGACTCCCTAATTCAGACGTAAAATTTATTTTCATTACCATAAATGTTTTATTTTTAAGATAAGAAGATCCTTTATTTCCTCCAAAACAACACACAACCTAAAAAAATCTGATTGGGGGTGGTGGGGACCAACACCCTATGTTAGGGAAGGAGCCCACACCACAAGTTACCACCCTAAACTTTGGGAAGAATTAAGGCCCTATTTGGTATACAACTAAAAATCATTTTATCTCTTTTTAATTAACATTAATTTTGTATTTGAGTTCTTGATCTTTAATACATAAAAAAATAAAAATAAATAAATAAAATCATGTTTCAGTTTCAGTAGTTATATACATAATTATTAGTCATTAAGAGCCTGTTTAGATACCACCAAATAAATTACTTATTTGAGATAAGTAAGTTTGATTTATGATCAACTATAAGTAGCTTTTTAAAAAAATTACTTAATCATTTCAATTTATTAAGTAGAAATCAAGATAAGCTACATAAGGCATAAGTAGCTTATCTTATGTAACTTATGATCCAAACGCCCCCTAAATGAACCTAGAACACGGCCTAAAATTTTTATTTTAAATTTATACCAACAGAAATAGAGAGATTTCCTTGAAAATCAGGGCACACATGCTAAGGAGACCTGTGCAAGATTTGGTTCCTTTATCAAGGAGGCCCACCAAAAACAAACCCGTGCAGGAAATCAGTATGATCTACTAATCAACAAAGTAATTGGATGAGGGGGCAAACCCATTGATAAAAGAACATTTAATATTTATGGTGCGAAACTCTTTATTCTAACCTCCCATCAATCTGATAAAAGAAGCTTAGTGACCCTTCATAGAAAAGGCTGCATGTGTGGCAATCCTCTCCTTGAAGGTTTTTTTTTTTTTTTTTTCCAGGTTTATTATTAATATTACTTTCTTTGTTTTTTTTTTTTTCAAGGAGGCGATGACTAACCACTTAGAATTTTGGTAGGCTACTCAAATAATGGTTTTATGCTTATGTAGGCACACACATCAGCATGATTTATTTGTCATACCAGTGTCAACATTATGTTAGGCTTGCTTGATTTTTGGGCTAGTACCTGTAAAGAGCAGGGCCTACATGTTGATTAACTTAGATACCATATATAGGTTCTGGTGTTGCATGTGTTGTCCACACAAACATTTGTGTTTCCCTATTAATGGCTATGAAAATGATAGTACATGCAGATTTTATATATATAAGTCTAACAATTAATTTAAATTGCCAATTTTGTGGTTCCCGTGAGGAGTAAACCATGTTAACGTGCCTTAGATGATCAAGATTTATAGGTGAGGCGCGGAAGAGCACATTGAACTAACTATTCAATAGATGGATAAGAAATGGAAGGTTAATATTTAGTTTACTGCAAAAGAATTATAAATTGTTATGGACTGTCCACCATGCAAACTCTGATGACACATCCCTTTCAAACATCACTATATCAAATCATGCCAAATATTTGATGAATGACTGAGAAATGAACAACACATGTTTATTACTAAAAAAGATACATTATTATGCATCATCCGTAGCCAACCTTGGACTACCTATTAATCTCAAAAAATATACGATAAGATGAAGCTAACCATTTGAGCTATCACTTAAAAAAATGGATGGTCCCTGTTAATCATACGTGGAAGGGTTAATGCTGTTGGATCTTATGTAATGTAAGAACTAGCTTTGATTGACCATCCATCTTAAGAAATAATTTGATTGAATGATCATAACCTTCCAACCAGTGCCTGAAAGAATTGACCGTTCAATATTGGAATATGCCTATTGGATGTGCGTGGCTTGAAAAGCCAATGGTTCTTATGTTGATGGATTTTATTTGTTGATGACCATTTAGTTAAATGGAATATCCTTCTCTTTTCTTTCAGCTTACTGGGTTATAGGGTTACTTATGGAATCTCTCTTGTAAGTCCACAATGAATGAATGAATAAAGTGGATAAAAGCCACCATGGCCAGGGAGAGTTTGGTTTCTACCTCTCTCGAGTATCCGAAATACCATAACCACTTCATCGGATTTAGGTGACCTGGGATTATTTTTGTGGCTATCTAATGATGAGTTGCGATGAATTAATCTTCATGGCTGGACATCTTGTTTCCATCACTCTTCTCAACAAGAGAGTGTGATTTGTGATATGTTTTAATTTACAAGTACCTGTGTTACGCTAGATCAAACTTTTGCATTGGTGGATTGCATCAAATCTCATAACGAAGTCACTCATCATGCTCAGATTATATTAACTTGATCATGTACTAGCCTTGTTTAATTCTTAGACCTGAGGTCATGGAAGGAGCTCATGATAATAGTGTTGTGTGCCTTGACACAGTTTTTGAGGTTATACTAGTGGCTAACATACTATTGTTGTGGGCTACACACACTAGAATGTAGTAGTAGCCTTACATGCACCAATACGTGATTCATGAGTCTTCTCGAGACTTAAATGTAGATAGGTCTTGTTGTTTAGACTGTCTACGAAATCTTTTAAAGATAACCAACAATCTCAAATGTTTTCAACCATTAGAATTTATTTATTTTTATATATAATTACAATATTTTTATCCATGCTTGATGGACATATCAGATTGTGGTTCCTATTTGTGCTTGCATAGGATTGTGGATCAAAGATGGAAGAAGGATTTAGATAGATTTGGGAACATGGATGAGTAGGATTTTGGACTTTTGATGATGTAGAGCAATACCAAAGTCTATAGAAGTGCGGAGCGGCATATTGGCATTTCACATGAAACTAGAACTAATCTCTAAGAGGGAGAGGAAGAGAGGCTTTGTAGACGCCCCATCCAATGCAGAGAGCTTACATGTATGCTGTTGATTCCCGAAATCAAACCGACACCACAACCCACACCAAAGCCTAGTCCAAGCCCAAACCCAAGCCCAGTTAGCCTAAGGACCCTAATAAACCAAGAGTAGACAGCCCAAAAGAATACCCAAGTTTCATTGGAGCCGGAGCTCCCGGTGAAAATTAAGCCCCATCCACATGGCTGGCAGGGACCAAAGGACTGCCAAGGTTTCTCCATGATGCGCCTGCCAGCACGTGACATTTTACAAAATTCAGCAGTCTAGTAGGTGAAAGAGATAGAATTTTAATCCTCACATCGAGAGTCCCACTTGGGCTAAAATTATATTATTTATCAACCATCCAACCAATAACAAGATCCCATGTGACACACTCATTCCCACGGCCAATCATAGCCCTCCAAGCCTCCTTTAGCCCCTCAACTTCTCAAAAATCACCAAAATGCCACCCCACACCTATAAATACCCATTTCCCCTTCACTTCCACATCCTCTTATCATCCCTTAATCCCTTAACCACCAAAAACGACCTAACCATATTATCACTCATCCTCTACCTAGGAGAGAAGGAGATTGCAAGCAGAGAGCCTTTCTAACCCTAGTTCAACTTAGTTAAGCCCTATCCCAGCCACCTAAGCCATCCGAATGGTCGATCCAACTTATAGTCTACTAAATCCTTACGACAACCCATCTACCCCTTCATTTAGATATAGATCAATTGCATCCATCTTCACATTTGCATTTTGCATCATTGTCTCCCTTCTCAACCCCATGTTTCCCTGATCTACTAGAGTGTGTGCTGTGTGGCTCACCATTTTTTCGGATCTTGCCCATAAAAAACTCAAAATTAACTAGGATTTTCTATTTCATTAGGTAAACGGGTCTTGCCGGATTGCCTTCGCCAATCCCTCACTCTCGCTCCTGAGTTGAAAATTACACCCTCATTCTCATCATTCCTGCATCTTGTGCATATACATCAGTTTATCACTTCTTAGCCTTCTTGCGACTTTAGTTAGTTCAA
Organism: Magnolia kwangsiensis; assembly: GCA_037074715.1. Classification (NCBI taxonomy): domain Eukaryota; kingdom Viridiplantae; phylum Streptophyta; class Magnoliopsida; order Magnoliales; family Magnoliaceae; genus Magnolia; species Magnolia kwangsiensis. The sequence continues at coordinate 64,551,421 of CM073588.1, forward strand.
GTGTATGCTCTATAACTCATTGGTTCCTCAAATCTTGTCACATCAAAAACTCAAATCGACTAGAAATCTTTTTCCTTTCTTTGCATCTATCTTCAAGTAAACGGGTCCTATCGAATTGCCTTCACAAATCCCCCAATACCACTCCTGAGTTAGACATGGCATTATTGCATTACATGTCTTCTATTTCATAGCACTATTTGGATGCTAGACTAACCAAATCCCTCATAATTCACCAAGTTTTGTGAATTAAAGACTGCAAATTCGTACAAGTAGAAAAGGTGCCCAACACCTTCATTCTCTATCACCATGGTTCCTTACTTAGAATCCCAAGTCACATATTAAGAGTCATTTTACAATAGAGAATCCTCTAGATTTCTTGATTAAGGATTCTACATGGTCCAGCTAATTGCGAAAATCTGAGTAAACTGGTTAATGGCGACTTGAAATCAAATATTTAACATTATGAGTCAAACTACATAACCACACAAGAGAAAAGCCTAAAAAGGCCCCCATGAGCATGATACTCATGATCCTAACGTTCACAGAATGGAAAGTACTCTACTAGGGATAATGTCCTAGTTGAACTAGTCGCGACCCGACTTGAAACATGGGACTCATTAAATTTTAAGGGATTATAGTTCTAGCATTTGCATTCTTGCATTCATACTTTGCATATAAAAAAAGGTTTTTTTTTTTTTTTTATAAATAAATAAATAAATAAATAAAAGAAGAAGAAGAAGAAAAAAGAACAATTAAAAGAAAAGAAGAAGAAGAGGAAGAAAGGAGAAGAAGGTGAGCATTAATGATTGCACCTATAAGTTCTTCCTAGGCGCATCCAATCCAACACCCTTTCCATACCCCCATAGTCTCATACTAACAAGACCTTCAGTTAGCTAAGGCAGCCCATGAAGAAGAGCCCATAGCTCTACCAGTGATAGAAATGTCAGAGCCCTTACTGGCATACCTGATAAATCCTGCACCCACCTTTTTTTGTATACACACACCCGTAGTGGGATTTCACCACCTATGGGCCCTTGACCAGGTGTTGAAACTCTTGAGAGTCTACCACCGGAGCAAGAGTAAGGACCCACCTTGTCTTTGCATGAACTAGCCCAAAGCATGAAAATATTATAAGAAATGATGACCCGCTTCATGTAGAGAAAATTTGCACAAAGTACACAGGCACTAATGGCTAGTGTTAAAACCAATTTAGTCCCCAACATCTTTCAAATTTCAATTTTTCCCTAGCTTCAAATCCAGTCTCCAACTTCCTTATAGTGTCTATACAAGACATACAACATCCTCCCCATAAAGGGAGTCCCTGCCAATTTCCCTTCAGTTGGGAATCATTACCAGCACCCTCTTGCTAATGAAACACTGCCAGATACAACCTCCTACCACAAGGAATCCTAGTCAATTCCAACATCCTCTCCCTAATGGGACTTTCAGTCGATAACTAGTACATACCTTGTGTAGGTTGTGAAGGTTTATGGTTAACCTGATTTAAGGATAGTGAAATCTGACACATTATAGGGTAGAGTGCATTAGTCGGGAGTGGAGTATGCATGTCACTACCAAAAAAAATAAGCAAAGGCTATGGATGATGTTATCTTTCTTCTACGGATATAAACTATAGCTATATTGCTACGGGTTTAATCCGTAGCTAAAAGCTTGCTACACCACCCGAAATTGACGACCGTATAAGGGGCTCTATGGGACCCACCACAATATATGTGTTCTATCTAATCCATCCATCTGTTTTGACATATCATTTTAGTGCATGAACCCAAAAAATCAGGTAGATTGAAGGATCAAGTAGACCACATGGTAGGAAACAATGAAATTTAAATCACATGTGATTTCTATGGTGTGGTCCACTTGGGCCTTCAATATACCTTATTTTTAGGATCATATCCTAAAATTAATTATCAAAAATGAATGGACGGCATGGATAAACTACATACATCATGATGGGCCCCACGGAGCCCCTAATAGGACCGTCCTGGTGGGAACCCAATCCATGCCCAAAAAGGGCGCGCACTCAAAATAGGGTTGCGCCCATAAAAGTCTTTTCCTCTCCTCTCCCTCCATTCCCTTGCTCACTCTCTCCCGATCTCTGCTCCCATTCTTCTCTCTCTCCCGATCTTAGCTCCCATTCTCCTCTCTCTCTCTCTCTCTCTCTCTCTCTCTCTCTCTCTCTCTCTCTCTCTCTCTCTCTCTCTCTCTCCCGATCTCTGCTCCCATTCACCTCTCTCTCTCTCTCTCTCTCTCTCTCTCTCTCTCTCTCTCTCTCTCTTTCTCTCTCTCGATCTTCTCCCTCTGCCTTCCTCAATCTCTCTCCCTCATACTCTCTCGATCTCTCTCCCTTCCTCTCCCTCCCTCTCTCGATCTCCCTGATTGCCCTCCCTCTCTATCGACGTCTCCCAGTTTGTTCTCTTTGAAGTAGTCATTTGATCGATCTCCCTCCAATAGCCGATGGGAATAGAAGAAATCAGAGCACGAAGTCAGAGGTACTCTCTCTTTCTCTCTCATTTTCTCTTTTGATGGCCGGAAATTGGGCAAAAACCATGACAGTGGTAGTCATATCCGCTACTATCCATGGCCTCCTACATGTTTGAAGAAATGCTTCAACTAAGAATCTTCTTGGAAGGAGTGGATTGAGGAGAGATAAATGGTGGGGATTTCAGCACTTCTCCAACTGTTCCCCCCAATTCCCAATTTACCTCTCCTTGGCTCCCCAAAACTCCAATTAAAAGCCCCAGAAATGAGAGCAGATGGGTGGCATTTGTAGCAGAGAGAGGCGCAAACAAGGGTCAGAACAGTAGTGGTTGGGATGATGGCCCTTCATCAGGCCCTTAAGTGCGTGTGTCTTAATTCAGACTCGACTTGTTACGTCTTCTAGACCATTCGTCCTCTTCATTATGACTGGCTTTGAGTAGCTTTAGATATATTTTTCTGTTTCTTTATTTGACTATGTGACTGTTTGTAAGAAGGAACTACTCTTATGAGATAATCTGATCAAGGAAGATTTTGTTCTGATTAGACCATTAGTAAGTCATTGTACTAAGATAATTGTTATGTGCATGACTACTAGAATAGCAATTCTAGTGCATTTATGGGGATTAAGTCATTTTTTTTTCTTTTTTGTGTTTGTGTGTGGGGGTTGATATTTGAAATCCTATGATATGCCATGTCGAAATTTCTATGCCTACTTTAGTAGCATGTAACTTTACGTTTTGGCCTTCAGATATATTCATGTTATTAACAACACTCTTATGTTTTGTATTCTCTGCTATCATGTGCTATTTAGAAGATTTCACTGGCTGTAAGATACATTCTGTTTTAATAAATGATTAGTTGATTTTGGGCTTTTGAAGCTAATCACATTTTGAAAGTAACTTATGCTACTTAAATCAGCAATAGATTACTGCAGGTCTTACCAATGTTCTTGAGATGTTTGTTTCAGACACAAGTTAAACCGCCTATACTACTGATATCTCCAAATTCATGACCAAAATTTGAAGGAAATATTACCTGCCATTGTCTGTAATTCTTTTGTTACATTTTACCTGTCATTGATATGGGAAAATGCAAAGTTCTTGTATAGTACACTCTTTTTCTTCTTTTTAATAAAATGTGATCTTTTGGTGTGCTCAGGAAACCACACCACTGGCTGGTTCATCAGCCGGTGCCATAGTCTCTATGGTGATTGCTTCTGGAAACAGCATGCAAGATGCCCTAAAATTTACCAAAATTTTGGCTAAAGATTTCCAGCTCAATGGTACTACTGCATTTCGCCTTGGGGTTAAGTATAATGGGTTAAGTATACTACAACATGTAATCACTACCTTTATTAAATCTAGGCCCCTCCTTGTATTGACATATTGTTGATGGAGGCTTACTAGGATTTCTATGTTAATAATAGTGTACTTTTCATGATTCCTGACATCTTTCATGGTAGGATATGTAGGACATCTCATGTTCTTCCGCCTACACACAGATGCATATGCATTTGCTCTCAAGTACTTAACAAGAAATATTAACTACACTGAACAAAGATTGCATGACAACGGCTGAGATTCTAGCCAAAGTATCGGTCAACGCCGATATGTTGTTTTAAATAATTGAGATATTAAAAATTTTTATATAGTCTACTTCAAGTGATGATTACTTTTAACATTAGAGGCTGAGTTCTTAATTAGTGAGTAGTAGGGAACTCCCTATTGTGCATGAAGTTCATTTTTGTGGGGTTCATGGTTGGGATATCCAAGTCATTGACCTGATGGTCCTCATCATGGATAGATTGTTCACAGAAAATTTTCCCAAATTGGAAGCCTAACCACCTAATATTTGGCCTTCTTTTCCATTGAGTTTGGATTGCTGTGAAATTCTTCATAACCATCTTTTTTCTTGCTACTGATGGAAAGGTTAGCGTTGTCTAATTGAAGATATTCTTTAGCCATGGTCCATCCATGATGGGAGCTATGAGCTCAATTGTCTGGATCATCAATCTTGGGCTTCACATGTGCAACTTGTGTTCACAAGAGGAAAATCAACTCATCATTACCAAAATCAACTCATCATTACAAAAAGAAAAAAATCCTTTACATATTAGTTTTGAAGGAAGATTTAGGATGCATTCAGCTAATGCTTTTGAAGTAGAAATTACATTATTCGAGAAGTGAGTAATCATGAGTATTGTAATTCTCATATAAGAATGCTTTTGCATAAGCATTTTTCCCATTCCAGGATAAGCACCAGGTGACCTAGTGCCTTAAGCGTGATATAGCATTCAAATTCACAAGTTACCAAGGATATTTGTGCATGTGCTGTTGTTTTTAGATACATGCATACCAAGACATGTATTCAATGTTATTATGTAAAACATCAATGATCAATAATATTTGTTGTGTCCCCACATGATATTCAGTGATTGAACTAGTATGGTTCCAAAGTAAAACTGATAACTCTAACTAATGTATAGTGATGGTGCACTTTATTGCAACCTTATTGCAAATGATGTTGGCATGATTCAAGAGGCTGATATTGGTGTTGGTATCAACAACATTGAAGGCATGCAGGTTTGTTGTTCCTACAGTCAGGTTGCCCATATATCTTCCTATAACTATAATTCACATGTCATATATTTGAGCCATGCTTATACTATAGGATCTTGAATGCTCTACAACTAGGAATAACAAAATCGCTAACTCTTAGATTAATTTGAGTTACTTGTATGCCACATATATCAACCATCACATCTTGCCAAAGTTGTTATGCCTAAAAGCTACCTCTGCAAAAATACTTTACTAGTAAATATATCCCCTGAATTTGTGGATGATGTGATTATGACAATATATCTCATGATTTACAAGAAAAGCCTATATTTTCCTCATAAAATGAGCTTATGGTCCAATTTGCTTATAATTGATTGTTCCTCAATACAAGTCTTCGATTACAGGACGCTCTTGGTGGAAATTCAAAAACAACATTTATTGCAAATGCACACAAGATAGGTTTTGTCATGTGTGCATGTATGTGCCCGCTCCCTTTTCAACATGAACTAATTCCTTGCTATTATTAACAGGGAGCTCATAGGCCCTACCATGTACTTTGGGCTAATGGGTGCTGGACAATCCCTTGGTCGGTACGACAACATGTGGGCAGGGTGATGTTCTAAGGTAACTTATCTAAGTTTCTCTGTTTCCCCATCATTTTTTTCCTGTAGTGACTTGTTTCCTATGATGAATTTGTTTTTCCCTCTAAAGCAACAAATTTGGGTGTAAATGACAAACCAAAACTTGCAGGGTTTAACATGAAAGTAGTCAAACTAGAATTTTATTTTGGAAAGGATTGGTTACATTGGCACCGTGAGGCAGAAATGTAAATAACATCTATCAATTTTCCTTTTTTTTCCCAAATTCATGAGAGAAGTCTATTACTCTGTATAAGTAATTTAAATTAAATTACATGTTTCAGGAACTTTTTTTTTTTTTTTTTGCGGATTTAATTATTTAAATATCATATTGGTTAGTCCTGGGCTTTCTCTGGCTTGAATTTTGAACTATTTGGGTTGGGTCTGATAGGTAAGGGCTATTCAAAATTTTGATTTTCCTTGGACAATTTGGGCCCATTGATAGTCCCATCCATCCCTAGTTCTCAATTTTTGTATGTGAGTTCTGTCTATGGTTTTTGTATTTGATATCATTAGCATGTTATGTCCGATTGTGGACAGGAAATTCTTAATATTTGGAATACGAGGCTCATTCATGGATGGTTAAAATGAGACTTATAAGAACCACTAACTTCCAGTGGGAGAGTTTTGGACACAGGGCTGCCTAAGTGGTAACCCTTTCTCAACCTCCTTTTGGATTTCATTATTTTCTTTTTTCCTTTTTTAGGAGCCACAGATTTCAGGGAATCTCATGGATTGGTTAAAAGAATAGTACTTCAGCTACGTAGGCACACACATCAACATGATACATGTCTACATAAGACACACACATCTTTGGTATTCATGTTTAAATAGTTTTAAGATTGTCAATTCCAATTCCATGCTTTGTTGTTCTTAGTCTCACTAGTTGAAATTTGAGTAGCATACTTTTGCTTCAAATGCTCATCCTCTGCTCATATTTTGTCATTGACACTTGAAGTTACTGAGCTTGATTAGATAATAAACTTTGTTTTTGAATTTGATGAACATGTTATGTAATTTGAGCATGATCAAAATGGAAACCATGCAGTGAAAAGTAAGGCATGCACATTGAGTTTGGAGAAATGGGCTTCTTTTTCTCATAGAAGAGTGATCTTTTTTATAATTTAAAAATAGAAAAATGGAAATATTAGTAAATATGAATTTTCTTGTTAAAAAGAAAATGGAAGGTAAAGAAGATACATACCTGAAACTTTGCACTGTGAAAAGTAATATTAACCATCTTACTTTCCCTGTTGAATTTGATGTCCAGGAAATGAACCTTTTCCAGAAAACTATGGATTTAAAACCATTAAATCCTTCTCAGAAATCTGAGTTTATTGAACTGAATTGAATTATTACAATTCAATTTTGTTGAATATCCAAACACAAGGTTTCCATGAATTAGGCAAATGAATTCATTCTAACCCATTTTGTTGAATATCCAAATGCAAGGACTTTTTATTTATTTATTTATTATTATTATTATTATTATTATTATTATTTTGTGATATGCAATAGCTTTTCAGAATTCATATGTAGGTGCATACTTATGCTCATTCACATGGACTTTAACTATCTTTCTTAAATTTCTTTAATTTTTCTAATTTTTATATCTAATTTTAAATTTTTAGGCCCTAAAACAAGATTCAAGGTGCCGTCAACAATGCTAACAGAATCCTCCAGGTCAGATTGTTGATTGGACCTAATTTTATTTAAATGATCTTGATAATCCATTTTATTTAAATGAGTAGACCCGGATGTGCATCGGAGCTATCTGGATGTTGATCGGGGGTCCCTAGAATGTGGGAACCACTGTTATGACCATAATGAAACTTTTCATTTCCTATGGACAGCATTGGAGTATCCTGAACATTTGGACAGGCCGTGTTTATATCTGTATTTGCTCAAAATTGATGGAGCGAACTCGGATGTGCGTCGGAGCCATCTGAATGTTGAATGAGGGTTCTTGAAAGGTGGGAACCGCTGTTTGACCATGATTAAGTTGTCAATTTTCTATGGACAGCATTGGAGTGGCTTGACCATTTGGATAGGCCGTGTTTATGTATTTACACAAAATTAATGGAGCAGACCCGGATGTACGTCGGAGCTATCCGGATGAACGAGGGTCCTTGGAAGGTGGGAACCGTTGTTATGACCATGATAAAGTTGTCCATTTCCTATGAACAACATTGGAGGGGCCTAGCCATTTGGACAGGCCATATTTATGTATTTTTTCAAAATTAATAGAGTAGACCTTGATGTGCGTCGGAGCTATCTGGATGAGCGAGGGTCCCTTGAAGGTGGGAACCGATATTATAACCATGATGAAGCTGTCCATTTTCTATGGACATCATTGGAGGGGCTTTGCCATTTGGACAGGTCGTGTTTATATCTGTATTTACAAGTACCATACCCTTAACCTAAATCACACCCTAAACCTATAACCTAAACCTATTCTCAATTCCCTAAAGCTATAACCTATAACCTATAACCTGAACCTAAACCTAAACCAAAACCTATAACCTAAACATAAACCTAAACCTAAACCTATAACCTATACTTATAACCTTAACCTAAACTATAACCTTAACCTATAACATATACTTATAACCTTAACATAAACTTATAACCTTAACCTAAATCTATTCTCATATCAGAAAACCTATACTTATAACGTAAAGCTAGACCTTAACCTAAACCTAAACCTATACTTATAACCTATAACCTATAACATAAACCTTAACCTATAACCCAAACCTTAACCTATAAACTAAACCTATAACCTATAACCTAAAACCTAAACTTATACTTAACCTTAACCTATAACCCGAACCTAAACCTATAACCAATAACCTAAAACCAAAACCCGATCCCGAACACAAACCCGATTTCCTAAACCTAAACCTTAACCTATAACCTAAAACCTAAACCTATTCTCAAATCCCAAAACCCATAACCTAAACCTAGACCTTAACCTAAACCTATAACCTAAACCAAAACCTATAACCTAAACCCGAACCCGAACCCGAATCCCTAAACCTTAACCTGAACATATAACCTATATAACCTAAGCTTATACCTAAACCTAAAACCTAAACCAAAACCAAAACCTAAACCTAAACCTATAACCTATAACCTAAACCCTATAACCTTAACCTAAACCTTAACCTAAACTTATAACCTAAACCTATTCTTAAATCCCAAAACCTATAACCTAAACCTAAACCTTAACCTATTACCCAACCTAAACCTAAACCTATTCTCAAATCCCAAAATATATAACCTAAACCTAAACCTTAACCTATAACCCAACCTAAACCTATTCTCAAATCTCAAAACCTATAACCTAAACCTAAACCTTAACCTGTAACCCAACCTAAACCTAAACTTATAACCTAAACCTATTCTCAAATCCCAAAACCTATAACCTAAACCTAAACCTTAACCTATAACCCAACCTAAACCTATTCTCAAATCCCAAAACCAATAACCTAAACCTAAACCTTAACCTATAACCCAACCTAAACATATTCTCAAATCCCAAAATCCATAACCTTAACCTAAACCTATAACCTATAACCTAAACCAAAACCTATAACCTAAACCCGAACCCGAACCCGAACCCGAATCCCTAAACCTTAACCTAAACATATAATTTATAACCTATAACCTAAACCTAAAACCTAAACCTATAACTTAAACCTATACCTATAACCTATAACTTAAACTCTATAACCCATAACCTATAACCTAAACCTATAACCTAAACTCAAATCCCTAAACCTTAACCTATAACCCAACCAAAACCTATTCTTATAACCTAAAACTATTCTCAAATCCCAAAACCTAAACCTAAAACCTAAATGTATTCTCAAATCCCTAAACCTAAACCTAAACCTACTCATAATCCTAATCTCAGCTCCCTAACCTAAACTTAAACCTAAACTTGAAAACTCAAACTTAAACCCAATCCTGAACCTGAACCTGATTTCCTAAACCTAAACCTTAACCTATTCTCAATTCCCTAAAGATATAACCTATAACCTATAACCTATAACCTATAACCTAAACCTAAACCTAACCTAAACCTATAACCTAAACTTATAACCTTAATCTAAACCTAAAACCTAAACCTAAACCTAAAACCTAAATGTATTCTCAAATCCTTAAACCTAAACCTTCACCTAATCCTAATCTCACCTCCTTAATCGAAACCTATACTTGAAAACCCAAACCTAAACTCGATCCCGAACCCGATTTTCTAAACCTAAACCTTAACATATTCTCAATTCCCAAAAGCTATAACCTATAACATATAACCTATAACGTAAACCTAAGGCTTAACGTAAACCTATAACCTAAACCTAAACCTAAACCTATATATAACCTTAACCTAAACCAAAACCTATAACCTAAACCTTAACCTATAACCTATAACCTAACCTTGACCTAAACCTAAACCTATAACCTAAAACCTAAATGTATTCTCAAATCCCTAAATCTAAACCTACACGTAATCCTAATCTCGACTCCGTAACCTAACATTAACCTAAACCTAAAACCTAAATGTATTCTCAAATCCTTAAACCTAAACTTATACCTAATCATAATCTCAACTCCAGAACCTAAACCTAAACTTAAACCCAAACCTAAACCCGATCCCGAACCAGAACCCAATTTCCTAAACCTAAACCTTAACCTATTCTCAATTCCCTAAAGCTATAACCTATAACCTATAATCTAAACCTAAACCTAAACATATAACCTTAACCTAAACCTAAAACCTAAACCTAAACCTAAAACCTAAATGTATTCTCAAATCCCTAAACCTAAACCTACGCCTAATCCTAATCTCAACTCCCTAACCTAAACCTAAACCTAAACTTGAAAACCCAAACTTAAACCCAATCCTAAACCTGAACCCGATTTCCTGAACCTAAACCTTAACCTATTCTCAATTCCCTAAAGCTATAACCTATAACCTAAACCTAAACCTAACCTAAACCTATAACCTTAACCTTAACCTAAAACCTAAATGCATTCTCAAATCCTTAAACCTAAACCTACACCTAATCCTAATCTTAACTCCTTAACCTAAACCTAAACTTGAAAACCCAAACCTAAACCCAATCCCGAACTCGAACCCAATTTCCTAAACCTAAACCTTAACCTATTCTCAATTTCCTAAAGCTATAACCTATAACCTAAACCTAAACCTAAAACTATAACCTTAACCTAAACCTAAAACCTAAATGTATTCTCAAATCCCTAAACCTAAACCTATAAACTGCAACATTAACATAAACTTATAACCTAAACCTATAACCTACAACATTAACCTAAACCTATACCTATAACATAAACCTATTCTCAAATCCCAAAACCTATAACCTAAAGCTAAACCTTAACCTATAACCTATAACCCATAACCTAAACCTATAACTTATAACCTAAACTCAATTCCCTAAACCTTAACCTATAAACTAACCTAAACCTAAACCTATAACCTACACTTAGAACCTAAACCTAAACCTAAACCTGTAACCTTAACCTAAACGTAAAACCTAAACCTAAACCTAAAACGTAAATGTATTCTCAAATCCTTAAACCTAAACCTAAACCTATAACCTACAATATTAACATAAACTTATAACCTAAACCTATAACTTACAACATTAACCTAAACCTATACTTATAACCTAAACCTATTCTCAAATCCCAAAACCTATAAACTATCTAGAACTCGAGGCATTGCCACTAATCACTAACATGTCCTACTTGTAATTGACAAGCAAATGGAGATTTTCTTTTCATGATGGTCAGCTCTGCTTGTACATTTTTCAGGTCATAGATACTCGTGGTCAGTATCTGTTCCACTTGGGAAGTGGGTACTTATGGCTACCGATGATCCTCCTTGTAGAAATCGTCAACACGTTTATTTTGGCCTTACAAACCATATGGTGAGACTATTCCTTTTGTGTTAATTTCATTCCTCTTTGAGTTTTTATTAATTCATTAAGAATAAAAAAGAAAATGGTTATACATGATGCACTTCTTTCACTTTGTTTTTCTTTCCCCCAATGGTCACTCCGATTTATGAATTCCATGACTATTTGTAGGGTGATGGAATATATAAAGCTATTGTAGGAAGTGACTTTATCATTACTAGAGTTGCATTTTAAGACAACTCTTCAAATGTCTACATAAATGACCGTGGAAGTAATTTTACAGAAGTCACTAAGAAATTGAAAGGGAAAAGAGTGAACTTGGACAACAATCGGTTTTTGATTCTTCAGGTGGGTGATGGACTGATGGCTGAAAAAGGCCCATTTACTTGTGAAAAAAATATTATACTGTCAAAACATATCTTCTCTTTCAATTCTTTACAATTGAAATTTCAGGGTAAAGTCGAGCAAATTTCTCTAATGAAGCTAAAGATTTGTATTTTCAGCATTATTATAATTGTAATTGATTGAATGAAGGAATGTAATTGATTGTAATTGAATGAATGAATGATTGTAATGGAATGAATGAATGATTATCCAGGTGGTAATTGAATAAACAAATGATTATATTTTTTTAATGTAAAAAATAGCTACGGATATTAACCGTAGCCAATAATCTGACAGTTGTAGCCATTATTAAATTTGTCATATTGCTACGGACTTTTAGCTAAAAATAATAAACGTAGCTGTTTATGCTTACCGCTACAGATATAATTGTTATAGATTATATCCGTAGCTATTGTAACCTATAGCTACAGATTAAATCTGTAGCTATAGGTTCCAAACCTATTGTTACGGCACCTACGACTACGGTCGTGCCACGAACTAGCTATGGACTAAAACCGTAGCCCTATATCTATGGCTACAGATTTTATTCGTAGCCTTTGCTCATTTTTCTGGTTACAAAATCACTATATATTGTTGTGTTTTTGATGATTGCTCTTGTTCATATGAATTGACTGTTGGAATGTTCACCTATGCATAATACATGTTTGATATAATGCAACACTTAGATTTCTCACTATCTTAGAATATGATTATGAATGATTTCTTGATAATCCTGCTCAACTTGTCTAAAACTGGTATAATTTATAGTTTAGTAGTATTAAAGATTTTAAAAGTCGCATTCACCCCCTTTAGGATAATTGGTCGTACATCTGTACTTCAATAAGAGCGGTCTAACTGCAATTTGAATTGGTATCAAAGTGGGTTTCTCTTGAAAGGTTTAACAACTTAGAGGGAGATCTTAATTGAAGTTGGAATTATGGCCAAAGGAGAGAGAACATCGATCTCTCGATCACCTATCATTGATGTATCAAACCATGCATATTGGGAAGCAAGAATGAACTATTTTTTACAGTCTTTGGACTATGATGTTGGGGAAACTGTTGAAAATGGATATGTACCACCAACTAAACAAGTGGTACTTGATAATGGCACCACCATCTCTAGACCCAAATTAAAAGCCATGTGAAATGACTATGAAAAACAAATGAAAGCATGTTAAGTCAAAGCAATGAATGCTATTTACTGTGCAGTTTCATAAGAAGAATTTAATCAAATTAGTATGTGTGGAACTTCAAAAGAAGCATGGGATTTATTGGAAACTACCCATGAAGGAATAAGCACAGTAAAGTGGTCAAAGCTACAAATCTTGACAACCCAATTTGAACATATAAAAATGGACGAACATAAGACATTTATAGAGTTTTTTACAAAGTTAAAATCATATGTAACTTCATGTGGAGACTTAGAGAGAAAATATCAATACCTAAAGTTTGTAGGAAAATCTTGAGTCCTTACCAGAATGCTTCAACTCCAAAGTCACAACCATCGAAGAATGTAGAAATATTGATGAAATGAAGGTAGAGGAACTGATGGGTTCTCTACAAACCTTTGAGTTACACTTCAAAACACCCACAATGTTCTCAAGGCCTCTAAAACTATAACACCTATTGAGGAGGAAGAAAGTGAGAACGAAGATGTTGATGAAGAGGTGGCTCTTTTGGTCAAATGGTTCAAAAAATTCTTCAACAAGAATACTGGAAAAACATACAACTATAAAGGGAAACAATCAGACAACAAGTGCCAAATATGCGAATCTTTCAGAAAGTCTAAAGAGCCCTAATGTTACAACTGCCAAAAGTATGACCATCTATCCACTGAATGTCCCACAAAGAAATTAAAGGGAAAGGCTATGACAACCACATGGGATGACACCGAAGACTCCAGCTCAGAAACTATTGAGTTTGAAAGTGATGGAGAAGTCATTGAAAATACTCATGGTCTCTACTACAGTCATCCCTAATCTAAAAGACAATGAGGAGATAGATGAACAACATACCAAAGAGGTATCCTCTTTGGATGATGAAGAAGAAGAAGAAGAAAGAGAAAGCGTACATGATGCTTATGATCGACTCTACACTCATAGCATTAATGTCTTAAAAAAGCCTGGCATTGTTGATAATAAAAACAAGCAACTACAAAAAGATTTGGATGGACCATTAACTATGAATACTCATTTGATTAACGATCTTTAGCAGTACCATGTTGACAATGACAAACTTGAAAGGACAATAACATCTCATATCATTGAAATAAAAGAGTTGAACAAACTGATTAAACATTTAGAATCTGAAAATGAAAAGCTGAAATCTGAAAATGTACATCTAAATTCTGAAAACCATAAACTAAAACTAGATGTAGAAAAATTAAAACAATCAGCTAAACTTATTCATAGGTTTTCCCAAAGCAATGAAAAATTTGAGAGACTTCTAGGGACGGGAAGAAGTTTTAGGGATAAGAGAAGCTTGGGTTATGAAACTAGGAAATTAAGCCTCTCTCTTGTACCTCCTATGGATGAGAAAATATTTGCCTCTAGAAGCTACACAAGAGCTACTCTTATTTTTCATGCATGTGGAGACTTGGGACATTACAAATTTGAATCTCTTGCATTTGGACAACCCCACTCCACTTCCGGATTAAGCCCTATAAGAAAATTCAGACCAACCGGAAAGGTAGTGTGAAAATCAAAGAGTCTTCCAAAGAAAATGCCAAATGAGAGGAGAAAATATCTCAGTCTTCCTAAAATGACTAAGAGGATGGAGGAATTGTTAAATCAAGTAGGTCAACTAAATCAAAAAACCAAAGAACTGGTGAAACAAGGGAATTTGAATCAGTTGCCTGAAAAATCCAAAGCACCCATGAACAACCACCCTCAAGGAGAAAATAAAAGGAAAGCATCATCTCTAGAGAGGATGGTCACCAAATGGGTGGTAAAAAATGAGAACAACTGCCTTATAATTCATATCGCGCTTAAAGCAGGAAATAGTTCTAAATGGTATCTTGATAGCGGTTGCTCCAGACATGA
This sequence comes from Magnolia kwangsiensis, assembly GCA_037074715.1. Taxonomy (NCBI): domain Eukaryota; kingdom Viridiplantae; phylum Streptophyta; class Magnoliopsida; order Magnoliales; family Magnoliaceae; genus Magnolia; species Magnolia kwangsiensis. The sequence goes on from CM073588.1 coordinate 64,566,491, forward strand.
CAGGTGACCGGACCCATTTTTTTGACTACTCAAAATTTGATAGTGGGTCGGTTACATTTGGAGATGGAAGCTCTGCCAAGATAGTAGGACATGGGATAATAGTTGGGCCTGGCTTGCCTACGATTGAAGAAGTTCGAGGGACTAAAACACAATCTACTAAGTATTTTCCAGATTTACAAAAAATTAAAATTAAAAAAAAAAATACTCAATCACATTCTCCAAAGACATGTACAAGATCTCAGACCTTATAGGTAAATTGATTATGAAAGGTCTTTACACAAGTGACAACTGCTATGTGATTGAAAGCAGTGGAGAAAATGTCTCATCCTCAAGATGTCACATGGTCTTAGACAATGAATCTAAGGCTGTGCTTGTTAACATTGAATTTTTGCACTTAATGCGGAATTGGAAAAAGATTCCGTGTTGTGTGGTGTTTGTTAATGCGTTGTTAACGAGGAAGACGGAAAGCGCTAAGTGGCTTTTCACTGAATTCTTTCCGTGATAGGAGTTTGGCTTAATGGTGAACGCCGAAAGCGCTTCGTGATTTTTCATAAAACAAAAATTTTTGCTTCCAAAAGTGCCCCTTTTCATGTTACTACAACAATTTTTTTCTTTTAAATTGTTTGCGCAATACAAAATCAACCTTTAACCTGTGAAACTTATTTATGCCCCCACCATGATTTATGTGTTTGATCCATACTGTCCATCAACTTTTTCAAATCATTTAAGGTGTGAGCTAATAAAAGAAGTAGGTCTAATGATTAATTGGATCACAAGGTGGGGATTGAATGTCCACCGTTAAAAACTTCTTGAGAGTTGGAGAAGTTTCGGATCAAGATGATATTTGTGTTTTCACTTCATCCACATCTACATAATGAATAGGTTGGATGGTAAAAACAAAAAAAAAAAAAAAAAAAAAAAAAAAAAAAAAAAAAAAAAAAAAAAAAACACTTCATAGTGGCCCTTAAAAAGGTTTCAACAATGGATGTCATTATCACTGCAGCATCTTTTGGTGTGGTTCATGGAAGCTGTGGACCTGCTTCATCTTTCGTATTATATATTAAAATAATATGAGAAAAATAATGAACAACTTAGATAAAATATTTACATCACGGTGGGCCCCACAGAGCCCTGCTCAGACCATCCTGGTGGGGGTAGGATGCAATCCGCGTTCGAAGCGGATGGGCTGGGAGCCTGGGATGGATTAGGAAGTGGATTGGCTAGTGTATTGACGTCAGCAAGTTTTATGGGTCCCATCATGACATATTTGTTATATCTAAACCGTCCATCCATTTTTCGAGCTCGTCTAAGGCTTGAGCCGAAAAATAAGATAGATCTAAAGATAAACTGGACCACACTACAAAAAGCATTGGGGGATTAAACGTCTACCATTGAAACCCTTTTAGGGTCACAGAAGTTTCGGATCAATATGAAATTTGTTTTTCCTCCTCATCCAGATATTTTTGACCTTATGAATAGATTAGATGGAAAATAAACATTACAGTGGGACCTGTGAATTTTTTAATGGTGAAAATCATTATCCCGCTGCTATTTTTAGTGTGGTCCATTTGAGTTTTGGATATGATTCATTTTTTGGATAATTCTCTAAAATGATCTTGAAATTTTGATGAATAGCGTGGATATAATAAATACATTATTGTAGGACCCATGTAACTTTGATCTCTTTGAACCGTTTGTACAACTCGGACCACGAGGAGTGTCGGAACTCGTCTTGGACATAGATTTCCTGTGAAAGCCTTTCGCAGGAAGTTCCTGCACTGAAAATGCAAGTGGGGTCCATCAGGATGTTTGTGAGAAATCCTCACCATCCATCCATTTTGTGAGTTCATTTTAGGACATGAGGCCAAAGATGAACCATATCCAATGCTCAAGTGGCCCAAAAATGTGATAATTAAACGTCCACAGTTGAAATATTCATGGGGCCACTGAAGTTTTGAATCATGCTAATATTTGTGTTTTCAGCTCATTCCAGTAGGAATGACGTTATTAACGGTATGGATGGCATGTAAACATCACTGTCGAACCAGGGAGGTTTCAATGATAGGAATTTCCCTAAATACCTTTTCCTTTAGGATGGCCCACTTGAGTCTTGGATCCTGTTCAATTTTGTCCTAATCTCCTAAAATTAACTCACAAAATGGATGGACGAAGTGGATTCCTGACAAACATTGCAGTGGGTCCCACCTAAGTTCCCTGCGAAAGGATTTTGCAAGAAATCCACGTCCGCTCCTCTTCTCACGACATGTATCTACATTAGATACTCCCCCTTCCACCAGCCCGGTGGGTGGTGGTCTATGCTCTATGGCCCCCATGATGTATGTGTTTCATCCATTCCATTCATCCATTTTTATATATCATTTTATGTCTCTATCCCAAAAATAAGAGGGATATAAATCTCAGGTTGACCAAACCATAGGAAAACAATAGTGATTGGATATCCACCATTAGAATCCTCCTAAGCTCACTGTACTATTTATTTGACATCTAATGTGTTGATTAGGTCATACATGCCCAGAAGAAGTGAAAAAACAAAAATCAACTTGATTCAAAACTTTTATGACCCTAAAAGGTTTTCAATAGACAAAGCTCATTCAACACTGTTTCCTATAATGTGGTCCACTTGAGATTGGGATATACCTCATTTTTGGTCTCATATTAGAAAATGATCTATAAAAATATGTGGACAACATGGATGAAACACATACATCATGGTGGGGCCCACAGAGCATGCAAATCATTAATTTTTTATCTATTTTTATGAATAATGATATTTTAATTTTCTATTAAGTACTTTATAGTTTATTTAAATTAAATAAAATAATTTTATTTTCATTTAATAAAAAATAATTTCTTTATAATGTAAAGCATTTCCAAACAGGAGATAAATAGGGGCAAATGTGTCAAATTAACATATTTCAGACATTTGAGATGTTTGTTAACAAACAGATTGTTTCAAATTCAGTACTTAATTTTCAGACTTCAACCATAGTTACCAAACAAGTTTTTTTACTTTTGATTTCAGATTCAGGCTTCAAATTTCAGATTCAGGCTTCAGCTTTCAGATTCAAGCTTTAGACTTCAGATTTAACAAACGGGGCCTAAGTTGTGGCATCAAAGACTTGGGCACATACACTACCGAAACTTGGTCAAACTAAGTTCAAAAAATTTGGTAAGAGGACTCCCTAAGATTGGGAAGGAAGAAAAGATTGTGTGCGGTGATTGTCTCAAAGGAAAATAGATAAAAGTGGGACATGATAAGACAACCATTGTAGCAACTTCCAAACCACTTGACTTACTACATATGGATCTAGTGGGTCCCACCAAAGTTGAGAGCCATGGCAAAAAGAGATATTTCATGGTAATGGTAGATGATTATTTCAGATTCACTTGGGTTGTGTTTCTTTGGGAAAAATCTGATGCATTTGAGGAATTCAAGAAATTAGCAAAACGACTCCAAACTAAAAAGGGATACTACATAAAGCGTATTCGGAGTGATCATGGAGGAGAACTCGAGAATGACCGATTCTAAAAGATTCGTGATGAATATGAAATCTGGCATGAATTCTCAGCTCCAAAAACACCACAACAAAATAGAGTGGTTGAAAGAAAAAAAAAACAGGGTGTTGCAAGAAATGGGCTTTGTTGTGCTTAATATAGTAAAAACATGACAAAAAATTTTTAAGCCAAAGCCGTCAACACCTCTTGTTATATAATCAATAAAGTATATCATAGAGCAGGATTGAACAAAACTCTATATGAATTGCAGTGTGAAAAATAGCCTAGTATTAAATGTTTTTATGTCTTTGGTAGTAAATGCTACACTCTTAGAGACAGGGAACAACTAGGTAAATTTGACTCTAAAAGTGACGATGGTATTTTCTAAGATATTCTATGAATAGTCGTGCTTATAGAGTTTATAATTTGAGGACTCTTACAATTCAAGAAATAGTCAATGTAGTTGTTGATGACTAACTTCATAACAAAAATGGTCCCCCAATTAATGTGGAGGATGATGTGGATCCATGCATAATAGGTAAATCTGATAACAAATCCACCTCTCCTCTTGAACGTTAATTGTCGAGTAACATGCCATTTATCAAGGATCATCCCCTCAATTAAATCATTGGAGATCCTAGTACCAATGTGAAAACTTAATGACTACTTGAGGGCATTTACGGTCATCTCTGCTTCACCTCAAAAATTGAGCCAAAAAATGTTATAAAAGCACTAAAAAATGAATACTGGATTGCACCCATGCAAGATGAACTGCAACAGTTTAAAAGAAATGAGATATGACAATTAGTTCCCAGGCCACAAGGAACAAATATCATCGAAACAAAATGGATCTTTAAGAACAAGTCTAATGAATCAGAGAATGTCATGAGGAACAAGGCTAGACTCATACCGCAAGGTTACTCACAAATTGAGGGGCATTGATTTTGATGAAACCTTTGCTCTAGTAGCGCACCTTGACTCTGTAAGAATTCAAATTGTTTTAAATGGACATGAAGAGAGCTTTCCTGAATGGTGTACTTGAGGAAGAAGTATACATTGAGCAACCAAAAGGATTTTTTGATCCCAAACATCCTCAACACGCATACCGATTGAGTAAAGCACTCTATGGTCTTAAGCAAGCACTCCGAGCATGGTATGAGCACTTGACGCAATTTTTACTAGACCACCAATTTTGCAAGGGGTGTTGATAAAATACTATTTACACAAAAGATTGCGAATACCTTACTCATAGCTCAAATTTATGTGGATGACATAATCTTCAGATCCACTTGTGAAGATGCTACTCATGAATTTGGTGAATTAATGAAATCAAAATTTGAGATGAGCATGATTGGTAAACTAAATTTCTTTATGGGGTTACAAGTGAAACAAACGCAAAATGGGATCCTTGTATGCCAGTCCAAGTATGCAAAGGAATTGGTAAAAATATTTAGACTTGAATCTGGCCGTACCCATCATACTCCCATGAGCACCACTCTTAAACTTTCAAAAGATATAGATGGCAAGAGTGTAGGCTAATACTTGTACCGCAACATAATAGGAAGCTTACTATGTGAACCGGCCGGACATTGCTTTTAGCATAGGTGCATGCACTAGATTTCAGTCAGATCCTAAAGAATCACACTCATCCGCGGTTAAAAGAATCATAAAATACATGGTAGGGACTATACTGATTTCGGCTTATGGTACCCATTTGATACATCTACCATAATTTCTGATTATTTAAATGCAAATTGGGCCAGAAATATTGATGACCACAAATCAACCAGCGGTGGCTGTTTCTACATCGGCAACTATCTTATATCTTGGCATATTAAGAAACAAAATTTGATATCATTGTCTACTAATGAGGCCGAATACAGCTGGTAGTTGTTGCACATAACTTCTTTGAATAAAGCAAATGTTGCTGGATTATGGCATTGAACAATCCACAATAACACTATTTTGTGATAACACTAGTGTCATTAATATCTCAAAAAATCCAGTTCAACATTCAAGAACAAAACACATTGACATCTGACACCACTTTATACATGAACTTGTAGAAGAAAATATTATTGTGTTGGATTATGTGCCTACCGAGCGACAACTTGCTGATATATTAACAAAGCCCTTGGATGTCAATAGATTTGGAGACCTCCAAAAATCTGTTGGAGTATGTGCGATCTAACATCTTCTGTAGTCCATGAGTGTTTAATGTTATATGCGAGGCCTCATGATTCTTTTTGAACATAAGATAGGATATGTTATTTGGTTCTCTTTATTTTTTTTTATATTTTGTATAAATTTTGCTAAGTGTACAAAGCTTGATATATAGGTATATACTTATGTACATCTCATTATTCTAGTCGTACCATGCAGAAAAAGCTGGAACTTAGTGACTTGATGAAACATTCAATGACATTAAAGTTACCTTCAATGACATCGAAGTATGCACAAGAACTGAATCATTATAGGAGGTTCGATGTCATCGAACATCTATTCGATGTCATCGAAAAATTCACCTTCGATGACATCGAAGAATCTCGTCAGTATAAAAATTGAGTGCACACTGAAACCCCATTCTCACCATTTTTTTCAGGCACTTCTTTCTCTCTTCCTTCTCTTCGGTGGATGTTTGGTGGACAATCACTGGTAAAAAACCTCTCATCCATTTCCTAGTTTGGTAAATCTCTCTATCTTAATCTCCACTTTCATTTTCTTTACCTTAGGATTCTGATTTGGGGATTTTTGTTTGGGTTGGAGATTTCCTTGGGATTGTGCATTTCCTTTTCTTCTTAGTATATCCCTTACTTACACCATGCCTAGAGAGAAAGGCAATGCCCTGGTGTAAGGGGAAGCCTCTAGACCATTAAGATACAAGAAATTATTTACACAGTAATGGGCAAAGGCTCCTACGGAACCCTCAGCTCTGGCTTCCCCTGCCTCACGACAAGGGACGCCAAACCGTAGTGCTCCTCAAAATGAAATCCTTGACCCACCTGTTCCTCCACTCAGTGCATCACTGCTAGAAAAATATCAGGGGAGGCACCTATTCTATGAGCGGCGAGTGGACAAGGAATGTATTCGACCCTTCGGGATTAAATTACTCCTAATTGTCATATGATGGGAACAACTCTTGAATTTTGGTGGCATTACCCCGCAACGAGGATGTATATCAATTCTTGGCAAACTGTCACTCTCCTGTCCTTAACCCGTCATCTGTGTCCGTCACTATTGAACAGTCCAACATGATCATCACTATTGACATGGTCGCCCGACTACTCAATCTCACTTTGTCCCCTATTGGACTTTCTGACTTGGACACCGATGATCCCACAGTCTGCTCTTTGATCACAAAATACATTTGCGGTGGACAAGAAGTCCCATGGTGTGAGACCCGACCCGATTTTGCATGTGTACATGAGTGTGTATGAGTGTACATTTCATTTCTTGTGGTCCCGCGTTCCTACCGGTTGAATTCCGGTAACCTGCGACCTTTGAATTGTGCTTGCGGTCATCCTTGAGTCCAGTTACGTAGACCCGACTAGGATCGAGCTGAGACCTATGCCATTGCGACCGCTTCGTCATTGCGGTTCCGACGCTGCGTCTTGTGCGTCCATCCGATGTGTGGATCATAAGTTATGTATGTTTCATTTTATGGCCCTTAATTTTAATCATGTGACCTACCTTGGAGTGGTGCATGTGGCCCACACTCCCTCTTTTGTACAAGTTCTAACACACATTACACACACCACCTATGTAAGACCCGTATCCTAATTCGCACTGTTCCGTTGATTCCCGCGACCCTTCTCGTCAGATTCCGGCAATCCGCGACTTATGGTTGACGTTGCGCACGACCGTAAGTCGTATCCTATTCATTTGAGCCTGTTTAATCCAAGACTTGTATCGTTGCGACCGCACCATCGCCGCGGTTCCAACGCCGCAACTCACGCACCGATCTGATACCCAGACGATGAGATACGGACCCACGTTCAGTTCGAGCAAAAACACCGCGCGTTGCAAATCCCAAGGAATCTCTACAATATGTCCCATCAATCTCATCAATCACCCATCAATCACCTCTCATGTCAAGTACACACACACCCATGCTTCCTTTCTCCACAAGACAAGCAACCACCTAAGTCAACTAACCTCTCACTTCACCCATCACTCACTTCACCCATCACTCACCTCACCCATCACTCACCTCACATCACTCCATCTCTCATTAATCACACCTCTCTCTCTCTCATTTCTCAACACTTCAACCCAAGCAAGGGAGAGCATCCAACGACCAAGTCTCCCCATGGAGAGAAGTGCATATGTGAGGCCCACTTTCCACTCCCAAATCTCCCATCCTAGCCATCTATTCCTCATCTCCACCATCAAAGTGAAGCTCTAGGAGACCGGCTATCCAACGGACCAAGAAGATCAAGAGGTGGGTGCTTCTATAGGGTAGATTTATGTGTTTTTATGGTGGACCAAGTGAGGCCCACCGATCAATGGTGTGGATCTCACTTGGGACCTTTATTTGTGGCCGATGGACCACTTGGATCATCATGATCGTTCCATGATGGGGCCATTCTCCATGGACCCCATCATGATGTTTATTTCATTTCAAAAAGGTCATCTAGACCGTCCATAACGGTGGAGAATGGATCTCCACCGTTAATTTACATTTTTGATGGTCCTTCGTTCAAAGGGGTCCGTTGTTGTATGATTTCATGTAAGGGAGGGCCCATAATGACGGGGACCCTCCATCATAAGCCGTGACCCACTCTCCATGTCTCTCTCTCTCTATTTTATTTTTATTTTTAATTTATTTTATTTTATTTATTACAAAAGAATGGGGTGGCCCACTTGAATAGATCCCATCTTGATGCATTTATTTTATCCAAGTGGGGCCCACCTTTCACGCCATTCCCATGCCGCCCATCATGTGGTGGCCCACTTCATCAGGGCCTACCATTTGAGAAGAAAAAAAATATATATATATAATAAATAAAATTATATAACCGTCCAGCGTCCCAGACGCTGGACGTTGTGAAGGAAAAAGAAAAAAAAAATGAATGAAAGAAGAGATTTTGGGTGGCCTCCTTGCATAGGCCCACCCTGATGCTTAAGTCTGATCCAAGCCGTCCATCCCCTTCCCCGTCTCATTTTAGGCGTTGAGCCGAAAAATGAGGTTGATCGGGGTATCTAGTGGGCCATAGTGTTGGAAACAATATCTGTACCGTTGAAATCTAACCAGATTTTTATTACCCGCTGAAAAATGTTCGATATTGGTCTTGATAGGTCTGTTTTAGCCTTGGGAATGTGATGGACGGAGTGGATTTACTCGGGGGGGCTCGCACATCTGAAAATCCTCAGGGAATCAGGTTTTCAAAAAAAAAAATAATAATAAGAAAGGAAGGAGGCGTCTGCTGCTGCAGACGGTGCAGGCAGCGCCTGCGGCCGCTGGCAGGCAGACGCCAGGCCGTCCACGGCTCCACGGGAGGGCCCCACCATGATGCATATTTTGTATTCACACCGTTCATCAGATGGCCCACCCACTGACGTGGCTCCCCTCCAAATTTCAGGTCCATCCAAGATTCAGGCGGCCCACACCACAAGAAACAGTGGTGATTACAATCTACCATTGAAATCCTTTTGGGGTCCACAGAAGTTTTGGACCAAGCCGAAATTTATTTTTGTTATTCACCCAGGTCCCTATGACCTTATAAAGGGATTGGATGGATTATAAACATTTTGGTGGGCCCCACATGGGACCCACAGCGATGTATGTGGCTGAATTCCACCGTCCGTACGGACGGTGGAGCCCAATACAATATATGTGTGTGGGCATACGTGGGTGTGTACGCGTGTGTGTGTGCATGTGTGTATGCATGTGTGAGTGCACATGTGCGTGTGCATGTAGGTGTGTGTATATACAATATTATATATATTTCCTATAATATGGTGTGTATATATATATATATATACATATATATACTTACCTATGTATATATACTGTATATGTATTATATAGTATATTAAAGTTTTGGTGGGCCTTCATGTGACCCCGCCACGATGCATATGTTGCATCTAAACCGTCCATTTATTCGTTTTTATAAAATTATTTTATGGCATGGGCCAAAATGAGACAGATCTATGGTTCAAATGGGCCACCATGACACGTGTATAGGGCCCTTTATTGATTTAACTTTGGCCATTCATTGAGGCCTACCTTGGTATATATATGTGAGGACTAAATGGTCACCCATTTGGTACATATAAGGGCTACGGGATTAAGCTCATCTGGCATTATAATGCCCATGGGTTTGGGCCCATTTGACATATGCAATACCCATGGGATCCGGCCCACCTACTCTATATAAAGCCCCTGGGAACAAGCCCATTTGATGTGTATGGGGCACAAAGGGAGTAGCCTAGTTGATATATTTATGTGCATAGGCCCATCTAGTATGTTTAAAGCCCAAGTTGTGAGACCACTTTAATGTATTTCAAGGCCCATGGATCGTGGACCATTGCAATGAACATAAGGCTCATTAGTGAGGCCCATTAATGCAAACCATTTAGTAAATGTGAGGCCCATGTAATACGACCCATTTGAATATATCTAAGGCCCAGGAATCAACGCCTAACGGATGTCCTTAGGGTCCATTGCAATGTACGTTTCTCATGGTTCGTGAAATGATATTTATGGCAAACCGTGCCTGGGAAACAATGTTGGTTTGACGTCCACATTGTATATACAATGTTGGTTAAATGTCCGCATTGTAACTCTCTTTAGGGCCCATTGATAGGTCCATACCCGTTGCTATTCATTGCCTTATAGCATGCTTAGTATAGCCTCATGACTCATGCCCATACGCATCATATGTATGCTTGATTTGAGTAATGACTGATCATAGCATACGCCATTGGGCAGACCATCTATGGGGCTCGTTATGTGACTGAGCGCCTCACATGATCGCGCAGTACGCGCTGGATTGCTGCATGTTTTGACAGCGTGATTCATGCATCTCGCATACGTATGACTTGATCACTGCACGCCCTAGCGACATCAGGGCCATGGCTCCACAGGTACATCGTGGATGGCCGTATGGGATACCGAAAATGCATATTCTAGCACTGTGGGCACTTAGGATGTCCTTGGGTGAGAGTCCCAGAACCTTTTTGGTACCAGGAGATGCTCCAACGTCTAGACCGAGTGGATACATGAGCGCCCGAGTGCCGAATACCAGTAGGCCGCGTCTCCCACTGTGTCGTGGTCGGTTGGAAGGGGGTGTGGCCTTATCCGCCTGAGTGAGAGGGCTATAAGCTAGGCTGAGTTTGACTAGCTCGCAAATGAGTCCGCTATCGACGAGCCGGGTAGGTATTGGCATACTACTGGTCAGGCGGATAGTGAGGTCTTATCCGCTTGCTTGACTGTGCAGCTAGGGAGGTGACAGTCTCTGCGAAGTGTATTAGACCCCGGTGATACCCAGAGAAGAACTATACTGATATACGTATTTGAGGAGTACCGACTTGCTTGGATTGCATTTCGCATATGACATTTGGCTATGTAGGCCTTGCATTGCATCGGTGTGGCCGATGGCATTCATATCTCGCATCATGCCTTGCATTACACAGCCTTGGTATATTCATGGACTTACCGCATACTTCCGCATTGTTCTGATACTGTACACTTGGTGTTTGCCTTACGCACACACTTACACCACCCTCTAAGCTTTTGTAAGCTTATGCACGATAGTTGCGTGCAGGTAGCATTGGACGACAGCAGCACTGAGACAGGAGTGTACATCAGGACCTTTTGGAGCTTTTTGATCACCTTGTATTTCCCTTTCTGCATTGTACTTAAAATTGTTGTTATAGTGGATATGTGGTGATGTTGTTTTGTGACTTGATTATGTCTGTGGTTATGCTTCTTTACAAAAAAAAAAATTCATTCTGAAAATCCTCCTTGTAGGATCCCAGGATTGGAATCTGGCATTAGATTATCAGAAGCCGAGAATGGGGCACTACGGAGGCTGTCGACACCGGATTCGGCAATCGGGATTCATGTGAATCCGATTTTCGGGTTCGGGGCGTGACAACCTAAATCTCCATAACTCACACTACCAAGACCTCACACATCACCCACACCTAACCTACCCTAGCAACATTATTTCTAACTCCCTACTACAATGATTACTCTTCACTATCCAAGGCAAGAGAGAGATGATTGCTTGCCTTGAAATCTCCTTCCTCTCTTTTTCCCTCTCATTTATCTCCCTCTCTCTCTCTCTCCCTCTCTCTTCTATTCTTCTCTAGTAACTTTCTTCCATTTTTTCAGCCCACTTTCCCTCATATATCCCCACATCTAACTATTGAAATAAGATCTCAACCATAGATCCATGTACCTTGGAGCTTGAAGACCATCTTGGAGATGTTTGGTTGAAGACCTTGTAGGTGGGTGTGCTTGTACTTAGAACCTTAGGATCTTCATTCCCTCTTCTTATTTCTCTTCTTCACCTCATGCTTGAAGCATGTGGGGCCCACCAAATGATAGTGGAGGCCCCATGTCTTCTTGGATGTGGTCATTGGCCCATCCTTTTGTGCATGCATTACTCATGGGTAGGGCCATTCTCCATGGACCCCACCATGGTTTCTTTTCTTAGTTTGAAGGATCCTTAGGTCATCTAGACCCTTGATCCTTAGTGGAGATGGCATCTCTACCATTGAATTTTGATTTGAAGATGCATGCATGGGTAGATCTTGTAATCCCATCAATATAGTGGAATGTATATGCATGAGTGATGAGGGGAAGGGCCTCAATGTGGCGAAGGCCCTTCCCTTGTGGCTGGATCTTTATTTTTCTTTGTTAATAATCTTCTGATCATGAGTGTGTGGCCCACCTTGTGGACCAAAAATATCCAGACCATCCATGGAGGGTGGACGTCCATGACAGTCCACCCTTGGACGTTGGAGCCCTTAATCCACCTATATGGGGCAAATGCAAGGGGTATTATGTAATGGGAAGGGTTTGGATGTTTGTGGGGCCCACTAGGGTGGTCCATACCATGATTTTCTTGGATTAAATCCTCCTTGTAGGATCCCAGGATCGGAACTTGCCTCAGGAGCCGAGAATGGGATACTATAGAGGCTGTTACAACCAGAACCAGCCATCGGGTTCCTTGGGATTCTGGTTACCGAGTCTGGGGCATGACACATGGCATCAAGGGAATGCCCAAAAAACCAAGTACATACTACCCAAGTATCGAGTCCTTCATGCTATCTTCACCACGAATGCATACTCACGCAATACCAATCGTGTGGATCTCACTCCGTTCATGCTTGTGATCTTGTATAGCGTCGCAATGGGTATTAAGTTGTCTTCCTTCCTCAATCCTTCACCAAATTATCTTCATTGTTCACAGCACCAGGATAACTCATCTTCCTTTCCCACATATCATATATATGTTGCGTCAAGAGTGTGGTTTGGAGAGGACACCCATGCAAAGATGGAGGTTGGGGAGACAAAGGCTCCCACAGATGATGAGGTCCGACCTTCGTTAATCCTTCCAAACACACCTGACTCTGCACACACGACGACATTAGTGCCATTAGGATAGCATTGGCTCCATTCTCCACGGACATATTTGAGTCAAGGAGTGACTCGATCAATATGATGAGCGTTTGGCGAGGAATGAGGAGCAAATGTTGAGTATAGAGCGGATGGTCGAAGCCTTGCAGTGTATAGCGTAAAAAATCGTAGAGATGATGACTTGTTGTCGTGATGACTCTATTCCCTATGATGCCAAACCTATACCACAGTTGAGCATTCTTCGCATACATGTGTGTTTGTATGATAGCTAAGGTATATGTATCTTTTTGCTACCCTAGCTTTTGTGTGTGTGTGTGTGCGACGTTAGTTACATTCTCTTAGGGTTTGTGCTACTTTTCTGGTTTTAGATATTATTGCACATGGTTTGGGCTATTTGTTTTTAAATGATGATTACTTTTTGATGCTCATGCCATTTTGGGCAGTCTAGCTTTATATATGTGTGTGTGTGTGTGTGTGTGTGTGTGTGTGTGGCATTTGTTTTGTTGGTTCTCACATAATGCTTGTTCTAAATTCCTTTATATATGCATATGGGTGCATATGGGTAATTTTTATGCTCAAGATATGCGATTCTCTTCCAATATATCTAAATTCTTCAACTTCAGTTATGTAAAGTGATATTAATTTATATAGATTGACCCTTTGCCAATGACTGACAAAAAGATGGAGAACAATATTCCCATTATTATATACATATGTTTAATGACAATGGTGATGTAGGAATATAGGTGGAGTAACAGCTCAAGTATCACACCTTATTTTTGTGAAAATGTAATGTTTGAGTTGTAAAATTGTGTAGTTTTAGTTGTATGTACAATTTAGTTTTCCTAGGTGTTTTGTCACATAATTGACAAAGGGGGAGATTGAAAGTGCCCTTGTTTGTCAATTAATGTGACAGTTAAGACAAAGAGTCTAAGTGAGCCCCACATGAAAGACTACAAGCTGAAGACTCCACAAGGTGAAGGTGTTCAAAGATTTACAAAGGTAAACTAGACCTCACATCCCATGACCAAAACACCTTAGGTAATAATATCCCTTAAAATTGGTCTAATCCTTCTCAAAACTAACAATGAAAAAATCTCAAACTCTTCGATTACATCGTATTGCCTTCGATGACATCAAAATTCAAATTTCAACGACATCGAAGAATGTTCGATGACATCGAATAATTGAATGCGATTGTCTAGCAAGCTCTAAGCATTTTCAAAGAAAATCCCAATGACATCGAACGTCACTCGATGACATCAAGCAAATTGGTCTAGCACTTGTATAAATATATTACTGCAAGGTTTCGATGTCATCGAGTTAACATCAAAGGAAACTTTGATGACATCAAACCTTAACAGAATATGCCCATTTTTTTACCATTGGGATTTTTGCCTTTATATTTGAGGGCTTGCTTTCTTAGTTCGGTGTGAGAAAAATTGTGAGATTTAAGAGAGTTATTGCTCTAGGAATACTACCAACCATCTTAAATCCCTTTTCTTGTAGGAGTTCATCATTCAACCCCATCTTAAATGCAATCATTAAAGAATCAATAGATTGGATTGAAGAATGAACTCCACCATTCAAAGATCTTCCAACAACTCATTTATTGGTAAATCATTGAGCTAGAATCCTGTGAATGTATAACATCCTTGAATCTCATTAATACTTAAAGACCAACATTCAATAGAGAAGATTTCCCAAAATACCTTGACCCAACACCAGCAACTTGCATTGGAAGCATCTACAACTGTTGAAGATCAAGGGAGCTGAAGACTCTTCATCAACAAGGGAGATCATCTTTAGTATGTGGTAAAAATGGGGCTCACCCACTTACAAGCAAGTTCTTAGAGTCCATAAAATCTGTAGAGTCCATAAAATCTGAAGACCTTTCCTTGTCTAGGGTTAGGATTCAAAGTTTGTTTCTCAAATTCGCTAAGACCTTTTCGTAGGCCTTCGACGGGAGAATACGTATAGAGTCCTTGTGTAGGCCATTTACCTTGTGTAGGCATGTGTTTATCTTGTGTAGGCAACTAGTACGTACATACCTTGTGTAGGTTGTGAAGGTTTATAATTAACCTGATTTAAAACCATTAGATAGTGAAATCCAGTACACTTTAGGATAGAATGCACTAGCAGGAAGTGGAGTAGGCATATAGTTGAACCACTATATATTGTTGTGTTTGTGATGATTGTTCTTATTCATATGAATTAACTGTTAGAATGTTCACCTATGCACAATACATGTTTGATATAAAGCAGCACTTAAATTTCTCACTATCTTATAATATGATTATAAATGATTTCTTAATAATCCTTCCTAACTTGTCATAAACTGGTAGAATTTATAGTTTAGCAGGATTAAATATTTTAAAAGTCTTATTCACCCCCCTCTAGGACACTTGGTCATATATCCATACTTCAATAGGAGCGGTCTAACTGTAATTTCAGAAGTTTGGTTACTATTAAGCTAAAAATGGAGACACATTGCTACTAGCATGATCCCACACACCATCATCATCGACAATGGGACGCCCTTCATGAAAAAAAAAAAAAAAAAAAAAGAAGCGAAGAAGAAGATGAATGAGTTCCTCAAGAAGCTCAAAATTAGAAGACATCATACTACTTCCATATACACCTTGGGCTAATCGGACGTCCATACACATGGCTACAGGTGCAACTCTATACAAGCTAACTTATGGAATGGAAGTAGTCATACCAATCAAAGTTGAAATTCCATCTTCATAAGTACTGATGGAGAGTGAAGTTAGGAAGTAGAAAGCTTGATATGATCAATTACATCTAGCAAAAAAAAAAATAGTGCATGCATGCATTGAGCCACTCACAATGTCATTAAAAAAGGTCTAATTGGGCCTATAACAAGCGGATCCGAAAGAAAGCTTCAAAGCCAGCAACATGGTAATGAAGTGTATCTTACTGTAGTACCAAACTCTAGGGGCAGGTTCAAGCCCACATTAGATGGCATGTTAATCATGTGTAAGGTATTCCCAAGAGGCACCCTTCGTCTCACCAATCTACATGGTAAAGATCTCCCCAAGCCAATCAACGCCGAAGATCCATCATGGTTAGTACTTCTTGCCAATGTTAATGGGTGTGGTTGTAAAGCTATGGCTAATGGAAAAGGTTAGCCATCTTGAGATTTCACTTCATCCCCAATCCTAATAAGTGCTCAAATAAAGGGGTACAAAAAGAGAGAAGAAAATGAAGAATGAATAAGTGTAGCAATAAAAGAGAAAAGAAAGGAAAGAATGAATAAGATCCCATGTAAAGAAAATGGCCAATAAATAAATAAATAAAAAGAAAATTGAATAAAAGCCCATGTAAAATAGTTAATCAAAAATGAAAAGAACAAAAAATCCTAGAAAAGCAAAATTCCTTAGAAATCACCTATCTCCCCTACAGAATGGTCATATCCCTATGCTAATAGTTTTACGATCATGGTCAGAAACAAAGGTAGGTAGGTTAACAGTTGGCCGACAATGACGGAGTCCAACTGCAAACCATTGTTATGCAAAAGAAAGAAGAAAGAAAAAAAAAAAAAAAAGGATAATATGCCTAAGCAAAATAGGCGAGGTGAAAACCAAAAAGGGTACCTCAAGTAAAAATAGTGGGCTCATAGTGAACTTGGTGAAAACTCAAAAGGGCACTAGGGTAAAAAGATGTAATTGTTAAAGGGCGGGCAAGATTAAAAAACCATGACAATGAAAACTTGAAAGTGCACTATGGGAAAAATTGATGGGCAAGCCAAAAGTAACGAAAACCTAAAAGGGAGTTGCGAATAATAATAGCAAGATGAAAATGAAAATAAAAGAAAAAAGATGTACATGAAAATCCGGGCAACATGAAGATTCAACAAATCCAAGGATAACAACCATGAGTCTATAATTCTTTTAAGCTTCGCCCAAATTCGAATGGAAGAATAGTATTGCACACTACCTTAATGGGATCGAGACCTCTAGTAAATGATTAAAAAATTGGGTATGGCATCTAACTAAGTCAAATGTTTTAAATCCTACATCTACAGGTACAATAAGTCCAAACCATGCTCACACAAACAGATCGGCACCAAAGTTTTGATTTTCATTTCATTTTTCTCAAATAAATACATTTTTTCCCTTTAAATAAATGTAAAAGTGGGGTATACATTATATAAATATATACCCAAGAAAATATATGCCTCTGGCCCTCATCACTTGAGCGATTGACGTGTGATCGATCAAACATCAACCTCAATTATTGCTCAAGCAAGTCTCTCTTCCCTTACTCTAATTCCTCAGTCCTCCTAGTAAACTGCTCTTTCTCTCTTCGTAAGTATTAAAGCTCACTCAAGCACGAAACAATCTCAAATGCTGACATGAACTAATTCACAAAAATGGACAAATAATGCCCCATGGCTCGTAAGATCCATTGTGTCAACTAAAAGCACACTAGAAGTCAAACACCGTGCAGTGAGTCTATCTTTCAATTAAAAGAAAAACAGTCTTCATTACAACCGTCAAATCATGAAATGACAAATCGGATCATATCGCAGAAATCGTTAAAATATTTTTTTTATAAAAATAATTTTTAAAAAATAAAAACCAACTTTGATTGTAACCCCTTGGAAACCCCTAACGAAGGTGACCAAACAAGACTGACTTATTTTTAAAAGTCTTTATAATAAAACCGCATGGAACTCCATTCAAGATGTGGGGACTTTTTTGAAAATCCATATATATATATATATATATATATATATATATATATATATATATATATATATATATATATATATATATATATATTCAATAAAAACCAACTTCAACATGGCCCTTGAATTTCCCTAAGTGGAAACGAAAGGACGAGTCTAGCATATTTCACAAATAAAAATAAAAAATGCTTTGCTAATAAAAACAGATTTTGATCATCCCTTGTGACATTCTCACTGGGGGTGAAAGAACAAGCCAGACTTATTTAAAAGTTCAAAAAAGAAAGGCTAAAATAAAAACTATACGATGACTCCTTCCCACGAAAATTAGATGGATCTCTTTAATAACGTAGAAAAATCTCTAAAAAGCGCTGTAATAAAATTCCCATAGAATTCAATCCCTAGGTGGGGCACATTTTAAAACCTAAAAAGATTTTAAAATAAGTGCTTGATGTTTGAGGCATTAAGAAGTCTTTTATACCCTAGGGTGGAGATAGTTCAATAGTAAAATAAGACTTGATCACTCCTGGTTTATCCAAAGTCATCAAATTCGTATGAAAAATAAAGTAGATTAATTTGAACTTTAGTGATTAGACGATTGTACAACATGCATGATGTGATGAAGGAATAATAAGCCTTGTCCTGATTAGAAGAAACTGCTTGAACAGTGGAAAAGAATAGTTGTAACCTATATGTCAAAATCAAAAGATTGTAGAAAAAAAAAGTCACCTGAACACACCTAGTCCTAGATACTTTAGAACTTTATTAAGTTGAAGTCGGCATACTAAGTTCCCTAAAAAGCCTCAAAAAGCACAAGTTAGCTAACCACTTTAATGATCAAACAAAGTACTCCTAGGATGATCGTATAGGAAAAGGACATTTCAAATCCAATTACTATGGGGATCCCCGTAAGACCACGAAACACAGGGGCACTACTTTCCAGGTTTATTCTAATGCTAGTACCAATCTAACGTGAAAGGGTTGGGATTAGTTACCCATAATGTCGTAGAAAGCATAGAGACAATTACAATATTTTTCTCAAACCCTCATGATATGTGCGAGTTATCTCTTTCCAAACAATTAGCTGATATTGTGAGGCACGTTGACATCCACCTGAGCTCGTAGACTTCAGTAGCATGTCTCTTGAAATTAACAGTTCTACCCACCTTGGTTAGCAGGGTGGTTGAGGCACAATAAGCGGATCTATGGCTGCAGGCCCATGTGGTGAAAGTAGTGAAAGGTGGTAGGTCCGAGTGGCAAGTCAGTGTTGATGATGATTTGCAATTCCAGGGAAGGTTGTGTTCCAGATGTAGCTGAACTAAAGAAAGAAATTTTAGACGAGATGTATCACTCCAAGTTTATGATCCACTAGGGCAGAATAAAAATGTATTACGATACACACAGGCAGCATTGGTGGAACAACATAAAGAGGGAGATCGCCGCATATGTATTCAAGTGTCTTATATGCCAACAGGTGAAGGCAAAGCACCAAAGGCCAGCAAGAGAGCTTCAGCCATTGCTGATTGTTGAATGGAAGTAGGAGCACATGACCATGGACTTTATTGTGGAGTTGTCGCAGACTTGTTACAGTCATGATGCATTATGGGTTATTGTCAATTGAGTGACTAAATCTATACACTTCCTCATTATCTGTGCTACCTACTCGCTAGATGAGTTGAACCGATTGTATATCAAGGTTGTGGTGGGGCTACATTGAGTTCCAGTGTCCATTGTATCAAATCGAGACTCCAGATACATGTCTCATTTCTGGAGGAACTTTTAAAAGGCATTGAGAACTTCGCTCGACTTCAACACTATCTTTCATCCTCAGAAAAATGGGTAGACCAAGCTGTAAATCAGATTCTTGAAGACATGTCACGTGCTTATGTTTCAGACTTCAAGGGGAGTTGGTAGAGTTGTACACGAGTCGAGCTATGCTAAGCTCGGCTAAGCTCGACCCCACCATGACCTAAGCTCGAGCTTAGCTTGACTCGATCTTTGAGCTCATCCCTCTAGCTTACCTCAGCTAGCTGGTACGAGTCAATTCGAGCTAGGATCGAGTCGGGTCGAGTGAGCTATTTGAGCCGAGTCGAGTCGAGTCGAGTTATATGATTTGTTTAATATTATTTTATAAATTATTATAAAATAATTAAAATGATAAAAATTAAGATTTTTAGAACTTAGTCAGGTTAAATGGAAGTACATAACAAGTTATTACAAGCTACCAAATAACAATATGAGAATGTTACTAAAAAACCATAAACTCACTCAAAATTCATCAACATCTTGTTAATATGGTCCATATGAAGAATGCCTTCCCGGCCAACAAATAAGAGAGTTATCACATTCATCTGATCTAGATCCATCAGCATTGCTTTTGTCATCCCATCAACTTGGTGTGTTTTTAGTTTCATCGATGACAGGAAATATGTTTGTAGCTCTAGAGGTATTATCTTCTCCTAGGTAATTGTTTACTTATTCTGAATCAGAATGTGGCGAAACTTCACCATCATGTTCCTATATAGATTTAGCTAACTTTTTCAATCCTTCATTATGAGCTGATTTATAAGGAGTTCCCAACATCTTATTGAATGAGGAGAGACTGGAGAGAAAATTTGATGTTTTGTGGCTCTTTTTTGTTTCCATGCTCGGCCCAACCTCGACGTCATGTTGTCATAGAGAATATCAATATTTAGATACCTCCGCCTCTTCCCTACTTATCTTCAAGGAAAGTTTTAGCTCTTCTTCTTCTAAAGCTTTTAATCTGGCATTTTCCTCTTCTTCTTTCTTACTAATTTGTTGCACTCTTTCTATTTCTGAATCTTCATCTATTATAATAGGCTTGTTATGATATTTTTGTGGCTAGTTAAATTTGGTGTGAAGAGAGTGGGATTTTTATTATTTAAGTCTAAGAGAGCTTGAAATAGAATTCGTACTTCCTGTGAGGCATTAGGACATGGTTTTACATCTCCTCCCTGACCAGATAAGTGTATTCTTAGTTGATTTGTTTTGTTCATGAATTTTTCTACACACGAACGTCATTTAATCTTCATTCTTCCAGATGTTGGGGAGTAAACGTGGGTATCATAATCCCAAATGTCGATGGATGGGTCATCATATGACATTTCTGCACAAGGACTTTTGTTAATAGAGAATAACATTTTTAGGCGAAGTGATGAAGCCAATATAATTTACAAGAAATAAATTATAGTACGTTCAAAATTTCAATATTAATGTCAAGTACTCTACTCCAAATATAATAGAAATTAAAGTATTACATAACAAATAATAAGATCAAGATGTGCAAAAAAATTAAAAACAACATTTCAACTTTAAACATATGAATGTGCAGTGTTAGTCTCGTCTAGACTCTTGGTCTCATCTTCTTCATCATTCTCTTCATCAAATGAATTACTACCCCAAATTGGACGCAACCAATCTTGTGTATAAAAAAGTGCTTCAATCATTTCAAGTACAAGAGAGCTTCTATACTTGTTCACCACCCTACTATTGGTGCTATATGCAGACTATGATGCCACTATTGTTGTAGGAATTTATAAAATATCTCCAGCCATTAATGATAGTGTAGGGTATTTTCCTTCATGAGCTCTACTCTTCTACCAATATAAAATGTTAAAGTCTTGGTTGGAGATCTTTGCCATTGGTTCCTTGAGATATACATCTAATTCTTACTCGTTTGTTTGCTGACTCACTTTATCTTATTCTAAGGTTAAGAAGTACCCATCAAGAAAATTGTCATTACCTACAAATATTCTAGAGCCACGTTCATGCATAAGCTGTGTGTCCTGACTTCTGGTAGAATTACCCACATAAGAAGAGTATAATTCTTCAATCGCCTCATGAACACTAGATGTTTCAACTGTTACCTTGTCAAACAAATAAATCTTCTTATAAGCATAACTAACCAGTTTCATTTTACAACAAGGATCAAGTACAATAGATAAAGCCATGAATAGGTGATATTCACTCCAATACTTTCCAAATTTCACTTGCATGCTTAGCGTCATATTTTGAATATAATTTGGACATGTTGTGACACTTCTCTGAAAAGCATCTTTAATCTTCCAAAACTTTAAAAGAAACAAATTTATCGTTGGATATTTATTTCTGAAAAATAACTCCATGCAGTCATAGGAAACTTGAAGAAAACTACAAACATCTTAAACTCTTCTCCAATCATCTTCATTTGGTAACCAAGCTTATGTTTTATCACAAATCAAAAATTTTGGTAATGCAATTTTCAACTCAACTGCCGCATTCAACATTCCATATGTTGAATTCCAATGGGTGCACATATCTAACTTCAATATTTTTTTTGTTCCAACATTTAAACGTTGGAGTATGTCATTGTAGATACTAAATCTTGATGGTGATCCCCTTATATACTTAACGCAATCTCTTATGTTCTCAATCATTTTGTCAATTATTTTTATTCTCTCTCGCACAATTAGATTTAGAATATGAACAAAATGTCTAACTTGAAAAAAAAGTTCCCTCAAAATAAGGATTCCCTACTGTTTTGAATTAGCTCCGTAAAAAATAATAATAATAATAATAATCACAACATTATTTGTAGATGCAATATATAGCGTGATTGAAGATATCCTACTTTTGATGCCCCACTTTTGAAGACAATTGTATATGTAGCCAAACCAGTATGAGGGGAGAAAGGTAATGAAAGTTTAAAATTATCTTACTTAGATTCCAATCTACATCCACATAGTGTGCAGTTAGCAACATGTACCCCTTCCTTTGGTTGGACACCGTCCACAAGTCTGAAGTAAGACTTATACGTGAGACTGATGACAGAATAGCTTTCATCTTTGTCTTCTCATTTATATACATCTTCATTCATTCTCTATTCACCGCGATCTGTGAATACTTCTCAAATTTTGGATTCAAGTATCCGTTGTATTCACTAAAAACTTTGCTCTCTATAAATTTAAATGGTTTCTCCTCAACGATAACTATTCTTGCAAACCACTCTTTCAATTTATTTTTTTTTAATTTATGGGTAATGAAAGTAACTTGCATGTCAGAGTTGCTTCCTCCAGATGAGGCAAAGGAGGAAAATTGTTGGCCTGAACGCGGAATTTTTGGGCTCTTAGCACAATTAATACTGTGTCTACGATAATGTGAAGTTGATCCCTCAGAATGTTTTGTGAATGTTGACTTGCAATGCTTACATCCAACCTTAATGATACGGTTTGAACCTTCTTTTACCTCAACCTCTTCAAAATCGTCACAAACTACTGATCTTTTTTTTCCTTTATTAGACATATCTGAATTTAAGTTTCTCACATCCCATTCGACATCAACAACTAGAGATGATGTGAAGATGCACCAACACCAAGGGTTGTAGGGACATCCTCACTAACCATCTTTAAATATGAAAATAAGAAAATACATGTAAGATATTTGAAGTTGGAAGGTGTGATTGTAATATGTGATTTGTAAGTAGGCATTTTCTAATGTCTTCTAAATTTTAATTTCACTTTTTATCTCATTCAGTAATATATCATGTATTCTACTCACACAATTTACATGTGAGTTGAAAATTCGGCAACATATCCCCATAATTCTCCAAATATATGTAAAAAATCTCTATTATTTTAGTGTCATTACCGTTATACAATATTCACGAAGGAAAAATTAATTAGGTTGATGCACCGAATCTCGAATTCCATATAAATTGTGTAAGCAACATCAAGGTACATGATATATTACCAAATTATCCAACTTCAAAAATTTAAGAATTCATATATATATAAAGAATATCAAACCAATAATTGATTTGAATACAATTTATTATATATGAATTCTTAAACGGGTAAGTAGATTGGGTAAGTAGATTATTAAATTCATCTATCAAGTATGTCAAGTGTCAAGCAAAGTTACTCCAAAACTAATTAATTTGTATTTAATTGAAGTATACAACTACAAATCATATATTTAATATATTATTTATAGTTAAATATTTGAATTAAGCATAAATCAAAATTAAGTAATCAAATACAAGTCTATACAAGTTTAGAATTTCTCAAGTGATATTCAATTCAATTATTTAAGTAATCAAGAATCATATCCAACTAAATTACTTTAATAAAACACCAATCGATTACTTGAAGTCAAGAATCAAACACAAGTCTACACAAGTTTAGTATTTCCAAGTAGTTCAGAATTCAAATTCAATTATTTTTTAAGCAATCAAGAATTATATTCAAATAAATTACTTTCATATCCAACTATTCAAAATCAACTATTGACATAATCAAGAATCAATTACGACGCAACCTAACTCTAACCCAACCCGACACAAACCAACCCAACCCATATCCTGACCCAACCCGACGCAACCCAACCCGACGTTAACCCAACCTAACGTAACCCAACCCTAACCCAACCCAATACAACCCAAACCCTGACTCAACTCGACGTTGACCTAACATGATGCATCCTAAACCCTGACCCAAATCTATTGCATCATGCAAGGAAAAAAAAATAGAAATGTTATTACCTAGCTTAAAGGATTGAGGCTAGAGGGAGAGTGGTGGGATCGCCCTCGTTAGTCCACTCGGCTTGTTGGGTGGTGAGGTATGTCGACCTGCCACTTGCTCATACTCGGGTAGGGTAAAACAAAAAGAAAAGAGGGAAAGTGAAGGTTTAGCCGAGTAGGGTCAGGTTTAGGGTTTTTACTTTTTCCTTTATATATATATATATATATATATATATATATATATATATATATATATATATATATATTTCAAGTGACTCAGGTTCGAGTCGATTCGAGCCTGACCAAACTTGAACTCGGCTCAATTTTTTTCAAGCTACCATTTTTGGCACTTAGCCTGACCCGAACTGTATTATGAGTCGAGTCGGATCGAGCTCAACCGAGTTGATTCGAGCGCATTTCTCAAGCTAGTTCGACTCATGTTCAGCTTTAGGAGTTAGGATTATCATCTATCATTGATTGAGTTCGCCCACAACAACAGCCATCAGGCGAGTATTGGAAATGGCACCCTAAGAACTATTGTATGGCAAGCCTTGTGGATCCCCAAATTACTGGGCAGAGGTTGGTAAGAGAAGTTTTCTTGGGCTAGAGGTGGTGTAGGAGACAGTTAAGAAAATCACTATCATCAAAGACGGGATCTGCACTACTCAAAGTCAGTAAAGGAGCTATGTAGATCACCATGAGATGGACCTAGAATTCATTAAGGGCAACAATGTCTTTTTAAAGGTTTCACCAATGAAGGGTATGATTGTTGAGTGAAAAATATTGTATATTTTTCCTTATTATACATGATTGTCGACCAAGTGAAGATTTAGAGATTTGGAGGTGATTAATGAAGAATTTAAGTATTAAAGATCCAAGAAAACTAAGTGTGAAAGAGAAAGAAAAGACTGAAAAAATTACAAAATAATCTACAGAAATAATAGACTGTATGGTCCGACCTGAGATTGATTTGATTCGACCAAATGCGCACAAAACAGTCCAACAACAAAATGTGATCTTCGGAGATAATTCAGTTCGACAAATGAGTGCAACTAAAGTTATGTTCAATACCACCGAAGGAAGGTTTGGTGCAACCTAAGGGAGACAGAGACGTTAGATCTATTTTAAAGAAATTTGGCTGCAACTGAAAGATTAATTCAGTACAATCAAAGTGATATTCAATGCGACTGAAAGCCATAGTTGGTGTGACTAAAGCGTAATAAAAGTGCATAAATTTGAAGTCATGTTCAAGTCGGTACAATTTTTTTCGATTTGAATGGGTGATTCTAACTTTCCTAGACATGAATTAGGGTAGAAGAGAAAGAGAAAGGAGTTGAAGAGCCTTTGGGGTCATTTGGCACCTTGGATTGTAGGGGATTGGAGGGGATTAGAGGGGGTTTCAAATCCCCTTAGTTGTTTGGCAGCAAAAAGCAACTGAGGATTGCCAATCCAGGGGGTTCCCAATCCCCTCTTTGAGGGGGTTTGTAATCCACAGTAAGAGCTTGGATTACACCTAAAATCATTTCAATATTTGCAGGTATAAATGTATGTCACTGTACACTATCATTCTACAGGGCACATGGCCCACTAACGATGATCAGCACCATCCAAACATTGTTCATGTAGATCAGCACCGTCCAAATATTATCCAGCACCATCTAAACATTGTCCATATTAATCAATGATTAAAAATCGTTATTTAGTCACTCAAACATGATCTTGTGCTTGCGGTCCATTTGAGACTTGGAATTGCATCATTTTTAGGCAAAGCATATATTTTAGCGGGCTTATCACAACCACAGTGTCAAAAATTATGTATCTCACTGATTGGAGATATTAAAGTTGATTTAGTAATTAAATTCAAACCCCCCGTAAATATACCATTTATAGGTATTTTTGAATTAAAGTTGATTCACACTCCAGGGTGCCAAACACACCCTGAGGATTGCCAATCCAGGGGGTTTCCAATCCTAGGGGTTGCGAATCCAGGGGGTTCCAAATCCACGCTCCCAAACAGGCCCTTTATGGAGTCCTCCTTTTTCAATATTTCTGTTTTTCTTCGATTTTTATGATTTTCTTTTGAGGTTTACTTCAATAATATCTTTGATTGGCTAATTTCTTAGACTAGGGCTAAGAGGTAAAGCTTTTAATTATTCTTAATGGCTTAGTTTACTTTGATTCAAGTAATGGGTTTGATTTTTGAACAATTCATTGATATTTGGTTTAAATAAAGATTTCTTTTTAGTTTACTTTGATCCATTGTTAACTCTAAGCACATTGGATGCTTAGGAAAGCTAAGAGTAATTTCTTACCTATTTTGTAAGGGATTAATTTGTAAAATTCATTAATCTATCATAGACTAAAGGAAAGATAAATGCTTTGAATTCTCTACGATCAATATTTTGATACTTAATGTGGGAACCAATTCAATTTAAGTTCAAATCTATGTTTGTATATGAATGTTAATTTAACAATTCAATTATCCAGCTAGATAGGATAAAACTTCGATTTCATTTGAGTTATATGATTTAATCAAGTTAATTAAATATTAAGAATAGTAATAAGTGAATCATTGGCGCTCTAGTATTTTATCTATATTAATTTTTTTTTCTCAATTACGTCATTATTCCTTAAATCATATTCTATAAGTGGATTTAGATCTAGTTCTAGTTCTAAAGTATTTCAGAAATTGCACAAATATAAATCCCTATGGGTATGACCTCAGTCTCACCAAGTTATTACTACATTGCTGCCTGCACTTGGGGTTTGTTTCTATCAATGATGCGACATAGGAAGAAGGGGAAGGTAGCATGTAAGTATATTGAACCATTTGATATCCTCGAGAGAGTTGGCATTGTAGTTTACAAACGCTCTCTGCTGCCTTAATTGTTCGGCATCCATAAAGAATTTCACGTATCAATACTAAAGAAGAATAAGTAAGACATTTCGCATATATCAATTAGCAATAGCTGGAGGTTCAAGAGGATACATCCTATGTTGAGAAACTTTTCTATATTCTTGATTAGAATGAGTAGGTCTTCAGGACAAAGGTTATACTATTAAAAACAGTCTAATAGAGACCTTTGGGCGAGGACGAGGCGTCCTGGGAGCACGAAGCTAAGATTAGAAAGAAATACCCTTGCATTTTTCGCATGATAGGTATATTTTAAATTTCAAAGATGAAATTTTTTATAAGGGGGTAGATTGTAATAATCTTGAATTTTACTATGCATGCATACCTTTACACATGTACATTCACCCACTCACCCCTCATTTATAGCTCACCCATTAACCTTAACCTTGATCAAGCAAGGGTAGGCCTCTCACACCCCAACCACTCCTACCTACCCTCATGGCCCCCCTCTCCTATTCCATGCTATCTCCTCTCCACTCCCATCCATCTCCCATGTTCTCTCCATCCCTCCCCTCTTTTACCTCATCACACCTTACCTCCCCTCCCTCCCCTCTCTCTTACCTCATCACACATTACCTCACATCCCTCTCTCCATATAAGAGAGGCCACTCCATTATTATCCCTTCACATGTTAAAGCTTAGAAAAATAAAAAATAAAGAAGAGAGAAAAGCTACACTTCAAGCCACCCAAACCATTCATAAAAGGGACACTACACAAGAGGACACAAGTGAGTACATCTCACTCACTCTTTCCCTTCTTCTTGTTTTTTCCCCTTATCCTCCTTACATGATTTAAGGTAAGAGGTAGTGTAAGACCCTTATCTTGGTCCATACCGTTCCGTAGACTTTCGCGGTCTTACCAATCGAATTTCGGCAACCTTCGACCCTTAACTGATATTTACGCGTGACCCTGATTCATATGTCGTCAACCTGTATCGACTCAACCCAAGACCATTACCACAGCGACCGCGCCATCGCTGCGATACCCTGGTCAAGAGATGTGGGCCAACGTTCGGTGCGAGAAAAACGCCGCGCGTTGTGAAACCCAAGAGAATCTCTACGAGATGTCACATTAATCCCATCAATCAATCCATCAACATGTCAAGTACATGTCAAGTACACATCACCTTTCACCCATTCCCAAGCAACCATAAAAGTCATGAATCTCTTACAAGCCCATACCCTTCTTACACCAAAAACCCTCAAAGTCAAAAAGTTCTTACACCTTCTATGCCTTTCTTACACAAATGGCCACAAAAGTCAAGATTTTCTTACACACCTATCACTCACCGCATCCATCCATCACCCATCTCTCTCTCCCTTTACAACTCTCTCTTTTTCATTTTCAAATCCATTTCAAGCAACCAAAAATACCTCCATACGTAGGAGCTCTCCAAGCATTCCCAAGCAACAAAGGTGGCCTACTTTCCTACCCCATCATCTCCCATCCTAGCCATCCATTTCTCATCTCCTCCATTAAAGTCGAAGCTAAGGTGCTAAGGAACCCACAGGAGTAAGAAGATCGGATGGTGGGTGCATGATAATAGTAGTTTTCCTTATTTTTGAGATGGGCCAAGTGAGGCCAACCGATCAATGGTTTGGATCTCACTTGGGACCCTAAGTTGTGGTCGATGGACCACTTTGATCATCATGATCATCCATGATGGGGCCATTCTCTATGGACCCCATCATGATGTTTATTTCATTACATTTAAAGGTCATCTAGACCGTCCATATTGGTGGAGAAAGGATCTCCACTTTTGAATCCAATTTTTATTAATTCCATGTGTAGAGGGACTTATTTTATTGTATGATCTCTTACAAGGGAGGGCTCATAGTGGCGGAGCCCTCCATCACAAGCATGTCCCACCCTCTATCTCTCTCTCTCTCTCTACTTCATTTTCTTTTTTTTAGATTATATTGTGTTTGTTTGGCCCACTTGAATGGACCCCACCTTGAAGTATTTATTTTGTTCAAGCTTTCTTCAAGTGGGGCCCACCATATATGTTGTACCCACATCATCCATCAGTGGTGGCTCACCTAATCAGGGTAGACGGTTTGGTCCTTGTAAAAAGAAAAAGAAAAGGAAGCTTTTGGGGTGAGCCACCAGCATAGGCCCCACCTTGATGTATGGGAACAATCCAAGCCGTCCATCCTATTCCTTGGATCATTTTAGGCGTTGAGCCAAAGAATGAGGTCAATCCGATGATCAGGCAGGCCATACTTTTCAAAACAGTAGTTTTCACCGTTTATAAAATATTTTAAACTTTTTTTCAAGCCAAAAATATTCAACATTGGACTTGATGAACTTGTCATAGCCTATAGAAGCCAATGGACGGGGTGGATCTACTAGATGCGGACCGCAGACGCGAAAAACCCTTGAAAAATGGGTTTCAACGGTTTAAAAAATTAAAAAAAATAAAAAATAAAAAATAAAAAAAAAACTCAAGAGGCAATGCCTCTCTGCCTCTGACGCTGCAATAGCAGCAGCTTGCTACATGCCGCACTAGCAAAAGGACCAGCAGGGTCCCACGGCTCCAGCCGTGGGCCCCACCATAATGTATATGTTTTATCCACACCGTTCATATGGCGGGTTCCCCCTGGAGCAGGCCTCCTCCAAAAATGAGGCCGATCTAAAACTCAGGTGGCCCACACCACACGAAACAGTGGGATCACACCTCTACCATTGAAACTCATTTTTTGGGCCCACAAAAGTTTTGAATTAATCTGAAATTTGTGTTTTCCCTTCATCCAGGTCTGAGTGACCTTGTGAACGGATTGGATGGCGTATAAACATTATGGTGGGCCCCACATGGGACCCACAGTGATGTATGTGTCCTTTTCATCCACCGTCCGCTCGTATGTGTCCTTTTCATCCACCGTCCGAGCGGACGGTGGTACCCACCATGATGTATTTGTTTTCATCCACCGTCCAGCGGACGGTGGAGCCCTCCAGGATGCATGTGCCCTCTCCCTCTCTCCATGCTGTCCATTTACATGGGACCCACCATGATGCATATGTTGCATCCTGTCCGTCCATCCATTTTGAAAGCTCGCACATGAGCTAATGAATGAGTCAGATTGTTAGCTCATGTGGACCCCCACCGTGATACATGTGTTGAATTCAAACCGTCTATCCATTTTAAAAGTTCATAAATTGAGGCTAAGATGAGCCAGATCCATACTTCAAGTGGACCCCACCTTAGCATGTGATGATGCCCATCTTGATTTAGTAGTTCATTGGGGCCCACTTTAATGTAGATGTAAGGCCCATGTTGTGAGGCCCATTCGACGTATTCGTGGCCGTGGTTGAGGCCCACTTTGATCTATGTATAGGGCCCATGTTACAAGACCCATTTTGATGTATTTTAAGGCCCATGGGACTGGACCCACTTTAATGTATGTCAAGGCCTATGGGATTAGGCCCATTTGATATGTAAGGAGGCCCATGGGTCGAGAACCATTTGATGCATTCTAAGGCCCACGGGATATGACCCATTGCAATGCACGTAAGGCCCATTGGTGTGGTCCATTTATGTGGCCCATTTGACGAATAAAAGGCCCATATGACATGGCCCATTGGATGTATTTAAGGCCCAATGGGATGTACCTAAGGTTCATTGCAATGTGTGATCCTAACACTGATTATGTAACGATGTTTACGACAATCGTGCCTTGGGAGCAATGTTGGTTTGACATCCACATTGCGAGTGTAATACTGGTTGGGTGTCCACATTACGACGCTCCTTAGGGCCCATTATTAGGCCCGTACTTATTGTGTATAGGCCGTTTAGGCCCATCTGCATTATGAGGATAGTTCATCTCATTATAATATGTTTAGTATAGTTCCATGACTCATGATCATACGCATCATATGTATGCTTGACGTGAGAATTGACTGACCATAGCATATGCCTTCGGGCAGGTTGTTGGCAAACGGATAGTGAGGTCTCTTTCACTTAACTTATTGCGCGCGATGTGACGGCGATCTAGTTTAGAGTGTACTAGACCCCGGTGATATCCCAGATTTGAGCTGTATTAATGTGTAGACATAGACGAGGATTTGTGTGCTTGAGTTGCATTTCACATCGCATGGCCTTGGGATGGCCGATATCATTCATGTCTTACATCGCATAGCTTTGGTACGGCTCATGATATTTATAGATCCATCTGCATGTTCCGCATTACTCTGATATTGCATGATCATATTACTACTCTGCACACACACTTTCACTACCCTCTAAGCTTTCTATAAGCTTATGCACGACCGTTGCGTGCAAGTGACATTGGCTCGCAGTAGCATTGAGGCAGGAGCGGTTTGCACATTACTTTGGAGTTTTTGTTCTTTACCATTGTATTTTCCCTTCATACTCATTGTACTTGTAAAGTTTTCTATCATAGTGGAAATATAATGGAATTCTTGGTTGTTGTTTATGGGTTATGCCTTTGGTTATGCTTATTACGAATCAAACTGACGTTAAAAAATCCTCCTCGTAGCATCCCAGGATCGAAACCTGGTGAATGGGCGCTAGGAGCCGAGAATGGGGTTCTACGGAGGCTGTCGGCGCCGGATTCGGCGATCGAAAATTTTATGAGCCCGGTTTCCGAGTTTGGGGCGTGATAGGTAGCAAGCCACCTAGGATGGCCTAGTGGACCTAAACTGCCCACTTAGATGTATGGTAGTAATGCTAAGATTAGCCCACTAGGACATATGGTTAAATTAGTTCAATTAAACAAGTGTGAATGATGCTTGACTTACCTCATTAGAACATATGTTTATGATGCTTAAATTAGTTCACTTGAATATGTGTGAATTGTTGCGCAGCACGCCAACAACACAGTGAGCCTAGATCCAATCTCAAGCCTCACCCACAAACTATAAACAGAAAGAAATATAAACTAGAAACAGATCAAAGCAATCCAAACAAACCATAAGACAAGATATACATGGAAAAATCCTAAACCAGGGTAAAAAATCACGGATGCAAACTTTCACTATGAAGAAAAATAAAGATTACAAGGTAAAATACTAACCTCTCCCTTGGAAGCACATAGACAACCCTTAGCGCACACCTTAGAATAACTTTTATTCTCCCTAGAAAAATCCTACGAACCCTTATTTATAGTTTAGGTAACTTTCCTTCCACACCCTTGTGAAAAGCGACACCAAAATCCGCAGTCCGCATCAAATTCAGAAACGAATCTGCGTAACCTACGACTGGTCGAAGGAGAGCTACGACTGGTCATACTACAACCAGTCGAACAGCTCCTACGACTGGTCGAAAGACTCAAACATGAAAAAATAGGACTCACTGGACTTTGAGTCGAGCCGGTCCACGACCGGTCGAGCAGGCCCCTACGACCGGTCGAGCATGTCCTATGACCGGTCGAGCCGGAGTGCACCACCTCCCCATCTTCAAGCCTGAAGACCAATCAAAGCTGAACAAAGCTTTAGCTTCTCCCTTGTGAACGCCTTGGTCAACATATCTACAGGATTCTCACTTGTATGAATCTTCTCCAGAATAATTGATCCATCTTCCAGTACCGAACGTATGAAGTGATATCTGATGGCAATATGCTTGGATCTTGAATGAAAGGCTGAATTCTTAGCCAAATATATTGCACTCTGACTGTCACTGTACAGCTTGCAATCTACTTGCTTCTTACCCAACTCTTCCATAAAACCTTGCATCTACACCATCTCCTTGCATGCTTCTGTAGCCGCAACATATTCTGCTTCTGTCGTACTGATAGATACTATCTTCTATAACTGAGAGACCCAACTGACTGCAGCACTACCCAGAGTAAACACATAACATGTAGTACTTCTTCTGCTGTCGATATCTCCTGCTAAATCTGAATCCACGTAGCCTTGTAGCTTGATTTTCAATCCACCATAGCACAGCCCTACATCCTTAGTACCCACCAGGTATCTGAGGATCCACTTCACAGCTTCCCAATGTTTCTTCCTGAGGTTGTTCATGAACCTGCTAACAACTCCTACTGCTTGAGTAATGTCTGGCCTCGTGCTCACCATAGCATACATGAGACTCCCAATAGCTGATGCGTATGAGACTTTGGCCATGTAGTCTCGTGCCTCCTGCATTTTTGCTCCTTGCTCCTTAGATAGCTTGAAGTGGTTGGCTAATAGAGTGCTAACCAGCTTAGCACCTCCCATATTGAATCAATCAAGTACCTTTGCTATGTACTCTGCCTGTGATAAAATCAGTTTCTTATTTTTCCTGTCACGTTTTATCCTCATGCCTAAGATTTATTTTGCAGCTCATAAATCCTTCATGACAAATTCTCTAGACAATTGTCTTTTGAGATCTGAGATGTCCTTCATGCTTGAACCGACCACAAGCATATCATCAACGTACAGAAGAAGGATGATGTACGACATATCAAACTTCTTCAAATAACAGCAATGGTTTACATGACATTTTCTAAAACCGTTTCCCGACATGAAACTATCGAACTTCTTATACCACTGCCTTGGGGCCTGCTTCAGGCCATATAGACTCTTCTTCAGTCTGCACACCTTGTTCTCCTTTCCTGGTGCCACGTATCATGTCGGCTGATGCATATATATCTCTTCTTCAAGGTCTTCATGAAGAAAGGTTGTCTTAACATCTAGCTGCTCTAGATGTAAGTCCTCTGTAGCCACTATACTCAAGACCATACGAATCGTAGACATTTTCACAACCAGTGAAAATATTTCAGTGAAATTGATACCTACCTTTTGTTGAAACCCTTTCACAACCAATCTGTCCTTGTACCGTTTCAAACCATTATGCTCCTCCTTCAGTCTGTAAACCCACTTGTTATGAAGAGCTTTTTTACCCTTTAGTAGAGTGACTAACTCCCATGTACGATTAGACTCAAGAGAGTCCATCTCCTCATCCATGGCCTGCTCCCACTTAACCTGTGTATCTGACTGTAATGCCTCTTCAAAACATTCTGGCTCACCATTATCTGTCAGCAGTAGATAATGTAAGGAGTGTGAGTATCGAACTGTAGGTCTCCTCTCCCGAGTAGACCTCCTCACAACCGGTGTTTGTGGTTCTGCCTCATAATGCTCTTGTTCATGATCATCCTATAGCGCTGTAACACTCATGTCCGGTAACTCTTCCAACTCTACGAATTCCTTTTTCTCGGCCTTATTTTCTTACACATTATCCTTACGCATCACTTTTTCATTGAAAACTATGTCCTTGCTTCTGATAATTTTCTTATTTTCTGCATCCCAAAACGTGTAGCCAAAATCATGTTACCCGTAGCCTATAAACGTGCACCTCATGGACTTCGCATCCAGCTTGTTTCTGTGCTCTGCATCAATGTGAACATATGAAGTGCAACCGAACACTCTGAGATGTGTAAGGTTCACTTCTTTCCCAGTCCATGTTTCTTCTGGTAACCCACCATCCAATGGTGCTGAGGGACTTATATTGATAAGATATATGGCAGTATTCACAGCATCTGCCCAAAAGGTCTTAGACAACTTTGCATGTAACCTCATGCTTCTGGTGCATTCAAGGATGGTCCTATTAATGTGCTCAGCTACACCATTCTGTTGCGGTGTCCCTATAATCATTTTCTGATGTTTGATTCCACTTGCTGCACAATACTCCTCAAACCTCTTATCACAATACTCTCCCCCATTATCAGATTTGAGACACTTTATTGTTTTAACTGTCTCATTTTCTACCATAACTTTTCACTTCTTAAATGCATTAAATACATCAGATTTATGCTTTAAGAAATAAACCCACAGTTTTCTACCAGCATTATCAATAAAAGAAACAAAATAACGTGAGCCACTAAAAGATGATACATGTGACGGTCCCCAATCATCAGTGTGTACAAGCTCCAACAGATGCATCTTTGGAGCGCATCCTATCTTCTTGAAGCTTACCCTCTTCTGCTTGCCATACACGCAGTCCTCGTAGAATTCCAAGTCAATAGACTTCAGCCCTGGTAGCTTTCCTTTTGATAATAGCACTTTCATCCCTTTCTCACTCATATGTCCCAACCTCTGATGTCATAACTGCCCATTCAATCCAGTTGATGCGACTGCGAGTGAACTATACGATCCTTAAGTCACATACAAAGTACCTTCCTTTTATCTCGAGATATCACCAAGGCACCTTTTGTGATCTTTCAGGAATCACTGGTGAATGTCGTCACATAACCAGTGTCGGCCAACTGCCCCACTGAGATCAGATTCCTTCTCAAACTCGGTACATGTCTAGTATCCTTCAATTTTAAAATCATTCCGTCTTTCTAATTGACCTGAACGTCCCCCTTTCCAACTATACTGCACGGCTCATCATCACCCAGGTAGACTCTCCCAAAGTCACCTGACACATAATCATGCAAAACTTTCTTACATGAAGTGGCATGAAACGAAGCACCCGAGTCTATAACCCAAGACTCATTCCTTGCATCAAGAGACAATATCAACACCTCTATGTCGTTCTCCTCAAACAGATTCACTGAATCCTTCCTACATTGAGAGCTTCTTTCTTATTTCTTGAGCGCCCTGCAATCACGTTTCATATGCCCCTTCTTGCAGCAATGCTAACACCCGTCTTTGTCTTTTGGTCCTTTGGACTTCTTCCTCGACTTAGAACACCCGTGTTTGTTGCCTCTTTTATTCAGCGATCTTCCTCTTCCTTCAACATTTAGAGCATTTCCTGAATCCCCTGAAACTCCTGATGCCTTCTTTCTAGATTCTTCGCTGAGAATTAGACTGGCCACATCATCAAATTTTAGCTTTGTCAACCCTGAAGAATTGCTCATAGCAATCACCAAACCATCCCAACTGTCTGGCGGACTGGATAAGATCAATAGTGCCCTGACCTCATCCTCAAAAACGATGCCAACGGATTTCAACTGGCTCGTGACTATATTGAACTCATTTAGATGTTCAGCCACGCTCCCACCATCTGACATCTTCATGTTGAATAGCTGTTTCATAAGATGAACCTTGTTGGATGCTGAGGGTTTTTCATACATGGTGGTTAGGGCTTCCATCAATTCTTTTGTAGTTTTCATCTTGGATATGTTGAAGGCGACGCTCTTAGACAAAGGAGAGTCAGATCGTTTCTAAAGTCTTCATATCTAGAAAAAAATCATTCATCATTTGTCATCTTTTCTAGTTTCTTCTCTTTTCCTCCTAGAGGAATATAGAGGTCCTTCTAATACAGATAATCTTTCAACTGCATCTTCCAGAAGGCAAAGTTTAAACCATTAAACTTCTCAATTTTAGTTTTTCCATCTTCCGTCATTGCTCCCAATAGAACTAAACCAATAGCTCTGATACCAGTTATTGCGCAGCACACCAACAACACAGTGAGCCTAGATCCAATCTCAGGCCTCACCCACAAACGATAAACAAAAAGAAATATAAACTAGAAACAGATCAAAGCAATCCAAACAAACCATAAAACAAGATATATGTGGAAAAACTCCAAACTAGGGTAAAAAACCACGGATGCAAACTTTCACTACGAAGAAAAATAAAGATTACAATGCAAAATACTAACCTCTCCCTTGGAAGCACATAGAAAACCCTTAGCCTACACCTTAGAATAACTTTTATTCTCCCGAGAAAATCCTAGGAACCCCTATTTATAGTTTAGGTAACTTCCTTTCCGCACTCTTGCGAAAGGCGACACCAAAATCCGCAGTCCGCATCAAATTCGGAAACAAATCTGCGTAACCTACGACTGGTCGAAAGAGAGCTATCGAACAGCTCCTACGACTGGTCGAAGGACCTAAACATGAAAAAACAGGACTCGCTGGACTTTGAGTCGAGCCGATCCACAACCGGTCGAGCAAGCCCCTACGACCGGTCGAGCATATCCTACGATCGGTCGAAGGCAGCCCAGATGTGGCTCCACATTCTCAACATGAATGGTGCTTGACTTAGTTCACTTGAACATGTGTGATTGGTGCCTTGTGTATGCCTTAATCAAAGTTTGTAATCCTACTCATGCATGCACCCAAATTTACCCAATTCCTCCACTAACCATGGACATCCATCCATAATCCAATACCCATGAAAATCAATGAGTGGATCATAAGATCTTAACCATCGGATATCTATTAAGTGAAATTAAAAGCTTTTCAGAGGTCAAAATAAAATATCAGTGGTGGAAAGCATTTATTAAAACATTTCAAACCATTTAAGTGTTGGGCTTAGCTAAAAACAGCCTGATGGAAGTCAACAAGATCTAAGCCATAAAAGTATGACTAAGCAAACAATTGATCCATTGTTGGATCATATGAACATTAATCATATCCTTATGCATGCACACAACCACACCAACATATGGATCAACCAAAGTGACCTCGTGAGAAGCGAGAAAGCATATTACACTAGAAACTTGAACTTCTCATACGTTCTCATATTTAAGGATAACTCAAAGTTGCTACATACACAAGACGATTTGGACTGCAGTGGATAGGTCTCCCAATACAAAGACATGAAGCGATCCTCCAATGTAAGGGACAGGTTCCAATAACAAGATCCAATGCCATTGAACATTTAAAATCCTATATGCAGTAAGGCAAAGGCACTCACTCGTCTTTGAACCTGATAGTCGAGTCTTTCCATCCCAACTCATTATTAGTCCCCTCACACAAGATGACCATGTGAGAAAAACAATAGGTTTCTCCCAAAACCTGCAAAATGGTCGGGAAACAACAAGATACTGCAACCCATGGAACTCAGCTCTCTCTTGGCTAGCATCGTTGTGACGAAACTCGAGTCCCATTGACAACGGATAAAATCCTCTTCTTTAAGAGATGAATACATGCACAGTTATGTAAACCTACAACACTAACAGTAGAAAACGATTAAAGGTATGATATTAGCATTGGCCCCACACTATTAAAGTTGAATATTAGAGTGAGTTGGCAAGATTTGAGTTGGAACTCGGGACCTCTGTAGGAGGGGCAGCACTCTCAGCCAGCGGGCAATGCGATATATAGTTGCTTTTTCTTACTCATTTTATAATACTGATATAGAAGATAACTAATTTAGATCTTTTTTCCCATTCCTACTATTTTTAATTTATTGTTAGTAACCACCAAGTCAAGTCTTCGAGTGAACCTGACTCACATTTGGGCTTTTGGATTTTTAAACTAGGGGCTGGACGTGGTCATTTGGGTTACTGGGCCTAGCACATTAACTACTAGGCTCCAGCCTGATTTCAGGCAACTAGGTCTCATGCCCACGCCTGAATTTTCGACCTGAAAGAAAATGCGCCATGAGGTCTAGATTTATAAAATTTCATATCAGGGCCCGCCTGAGCAGGGTTGAGGTCCACCTATGGCGAGTAGAGATCATATGCTAAATTTCAGACAGGCCCTATGAATAATGGATCAGTGAGTGGCTCTACGCAAGTTGACCATGACCCAGCCTGACATGCCCGTAGCAATCATACCATCGATTAAAAGAGGCTTTGATTCACCATGTTACCAGGATAAAAACCATCTTTAGGCTTGTAAAGCTCACACGCCTACTAGTCGACATGCCATAATGTAACAAGAACCTGTGTCCGTCAGGTGGGCTTGCCTCATAGATACCATGGCCCACCTGATGATGAGACTAACCAGATTTTCATCTATCAATTCATTTCACAAACTGTCACCCACATGATGAAAGGGGGCCAGCCTAGTTCCTGAGATGGTATAGACACCATTGGACCCACCATATGTCTGGAATGTTCACAGGGTAGTCCCAGTGGTGATTATTCATGAGCCCAAAAAAATGCCAGGTACATTTATCAGGTGGACCACACATGTACACAGATACAACAGGTTAGGAAAAATTCAAAAAACCCAACGGCTTGAACTGAATTTGCATGTGAGGCTCACCTTATGTGTGGCCCATCTTGACTTTTAAGATTAGGACAAATGCAATGAGGGATATAACCAACAGTGTGAATGTATGATCTGTGCCAAGGATCAGCACAGGTACAATTGTGTTTGGCGCTTGAAGGTGTGGCATCTGGAAATTTAGCATTCCGTCCAAGTAGAAGACAGAAGGTTGATACAGCAGGACAGGAGAACTTCAAAAGATATCGTGATATATTCATTAGATTGTCTTTTTTGTTTCCTTATAAGGGAAGATAAATACATATTGGATCCGTGTCTAGACATACACTAGTAAATGAAAAGGTCTGATTACAAAAACGATCCACCGTGTGAAGAACATTGCTAACGTGGTGGAAACAGGATCCTCAGGCAGAGGATATGCCTTATATTCAGGTTTTCAGTTTGTAAAAGTGGGTCTGATAGTTCAATTATCCAGACCATATGTCTCTTGTAACTGCCTGTTTGCAGGCAACAAATTGAAAGTTAAATTTCCCCTATCAAGGAAACTATTGGTGGATGATGCATTCACGGTGAGATCCAACAGACAAACAGTCTGCATCACTGAACTATGGGCCCCACTTGCACAAACTGAGGCAGCTGAGTATCATTGCATCTCTGCCAGGAATATCTTCTTCATCACACAATATCCAAACTATGATAGCTAATAACAAAAAGGATGGGTGGTGGTAAGTTAATACCAGCTTGTGTCAGGCTCTTTGCATCTCCTCTAGAAATGTTGGGTTCATGTTGAGTGACTTCCTCGCAAGGTTACGTATATCTTCTCGGGAAGATTCACGTGATATACGAATGAGTTCCTCGAGTGCCCCACTGGATATGAAATCCTGAGCATTATCCTCTGCAGAAAACAAGATAGTGACATAGTAGTTATATACTGAAGATAAACACAGGCACGTGAAAGAGGTATGATAAACACAGTATAATAAATACATGCATGATGAAAATTACAAGCACGAGAGAGAGAGAGAGAGAGAGAGAGAGAGAGAGAGAGAGAGCTCCAATCTTCACATTCATTTCAGAGGCAAGAAAAACTTTTCAACCAAAAACTTGTTCTCAAGTTAAAATTTGAAACTAAAAGCCACATGAAATCTAAAGAAGCTCTTAGGGACTTAAAAGTTGCTTGGTCTAGGAAATGAATAGGAATGTGTTGACTTTCCCTGAAAGCATTGGAATTCTTGCAATATGTCATTTTACTTGAATAAATCAATTAACTATCAAATGATGAAATCAAAGACAGCCACACATAAAAGGCATATGAGTAGGTTGGTGTACCTCACTAGTGAAGGAACTGACCATTCTGATCTTGCAGAGCATCTTGGGGATCATTAAAACAACTTGAGGTGTATAGAGCAGGACACAGGTCAAACAGAATCTCATGACATTTGTTGTAAGCATGGTATTAAGGTAATTGACTTGTTTAAGAAGACCAGAACAAAATGGCATTACAGAGCATAACTTTTAAGGCATCTATCAGAAATATTAGTTGGATACATGCCAAAAATTTTGCCAAGGTGGATGGAGACAGCACCATGTGGATGCACAAGATAAATTGATCTCCTCTTTAATTCTAATCACAAGTCACCATCTGAGTTGTTGTACAAGGAAAAGCATTGGTGTACCTCACTACTGAAGGAACTGACCATTCTGATCTTGCAGAGCATCTTGGGGATCATTAAAACAACTTGAGGTGTATAGAGCAGGACACGGGTCAAATGAATCTCATGACATTTTCTGTAAGCATGGTATTAAGGTAATTGACTTGTTTAAGAAGACCAGAACAAGATGGCATTACAGAGCATAACTTTTAAGGCATCTATCAGAAATATTAGTTGGATACATGCCAAAAATTTTGCCAAGGTGGAAGGAGACAGCACGATGTGGATGCACAAGATAAATTGATCTCCTCTTTAATTCTAATCACAAGTCACCATCTGAGTTGTTGTACAAGGAG
The DNA here is from genome assembly GCA_037074715.1 of Magnolia kwangsiensis. Taxonomy (NCBI): domain Eukaryota; kingdom Viridiplantae; phylum Streptophyta; class Magnoliopsida; order Magnoliales; family Magnoliaceae; genus Magnolia; species Magnolia kwangsiensis. Next base: position 64,607,596 of record CM073588.1, read on the forward strand.
AAGCATTGGAGCTTTATTTTAATGTCTTCAATTTTATATTTTATATTTTATATTCATGTTCCATACAACAAAGGATGTGTAGTAGCTGTTTGTGGGATATGACACACAAAAGGTTGGAGAAGTATGAATCCAAAAACTTACAAGATCATAACTGTTATTGATAATGGGTACAATTATACAACCCAACTAGGTGATGGTAACAAGGGCGTACAATCCAATCGTATGGCCCACCTTGTCTTTGGTGTTTTGACCATGTAGCCTCTCGCTTCATGTTATTGGTGAACCTAAGGTGAGCATAATGTCACAACTGAGGGGCAAACTGTTTCTTTTTTCTTTTTTGAAGTACCACCGGGGGGGGGGGGGGGGGGGGGGGGGGGGGGGGTCATCTGTGGGCACCATTTTGTCACCAAAAAAGACAACCAATCATATAACCTCTAATTTACAAAGCTTAACATCAATTATATGTTTATAAAGATTTTAAGGGGTCATTTGGCACCATGGTTTTTTTTTTTTTTTTTTTTTTTTTTTTTTTTGGGGGGGGGGGGGGGGGGGGGGTTTCAGGGAATTTCAAATCTGAAATCCCCTGGTATGTTTGGCACCATAAAGTAATTGGGGGTTTCAAATCCCCTCAAAAAGAGGGTTTGAAATCCACGGTGAAAGTCTCGGATGTCATCTTGTTACAACGAGACTTGGAATTTCATCATTTTCAGGCAAAGTATATATTTCAATGGGCTTATTACAACCATTGTGTCAAACACTACATACGTACACTAATTAGAGATAATTAAAGTTGATTTAGTAATTAAATTCAAACCCCTGTAAATATACTATGCATAACTACTTTTGGATTACAGGGGATTTTGAATCCAGGGTGCCAAACACAATAGGAGGATTTCAAATCCAAGGGGTTTGGGGTTCTAAATCCACGCTACCAAACAGGCCCTAAGAAAATCCAACTTTCTATAAGAGTATATTTCTAGTGATTAGAGATATTATGTGCACATTTTACTATACAGAAGTAATCACCAATAGGCAAACTACCACAATTTCTGGTACTGTATCATCTTTCCAGCCAGCATGCCACTTGCGTAGTACATCTCTACCATTAAAGTAGTAAACCCCAGCGTGAAAATCACCTGGCACAAATTTCAGGCTGGTCTGCCCATCAAGTGGGCTGCACTATTAGAATCAATAGAAAACTGACAGTTTGACTCAATATACAAGTTTGGGCCACCTAGAAGGTGGATCAGCCTAATTTTCAAGAAAGGTGATTTTCATGGTGGGGCCTATCATTTTCATGGTAGTGATTTCCTAGACATGGCATGTTGGTGGGAAAGATGATTGTTGTGGTATACCTATAATAGATAAGCTATCAATACAATATTCATTTTTCAAAGTATAATTTAACAAACATACATACATACAATTATGTAGCCATAAATGTATGTACGCTACATACATACATACATACAATCATATGTATGTATACATCTATGTATGTACATACATGTATGTATGTATGTACGTTCATATGTACACCCTCACCTTTGTCTTCTTTCCTAGAATTAACTATATCTCACCTAGGCCTTTCATTTTGAGTACCGATGATAAGAAATCTTTCTTTACAACCTATATGTACAGTCCTTGTTTGTTTCTAAGTTGTGGCTGATGTAAAATAGATACAGAAATAAAATAATTTATTATAAAAACACTTATATGTTGGTGTTTTGTGTGCCCTGAGAAACCAATTTGACTCAATTAATTGTTGAATGGATAAAATGTTGGGCAATTATAAGGCCATCGATGCTTTATGGCACGGAATGTTGGGCAGTTAAGGAACAACATGTTCATGGGATTAGTGTGTAGCTGAAATGAGAATGTTGAGATGGATGACTGGCAAACGAAGAAGGATAGAATTAGAAATGAATGCATTCCAGAGAACTTAGAAAAGAACCAATAGTTAATAAGATGAGGGAAGTAAACTTAGATGGTTTTGGTCATGTGCAGCAGAGACTAGGAACTACGCTAATTAGGAGTTAGTACAAGTTGATGGCTTTGAAAGGGCAAAGTGGAAGGCCCAAAAGGATGTGGGTGGAGATGGTAAGAAAAAATGACCCATGGTTTAACTGAAGTTATGGCGCTTAATACAGTGGAATGGCAGAACAAGATTCATGTAGCCCACCCAATTAATTGGGATAAGGCTTAGATGATGATGATGATGATGATGATGATTGTTGAATGGAACAAGGTCATAAGTGACCCACTATGATGATGATGATGATTGGTGAATGGAACAAGATCATAAGTGACTCACTTTTCTAAGTGATTTGATATTAATTGTGATTGGAAACTTGGACGATTTAACGGGTTATAGTAATTCCCCATGAAATCTTTTTTGTGCCTTGGGGAAAGAATGGAATGGACATGATGGCCTAGATGGCTGATTGGAGAGTTAATGTTCCATATTATTGAGTACCTGAAATATTCAACAGGTTTACACAACCAGGGATTAGTTTATGGTCATCCTGTGTGATATGATGAACTAATGACGAGTCAGGATGGATTAATCTCCACCATTGGGCATTTAATTGCCATTGCATCATTGGGCATTAATATCTTCTGTTGTATGAACTGATGGCGAGTCAGAATAGGAATAGCATCGATTCATCGCATCAAAATCTCAAGGCCTAAAGGTATGATCTGAACCATTCAAACTAGGGTTTAGAAATTTGTTTATATCTAAATGGCATTGATTCTAAACTATTAAAAACTAAGTTTTGAAAAGTTCTCTCGAAAATCACAACGTTATCTTCACAGGAATATATACGTGGAAGTATACTTGTGTACTCCAGGTTTTCTTCTTATGGTAAAGGTGTATAGCTAGGGAAAGTGTGCTAACTGGAAAGGGCATTTATGATCTTAAACAATCACTGCATGCATGTTTGATAGGATAAGCAGAAAAATGTTGAGGATTGGCCTTTAAAGAATGTTCAGCATGCATGTACACACACGCACCCACATGTGAGCGAGCGCGCACACACCCTTAAATGATGCCTGTGTGTATGCTTGTGTGCATGTGCCTGTGTGCATACATGTACATACATGCATACATACAGACATACATTCATACATGTGTGTGTGGTGAAAATGGTAGAGACCACACACTAGTAATGACCATTTACAAGGTGAAAACATGCGAGGGCTCGAGGAACTTTTTAGGAAGGCTTTCATTAAGGTACTTATCCTTCTAAGGTACAAACGTTTAAAGGTCAAAATATACCAAACATTTAAGTATATTGATAACTGGTTGGAGCAGATACGGAAGTTAATAGCAAAAGATCATCAATTTCTCAGTAAAGTGAAACCATTGAATTCATGTTTTGGAAGGTTAGTCACTAAAGGACATTGACTTCTATGAAAGACCAACCCATTTCAATCAGTCTATAAGTCCTTTTGGGAAAGGTGATGTTGTATCCGACTACTGGACTTGTGGATCTTGAGGTCTGCTTTCAGACAAATTAGGAAAGGCCTCGACTTGACAACAGATATGCTCCTGGTTTTTGCACTCTCATGATGAAGGTAACATAGAAGGCAAAGTGCGAGTAAGCTAGAAGAGTAAATACTAAATAGCAACTTGTGAACATGATCCATTGTGAAAGCATGATGGCAGGAAAAACAGTGGATGGTTAAGGGGGGGGGATGTTATGGCTTAGAACTCAAAAAAAAATAAAAATGTTAGGGAAAGGAAATCATACAAAGGTGAGCAAAGTGTTAGACAACTTAAAGATAGTTGTGTTAAGGAAAAATGGAGTACTTACAGAGCACGAAAACAAGAGAAGCGACTTCATATGGCAAAGGTGGCAGATGAGGATGCAAGTGATTAAGAGAATCCCATTGAGAATAGGTTTTGACCAACACGTGTAAATAATGATATAATCAAACAACAAGTTAAACCAAGAGCTATAGTGCAGAGATCAACATTTTATGTCTGATGCCAATGCCATGGCATTGTACTTGTCCCTGTGCTCCTATGATAGATTTGTAATTTTCATGGAAGAACATACAGATTAGAAATACATTGAGCAGCTTACCGTTTTGTGCCAGATGGCAAATAGCAAGCTCAATATGGCGTCGAGAAGAAGAAGGGGTAGTAGAACAATTAGCAATCATCCAAGTAAGTGCGCCATCCTCGATAAGAAATGACCTCCCTTTCTTGTGTCCTGAAATAATAAGACAAAACATTTAAGTCTGTCAAATGGGTTGTCTAGAAATGCACCGTAATAGCACATAAAATATGGAAAAATGTTTCTATTATAACTTCTAATAAAGATCCTGTTGACATCAAGATATTTTAATCCAGTTTTTTGTTATTTCTAATGTTTGTAGTATATAAATTGAGTGGAAGTGGCTTGATAGTACAAACAATATTCAAATGTATGAGGAAGCTCTGAGTCCATTGCTTATCATGACCATATCACTTGTAACCATGAAGATAATATATCCCATTCTGAACAAAGAATTTAGAGGACAAATAATGTGATAGAACCTTGCTTGATTCCTCGTGATTCACATTTTGCAAAGTTCGCCATCCCTCTAGCAATTTGTGCTATGACGTCCAGGTGCCCACATCCAACCATTCCCGAGAGTGCCTTGGTGCCACCATCTTCTTTCAACATAACATGTAACTTTTCTGTCAATATCACAAATTTTCGCATCAGCAAAATATATTTCAATTTCATGTCCTTTATCAACTACAAATTGCTCCTAGAATGCCTAGAAGTCAAAAGTTATTTGTACAATCTTGCGCTCACTACTGAATAAGTTGACAAAGAATGAATTATTTATCAAGGGACACGGTAATACAAAATCACAGGGATGGACAGTAAAAGCACTGGACCTATTTACAGATAGGCATGCCAGCATCGTATTTTGGAATGATACATCACCAACACTATAGTCACACCATTGTATAGGGAAAAAAAAAAAAAAAATGAGCCTATTTACAGATAGGTATGATAGTGTTGATCGACAATTATTAAGACTACCATACTTCCTCGTCAGAAAACAATTATATGTAGGAAACTAAATGTAATTGTGTGCATGTTATCCATGAACTCTATGGAACACTATGTTTCTCTCATGCTAATATCTATGTGTTAGTCTTTTAAGCTAAAACTTAACTTGTTAACCTAAAACTTTTTCTCCTTCGCTCTCTTTCTTTGTTCTCTTCCCCTTCAACCTCTCCACTTTCTCTCATGCTAATACCATGTTGTTTCTGATGGGGGGTAGTGGCCCATGTCGATCATCATCATCTTCTTCATATGTGTTCCAAGCTAAGCATGATCGATATCCAATGCGCTAGCTTGAAGGAGAGCATAGGAAAATATATGGAATTGTATGTGTGTTATCCATGTACTCCTGTGGAGCACTATACTCTCTCATGTTAATGTGTGTTAGACTTTTGGGCTAATACTCAACTCATTGCCCTAAACATTTTCTCCTCCTCTTTCTCTTCCTTTGTTCTCTTCCCCTTCAATCTCTCCACTTTATACTAGATAAAGTAATATCATCTATGCCTTAGATGTGTTTTTGACCTATTTAAGATCAAGAAAGATCTCATTTCAAATGATACCCACACAATTATCTACAAGTCTGCAAATGTGAGATTAGAAATTATATAATTTATCAAACATATTTAAGAACATGAAAGATTTCATTGCGAATGATACCCACACATTTATCTAGAAGTCTACAAATGTGAGACTAAAAATTATATAACTTATCAGGCCAAATGGCTGCTAGATCCCATCTAACTAGTGTTTCAGTAAAAACAAAGGACTCTATAACTGATTGAAACATCATACATGACCATGTATTATAGTAAACCATGCAATGACAGCTATATATGATGAACATGATAACTTAAATACAAAATTTGGCATGCTTACTATACCCAACAAATTAATCCCAAAAGCATTATATATGAGATGCACCTCAAGAGAGCTCAAGACAACCAATATTCATCTCCAATGTTAAATTGATTTTAGAATAGAAAATGATAAATGAAGGTATGTGCAAGGGAACAGCAAAATGTAACTCGAATCTTGTCAGGTGTATGAACTTGATACCAAAACTGATCAACATCATCTAGATTTTACCATTTCCACATAAATTTGCAATTGCTCCAGCCACCATCCGAAGAGTTTGAGGATCATCTGTTTTGGATGCTACATTTGCTAATAGTCGTGCACCTCCTTTGCTCATTATTAAGCCTTGATTCATCTCTGTGGGCATAGACAACAATATCTTAGTCTTTACAATAGAAAATTAACTACCATTAGTTCTAACTAAACAGAGTTTATGTAAGTTTTGACTGTTAAGCTTTGAGAAAGATGAAGGCAAGAAAGGCACAAGGCCAAATGGTATACCAATTGGAGTTAAGAAGTGCATGGGAGATATTGGTTTACTCTAGCCAACAAAGTTGTACAATAAGATTGTAAGATCAAAGAAAATGTCAACAAATAGAGGAAAGTACCATGATACCTATTTACAAGAATAAAGGAGGCATACAGGCTTGCACAAACTATTTGTGTATTTTACCATCTCTTAAAATTCCACTGAAAATAACACCATTTGCCCCATGTTTCCCTGCATTTCCGGTTATCGATGATATTATTGGAGATATCAATATTGTTTCTGTATCCCCAGCTATCAAAAATTGTAGTGATATCGATACTTTGAACACTGGTTGTTAAAAAAGAAAAGATTCTCAAGAAGATATATTGACATTATTAAGGATATGTACAAGGGAGTATAAAATAAAATAAAAATAAAAAAAAGATATGAGGACTACTAGTGGATAGATAAGTGAGATTATAATTGTTGTAGGGTTAAACAAGGGATCGGCATTGAACCCAATACCTTCTTGCATCGGTTATGGACAAGTTAACGAGGCATTAACATAAAAAGAAAACATGGTTCGTGTTGTTAGTAGATGATATAGTTTTGATTTACGAGACAAGGGAGGGAGTAAATGCAAAGCTAGAACTATGGAGGGGTGCTTTAGAATCTAAAGGTTCCAAAATGTTGAACTACAATGGACAATATGGAATGCAATTTTAGAAACAATAGAAATGGAAACAAGGAAGTTAAGATTGCTTACCAAAAAGTACCCCAAAATGGTCATTCTTTATATATCTTGGGTCGACAATTCATGAAAACGAATAGGTTGAGAAGCATATTGTTGTTAACAATGGAAATTTCTCTAAGTCTAGTCCTAAGGGTTAGTGGGGAACAACTTCCACACGACTAAGGTTTGGCGGAGAATGGTTCTAGCCTAGCATGAGACCTCATTTCCCACTTTGCGCTAGCAATCAGAAGTCAGCACAAACCCTTCTTACCGCATTCTTCAGCAGCAAAGAGATAAGTTCAATCCATGCTCAATGCCAAGGTCAGCACAAGGCCACTTTGCACTTTCATGCTCACAACCAAGGGTAAACGCCATATGACTTCATGTAGTCTTTAAGAAGACTCCAAGTTCAGTCCACGCTCCATCAAGGGAAATTACCACCCCCATCTCCTATAAATATCCCCTTGGATCCTCTTTAAGCACACTAATGCCTAAATTCTCATGTCCGTACCATTTTGAGCTCATGATCTCTTGAAGGCAAGCTCACATCTCCCTTCTTCTCGTGTCAAGCATCGAGACAAGGTGAAAACAGAGGAGTCTTAAGGACTCATTACTTACTCCATGGAGTCTAAAGACCCATTCTTAGGAATAGTGGCTCCACACCAACTTTCTAAACAGCAATGGATCCACACAGTCTACCATTCTAGCAGTTGCTCGACCACCACTACTATGATTCCAGCAATGGCTTTAAAACAAGCTTTTCGTAATTCCAACAGTGGCTTTGCACTAACAGTTTGAGGCCCTTACAACAGTTCCGTGCTAACTATTCAAGACCTTGATAATTGGTCCACGTTGACCATATAAGGTGCTCATTGCCCAGTTGGTCACACGTTGACTGTGTTTTGCCTCCTTGATGTTGTGGCATTGTGAACTCATATCAACCTAGTCACACCCCATGTAATGCTGTAGTGCTTCCCAATGGTTACATGCTGACTCAATATTTTCTACAACAGAGCGGCTACGAACATCTCTATCTAAGGTTTCTGAAATGTCTCAGGGCAGGGCAAACATGCTACTAAATTTCTTGGAGCCATGTAGTACATAAACACTAAGGCTATTAAGTTCCTTCAAGTGTCTAGACACCTAGCCTGATCAATGATTTGGACACTCTGAAGATGAAGGACATAGATTAGGTGATGCAAGACATATGATTTAATGCTAACATGCAACGTGGAGATTATGAAAGAGTCCATAAAGTAATTCAATTAACAAAAGATACTAACACACCAAGTAATTAAGAGTAAACAGTAAGAAATAAAATCTGATTTAACCTAAATCACATGCCCGCATGCTAAGAAATCATATAAATCAATTAAAACTAGGTTTGATGGAAGAATAGAACTTCCAATTTAGCATAGAAACGTTCCACACTCAAAGGATAGATTTGTAGGTTTTATTATTAGGATTAGGAAGGAGAAAATCTGAAATTTGAAAAATTAAGGTTCATGGGAATTGGAGATTTTGGAATTAGGATTTTTAGAAATTGGGAAAAAGAGGAAATTGAATATCTGGGGTTTAAATTGTTGTAATGGAAGGGAAAAGTAGAAGACAAGAGAAAAAGAAGAATACCTTTCAAAGAAGAGAAAGAGGAAGGATGTACCTTGGGGAATCCACTACCAAACAAGCTTCTACCCTTCCGTAATTTAATTGGAAGTGAGGGTTTCTCAAAAAACCCTAGAAAATAATGAGGAAAATTCCTTCACACAAAAGAGTTTCACTCTTTTTTTTTTTTTTTCCTTTTCAAATCTCCACTGGGATTGGAAATCCACCCCCCGTGCTTTTATAATTAAAAATTCGGAACTAAAAATCTAACATTATTACAACTATGCCACTCACTTAACTGAAGTAGCCCATCATCAAAAATAAGAAAACTAAAATATTTATTATCAATCTCAACCATCAAATAACTCCTAAAAATAACAAAAAAATATTTGAAAAAAAAAAAAAAAGTTAGATCAGAGTCCAAAGGACCCAAATCTAAAAGATTTGGTTGCCCAATGGCCTGATCAACAAGATCCAATGGTCGGATCAACACGAAATAGAAATCTTATGACTAAAATGATCTCCTAAGTAGCCCACATGCATCATCCCAAAGTGAGGTCTTCCTTATACACGTCCAATGCATGTGAGGTCTTCAAAATGGCCCGGCAGGCAAGGTGTTCCACAACGGTAACGGTGGCCGTAACGGCCACCACCGTTATTGTTATGATATGGGCCGTAACAGTTGTTACAGCCCCCGTATAGGCCATTACGGCCATTTTTTATTTTTTGAAAAATGTTCTTCCCGGACCATTACGGGGCCGTTACGGCATGTTTTTCTGTAACGGCTGTTTCGACCCTGTAACGCGTAATGTTTATGACCGTTACCGTTACGTAATGGCCGTTACGTAATCGATTTTGAATACTATGTCGGCGGGCCCCATCTGGAACTCGTCTCCCATCCACAAAGAAAGTTGCACTGATGTGGGAGGTTATCTCCTTCTCTAGTACACCCGAGTAGGTCCTCTGATGTCCCCATCATTAGGAATTTATGCATTATTTGCATTGTGCTACTTGTACCACGTATATTAGCTTTCTTTGGTTTTTACCATTTATTCAAGGGGTTTTCCCTAGGGAATGTAATCAAGGGCTTGTGTCAAATTACGACCTGGAATGTATTTTATTCCTCAGAATTAACAAAAGCCTTTTGCCAGGGCAATTTTTAGTACAAACTCTCTCTAACATTATAATCAAAACATATCAAAATTCAGACAATTTTTATGAATAATTGTTCATAGAATTAGAGATGGGTGGATTAAGTGGAGATGTGCCTCCGTAGTTTTATGTGATTGCCTAATACAAATCAAACTACAAGGGAGATTTTATAGGACAACTATAAGACCAACCATTGTTTGTGGGACAAAATGTCGGGCAATCAAACATGTTCATAGGATGAGTATAACTAAAATGAGGATGTTGAGATGGATGATAAAAAGACGAAGGATAGAATTACAAATGAACACATTTGAGAGAATTAGATGGTTTGGCCAGTGCAATGGAGACCATGAACTACATGGTTAGAAGTTAGTTGGTCCAAGTTGAAGGCTCTAAAAGGGCAAGGGAAGAGCCTAAAAGGGCATGGGTTTAGCTAGCAAGAAAAGATTTGACAATCTATGGTTTAATTGAGGAATTGGTCCTTAATAGAGTGGAATGGAATCTATATCCATTACGATATAGCCATAAAGGCCGATATGCATTAGTAACGGTCGTGACAGTTATGCGATATGGGAGTGAAATTGGGTAATAGGTTTTTTTGGACCATAGTAGCCGTTACGGGGACCGAACAGCCATTACAGAGCATAACGACCGTTACCCCTGTTATAGTAAAGAAAAAAAAAAAAAAAACAACTTTTTTCGTATTTAAATTCATTTTTCTCCTCTTTTTTTTACTTTTCTCGTTCCAATAACTTTCCTAGATCATTCTACAGGTTTAAAACCATAGATCGAAGCGATTTAGGTGAATAGAAGCTCTTATGGCCATTTTTTAAAAATTTTGAAAAAAAAAAAATAGTATTTATGCCTTTTTACGATTTCCAGTTCTAATGCTTGATTTGTAAACATTAGACACATATAACCATGTTCATAAATTCACAAAATGGTCAGATACAACATTTTCACCAAAGAGTGGACTGTTAAGCTATCATAAACGTGTTCAAAACAAACCCGAATACAATTTGGAATATTTATAGATATTTTTCAGAATTTTTCAGGTAAAAATTTATTTTCAACTGCTATGGAGGTTGTAGCGGCCGTCATGGTAACTACATGTATCGATAATAGTGGTGATCGTTACGGCCATCGTTACCAATACAGAATACCTTGCAAAACACGATTCATATAGCCAACCCCAATTATTTAGGACTTGGGACAATGCTTAAATGATAATGAATGAGAGCTTTAACCATATTATCCAAGAATACAATTACAAATAAATATAATATGGTCTCTTAGAAATAACGTTCATACCTTACCATTGTTAAGTTCAATACTAAATTAGACTCGATTGATCATCGTTCCTATCTAATAATAACATAATGCATACATAAGGTTTCTAAGATGGAGTAGTGAGAGCTTGGGTGGGTGAAGTAAAGAAGAAAATGCATGTTTCCAACCTAGCTAGAATTGATGTTCCTAAAACATAGGTAGCTCAACTCTTCAGGATTGATTGGTACAGGTAAAAATTTAAAACTGTTCATCAAGAGTTTGATATCAAGAAACTTGGTCCTTTGTGGTATATTGTGGGCATTGAGATGGCTCAATTGCATCAAGGGATACCATCTCTAAACAAAAATGTCCCCTTGATTTCCTCCATGACTCTAGGCAACTTGTTCCATGGCAAGTGGTTACCTTAATTGAGCAGAATTGCAACTTCAGTTAAACAGTGGGGACCGATTATCATATGTTGGAATGTATAATCAGTTGGTTGGGAAGCTCATCTATTAGACGATTAGGAGAGAAGAAATTGCCTATGTTGTTAGAATTGTTTGCCAATTTATGCATGTTCCACACTCATGCCACATAAAAGTTGTTTATTGTATCTTGCAATACTAGAAAAAAAAAAAAAACCCTCTTGGGAGGTCTTCTATATTCTACACATGGTCATCTAGATGTTGAAGTTGATAATGATGCTAATTAGTGTGGGTCACAAACAGATGGACAATCTGCAACTGACTGTTATATGATGATGGTTAGCAATCTTGTTACATGAAAGGTAAGAAACAACCAGTTATTGATCGTTCTAGCAGAGGGTATGAGTATTGTGCTATGGCTCATGGATCTTGTGAAATCCTTTGATTGAAGACCTTGTTGATAGAATTGGAATCCTCACTGCTCCTTCAAGGATACTCCATTGCGATCACTTGGCCGCAATTCATATCTATGCCAATCCAGGCGTGAAAATGAACATGACAAACACATTGAAGTCTACTGTTATTTTCATAAAGAAGTGTCTTCGAAGGAAGAGAAAATGTAATATTAGAAACCAAAGGATCAGCTTGTTGATCTTTTGACTGAAGGAATTGTTTGTCATTCGCTTCACAAGGCTTGTCACATGCTGGCCATGATTGATAGTCATGCTCCAGTTTGAAGGGGAGTTTAAAGAGATGCATAGTTATGCATGTGTAGTCATGCAGAGTACTGTTGCATTTATTTCTTGTCTTTTTGTACCACTGTATTATGTAGTTTCATGAAGTAACAAACTCATCGCGTCCTTTATATCAGGAAGAGAGAGAAAGTCAATAAGACTAACACAAATCATTTAGCCCTTGTTCTCTTTGTTCCTTTTCTTGTCTCTATTTGTTTCCTCTTCATTTCTCTTAGATATCTACACTTTCTTCTTTTCCTACATATCAACTTCCCTAACAGCACTTTTAGCATACAGACCCCTATGCACCATCAAATCTTCACATTGGCATCAGAAAGAACAGTCAAACACTTCAAAACGACATACAAAATGCAAATCTAGAGATCCACTCAAACATAACACAAAAATTGTTCCATAGAGATGAGCACCAAAACTATTCTATAAAAAAACATCATAACATCAACAGTTGATTTGAAAGCCCAGCTCCTGTAAATTGCAATTTTTCATTACAGATCAAAGCAATGCACCGAATGCCCTAAAAAAAATCCCATTTAACCCATAGTGACCAGAAATCAGAAATGTATTTTTCCCAAAATTTACCTTGAATCTAGAAAAAACATATCTCTAAAAACTACAGAAAAGCATCCAAAATTCACAATAATTCCTCCAAATTCGTCCACTAGCAGTAGTTATTTCCTTCTGAATAACCCCCTGATGGTACAATGATGGCTTCATTACTACAGTTTGATGACATCAATAGTGGCCACACTAGATTTGTCTTCGACCAGCACTTCCCCACTTTGATACCATGTTGTAGGAAGATTGAGGTACCAAGAGAAATAGGCATGTGATTATGAAGAGAGGAGGAGGAGGAGAGGAAGAAGAAAGAAGGGAGAGAGAGAGAGAGAGAGAGAGAGAGAGAGAGAGAGAGAGAAGATTAGGGCTAAAATGGTGTGCCAGTCAGTGTGACTAATGCATTCTCTTATTAAAATACAAGATCAGAAGACCACAAACAAGAAAAGATACAACAAATATATTCTTATTCTTACTCTTTTCTCACTACACCTCCAAGGTTCAAAAGGTGGATTGGTGCCTTAGATAAAACTGAGGATTTTGCAAGTAAATATGGTTTGATATTAGGCTGGTTCTAGCACCAGAGCGTTTTAAGATGTTGCACAACACATGGATGGAAAACATATGCTCATGTTACCTTGCCCTTCAAATTATAGTTCTTCTCAACATGTTATATGTCATTTCTAAGTGGAATTATCTTGCATATTCAATGTGGCAGAGAGGAATTTGTCAAAATTAGCCAAAAAACAATTAGCATGAATTTTGTCAGAATGAAGTACCATTCATTGCCAAGTTGGCAATAGCCCCCGAAGCAACTCGCTGAATTGTTGTATTCCCTGATGACTCCAAAAGCATGAGAAGTGAATCTAAACCTCCTTCCTCAACAATCTTTTCCTGGTTTATGTCTGCAAGAATTATAAATAAATAAATAAATAATCTAAACATATATTTGACCATGATGTAGAACAACTCAAAACTATCAAAAAGAAGTGGTGCTTGAGAAGGAAAAGTAACGAACCTTTTCAATATAAGAAAAGTTTGAGGTTTTTGTAAGAACCAAATCAAAAGCGCCCATGAGAGAGAGAGAGAGAGAGAGAGAGAGAGAGAGAGAGAGAGAGAGAGAGAGAGAGCCAAATCGAAAGCAAATACATGTTTTTATTTCTTATTTTGTTATATAGAATCAAATAATCCATTTGAATATCTAAGAAATACATACTTAACACGAATGTATTCTTCCAGAAAGAGAGTATAAAGCTAAAATATAGTGAGCTCAAAACATTGCTATTAACCAGGAAGAACTTACAAAGATTAGTGGGAGAAATCTTCTCAACAGAACTTAATGCCCTTTCTTAAGTTGAGTTCATGTACAATTAGGGTGTAATGGGTTGGGGGTTGGACTAACTTCAGGTCAAGTTAGTTCGGGTCATAACAAGGATGGGTCCAATCTAAACCCAACCCACCTAACCCATTTAATTAAATAAGTATAAAAATATAATTAAAAAATATTGTCATTTTGTAGAAAAATATAAAATTATTAACCACAACTCTTAATCAATACAAAATCGAACCCCTATTATAACCAAATTACAACCATCATAACAAAGTTTAGGGCTTTATAAACTTGTGTTATATATTATAAATTTAATATATGGGTTTTGCTAACGACCACACCTTCGTGAGGACATTCTTTATGTCCCCAAAGCTTTTGACAGGCACATGAGGGGCTCAATTGTCATCGATTGAATTGTCCGTTCTTTCATAAAACGGAAGCAAGTAATGATGCAAAAATAATGCCAATCAAATGATCCTAAGATTGAGAAGATAAACAAAATAGCTCCAATCATCATTGTGAAACATCCATCCTTGCCGATCGAGCGTGATCCGAATTTCCCATCCCTTTTTTGGCCGATAGCGATGAAGGAATAGATGCATCGAACTGATCGTCTCACCCTCCACAATTGGGAGAAAGGACTAAATCAAATCCTATTGATCCCACTTTGTATTGCTTATGATTCCAAAGTAGAACTTTGATTTGATGATTCAAACTATGTGATCTATGGCTCGTAAAGACTAGACGGTTGTAACAAATTGGCCTCATCCATACGGTTAGGATCATCTGATCAGCTTGATTCTTCCACCATGGCTTGCTTCCAATGATACTATTGAATGAACGGTCTTGATCGATGATCAAGGGTCCCACGTTCCAGTGAAAAGCTTTGGGGACATTGCCAACATCCCATGAAGGCAGGGACGTTAGTAAAACCATAATATAATATAATATAATATAGTTAGCATTTAAGAAGAGAGAAGAGGCAGACCATATTCATGACCCATCGGGTCCAGCATAACAACCCAACCCATTTAATTGTAGGTTGACTAAACACAAACCAAACCCAACCCAAACAGGAAATGGGTTGACCCAAACCCTGACTTTCTAGGTTCAAGCGTGGATCAAGTTTTCTCATCCCTATGTAAAATAGTATGGTCAGCCGATCAATAGGCAAGTGCCATTTAAAATGGTTTACAAGCAGTGTCAGTGGTAAACTTCAAAAAATAAAATAAAATAAAATAAATGCAACTAAGAATAGCGATGCCAAATGCACGTAGATTCCTTGAGGTGTTTAAAATTACGGAACAAGTCATCGTACACTGTCATTTGTAATGGTTCTTGATTAGAAATTTGACAACGTTGAGTGTTAAAGAGATTGTGGGATAAAGTGCATCTTATAGATCTTCCAGAATTCCAAATTTTCTCATGTTCAACATAAGTGATATGTATGAGATACACGGTAAGATGGAATCACTTTTGAATAACCAAGGGGCTTATTGGAGTAAAACAAGAAATCCTGTGAAGCCTAAAAATAAATTGAAGGTAATTGTTGACATGTAAACTACAAGGCTCATAGAAGCAATTAGATAGCCAGATACGAATACTGATACAGACATGGATAAGACCATCCATTTCTTAGGAATGAAAGATGTGGAAATAGATAGGGGTATACCGAGAATGATATATTTAGCATGCATATGCACACAAGAATGCAAGAAATTGTCAGGATTGTCAATAGTAATGTATCTACAAAATATAATTCAGTGAAAACATATCTTACAAGCATCCACTACCAGTCCAGCTATGGTGTCAAAATCTGACATGATGTGTTGTGCATATGCAGTATCTAGGTGCCATAGATTACAGGTGGTAGTAATGCAAAATTGTCTGTTGGAAAATTGTACAGGGTTTGATGAAGAACTCTTTCAATTTTACATGAAATTAGACTTGCTGGAGTCGAGTTTTCCATGTCCTGAGGGGAATGATGTGATACAAAATATTCATTCCCATCAGACAGCTTTCTGGATGTCTAGAGATTGATTACAACTCCTAACACAAACTAGCAGTCCCATGGGTGGATGCAATAGGCCAAATTGGTTAGAGCTCAATCAGTTGAAGGATCTATTCACATCTTAAATACAAAGAAGGTGATGGTTGCAGCTCTAAAATCAGAGATTCTGATATCAAAAGGATGGCTATGTAGACATCCGTCACCAGCAGAATATGGCTGTTTTCCTATTTTCTCCAATTTAGACAAGTCTTTTTTTTTTCTTTTTTTTCTTTTTGTTTATTTTAACCTTCGAACAGTTGTGTGGGTTATTATTGGGGTCAATAGGTGATTGAAACGTAGAAGCTTCTTGGGAATTCAATTTGATTAAGGTTTGCATCATATGAGGCATTCAATATGAGGATCAACAGGTTCTTTTGATTCCTAATTTGAAATTTTAACCATTTTTACTCCATAAGGCTAGTTTCACCTTATATATCTTGTTGAGAATTCATGTTCCAAGCCTTCATATAGGCTTTGCCGCTTAGTTGGTCAATCTTCTTTCATTTATCCCTCTATGATTGTGATGGTTGAGTAAACCACTTACATCATCTTCTGGTTAACAAAACCTGAGAGTTTCGTGCATCTGTCACTTTTATTTTTACTTAACCACAGCAATGCAGTTGGCCAATCCTGAACTTAAAATTGTTGTTGGCAACTGATTGTTATTGTCAGCAAGTCCATTTAATATTGCTACACCCCCAGCGACCTTGAGGTGGGCCTTTAATTTGATGCAATTAAGCACATTGAACACATCAAGTGTACTGTCAAGGATAATTCTTGGAAGTCCATTACCAAGATGTAATTATTATTAACTTGAACATAATGACCACAGAATAAGAATCAGCCTTTTCTATGAGTCAGAAATGTTGTTTAACACATGAACTTTTCAAGCATTGATTCAACAATATGAATAAGCATTTTGTAGAGTAGAAGAATATGAATATATTTCGATTTCTTCCCATCAAACTTATATAAGTTATATTACAAAACAGACACATAATAATATTGTTATTTTATGAATCAAATGTGTGTTTGCATGATTCAGTCAATAATAAAGAAACAATGGCTAATCAAAGGAGGGCACAAGCATCCTTTTCAAGTCAAGAAATACAAAGTTTCTAAGCAGCAGTTTCTGCAGTACATGGTAGCCTTTTGATGCTACTCAAGGAAAGAGATGGTGAGATGTCAAACAGGAAAAAGATGAACTACGAGCTGAATACAGCTTTCTGAAGCAGTCAAAAACAGAATAGGGATAAAGTATCATGACATGAGATATTAACCTGAAATTCATAAGATGCATGCGCTCAAATAAACATCCAAAATTACGGAAGTACCTTCAGCAGCAAGGTTGGCTACCACTTTCGTGGCCTGGATTTGAACATCCAAATCTTCAGATCTTAATAAAGATAACATCTTTTGAAGACCAACTGAATGTCAAACCAGCCAACCCCAAAATTAGGAAATCCAAAGAGTATACAACAGAGTAGTTGCAAAATAATACTATTCAAGAGTACAGTAGGGAAAAAGTTTTGCCTTCTTCAAATATCTTCACAATAGTGCCCTTGTGACCAGATAAAGTCTCTCTTGATTTATTGGAGTTAAGTAAACTCATGTGCCCTGAATTTACTCTGCCAGAATTTTCTTTCATATATGATTTTTTAGCCTGCCATACATTGAAATACAAAACCTAGAAACATGAATTCGATGCCCAAGGAATGCGACACTAGCAACTTTGTACATACTGAGAGAATAAAACAATTTACCTCCACATCAAAGTTGTTCTCTGCCACAGGCTTCTTAAGGTTGACAATCTCATCCTCTAGACACTTTCTTTGCTTTTCTTCATCTGAGAGTCTTTTTAGTGCGGTTCGAAGTTCTTCATTTAGCATTTCCTTATATAAACACAAAATGTCAGCCAATGTCTTGTGCAAAGTGCGAACAACACCATGTATTCATGAGGATTAGTACCATTGCTGACCATCAACCCAAAAGTCAGTTTTCCTCAACAACTTCTAAAAGCACGAAGCTTGATCTAAGCTTATAAAAATTAAAACTTTTTTGGTTAAAGCATCTGATATGTCAACCATACCTTTCCTGATAATAACTCTTCATTTTCTTTTTTTAAAGACTCAAGTTCATTTACAGCCTTCTTATGCAGGTGATACATCTCTTGTAACTTCAATTCAAGATCATTGATCTCCTTTTGCCCTTTAATCTGAACAGAACAATGTCTTCTATAAATAAGTGAGAAGTATTAGCAGCTCAAAATCATTTCAATATGAAATATCAGACACAATTTTGTAAGAAACACAGAGATATTGAGGACAGCATGTCAAGAAGAAGCTAGAAAGCTTTATAACATATTGTTAAGATCCTATACATTGAAGATTTTGATATGGCGAGATACTACATGTTCATCTATTACATGCATATTTGTAAGCAAGGAACTTATGATTATTTAAATTAAATAAACACAATAACAAAAAAAAAAAAAAAAAGAAGGAAAATCTACTAACACATGTTATAAAAGGTGGGAAATGTGGTTTTTACTAAGGTGATTTTTGCTAAGGGCCTGTTTGGATTCATGTAAAGGAAAGGAAACATTGTTTCCCATAAAACTCACTTTCCATTGTTTGCCAAGCCTTACTTTGTGGGAATGCTTGGGAAACACCATCTCCCACCTTCTATCTTTGTTGGATTATAAACAAATTCGTTTTCCCACCTCCATGCCTGAGCAAAGGATTTTCCCACTATGGAAGGGAAAATGGGTTTCTCAAGAGTTAACCCAAATGTGCCACCATCCACCTTCAATGGCCACACGTGTGCCATATGAGCTAATGTTCATCTTCAGTAATGCCCCCCACATACCATTATGCCACGTGTCACCATCCATCCTCTATTGTGCCCTACATGTGCTAATGTGCCACATGTTGCACCATTCATCTTCTCTTGTGCCCCACATGTGCGAAGCACCTCACATGCACCCAGGTGATACATCTCTTGTAACTTCAATTCAAGATCATTCATTTTGATCGCTCCTTATATGTCACATTTGCTAATGTGCCATGTGCACAAGTGCTCCATCTAGCTTCAAGTGCTCACATGTTTCAAATGTGCTAGTGTGTGTCATGTGCCACTATACATCTTCAAGCACATCACATGTGCGACAATTCATCTTCAAACGCCCCTCATATGTCACAGATACAACATGTTGCTGCCCATCTTCAAGCATCCCGCATGTACCACATGTGCTAATTGGGAACATGCTAGTGACTACCTAGAATTTTTTCACACACACACACACACGCACGGACATATATATATATATATATATATATATATATATATATATATATATATATATATATATATATATATATATATATATATATATATATATATATATATATATATATATATCTGTGTGTGTATGTATATAGAGTGCCAGACAACATATTTGAAAATAGATGCTAATAATTTCTGGGAATATCCAGTTGAAAAACAAATGAGGAAAACAATGTTTCCTTTCCCACAGTTTCCTCGGAATAAGATTGACCAAGAATACTATTTCCTTTCCTATGTTTTCCATGAATCCAAACAGGCCTAAGAAAGCATTTGAGCAATTTTATGAAATAAAACTCAGAATATTGGTACCCATAACTCCACATGGTCATTTATGTTTGCCTTTCTTGTTTGTTATTAGAAGCAGATGATATCATGGAATGCCAAATCGGTTACGTATCGGCCGATACGGCCGATACATAATGGAAACGGTGCTGACCATTACACGTTTCGGGGCCGTATCGGCCGATACGTTTTTTTGTACCCGTATCAGCCGATACGGTCCCGTTACGGGCCCGTATCGACCTTTTCCATTTTAAGCTTTGTTTTTGTTGTTTTTTTGAAACCTCTTACTTCCAAACTGTTTTTCACTCCTTCAACTACTAATTTCGACCAACCTTGGCTGGGTATTTGAGATAAAAACACATTATATTATGGATTTTCTTGAATCAAAGCTCGGTGGGCCATTTTTCAGAAATTCGTCAAAAATAGGTATTTATACTTTTTTTAATATGTTTTGTTGTTTTAATCATATCATATGATGTGTTAATCATAGTAAAACATGTTAATGTACATTTTACAGATTTGGGGTGCCATTTAATATTTTTTAAATATTTTTTTCTATTTACGCATGAATTTTGGCCCCTTTTCTTAAAATTCGAAAAATCAATTTTTAATGGTTGTATTGTTGTTTTAATCATTCCATTTGATGTGTTAATCATAGTAGAACATGTTAATGTGCATTTTACAGATTTTGGGTGCCATTTTATATTTTTTTCTATTTACGCATTTATTTTGGACCTTTCTTTGAAAATTCGAAAATCATTTTTTAATGATTCTTTTGTTGTTTTAATGATGTCATATGATGTGTTAATCATAGTAGAACATGTTAATGTGCATTTTACAGATTTGGGGTGT
The DNA here is from genome assembly GCA_037074715.1 of Magnolia kwangsiensis. Classification (NCBI taxonomy): domain Eukaryota; kingdom Viridiplantae; phylum Streptophyta; class Magnoliopsida; order Magnoliales; family Magnoliaceae; genus Magnolia; species Magnolia kwangsiensis. Next base: position 64,628,339 of record CM073588.1, read on the forward strand.
CATTTTATTTTTATTTTTTTATTTTTTTCTATTTACGCATGAATTTTGGCCTCTTTTTTTAAAATTCGAAAAATCAATTTTTAATAGTTGTTTTGTTGTTTTAATCATGCCATATGATGTGTTAATCATAGTAAAACATGCTAATGTACATTTTATAGATTTGGGGTGCCATTTTATATTTTTTTTATATTTGTTTCTATTTACGCATTTATTTTGGCCCTTTTTTTGAAAATTTGAAAAATCATTTTTTAATGATTCTTTTGCTGTTTTAATGATGTCATATGATGTGTTAATCATAGTAGAACATGTTAATGTGCATTTTACAGATTTGGGGTGCCATTTTATATTTTTTTTTATATTTGTTTTCTATTTACGCATTTATTTTGGCCATTTTTTTGAAAATTCGAAAAATCATTTTTAATGATTCTTTTGTTGTTTTAATGATGCCATGTGATGTGTTAATCATAGTAGAACATGTTAATGTACATTTTACATATTTGGGGTGCCATTTTATTTTATTTTTTTATATTTTTTTCTATTTACGCATGAATTTTGGCCCTCAAAAATAATTGCAAACACCTAAATGTAAGATATTTTCATATTACATTCATTCTAATATATCTATCATTGATAGTAGAAAGTTAGAAAATTAAATAAATGAATTTTGTAGCCAAATTCAGGTTATCTGGTTCATAAATTCATCAGACAGTCCGATACAACTTCTGACCAAAGAGTGGACCGTTACACCACCATAAACATGTTCCAATTTATAAATGAATGCATATTTGGAATGCTTAGAATATTCCGGATTTAATCCATATTTTTTCATATTTTTTTGGCAAAAAAAAATTTTGCACCGTTATGGGCCGTTACGCCCCCGTATCGCCGTTACGCCCCCGTATCCGTATCGGTTTCGGAGGCCACCGTTACGCCAACCGATACCGATACGGGACACCTTGGATGATATGCATGTTTCGCATCCTTGTTTCCTACTTCGGGAAAAAAAAAATGAAAATATAAATTTACCTGCAGAGATCTTTGATGGTCACTTAAGAGTATCTTCACTTCAGACAGTTCTTCTTGTGCACTTTCAGAACGAGAATGCTCATCTTCTATTCGTTGAAGCAACTCTGCAATTTTCTTCTCATACATCTGAGTAGTGTCTACAAGTACCTTCTGATACGTGAAAGTATCAAGCTGGTTCTGCTACTAACAATAAAATTAGTTTTAGGGCTAGATTTCATGTTGGTAATAACTTTCAAAATGATAAGAAAGCTCTTCAATATAAGAATCAAGAAAAGAAATTGGGAAGTAATAAAATGGAAATGTGTATATATGCAGAAGATGAAATTGATAAGTAATGCAAACCGAGGCCTAAACCTAAGAAGAGATGCGGGAAAACGCTCAAGCATCAATCCAGGAGGAAACCAGGATCAAAGTGGGCCCAAAATATTCCCAAACGGGACCCCATAACCAATGTTGTCAAAATCGTTATCGTATCGTAAATCGTAGTAGGGGTTGAATCCTATTGGATAGCAAATTGTATTGTAAATCATAAGATTTTTTAAAATTTTCTTAAAATTTTGGAAAAAAAAATTTTGAAAAATATAAATAAATCAGATTTTTTTAGCTCGTTTATCTTCCTTTTGCCATTAATGTGCACTAAGTAATACCATGTCATAATGGTGTTAAAGGATTCTTATTCCTTTTTCTTTTTTTTGTCTTGCATGAAAATTTACTTCAAAAAGCATGCAAGGTCTTTTAATAATTTATGTTCTTGTTACCTTTCTTGAATGTAGAATCACAGTAGAAAAGTAGCCTCTGATATTGTAGACCACCAAAAAAAGATATTTTGATTTCTAAATATCATTCCATAATACATGTAAGTCAGCATGATTATAACCAATGTTTTAAATATCGTTATTGCGTAATGAATCGCACCCTTGGAATACAGATACGTATTGGTTATCGCATGGGATATATTGGTTGTATCGCGTAATGTATCGTTGTTGTTGGGAAACATTGGAACATTGGGAAATTAATCGATTTTTTCAATCAAAATTCAAGGATTGTTGAAAAGACATCAATACACATATAGAAATCAAAACATTACAAAAACAAAAGTGCACATAATAGGGGTTTCCTTTGTATGGGGTCTTAATATATGCACTTTCCAACTGAACCAATGCAAGAATATTCAAAGTTTATTCATATAATTTATAAACATAAGAAGGCATGTATGGAAACACCAGCAATACATTCAAAAGCAAAAGAAGAATCACTAGATCAGGTTACTTACATGTTTAATTTTGTATTTAGATGCAAAGATTGAAACTGATTTGTGAGAAATTGAGAAATTTCGATTCGTCTCAATTTTCCGCAACTTGACTCATCTCCCCTAAATCTCGAAATCGAAGTTCCAAATCCAAGATTTTTCATGGAAAACATGAAGAATCATAGATTTGTAACCATTTGATACTGGTTTAATGTGATTTACCAAAAATAAAAATAAAAAAAAATCGATAGAAAATCGAAAATGCTCTCTGGATTGAATAGGTGGGATATATCGGCACTACCTGTGCGTTTTGTATCGCACAAGTGAGATACAAGATATATCGTGAGATATATCGGCTGATATTGTCGATATTTAAAACACTAATTATAACCATCCATAAAACATTACAATTAAGTCATACATCAATTTGGTGTTTCAACCAGTTAAGATGTAAGGAATCACTAAAAAAGCTACATGATTTAACGTCGAAGAAAATATATATCATTTCATGTCTTATAAAGAACAAATAAAAATACTTTACCTTTTCTAAACGATTCTTAAAGCCCCCACCAATTTAAAAATATAAAATGAAAGCCAAGTAAAGCTTAAAATAGAAGAGAACAAGTATAATTTGAATCATAAATCGTAGGATTCAAATCATAGAATCGTAGGATTCATATTAAAAGGGATTTAAGGTTGGGATTCAAATCATTTTGCTTAAGATTCAACTAAAATCATATATTACAAATCATCAATCATAGGATTTTGAGAACACTGCCTGTAACCCATAGTTGTAGTAGTGAATAAAACTAAAGCAAGACTAGGGGGTATTTCTGGAGAGCAAAACAAGGGGCTGAAGCCATGCTGGCAGGCCAAGGGTGAATATTCCTTGCATTTGGTGGATTTAGAAGGCTTCTAGGCTTAATTATTAGTCCACACATGGCCCACATCAGTTTAATTTTGAATCATGCAGGATTTTATATAATGTTGAATAGGAATCTGTGTACAAGTTAGAAAGGCTGAGTCTAAATCAGCCAAGGTTGAGATCGAAGAAAGATTGTTGTGGTTAAAGAGTTTTAAAACAAACAATTGTATTTTGGCAAAGTTTTGTTTTTGTCCCACATTGGTCAGGGAAGGGAAGTTTTAACTTCTTTTGTATGAAAAGCTTCTCAAATAGCACTTAAGCCTCTTCTAAAGATTATGCTTTGAGGCGCATGCACCACATGCAGTTTTTCACACACATGTCAAGCCATGGCCACAGTGCGGTTTTGTGTGCTTGCCATGTATTATATTTTTTCTCCTCAAATTCTTATGCTTTAATGACTTTTTTAACATTAAAATGCTTTAAACTTTTAACAGTCAGTATTCTAAGTATCAATATCGCTACAAGTTTCGATGGCTGGGGATACGGAAACAATATCGATATTGCTGATAACTAGAAATGCAGGGAAAATGGAGAAAACAATGGAATTTTTCAGTGAAACTTCAGGAGATGCTAAAATACACATATTTGCATATTTAGGAATCAAAAAGTTGCAAAAAGAATGTATACATAATAAGCTTCCATTTAATGGGGACCTAAAAGCATGTGTTGTCGTAAGAAATCAATCTGACCATCCCATCTATCCATTCAACCTTCCATCCACACATCCATCGATATTTCATACTATCGACAACACAATATTTTGCCGAGAAATCATCGACAACTAGAAAGGAAACGAAAGATTGTGTCTCGATATCGCCCATATTGCAATAACGATGACATCATGATATTGTCAATATTATTGTCTACAAATTGAACATTGCGTACAACCAATGTACCTATAAAAAATTTTGAAATGGAAACTTTTTTACCAAACAGATTTTTGGCGATATCAATTATCAATACATTGGCGATATTATCAAAATATCACTAATACACTAGATATACAAGTGACACCTAGAATTTACACAGTTGAAAATATCGACAATACATTAGCAATATCAATACATTGCCAATACAAGTGACACCCAGAATTTACACGATTGAAAATATTGGCAATACATTGGCGATACTTAGTGATACATCGTCGATACCTGGAATTTCTTATACTACCAATTAGTGTTCTAGTTGTTGTTATTGATACAAGTTTCGCTGGCCGGAGATAAAGAAACAATATCGTTATCACAGATAATCAAAAATGTGGGGAAAACCGGAGAAAACATGGGGAAACAGTGGAATTTTTCACTGAAACTTCAAGACATGCCTAAATACACATATTTACATGTTTATGAATATAAAAATTGCAAAAAAGAATGCATTACTTCTCATTTAATGGAACCCAAAATAAATGTGATGCCACAAGAAATCACTCAAATAGTAATCAAAATGAATTTATATTATATAAATGTTGTTACTATGCAATAATTATTATCTGAGTACGAGATTAGTCGACACTTATTAGACAGTTAAAATGAATAAATCCAACAGTCCTATTTTCATAAAGAAGCATCCATGAAATGGGATGGTTTTAACAATCTGTCATTGAGATAGTGATGTGCCTAGAGAGGGTTGCTTATTCCATTCAACTACTTTTTAATAAATATATCAACTAATTTTTAATAAATATATATCACATGTACAATTTCAAGTGCCCACACATGAAGAGTTACATGTAGCCAGAGTATAATAAAACTCCCATTTAAAATTTTTCAGTCTGTAAATAAGGGAAAATTGGTCTTCTTACCCTCACATCTATCGGTGGGATCCACCATGAAGTTTGTGAGAAATCCACTCCGTCCATCCATTTATCTAGATCATGTAAGGGTTTGAGCCTAAAAACCAGGAAAATCCAAACTCATGTGGACCACATGATAGGAAAAAGTGGACAAGAAAATGCCTATCATTGAAACCTCCCTAGGGTCCATAGTGATGTTTAATCCTATCCATGTTAGGGCCTGAGCCTAATATGTTGGGGCCTGAGCCTAAAAATCAGGCAGATCCAAACTCAAATGGACCACACGACAGGAAAAAGTGTGTAGGAAAATGCCTACCGTTGAAACCTCCCTAGGGTCCACCGGGATGTTTATGTCCTATACATACCATTCATAGGGTCATTCCTAGTGAGATGAACTAAAAACACAAAAATAATAGCCCCACAAAAAGGACCAAAACTTTTGTGGCCCCGAAAATGTTTCAATGGTGGATGTTTAATCTTCACTGTTTCATGTCGTGTGGCCCATATGAACTTTGGATCTGCTTGATTTTTGGGCTCATGCCCTAACATGCTCTAGAAAAATGGATGGACGACATGGATTTATTATAAATACATGAAGGCAAGCCCCACAATGAGGGTCGCACCATCTTCAATAAAGTTGGAGTCACACGGAATCCACTCCCTTAAAACTTTAAGAGTTAAGAGAGAGAGAGAGAGAGAGAGAGAGAGAGAGAGAGCTTTCGTTTTTACGAAAATCTCTCGTCTTCTCCGGAAAACATGCAATGACGATGATATTTCGATCTTTTTTCGTCAAAAATCCAAAAATCTCTCCAGAAATTTATCATTTTTTTTTTCAAACCTGAACCCAAATCCCCTTAAACATCAACAAAATCTTCTCTTCCAAATCTTTTCTCTTCGAAGAAAACAAAAGGGTTTTTTTTAGGGTTTTCTTATCTCAGAAAATTCTGCATCGTTTACATCGATTGGCCCACCAAATCCAGCCAAAAGCTGATTCCACATGTAGATCTCAAGGAAAAAAAAAAAAAAAAAGTTAAGAGAGATTTTGACTATATATTTTTTGTATTTATTTCAATTTTTTCCAATAATATGGAGAAAATTTCAACAACAGATATTTTTTCAATAAAATCCAAAATATCACCAATATTTCGTAGACACTAGGAAGAGAAACGAAAATTTGAGGTTTTGATATCGCCGGTTTAGCAACACCAATAATATCGGTGATATTATCGATTTCTCGACAACATTGAAAACACTGCTACCAATGTTATCGGCATCACTATCGGTATTACTGGTATCGCCAAGCTAAAGATACAAATAATATCAGGGATACTTTGAACAATGCTAATAGTTATACTTAGTTCTTTTAGTCGTTTCTAACCATTACAAAAGACAAAGAGTCCTTGCTCCCTATAAGAACCCAAGCAAGATTCAATAACAATTACTAGAGTTGTACACGAGCCAAACTAGGTCGAAAAGCTCACTCTGCTTGGCTCGATCTAGCTCAATTTGACTCAGCTTGAATGGCAACTCAAGGCGAGCCAAGCTTCATATGACCCAGCTCGTTTGAAAATAAGTCGAGGTCGAGCAGAGTGAAGCTTGACTCAGCTTAGCTCGAAGCTCAATTCCAAGCTTGGTTAGCTCGAGCTCGGCTCAGTTCGAATGTGTGTGTGTGTGTATTAAAAATAAAAAATCCCTATATGCCCTCCCTTGCCCATCCCGTTCTTTACTTTCCCTTTAAAAATCCAACCCACTGCGCCCACCCGAGCTCCTCTCCCCCCCCCCCCCCCCCCCCCTCTCTCTCTCTCTCTCTCTCTCTCTCTCTCTCTCTCTCTCACAACAGCAATGTACCTCTAAATTTAATCTTTGATATTTTTATTTATGTAATTGTTTGAAAAAAGGAAAACCCCAAATCTCAAAATTAAGATTTGGAATTTTGAATCTATGATTTGCAAATTGAAAGGTTTGGGGGTCGGGTTGCGTTGAGTTGCGGCTGGGAGCTCGAGCTTAAGCTCAAGGGGAGCATGGACAAGTCAAGCCAAGCTCCAATGGTAAGCTCTAGGGCGAGCTCAAGCTTGAGCTTGAGGAGAGCAGGGACACGTCAAGCCAAGCTTGGCACACCTCGACTCGACTCGGCTTGATGTATAGCCCTAAAAATGATAGGAAAATTCTCTCTACAAAACCTCTATCTAAAATTCATGTGCAAGTAGTGTCCATTGCACATGCAAAATCGGGCCTTAAGCCATTCATAGCGTACATTAGATTGCTTATTATGCTAGCATACTCATGTCGAAATATACCAAGACCTTCATTTAAATTCGAAAATATAAGCATCTGCAAAATAGATTCATGACCTAGGCCATGTGAACTCTCTAGACACTTCAAAATCATTCTCTTGACCGGTTTGTCTAGCCCCTTATGAACATGAGATGATCTTCATTTAGAAACAATGCTTGCTCCTTTCCCATATCTAGTAACATCTTCATCAACTCATGTCATGCTCAAGCTTGACTTTGATGTACATCATTTATAATTCATTGACAAGTTAAAGAATTCTTCCATTACTAAAGCTTTTCTCCCGACTTTACTACAGAGGACTGTTCTTGGTTCTGGCATCCCTCAACTCAAGGTATTTGAAAAGTGATACAACCACTACAATGTTGTAAAAACATAACTCACATAACCCAGCTATTGCAGATTCAACTAGCCATATCAGTGACCCATTTAGAGTTTCAGCTAGAGGATCTACTCTTGGGAAACTAAATAGACTTCTTGAACCTGGGCTTCTTGTGAAGAAGAACCAGCACTAATGCTCTTTTCCCCTGAATGCATGAGAGTCAAATCAGTGGAAGAAGCATACTGACTCCTCCCCTGTTGATTTGCAGGAGCCAAGTTAAGTCTGGACACTTCACTAGCACAACTCATATTAAATTATTATCTAAAGATATCTAAGGATCTTATATAGTTCACAAGACTGAATATAAAAGATATCATGACCATTTCCAGAAGTTCCTAAAGTAATCTTCACTGTTTAGAAGCATTTTGGAAGACACTAATTGATGTTAATCATTTGTCCTCTTGATAGATTAAATGTTGATTGTCTATGATTCACAGATACTTCAAAATAGGTAGCATATCATACCACAAAATATCCGATATTTCAATTTTAATGTGTAAAATCCCTACTCACAATCAGGATACATCTGTGGATATCCATACTGTATGTGTCTATCATAGTTAAATAGTTACAATTTGTAAGAAAAGTAAGTTGAGGCAAGATGGCCACATTACAAGAAGAAAATGAGGCATAAGAATATGTCACAAGCACAAGTATGAACAGGTAAGAAATGCCAAAGAAAGGAGGTTACCTCGGTTTGTCTTAAACTCATTTCCAAGCGTGCAAGTTCATCACACATATGATCGCTTTGTTCTTTTTGGAGATTTAACTCATCCAGCATAGTTTTTATCTCCAATTCCAAGCGGATGTTCTCTTTCTCTAATGACTACAACAAACAATATCAAAAGTTTGAGAATTAGCTAAGTCACATTTTTATATAAACTATCACAATCAAGCTATCCACAAAGAAAGGTTAACTTCACAAAGGCATGTTCAATTCATAGCAAGTGCAACAAGAGAGCCCTTGAAGTAAATTGCATGGCGAGACACCACTAAAATACAAGATTCACAAAGCCTTATAATTAAATAACATTGTATAATAAAATAGGAAAAATGTTTTTCTAGAAGAAAAACCATGTCATGTTCTGAATATGGTATTCTATTCTACAAACGATTTTTAACGGGTGAAAATAAGGCAATTTTTGTAGGAAACTAGAGTGCCGATAATGCAGGGGCATTTTCACACTGGGCTCAAGTGGGGCCGCCTGTAGGATGCAAGGGCACACTCGGGGTGGGTGACCCATGTGATTTTGGGGCCCACGGGGGAGGTCTCGTGTTCGAGACTCCTCACCATGGGTGATTAATGCCCATTTCACACTAGGCTCGAGTGGAGTAGCCCGTAGGATGTGGGGACACACTCGGGGTGGGTGGCCCATGTGATTTGGAGCCCACGAAGAGGGTTCGGCCGAGGTCCTAAACCCATGAGATGTGGGGCCTGGGCTATAAGATAAATGGATTAATTCTCCATACTCTGACAGTTCGAGCTTTTAAAGCAAGTAGTTTATTGTCCTACATCAAATTAGTATCAGAGTGGGAGGTCTCGTGTTCGAGATTCCTCATCGAAGGTGATTAATGCAGGAGCATTTTCACACTGACCTCGAGTGGGGTCACCTGTGGGATGCAGGGGCACACTCGGGGTGGGTGACCCATGTGAGTTGGGGCCCACGAGGGAAGTCTCATGTTGCAGACTCCTCACCAAGGGTAATTAATGCGCATTTCACACCGGGCTCGAGTGGAGTAGCCCGTGGAATGCAAGGACACACTCGGGGTGGGTGGCCCATGTGATTTGGGGCCCACAAAGGGGGTTCAGCCGAGGTCCTAATCCCATGAGATGTGGGGCCTGGGCTATGAGATAAATGGATTAATTCTCCATACTCTAACAGTTCGAGCTTTTAGAGCAAGTGGTTAATTACCCTGCATCAGCCGATCTGCAACCAGCTGAAAAACATGAGCGCCAACGCACGCCTTATGTTACAGGGGCTTTGAAGCTAGCCAACAAGCAAGGTGACGGACTCTAAAGGGGCCTGTGTGTGAATGTGTGAGGGAGGGGGGGTGGTTGTGTTGGGAGGGGTTGTGTGTGTGTATGCTTTGGTGGTCCCTTAGGACCCCGCTCCTTTATATCCATTAGGGAAATATCATTAGGGCGTGAGCATTGTTTAAAGTATCTCCGATATTATCCTTATCTCCAGCTCAGTGATACCAATAACAATATTAGTCTTAGAAATTCCAGGTATCGATGATGTATCGCTAAGTATTGCCCATGTATCGATATCGCCAATATTTTTTTACTATGTAAATTCTAGGGGTCGCTTGTATCACCAATGTATCGATATCGCCATTATTTTCAGCTGTGAAAATTCCGGGTGTCACTTGTATTGCCACTGTATCAATGATGTTTCGATAATATCGCTAATGTATCAATATTTCCAAAATTTTGTTTATTAAAAAAATTCCATTTCAAATTTTTTATAGGCACATGGTTATATGCAATGTTAAATTGTTGACGATAATATCAATCATATCGCGATATTATCGTTATTGCAACATTGGCGATATCAAGACCATAGTCTTTTGTTTCCTTTCCAGTTGTCGAGGATTTCTCGACAAAATATTGTGTTGCTAATATTCTAAAATATCAATTGGTGTTTGGATGGTTGGATTGATAAATGGGCAATTTTTTATTCTAAAATATGCAAATATGTGTATTTTAGCATCTCCTTAAGTTTCACTAAAAAATTCCACCAATATCCCCCATGTTTCCCAGCATTTTCAGTTATTGGCAATATTATCAACAATATCAATATTGTTTCCATATCCCTAGCGAACGAAACTTGCATCAATACCAATACTTCGAACACTAGGTTTGAGTGGAGGGACTATTCTCTACGCATCACTTGTAGGAAGAACCAGTGTTGTCATGTGCGATCGCACATTCCCATATTCGCATACTCAAGCCCAGATCGCATATGCGATCACTGCACGTATGCGATCGCATATGCCACATGTGCGAGTATATGCGATCGCATATGCAATGTATGCGATCGCATATTGGCCAACAGTCATATTTCTGACCTTTTTTTTAATCTGGATTTTTTTCTCTATAAAAATGGATTCTAAGCACTCCTACATGCATTCTAAGCTCAAATTCTCTCTCTATTCCCTATTTTGCTCTCTTACATATTTCTAAGCACTCTACATCCACTCCTCTCCATCTATATTCCATATTTCTTTCAACTTTCAAGAATCAAGAATCAAGATTGAGATTGAAGTTTCAATCAAGGAAGGGTACATACATGATACATCCACATTCAAGAATCAAGACTCTTCAAGAGACATTACTACATCTACAAGACAACCAAGCTCTCCATCCATTGAATTGAACTCTCTTTCTACTTTCTAGTTCAATCAAGGGAACATACACCACTCTCTCTTTCTATCTCATTTTCTCTTAGAGTTTCATAATATCCAAGTTCTAAGTTTTCTAAGTTCTAACAACTTCTATCATTTTTTTTTTAGTTTGTTTGTTACTTTGTTACAACTTACAAGTTACAAGTTACAACTTACAAGTTTGAAGTTACTTACAACTTACAAGTACAACAAGAATTCAAGATCAATACTCAAGTCAAGGGGGAAAGGTGAAGAGAAGACAACTTAGACAAGAAGTGACAATTGAAGAATTTGGAAGTTGGAACCTCTTTTAAATTCGTAATTTTTTATTTTTTTTTTTTTGTAAATCTCTCTCTCTCTCTCCCTCTCTTTTCTACAAGTGTAACTCAACTCTCTCTCTCTCTCTCTCTCTCCCCAAGTCTCATCTCTTTAGTCTCTTTACTCTTAGATCTTAGTCTCTTACTTTACTTTAGTTTACTTTTTAGTTTACTTTCTAGTTTCTAGTTACTTTTTAGTACTAGGCTACTAGCAATCAATAATACACACACCACCATCATAGTGTCTTCTTCCCAATCTTCCTCTTTGAAACCCAAGTTGAATGACCCGGGTTGGAAGTATGAGCACTATCGTAGTGCTACGGAAAAGACTCACATAGTATGTGAGTTATGTAGGTACGTGAGTTCCGGTAGCATTGCAAGGCACAAGCAACACCTCTTATATTTACCGGAGTCAAATACAAAAGCAAGCGACAAAATTACTCCAGAAATCTGAAGGGAGATCGTGGAGTATATGGAAAAACAATCAAGAAAGAGATGTGATAGTGCCCTACGTCAGGAGGAATATCTAGAACAAGATGTATATGAAGATATAAATGTAGTTAATATAGATGAAGCCAGTCATAGTCCCACTCCCCCTACTTTGACAGGCCGGCCTAAACCACAAGTACAACCAACTGTCTCGAACAAAGCCCGAGGGCATGGGCCCATGGATAAATGGTGTAGACCATACCCCAAGGATGTGATCGACCAAAGGGGTGGAGGGAAAGGGCCGGCTCAAACAACTTTAGAGAATCGGTATAAACAAAAAGATAGGAAAACTACTATTCAATATATTGTTAAGTGGTTTTACCAAACCAGCATAACTTTCAATACCATTAAATCGAAAAGCTTCAAAGTAATGGTTGAGGCTATATGTCAATTTAGACCTGAGCTTAAACCTCCTTCATATCATGAAATAAGGGAGACATGCTTAAAAAGTGAAATTAAATATACACAACCCTTCATAACTGAATATAAGAAATCGTGGAAAACATATGGTCATTCACTAATGGCCGATGGATAGACTGATAGATCCGGTCAGTCTCTCATTAACTTTTTAGTAAATTGTCCAGCTAGGACAATATTCTTGAAGTCCGTGGATGCATCGGGCCATTCACACACAAGAGAATATTTGTTTAACTTACTAGATAGTATAGTTGAAGAAATAGGTGGGGAATATGTTGTACAAGTCATTATAGATAACGCAGCTTCGTATGTAATGGTCGGTCGTCTTCTTATGGAGAAGAAGCGACGTTTATTTTGGATCCCCTGTGCAGTCCATTGTATTGATCTTATGTTAGAAGATATAAGTAGATTATTTATAAATGTGATTGCAAGAGCTAGAAGAATCACGGCCTTTATGTACAAACATGCCCTTCTTCTCAATCGAATGAGAAAATACATTGGGGGTAACTTGCTATGTCCAGCAATCACCCATTTCGTTACAGTCTTTTTAACACTACAAAGGCTACATGTAAAGAAATCAGAACTTAGAAGCTTTGTAATGTAGGCCGATTTTACAAGTGGGCCTTGGTCAAAGAAGGCTGAAGGGAAACGGGTTCAACAAACAATTCTTTCTCAAAGTTTTTGCACTCAAGTGGTAAAGGCACTAAAAGCATCCGAGCCCTTAGTCACTGTGTTGCGATTAGTTGACGGGGATGAGAAGCCTACAATGGGCTACATATATGATGCGATGGAGAGGGCGAGCAATAAGATCATGGACCATTTTAACTATAGAGATCGTGATTACAAGCCAATTTTAGATATTATAAATAGAAGATGGGGCAGCCAAATGTAATCCCTGTTGTATTTGACTGCTTACATCCTTAACCCAGCCTGTTTATTCACTTCTGCTAACTATGCATATGGTTGGATTTATTGATGTCTTAGAAAGAATGATTCTAGATAGAGGAGAACAGGACAAGATCTCAACTTTGCTGGACTTCCACACAAAAAGTGAAGGGATATCCTCAAGGGATATCATAATAAGGCATCGGACAATGAAATTACCCAGTAAGTACTTGTATGAATGCTAGTGTACTATGTACTCTTACAAATAGTTTTTCTACAAAGTGTTTCTAACCTACTTAAACTGTTTTTCTTAGCTGACTGGTGGGCTGCCTATGGAGTAGACCCGAACAGGAAGGATCCAGCTCTAAAGAAGCTGGCTATGAAAATTCTTGGACTCACGTGTTCTGCCACTGGTTGCGAGCACAATTGGAGCACGTTCGAGGCAGTAAGTTTAGACTGTTAAGTAATTATTTGTAAGCTTTAATTTTTTTGTGGTATAAGTTAAATTAATTACCTAAATAGCTAATGTCAAATGTGTTTTCTTTCTTGCAGATTCATACAAAGAAAAGGAATCGCCTTGAGCAAAAAAAGCTCAAAGACTTGGTTTTCATTCAATACAATCAAAAATTGTGAGAACGATTCCAAACTCAGAAATAAAAGCCCAGTTTCTTTGACCCTATCTGCTTAGATGAGTTGGATGCAGATAACGAGTGGCTCATAGAGACGGAGGACCCGGTATTTGCTGGAGAAGAGCTAACATGGGCATAAGTTGAAGATGCAACATACGGATCGACACCTGGTGAAGGTAGTACCACTCGACAGCGGAGGACGGGGGGGAGTCGGGGGGCAAGTAGTAGTCGTCAACCCGTTGAAGAGATTGAGGAGAATGAAGAAGGAAATGGTGATAATGATAATCAAGCTGAAGATCATCCACCATTGGATGTTGATGAAATATTAGTACATACAGATGATGAAGAAATAGAAGAAGAATAGGTGTATGTGGAAGAAGGAGATGACTTGAATGATGATGATGATGGTGGTGGTGGTGGTGGTGGACTTGGTGGTGATATGACACAATAGCTACTAGATCAATGTATATGATTATTGATTGGATAAATAATAAATAAATAACTTCTTCATTTTGTTTACCAAGTGTGTTGAGTTGATGTTGATTGTTGATGTATATCATGTAGTGTTGAATGTTGAATATTGATATTTCCTATTTGTTAAATGTTAATTGTTAAGAAGTTAACTGTATTGTAGAATGTAGTAGAATTGTTGATGAATGATGACTTGACTTAATATTTAATTCATTATGTAAAATTGTAGATGTAATTGGTTTTATTTTACTTAAATTAAATGTATTTCAAGGGCCAATGACATATAATAATTTATTCTGATTTTTTCTAATTTTTTTTACTTTTTTGAAAAAAAAAAAAAAAACGCGACCGCATATGCGATTGTGCGATCGCATATGCGCGCACACATATGCAATCGCATACAATCGCATATGCTATTCGACAACACTGGGAAGAACTGTTCGTTAAGAGAAGAAATTACCTCAGACTTTGTTGCAAAACTCTTTTCTGCTTCCGCTAAGGAGTTTTGACACTCTTCAACCTTCTTCTCCATCTCTTCTTTGTCAGTCTCTTTCAACTTTTGTTGTCTCTCAATTTCCGCAGTAAGATAGTCAACATGACATTCTAGTTTTCGACATTGACTTTCATAATCAAATTCTTCTTTAAGCCTGATTGTGTTTACTACTTTCATAGCCTGCAACAAACAGAAATAAGGCATTTCTAAGCTGGGCATAAATAAATTGACATTGTTATAGAAAACTGAAGGAACTCTAGTAAGCAAAAGAAAACCATCACATGAGAAGCAGGCATAACTTGTGGAAACAAATATTATCCTCTTCATAATTCTACGAATAAAAAAATAAATAAATAAACATCAGCATCATAACAATAACCTAAGAAATAATATTGTAAAAAACAAGGCTCTCTTCCTCAAGCACCTTAAGTGTACGGAATTGATACCACAACAATGATTTCAGAAATAAAATCATTGCATAACTACAGACTTCCAAGAAAAGCGAATACTGCACATCTGAGCATACTCATGACTCATGAGAAGTTCTACTCTCTCATAAACTCGCTATTTTTTCAGGCTAGTTTTCATTCTAGATGAGAGTTTCTCAAGAAGTTACTTTCTCTAGAACAAAGTGTCCAATCTTGCGATGCTCCATTCTTTCATGGAATACTGCATACAAAATTAGCAGTTGCAGATGGCACCTTGGATATTGGTTATTAAATCATGTTCTCCTTCCAAAGCAAGAGAAATCTCAAGAAGTTTCTAATCCAAATCAAACATTGCAAAAGCCCATCAATTGCTCTCCATATCCACAATCAATTATTTTCCCTTTTCTAGAAATGATACTATTTGCCATTCAAAGAGATTTTTTTTTTTTAAAGGAAAAAAGGAAAAAAGAAAAAAGAAAAGAAAAAGAAAGGGGAATTTGTCATTGATGTCTATAGAAATGACTCAGTCACAATCATCATCAACAAAGAAGCTGCCAACATTGGTTTTCTAGATTATGCACTATAATATGAATTACTGAAATTCTGGATTTGGTTATGTAGCTGCTCTGATCATGCCCAACTTGAAGGGAAAGGGTGTTGGGTAAAACTGTGTGGAGTTCCCACTTCATGCTTAAATGGAATACATCTTTCACTTGATAGGCTCTTGCCTATGACTGGTTGAGGATAGTGATTTAACGCTGGACTGGGAGGACTGAGGAGGTCCAATTTGCAAGGATGAAAATCCATAGAAAGAGGTAAGGAGCTAACTTAGAGAATGTAAAACTCTGGATTTAGGACATCAGCTTTAACATAGAGGTGGTCTAGCAGAGATAATCAGAACAGGAGAAATTACAGGAATAGAGGTGGAGGATTGTGCGAAAGGCAGCTCAGACAAAGAAGATGATGGTGCACCCTTTAGGGTGAACCCCAGAGCACAGAATATTGAGGGGAGGCTTAGTTGGCATCATGCAAGCAGAGTAATGTCCATCATAGGTTCAAGAGGTGCAAAATTTAAATTTAAGTGTGTAGCACCATGTATGGGGGACAGGTAACCAATGGGAGAAATCACAAAAGGAGTTGCCAAAAATTGACCATGAAGGGGATCAGTTCCGTACCTTCGCACAAAAAGTGGGCATCAATAGCAGTGAACGACCGAGAAGGGAATTAGTGACACAGATTAGAGGCAAATTGGTCATTTCATACAGAAACCTTGCCTGAAGTTTTTAAGGAAAATCAGCAAACCATGATCAGGTAGTGGGTGTGAAACAATGGCGCTACGAAGCTGAAGGAAAGAAAGGAGGCATCTCAGCAGCATGGGCAGAGGCTTAAAGGGCCTACAAAAGAATGGGTACAACAATTAAGCAGAGCAAAAGAGAGAGGAGAGGCAAAGGATCAACAGGAAGATGGGAGGATTGTGCTTCGAAATTTGAATCAGCCAACGAATCTGCTGCATCTGCTATGCAATGAGGGGAAAGAAGGGGGCTTTTTTTCAATCATAGACCGAACATGTCTACTAATCAGTCATGTTCTGGCAGAGGTCTCAAGACCAGGGTGCAGATTCAAATGGAAGAAGAGGGAAAAGGGGTAAGATGGGACCCAACTAGGGGCTCCTATTAAAGAACAAGAAGGGAAAAATGGAGAAGAAGGTCAAGTGAGAATTGGATCTAAGGCAAGTGTACCATGTTGGGAAGCTTGTGTGCATCTCATTTGGCTATAGTGAGGATAATTTTCTGTAATAACCCTGGATTCTTGTACACATTCATATACGCATGCACACACTCGAGCATGAAAGTGCCCTGGTTTGTCGATTAGTGTGAGCGTTGAGTCAGCAAGATAAAGTAGCCCCATAGGAAGATTGATCAAGCATCTGCCTCAATAGCATGTGTGCCCGAACTCACCAAAGGTAAACCTTAGCCTCACATCCCATGTCCCAAAACACCAGGTATATAAAATTCTTAAAATTGAATAGAACATCCTAGGTTTCTTTGTTAGAAAACTTTTTTTTCAAAATCAGGAAAATCTTTCAGTTTTCTACCTTTGTCGATTTACCGATACATGGCTCGATTAAATCGAACCCTGTCATCGATGTCCTCGAAACTCACTCGATAATATCGAAATGAGGCCTTAAGACGTCCAGCAACCACAAAGATCTCTGGACTGAATTATCGATGAATCGATAGACTGTTCGATATCATCGAATTTTGAATCTCGAGTCCATCGAGTCGACTCGATAAAATCCACATCTAATCAGTTTTGTCCAAAATACTTCTAAGGCAAATCATGTAATTCTCGATATATCGAAGGGCTCCTCGATATCCTCGAAATTCAAATCTCGATGATATCATTGGACCTTCGATGATATCGGATTGGGACACAAATCTATCCAACAAGTTTTCAGGTTAATCTTTCTTGGATCGAGGATCACTTGATAAAATCGATATTCAAATATCGATCATATCGAGACTAGGTCGATGTCATCGAAATAGGACATAAACTGTCCAGCAAGCTTATAGGAAAAATTCCTTGGAATTATCGATGAATCGACGAATTATCGATGAATCGACACAGTCATCGATATCATCGATATTCAAATTCCGATGATATCGAGTGATGCTCGATCATATCTTATACCTGTTTAGTTTCAAAGGCAAGCGCTCACACATCTTCAAATGTTGAGGAATCGAACCTCGTGTCGATGAAATCAGAGTTCGAAATCCGATGACGTCAAAACATGTTCGATCTCCTCGACTAGTTGGCAAAAAGTTTCAAAAGCGTTTGACAGTTGAGTTCGTATCATCAAGCGGTCAATCGATGCTATCTAGAGTATACGCTCGATGATATCGAACTCTGTTAAAAATATGACCGTTTTATATTTGTTGGAACCATTTGCCTATTTAATGGAAGCTTGCCCTTAGTTGTTGGTAGAGAAAATAGAGAGTGCTTTTAAGTGTTTAAACCTAAATCATATACCCTAAGCCTTTTCTCTCAAGGAAGTTCATCCTCCAATCCACCCTCATCATTGATATTCAATAAAGTGGATTGGGGAATGAACTTCCGCATTCAAGAATCGTGCAGCTACCATCATAATGGCAAACCATTAAGCTGGGATGCATTGAATGCATAGATGATCGGAATCGCTCTGTCTCCTTTATAGGAAAATATTTAATAGAGTAGAATTCCATCATAACCTTGACCCAACCCGTCACCTTACATTGGTACATCATTTGAGTTGTGGTTTAAGGGAGCTAAGGATTCTTCGTCATCAAAGGAGGAGATCTTCATCAACGTGCTTAATGGGGCTCATCTACTTATTTGTAAGTCATTAGAGTCCAGAAGACCCTTGTGATCAATCCTTCTGTAGGATTGGGTCAAAGGTGTTTCTCACACCTTTCAAGTCCTCATAGGAGGCCTCCGATGGGAGCGTACGTGGGGGTGCTTTGTATTGACTCTTGCTCTATGGAGAGCATAAACTCTTAGGTCCTTGTGTAGGTCCTTGACCTGTGTGGTCTAAAATCTGGGTGTTGTGTGTTGACCCTTGCTCATGGGAGCATAAACTGGTGAGGTTCCTTGTGTGAATCCTTGGCCTGTGTGGCCTAAAAGTTGGGTGTTGTGTGTCGACCCTTGCTCCTGTGTCAGGCATAAACTTGTGTCATGTAGACACGTTACAGTCAGCCTAGTGTAGGTTGTACTGGTTTGAGGTGAACCTAATTTGAAACCTCCGGTTTGAGGTGAACCTAATGTGAAACCTCCGTTAGTGAGATCCGGTACACTCAAGGGTTGAGTGCGTCCACCGGAAGTGGAGTAGACAAGTAGTTGAACCACTATAAAAACAACTATGTTTGAGATTGCCATTTACTTCTACTACTTGTGTAATTTCTCTGAATGTTCTCATATCCCTTGCATACATGATTATTTGGAACTGAGTAGAATCACATCTCACACACAGTCACATACATCATAAACTATATTTTGCATCTTGTTTATCTCTTAAATAGTTTTGTGATTAGATCCTCTAATTGGCTTGGAAGCCATTAGAGTTAGTTTTGAAGAAATCCTGATACTTGCTTATTTATTCAGGATTGGGTTAATAGGTTTTAAATTATCATAAAATATTAAAAAGTCCTAATCACCCCCCTCTAGGACATCCTGGCATATACCTACTTCAACTAAAGTGGTCATTACTGCAATTTCAATTGGTATCAGAGCGGGTGTCTCTTAAGGGCTTCACCGCCTAGATAGTGTGATCTTGACTAAAGTTGGAATCATGTCCAAAAGTGTAGTAGAGGGTGAGAAACATCTGAACAATTGCCTAGTAATCCATACTGCTCTGAAAGTTGGCAATAGTTTAAAATGGTATCCTGACAATGGGTGCTCCAGACACATGACCGGTGATGACACTCACTTTTGTGAGTATTCAGACTTTGATGGTGGATCAGTCACTTTTGGGGATAGTAGCTCCACCAAAATTATCGGACAAGGAACTATAGCCGTACTACCAGGCCTTCCAAAAATTAAAAATATTCTCTATGTAGAAGGTCTAAAGCATATCTCCTTAGTATCTCCCAAATCTGTGACAAAGAACATTTGGTCACCTTCTCAAAGGATGTGTGTAGAATCTTAAATCATACAGGAAAATATATCATAAAAGGTTTACGTACAAGTGATAACTGTTACATTATTGAAAGTATGAATGAGAGTGTATTATCTACAAAATGTAATATGGCTGTAAAGAGTGAATCAAAATTATGGCACCAAAGGTTGGGACATGTTCATTACCGAAATTTAGCCAAGTTAAGTTCAAAAAAATTGGTTAGAGGACTTCCTAAGATTAGAAAAGAAGAAAAAGTTGTATGTGGTGATTGTCTAAAAGGTCGGTCACAAAAAGACAACCACCATAGCAACAACAAAACCTTTGGATCTGTTATATATGGACCTAGTTGGTCCCACTAAAGTGGAAAGTCATGGCAGGAAAAGATACTTCCTGGTAGTAGTAGATGATTACACCAGATTTACTTGGGTCGCATTTCTTCAGGAAAAATCTGATGCCTTTGATGAATTTGTAATTTTGGCAAAGCGACTTCAAAATGAAAAAGGATATTGCATAAATCGCATTAGGAGTGATCATGGTGGCGAATTTAAAAATGAGAGATTTGAAAGGTACTGTGATGAGAAAGGAATCCGTCATGAATTCTCTGCACCAAAAATCCCACAGTAAAATGAAGTTGTTGAAAAGAAAAATCGAGTACTGCAGGAAATGGGGTCAGTTATGTTAAATGGAAAAGATATGGCGAAGAGTTTCTGGGCTGAAGCTATCAACACTGCCTGCTACATCATAAATAGAGTTTATCTTAAAGCAGGTTTGAACAAAACTCTAGACAAACTATGGCATGGAAAACAACCTAGTGTGAAATACTTTCGTGTTTTTGGAAGTTAATGTTATATCTTAAGAGACAGAGATCACCTTGGGAAATTTGAGTCTAAAAGTGATGATGGTATCTTTCTGGGGTATGCCTCAAATAGTCATGCTTATAGAGTGTACAATCTAAGGACCCTCACTATTCAAGAATCAGTCAATGTGGTGATCGATGACCAGTGCCATGAAGAAGACAGCCCCTTGAATGAATTAGAAGATGATGTAGATTCATGCATTCTAGATAAATCTGATAACAAATCTCCATCATCTAATGAAGCACAACCGTCATCCAACATACCAATCATTAAGGATCACCCTCGAGATTAAATCTGATGATGGTATCTTTCTGGGGTATGCCTCGAATAGTCGTGCTTATAGAGTGTATAATCTAAGGACCCTCACTATTCAAGAATCAATCAATGTGGTGATCGATGACCAGTCCCAATGAATAAGAAGATGATGTAGATTCATGCATTCTAGATAAATATGATAACAAATCTCCATCATCTAATGAAGCACAACCGTCATCCAACATACCAATCATTAAGGATCACCCTCGAGAGCAAATCATTGGAGATCCTAATGATGGTGTAAGAACTCGACGGCAGATAGAAAATATCTTTAGTCATTTCTGCTTTACCTCAAAGATTGAACCCAAGAATATTGTGGAAGCTCTTCAAGATGAACATTGGATAAATGCTATGCAAGAAGAATTTCAACAATTTCAGAGAAATGAGGTATGACAATTGGTTTCCAAGCCACTTAATATGAATGTCATTGGAACCAAATGGGTCTTCAAGAATAAATCCGATGAATCTGGCAATGTGATCAAGAACAAAGCAAGGCTAGTAGCTCAAGGGTATTCACAGATAGAAGGCATTGATTTTGACGAAACATTTGCTCTTGTAGCTCGTCTTGAGTCTATCAGAATACTCATGTCTATTGCATGTGCGTTGAAATTTAAACTATTTCAAATGGATGTAAAAAGTGCATTTCTTAATGGGGATCTTGATGAAGAAGTTTATGTAGAACAACCTAAGGGATTTTCAGATCCTAAGTATCTTCATCATGTTTATCGTCTGAACAAAGAACTTTATGGTCTCAAACAAGCACCACGTGCTTGGTATGAATGATTGACGAAATTTCTTTTGGATCATAAATTTTGCAAGGGAAGTGTAGATAAAACACTATTCACTCAAAAGACAGTATTTATTGCTCATTGCACAGATCTATGTGGACGATATAGTCTTTGGTTCAAAATGTGAAGATACTGCATACAAATTCACCGATCTCATGAAATCAGAATTTGAACTGAGTGTGGTCGGCGAATTAAACTTCTTTTTAGGCTTACAAGTGAAGCAGTTAAATGATGGAATCTTCATATGTCAAACCCAATATGCAAACGACTTGGTGAAAAGATTTGGGCTCGAATCTGATCATACTTATCATACTCCTATGAGCACCACACTCAAACTCTCCAAAGATGTTAATGGAAAAAGTGTGAATCAACATCTCTATCGAAGTATGATAGGAAGCCTACTGTATCTCACAGCCAGTCGTCTAGATATATCTTTTAGTGTGGGAGTATGTGCTCGGTATCAGGCAGACCCTAAGGAATCCCACCTAATGACTATTAAGAGAATCATCAAATACATAGCAGGAACTACCTCTTTCGGCCTGTGGTTTCCATTTGAAACATCCACCACCATTGCTGGATACTCTGACACCAATTGGGCTAGAAATTTAGATGATCGAAAATCAACAAGTGGAGGATGTTTTTATATTGAAAATTGTCTAGTCTCTTGGTAGAGCAAGAAACAAAATTCAATATTCCTGTCCACTACCGAGGCCGAATATATTGCTACAGGTAGTTGCTGTGCACAACTCCTTTGGATGAAACAAATGTTGTTGGATTATGGGTTTAAGCAACCCACAATGAGTCTTTTCTGTGACAACACAAGTGCTATCAACATCTCAAAAAATCCAGTTCAACATTCTCGGGCCAAACATATTGACATCCGTCATCATTTTATCCAAGAACTTGTTGAAGATAAGATTATTGTGTTAGATTATGTGCCTACAGAAAAGCAACTTGCCGATCTCCTAACAAAACCTCTTAATGCAAACAGGTTTAGTGATCTTCAAAAATCAATCGGAATATGTGCTCTTTGATGATGTCTCAGTAAAAATGGTTCAAATAGGTAAATCTTCAACCTGAGATAGTCATGGTTAATTATCAACAACAAGTCTAAACTTCATGAATTAACCATGTTAAGGAAAAAAAAATGCTACATCTTCACATACTCGATGATATCTAGTTGCTTTCGATATCATCGATATTTAAATGTCGATGATATCAACATTCACTATCGATGAAATCGACGGATCTTGGGAATAAAATGTTATAACCGTCGGTCCTTCCCAACGGTCAGACTGCCTCAATATCTGCTGAATATTTGTGTCTTCCCAATGGTCATTGGCACAGTCTTTGATATCTTTATGAGCCTGATTTTGATTCCATCAATGAGGTATCGATATCATCGAAGACCCTGCTATAAAAGAGAAGCAAGCATTCGATTTAAATCAACTCATTCTTTCTCTTCTCTGGTTGTTTCTCCCTACCTTTACCTGTCTTTTTGGGCTCTTCTCACAGATAAACCATGGTAAAAAGCAAAGGTAAGAATCTTCCTCAATCGTCAAAATCAAAAAATAAGCAACTAGAATTCAATCAGTCTCATCCCAATCCGGTGGAAGGGGGTCCAGCTACAGTAGTTGAACGCCTTGTCCTTAACAGTGCCATTGAACCATTTGAGGTGGATCTTCTCTTGGAGGTGATAGGGTGGAAAAATATCCTAAATCTTGGTGGACCCTATCAACTTGGATTAATTCATGAATTCTTCAATAGTTGTCATATCATTCGTGATAATCCTCCTTGTATTCGAATAGAGCTTGTGCATCACTCAAAACTCATCACTCCCATCACTCTTGCACGTCTTCTAAACCTCGAAGTCACTCGAATCCCCGTAACAAATCGGAATCTAAATGGGTTGGGTGTTTGGGGGGAGATAACACACGCATTATGTCATGGCATCACTGTTCCTCGGAATGATGAAAATTCTCTTCACATCAATCACCTTGGACCCTCTTTTAAAGTCCTCCATAGCATCCTAGGGACTAATGTGTATCCATGTGATGTAAAGGGTAGTCACCTTACTCCCTTTGTGCAAAATGTCCTCTATGATGTGTAGCAAGAGATCCAAGTGTGCCTTCCAACTCTTCTTCTAGGGCAACTCATTCGTATAATCCAAGGCGATCATCGGGATATGCTATCCTTTCACGCACTCATATGCAAACTTGTTCATTGAGGATAAAGTTGACGTCCTCCAGTATACCAGTCAGCAAGTAGTGGACTTGCTTACCAATGGCGACACTCGCGGACGTTAGGTGCCAACTGGGAGGTGTGATGTCGCTGTGGCCATATCTGGACATTTCGGCTAACTTCTTTTTGGTGTCCGCATATAGTTCTTCTTTTTGTTGTGCTCATGTTTGGGATAAATTGGTTGGCTTTGTTGTTTTGGAATGGATGTTGCACAACTGCCAAGCTTGGGCAGTTCGTTTTTTGTATATTTTTAATCATGGCTATGTGATGATTCCTATATATATATATATATATATATATATATATATATATATATATATATATATATATATATATATATATGTTGCCATATTATACTCTGATGTTCTGTGAAATACTAGCATGACTTGTGGTTGTCTTTTTCTCCTCCATATTCCCTGCTTGGTCTTGATCTTTCTCTCCATATTATTATTATCTGATCATTCCACTGCTCTCCTTTGACTTAATATGCATACATGTTTTCTATAAAGAGATGTCCTTTTTCATCTATCTATTCTGCTTATGCTATCTCCGTTTTGATTCTCCCATATGCTTCAACTTCAGTCAATATCCATTGTTATCTTACCCTTTTCCAATGACTGACAAAAAGGGGGAGAGAAAATCCACACCCCGAAGGAAAATTGTGTATTTGTAAATGGTGATACAAGTGTTAGGGGGAGCAGCTGCAAGAAGACAGGGGGAGATTGGTGTTAGGGGGAGCAGCTACTGAATAACATAGTCATCTGTGTGTGTGAACTAGATAGCTTTGTAAAATTGTGTAAAGTTCATGTACACACAATTTAGTGTGTTATCTAGAAGTTGTTCTAGGATGTTTTGGTGTTTTGTCACGTAATTGACAAAGGGGGAGATTGAAAGTGCCCTGGTTTGTTAATTAGCGTGAGCATTGAGTCCGCAAGACAAAGGAGCCCCATAGGAAGATTGATCAAGCGTCTGCCTCAACAGGATGTGTGCCCGAACTCGCCAAGGTAAACCTTAGCCTCACATCCCATGTCCCAAAACACCAAGTATATAAAACTCTTAAAATTGAATAGAACGTCCTAGGTTTTTTGGTTAGAAAACTTTTTTTCAAAATTAGGAAAATCTTTAAGTTTTCTACCTTTAACGATTTATCGATACATGGCTCGATTAAATCGAACCCTGTTATCGATGTCCTCAAAACTCACTCGATAATATTGAAATGAGGACTTAAGATGTCCAACAACCACAAAGATCTCTGTACTGAATTATCGATGAATCGATAGACTGTTCGATATCATCGAATTTTGAATCTCGATTCCATCGAGTCGACTCGATAAAATCGACATCTGGTCAGTTGTGTCCAAAATACTACTAAGGCAAATCCTGTAATTCTCGATATATCGAAGGGCTCCTCGATATCCTCAAAATTCAAATCTCGATGATATCGGTAGACCTTCGATGATATTGGATTGGGACACAAATCTATCCAGCAAGTTTTCAGGTTAATCTTTCTTGGATCGAGGATCACTCGATAAAATCGATATTCAAATATGAATCATATTGAGACTAGGTCGATGTCATTGAAATAGGACATGAACTGTCCAACAAGCTTATAGGAAAAATTCCTTGGAATTATCGATGAATCGAAACTGTCATCGATGTCATGGATATTCAAATTTCGATGATATGGAGTGATGCTCGATCATATCTTATACCTGTTTAGTTTCAAAGGCAAACGCTCTGACATTTTCAAATGTTGAGGAATCGAACCTCGTGTCGATAAAATTGGAGTTCGAAATCCGATGACATCGAAGCATGTTCGATCTCCTCGACTAGTTGGCAAAAATTTTCAAAAGCGTTTGACAGTTGAGTTCGTATCATCGAGCAGCTAGTCGATGCTATCGAGAGTATACGCTCGATGATATCGACCCTGCTCGATGATATCGAACTCTGTCAAAAAATATGATCGTTTTATATCCGTTGGAACCATTTGCCTATTTAATGAAAGTTTGCCCTTAGTTGTTGGTAGAGAAAACAGAGAGTGCCTTTGAGTGTTTAACCCCAGATCATATACCTTAAGCCTTTTCTCTCATGGGAGTTCATCCTTCAATCCACCTTCATCATTGATATTCAATAGAGTGGATTGGGGAATGAACTTCCGCATTCAAGGATCGTGCAGCTACCATCTTAATGGCAAATCATTAAGCTAGGATGCCTTGAATGCATAGATGATTGGAATCGCTCTGTCTCCTTTACAGGAAAATATTTAATAGAGTAGGATTCCATCATAACCTTGACCCAACCCGTCACCTTACATTGGTACATCTTCTAAGTTGCGGTTCAAGGGAGCTGAGGATTCTTCGTCATCAAAGGAGGCGATCTTCATCAACGTGCTTAATGGGGCTCATCTACTTATTTGTAAGTCATTAGAGTCCAGAGGACCCTTGTGATCATTCCTTCTGTAGGATTGGGTCAAAGGTGTTTCTTACCCCTTTCAAGTCCTCATAGGAAGCCTCTAATGGGAGCGTAGGTGGGGGTGCTTTGTGTTGACCCTTACTCTGTGGAGAGCATATACTCTTAGGTCCTTATGTAGGTCATTGACCTGTGTGGTCTAAAACCTGGGTGTTGTGTGTTGACCCTTGCTCATGGGAGCATAAACTGGTAAGGTTCTTTGTGTAGATCCTTGATCTGTGTAGCCTGAAAGTTGGGTGTTGTGTATTGACCCTTGCTCCTATGTGGGGCATAAACTTGTGTCGTATAAACACATTAGAGTCAGCCTAGTGTAGGTTGTACTGGTTTGAGGTGAACCAGATTTGAAACCTCCGATTTGAGGTGAACCTGATGTGAAACCTCTGTTAGTGAGATCCGGTACACTCAAGGGTTGAGTGCGTCCGCCGTAAGTGGAGTAGACAAGTAATCGAACCACAATAAAAACAACTGTGTTTGAGATTACCATTTACTTCTACTGCTTGTGTGATTTCTCTGAATGTTCTCATATCCCTTACATGCATGATTATTTGGAACTGAGTAGAATCACATCTCACACACAATCACATACATCATAAACTATATTTTGCATCTTGTTTATCTCTTGAATAGTTTTGTGATTGGATCCTATAATTGGCTTGGAAGCCATTAGAGTTAGTTTTGAAGAAATCCTGATACTTGCTTATTTATTCAGGATTGGGTTAATAGGTTTTAAATTATCATAAAATATTAAAAAGTCCTATTCACCCCCCTCTAGGACATCTTGGCATATTCCTACTTCAACTAAAGCAGTCATTACCGTAATTTCAATCATGCTCCATCCATACATACATGCATACATCCATCCATCCATCCATGCATACATACATACATCCATGACCGAACATGTCTACTAATCAATCGTTGTCTAACAGAGGTCTCAGGAGCAAGGTGCAGTAACAGTTGAGCGATTCAAATGGAAGAAGAGGGAAAAAGGTAAGATGGGACCGAACTAGGGGCTCCTATTGAAGAACAAGAATGGAAAAATGGAGAAGTTCAAGTGAGAATTGGATCTAAGGCATGTGTACCATGTTGGAAAGCTTTTGTACCATGTTGGAAAGCTTGTGGGCATCCCATTTGGTGACAGTGAGGATGATTTTCTATAATAACCCTAGATTCTTGTACGCATTCATATACACATAAACACTCGAGCATACATACATGCTACATCCATACATGCAAACATCCATCCATCCATCCATCCATCCATGCATACACGCATACATCCATCAATTCATTCACGCATACATAAATGCATACAAGACCAACTATGCATTCATCAATCATAACAAAGATAACCATTGATTTTTGTATTGAAACTACCTAATCTTGACCATGGATTGTGTATTAAATTTGTCCAAGGTGTGACCATTAATATGTATGTTAGATCTGTCAAGTTTTAACCATTGAACTATGTAACAAATCAGCCCACTTATGACCATTTTTCTAACTTCTAAGTGCTAAATTAGTCTAATTGTGACCATTAATTTATGTATTAAATCTACCAAATTTTGATCATTAAATTGTACCGTAAATCTGCCCACTTAGGACCATTGATTTGTACATTAAATCCATCCAACCTTGATCATTAATCAATGAAAAAAATCAGATCAATCTTAACCATTAGCTCTATTTAAGGACGGTGGACCTTTTTTTATTTAAGGGGATGTGGATTAGAGAGAGAGAGAGAGAGAGAGAGAGAGAGAGAGAGAGAGAGAGGAAGAGGAGGAAACACAGAAGAAATGAAAGGAGAGGAAAGCTCTTGGGAAAAGGTTTAGAGCTTAGAGTTTAGAGAAAAAAGAAAGAGAGAAGGGAGATTTCTTAGGGAAGGTGAGAAAGGAAGAAAAAAGGGCTTCTTGAGTGAGTTCAAGAGGAGGATTCTTCAGGTGAGTTGTCTCACACATGGGTTTTTCTTGATTTTATTCTTGTTTTTATGGAATCCTTAGATTTGGGTAAGTGCGACCCTCTTTCTTTTGTGTAAATGATTTTCCATTTTCGTCTAACATGCATTGTAGGATTCCCCAAGGTATGATTCCTTGCACTTTTTTCTTTATTTTCTTGAAAAGTGAATTTCATTTTTCTTCATCCATACCATTTCCTTTATTTTCTTAAAAATCAAAGATTTACTTCCTGTCTTTCTTGAATTCTTACCCCTTTTCTTTCTTTCTTTTTTCTTTTCTTTTTTTTTTTCTAAATCAAGATCCCTTGATACATTCTAGGGTTTAATATGCAATTCTTTTGGAATTTATGCACAAACTATTAAATTGATGAAGATTTTTTTTCCTAGTGTAATTTTTCGGAATTACAGCACTAACCTACACAAACTTTGTAACTCCAACAACATTTTGTACTTTCCCAGAATTTCCAGGGACCTTTTGGTCAATTCTACAGGGGCTTATCTGTTCAGATTTTATAGTTACAAGGTTTACTTCACAGTTTTCTGCACTTTTCAAAAATTATAGGGTTTCAGTTGTAATTTTTCAATTTTTCAATTTTAACTCTTTACATTGCATATGGATGTTCTTTATGGAATCTTTTAATGTTCGAAAAGAGTTTGTGATACTTGAATTCATGCAGGGAAGAGTTTATGAATCTCTCAGGTGTTTGTGATATTCTAAAAATATTTATTCTTTATAAGGAAATTCATGCATTATTCATATCATTGTGAGAACACCAAAAAAATAGTGGGGCAATTGAGTCCTCTAGGTTGAAAATCCCCAAAAGCATAAATAGGTGGGACAATCCAGACCCTTGGGTTAAAAGTCCCTAAAGCCCAATTGGTACCTCTTGGAACCTCTCCTATGGGGCCATGTGGGTGAGCATGTAAAGATTGCAAAAGGCCACAATTAGGCCACGTAGGGTAGTAATCTGGCCAACTAACATATGAATGGGGTAAGGCCGCATGTATAAGCATGTCAAGATTAAAAAAGGACACAGTTAGGCCAGGTGTTGTATTTTGGGAGAGTGTTGGCCGACTAGAGTGGAACAGCCCTGGTCTTCAACGGGATTAACCATGCAGATTATTGTGATTACTTCCTACATCATTATTCATTCATCCACGATTTTTGTCACATATGAAATACATTGGATTTTACAGTTATTGGAATTTAAAACGTGCATGTGGATACCCTTGCATAGTTTGTATCTATTCATTCATGATTTATTTCGTATGGAATTCCATTGAAATATTCGTTTATCCAGTATTTGATTTTCAGTGATTTAATAAAGATGTTCTATTCGGATTGAATGGGTTTTCAAACTTATGTTGAGATTTTATCACTGGGCTTTGTAATTTACCCTTGTAGGATTTTAAATTTCAGTATCGGCATCTTGTTGGGGAGTGTAAGGAGTGGATGGTTAGTTATCTTTATTTTATTTTGTTTAGGTTTAGTTTCCTTTTGAAGTTTCAGAATTCTTTGTAAAGGACTTAAAGTAGAAGGTTAATTAAGACTTTGGGGCATGGTATGATGACATTTTATTTTTTTTAGTTAATGGTTATTTGATTTATTTTATGGAAATGTATATTTGTAGTTTGGTATTATGTGATAGTTTGTGGATTATGGTTTGTGAGCATGTAAAATATAAGTCATGCTCTCAGGTATGGGATTAGGGTCAAGCATACCTGGGTGCTGAATTCGAGGCGTGACATTTTCAGATGTCATTCAACTTATAGGATGAAAGGGATAGGGAAATGGGAAAGGAAAAGGAGCATTAAGGCCTGTTTGGGAGCACAGATTTGGAACCCCCTGGATTCGAAACCTCTTAGATTTGGAATCCTCTCGTTGTGTTTGGCAACTTGGATTCAGAATCCCCTGTAATACAAAAGTAGATATGCATAGTATATTTACAGGGGTTTGAATTTAACTACTAAATTACCTTTAATATCTCTAATTAGCGTACGTATGTAATGTTTGACAGAATGGTTGTAATAAGCCCGTTGAAATATATACTATGCCCGAAAATGATGAAATTCCAAGTCTCAGATGGGCCACAAGCATAGGATCATATCCAAGTCACTAACCAACGATTTTTTACCGTTGATTTACATGGACAATGTTTGGACGGCGCAGATTATCCTATTAAAGTAACTATAGTGATGCAGTTGATAATCTGATTGTTTTGGGATGTTTGGACGGTGCAGATTATCCTATTACAGTAATAATTATAGTGGGTCATGTGCCCAATAGATTAGTAGTCTAGTGACACACATGTTACACATGCAACTCTTGGAAGGATTTTTTATGTAATCAAAGCTTCTACCTTGGATTTCAAACTCCCTCTTTGAGAGGATTTGAAACCCCCGGTTACTCTATGGTGTCAAACGACCCCTTAGCTTCATTCACAAGAAAGTAGAGTACAAAGAAGGAATTGTTAAGTGTAACTACTTCAGTGAATTATGGGTGGTGAGGAGTAAAGGCAGTGTTTCATGAATTGATAGTATGGGCCGAAATATAGGCAATATTATCAAAATCAAACTTGGGCGATACGTTATACACATGTATTCGCAAAAATTCCCATGTATGAATGAATTATCGTCAATACGTGACAAACATACCGCAATATACCAGTAAGAAGTCAGTTAAATGCATGCAATGCATCAATCGCTAGTTGTGATATTTCACAAGCATCAATCAATACACACAATGTGTGAAATTCATGCGAAATTATTTTTTAGAAAAATCAAGCAAATTTAGAAAAGCTCTTCTTTTGCCCAAGCTTTTGGTGAGTCTTGCTGTGTTTTAACAACTCCAATCAAGTTCATTTGCATCGAAACATGAATTTGGTGTTAAAATCGCAATCTGAGACAGGGTTTGGCCCGAAACCCAGAAGGTGAGAAAAGTCGATAGAATTCTTCTTTTTTTTTCAACAAATTATTGAAAATGTAGAAGAAATCTATATCTATGCATGTATTTCATTTTCATGCATTGACATGGATTTCAAACCAGAAATTTCGATTTTGAAGGTGTTTCTCATCATCATGACAATGCCTATAAATTAGTTAATGGATCTATTCAAGGAGAACACCAGAAAATATAAACCACTCAACTTTCACTATAAGGTAGCAGATGACAATAAGTGGTTTATATCATTGTGGCTGAAAAATGAATATCATAAGAATATAAAAATAAATGAAGTTGTGTATGACGAACAAAAACAGCACCCAATGTGAAATAGCATATGACAAGTTTGTATCAGTTTCTTTTTTTCCGGGGGGGGGGGAGGTGGGGGGTGGGGGGGTTAAAGGCAGTTTTGGAACTAGTTACTGACATTAACTGCATAATATAATTATAAGTTTATATATTACTTACTCTCTGTCCAAACATTATTGTGCTTGATGTTTCTGCATGATGTCGTACAGATGGCCAAATTGTTACCACAAGTGAGGTCCTCGCTGATCCTGTATGACAAAATACTAAAGCTAAGATCCAACACATTTCTGAGAAATGGTAGAACAGCGGATATTTAAGGTATCTAACCCTGATTTTAAGGCATTGATGCAGAATAAAAGTTGAAAGGAGAAGTTCCAATTCAAAAAT
The DNA here is from genome assembly GCA_037074715.1 of Magnolia kwangsiensis. Taxonomy (NCBI): domain Eukaryota; kingdom Viridiplantae; phylum Streptophyta; class Magnoliopsida; order Magnoliales; family Magnoliaceae; genus Magnolia; species Magnolia kwangsiensis. The sequence continues at coordinate 64,660,433 of CM073588.1, forward strand.
AATTTCAATCAGAGATATGGATGAGAAATTGCAATTTTATCAAATCAAGGAAAGTTTATGATAACAAAACTACCACTAGCACTGAATACCATTCCAGAGACAATTGTGCGATAGCTACAGGTCAAGCATGTTTGCAACATGAAAGCTACAAATGAAAAGGGCAGAATTTGTAACCTCCAAATGAGTCACGAAGTAGTCTTGTAAGCTTCGAGTCTCTTGTTGGAATATGAGGACTGTTTTCGGCTAATGCATTTATACATTTTCCAAGGGAAGTAAGTGAAAGATTAATGAACTTAGCCTCTTCAAACATGTGCCCATCGCTGCCTGCAACATAAAATGTGTCGTGATTGAAAAATGTAAATGGAGAAGTAAAATTCTAAGAGCATAATCGGAGATCTCATTTATGACCGTTACCGTTACATAACCATTTTGGCATACCATGTTCATCATAAACATGTGGCCCCAACTGAAGAGTGGACCAGACAGATTTTGTGCCAGCTCATATTCGCAAATAGGGCCACCTTATGCACTCCATAGATGTCCCACTCGCTATCCAGGATGGCATGTGTGTTGTGTGTAAAGGTAGATCTACAAAACCTCCTAAATATGATGTGCTGATGGTTTATTTACCAATAACTTCCTGTTAGGACCAAGTCATGGGGCGATCAAAATAGAAGATATAATTTCAAAACAAACCTGATTTGTCTATTCTTTCGGATCCTGCTAAATCAACAATCAGCAGCTTGCTTTTCAGAACAACAGGTACACCATCGCCACCAGGTAAATCATTTCCAGTGCTATTTGCTGAAGTAGAGGGCTCATTTTCAACTTTTCCTTTCGCAGGCTTTTGGATATAGACCTATATATAAAACCAACCCCAAAGACACATTGAGCATTCAGTTTCCATGCACGGTAGAAAGCATGAAAGATATTTTTATGAACTAAAAGTCTATTAAAAGGTCAAGATATTTGAAATCCAAAATAGGTGCCCACCATAAGAATCGCATGACTACGTGAAGATTCAGTATTCAGCTTTGTATTTGATGCATGGCGGTTTGCCTCACCAATTTGCAGTAGTTGCAAACAGTGGTCGAGATCTCGAACTTTAATTATTGAAACACCAGGTAAGGACACTTCACCAGTCTTAGGGTCCTCAACAATAGGAATATTATTCTTTTCAGGTGCAAGTAAATCTTGTATGGATTCCAAATACAACTGGAGCAACAAAATATAATATTTTAAAAAAATGAGTAAACACAACATAGTATTGATCGTGAAATAAATGAATCACAAACACTAGAATGAATTATGAAAAAGTGATTCAATAGAAATAGTACATGACATAAGTTTTTGCAAGAAAAAACTAGCAATGAATTTAGCTGTAATCATCAATTTCACTAATAGTACAATCTACAAAGGCACAACACCGCCATTGTAGGAATAAGTGTTCAACGGGCAAAACTTTTAGGAAACGTATAGTTTTTTAACATCATATTTCCTTGTTAGCAGTACACCTTGAAAGAATGACAGGACACATGCTTGGAAACACCTCTATTTGGTAATGCAGGGGCATTTTCACACCGGGCTCAAGTGGGGTAGCCCGTGGGATGCAGGGACACTCCGAGTGGGTGACCCATGTTATTTGCAGCCAATAGGGGAGGTCTCGTGTTCGAGACTCCTCACTAGGGGTGATTAATGCACATTTCACATCGGGCTCGAGTGGGGTAGCTCGTGGGATGCGGGGACACACTCGGGGTGGGCGGCTCATTTAATTTGGGGCCCACGAGGGGGGTTTGGCGGAGGTCCTAACCCATGAGATGTGGCGCCTGGGCTATGAGATAAAGGGGTTAATTCGCCATACTCTAACAATTCAAGCTTTTAAAGCAAGTGGTTAATTGTCCTGCATCATTTGGATTTACTACTTATTGCCAAGGTTTCTAAAGCGAGTTGGAACCAATGTTGTCATCAACAAAAAGGGTAATAATATAAACAGACATAACAACATAATAGTAAAAACTAAGTCCCTGTGAAAGTTAATGTGAAAAAGACCTCCACCCTAAGGTCTTGTCTAAACCAGTTTCCCCAGTCAAATAAATAAATCTAGATAGCCTCTTTAACTGAAGGTATGACCCTTGATATAGTGGAATGTAGTGTTTCAAATATCAGTATCATATTACGTATCACATCCTTGGGATACAGATACGTATCGGTTATCGCACGGGATATATCGTTTGTATCGGGTAATTTATTGCACTTTTTGGGAAACATGGGGAAACATTAGGAAAATGGTTGAATTTTTCAATGAAACTTCAGGGATTGTTAGAAAAGACCTTAATACACACTTTTAAATCATAACATCTCAAAAAAGAATTACACATAATAGGTTTCCTTTGTATAAGGTCCTAAGTTGTGCATTGTCTAATTAAACTAATACAACTATAATCAGATTAAATGCATAACATTTAGAGTGTATGTCATGATCATTTCATCAACCACTCCCAAATACTTTGAAATTAGTCTCAATTGACCACAGCTGGTTGAATGGAAATTTCGAAAAAGAAATAATATTTTAATAATTTTTAATTAAAAATGAATTTTATTTTTTGAAAATTGAAAAGGACTTTAACAAATCAGTAGATCAACACTCATACATGCTTGATTTCATGTTTGGAGTGCAACATTACAAGCAATTCAGAAGAAATTGGGGAAATTTTGAATTTTTCACAAATCAGACCACCTACACTCAAATTTCAAAATTAGAATGTATGTGATGATCATTTCATCAAATAGTCCTAAATACTTCGAGATTAAAATCAATTGACAGCTAGTTGAAGGAAGATTTCAAAAAAAAAAAAAAAAAAAGAGAACGTGAAGAACCAATGGATATTGAAATCAAAGCCTCAACTCCAAAAATTTTCATGCAAAACATGAAGAACTAATGGATTTATAACCATTTGACACTAATTTAACATAATTTCAAAAAAAGGGGGGGATCGAAAACTGAAAACGCTCACCGGATTGAACATGCAAGATATTGGCATGACCTGTGTTTTTTGTATCGCACAGGTGGCATACAAGATATATCATGGGACATATCGGCCGATATCGTCGATATTTAAAACATTGGCGGAATGGCATAACAGAATTCATGTAGGAGGCCCTAATTAATTGGAATAAGGCTGAGATAATGATGATGAATCTACATAACTCTTTCAAAAAGAGTACACACTAAAGACTTGAAACACGAAAAATGTACGTGAGGTTTAATTTCTACCCCTTAAGAATATTGCTTTTGCAATCATATGTACAACCTTCATACAGCAGTCACTGAAACTTTGACATGCCTTGCTTTGGAATTGGATTAATCTGCATTTTAACTAGGATTTCCTCAAGACAAAAATACAATGCCCTTGGCACTATAAAATGGTTGGTTCTTAAAATGATCAAAAGAGGGATTATTCATGTACAACCAGTGTCTATTTCTTTAAACATGGAAAAAGGATGGGTTTGTGTAACTGTATACAAGAATAACACTCTAGCCACTGGAATTGATGACCTAAAGATGGTTGATATCGAGGACTTTTATTTTAAATTAAAATAAAAAAGAAGTAAACCAAACTTATCACCGACTGAAGTCCTTTCTTATATTAGATGAAGCTAGATCAAGTAAATCAATTGTTTTGCAAAGAAGCATGGAGAAACATTCTTGATAACATTGAACAACCACAGAAGCTCTGTTTCTTAAAAAAATGGAAAGAGGGTGTGTTCCTATAAAACCATAGAAACCCTAATTTTTAAAAACATCGAAAGAGGAATAGGTCATGTACAACCATAGGATCTCTTTTTGATAAAAACAAGGAAAGAGGTTGGGTTCATGATATTAGTCATGTCTTTTTGCTCGCCCTGTCTCATGGGCCGTATGGTTGGATGGCCATATTTGTGGGGGTTATATATTGTACATTATTGTGTATTTGTTATGGTCTTTTCCTTTTCTGGCCCCTGGACCCATGTTGGGTATTTCTTATATGTGTAGGGGAATTCCTATATCTTTCTCAGATAATATATAGTCCTTCTTTCCCTTGTGGAAAATATAGGAAAATCTTCATTAACAGGTTATCATGGTTTCAGAGAGGGTTACCAAATCCGACTCCGACTGAGATACTCCATCGTAGAACCATCCCATTTTCTTCTTCAGATCTGGCACCCACTACTCCAACAGGCCCTGCTCAGATCCGGCAACCCCTACTCGTATCCGGCAACTTCTGCTCAAGGTCCGATAGTCCATGCTCTAGATCCGGCACTCCTCCAAATCCGGCACCCTTGCTCAAGGTCTGGCTGCTCCTACTCTAGATTTGGCACTCCTCCAGATCTAGCACCCCTGCTCAAGGTTCAGCTACTCCTGCTCCAAATCCAACACCCCACTCATGATTTCTCAACCTCTGACTCTAAACGCCTATTGTTGCTACCCTTTCTTTCAGGTGCGTTTGGCATGATTTCTTCTCTGCTCATGTGCTCCTTTTTTATTAGTATGGACAAAGAAACCTATCGTCACTTGGATTCTCGACTCCGCGGATAAGTTGATCGCTATTGGCTTGACCCCACACCGTACAGCCAAGGCGACGTGGGATCACCTCAAGGTGGTCTATCAATAGAGTAGCAAAGCCCGTTTCTACCGTCTAGAACAGGATCTGGCACATATCCTTCAGGGTGACGAGACCATTCAGGAATTTTATTCAAAGATAGTGGCCATTTAGATGGAAATAGCGATGATGGATCCAGAGTTTCCACTAATTTCCAGATATTCCAAGCTATGAGAAACCGCAGACGTGTTCGACAATTCCTTATGAAGCTGAGACCAAAATATGAGCATTATCGAGCTACTCTTTTGAATCATAGTCCCCTTCTCTAAATGTTGCAATCAACAACCTGTTGGTTGAAGAGCAGCGGCTGAAGGTTCTCTCAACCTTACCTCGGTATTCTGGTTCGTCTAATATGGTATTAGTGACTTCCGCTTCTTCTAGTATTCGTGGCTCGAGCTGTGTGATGTGTCATGGCTGCAACAAAGTGGGTCATGTGGTATCTCAATGTCGCGAGTGGTGTGCTTATTGTCAACGGACTGGACATGGTATTGTCAATTGCTGGACAAAGGCACATGCTTCCTTCCCAGCATGTGGCCGTGGTGGCTGAGGACATGGTCGTCAGTGTGGTTGTGGTCAAGCCCTTGCTGCCACTTCTACTCCTTTGATTTCTGAGCCCACCACGAGCAACACTGTCAACTCCTCATCCTCACCATTGACTCTCAAGATGCTTCAGCAAATCGTGTAGACCCTTTCCGTTGCGGGTCTGTCAGGCAACTCACATTTGATTCAATGTTTCTTCAACTCCGGTGCTTCAAATCATATGACTGGTGATGCCTCCTATCTTTATGATATCAGACCATATACTAGTACTTAGGATATTTCAACTGCTTATAGGACTCATTTACCCATCAAGTATATTGGCTCCTTGACTCTCTCCTTCTTCCCATAGGAAGTTTGTTCTACGTGATTTTTTTCATGTTTCCTCGGCTTTCCTCTAATTTGATCTCCAAGGGCCAGCCTACTGACAACAATCGTTTAGTCGTGTTTCTTCCTAATTGTTGTTTTGTGCAGGATCTAGTGACGAGGAAAGTGGTTGGAAAGGGTAGGAGGAGCAGATGTCTATTCATGCTGGATTTTGATCAATCTGTGACACCAGCCAACTATTTTTTTGCACCATTTGATAATGAGATTTCATTGGCAAACCGAAAGTGGAGACTATGGCATTGTCGTCTTGGTCATCCCCATTCTGACCGGTTGCTTCATTTATTTTCTTCTGGGATGTTAGATAAATTGAACATTAACAAATTTATTTTGGATCTCTCTCGTCCTTCTTGTTTCCTATCAAAAAGTAAATGTGCTCCATTTTCATTAAGGGGTCATTTGGCACCATGGATTTGGGGGGATTTGAGGGGATTTCAAATCCCCTAGTTGTTTGGCACCATAAAGTAACTGGGGGTTTCAAATCCCCTCAAAGAGGGAGTTTGAAATCCACAGTGAGAGCTTGGATTACCTCTAAAATCCTTCCAAGAATTGCATGTGTAACATGTGTGTCACTAGACTATTATTCTATTGGGCACATGGCCCACTAATGATATCCTAAAACAATTAGATTATCAATTGCATCACTATAATTACTTTAATATGATGACAAGCACCTTCTAAACATTGTCCATGTAAATCAATAGTTAAAAATCATTGGTTAGTCACTCGGACATGATCTTGTGCATATGGCCCATCCGAGACTTGGAATTTCATCATTTTCGGGAAAAGCATATATTTCACCGGGCTTATTACAACCATTGTGTCAAACATTACATACGTCACTAATTAGAGATATTAAAGTTGATTTAGTAATTAAATTCCCTGTAAATATATCATGCATAGCTACTTTTGGATTAAAGTTAATTCCCAATCTAGGGTGCCAAACACATTAAGAGGATTTCAAATCCAGGCGGTTTCAAATCCACACCCCCAAATAGGCCCTAAGTGTAACTTAATCTTCTTCTATGTTTGAGCTTGTCCATACTGATGTCTAGGGACCTTTACCTACTTTATCCAAGTCGGGTTTATGCTATTATGTTATTTCATTGATGATTTCACTCGCTGCACATAGATCTATTTTATGCACTCAAAATCATAGGTCTTTGGTATCTTCCAACAATTTGTTTCTATGGTGGACACTCAATTTGGGGCGAAAATCAAGACTCTCCACTCATAACTCAAGGGGCGAATATGTCTCTCTGGCCTTCAGAACTTACCTCCAGGATCGTGGGATTATCCATCAAACGACCTGTTCTGATACTCCCCAATAGAACAAAGTTGCTGAACGGAAAAATCACTACATAATTGAGACTACGAATACCTTGATGACTAAAATGGCTATTCCTCATTCATTTTGGGCCGAAGTCATGTTACACTCCATATACTTGATCAATCGCATGCCTACAAAACTTCACGAGAATACCTCTCCCTACTTTGTTCTCTCTGGTTCTTTTGTTGATTACTCTACATTCCGTGTCACCTAAGTCTATTTGATGTCTGTACTTGAAGTTTGGGAAACCCAAAAAGGATTTTGGTGCTATAGTCCTATTTCCTGCCGCATTCGAGTATCTCGTCATCTTGTCTTTCTCGAACATGTTCCATTTCATGCCTCTTCAGTTGTTTCCCTGCACCCACTTTCATCTCCTTGTTTGACCTTCTTTTCCTAGCATTTCCTCTGCCTCTCGTGTATCATCTCGTCCGTTGCAGGTCTACTCTTAACGGCCAAGACAACCTCCTCCTCCAGCCACTCCCACTATGTCTCATCCTGCCGATCTGGATCCTCCTTCGGTACGTTGTTCTAGCCGCCCTCATAGGGCTCCCAATCGATTAATCTATTCTATGCCTACCATGTCTTCCACTTAGGGTTCCATTTCTATTCGTACCACTTACTCGCAAGCTGCTTCTCAGAGTTGTTAAAGGGAGGCTATGGCAGAGGAACTTAGAGATTTAGCTAACAATCATACATGGGAGCTTGTTCCGTGATCCAGTGATCAATAACAAGTGGGTGTATTCTGTTAAGTTAAAGTTTAATGGCTCTCTGGACCACTACAAAGCAAGGCTCGTTGCCCAAGGATACAAATAGGAGTATGGAATTGACTATGAGGAAATTTTCGCTCCCTTGGCCAAGATGAAGATGGTCCGAACCCTTTTGGCAGTTGCCTCCACTCGTGCCTAGCCCATCTCTCAAATGGATGTGCAGATTGCCTTCCTTCATGCGAACTTGCCTTTGGGTTCTAGTACGACATGATATGGTTTGCCGCCTGAAGAAGGCGTTGTATGGTCTCAAGTAGGTGTCACGCGCCAAGGTATCCCGTATCGGTATCGGTTGGTGTAACGGTGCCCTCCCATACCGATACGGATACAAGAGCGTAATGGCGATACGGGGATATAACGGCCCGTAACGGCATAAAAAAATCTTTGCTAAAAAAATATGAAAAAATATGGATTAAATCCGGAATAGTCTAAGCATTCTAAATATGCATTCATTTATAAATTGGAACATGTTTATGGTGGTGTAACGGTCCACTCTTTGGCGAGAAGTTGTATCGGACTGTCTGATGAATTTATGAACCAGATAACCTGAAATTGACTACAAAATTCATATATTTAATTTTCTAACTATCTACTATCAATGATAGATAAATTAGAAATGTTGTTTGAAATAGGTAATTCCACCAGTCACTAGTCTATCACAATAGTTGTCCTTCATTTGGTGCCTAGTATCACCAACCTTCTCACAATGTTCCCATCCAATATCCTCACTTGTTGGCCAGACCCAGACATTTCTTTATGTTTAAGTAGATACTAGATAATTAGATATTGATTAGATATGAGTATGAGTGTATGACCTATGTCAATAAAGATGATTTTATGTTTTAACTAAACCCTAAGAAGCTCCAAAACCTATCCAATATAAGTAAATAAAAACATAAAGTTACTAATTCGAAAATAGAAAAAAATTATAAAATGACACCACAAATCTGTAAAATATACATTAACATGTTCTACTATAATTAACAAATAACACATCAAATTCTATGATTAAATCATCAAACCATTCATTAAAAAATGATTTTTCGAATTTTGAAAAAAAAAAGTCCGAAATTAGTGCGTAAATAGAAAAAAAACATAAAAAAAATATAAAATGACACCACAAATCTGTAAAATGCACACTAACATGTTCTGCTATGATTAACACATCATATTCTATGATTAAAACAGCAAACCATTCATTAAAAAATGATTTTTCGAATTTTAAAAAAAAAAAGGCCAAAATTAGTGCGTAAATAGAAAAAAATATAAAATGACACGCAAATCTGTAAAATGCACATTAACATGTTCTACTATAATTAAAACATCATATTCTATGATTAAAACAGCAAACCATTCATAAAAAAATGAATTTTCGAATTTTAAAAAAAAAAAGAAGGCTGAAATTAGTGCGTAAATAGAAAAAAATATAAAAATATATAAAATGACACCACAAATATGTAAAATGCACATTAACATGTTCTATTATGATTAACACATCATATTCTATGATTAAAACAGAAAACCATTCATTAAAAAATAATTTTTTGAATGTATTTTTTTTTAAAGGCCAAAATTAGTGTGTAAATAGAAAAAAATATAAAAATATATATAAAATGACTCCACAAATCTGTAAAATGCACATTAACATGTTCTACTATGATTAACACATCATATTTTATGATTAAAATAGCATACCATTCATTAAAAAATGATTTTTCAAATTTTAAAAAAAAAAAAGTCAAAATTAGTGTGTAAATAGAAAAAAATATAAAATGACACCACAAATCTGTAAAATGCACATTAACATGTTCTACCATGATTAACACATTATATTTTATGATTAAAACAGCAAAACATTCCATAAAAAGTATAAATACCTATTTTTGATGAATTTCTGGAAAATAGCCCATGGAGCTTTGATTCAAAAAAATCCTTAATATAATGTGTTTTTATCTCAAATACCAAGCCAAGATTAGTCAAAAATAGTAATAGAAGGATTTAGTAAGAGTTTGGAAGAAAGTGGTTTCAAAAAAAAAAAAAAACTAAAAAACAAAGCTTAAAAAGAAAAAAAATATATATGGCCGTTATTTGACCATTACGGCGTAGCCGTTACGGGGCAGTAACGGCCGTTACGCCCCGTAATGGCCATTACGATACCATAATCGGGGGGTCGCCTGTTACGCCCCCGTATCCCATAATGAGTACGACCGTTACCATTACGTATCGGTCGTTACGGCCGAAACGTAACAGATACGGGACACCTTGCCACGCGCATGGTTCCAGCGCTTTCATGATGTTGTTGTTGGTGCTAGGCTCTCTCAAAGTGGCCATGATCCTTCCTTATTTATTCACACTACCTCTCGTGCAATTGTTATTGTTCTAGTGTATGTGAATGACCTTCTATTGACTGGTAGTGATCCTTTTAGAATTACCGAGTTACAAATGATTCTACAATCCTCCTTTCAGATGAAGGATTTAGGACCTTTTACCTACTTCCTCAGCCTTGAGGTCTCTCGATTTGACCATGAGATCCTTGTCAACCAGCACAAGTATACCATGGACCTCATTGCTTTGGCTCAGTTGACAGATCAGAAGTTTGTTCGGACCCCTCTAGAGCTGAATGTTTAGTATGGCTATGATGATGGCAAGTTACTGAAGCAACCTACTCTTTACATAGCTTGGTAGGGAGTTCAATATATTGATGATGACTCATCCTCACAATTCCTGTGTCGTCCAAGTCGGCAGTCAATTCATTTCTATGCCCCGAACCCTCCATATGACCGTTGTCCTTTGGATTATCCGATACTTGCGTGGGACTATGGACCGGTCTATGTTCTTCTCCTCCAGTTCTCCTCTGGACCTTCGAGATTATTTTGATATTGATTGGGCTAGATGTGTTGTCACCCGCCACTCCACTACTGGTTATTGTGTTTTTCTTGGATCCTCCCTTATTTCTTGGAAGTGAAAGAAGCAAGCCACAGTTTCTAAGTCTAGTATCGAGGCCGAATATCACGCGATGCCTGTTGCATGTGGTGAGATTTTATGGCTTCATGGGCTTCTCGATGATCTTGGGCTTCACCTTCAATCACCAACTCCTCTCCATGTGGATAACCTCAGTGCAATCCAACTTGCTTCCAACCCTGTCTTTCATGAGAGGACGAAACACATAGAGGTTCAGTGTCGCTTCATCTGAGAGAAATATCAGTCTGGTATCATTTCTCTCCCCCATGTGGCGTCCCAAGATCGAATAGTTGACATTCTTACTAAGACACTACCTTTTGCACGACATTGCTTCCTTGTTAGCAAATTGTTGTTTCTCAATGACCCGCATCAGTGGGGGCGGTTAGTCATGTCTTTATGCTTGCCCTGTCTCAGGGGCAGTACAGTTGGATGGTCGTAGTTGTGGGGCCCCTACCCCCTCTTGTATATTACACATTATTGTGTATTTGTTATGGCTTTTCCTTTTCTGGCCCCTGGACCCACGTTGGGTCTTTCTTATATGTGTAGGGGTATTCTTGTATTTTTCTCAAATAATATATAGTCCATCTTTCCCTTGTGGGAAATATAGGGAAATCTTCATCAACGAGTTATCACATGAAATGTATGCATGAATGACACTCTGGAATTAATGGCCTCAAGATTGTTGATATCAAGGACCTTCAGAAAAAAGGAAATCAAGGATATCGCCAATCTGAAGTACTTTCTTGGATCAGATGTAGCTAGATCAAGTAAAGCAATTGTCTTCTAAGGTGTTATTTGGATGAGGGATTTGGGGCAAGGATGAAATCCACGGATTTAAACCTCCCTATTTATTTTTGGTTGGGCGCTTCCCAAATCCACAACTCCATAACTCCATGGGTTTTGGGCAAATCCAAATTCCCAAAAGACTTAGCAACTCCTCAAAATGAGGGACTTCTTCAAGCCAAAAAAAAAAAAAAAAGGTAATCCTTGGTAATAAATGCTCTAACATTACAATTAATGCTTTCCAAATCTAGGGATTTGTAATTTAATTACCAAACAGTGGACTTTGAGATTTGCCAAATCCAAATCCAATGCAAATCCATGAATTTCACAAGTTCATCGAGTTACCAAATTCACATTTTCAATTCCTTGATCCCGAACAGGGCCTAAAGAAAGCAAGGAGAACCATACTTGATAACATTGTCATCTTGAGATCTGATGCCCATCTAATGTAGCTTATATGGTTGGAGTTGGCAGATTCATGCATGAAACCACAAAGTTGTATTACCCGAGTACAAGTATGGGTATTGAGTATGGAAAGGATCAGTTTCGGTCCTCGAAATTCAAGTTCTTAGATGCAGGTGTGGGAGGATTGGTCGCTTCCTATAAGTATAATTACGTCTTTAACTTCTCCAAAAATACCAAAAGCTGAGATTGTTGGCCAATTGGCACAGTTCACTATAAATTCTAAACAACTGAAAACTCTAGAATCAAAATCCCAGTAAGTACAAATTCTAAGTCTTGGAAAGCACCTGAAAAGAGAATTGTCACATGTGATTGCACCACTGCAAGTTCAAGCTCAATAATCTTGCATTATTACACTTCACTAACCTTCTCCAATAAGAAACATATGAAAAAGCAAGCAAACGATCACATCAACATTAGACTTGCTAGTACACCAAAGCAAATTACTGGGGTGCTCCAGCTTTTTTATGGGATCCAAACGCCATAGCCAAAAAGTCGATTTGGTCAGTGCACGGAACCGTCCGTATATTAAATCACCTAAGAAAGGCATATTTCTCTCACTTGATAGGAAAGCCTATACTAAAAGAAATGGCTCAATCCAATAACTATAGAAAGTCAACCATTGAGCTCTGTGCATTTATTAGAAGCAATGTATCCACATGGAAGTGGAACAATGAGAGTCAAGATCAAGCCATGAAGGTAAGAGGACGATAGTGATAACTACCTCCACAATGTGAGTTAACACAGTTAAGATTACCATTCATCAAGAAGGATAGTATACCATGTTATTATGTTTCACAATAGACAGTGCAATCCACATTGCAACCATTCCATGAAAGGTCCAAAGATAAAAGTGGATTGGTAAGATGTGCATGGAAAGGAACTATTTGATAAATAATAGAGTAGATCAAAGAGGTGAGCAATGGTGAAAGAAAGATTCAAATCTTTCTAGTGACAACTCGACCGCAACTGATTTCTACTCTCCAGCTTCAAAGAGGTTTATTATTCATTAAGGGGTAGTGTTGTGATTCTTGTTATGTTTTCCATATTACAAAGGGTTGGTTAGGTTTCTTTGGTTGTTTGACTTCACTAGGAGTAGATCCAAGGTGTCCCATATCGGTATCGGTTGGCGTAACGGTGACCTCCAAAACCGATACGGATACGGGGGCGTAACGGTGATACGGGGGCGTAACGGCCCGTAACGGCGCAAATTATTTTTTTTGCCAAAAAAATATGAAAAAATATGGATTAAATCCGGAATATTCTAAGCATTCCAAATATGCATTCATTTATAAAATGGAACATGTTTATGGGGGCGTAACGGTCCACTCTTTGGTGAGAAGTTGTATCGGACTGTCTGATGAATTTATGAACCAGATAACCTGAATTTGACTACAAAATTCATATATTTAATTTTCTAACTATCTACTACCAATGATAGATATATTAGAATGAATGTAATATGTAAATATCTTACATTAGGTGTGTTTGCAATTATTTTTGAGGAATTTCTCGAACATACCTGTGTAGTGTGCAGGTGACTGTGATTCATGTCTATGACCTGTCATCCTCAAGTCAAGAATATTAAAAAAAATAAAATTAGTAGTGTCTGATATACTCCCCTGCAACTTGATTAAGGATTACTTGATTGGTTGTCAAGGGAGCTATTTTAAATACAAGTTCGGCAGTGTCAAGTGTGTGCATAATTGCATGGCTTCTTGCAATAATACTTGTGAGCTGTCTGCTGCAAAATGCAAATACTTACCTTAATACAAATATATACTCACAATCACAAGTCACCACCAAAATGAAAATCTGCTTTTTTGTGGTTGCTCGACCTCCACATCATCGTCATCGTCACCATCAGGCTGAGGCTGTCCAATAGGTGTAGATTCTGCATATCCATAATATCCAGTGCCAGAAGGAAATACTAGATCAACGAAACCAGAGGATGACTGATCTTGACTAGGTAACGACTCTGACCCTGATTAAGGATATCCACCAGTGCCCGTCGAATAGCCATACTGGTAACCATACTCAGGCTGTTGAGAATCTTGAGATTGAGAGTGCGTCTGCTGTGATGAGTAACTTGGATTTGGATCTGGATATCTATAATCATATGGATATTGATCGGGAGGGCTACTCCAACATGAATGTGATGGAACGGGCTCAGTATAACCATCATAATTATAATCCAATTGACCATAAGAATATCCATCATAATAACCAAGACCATAAGCCTGCTGATGTTCCGGACCTCCCGGACGCGGTGCACCACTAGATGTACCCTCCTGCTGGCTGTATCGTGACTCGGTACACTCGTAGGTTCGACCTCGTGTACCACCTCGTCGATGTTCATCGGCATCGCGATCTGTAGACGGCTGAATAGGGCGTTGAGCAACACCAGAGTGCCAGCACCAGAGGCAGGGGGGTCATCGTCACCATCATCTGACACGGACACGCTACCACTACTCGTACTCTTTTGTTGATCTCGAGCCGTTTCCGTACGTGACATAAACGCTGCCCCTCTTACTGGGTCCAACACATCTGCACGACTCTCTTGTTGTGCTTTGCGTATTTCTGGGTCATTAATTTCCAATTCTTCACTATCCTCTTTAATTTATTTTTCTCTTGTTTCCAACCAAGGTAGAAGTGGGTCATCCTCATCATAAATATTGTCCAAGTTTATTGGACAGTAGTCTCCGTCATCGGCAGCTGTAATGCTCCTATGATGTCGTCGCATTCTTAGTTTTATATTGTAGTGCATGAAAACAAGTCTATCCAATGTTCTAGTCTGCAATCTATTCCTATTCTTTGAATGAATGAGCGAAAAACAACTCCATTTCCTTTCGCAGCTAGAGGAAGATGTTGTCTGGCTCAAAACTTTTACTGCAATTTTTTGGAAAGCCTTCGTACTCTCTCCGAAATTAATCCACCATTCGGCCGGTTGCAAAATAGATACTGCATGCTGTGCAAGAGCATCTCCAAAACTACCAAGACGATTTCCAAATATATCTAATTCATTCAATGCCTTTATTTGCAGATCTAAGTCAGGTTCTAATCTCTTTATCACATTTTTTAGCCCGACACGAACTTCATCATCCGCAACAAATGATTGGGCATATCTATACCTAGGATTTAAGTAATAACCTGCTGCATGAAGATCGTGATGGAGTTGTTTTGTTCATCTCCTGTCGATCATCTTCCAATAAGTCTCCTAGCTTCTACAATCACGTTGAATTGCAAGCTTTGCCTTATCCATGGCATCATATAGGAAGCCCATGGTAGGTGCTTCATCGGTTTCAACAAGACGGAGTACCCTCATTAGTGGCTCCATCACCTTTAAGATCGCCTTAACCTTCTTCCAATATTTGTTGTCCCGTATGGTGTTCACAACGTCGACCGGTGTCCCTGATGTCTTCTTCCCATGTTTTGTGTTGAGCCATTGTCGGGAAGCGAACATTTCACTCAACTCTCCCCTATGCTGGAATAAACTCTCTAATGCTATAAAGTTTGTTGCGAATCTAGTCGCCGCAGGCCTCAACAATTCTCGTCCTTTCGTGAACTTTCTCATTATTGCAACTACTTGATTATGGTTGTAAATAAACGTCGTTACTTCCCTTGTCCTTTCGACCATTTCCTTAATACTCTTCTTCTTCCCAATATCTTCCAATATGAGATCAATACAATGGGCAGCACATGCTGACCAAAAAAGATGTTTTCTCTTATTCATCAACATATGTCCTGCAAACTTATATGATGCTTCATTATTTGTCACAATATGCACTACGTTCTCCTCTCCAATCTCATCCATGACTTTATCCATTAGTCCAGTAATATAATCAGAATTTTTTATTACTTCTGAGGCATCAATTGACTTGTGATATATAGTTCCCAAGTGGCAGTACACCATGAAGTTGATCATGCTGCGTCTGGTTGGGCCAGTCCAACCATCGCACATGATCGTGCATCCTCTGGCTTGCCATACAGGTTTAAAGGTAGCCACGTATGTTTTCACAACCACATACTCTGCATCTGTCCATTTCTCCCTAATCTCCTTAGCCGTGGGAGCTTTTATTCCTTCACCTGCTTCTGCTGCTGCATCAATTACCACCTACCAATATGGAGAATTGGCCGCGTTAGGAGGTATGTTGGCATGTATAAATAACTTTGCTACTGCTCTACCTAATTTCTCAACGGAAGTTCTACTCCACATTTGTTTTATCTTCTTTTGTTTAATTGATTCTTTCCTAAACAGGATTGGATCAATAGAGGGTCTCCTAGGCTCATTTACTTCTTCATCCAAATGTAAAGGGGCATCACGTGAAGATGTCTGTCGTCGGCTCCCAAATACACGTCGTAACCCACCAAACCTACCCCCCCTACCCTCAGTCCCAGCTGCAGAAGCAGTTGCACTTCCAGTTGCACTCCCTGTCCCACTCCCACTGCCACTGCCCCCTCCTGTATCACGCACTGACTCATGCGTGCCAAACATGCGGTAACGTTCTTCCTCTTCACGAGCTAGACGCACGCTATCTCTCCTAGCTATGGTTAATTCCCGATCTGAATCTTCGTCAGAATCAATAATATCTTCATCACGAACGCCCATATATTAAGGACCAAACACCTCCTGTCGAGCTGCTTCTAAAATATCATCTCTCTTCTTTTGTACAGCAGCACGTTTACCCTTCGACTCATCCAGACTAGCTTGCATTAATAGCATTATCTCTCTCGGTACTCTGACACATGGCGCAACTTGACCCTTTCGATGTGTGAAATGTTGTTTGAGACGGGTAATTCCACCAGACACTATCCTATCACAATACTTGCACTTTATTTGGTGCCTAGTACCACCAACCCTCTCACAATGTTGCCATCCAATATCCTCACTTACTTGTTGTTGGCCAGACCCAGACATTTCTTTAGGTTTAGGATATGAGTATGAGTGTATGACCTATGTTAATAAAGATAATTTTATGTTCTAACTAAACCATAAGAAGCTCCAAAACCTGTCCAATATAAGCAAATAAAAATATAAAGTCACTAATTCGAAAATACAAAGAAAAATTTATAAAATGACATCCCAAATATGTAAAATGCACATTAACATATTCTACTATGATTAACACATCATATGGCATGATTAAAACAGCAAAAAAACCATTAAAAATTGATTTTTCAACTTTTAAAAAAAGGGGCCAAAATTCATGCGTAAATAGAAAAAAAATATAAAAAAAATATAAAATGACACCCAAAATATGTAAAATGCACATTAACATGTTCTACTATGATTAACACATCATATGGCATCATCAAAACAGCAAAACAACCATTAAAAATTGATTTTTCAAATTTTAAAAAAAGGGGCCAAAATTCATGCGTAAATAGAAAAAAATATAAAATATATATAAAATGGCACCCCAAATATGTAAAATGCACATTAAAATGTTCTACTATGATTAACACATCATATGGCATGATTAAAACAGCAAAACAACCGTTAAAAATTGTTTTTTCGAATTTTAAAAAAAGAGGCCAAAATAGAAAAAATTATAAAAAAAATATAAAATGGCACCCCAAATATGTAAAATGCACATTAAAATGTTCTACTATGATTAACACATCATATGGCATGATTAAAACAGCAAAACAACCATTAAAATTTGATTTTTTGAATTTTAAAAAAAGGGGCCAAAATTCATGCGTAAATAGAAAAAAATATAAAAAAAATATAAAATGGCACCCCAAATATGTAAAATGCACATTAAAATGTTCTACTATGATTAACACATCATATGGCATGATTAAAATAGCAAAACAACCATTAAAAATTGTTTTTTAGAATTTTAAAAAAAGGGGCTAAAATTCATGCGTAAATAGAAAAAAATATTAAAAAAATATAAAATGGCACCCCAAATATGTAAAATGCACATTAACATGTTCTACTATGATTAACACATCATATGCAATCATTAAAATAGCAAAACAACAATTAAAAATTGTTTTTTCGAATTTTCAAAAAAAGGCCAAAATAAATGCGTAAATAAAAAAAATATAAAATGGCACCCCAAATCTGTAAAATGCACATTAAGCTGTTCTACTATGATTAACACATCATATGGCATCATTAAAACAGCAAAACAACTATTAAAAATTGATTTTTCGAATTTTAAAAAAAGCGCCCAAAATTCATGCGTAAATAGAAAAAAATATTAAATGGCACCCCAAATCTGTAAAATGCACATTAACATGTTCTACTATGATTAACATATCATATGACATCATTAAAACAGCAAAACAACCATTAAAAATTGATTTTTTGAATTTTAAAAAAAGGGCCAAAATTCATGCGTAAATAGAAAAAAATATAAAAAAAATATAAAATGGTACCCCAAATCTGTAAAATGCACATTAAGCTGTTCTACTATGATTAACACATCATATGGCATCATTAAAACAGCAAAACAACTATTAAAAATTGATTTTTCGAATTTTAAAAAAAAGGGCCCAAAATTCATGCGTAAATAGAAAAAAATATTAAAAAAATATTAAATGGCACCCCAAATCTGTAAAATGCACATTATCATGTTCTACTATGATTAACACATCATATGGCATGATTAAAACATCAAAACATATTAAAGAAAGTAAATACCTATTTTTGAAGAATTTCTGAAAAATGGCCCACCGAGCTTTGATTCAACCAAATCCGTAATATAATGTGTTTTTGTCCCAAATAACCAGCCAAGGTTGGTCGAAATTACTATTAGAAGGAGTGAAAAACAGTTTGGAAGCAAGAAGTTTGGAAAAAACAGTAAAAAAAGTGCTTAAAAAGAAAAAAAAAATAGCCGTTATCTGACCGTTACGAGTGACCGTTACGCCCCCGTAACGGTCCGATACGCGCCGTATCGGCCCGTATCGGCCGATACGGCTACAAAAATCGGTAACGGCCGCCCTTACCGATTCCGTTATGTATCGGCCGATACGGCCGATACGTAACCGATACGGGACACCATGAGTAGATCTATTATTTTTCATGTTATTCACTCATTCATATGTAACTTCCAAACTAAACTTTAGTGATGAAAATTGATTCTTTTGTCTAATAACCAATTTTCACCAAGTCTAAAGGAAATGCTTCATCATTCCAAATTGGAGTTTTGTTTCATGAAGGATCGCCCATTAAAGAAAGGTGACTAGTAACCACCAGTATGACAACATCCACCATTGGATCCTGCAATGTGGTTGCTTTCCTTGGAGGCACTAAGCCCCATTTCAAGAGAATATGCAACTTTACTGTTGGGGTTGTCAATGGGGTATATGGATCAGATGTCACCAATATCTAAACTCAACTAAGAGAATAAGATTTGGGTCCCATCAGATTCAGATACCAGTATGATACATGAGATGCCATATCTGAATCCAAGAATACTAGAGGATCCAATCGGGTGGATCTGACCTTCAATCACGATTACCAACATGCGTTTGGACCCATAATTGAGTTTGGATCCAAAATAAGCTGGAAATCGGGTTTGGATCCAACATTTATCATCCCTTCTTTTTGTCGTGGAGAAGAAGAAAAGACGGACTAGTGTAAGGAGAAAAGAAGGAAGAAGAGGAAAGGAAAGAGAGGAGAGAGAAAAAGAGAGATTTAGGGCAATAGTCTCAAGCTAGGTGGAGAGATTGAAAAGGAGATGTTGCCCATAGAATTCAAGCTAGGTGGAAGGGGTCCTTACTCTTGCTCGGGTGAAAGACTCTCAGGAGTTTCAACACCTGGTCAATGGTTCAAGTACCCATAGGTGGTGAAATCCCACTACGGCGTGAGTGTGTGGGGGTGTGTGTGTGCGTGTGTGAAAAAAAAAAAAGTTAAGTGGAAGAAATGGAGATGTGCCTCATGAGTTTTAGTGATCATTGTGTACAACTCAAACAGAAAGGGAATTTTTATAGGACAGTTATAAGATTAGCCATGGTTTATGGGACGAAATGATGGGCAGTTAAGGATCAACATGTCAATAGGATGAGTGTAGCTGCTGAAATGAGGATGTTGAGATGGATGAGTGGCAAGACGAGGAATGATAGAATTAGAAATGAATGCATTCAAGGGAACCTACGAGTAGCACCAAAAGGAAATAAGATGAAGGAAAGTAGACTAGTAGACTTAAGATGGTTTGGAAATGTGCCACGGAGACCAAGAACTATGCCGGTTAGAAGTAAGTTGGTACAAGTTGAAGGCTCTAAAAGGGCAAGGGGCCCAAAAGGAAGTGGATAGAGGTAATAAGAAAAGACTTGACGATCAATGGTCTAACTAAAGGTCTGGCCCTTAACAAAGTCACATGGCAGAATGGGATCCATGTAGGCAACCCCAGTTAATTGGGATAGGGCTTAGATGATGATAAGCCTCAAGGGACTAACAGATACTTTATAACTAATAAAGGAGCATAGAATCATGGATACACAAAAGAGATACACATCCATATACAAATAAGATCTCTCTCTACACTCGCCCTTAAGGTGGAGCATGAATATCAATCATGCCCAACTTGTAGCACATGCAATGTAGTTGATGACAACCGATTCCCTTGGTTAAAGAATCAATAAGTTGATCATTTGATTTTTGATATGAAATGCAAACTTTTTTCGAGGCCACTTTTTCTCAAATGAAGTGGCAATGAACCTTGATATGTTTGATACGCTTATGATAGACCGGATTACAAGAGTGTGAATAGCGGCTAAATTGTCTCAATGAAGAGTCATTGCAAAAGGGACATGAAGACCTAACTCTATAAGGTCTTCAACCAGAGAAGCTCACATACACTATGAGCCATGGCCCGATACTCCACTTCAGCAATTGAGCATGCCACAATAGATTGATTCTTACTTTTCCAGGTAACTAGGTTGTCACCGACTAGAGTACAATAACCAGAAGTAGATCGACGATTAGATGAAGATGCAAACCAATCTGCGTCCATATAGGCCTCATTTTGAAGATGACCATGTTGAGAATAAAGAACACCTTGACCTAGAGAATCTTCTAGAAATTTCAAGATACAATACGCAACACCAAGATAACATGTCCGAGGAGCATGCATAAACTAGCTCACCACACTAATGGCATATGCAATATCAAGATGTCTACTCATAAGATTGATAAGTTTGCCCACCAAATGTTGATACATTCCAACATCCGGTAGTCACCACTATCAAGCTGAAGACAATGACTCAACTTGATAGGAGTATCCACAAGCCGAGCACCAAGAAGACCATTGTCCCATAGAAGATCAAGAGTATACTTCCATGGTTATATAACAATGTCATGTCAAGATCTAGCCACTTCAATGCCCAAAAAAATAGCGAAGGGGTCCAAAATTCTCAATATCAAACTCCTCACTAAAAAATAATTTCAAAGACTTGATCGCATTTCGCATCAATACCATCACCTGGGACAAAAATATCATCAACATACACTGATAATTGCGAGGCCAATAGTATGTTTGAAGAAAAGGATATGACTGTCATTACTCCAAATGTACCCAAACTTCAACAGAGCATTATTGAAATTCTCAAACGACACGCCCAAAGATTGCTTCAACCCATAAATACCCTCGTGAAGCTTACTAACATACTCTTTCCCAACAGGGAAGAAAGCTTACAGGAAGAACCATGTAAACTTCTGATGTAGAGTGGGTCACGAACAGTTTCATGGCCAAGATGGATCAGAAAAGGCCCGGTCGATGGCAAAAGTGATCCGGACCGTTGGACCTTAGATCGGGCGTATCTCGCAATCCGGAATGAATTATCTGACGTAAAATATATGATTTTGGAGTAGAACGAGCTACTTTAGCCAACCAACCCCGCTACGCCGGGTTGCGCAGCCCGGATTTGCGAGAAACCCCCTGATCGATGGTCGTTTTCCTGTTTTATTTTCGTTTTTACTATAAATAGTAAGTTTTAGTTTTATTATAACTCTTCATCCGTTGGGCTTTAGGAGTTGTGTCCAACATGAAAAGTGCTTAGGATAATTAGGAGAACGATTTGGTGAAGCTAAATAGGACACTTACTATTTTTGGCCGAAAACCTTGCGCACTAGTAGACATCACGACCGTCTACAAATAGTAAGTTTACTATTTATAGTAAGTCGCAGATTCTAGGAGTTTTAGCAGTAGTTTGATTCTGATTTCTTTCCTATTGCTTGGTACCCTTATTTAAAGGGTTTTGAACTTGTTTTTATTCATTCATCAATTAATTTTGAATTTTATTAGAATTTATTTCTATTCACTTGCTTTCTTTTCTCGTGGATTCGAGAAGTCTCTGTGAGGAGTCCAGAGAAGCTCCGTGGATTCGGAGTAGTTATCCTTGAGGAAGACGGTGATCGAACTCATCACGTTCATCCCTACGTCAACTTCTTCTTAGATATTCCCATATAGAAAGGCAATTTTTTATATCGAGTGGGTTAAGGGGCCATGAGAGATTTGCGACCAAGGAGAGCAACACATGCACAGAGTTCAACTTAGCGACTAGAGCAAAGGTCTCATGGAAATTGAGCCATGAGTTTTACATAGCCACTGAAATCATCGACTATTAGATCCATGTTTCAACAATTCAGTAGAATTCTTGGAATCAATAACCCGTTAGAAAATACAAAAGTAGATCAGAATCTTCTAAATCACATGTCACATGAGAATCTGCACTACTATATGTGCAGATTGAAATGCATGAATGATAAATTTCATATACCTGCAAATAGGAGATTGCCACAGTATCCGAAGCAGGAGAGGTGCCAGCAATTATATCCTCTAAAGCTCTAACCATAATTCCCCGTTCAGATGGATCGTCTTTGCCTAGTCGACCCACAGTATAAGTTTTCCCGGTACCTGTTTGACCGTAAGCCATCACTGTCCCGTTATACCCATCTAATACACTCTGCAAAAGTATATCAAATGGACGATATATGTTTAACATGACCATCCTAACATGAACCTGGGGTAAATATATCATGCTTAATTCAAAATGACCATATGAAGAACCACGGAAACAAAATGTAACTATTCTAAAATGAGAATTCCACAATTACAAACAGATCGGAATTTCCCTACTGTTCATCAATCAGAATCAGGACTAAAAATTCAAGTAACAAAGGCTTTTGCTTGTGAAGTATATCTTGCTCCTGAATCACTTACCTCCACTACAGGTTTTGCAACTGCCTCATAAACACGCTTCTGAGAAGCACTTTCTGTAAAGACCTCATCGAACTTGAATGCTTCAGAGCTCCAATTGTTCTTCTTTAATTTAAGCCGGTTCAACTAGCAAAAGATTAAAGAACAATCAATACATTAAAGTTGTGACTTTCCACAGCAGCTCTAATTGAGAATAAGTTTGGAAGAATGCATGTACGGAGATAATAATAATAATAATAATAATATAAAAAAAAAAAAAACCTTATTTACAAATTCTAAATATGTTTTATATTGCAAGGACATAATGTGGTATCTGCATCTAAGTGAAAAACCAATCACCTCTGGCTGTACTTCAACACAATCAGCAAAATCAGCATCAGACGATAGATCTTCTGCATTCCTTGGTCGAAGCCTGACAGCTACTCGAACTCTTCCCAGATCTGTGGTAAGAGAACCAAACTATCAAGTCCAAAATCTGAGGATTAAATTTCACTAATCCAACTTCCACCATTTTTAAAATGATAGCATCAATACATACATACATAAATGTACTATATATGTATACGGACAGAAATGTGTGTGTATTTGTATTGATGGATGTATGTGTGTGTATGCACATGTGTATGCATGTATGTATGTATGTATTAATTAGCAGCATTCGCTAGATGGATGAGATTATCATGCTACATTACTAGACTGTCAAGCATTTAAAATGTTATGTAGCTTTGTTGAGCCACATGAAATCATCCTACATACACAAGCATCATGCACAACAGGACATACAATGTTTAATCAATTGAAATTTGTAATTGAATACGTTATGATAAACATTCGGCTCTTCAAAAGAAGCAGCCAGCTCTTCATGCCACGAGAGTGATAAAGACATCACCCGGAGAGTGATATGACATCCCAAGGTTGTGATGTGATATCAACCAACATCTTAGCATCATAAACACATCCACTCCATTTTCATGCAATCATATCAGGTTCACCTCCAATCCATCTGGAAGACATTTGAGGCTTACCTGGGCACATCTGAAAGGCTTTCTAACCTTCACTCCACAACATGGAGTTGTCATGGATGATTGTCAATCTAAATCATTCAAAACGCAACCTATAGCAAATGATCATTCACAACAAAGGACAAACTTCCCAAATGCCTACACATCTTGATATCATCATGATTAGTCTTCTAATACAATGCACAATTGAACACTTGGTATTGGTTTGGCTACTTTTCCTACATGCTTCTCATCATCGTCATCTAAACCTTATTCCAACCAGTGTTTTAAATTAGCATGTGCTTACACTACGTGGCGTAACTTAGCCTTAACGCTATGTAGCTCATGAAAATAGCTTGAGTCGCATGTAGCCTACGCAACATGATAATTTGCATACACTACACGCTACATAAACTATGTTTCACGCGACATAACTTACATTACAAGTTATTTTCACTACAACAGTAAAATCAATTAATTTTTTCAATCATTTGTTACATTTTTTCTATTTTCAATAAAAATTATTTAATCTTTTCAATGATTTTAGTAAAAAATTATAAGTAACAGTATTAAATCAGTTTCATTGCTCTTTCTCTACCTTTATACTTAATCATTGCCATTTCCTATTACTTTAGGTAGCATTTGGATGCACCTTTGTACTAAATGTCATGAAATTTTGTTAAATTTCATTATTAATCAGTCTAGTTTGGTGTGGAATATCATGAATTGGTGCAACCAAGCACAACCTTGATTAGAAATCTAGAAGTGGTGTGTAGCCGACGCTACATGCTATGAATTTAAGGGCCCGTTTGACCGGGTGGATCGGAAGGGATTGAATGGTATTAGGGTGGATGGCGTGGATTTCTAGGTAATAATGGTGATGTCAGTGGATTGTCTTCAGATCCACGGGATTGCTATATCCAGGCCGTTTGGCACGCCCAGCCAATCCGGGGATTAAACCTTCCCATCCCTTCCAATCCCACGAACCAAACACGTACTGGGCAACTTTGAATGGATTAGGGTGGATTGGATGGGATTTAAAGGTAATGATGGTGTTGTCAATGGATTGTCTTGAGATCCATGGGATTGAGATCCGATCACTGACTCCGTTTGGGTTGCGCGGCCATTCCCGGGATTCAACTTCCAATCCGACCGGCCAAACGGGCCCTTAGTGACATTTATAGATGTTAGTAATCCTAAGGCCCTGTTTGGTAGACGCTAAAGAACGAGTTCAGCTCATTTTAGCTAACGGTAAATTCATGCTAGAAATGTTGATCTCTAATACATAATGAGTTCATGGTAGTAGTAATTATATATTCGAGATTAATATCTCTAATACATAATTACTATTAACTAAAACGAGATGAACTCATTTTTAGACATCTACCAAACAGGGCCTAAGGGTGTGTTGAGATGCTCAGTCTGACCAAATTGTGATAAGAGATGTAAATTTCAATAGAGGAAATGTCAACAATAAGGTGGGGCCATTCTCATTCCAACCAAGGCTACCCCAAATTGCAATTTCATGTGTTACAAGTTGGAGTGGTAATGATCTGAATTGCTACCCGTGGATGGCTTCATATCAGCCATTTCTTTTGTATTAACAGGACATATTGCAATTCATTTCAATAGAGCATCCAAATACGCCCACCAATACATTGAAAAATCAAATACTTAAAAACACATGTGCAAAAGCAGAGAG
Source organism: Magnolia kwangsiensis (assembly GCA_037074715.1). Classification (NCBI taxonomy): domain Eukaryota; kingdom Viridiplantae; phylum Streptophyta; class Magnoliopsida; order Magnoliales; family Magnoliaceae; genus Magnolia; species Magnolia kwangsiensis. The sequence goes on from CM073588.1 coordinate 64,686,171, forward strand.
CGAAAAGAAGGTGAGATTAAAAATAAAATAAAATAAAAAAAGTGGAATTATGTAATGCCCAATTGGCATCTTTCCACAGTAAAAGCAGATTTTCAATTCTAAAAAGCCCAGCTCATTTCCCACCGTGGATGGACTGTGCCCCGAAAATGTCCTTTGCCAGGGCAATCTTAACTTTCTGCCAGGCTATAGGAGAGCATCAAGGGAAGCACATGATGGATAGATTGGAGGTACCATACACATTACGGTGGGTCCCACATATCATGAGCGTATATCAACCACTGTGTTCTAATATGTATAATGCCTTTTTAGCTATAAAGACTTCACCTGTAATTTGAAACTTGGCTTTTTGCCAGGTTTCAGATTACAGCTAAAAGCTGTAATCTGTTTACAGTCTGTAAAGCCTTGACAGGCAAATTACATGCATCCAAAACAGCCCCTGTAATCTGATTACCTCTAATCCCTTTACAACTTAAGGACTTGACAGGCATCCAAACGACCTCTACAGATTAATGTCTCAGAAGCAAATTCAACTGAAAAGAAGGCCAACGATTGGCCGCTGGGATCATTCAATCTGGGAGATCTTCAGGGCACGGTCCATCCACAAGGAAATGCAATGGACGGACGGACTCGATTACAGAACCACTGGCCAAAAGCCACGTATGTCATCGAAAGACACAAGTCGCAAAGAAACTACCTGCATCGTCTTCGTTGTGGGTGTTGATGTGGGAAGAAGGTCTGGAAGCTGACAAGACGGAGCGTCTGGTGGAAGCGGGCCTCGAAGATCGCGGCCTCAAGGCAGATGATGATGGCTGGGGAGGAGGGATTGGTCTTTCGGAACGGTGGGAAGATCTGAAAGCAGAATTCGACGCCATTTCCCGCCAAAAAACCGACAGAGATGAATCTGATAGAGAGAAGAGGGAGGAAAAGTGTTGTTGAGAAGGAGGAGAGGAGAACGAGAGACGAGAGAAACAGAGAATAGAAGAAGATTGTTGTGCATGTCTCTGTCTCTTTTATTACAAATCAGGAGAGAGTTGAGGCCGGCACGATGTTCCCCCTCCCGTTAGAATTTTGAAAGAGATTTTTAACGCGACTTGCTGGAGTGGGTGCAGGAACTCGGATTGGGTACTGACCCCTCCAGTACCGACGTCGGTAAAAATCTCTTGTGGACCACACGACAGGAAACAGTAATGATTGAACGGCCACCATAAAAAAATTTCTAAGGCCCACTGTAACGTTGATTTTCCATCCAACCTGTAAATCAGACTTGGACGAAAGTAAAACACTGTTATCAGCTCCAACCAAAACTTTTGTGGCCTCTAACAAGTTTTTACTGATGGGCGTTCAATCACCACTGTTTCCCATGGTTTGGTCCACCTGAGATTTGGATCTACCTATTTTTGGGCTCATGTGAAAATGAGCTGGAAAATGGATGGACGGCATGGATAAGGCACTTAAATTTCATGGTGAGCCCAAGGAGCATTTCCAGAACCGATCTCTGTGTGTCCCACCACACGATGCTTGTGTTACGTCGACTCTATCTAACGAATCGCCAACTCATTTAGGACATGAGCCAGACACAAGTGAGATCGAAGACTCAAAGTTGGCTACAACGTGTACTAAAACAGGGGATATTGAATGCTCGCTGAAACCTCGGAGGCAGGGGATATTTTGGATGTACCTGCATTTTGAATGAAAGGCTCTAAAACTATAAGAAAATGGTTCAAAAAAGACATGAACAGAGGTAATTGTTGATAAGAAAAAATGACAAGTTTGGAAACTCGGTACTAAATGCACTAACATTGCTTACATTGTCCGAAGCAAGACAAAACTGACTAAAATGTCAAAGGAGAGACTTAGCTCGGATCTGTGCGATTCGAATCCCAACCGAAGCCGAAAAGTCAGGAACCATACGCATAATATGAAAAACGCACGAAGTTGACTCGGCCAAAGAGTCAGCAACGTCTGAAGAGACCGAGTGAGGTCATAAAAGCTAAAAGTCACTTAACCGACCATAAAACTGACTCGCAAAAGGACAGTTTATGTCGGCTTCAGACTAAGAAGGGACGTCAATATTAATCTGACTCTATTTCGTCCGAAGATAAGCAAAGCTCCCCCTTTATAAGCCAGCCGAAACAGCAATATACGCTGAGGCCGAGCCAAGCAAAGAAGATGCGGTGTAATATTAAATACCGTACTTACGTATTGTGAGAGAATCCGACCACGAAAAACTCATGATCGGATCATATCCCAAAACAATCAGAAACTAAATCAAATATCCCGAAAATATGGAAGAGAATCCCCGTACGCCGGGACTTCTCATGCTTATATAAAGAAGGTTTTCCAGGAAGCAAAAGTACGCAAGAAAAAATCCTAGAAATTCCTCTTCCTAAACTCTTACTAACTTAAGCATCGGAGGTTCCCCGGCTCTAGCCAAGGTTTTTTATTCTTTGTGTTTCTGAAAAGAAGAGTTGGGAAGAGGCGGATTCAGTTTTTGCATCAACAGTTTGGCGCCGTCTGTGGAAAATAATACAAAAAGTCATTTCTTCGTATTCTACCCAAAGGGCTATGTAAACCATCTTTAATGGCAAGAACTATGAGAAGAACGGGCCCTGAAGAGCCAAGTGACACTCCCACCGTCAGAGCCGACCCTGGACAAGCAGGGACAAGTGCGGTTGGTGCAAACCAGGGGGCTCACAATCAACCCGACAACCAAGAGAATGAACGGTTAGATCGGAAAGTTAAAGAGCTCAGAGCTAACGTGACTGTTATGAAGCGACTGTTGGAACAAATGCACCATCAGCAAATGCAACAGTTTCATCAAAGTCAAGCGGTAAATGCCCCGGATCAGGTGGCTGACCCTCAGCCCACTGGTCTACGATCTATCCGTCAGCCGAGTCAGCCCTATGGTCCGACCGAACCACTGCTGGCTCATTCGGCAACCGCCGTGTTACCCCCCACTGATCTCCGACATGAAATAGATCAGAGGAGGCGTAACCGACTTCCAGATGAGGTTATGGCGGAGAGTGACGAACCTTGAAAAGCTGAACTCTAGAACTTCAAGAAAGAGGTACGGGAGGAGATGACGGATATGAAACAGGATCGAGATATATGACAAACCCGGATCGAAGCAAAAACATCTCCTTTCATTGATGAAGTAATGCAGGCTCGGCTACCGGAAAGGTTTCGTTTACCGCAAATTACACCTTTCACCGGCAAGACCGACCCGACAGAGTATCTCGAATGCTTTCGGACATATATGGAATTGCACGATGCTTCAAACGCCGTGATGTGTCAGGATTTTTCTCTTACCTTAGCAGATGTGGCCCGGCTTTGGTTTAAACAGTTAAAACCAAAGTCGATCAGTTCGTTCGCCAAACACAGTGATGCCTTCCTCACCAACTTCATCGATGAAAAGAAGAAGTTAATGCCCCCTACCCATTTGAACAATATAATTCAGAATGAGGAAGAGCTACTAAAAGATTACATTAAGCGCTTCAATTTCGAATCATTATAGGTTCGGAAACATTCGGAAGAAAACAACACTCAATTCGCTTATGCAGGGTGTGAGAGACAAGCCCTTCTTGTCATCATTAGATAAAAATCCACCGATAACACTGGCCGAGTTTATGGCTCGGTCAGACAAATATGTTAATACCGAGGAAACAAGGATCTTACGAGAGGCTGCCCAAAATGCAAAAACTTCGGCCAAAGAATCTGCCAAGAAAGAAGTTGACTCGGCCGAGGGAAAGAAGTGTAAGGACGACCGAAATCAAGACGAGCGAAAATCAAGCAAACGTCCCGACAAAAAATTTTTCACTTATACTCCACTCAACAAACCGCAGGAGCAAGTGTTGATGGAGATAAAAGGTGAAGGATTCGTTAATTGGCCTGGCAAGCTTCGGACCAATCCCAACCGAAAAAACAAAGAGAAGTATTGTCACTACCATCGCGATCACGGGCATAACACGAGCGATTGTATTCATTTGAAGGAAGAAATTAAGCAACTCATCCGAGAAGGCCGACTCACATAGCATATCAAAAAGGCTGGAGCATCAGAGGTCCACCCAGTTGACAACCGACCGACGGAAGAGATCCGAACTATCGTTGGTGGTCCCTAAGGCGGAGGTGAGTCGAATAATGCCCGAAAGAATCATGTCAGGAGTATAAGCCGACCCGAGTCAGAACTCCTAATCATCGCTCGGCCTTCAAAGGAAAGAAAGAAAGAAAAATATTGTGTCACGTTCACCGATGAAGATGCTCGAGGCATCCATCATCCTCATGATGATGCCATAGTCGTCACTCTGACGATCGCTAACCAAAAGGTATTCTGTATATTAGTTGACACAGTATCGTCAGCTGATATACTGTTTACCCAGGCGTTTGATAAAATGGGAGTGGAACGATCGGATCTGCGACCGATTCGCACTCCATTAATCGGATTCTCAAGAGGGCATACACTCCGTGAAGGAATCATCTCACTACCGCTCATTGCCAGGAGTCCTCCACATCAGACGACTATAATGGTCGACTTCCTAGTAGTTGATCAATCATCCATCTACAATGCTATACTCGGTCGACCTTTATTAAGTTTACTCCAGGCCGTAGTATCTACATATCATCTCTCCATGAAATTCCCAACCGAGTCAGGCATAGGAGTTGTTAGGGAAGATCAGTAAGATGCAAGGCGATGCTATGCAACAGCTGTAAAGGTACCTGACGAGAAAGCTCAAGCTGAGATATCGACCATCGAATCACTAGATCCTCGAGCTGAGACTCACGAGCGAGGGCAGCCAGTCGAAGATCTCATTTCGGTACCCTTGGACAGAACTGATACATCAAAAATGATATAGATTGGCTCGTCTCTGCAATCACCATTGAAAGACCGTCTGATATCTCTGCTCCGATGATATGCCGACATATTCGCATGGATTCATGAAGACATGTCGGGGATCGACCCTTCAGTAATCACTCACCGACTTAATATCGATCCGACATATCGACATGTCCGACAAAAGTGACGTCCTCTCGGTCCAGAAAGGTGCTCCATCATTGAAGAGGAAGTCGGCAAGCTCCTCAAGGCAAACTTCATTGAAGAGATTTACTACCCCAAATGGATAGCTAATGCTGTACTTATGAAGAAAGCCAACGGGAAGTAGCGGGTCTGTATTGATTATACCGACCTAAAAAAAGTCTTAGTGGATCGAGGTACCAAGGTTAGAGGGACTTTTCACTGGTAAGTTTAGTACCTTAGGTTCAAGCGGTAGCGACCAAACATGGTGAATAAACATCAGTCAATCGGGTTAGTTGATAAGCTTAACTGGGCCAAGCGCACGTTGAGTTGAACGACATGGAATGCATAAGCACTCCGTGTGGCCTAACCACTGCCGAACATCCCAAGCACGACTCAAATTCGTTAAACTCATCATATGTGGCGAACAACCTCAACCACTATTTACAGAACGATTACCTATTACCTGGACTATAGCACAGCCCCAATCACATACGAATTCCATAACAGGCATATGAGGCATATCCTACTAACATGTGGACATTCATGAAGTATAACTTAAATGTAAATACAGTACATGAAAGAAATCATATACACCTTTAACATGATTTGTCTAAGTTAATCAATTCACGGAGGAAATCATATGCACAGTTAATATAAATAATCTAAATTACACAATGCATGGAGGAAATCATATACTCAAGTATTGTTATTGAGATTCATATCTCAATAACCTTAGCAATCACATTTTTACTAGCTACTAACTCATTCAGACACTTTTACATACACTTAGTCTACACATTACATCATACATATTGTGCATTCATTAGCATACGTATTAGGGAATATCCTTTCGTCAAAGGGTTATCGCCCATACAACAATCATATATCCATGACAATTATTCATGGCAAGCACGAAAGCAAATTCCATACTCATTCAGCCATTTTCACAAACACTTAGGCTACACATACTAACTACATACCGTATGTTGATATATCATGTATTTGATCAAATCCTTATACTAGGGATTTGCCCCATATATCACTTGCATATACCCACGACGGATAATCATGGCATGCATGAATCCGGGTTCTGTATTCATGTAAACATTTTCACAAACACGTGAGCTACACACTTTTACATATATAGCGTATATTGGCTGTGGCGTGATTTAGGGCAAGTCCTTTCACTAAGGAGTTGTCACATCTGTAACAAGCATATATTCATGACAAATAATCATGTTAAGCACAAATTCAAATTTCATACGTATACGGTATTTTCTACAAATACGAGGAATACAGTATATTCAACATAATTAACGTATAACTGAAAATCGAAACGGACAACACTTTGTACATGTGAAATAGCATCCTAGGAAAGAATAAATCATTACTTAACATTGAAAGTCTTGGAAACCATAACCTAAACGTATATAGTCCGCACCTTAAACCAGAAAAGACGTGTCTAGGATGATTCAGACGATATGTCTTTGTCAACGGCGGGTACTCTACCTATGGCATGAAACAGGTTAGCTAGAACTCTACCTCAGCTAGTCTAGGCTTCAAAACAGGTTAGGGTTAGATTAACTTACCCAAAAATGAAATCAGAAACGCCGTAAGAACGATTCAGAAATGTCGGTTCAAAGTATAGATGGGTTAGGAAGAATCCTACTGCGTTTCACCTGCTTCTCCCATACTTTCTCTCTCTTTTCTTTCCCTCAAATTTCTAGAGTTTGGAAAATTCGTTTGGGTTAGAAAGCTAAGGGTTTAAGGCCCTTTTATAAGCCCAAACATAATTAAAACAGACCTTAAGTCAAGGTATACTTAGGTTATACCCAATTCGGGTCCTTTCTGATCTAACGGAGCATTTCTGAAGGTCCTCTGATCAAATACGGTTGGAATTAAGCTCTCTAATATTGAATCTAGGTCAAGATAAATTTACAGTCCGGTCGGGTTTCCAGATCGACCGTGGCGGACCAGTTTCAGTTCAACGGTTACGGGAACTCGATCAGAGCTATAAGTACTATGACATGTAAGGGCCACCTATCCTGATCTGGGGGTAAATTTTGGTCGAATTTTAACGGTCAGAATGCTTAAAAATAACGCGCAAGTGAACCGTTCCAGATTTCTTAAATATATAATTAATTTTCTAAAAATCTTCATTTTCCTACCCTCTTTACTCCGGGCGCAATAAAATGGTCTCACGACATCGGTTGGGCTTGATTTTCTAGTTGATTGATAAATCCAACTAAGCGATCGTAATGGTCTAAGTTCATAGCTATCGGACTCTCGATGCGCGGTTTAGAACCAATACAAAGTTACAAAGCATTCCCGGGAGCAACTGGGTTTAGAGTTGGATCCTAGATTTCAGGGTAACGTAGCATTAACAATTCTAGAGGTTTTCGATCTAACAGATCGTATTTAAAGTGGTTGGTGTTACTTTTACAGGAAATCTAGTGTAGCGCTGGCTTATACACGTTAAATTTCTAAAGAATTTGGTTCTAAATGATTTCTCTCCCTTTGGACTCAAGTTTTGAGAAGTTACCAAGGTGCTATGGTTGACCCATTGCTTAAGGACGCCTAACTCCAGGTTGGTAAAAATTCAGGGTGTTATAGTCACGGACAAAGGTCTTTATTGTTACCGAGTGATGCCTTTTGGTTAAAAAAAATGTTAGAGCAACTTACCAGAGATTAGTGAACAAAATCTTTACTCGGCTAATCGGTCGAACCATGGAAGTATACATTGATAGCATGCTCGTCAAAAGTATACATGCGGCTAACCTAGAAGAAATGTTCCTGATCTTGCGCAAGTTTCATATGAAGTTGAACTCGAAAAAATGTGTCTTTGGTGTAAGCTCGGAAAAATTTCTCGGATTCTTAGTCAACCAGAAAGGGATTGAAGCAAACACAGAGAAGATCAAAGCATTGCTCGATATGGAATCTCCAAAGACTATTAAAGACATACAAAGATTGACTGGATGAGTTGTGACACTTAATCGCTTCCTATCCCGAGCCACTGATAAACGTCTCTCATTCTTCAAACAGTTGAAGGGACGACAAGCATTGGATTGGACAGAAGAATGTAAAGCTGCGTTCCAGCAATTGAAGTTGTACCTCGGGTCTCCACCTCTCTTATCAAAGCCCGAACCAGGAGAATCTCTGTTGTTATACCTTACAGTATCCGAGGCAGTGGTTAGCTCAGCTTTGATATGAGAACATGAAGGAAAATAATTACCGGTTTACTATGTTAGTAAGGCACTCTTACCAGGTATCCACTCTTGGAAAAAGTGGCCTTAGTCTTAGTCGTCTCCTCGGGTCAACTTCGGCCATATTTCCAAGCCCATATTATTGTCATTATGACCGACCTTTCACTGCGACAGATTCTACAGAAAGCAGAAGCATCCGGTCAACTTACAAAATGGGCGATTAAACTTAGCGAGTTTGATATTCAATACAAGTCGAGAGTGGCAATCAAAGGCCAGGCCGTAACAGATTTTAATGCTGAAATCACAGCACATACCGACACAAGTCTGACCGCCCCGGTTGACAAATCGACGATCGCTGTACTCGAGTCAGCGCCCGAGCCAACCCCCTGGAAGCTATTTGTTGATGGTTCCTCCAACTCTAAAGCAAGCGGGGCAGGAGTGGAACTGAAAACTCTCGATCAAACCTACATGCAATATGCCTTAAGACTTGGATTTCAAGCCTCGAATAATACAACAGAATACGAAACACTTTTACTCGGCCTCCGACTGACGGCCAGTCTAGGTGTAACGTATCTCGATGTTTTTAGCGATTCTCAATTAGTTGTCAATCAAGTCACCAGTGTATATCAAACACGGAAAGAAAACGCGTATATGGAGAAAGCTAAAAAACTGATTGGCGGCTTTCGGCGTTGTATCATTACTCGGATCCCTCGAACAGAAAACGCTAAAGCTGACCTAGTAGAGAAACTTTCCTCTACCGATAAAGATGACATACCTAGGTCTGTCTCGATTGAGTACGTTATTAAACCAAGTATCTCTAAATCAGATGACTTGACCATACTCACCATTGATCCGGGATCTACTTGGTTTACCCGATCGTTCGATATCTCGACAGCGGAGAGTTGCCAGAAAATCATGTCGAGGCTCGACAATTAAAAATCTGAGCTTCCCATTATACCATGCTCAATGGAATACTATATAAGAAAGGTTATTATACTCCATTATTACGGTGCCTAAACCTCAGTGAAGCCGATTATGTATTACGGGAGATCCATGAAGGAATTTGCAGGAATCACTCGGGCGGACGGTCTCTTACACACAAAGTCTTACGTCAGGGGTACTATTAGCTGACAATCCAGCACGACGCTCGTAAATTCGTCCAGCGATGCGATAAATGCCAGTGATTCATGGTTATTCTGAGACAACCTCCTGAAAAACTGACTCTTATGACCGATCCTTGGCCCTTTGCGCAATGGGGAGTCGACATCATTGGACTTCTCCCTATGGAGAAGGGTCAAACTAAGTTCGCAGTCGTGGCAGTAGATTACTTCACAAAGTGGGCCGAGGCAGAACCGTTGGCGAAAATAACCTAACAGAAGATTACTAACTTCGTATGGAAGAATATTATCTGTCGGTTCAGCATACCTCAGATTATTATAACCGACAACGGGAATCAGTTCGACAATAGGAGTTATCGCGAGATGTGTAACAACTTCGAAATAAGGAATGTATATTCCTCTCCACACCATTCTCAGACGAATGAGCAAGTTGAAGCAGTCAACAAGATCATTAAGCAACATCTTCAAACCAAGCTAGACCGAGTCAAAGGAGAATGGGTCGAGAAACTCCCGAAGATATTGTGGGCCTACCGAACTACAGCCTGAACTGCCACAGGAGAAAGTCCTTTCTCCCTTGCTTATAGCACTGAGGTCGTCACACCAGTTGAGATCGGGATGCCTTCGGCCTGAGTTAGTTCGTTCAATGAGGGGAAAACTGAAGAACTCATAGCACTCAGACTTAACCTTATGGATGAGCAGAAGGAAAAAGCTCGACTACGTATGATGACTCGGCAACAACAAGTGGCTTAGTTTTATAATGCACAAGTTAAGGTTAGGCGTTTTCGAGTCGGAGACATAGTTCTCCAGAAATCTTTCCTGAACACCAAGGAAGTCAATTCAGGAACATTAGGGCCAAAGTGGGAAGGACCTTATGTTGTCTCGAGAACTATTCGGCCAGGGACATACCGATTGGAGGACTTGACAGGGTAGTCGCTGCCTCATCCATGGAATGTCGAACATCTGAAGATCTATTGCCCTTAAAGTCGTTATGACAAAGCAATGAAAAAGACTCAAAGATAACGAACATGTAAACTAATTCAATGAATAAAAAGAAAAATGGATAAGTTCATTTATCAGACTGTTTGTTACATCGAGTTACATCTTACTTTAGCAGTACATAAACTAGATCAGGAAAGGGTAACAAGCAAAAGAAAGATCGAACATAACGAGTAAATTGTTCCTTCGGCCAAAACTACCCCCAGGCTAGACGATGCTGGTGTGAGTGCCAAAAATGAAGCCGATGATGGGGCTGGACCGATGTTGGTGTGAGTGCCAAAAATGGAGTCGATGATGGTACCAAAATGGAGCTCATGATGGTACCAAAAGATCGAGCTCCGAGATTCATCAGGCATCACTCGGGGCAACCTCTGCCACGACACCGGTAACAGTCTCAACAGACTCCGCCGGATCCTCGGGAGGGCCTTCTTCATATCTCGAGAGATAAAGGTTAGGAAAATATTGCTTCATCACTTGGATGCAAGCAGAATTTTCGCTCTGATATAAGCGGTCCCTCTCATCCTCAAACTCTGGAGACTAGAGAAAATCTATTATGGCCTTCTCCTCGGCCTCTTTCTTGGCCATCTCGAGCACCCCTCTTGTCTCGATTTTAAGTTGAGTCAGTTTTTTCTTGGAGTCTTCACGAGCAAGTCGATGCCACAAACTCTCTTCCTGTGCTTCTTTCAGCAAGAGAGCCATCTGAGTGCACTCGGCCTTACCATCTTCAGTCGCCTTTCTAGCAATGCTTAACTCGCCCGTCAAACGGTCGACCTGACCCGAGGAAATTTCCAGTTGAGCCTCTGCCTCTACTGTAAATTTTTGAGCCGCTTCGACCTTCACCACTGCCCTCTAGGCCTTTTCGGCCTCAAACAGATCTATGCTAACTCTCAGTAGGCAAGGAGCAAGCTGTGTAACAAAAAAAGGGGGGGTCAAGCCAGGAAAGCGATATCAAGTATGAAGAGCCGAGATACAAGTTCGAGTTTCACCTCAAGCAGAATCTTCGTCGAATGAGCAAGTATCCGACTCTCGGGGGCTTCGAAGAGAGAGCCGAACTCTTTCTTACTTCCACGAGAGATAGCCTAAGGGACCATATCCATCAGAGTTCTTTGGAAGAACGACTGGTCCTGTGCGTCCGACTCCCCCTTGAAGTCTCACCCCACTGCTCTTCTCTCCGTCCCAAGACCTGCTCTGCAACAAGTCCTGGCTCGGGAGTGGCCTGGGACTCGACATGAATGCTCACATCATTAGCCCTCTCTTCGGGGTCAGAGAGAACAACGACGGTCAGGACAGATGGAGCAGAAGAGGTCGGAACGGATGGCCCTGCAGCCGAAGGAACAGTTTTTGCCCTCTTTGGAGGACAAGACTCCGACAAAAGCACCGATCTAGGAGGTGCCTTCAACTTAGATATCGGCTTTAGGAGAGGACGAGCTTCAGCCATCTCTGCGTTAGGCAAAGTGAAAGATCAGAAAAGTTCAAGGAGAATGACTGATGAAACTAGAGTAACCCGAGAGTACTTGTCATGGACGAGTCCAAGCTCGATATAAGAAGACGCTCCGGTTGTAAGAGAGACTTCCAAGACCAGTCCTCATGACTTATCTTCCACAAATCTTTTATCCGAGATAAATCATTTTCTTTTAGCCTCGGTTGTTTTTTGGGGATCACTGCAAAATGAGCTTAGTCAGGCTCAAAAGGATTGTAAAGCAAAAAGACAGATAAAAGAATATGTCGAGTCACCTGCTTCAAAGAAGGTCTGAGGGACAAGAGGCTCGAAAATCCCAGGCTCGGCAGTCTCCCAACGGCCGTAGACCCAGAACCACTCTCTTTTCAGTGCTTGTTGGGAGTAGGAGGTTCGGTTATCAAAGAGCTTCCCTTGTTCCGCTAAGCACTTAAAAAGTATCAACCCAGATGTAAAACGTGCGACCGTACTTGGTGTAGATAAAGGAACTCATCCATGGACAGCGGGGGCTGTTCAGCCTCAGCCCACAATACCGCACATCCAAACAGGTTCCTCCATCCATTCAGAACTAACTGTCCGGGAGCAATTCGGAGTCGGGAGAGGAAATCTCGAGCCACAGGTTGCAAGGGCAAACGCAGGCCACATTGTATGGTGACTTGAAAAATCGCGACCATCCTAGAAGGGGGATGGTATGACAATTCATTTGGGAGCGAAAGTTGAAGAATTACTGAGTCAGGAACATGATACCTGACTCTGATCCTATCCAGATCCGCCTTAGTCAAGACCGAGGGGATCGATCCTTTTCGCTCATCTTCGGCCCCTTCACTCTTCGCAGCCTCTTCTTCGGCAGCCCCTCCTTCTTCAGATGTTGGTTCTACTAACTGAGCTAATCCCCCATGCTCGGTCCGTACCGACCTCCTAAGAGAGGCCAACTCAACCATCTCTTTCGATTCTATTTCCTCTTTCACATTATCTCTAAAAAAGTAAGGAGTACGTCTACCAGGAGCATGTCTCAAGCCAGAAGATCCTGCTGGAGTAAAACATTCCGCTGAAGCCCCACTGGACTACCTAGCATTAAGCTGGAAAGCTTCGTTGGCATTTATTGCCATCTCCGCCAATAGGGAAGGTGATTCCGAGACATTCCGGAGGTGTCTCGTTTCACCCTCGTCACCGAAATTTCCCTCCCGGGGACTCAAAGGTTGCATTATTGCTAGAAATTAAGAGAGAGGGAAGGGAGAAGACTCATTGGAAAGGCGGAAGACGCACGAAGGAAAAGGAAGAAATGATGAAATGAAATAGTGGGTTGCTAGTACAGGAAAGGCACAACGATGAGGGAAATGGAAGAAAAAGGAAGGAGAAGCGAAGAAGAAGATCGGGCGCAGGCACGGAAATGGAAAATTTGGGCTCGCCCGACCTTTTATAGCCAAGCTACGTGGCGAGGTGTATTAAAGGAGAAGTCGAATCGACACCTGCATCGACTCCCCTGCTCGACACGTGGTGCACGCCGACTGACACTGGTAACGTCTTCGCTACGTGTCTGGTGCTCATAAGTCGGTGAAGGACCTGACGGCTGTCCGATCGTGCGACCTCGAGTAACGAAACGTCGCACGTTAAGGACGAGACAAGAAGCAATAAATATTCTATCATAACTTCGGTTCCCGAGACAAACTGACTAAGCAAATCATTACTCCTTCGTGTTGACACAGCTAACACAAGGAGTAGGGGGCTTACTGTTGGGAAGAAAAAATGACAAGTTCAGGAACTCGGTACTGAATGAACTAACATTACTTACATTGTCCGAAGCAAGACAAAACCAACTAAAATGCCAAAGGAGAGACTTAGCTCGGATCTGTGCGATTCAAATCCCAACTGAAGTCGAAAAGTCAGGAACCATAGGCCTAATATGAAAGACGCACAAAGTTGACTCGGACAAAGAGTTAGCAACGTCTGAAGAGACCGAGTGAGGTCCTAAAAGCTAAAAGTCACCTGACCGACCATAAAACTGACTCGCAAAAGGGCAGTTAGTGTCGGCTTCGGACTAAGAAGGGACGTCAATATTAATCTGACTCTGTTTCGTCCGAAGGTAGGCAAAGCTCCCCCTTTGCAAGCCAACTGAAACAGTGATATGCGCTGAGGCCAAGCTAAGCAAAGAAGATGTGGTGTAATATTAAATACCATACTTGCGTATTGTGAGAGGATCCGACCCCGAAAAGCTCGTGATCAGATCATATCCCTAAACATTCGAAAACTAAATCAAATATCCCGAAAATATGGGAGAGAATCCCCGTACGCCGGGACTTCTCATGCTTATATAAAGAAGGTTCTCCAAGAAGCAAAGGTATGCAAGAAAAAAATCCTAAAAACTCCTCTTCCTAAACTCTTACTGACTTAAGCATCAGAGTTCCCTGGCTCTAGCCAAGGTTCTTTATTCTTTGTGTTTTAGAAAAGCAGAGTCGGGAAGAGGCAGATCCAGTTTTTTGTATCAACAGTAATAAAAAAAGATTACATGAGGATGTGTTGTATTAAAATCACTCGGATCCATAGCTCAACTGGCAGACTATGTGGAGATACCTCATTTCAACACTTCAAGTCTTGGTATCGATCCCTAGCTGGAGTGGCTAACATGGATTGTGTGTACACACATGGGTGTGTAGTAGCAAGCTAACCCCCAAAAAAAATAAAATAATAATAATATAAAATGTATTTCAAAATTTAATTTTTTTTTCTTATTTTGTTTTACTTGGAAAAGTAGTTTTGTTTTTTAGTAACTTTCTTTATCTCGTATAGGAGATGACCGATAAAAACTTTAAGCTTATAAGAGAACTTTTGCACAGAGCATGTGCCTCTTTCAGAGGTATGTGAAAGATTATACGAGGGGCATGTGAGCACGTCAGGTTGGTTTCGGTCCTTACTCTTGCTCGGGTGGTAAGACTCCCAGGAGTTTCAACTCCCGGTCAAGGGTTCGAGTACCCATAGGTAGTGAAATTCCACCAGCGTGAGTGTGTGGGGTGTGTGCGTGTGTTAAAAAAAAAAAGGTTGGGTTCGGGTCTGAGTTTACCAGAGACTCGTATGTTGGGGTGATCTCACACACCTAACTACTCTAATTTATTTGTCACCAAGTCAACTCACTTTCGTTTGCATTTTGCATGCTAATTCAAGCTCATGCACAATGAGTGCACTGTTGGGATCCGATTATGGCCGGCAATAAGTTCTTCTTTCTTAATTTTATTTTTCTTGTTTATTTAATTTCTGTGTTCGAAATTTCTATCCATTTTTTTCAACATTATTTTCCAACGGTACGATGCTTTTATTGATAAATGATAATGATTCATCCTAGTAGGAATCAACTTGTAAGCACATAAAATAGCATATAAACGCAGCAAGTACTAGAAAGGTTTTAACAATGAGTGTTTTCATCCTTAATTGTTTCCCATGATGCTTCCCACATGAGTTGTGGAAGTCCCTGGTGTTTGGCTTCATGTCCTAACATGAGCAAAAGGTGGGCAGAATGGATATTGTTATGTAAAAACATTCATCGGTGATTGATGCAGGCCAAACCAAGCTAGAGGACCGAACAAAAAATAAGAGAAAGATTTATGTATTTTAACAATATACCAACTCCGCAGGTTAGCAATATAAGGCTTTCTTCTTTACTAAGTTAAAAGAAATAGAAATACAAGACACGCCTCCCTCTCATTAAACAAAAACATTCCACCAAAAATTACCTCATAAAATAATCTAAATAGAATAACTGCACATTTCCTTATACAGACAACATCCATAAGAGAGGACTTGTGGCAAAGTCTTAGAGAAATTATGCTTCACCCATATATACGTATGTACATATGCTTCTAGGAGAGGGAAAGAATTGCCTTTTACGGAAAAAATAAAATAAAATAAGGAAGTATCTCAATATTCTCCCACTTAAAGACTAGTTTTTCAAATAATATGAAAAACACTCACAATAATAGTTGTTCAAACATCATCAATTGCTATATAACAACAAGCTAAGAGAAGTCCTACACCAAACAAACTTCTCATTTGCAATAAGCTTTGTTATGGGTAAAAATAGTTTGACCAAGGAAAATGGGCCAGCTCGAACATTTGTACTCGTCGTGTGATCAGCCAACACCCATCATGACCAAGGAGCTCTTTAACGGCCAGAAAGCAGTAATCCACTGCTGGTGAAACTGCCTACTCCTTGAGCTCGACCATCAGAAGATGAAGTATCTCCACTTTCATCAGACATCGAGCCCTTCCACAATCCCATCCATTTTCGAGTTGTTGCTCGAAACATCTCTTGGTAAGGGCTCCTAAAGTATGGCTCCGTACGGGAAAAGACTCCGAGTTGCTATACTTAGGGAAGCTTTGCACCGTATGATAAGATGAAGAGGATGGTCATCCCCGATTTTTCCTGTATTCTACTAAGAAAGGGAGTCGACCTCAGTGCTCGAATACGACGTCTAAGGGTAGGTCAGCAAGTTGGTGATCTGCTCAATGGTAAGGAAAAACTCGATCATGACTTACTAGAAAATTCAGGCCGATAAACTGCTCCTCAGGATGACTATGTAGGCCACCTCGAATGCTCGACTTCGGTCTCCTACTACATATTTTTTCTGATTCCGACTACTTAGATTTTATCTAAGAGATATGTCCAAGATCTCAGCTTTAGATCTCGGAAGATAACCGCGACACAGATTTACCTAAGATCTCAGCCGAAGATCTCAGAAAATAACCACGATACGATGGGGAAATGATTCCCTCTACAATACGCATCTACTAAATAGGAAGATTGTTGTTTACGCCATCTCGCCTTTCAACTATAAATAAGAGCATCTCTAATGGTGAAAGGTACACACAACAAAACACACAAATCATACCCAAAAACCCTATGTTCTATCAGACCTTGTTTACCTATCTGACTTTGGCATCGGAGGGTCCCCTGCTACAGCCAGGGTCTCCTTTGTCTTCTGCATGTGTAGGTACTCGAAGGTCCAATAAGGGTTAACTAGATTTCTGCATCAACATATTTGTTGTATTTTAGTCAGTGAGATCTAACCATCATCCACAACAATGTGAACAAAATGATACTAAACATTATTGTGCTTGATCTGGCATGAAATATAAAATTCCTCGCCAAGTGTAACTCATTCTAATTGTCACCATGAATTACCACCACTTTATGTTTGAACTTCAATTCTTTTAGCAATCTCTTCAACCAAATACATTCTTTACATACTTGTATAGCTAACATGTGCTTTGCTTATGTAGTAGACAAGTCAGTGACTGCAATCTCGACATCAAACTAATAACACCATCAAACAAAGAGAAAACACGACATTAGTATATATTCTTTTCTCATGATCACCTACATAATTTGCATCCAAAAACTCAATCAACTCTAAATTTTAACCATTGTAACAAATAGCCACCTCAAAAGTATCATTTAAGTAATGAATGATCCGCCTCATAACATATTAATGATCTCTCCCCAAGTTCGCTATATATTTACTAATTGCTCTCATTGCTTATGTAATGTCTAGTCTGGTGCACACCATAGAAAATATAAAAGCTTTGTAATATGCATTGGTAGCTTCTGTTTTAGGACACTTATTTGAAGACAACTTGCAATCGACGTAAATAAATTTTAGGAAATGCTTTCATCCTAATGAGGCAAGTTAGATAAACATACTTGGTGAAATATAATGTTGTAGGCCCTACACAAACCAATTGTGGGCATTCCATGCCAACTTTTTCCTATGGTGTGGCTTACATGAATTCTTGATTGTCATGATTATTGGTTTCCAGCCTAAACCAAAGGCAGCAGATATGATGAACGGTTTGGATCTAATAAAAGTTAGACCCAGATGGTGGTAGGTATACTTAAGTGTTGTCAATAGTCTAGCTAGTGGGTTCTTTGAAAAGAGAGAGAACTAGAGAATTTAACATACAATGGTATCTTTTGAACTCAAACATACATTTGTTTCAGTCTCGAGTTCCTAAAGGTCAATGGTTAAAACTAGAGGTGGGCAGGACCCGACTCAACTCGTCGGATCCGACTCAACCCAAACCAAATGCCAGGGTTGGGTTTGGATTGAGTAGACCCACCCAGATTTGAATATCGATCGAGTTGAGTTCGGGTTACACAGTAACTCGATCCAACTCGATCCAAAATCTGATCTATTCAGATCCGATCCAATCCGAACCGGAATCGGGTACTATAAAATTAAATTTATTTTTATTTTTACCTTTATCATTCATCCACCCTAACCCTAACCTACCCGAGTCGGTATCGCACTGAACCTAATCGAAATCTAGGCCAGTCAACAGCCCAACACCCTATCTTCATTGGTCATCCTCGTCCATTCATCAGGTAGGTTAATTTTATAAGGTTTTTTTTTGTGTTTTTTCGAGCTCCATTCATCAGGGCTAGGCCGCCGGTGACCCGCCCTAGCTCGGGACCTCGGGTGCAGTCGTGCAGGCTGTTGGTGGTCCGGCCGAGCTCGGCACCTCGGTCGTGGCCCACTCTTGATCAGGACAGACGTGGATTAGCTACTGAACAAAATAGTAGCGAATCGGTGGGTCTTTCCCTGGCTCACGGGTGGGCCGCACTTCATGATAGGTCCCGCCTTGGCTCGCTGGTGGTCTGGATGATCTCGAGACCTCACTAGCTTGGGTGTAACTGGTGGCCCGCCCTGGCTCGACCTCACTAGTGGACCGTACTTCATGGTGGGTCCTGCCTTGGCTCGTTGGTGGTCTGGCCGATCTCGAGACCTCGCTGGCTCGACTACAGCGTCCCTAGTTCGTTGATGGTCTAGCCTATCTAACCTTAAGCCCAAATCCTAACCCTAACCCTAAACCTTAAACATAACCCTAACCCTAAACTCTTAACCCTAACCCTAACACTAATCTTAACCTTAAACCCTAAACCCTAACCCTCCCTAACCCTAAACCTTAATTCTTAAATTACAAAAGTGTTTTATTTATTTGAAATTTTAAATTAAATAATTAGTAGTTAATTTTTTAGAATTATCATTTACATTGTTTATCGCTTAGCTTCTTAGTTCTTATTGTGCATTAGGTAGTTACTAGTTAGCTTAATATGTATTACATTACTTCTTCTTTTTTTTACTTAGCTTATTATTATGACTTATGAGTTGTGAATTGTGATTGTGAGTTAGATAATTCGTTACCCATTTGAGGATTTTTATGTGGCCATACATACATACATACATACATACATACATACATACATACATACATACATACATACATACATACATACATACATACATACATACATACATACATACATACATACATACATACATATATATATATATATATATATATATATATATATATATATATATATATATATATATATATAGTGTGTGTGTGTGTGTGTGTGTGTTTTTGGTGGCATAGAAATCGCTCAAATTGTCCCATTTTGGAGAGTTCAAGGTTAGATGGATAATATACTTTCATATAACCTACTTAAATGATCATGCTTAATCTGCGCTCCATCTCCTCATTTCTCTCTAAATTTGTTTCTTCCTTTTTATTTTTAATGTCAAATATCTTCACATTACTTATATATTTGGCATTAAAATGCAACAAAAGATCAACCTATGTGGAGAGACATGGGGAGATGTTGCCGAATTTTCGACATAAATATTTAAATGGGAATATGAAAGTATTACAATCTATCCAACCTCAGATTGTTAACTAATTTAGAGTTTAGTATAACTCTTTTAGCATTAGATTGTTAATGCTAATATGATTTAATATCTTTCAACTATTAGATGGCTAGTGAGGGTCTTCCCAATAACACAGGCGGTTTATCGGTTACATCACCGATGATCTTGAAAGATGAAGGATTAGGTCTAAAAGATGAAGAGGTGTCCATTAATATTAGTACCTCACAGTCACATATTATGGGAAAAGTGAAAAAAAGATCGGCAATATAGGAAGATTTTGAAGAAGTAACCCTGAAAAACGGCACCGTGAATATACAATGCAAGTACAACAAGACTCAATATGATAAGCAATCAGATGGGCCGACCATTGAAGAAACATAGTCTGAAGTGTCATAAAAAAGTGAGAACTCAGACCTCAGGGCAATAGATACTTTCATTTACCCAATCTTTAGTGGGTCTGCCGCAAGATACATTGTCCATCTACAAGTATAATAAAGACCAGTTGAATGAGTTAATGGCTAAATTTATTATTGTTAATGAAAGACCATTTCAGATGGTAGAGAGTCCTACTTTTATCAAATTAGTCAGATGCCTTAACCCTAGATACGAGGTCTCTCATACAACAATAAAGAAAGTGTGCATGAAGATATATGAAAGCGAGAAGTTCAAGTCGAAAGGACAATTGAAATCGATTTCTCAAATTAGCCTGACATCATATTTGTGAACGACATCCAATCAACGAAAGAAGTATATGTCTCTAACTGCTTACTACGTTAATGCCGAATGAAGGCTTTACAAGAGAATCATAAACTTTCATTATCTTGCACCTCTTCACATTGGATTGATGATTTCAGACTGTGTGTATAAATGTCTTGTGGAGTAAGGCATTGAAAAGAAAATATACTCAATAACTTTATACAATGCCTTCGTAAATAATAGCGTGATAACAAATTTGTAAAACTAGTTTAGGCCCACTGGTGACTTGTATTTTGGCGGAAAGATATTTCATGTTAGGTGTTATGCCCACATCCTCAACTTAATTATATAAAATGGTCTTAAAACAATTGAGCCAATGATTGAGAACATAAGAGAGAGTGTGAAGTACATACAGGGGTCACCTTCACAATTTATACATGGAACAAGATCGTGAAGCGGTTGAATTTGTTATTTC
Organism: Magnolia kwangsiensis; assembly: GCA_037074715.1. Taxonomy (NCBI): domain Eukaryota; kingdom Viridiplantae; phylum Streptophyta; class Magnoliopsida; order Magnoliales; family Magnoliaceae; genus Magnolia; species Magnolia kwangsiensis. The sequence continues at coordinate 64,706,826 of CM073588.1, forward strand.
AAAGAACGATGAAGCTAGATGTTATGACACATTAGAATTCAACTTTGCAATGTTAGATTCAATGATAGCTTCTAGAGATGCATTCTCTCACTATACAGAGTGTGATAGTGCGTATCTTTGGTTACCTTCTAAAGATGATTGGTCAAGAGTTAAATCAGTTCGGAAGTTCCTTTCATTTTTGTATGACGCAACAATTTTTTTTTCAGGAAGCAAGTATCCAACAACAAATATATTTCTGCCAGAACTTTGGAGGGTAAAACATGTCTCGCACAAAAGCTGTAGTGGACCAGACTTTTTATAATTAATGACCATGGGTATATAGTTAAAGTTTGATAAGTATTGGTCTGAGTGTAGTCTGGTAATGACTATTATAGTCGTTCTTGATCCTTGATACAAGATGTTCATGGTTGCATTTATATGTAATAAGTTTTATGGTGAGAAGAGTACCCTTGAGGTCAATAAGACTCGTGATACAGTCAATGCTTTGTACAATTTCTATGTGCACACCGCAAAACACAAAACTCCTTACGTGGGTTCTAGTTCTATTGTTGATGAACTACGAGAAGAAACAATCAATGATTTCATGTCTTTCATGGCACAACATAAGACTCAAACACAGACACCCCAATCAGAACTTTAAAATTATCTCTAGGAGCCACTTGTAAAATACAAAGGTGATGAATTTGTTATTTTGGACTGGTGGAAGATAAAATCTAATGATTCACAATACCTTGTGCTCTCGTTAATAACACTAGATAAATTATCAATTCCAATTTCAACTGTGGCTTTAGAATCTACTTTTAGTATGGGGAGTAAGGTCGAGAATAAGTATTGAAGCTCACTTATACCAGAATCGGTTGAAGCATTCATTTGTACATAAGATTGACTGCGTCCGAACTGGGGAAAAGGGAACTCTATTGATGAGGAGTTCGAGGAAGAGGAGAGTGATAAGCAAGATGAGACGGTACTTGCATGAACTGCAGGATAAGACACTGTCTTCTATTTCTCTTGAATTTGCTTACAAGTTACAACAGGATATTAGTAATTATTTTTTGATGGCTTAAATTGTAATATTTTATGAGTGGATGGATATTTCTCTCTTTTCATTTGTACTATTCAATTAGTTAATGTTGCTTAAATCTCATATTATATGGTTGGCTAATTGTGTTCATTCATCGCTATAACTTATTTTTTTATGTTGTCTTAACCTAACTAGATATTTTTTTTAAAAAATATACACCTGTAGATATGTCATTGAAAGATGATGCATCAACAAATATTTAGGATTATGGAGTCCAAGTTTACTCCCAAGATCGAAAGATAAAGTTACAATGCAAGTTGTGTGAAAAATAATTTATATATAAAAAAATCGGCTAAAATTACATTTGACTTGTCGAGGTGGAGATGCTGCACCATGTACTAAAGCTCCTCAAGAAGTCTGAGATTTATTTCGAGCCATTCTCGACTCAAATACAATGACTTTCTATGCCCCTCTCCCTACAATTACAACCAATACAACCAGCCACATAATATATAGAAGTAGGCCTATTATAAATGAAAAAGGGTTAAGCAGAGGAACTGCCTCCAGGTCCTCCACAGTTAGTAGAGAAGAAGAACAAGAGGAAATTTTAAGGGAACAAGAAGAATAAGATTATAAAGAGACTGTAAAAGAAAGCTTGAAAATGGCATCCAGGACTAGACAACAACATCCACCACTTCCGAGACAATATGATGTTGAAGCAAGCACAAATAAATCATCAAAGTTTCTTAAAAGTTTCACAGCATTTTACAGGCGGTTGGAAATCCCATTCAAATCGGATCATAAAAAGCAGCTGAAAAAACTTGTTCAATATATAAATGAGGATAATGGGAAGACATCTTCACCATCCGATTCAGCAAAGGCAAACCACCATCTTTTGGATACCTCTAACTCAGAGTCAGCCCAAAGTTCTCTTGTAGTGGAAGTAGTAAAAAGAGAACCAAAGTATGATAATGGCGATGAAGGTGGAAGTGGAGGATGGGGTTACTATTACGGACAAGGTTCATCTGGTTACACGCTACAAAGATGTTCATCATACAGAGGTTATTGAATGTATGAAAGTTTTGTTTATTTGTATGTGCATGTTACGTTTATTTACTTTTGATTTTTGGTAAAGTTTATTTACTTTATTTATTTTATGGACGTAGTTTATTTACTTTGGAAGTTAGATCTGTGATATTTTAACAATTGAATGACATAGCTAAATGGTCCAACATATTGATACAATGCATCTCACCATGGATGATGCTTCATGAAATATCCCAAATTAAAAGATTTTACCTTGGATCTCTCAAATAACAATTGAATGACCCATGCGTGCCAAGTGTGCGATCTAGCACATGCGATCACATATGTTGCATATGTGAAAATATGTGATCGCATATGTGATGTACGGACTTTTAATCTCCCTTTTATATTTTCACTCCAAGTGGTCTTAATCTTTCTCTCTCTCTCTCTCTCTCTCTCTCTCTCTCTCTCTCTCTCTTATATTTCCTACTTGATATTTCCAAGTGCTCTCTCTGTCTCTCTCCCCCTTACATTCTCTCTCTTAGAAGTTAAAAGATCAAGATTCAAGCACTTATTATTTAATTCCTTGTTTAATTGATTTTATTTCTCTCAAATATATTTTAAATATGTAAAATTAGTTATTTATTAACTTAGTAAATTTACCCTTAATTTTTTCTTTTTTACAATTTTTTGGAAAATTTTCATATTTTTTATTTATTTTTTTTTTAAAAAAAAATAAAAGACCCGATCCGAATCGTACCCAACTCGATTTGACTAGGTTTCTCTAACCGAGTTGAACTCGGTTTGGGTTAGCCAAGTTGGGACTCAGTTCAAATCAAGTCAGGCCTGATAGACTTGGTCCCAAGTCTAATCGAGTTCAGGTCAGGTAATTGGCAAAACTGGATCAAGTCGAGTTGGACCTAACTCGGTCCACTCGACTCGATGTCCACCTTTAGTCAAAACCCAAGATGGTCCAACAGTCATATGATCTACACCCTCCAAATCAACTAATTAATTATTGGCTAATGGTCTGACTTATTGTACGAATGTGGCTAGTGTAATGAGTGAATTGATTTGGTTTTCTACCTAGGTAATCTTCATAATGAAGGCCACCCTTTTGGCTGATTGGATGTTTTACATGAGTAACATTTTGGTAGGAAAGAAAGCTTTGTAAGAAAGTTGTATGCGAACCTTAGCTTGTGCAATTAAGGATGAAGTTAATTCTGTTACCTGTCGGTTTCAAAATTTGGTCACATGTGATATGCATGGGCATGCCAAAACTGATAGTGCGACTCGATTCCAACTAAACAAGTTTGACCCAAATGCTAAGATAGGCAGATATATCAGACTTGATGGTATATGACCGTGATCTGAGAAGAACAGTCTCCCATTTAGCCACTTGTAAGATGTTGTTTAAGATGATAAAGTGATTATCAGAGGGTAGGGTTCGTCCTCTGAAAATGGGTTACACCTTACCTTCTGGATGAAAGGTCTTTTAAATATAAAAGCCAACAAAAAGGAATTGTAGGGAGTAATTGCAAAACACATTTCTGAAAGGACTGCTTATATTATAATGGATATCATCCAGCGTATGAGTGTAGACATGAATTACCGCAAAGGATTACAACTACAGAATTTGTAAGTGTTATTATGTTTAAAGTGCATTTTACACCTGGTTTGTCAAATTTCGACTTGTCAAACAACTTAGCAAGTGATCTTCAAGTCAAGCTCATGTTGAAGTTCATGACAAGCTCATGTTGAAGTTCATGTTCAAGCTTAATTTCATGTTCAAACTCAAGTTTAAGTTCAAGCTTAAAGCTTAAGATGAAGACCAAGCTCGATCTATTAAAAGTTATAGAAGAAGATGAAGCTCCTTTGAGAAGTTCCAAGTTCTTAATCATATGAAATTCAGTCCATACAGGTATGATAAACCCTAGAAAGACCTTAGGTTTAAGTGCTTTCAAAACTTATTTAAAATTAGGTTTTTGTGCTTAGAATTGATTGAGTTTTCAACTAGCTTGAGTTTTGCCTCGACCAGTTTAAGAATTTCTCGACTAGTCCAAGCACCAACCGAAGTATAACAGAAATTATGTTACACCTTCTACCAGTCGAAGGACCTCCTTCGACCGGTCGAAGGTTCCTCGACTCGAAGTCCAGTGACAAAAATCAGTTCAAATTTAGCTTCCTCAACCAATTGAAGAGGTTTTTCGACCAGTCGAATAGAACCTTTGACCATTTAAAGATCTGTTAGATCTTATCCCGCTCGAATTTGAAAATTTGTTGGAACTAAATCCGGTGCTTAGGCCAGTTAAAGGAATTAATCTTTTACCTATAAATTGAGGTTCTTTCTCAATCTGAAAATACAATTCAAGTGTATCAAAGTCCTTATTCAAGAGAGAGAGAAGCCTCACTTATTGTCAAGCTATTAAGCGGTATTTATAAATCTTTTTATAACTTTTGTTTAATTCCTTAATATCTTATTCTATGATTTTGATTTAAAAAAAAAAGAGAGAATACTCTTCTTTTTGAGATTTAAAGGAATTAATATAAGTAGCCTTTGGTTTAAACTTAATTAAAATCAATAGAACCTTGGACCTTTTCTATTGGACCGAACATTGAACATTCGTTATTCAAGAAAAGCGTTCTGCGGCTATAACTTTTTCTACGGTGAATATAAGTATTCTTTTTTACTTTGTATTTGATTTTTTCTGAGATAACTAGAAAATCTCAATGTTGATTTTTCTAAGATAAGCCAAAAAATCTCAGTGAGGGATTTCTTTATTTGTGATATCCCGGCATAATTACAACTGCATCAAGTTTTAAGGTGACCCTGTGAAAACTTTATTCATAATGAAAGCCAAGATTACATGGTTAGTAATCTTGAGAGTGGAGTAGGTGTGGCTGTTTGAGAACAGTTGTTGACACACCAAACCACTATAATTCTTAGTGTTGTGGTGAATGCTTTGATTACTTTTATGCTGAATGGTTGTAATTTCTTTTATGCGAAAGTGGTGAATGTTTGTAATAAATAGTTTTATTTACTTTTGCTTATTTTAGAATTTTGATTCTTATCACATTTGTGAAATAAAGTTGTCTTGCCTGAACTTGTTTGGGTGAAAGTTGTCGTACGAATCAGTTTGAATCAGTGTTTCAATACTAGTGTGATTAAGATTTCTGATTTATTTACTTTTTTCAGCATTTTATTCGATTATTTGGCATAGTCCTATTCACCCCCCTCTAGGACTTCTTAAGCTCGCCTTTTCAGAATTACTGTTACTCGTAATGTAGGATTAAGCTACTGGTTCTACTAAAGACCATAAAAGATAGTTTATGCTAAGGAACATAAATGATAATTGATATATTTGATTTGTTTGATTGGGTTGGTATGAGACACTTTACTTCATTGAATTCCTTTATTATTTATAGACTTCTATGTGATAGCCTTCTTAGATGCTTCTTCCCATGTTCAATTAGTTACAACAACTGCCTCAGCACTACTCCAGCCTTCCAAACTCTTCTTTGACACATGTCCTAGTAACCACTTCAGCACTACTTTTCTCTTGACCACATTTCATCTTTCATTACTGCCACATTGACGGGTATTATCCAAACAATGTCAGTTTTTATTCCCGCAACACGTGCTCAAAATATCCTCATAGATCTTAGGCATGCTCTATACTCCTTGTGTAATGACATATGTCCTTTTCTGATTGGCTCTTCCAATAATGGTAAAAAATAGGGTACAATATTGCCCCACACGTCGCTTCACCTTTGTGCAAAAAGATGAAAGCAATAATGGTCTATTTCTCAATGCAATAACTGCAATTGGTCTTTCTTTCCACATGTCAGCTCCCTATTGGTTCTACTCGGCCGAGAAAAAATTCTAATGATAATTTTACTTTTCCTATGACTGTTATTGTGACATGTAGCAAAAGATCAAATCATATGAGTCATGATTATATTTTCATTAATGTGCATGTTCATGACGAATATATACACATTTTTTAATCCATTTTGATTTTTCACGCCTTTTTCTCTCTTATCCCTCTACTTCTTCCGAAATCCATATCACTGCCATGGCTACGTCCTCATCCTCTCCTCTCCGACATTTCATTAGGAAGATTTCATTGGAGAGTTAGAAAACCTTTCTTCCAACATTATAGAAGATACTGTATTCGGTGTCGATAAAAAAAAATATTTCGCTCAATTGGACCAGTCTTCCACCCCGAAATCACCCATTAAGAGATTCCGACGATAAACCAGTTCTTCCCAGGCTTTCCGAGTGAAAAACTATTACTGCAATCTATCCTTCCAGGAACCTTCAAATGTCTTCGAAGCTTCAAGATCTTGACCGAGACCAATGAAAGGATGAGCAGAATGGTATAATCACGTAGTCTAGCAACATGATGATACATGGAGAAAATTTAGCATCTATGAATGCATCAGGCTCTCTCTTTTTGAATATACAATATACGCATCCCTCCTTATTGCAACTTCGATGTTCTAGAGCCCATGGACCAACAACTTCTATTTTGGATGGGGTCCCATGAGTCTAACAATCATAGATGTTTGTGGTTTCACTCATCTTCTTTCTTTTGGCAATACAACCTTCCCAAGTTTTGTCCAAAATGATGATCACTGCTTCGACCTTTTAAAAAATTGGAAGAGCTCACTTCACTTTCATGCTTATTCAGAACTAAAATCATGCTGAAGTCAGTGATTAGGAATATACAACATTCCTATTGATGTGGATCTGTTGATATTTGCTCTATGTGAATGTTGTATAAATCATGAAAGAGTATATTCATCTGGCCGAGGTGCTAGCTCAAGGACGACAACTAGCTCTCGCTCCATTTGTCCTCATCCATTTGTATCGTGTCATGTTTGAAGCAATAACCAAAGGTTTTTACCACAACAAAGGACCTATATGGCTTCTTCAAATGTATCTTTGTGAATTTTTTTTATTACTTCACCTATAACCCTATTACTCCTTCCAGTCTCCATTCTTTCTATAGTCAGTGCAATATCATGTACCCTAAGATCACCTTCAAATTTGCAGAATGTATGAATTTCTTCTTGTCCCTTAGTACCTACAAATCTAATCATTCTTTCTATCATTTATAGAATAAAGACATCGGCCTAACCTAGTTCACCGAAAAAGACTTTGAACTAGATGACGTTGTCACAACCAAGAACAGAGATTGGGCCTGAGAAAGTTACCTCATTTGCAGAGACCTCCCTTATAGTGGCACCGTGAAAACTGGTGTTAATGCTAAGGTAATGATCGAGCAATACTATCACAATCTTCTTGCCTATCGATTCGTCTTAACTCAATGCATTCCCTTACCCTTTCACTCATAAAATTATCAATTAACCTCCCAATCAATGCTTGATCATAGAGTTGATTGACATTTATCACAACCTCCACAACAATTTTTAGATGATCAGTGTCACGCTTCGTACTTCGGATAAAGAGTGTGCACCCTCAGACCTGAGTTATGGTATATGATTTTGTAACGCCTCAAAAATTGGGGGTCGATCAAAGCTCAACTCCCGAGTTCCAACACATCACTTATGCAACATAGATAATGATGTCTAAATGTTGTCCATATGAGTGCATTAAACATGAATGGAATTATACTAAAACAGCATATCATACTCCAAAGTTAATGTAATTTGGCAAGCGAAAGACTAAAATATATACATTTAATTATGAAAATGTTTCACAACTTTCAGAGTATGAGTATGAAACCGACTAAATATATACATGTGTTGTTTCTAACCATATAAAATGTGAGAAGTAAATGTGTTCAACTAAACAAGTATCCCAGTAGTTCCTGCGCATTGGTATGAGATTTACATAGATCCACCCAATAGTTAAACGTAGGAGAACTCTTCCTCCTCACTTACAAAGTACAACTCTACTATATAAACCTCGTCATCACCTACATTTAAATCAGAGTCTAGATGGTATTTAAAATACTGTCCCAGGTGAGAATGAGTAGCTAATTCAGTAGAACTATAAAGTAAAGGTTAACATGTTATCAATTAAGTCAAGCAGTACAATAATCATGTCCTAAGTACTCTTGTGTAATGTAGGAATGATATGCTATAATAATGCATGCCCTTATCTGCACTCCCTCAGCGACATCATCTCACGGTTACGCATGTAACACTCCCGCTGTGCTCAACTCCAACGCCGAAGGCACATGCAATGCGGTGCATGTGCGTGTTAGTCAAGTTCTTAATTAGACCTATTCATAAATCAAGTTTGGAAAGCTAAGGTACCTCCCTTTATATCATTTACCCAAATAATGATCTATCTAGGGTCGTTAATCTTAGTTAATCACATATGATAGGTAAGTTTGAAAGTTTACACTCTATGTCGCTACGAGAGGCTCGTCACCGTCAACGTAGGCCTATTTTATACTTGAGGTCACACCACCAACGCCCTACCAACTGACAGTCTATTTTTAAAGGCTTGTCGCCAACCTGACTGGGGACCATATCCAGGCTGCACCGGGGTAGGCCGATAGCTCGAATACAGTGTCTCATACCACCGTAATCGGCTCACGAGTTTGGGTTACTCAATGGTCACTACGGGGAGGCTCGTCAGCCCAGCGTAGGTCGACAGCTTGACCATGGTGTCCCATACCACCATGCCCGGCTCATGAGTCTTAGCGGATCGTGGTACCAAGGTTGAAATGAGCTTTACATTAGTAAGTGATACCTTAGATTCAAACAGTAGTATCCATACATGGTAAACACACAATAGGTCAATCGGTTCATTAGATAAATTTGACTGGTACGAGTATACACTAAATTAATCGACATGGGGCTCATAAACACTCCACATGACCTAACTACTGTCGACAATCATCGTACAACTCAGATTCAGTGAACGTGTCAAATCTGGTGAGACTAATTCTGCCACTCAAACAAGAATTGTTACCGATTGCCTGAACTACATAGTAGTCCCAATCATACCCAATTGTAGCAAGTGGATACATGCGATAATCTTATAAGTATTTTAACAAACAATCCAAATATAACACTCATTAGAGCATTTTATCAAACACATAGAACATGTTATTATACATAAATCATGCAGTTGAAATTAAAATTACATGAAGGAGATTATGCATCTAGATAAGGTAGTTGAGAATCTTATCTCAACACCCTTAATAAATATAATTCATCGGATAATTTCTCATTCAGACATTTTATCAAACACTTAGCCTACACATTACTAAATACATAGACTAGATTAGTTATGACATGAACTATAGCGATTTCCTATACAGTATAAGCTACAATGCATATAAAAAACATGAATCTTAGATTAGAATTCATAACAAGCACAAATCATAATTTCAAGTCCATTCAAACATTTCAACAAACACTTAGACTACACTTTACCACATATATAGACTAAATTAGTTACAGAGTATATTATGACAAATCCTTTCAGAAGGGGATTGTCATACATTCAATAACCCCGTATTCTAGATTAATAGCCATGGAAAGCATAAATCGTAATTTCACTTTCATTCAAACATTTCAACAAACACATGGAATACATTACATTCACAACATAGTTCATATATGCTTAGTATGTGGAAAACATCGTATCCAAGTACATGTGACACCAATCAAGTCAGTTATAAATCATTAACTAACATTGAAAGCCTTGAAAACCATAACCTAAATGTTTATAGTCTGCACCTTTCGTCGGTACGCCGATTACGAACTCGATTCGAACCTTACGTCTTTATCTACAACACAACAGTTACCTAAATCATGAAAGAGGTTAGCTATTTCGCTGATTCTTCTACTTGAATTCCTAAAACGAGATTAGGGTTAGGATTCCTTACCAAAATTGAAGTTGGAGATGATCGTAAAGCGATGTAGAAGGGTGAATTAAGGCGTGAAGTTGTGGCAGAGAATCCCAGCAACGATCTCCCACTCTTTCTCTTCTCTCCTCACACTTTTCTCCTCTTTTCTCTCTTCTCTCTCCTAGGGTTTAGAGCAAATTCGTATGTGAGAGAGAATGGGTGGGTTAAGGGTCTTATATAGACCAAAACTGGTTCAAATGGCCCCCAGGGCCATGGTATACTTAGGTTATAGCCAAATGGAGTCTGTTTCTGATAAACGAGGCCTATATGGAGGTCCATTACTCACCTACGATGTAGGGTAAGTTCCCTGGTAATGGATCTAGGCCAGGTTAAGATTTCAGTTGGATCGAATTTATGGATCGACCGTGGAGGACCAGTTTCAGTTCAACAACTATCATCACTCGATCAGGGCCATAAGTGCACTAACCTGTGTAGGAAAATTTTCCTGATCCAAAGGTGTAGTTAGGTTAGAATCTGACGGTCTGAAACCTTAAATTTATCCCGCAAGCGAACAGCCCAAATCACTCAAATCTGAGTTCATTTTTCAAAGATATTTACGTTTACCACACACTTCGCTCCGGGTTCAAGTTGTGCATTTATAGATACTATTTGGACTCAATTCCCATGATGGTTGTCAAGTCCAGTAAGGTGGTCATAACCTTATAGTTTCAGGGTCATCGGACTTTCGACACACAGTCCAGGTTCGATACGGAGTTTCAATGTGCTCTTGTGAGCAACTAGGTTTTAAGATTCCTCCTAGGTTTTTAAGTAATGTTGAGTTAGTAATTTTAATGATTTTGAGTCTTGTAGTTTGTATAAAAAGTGGTTCAAGCCGAATCCATCGATTGTTTAATTTAGTACTTAACCACATATCGCTTAATTACGACAAACTAGGTTGCTCTATCCAAATCACCTATTTATTTTATTGATTTTATTAGATTTCATATGACTAATGGCCCAAAATCCATTTTTATTTATATATTTACTATAATAGTAAATTTAAGTATTGTTCTTCATCATTTAAATGTTAGGATTAGCGTCAACTATGAAAGTACTTAGAAAAATGTGAAGAATAAGGTGGTAAAAGATGAGATTTTTGAAGAAAATGAGTAAAAAGGGGATTTGAGATTTTGAGATTGAGTTTTGAGAAGTTAGTAAGGTGTTATGATCGACCAATTGTCCAAGGACGTCTAACTCCAAGTTGAAAAAAATTCGGGATGTTACAGATTCGTACACTATGTGTACATAAATCTACCCATCATATAGTTATTAAGAGGAAAATTTTATGTATATTCTAGATCATCACAACATTAACATTAAAACATTCAACTGTTTTCACTTCTTTTGTTAACACTTCTTCCTTAACATTCATATTCATGAAGTAAACCATCAAAGTCAGTCTAAGTCCATCCATTTGGGACTTTATTTAACTAAAATAATTAATCATAACTCAACCATATAATATTATGAACAATTTCCAATTTAATCCATATAACATTGTGTATAATGAATGAAAAATTAACATCTTAATAATCAATAATTATAATGCATCGGTCATCTAATGCAATGATCTCATCCTCTGCCAAATACGGTCATTGATCTTTCGCATCATCCATCAACCCAGCCTCATTTTTTAGCACTTGACTCAGATTTCCTGTCTTATTCATGTCTATACAGTTGTCGATCCACAACGTTAGCTGGTTAAGCTAGTGAGTGAACCCAGTATGGTTCATACATAGTACAGTATAGGATAGCACAATCAAACTGAAATAGTGTGTATGCAGTATGATCATGGATGTAGAAATGTCATGAGATGCATGTCGAGTGGGATGATCATCCACTTGCTTAGGTTGGATATTTGTCAACCTAAAAGTTGTACTTTTCAGACATCCATTGTAGGTAGGCATGGGCAAAATGTACCCATCAAACATCTACCTAGTTAATAATGAGTAATCATATATCTACTCCGTGAGTAGGCTTCCACTATTGCGGGCATCTGGTAATAAGTCTACCATGTGTAACCATCCAGGGAGATTCCTCAGGAAATCAAGGCACAAAATGTACATGCAATCATGATGGGTACATGTTATGCATGTGCAATGTCTATGCGCAGTCATGTATATTTAACAGATACATCTCTCTTTAAGAAGAATAATGAACTTAAAATATCAATGATTGGCATGTTTGCATGTTCAATATGTATATATCAAAATTCTTTTAGATCCTATGTCATATAGCAAGGATCATGTTATCACAACCATATAACGATCACATAGAATTCATATCATACACATCAGTCATAACAATCACATCTTATATCTTAACTATACAGGTATGAGATACATTGGGATTCACTCACATATTCATTGTAAGGTCGAATCCATTTGAATAGTTGAATGCTTTAGAATCTAGAATCTGAATCCCTAAAAGAATGATTCATAATTTAATTAAATCATCTCACAAAGAGGGGTCCACCTTTGATCAAAGCAAGGTGACCTAATATAAATACTTAAATTTAAATTCAGAAAACAACATGTTCTTTTGATCAATGTAGTCGATCGATCAAGCCAGCTCAAGGGCCTTCGATCTATCTACTGATTGATGGGCCATCGATCGATGAAAATTGAATTTTTTAGTTTAAGTCTATGGATACATTTTTCTCCCTTTGATCAATCGATGAAAATCGAATTTTTCAGTTTAAGTCTATGGATACATTTTTCTCCTTTTGATCGATCGAACCTTGTTTTCATCAATTGATTGAAATTAGCTGAATTAAATCAGTTTGCTCATTGGACAATTTTGATCACTCTCAATTGGAACCCTCGATCAATCAAGATGAGTCAAAGAGACCCTCGATCGATTAAACTTGGAAATCAGTTAATCGAAACTCAACACAATTTCCAGACTTGGTCTCTGGACAAAATTTAACACATTTGATCGATCGAACACTTTGGTCAGTCAATCGACTAACCTAGATAGACTCTGTTATACAGTCTGCTTTTTCAAAAATTTTAGGGCTTTTGTTCTTCTTCCTTAGCTTTGATAGATTCCATTGATTATGGAATTGGGTCCAAACCATCCAATATTTTTTCTCACAATTGAATTCAGAAAAACCAAGGGATTGCTTGGATCCGAAGTGATGGAGGTTAATATTGCTAGAGAAAAGCTTTTTGCTACATACATTAAACTGAAAGAGTCTGAAGTGGATAAGGTTGACCTTGCTGCCCAGATTACAACATTAGAGGAATAGTTAGAGGCTTTGAGGAAACATCAAGAAGAGGTAGAAAAGGTTTCGAGGAACAAGAGAATGAGATTAACATCATGGTCAATTTCGTTTAAGACAGAACATCATCAGTTGGTCAGACTAGACAAGTGGCCTTAAAGACTTAAGCAACACTTGCAAACAGATGGCTAGGCAGGCGAAGATAATGGGGATGATCGCTTCTTTTTCTTCTTTTGATTTCTAGTTCTCGATTTGTATGATAATTTTAAATTTATAAAGTCAGCCAGAACGCCATTTTGTCTCTTCATCTCTCAGTCATTATTTACTTAGCCATTTTTTTCTATGCTAGCAAGAGTAATTACTATAATGATGTGGCATGGACACAAGGAGTCGTGCGTCATTTCCTTTGACGAAATAAATGCCACTGCGGTTGTACTTCCCAACTTCTCGAAAGGTGGTACGACGCCTTACATGCCATTACCACACATCACCTTGCCATGATGCATTAAATGTAGGAACGATCCCTACTCTTTGATATCTATATAAACAACAATTTTACTTCTAATTTCTTCACGCTTCCAGACTTCCTATGCCTTTAAACCTTTCTAATTTCCAACCAACATGTCTTCTGTCGTAGTCTCTTCTCCTCTTTCTTAGGTTAAGGCATTTTTAAATGAGATCCTCTCCGATGACCTTGTATATTAAAGTCAATCATCTCTTCTGGTTGACACAGACTTCTTCATCTGAAGCTTCTCAAAGGCTGCTTTGATCGGTGCATCTCTAGGAGAAATCTTGGAGACTCTGAGGACACTTCATTGCCTTGGGAACACCTTTGAGGTCAAATTTGAAACTCAACATCTCCTTTACCTACTAAAATAGCAAGCCTCCATTCAAGATGTAGCCGACGCCCTCCCTGAGTAATATGAGGTGGCTTGGAGTGATCGCCTTTGTTGGACTCGACAACATCCGTTCAACAAGGTTGTATTGCGAGTTATCCAAACTACGCATAAGGATCTGGAGGACGACATCAAGGAGATGGAGCACCTTTATCGTGGTAGAGATCACTCCAACTAGCATGAGCTTTTGGCTTTTGTTGACTCCAAGGTGGATATCTTCCGATCTTGGTCATAGGAGGGGCACTCGCAAGACGGAGGTAAAGACCAATGCCATCATCCTTGGTCATCATGTGGATGAAGTCGAGCACTTCCTCGAGCATGCGGTGATCGAAGGAAAATCTTGGAAGGACAAAAAAATTAGGCAAAAGAGGCAAAGACACATGCATAGAGAGAATTTGAAGAATCAAGACAGCACATGCCTAAAGTGCTTGCTCAGTCGGGGCTCTATTTTTCATTTTTTATATTATTTTTTTAATCTAACTAGACAGGGGCCCTCCAATGTTTTCTTCCATTACATTAATGAAATCTCTCTTTTTTTTCCCATGCTTTCTTCTCGACCATATTGGATTTCACTTTATTTTAGTGGTAAGGACTTAAGATTCTTATTCAACCTAACCTTACAATATTTCCCACATACTGGGGTAATAAGCCTTAAAATTTTTCTCATTTATTAGAGCCTTTGTGACCTTTCCTTGCATGTCACGAAGGATATAAGATCCACCTCAAAGAATTTGGATGACATTGGGTCCATCACATGTGGGCGACCATTTATGAAAAACAGCATCCTTATATCCCAATGGCAATACCATCCTACATACCATGTCTCCTTCTCCAAAAGCTTTTCTTTACCACCCTCCAGACCATGTCTCCTTCTCTAAAAGTTTTTCTTCTTTTACTCTTTTGTTATAGACACGAGCAACCTTATCCTTGTTGGGTATAATAGAATCTAAAGCTCTTAATCGTTTCTCATCCAACTCTTCTAACTTGACCAATATGGCTTCCGTAAACTCGGTTGAGGTTAAGCTAGCTTGATATGCAACCCTTAGGGATGACATAATAGCCTCTAAAGGCAGTACTGCATCATGCCCACAAGTGAGTGCAGGCAAATTTCAGTAAGCCCACAGGGCTTCAGATAACTTAGTAAGCTATTTGTACGAATTATCCTCGATCATCTTTCTTCAAGTATGAGCATCGTAATAACATGTCATTAACCCCTTTTCTATACAACTCACTGTCGACCATGATGTAATTATGAGTTATTCTTCTAATATCTCTACTAGTTTTGGCTCGGGGACATTGAAGATAACTCATTATTAGAGCTCTCCAATCATTTTTTCTTATCTGTGCCTGACAGATTTTCAAGGTCAATTCCTTCTAAAAAAAACTAATGGCAGAGAGTTCTTCTACACAACAATCATTCTCTCACTGGATCATTGAGCAATTTGGAGACCAGTTGCTAGTTGTGACATCTCATTGGCATTAATATCATGTTCTCGAGTTACATGGCTCAATTCAACCTCATCAAAATTATCCATCAGTTGGGTCGCTTAGGTATAATATGACAATAGTATGGCATTGGTGCACTTAAACAAACTTATCATTTGGTTTATTACTAATTGTGAATCGCCAGTTATTGATATGTTCCTTGCAGCCAATTTTATTAACATTTCCAAGCCAATCACAAAAGTTTCGTATTCGTCTTGATTATTGGTGCATTCAAATTCTAATTGGAATGCAAACTCTTGCCTCTTCCCATCTTGGGTGATTAAATTAATCCATGCTCCTACTGATTTGTCAATTCTTAAATGGTCAAAAATTGGTTTCCAAAGTGTCAAATATACCTGATACAATTTTAACACTTCTAGAGGAAGTTGGCTTTCTATGTTGAATGGATGATCAACCAGAAAATTTACTGTGGCTTATCCTTCTACTACTCTTTGGGTCATTGTTAGAGCATAAAAATTAAGAAATGAAGAAAATTAAAAGAATTGAGAAACTGATAGCTATTGGTTGCACGGCGCACAATGGGACTGTGAGAGATCCATTGTGCGGCGTGCATTGGAAGTAAGATGCATAATGATTTTCACATCATTAAGATGTTTTACGTGGATACGAAGGTTCACACGTGTGAAAACGTATAAATATCCCTCCAATCTCTTCATTTCATTCATTTGAAGATTTTGGGAGAAAGAGAGGATTTCAGACACTTCAGAAGACCAAGGTACCCAGTTTACTTGTTGCGCGACACGCAATAAGGTGTCTGTGCAACAAACAATCAAGATCAATGAACTATCCGTGCAACAAGTCCATTGTGCAGACAGTAAATTTCAGATGATGAAATCTTCATTTTACAATACCATAAAAGACTTACCACGGGAGTAAAGTACTTCAAGTTTACAAGATCAATTAAGATAATGAAGCGCAACAACTTCTATGATCAGAAGATTACATCGTGATCGAAAATGCTGCTGAAATTGATATTTAAACTTATTCAATTCTTGCATATACTTTATCTTAGAATCAAGGGACAAAAGAGGATGTAAATGAATTCAGAATTAATAAAATATATTAGGATGATTGTTCTCTTCTTTTCTCTTTGTTATTATTGAATGAGATAATCTCCGAACCAAATGCATTCATTTCTTATCAAAACAGTCACATATTTAAGATTAAACTCAGACAAAGCTAACACCCATTTGTCAATTACGTCATTCAAAATTGGCCGATTTAACATATATTTCGCTAAATTAGTAACTGCAATTACATTAATTGACTTGATAGATAAATAATGTCTTAACTTAGTGGTTTCAAAATAAAATGAAAAGTATAATTTTTCTATTGCTGAATATCGTCTTTCAGTTTCTAGCAACGTCTGACTGAGGTAGTAGATTGCACGCTTTTTCCGATCATCATCATATTTTGCCAATGGGGCTCCGATTAACTTTACAGAAGCCGCGACATACAACATGCGAGGTCGACCTTTGACTGACGACATCAACACTGGTGGCTTCATCAAGTATTCCTTAAATTTATCAAAAGCCAATTGTTGTACTTCTTCCATATGAATTCATCTCCATTTTTCAACTTCACCAAGAGAGAAAATATATTAGTTTTTACTACACAATTGAATTTATGCATAAATTTAACCTGATCGAGAAAATATTACAACTTTATTTTGATCCTTAGTGGTTGAGCATCTATAATCGCTAGTGCCTTGTTTTGATATATCTCGATCCCTGACTGATGCACTAAGAATCTTAGAAAATTGTTGTGCGAAACCCTAAAAGTACACTTGATGGGGTTCATTTCAGCTTATGGACCCTCATTCACTCTAATGATTTGCACAAATTGATCAAACCCAAGGGTTGATAACCCCAAGTGTAGGACCGCAATGTAGTAATAACTTGGTGAGACCGAGATCATTCTACAAGGATTTATGTGGTTGAGAACACAATTAAAACTTACATCCTTCTAGAATTAAGAATCCAATGAATAGTTTAAGGTAAAAATAGTAGTTGGAAAACACTAAGGATCCAGGGATCCACTTATAGCAATTAAAATGTCAATTCATCGATTCATCTTCTCTAACTCAATTAGAATTCAATTGTAATTCATTCTAATTGAAATATCAAACATTTAAACTAACCATAAACATCCAATATGGTATGATTTCAATTGAACGATTCTCTCATGAAGCACTTAGACGTCAATCGCAGGGAATTCAATCATCTATTATGCCTAAAGTCTACAATAGATCAAAGAGTTTTATAGATTGGTTCATTCTCTAATCAGGTTAAGCAATTGCTAAATCATAACATCCATTATAATTATAGTTCAAAACGAATCCAAAAATAACCAATGCAAAGGCTTTAAAGTAAAATTCATACCGATTTTAATTAATCATCACCATGAAATCTCAAAGTATGAATCTGTAAGTGCTTATATGTATTAGCACACAAAAGGTTGTCAAATTTCATGAGACAAAGATACATAGTGATACCAGTCAAATCACAAGTACGGTTAGTTCACAACTACTCTACATCTCTTAATATCAACTCAAGATTGGCTTATCATCTCAAGAAGATGTCGCTCGATTTCAAGATTATCATGACTAGATGATCTCTGTATTTACTAACCAACATGTCAAATAACCCTAAAAAGACCTTAGGTAAGGTGCTTTCAAAAATCATTTATTTCGGATTATTTTTGGCATATTTATTTTGGAGTTCGTCTAGCCTAACTTATGGTCTAGTCAGCCTAACTTCTTTGGCTAACCCAACTTCAGATTTGGGCTAAAATTCAAAATCCGTTAAAAATTCGGCCAACCTAACTTTTGGTTCGGCAAGCCCAAGTGAAGTTCAAGTCAAATTCTAGCAATACAAATTCTCAAATTTTTACGAGAATTCAGCCAACCAAATTTTAGATAAATCGTATCCCGTGCAACCTGATAGCTGTTGGAATAAATTCGATGGAATCCGGCCAGTCAAACCTATTCTTAGGTTAGCTGAATTTTCAAATCATTTGGCTATAAATAGGGGCATTCTCTCAATCTAACCATAAGGAATCTCATTTATTCGTTGTTAAATGGATAATAAGATATGTTACAAGCTCTGCTAACTTAGGCTTATGGTATCCACATGATATGTCTGTACAAACGCAGGTTATACCAACGCAGACTGGGCAAGTAATATGGATGATAGAAAATCTATAATTGGTGGATGTTTCTATATTGAAATATCCTAGTATCATGGCTAAGCAAGAAACAGAATTTTGTATCTTTATCCACTGTAAAAGTTGAATACATTGCTATAGGGAATGCTTGCACTCAGCTAATGTGGATGAAACAAATGTTGGCAGACTATGAAATTACGCTAAATACAATGACTTTATATTGCGATAACTCAAGTGTGATAAATATTTTTAAAAAAATCCAATTCATCTTTCTTGTACAAAATATATTGACATAAGATATCATTATATACAAGAATTAGTTGAAGATAAAACTATCATGTAAGAATACATTCAAATTGAGAAGCAACTTGCAGATATTCTGACTAAGTCGCTTGAAGGTGTTAAATTCTCAAATTTAAAGCATGATATTGGATTATGTGTTGTTAAATTATTATTCTTTTTTTACTTTTATTTTGTTTTTATTTTCTATTGCTTATTTGTTAATAATGTATACATGAAAAGAAAGAAAAAATGGAAAAAAATTAATATGGATGACATTTTTAATAATTTGTAAGCTTATGAAGATACGACAAACTCATACTATTACCCCTCTCAATTTTAAGAGAGGTTGTCTACATTAGAAGAGAAAGTGGATGCTCTGCAAGTATCCCAAGAATCATTAGTCCAAACTCAAAAATCGCATATGAAATATATGAAAAAGTATTTTCATCGATTCGGTCGGAGTTTAAGGATTAATGATCCTTTGATGCTTACACCATCCCTATCAGAGTCAGAGTGGGATATTTTATTTTCTTATTTAATTGAATTTGTATTAAAGTATATACTGATGGTTTGTTTTGGATCTTTATTAGTTATGGTTTGTTTGGATATTATATACATTGTTTCATATAGTGTTTTCTACTTAATATGGTGGTATGCTTCATTTTACCTCGATTTATGATATTCCTGATTTACATCTAATTTTTTAATTTCTTCCTTTGTCAACTTGTGATAAATAGGGGGAGAAATATAATATATATGTTATGATGCAGGTGGAAAATTTATGAAAATTCTAACATTTCATGCATGCATATACTTGATGCTATATTTGTATCGCACAGTACATGTTCTATTTCTTAGGGGGAGCTATGGTGAAATACTACCGATTGTTGTGGAATACAGATAGATAGTTGTTGAATCTACAGGGTAGCTTCAATCTTGTTGATGATTGTGATCATGAGTGCATGTATGAATGTTGGTGAATATGTTATGTATGTTATGTATATATGTATTTGTCACAAAATTGACAAAGGAGGAGATTGTAAGTGCTTATATATATTAGCACATATAAGGTTGTCAAATTTCATGAGACAAAGATACACAGTGATACCAGTCAGATCGCAAGTACGGCCAGTTTGCAACTACTCTACATATTTGAAGATCAACTCAAGATCGTCTTATCAACTCAAGGAGACGTCGATCGATTTCAAGATTATCATGACTAGATGATCTCTGTATTTGCTAACCAACAGGTGTTATAACCCTAGAAAGACCTTAGGTTAGGTGCTTTCAAAAGTCATTTATTCTGAGTTATTTTTGGTGTATTTTTTCTGGAATTCAGCCAGCCTAACTTCTTCGGCTAACCTAACTTCAGGTTCATGCTAAAATTCAAAATCTGTTGAAAATTTGGCTGGCCCGAGTGAAGTTTGAGTCAAATTTTAGTAATGCAATTCTCAAATTTTGACGAGAATTTGGCCAATCAAATTAGACATTCGGCCGGCCGAATTTCACATTGTGTCAGCCGAATATTGGATAAATCTTACCCCATAGAATCCAATAGCCTTTGTAATGAATTCGGTGGAATCCGTCCAGCCGAATATATTCTTAGGCTAGCTGAATTTCTAAATCATTTGGCTATAAATAGGGACATTCTCTCTTTCTAAATCACAACAAAAAATCACTATAAACCTTCTAGAAGCTCAGGTCCTAGTCAAGCTAATTGTGCGGTATTTATAAATTTATTTTGTGCTTATTTAAATCCCTTTCTCAAGTTAATCTCAATCATATTCTAAAGAGTATTCTATACTCCACTTGAGAATTAAGAGAATTGAATTCATAGCAGTATGATTTTTCATTTTCTAAAATACTTTAAAACCTTATACTCTTTCTGGTTGAGCGAATACTGCCTCTTCTACATTCAAGAAAGAAGATCTTCTACTAGAAGCTTCGTCTACATCTTTGAATCTACATTTGAAGACAAGTACTTTATTATTTTATTTCATTTAGGTTTTTTTGAGATAGCCTGTGAAAATCTTAGTGAGTTTTTATTTGTTATAGCATATAAAAATCACAAATTGGGCTTTTGTTTGTGATAGCCTGTGAAAATTACAAAATGGGTTTTATAGTGGTGAGCACATGAAAATCATAAGGAACTATATAAGGTTGTTAAGGTGAACATGTGAAAATCTTAAAATAGTGAAAGTCAAAATTACGAGGGTAGTAATTTTGGGAGTGGAGTAGGTATGGTTTTTAAAGCACCGAACCATTATAACTCCTTGTGCCTCTATGGTGAATGTTTATTTCTTTTTGGTGGCAAATGTTATTTATTTCATTCCTTGTGGTGTATGTTGTATTTATTTTATCTTCTCTTACTAGTTTGAAATATTGATTTTAAAGACATTCGTGAAATAATGTTGTCAGACTTAATATTTTAGGTGAAGGTTGTCCTACGAATTATTTAGAATCAAGGTTGCGATTGAGATTTTAAATTCTTTATATATTCCACTTTTATTTCGATTATTCGGCATTGTCTTATTCACCCCTCCTCTAGGACATTGATAGCTTGTCTTTTCGGAATCAATAACTGAAACATTGAAATTAATTACAACCTTCACCACTTAACTTTAGCTAAAAGATTAGCTAGACATATTTAACTCTATAGTAAAGGAAAAACAAATAATCTACTAGAACCTGTGAAGAAATCGAAGCAGAATGGAGTTATTGGTGATCCACAAGAGCCTTCTCTCTCTCTCTCTCTCTCTCTCTCTCTCTCTCTCTCTCTCTCCAAACCCTAAAAGATGATTCGAGATGTTTAAAACCACTACTTATATAGATGGGAGGTTCGCACTTTTGTACCAACGTTAGAATTCGTAAAACTTATGCACTAACTACTTTCGTCGATAAGATCGAGACCTATTGACGACCTGTCTATGGTATTGAAGATTAACTCGATGGATCAAGTAGGAAAACAAAATTTGTCCAGTAACAAAATTTTAAAATCCCAGAGTCATTAGATGGTATTGAAGAAACAGTCCAGTAAGCTTTTCTGGAAAATCCAGTGTTTCTCGATTTGTGCTTGATGGATCGCTTTGTATTTCTTTAGTTTCAACTCTACTTTAAATATTCATTTTTCTTCCTTTTGTACTTGGTTTCTTCAATCCTTTGCCACTTCAATTCCTCCTTTATGACTCGTTTGAGCTTAAAATCGTCTCTTTAAGCACAAATTTAACTTTAGATCCAAAATCACCTCACATGTAGAAAATATATCTAATTAGATAAATTGAGCACTTAAATGCACGGAAAACTAATGTTTATGAGCGGATAAATATGCAATATTTGAGTCTTGCTATAAATGGGCAAAATGTTATGCAATATCAGTTGACTTAACTACCACATCACTATTATATATTTCTATGAAGTGGCCAATCATATCATAAAAGATAGCATTTATTGTCATTTGATAAGTAACCCATGCATTTTTTTAGCCCAAACGGCATAACAACCCAAGAAAAGGTTCCCAAAGGTCCATGGCATCTGGATGTTATTTTTGGCACATCATCAGGTGCTATGTTTATTTGGATGTATCCTAAATGGTCATCCCTAAAGGAAAACATCCGATGCATAGCTGCTTGATCGATTAGTTGATCAGTCACTGGCATTGGATACTCATCTTTAGGCGCGACTTGATTTAAGTTTCTAAAATTGATGACTATGAAGCTCACTATTTTTTCTTGATGACTACAACAACATTGGAGATCCATTAAGCATATTTTATGGGCCTGATGTATCCCGCCTTCTACAGCCGTTCGATCTCTTCTTTTATTATATGGGTGACCTCTGCTAGCATCCGCCTAAGCGGATGTTTGTGCGATCAATACCCCTCCTTTATTAGTAACCTGTGGTCAACCAGGTTTCAATCTAAATCAAGCATCTTGTGGTAATCCTATGTAAAATAGTCAGCAAACTCTCTAAGTAAATCAGTGAATTTCGCCCTGGACTTGTGGTAATGAAAGTCAGCTTGGAATTTTGTTGTACCCAATTTTACTTCGACCAAGGGATGCTAGACTTGGGCTTGAGAATCATCTAGTTTTTCTAAAGCCTTCTTCAAATCCTCTCAAAATTTCCTCATCAGTTAGTATACAGTTTCGGCTAGGTTGACAAAACAACCACTGCAATATTCTCTCAAACTCTCCTCGAGCTTCTTTATTCTTACCGTAAACTCGACTATCCTCTCATTGATTGATGATGAACTTATTGTGGGATCTCTTCTATATTACTGTGTGAACTTCTTGATAGGGTATTATAGCCTTCGATAGTTCATCATCTAGGCGTATCACGGTAGCAATATCTTGCACTATGCTGTCCATATGAATTGTAATATATATTCTAGTTGGGTGACCATATTTATTCCTTCCAGTGAAACATATCGGCCTAACCTTGTCTCTATAGAAATATGCCTCGACCACATTAGATGTAACTGAGAATGACTTGTTGTTGGCCAACACCAATTCAACCTTGTATTGGTTTCAAAAAATTATAAATTGGAGCAAGGATGACGGGATGCATGTGAATGTCTCCAATCTCTTCCTAGTAAGGCATTGTAATTGGATGAGGTGTGACGACGAAGAAAGTAGCCAACACTTTCTTAGTTCCCACCATTAACTTGATAGGTAGGATGTCACGTGTTTTCGTTATCTCTCCAACAAAATTGCTAACCGTGACTTCAATTGTAATTAGGTTAGCGTCGATTTTTCCCAAATTTGCCATCATTTTGGTGGGAAGGATGTTCACAGATGCCCCATTGTCGACCGAGACTCTGGTAACTAAACATCCCTCTAAATGGATGGATATGTACAATGGCTTCAAGTGTTGGGTCATGGTAATGAAATGTCTTTATATGATCACTTCTTGGAGGACGTACTTGGTTTGACGTGACATTCGATAAATTCTTGGTCCCCCCTGGGTAGAAGGAACCGTGTTGTATTATCACCAGGGGACCGAGCTCCTCCACATCTCCTACCATCTCATTAGGTTAAGATGGATTTGTCTAAAAACTTGATGGGAGTGTGACCACCATGTTGTGGTCCACCACCATTGGTGGTAATGATCCGAATGCTATTTTAAAATTTAGACATTGGCCCCCAAGCATTTTCAAATTCTACTGCTCCTAAGCACTCTTGACAATAGGTACAATACTTGGGCGATTCACCATTGGAGCCACCCTTTCCTTTTTAGGACTAGGTAGGGTTTCTTCCAACAATTTTGCTTAGTAAGAAGCTCTTTGATCAACAAGTCGTCATTTGAGAAACATTCATCACTGAGATATTCAGTTGAGCCTTTAATATTTTCAACATATTTCCTATTTTCTGCATTAATTTGTTGATTTTCTACAGTTAGATCATCTGGGACAGGCTTCATGACCAAATCAATCGTGTCACATCCAATTTCTCATCCAATGGCTGTGGAATCCTCAGCGTCTGACATGGTCGCATGGCCATTAGCTGAGGCTCATTCTTCACGCAAGCCATTTCTCTTCGTTTAGCAGCTTGTTGTTTTTATCAATGCCAATTTTGAGTGCGAGTCATCCCTTTTGGTACAACTGAAAATTTGGTGTTTAGCAGCTTATTTTTTTTGTCAATGCCAATTTTGAGTGTGAGTCATCCCTTCTGGTACAACTAAAAATTTGGGATTACTCACCTCCTCGTAGGTAGGGCGAGGTCTGACCATTTTATGACTCGGGGATGGAGTTGGTCGAGATTGGTCAAAATAAGGCCGGTACGTTTCCACTACTAATAGGAGCCCACTTTTTTGATTCCCTATGAAAACCAGGGTTTAATCTGATTAGCCGAACTGGGTAACAACTTGTCGGTGGATTACGCTAGTGCAACAATTGCACAAGTGTGGTTTGTGGTTGATGTGTGGTGCTGCTCTCGGCCACGCTTTCACACTTGTGGCTACTTGCTAAGACATATAGCATCTCTTACCAGGTTGTCATGCCATAACTTGGTGATCATAAGGCCAAAGGTCAACCTTCTATCATGGTCGAGCCAACTTTTGAAGATTGACTATGGCCATGTTGATCTCTAAGTTAGGTGGAAACGAATCAATATCAATTAGCATTGCCTCTTTCTCTTTCTTAGGAAATTTCAGTAACCCCCAGTCGATGTTGTCCTAGATGATATTCTTGAAAAGCACACAATTGTTAGTGGAGTGGGAACAGGTTTCGTGCCAATTACAATACTCGGTCTTTTTTAACTATTCGATCATGGATATTTTATGGGTAATGAGAATTTTAATGAACTTCTCGGCCAACATGATATCAAAGATTTCCTTAGCTCGGGTAATATCGAACTTATATAACTTATGAGTTTTCTATGTGGTCGGCATAGTTGCTTCCGTTCTAACTAATGCTGAACACACGAATGGCTTCTTGGCCACTACCTCGGCCCTGACCACCTCATAGTTAGGATTATTATAGCATGTCCTAGCTAACGAGTTCTTTTGAATTTCTCCTTCCTGAAGAAGGGCTTGATATCAGGATACTTTTCTTGTCAAATCATATAAATCTACAAACTCCATCCCAATAAATTTTTTACTGAGTTTATATTCGAAACCATCTTGGGCTAGCTACACGTACTCGAATTTAGTTGTGACTATCTTGCATCGACCTTTTGTTCTCTTGAATCAAGAATTATAGTTTTCAACCAATTCACTAGGCAATTGCCAGAAATGTGCAAGATCAGCCATAAAAATCTCCCTATCCTTATATAAGAATTGGGTATAGAATTTCTCTTCCATCTCTTGTTAGGTTTGGATGGAGTTTGGCAACAAATCAAAATACAAAGTAAAAGTCACTATAATTAAGGAATTATCAAACATTTGTAACTTATAATAATCATTGTTAGCTAATTTATCACATTACATGGTAAATCTGCCCATGCTCTATGGTCAATTCACTAGTGTCACCAGTAAAAAGCGCGAAGTCTGGTCAATAATTCATTGGCAATGAATACTGCTGGTTGATCCATTTAGGATAAGGTTTATGGTATACAGGGCTAGTGGTACGACAAAGAACTTGGCCTGCCACTTCCTGGACCAACTGCATGACTTAATCACGATCCAGATGTTGAGGTTTAGCTAGTGGCGACAAACCTAGACCTACTGGGTATTGTCCCCTATTGTAAAGAAGGTTTATAGGGAAAGAGTACCCATAGGCGTTCCATAATTTCTAACTTTAAGAATAAAGTTTCTGCCTTCCTGCTCAGGTCGCCTAAATTCAACAGGCAGAGGCCCATTCCACAAACCTTGTATCGGAGAAGGATGCGTATTCCGTTATGGGGGAGGTATTGGCAGCACTAGCACCAAGTTTATAATATAATTAACCTCAACATTTTACTGAGGTGCATTAAGCGCCCTCTCTGCAAGGATAGCCACCATTTGGTTCAAGTTCTTAGTTTACCTAACCATCCACTTATTGAAGGTGTCTGCCTGAATTCACGATTATTCTACTTAAGGTTGCACTTGCTTTGCTTTTAGCCCTCCCTTGCTCCGTAATATGCTAGATTCCCATTTGTATATCGCGTAACTCAACTGATATTGTCTCAAGAGGGTCGCTCAAGATGAGGATGCTCCTTCATGATTTGGAGGATTGGGTATTGAGTTTGATGGCAAACCCAAGAATTCAGGTGTTGGTTGCACTTGTATCTCTCCGGATGCTCGTTACCCTCAAAAGAGTTTCGAGTAACCCTTCAACTCATATTTTCGAAGTTGGATTAAGTTAAACTTATGTAACATAGGTATGTTTACCAAATCAAGCATCCCATTGGGTGTGCTAAAAATTGTTGCCTCACAGTTTCATAATTCGGTCATGTTTGATATACGCGGGCGTGCCATAACTAACTGTGCGACTCGATTCCAACCGAACAACTTTGACCCCAAGCGCCAAGACAGGTAAATACATTAGACATGACTATATATGACTGTGATAAGAGAAGAATAGTCGCAAATTCAATCCATCCTCTGAAAATGTATTACACCCTGCTTTCCATACAAAAGTACTTTTAGATACAAAAGCAAATAAAAAGAAAATACTAACAATGACCGTAGAGAATAACCGCAAAGCACATTTCTAAAAGATCTGCTTGTATTGTAATGAAAATTGTCTAGCGTATGAGCTTAGATTTGGATTACCGCTAAGGATTATAGCTACATGATTACTATTACTCCTAATGTAGGGTTAAGCTACTGGTTACGCTACAGAACATAAAAAAGATAATTTATATTAAGGAACATAAATGATAGTGAATATATTTGATTTGTTTGATTAGGTTGGTATGAGACACTTTATTTTATTGAATTCATTTGCTATTTGTAAACTTCTCCAAGATAGCCATTTAGATGCTTCTTTCTATATTCAATCAATTACAACAACAACTCCAACACTATTCTAGCCTTCTAGATTCTTATTTAACACCTGTCCTATAACCGCTTAGCATCACTTTTCTCTCAACCATATTTTATTTTTCACTGCTTGCAACAGTACTAACATGTATTATCCATACAATGCCCGCTGTTATTCCCATGATACATGCTCTAAAATATCCTCACAAATTATAAGCACCCATAATACATGCTCCCAAATATCCTCGCGACTTATAAGCTGTGATACGTGCTTCTCTTATAATAACACATGTCCTTTGCTGATTGATGACTCTTTAAGGAAATAATAAAATATAGGATATGATTAATTAGCCAATGTACACATACAAAAGTGGCACAGCATGATAGAACTGTACATTTCACCCCTGAAACAGACACCAAAACTCGTCCCATCCGTTCATTTGGTGCGATGAAAGTGCGCAGAAAAAAAATAAAAAAAAATCCAATTCTCAGCTTCCCACATACAGTAAATTTGTGTTTGTTGCACTCTGATTAGGTCACAATATCGCATACTGTATTTAATAGTACTACTGATAATTCTGGACGGCTCGTAATGCAGAAAAACAAAAAAAATTATATTAGTGGCAAGCAGAAGAGAGTATCCGGCTCCGAATTTAAGAAAAATATGACCGGGAATTCTCTACATCACTCACACGTGACACCTTTGCATGTGCAAGGCCGGCCACTTAATTCACACCTGTGTTGGATATCTAAGCCAGGCATCAGGTGGGCCCTACCATGAAGACTAGCTGCAATGCAAATCAAGTCATCGGGTAGACCGCCCAAATAGACATGTCGCCCTCCAGGTGAGTTGACTGCGCAATATTTTTTTGCCACAACGCATGCAGAGTGGTCCCACCATTTCACGGCTCAGATCTCCCGCACAAGGGCACCATAGCATATCTGCCCCACGTTAAAGGTGGTCGTGAGAGGACACCAAAGCTCTAGCTGACGATAGTTTTGAGAAGAGAAATTGACCATTATAAACGCCACCTTTTACCCGGTGTCTTTTGAAAGCGCTCCCAAACTTTACTTTCCCAAAGTAGGCCATTAGGTACGGATATACTATTTTCAGCTACGGTTGTAATTCGTAGCCATGTGAACAAAACGTACCACTGAGAGAGGCAATTTCTCTTTTGAGAACGCTACTCGAAACGGATTGGCTACTCCCTCCCCTGCCACATCCGTTGCTGATGGTCGGTGCTATGTGGGCCCACCATGATGTATGTGTTTCATCCATTCTGTTCATGATCCCAAAAATTCGAGGGATGTAAATCTCAGGTGGACCACACCACAGGAAAACGATAGTGATTGGATATTCACCATTAAAATCCCCATAAGGCCCACTGTACTGTTTATTTGACATCCAATCTGTTGATTAGGTCATACAGGCCCAGATGAAGTGAACAAACAAAGATCATCTTGATCAAAAAGTTTTTAATGGTCGACTTCATTCAACATTTTTTTTTTCCTGTAATGTGGTCCATTTGAGATTGGGATATACCTCATTTTCGGTCTCAGAGCTTAAAATGATCTAAAAAAATAGATGGACGGAATGGATGAAAGAAATACATCATGGTGGGGCCCAGAGAGCAGTGACCATCAGTCATTGGCCGGTTGGGTGGGGGGGGGGGGGGGGGGGGGAGTAGCGAATCTGTTTCCTCGCATGATGATCGTGCGTGTGACTCGGGACTGGGTATTGACAGCCCATGCCCAGCTCGGTGCTGGAAAGATCCGTGGGACCCACCATGACGTATTTGTTTTATCCCCTCCGTCCATCCATTTTGCAAGCTCATATCACGGCATGAGCCTAAAAATAAGGCATATTAAAATCATAGGTGGACCACACCATACGAAACTGGTGATTGAATGCCCATATTAAAAAAACTTCTCAAGGCCCACAGAAATTTGGGAACAGGCTGATGCTTGTGGCTTTCCATTCACCCCGGTCTGTGTGATGCAAATAAACATTATATCGGGCCTTAGGAAGTTTTTAACAGTGGTTCAATCACCGCTGTTTCCTGCGGCGTAATCCGCCTCAGATTTGGATCCACCTCATATTTCAGTTCATGCATTAATATATTAATATAAGCTTCCAAAGTGGACATACGGAGGGGATAAAACACGAACGCGGATTGGCTACTCCCTCTGACACCAGCCAGTGGCTGGTGGTCGGTGCTCCGTGGGACCCAGCATGATGTATGTGTTTTATCCATGTCGTTCATATATTTTAAGGAATCCTTTTACGTGATGAGACGAAAAATGAGGTGTATCCCAATCTTAAGTGGACCACATTACATGAAACAGTGTTTAATGAGTGTCGACCATTAAAAAACATTTTGTGGCCATAAAAGTTTCGGATTAAGATGATTTTTTATTTCTCCTTTCATCTGAGCCTGTATGAACTAATCAACGTATTAGATGTCAAATAAACTGTACAATGGGCCTCAGGAGAATTTTAATGATGGATATCTAACCAATATTGTTTTCATGTGGTGTGGTCCACCTGAGATTTATATACCTCTCATTTTTGGTAGCAAGCCATAAAATGATCCGTAAAAATGGATGAACGGAATGGATGAAACACATACATCATGGTGGGGCCCACAGAGCACCGACCATCAGCCCCGGGGCTGGTGTCAGGGGGAGTAGCCAATCCGTTTCCATAAAACACATGTATCATGATGGGCACGCTGAGCTTTTCCAGTACTGACTAGTAGCGAGGTAGGTACTGGCCGTGTCACTACCCGATCTCAAGTCTCATCGCGTGGGCCACCTTGCTGTCCTCTTACGAAGAATCTACCTAGTCCGCTCATCGGGTGCCCGGAGGTGTGAAGAAAGGTCGGCAAGAACAATTAGCCTACAATCAACATTCTACGTACAAGCGTACCAACCGGACGCGGATTGCGTCCCCTCCCTGTCAGGACGGACTCGGTCCAGGCAGGGCTCTGTACGGCCCGCTGTGATGCATGTGTTATCGATGCCGTCCATCCATTCATTAGGACGTATCATTTCTGGCACGAAGAAAAAATGAGGCAGATCCGAGACTCAAATGTGCCGTAGAAGATTGAATACCTATCATTAAAAACTTATTAAGAGCGGTGGAAATATCGATCAAGCTGTTATGTGTGTTTCCCCTTCATCCATTTCCGCGTGGCCTTATGAACAGGTTGGATGGCAAATAGACATAACAACGAGTCTTAAAATATATCAACCGTGGGTATCATTATAACCACTGCTTGCTATGGTGGGTTCCGCTTGAGCCTTCGATCTGCCCTAAAATGAACTGTCAAAATGAATGAACGGCCTAGATAAAACAAATACATGGCGACGGGACCCACAGTCCCTGCCTAGACTGAGTCCGTACGAGCAGGGCAGCACGCAAACCGTGTTCATGCTAGCCTATTTTTAGGGTAGAGCACCAGATGGTGGGCCCCACTGGGAATAAGCTGCACTCGAGGACGTTGGATGAGAAGCTGATTGGCTGGTGTACGACACACAAGCGAGCGATATAGCTGGGTATGTGTCGTGCGAACGGTTCAAAGGAGATCAAATGAGATCAAAGTTACATGGCCCCACAACGATGTATTTATCATATTTACACAGATCATTTTAGATCTTGATTCTAATAATGAGTAATTTACAAGATTCAAGCGGGTCACACCACGAATAGAATAGTAGTGGGATGATGATTCTCACCGTTAAAACATTTATAGGGCCCACCATAACCATCCAATCTTTACGTACAAACCGGGGTGAAGTGAAAAAACAAATATCATGTTGATCCAAAATATCTGTGACCTTTAAAGGAGTTTCAACGAGGCGTTCTGCTTTTTACACCATGTCAACTTGATTTTTAAATGTCTTATTCTTCGGCCCAATACTTATGAAGATCTCGCCAATTGGATGAACAGTTTAGATATAACACATACTTCATCAAAACTTGGTGGCCTCGAAGCACCAGCTAGATGTTGCCGCTTCCTGTATTTTACACCAGCAAATCCGCTTCCCGTTAGATGTTGCCGCACGCATTTGTGGGGACGCAGATTAGCTATTGAAGCTGACAGTAGCGAGTTGATGTCACCGCACTCTTTGGGCCCATCATGATGTATGTGTTGTATCCACACCATCCATCCACTTGGAGAGATCATTTCAGGTTAGAATTAGGCATATGCAAAGCTTAAGTGGACCCACTACAGAAAACAGTGGGACAGTGATGGGTGACTAAAGCTCTCGGTAATGTTTATTTGAGATCCAACCTATTTATAAGTTACTATACACATGAAGCAAGGGAAAGCACAAATATTAGCTTGATCAAAAACACTTCCGTGGCTTGGAGAATTTTTTAATAGTAGGCGTTAAATTCCCACTGTTTTCTGTGATGGGGTTCACTTGAACTTCGGATATGCCTTGTTCTTTGGTTTATGCCCTAAAATGATCTCTACAATTGGATGAACCGTGTGGATAGAACATATACATCATTCTGGGCCCACAGGACGTGGTGACATCACTTCCGTAGCAGGACGCAGCTGTACGTCCCAATTGTGGGCGGAGTCGCGTGAATTCACGGGAAGCGGATTGGCTGGTGTACCATACACCAGCTGTATAGCTGCTGTAGGCACGTGTCGTGCGAAGACGAGTACTGACTGCTTCAGTTCCGAGTTGTACGAACGGTTCAAAGGAGATCAAAGTTTTATGGCCCACATTGATGTATTTATTATATGTACACCGTTCATCTACTTTTAGAGACTATTTTAGAGTATTATTTAAAAAGCAAATCTCATCTGGTTCACACCATAAATATCAACAAAGATAATGATTTTCACCGTTAAAAATTTGTAAAGCTCGACGTAATGTTTATTTTCCATCCAATATGTTCACAGGGTCACAAAGACACGAATGAATATGAAAAACAAATTTCATACTATCCAAAACTTTCGTGACTCATAAAGGGTTTCAATGGTAGACGTCCAATCCCTCATTAATTTTTACAGTATAGTTTAGTTGATGGTTAGATCTGTCTTATTTTTTTTCTAAAGCCTTAAAATGAGGTCGGAAAATGGATGGACGGTTTGGATATAACACTTACATTGTGATAAGACTCATAAAACTTGCTGACGTCGATACCAGCTCTATAGCTGGTGTGAGGTACACCAGCTAATCCGCTTCCGAATTCACGTTGTACTCGCGCAGATAAAAGTGAAATGTTTTGTCAGGTGACGTTTGTCCTCTCTTGTTTGTTTTCATCGGCAATGTTTAAAGCGGCAAAAACAGAAGTTTTGAAAATGGAGGAAGACCCAAGCGTCATTAGTGTTATTGGCCCCCGTGACCAATCGCCTCGTGCCTTCGTTTTCATTCCACCGAAACCCTGCGTTTGCTAAACCCGTTCCGTGAGATCGAATTTCTTTTTGCCAATTATACCCATTCTTTAAATGAAAGCGCTTCCGTGATTTGCGTCGTCATTCCGGGCGTGACTACATGCTAATGCGGATGGATGACTTCATTTGGATGAGATCCACCCCGTCCATCTGGTGTGCCACCTTATGGTAGGGCAGAGGCCCAAGATCAGGGCGATTTGAAGCTCAGGTCCATCAACGGGAATAGTTGAGATGGGATGTAACGCCAATAAAATTTTCCAATTTGTGTGTAGAGTCCACCATTCCTTGGGTCTTTTCATTGAAAAAAAAGAGTATACTCTCTTATACTAGGCATACAAACTACTCTTTTTGGTGTTGGTTGGTGGGTTCATCCATAGCTCATGTGTGTGTTGGTCATGCGCCTGTGGGGCCCACTTGTGGGCAACTATTTTAGTGGATGGCGTTTTCCTCATTTCTTCATTTTTGTTTCAAGGAACATACTGTGTATATGTATCTGGATCATTCATTATGCGATTCAAGCTACCATTCTTTCAGTAGAATCAAACTGGTGATCAGACCCATTTGCTCCTATAGTAATTACACGGACCACTAAACTTGCACTGTTCATCATTAGCTTTGCAAAGGTCCACATCATGTAAACCATTGGATCCTGTGGGCTCACTTGTTGGGGGCCTTACACAAAACCTTAGGATCAAACCCTTCAGAACAAACTAGAATTATGGAGGAACAAAGCAATGAAATAAATCAAAGCACAACCACACACCACACAAGAGATTTTTACGTGAAAAACCCTCAAAGAGGTAAAACCCACGGGACCTCATCTAAATCAACAATCCACTATCGAGAAGAACGTTACAAGCTTCTTCACTCTCGCAGAAGCAAATAAATAATAAGAGAATAAAGAAAAAGAAGAGATCTCACCAATCACGAGGACGTAGAAGCGCTGAGACGACGACTCTCTTCCACAAGCTTCCTCTCTCTCTCTCTTCTCTCACTCTCACTCTCACCCTAAACCCTTTAGCAAACCCTTACAAAGCTTTTAGGAAACCCTTCTTATATTTTTCTCATACACATCATACCCTAGAAAAATCCTAGGGTCTCCTTTTTATAGTTTTAGGAAACTCCTTTCTGTATCCCAGTTGCGAAAGGACTTGCGACACAAAATCCGCGCAAAATTGTGGAACGAATCTGCGTAACCATGATGGTCGTACCAAGTCCACAGCCAGTCGTGAGCCACCTACGACTGGTCGTGGACCACCTACGACCGGTCGAACACCCCAGAGAAATATCGTCCAAACTCGCTGCACTTTGAGTCGTGTCACAAATCGAACCTACGACTGGTTGAACACCAGCCCATGACGGGTCGTACAGGACTCACGACTGGTCGAACACGGGAAAAAAAATTCCATCAAATCTCTCCCTTTTTGACCGGGGAGGAATTCACCTTCTTCAAGCTATCCTAGTTTTTATAAACCTCAAACTTGCTCTTGAGCAAAGTCTTGGTTATCATGTCTAACCCATTATCATCCATGTGGACCTTCTCAAGCTGTAACACCTTCTGTTCTAAAGTATTCCTAATTCAGTGATACTGAATCTCTATGTGCTTCGACTTGGAATGCTGACTTGGATTCTTGTTCAAGTGTATAATACTCTGACTATCGCAATAGACCACGTGCTCCTCCTGCTTCAGGCTAAGTTCCTATAGGAACCTCTTCATCCAAAGTATCTCTTTACATGCTTCTGTGACTGCAATGTACTTGGCCTTTATCGTCAACAATGCTACGAACCTCTGTAGCCTACTCTGCCAAGAAACCGCTCCCCCTACAAACGTGAACATGAATATGAACCCTGATGTAGACTTCCTGAAGTCTATGTCGCCTGCCATATCTGCATCTGTGTAGCCCTCTAGCACAGGTTTTCCGTCACTATAGCACAGGCTCAACCTGGATGAGCCTCTTAGATATCACAATATCCACTTCATCGCTGCCTAATGTTCTTTGCCAGGATTGGTAAGATACTGGCTGATAACACCAACCGCATATGCTATGTCTAGGCGTGTACACACTATAGGATACATCAAACTTCCTATGGCTGACACGTAGGGTATTTTCTGCATCTCTTCCACCTCTGCCTTCATCTTGAGACGCTGCCTGTCGCTTAATCTGAAGTGACCATTTAGTGGAGTACTGACCGGCTTTGCTGCATTCATATTGAATCGCTCTAGGACTTTCTCAATATACCGCTCTTGTGACAGCCAAAGCTTCCTGTTGCTTCTGTCACGGGTTATCTCCATTCTTAGGATCTGTTTAGCCGAGCCGAAGTCTTTTATCGCAAAAGACTCGCCCAGCTCCTGTTTCAGTCTGTCGATCTTTTTGATGTCTTTTCTTATGATAAGCATGTCATCAACGTATAATAACAGAACTAAGAAATCACCATCTGAGAACTTACGCATGAACACAGTGGTTCAACTCCGTCCTGTCATACTTATGCAGTAACATGAATGAATCGAACTTCTTGTACCATTGCTGTGGAGCTTGTTTCAACCCATACAAGCTCTTCCTCAGCCTACACATCATATGTTCTTTACCCTTGACTTCGAACTCCTCTGGTTGGTACATGTAGATCTCTTCTTCCAGGTCACCATAGAGAAAGGTAGTTTTAACGTCTAACTGCTCTATCTCCAGATCCATGCTAGCCATCAACCCAAGCAACACCCATATGGATGTCATCTTTGAAAGTGCACCTACTAAGTGCCCTGATTTGTCAATTACGTTGTAAGTTGAGTCAGTCGGACAACAGCGCCTTACAGGAAGATCAAGTCAAGTATCTACCTCAACTGGATGTGTGGAAGCTCGTCATAGGTAAATCATAGCCTCACATCCCATGTCTCAAAACACTAGGTGATTAAAACCCTTAAAAAGAACTAGAACATCTTAGGGTTTTTGTGTAAAAAAACTTTTTATCAAATAGAAAAATCTTTAAGTTTTTCTTACACTGTTAATTATATCGATTCTCCTTTCGATATGATCGACCAGGTCTGTCGATGTCCTCGGCATCTCAATCGATACAATCGAGTGAGGACAAAAAGCGTCCAGCAATCAAACAATCATCTGGACGATTTATCGATATATCGACTTGTGAGTCGATATATCGATATTCGAATATCGATCATATCTAAAGCGGATCGATAATATCGACAGACTATTTTTCGGCGCCCCTATTTTTCTAAAGAAAACTAACATAAGCTTCGATATATTGATGACTGTCCGATTCAATCTAAACTTAAAAATCAATCATATAGGAAGTCAGTCGATCATATCGATTATGGGCGCATGTTTTCTCCATCATAAATTTCAGTTTGTTTTTAATGTTGATCGGGGTGTCAGTCGATAAATCGATATTCATATGTCGATCATATCGAGACATTGTCGATTGAATCGAAATCGGATACAAACTGTCCAGCAAGCTTATAGGTAAATCTATACGATTTATCGATCCCATCGACATGGTCTCCGATATCATCAATATATAAATTCCGATGACATCGACTGTTCTCCGATCATATATTTAAAACTTGAAAATTTTCAAGGCTTCTCTCTTGTTTTCACCTGTCGATAGATCGCTCCATCTCTCGATAGAATCGGAGTTCGAAATTTGATAATATCGATGTGTGTATCGATCCCATCGACCAGTTGGCGAAAGGTTTCCAAAAGTGAAATGACATTTGAGTTTGTATCATT
The DNA here is from genome assembly GCA_037074715.1 of Magnolia kwangsiensis. NCBI lineage: Eukaryota > Viridiplantae > Streptophyta > Magnoliopsida > Magnoliales > Magnoliaceae > Magnolia > Magnolia kwangsiensis. The sequence continues at coordinate 64,743,394 of CM073588.1, forward strand.
GAGTGGTCTGTCAAAACAATCGAGAGTATACACTCGATCATATCGATGATTGCTCGATGATATCGAACTCTTTCATAAATATGACTGTTTATATCCATTGGAACCTTTTGCCTATAAATAGAGAGATTAGTCTTTATTGCTGTGAGAGAAAGTAGAGAGTGCTTTTGAGTGTTTTAAACTTTATATCCTTTATCCTAAGCCCTTTCTCTCAGGAAGTTCATCCTCCAATCCACCCTCCTTATTGATATTTCATAGAGTGGATTGGAGAATGAACTTCCGCATTCAAGGATCCTCCAGCTACTACTTTAATAGTAAATCAATAAGCTGGGATGCCTTGAATGCATAGATGATTGGAACCACTCTATCTTCCTTAAAGGAAAATCTTCAGAGAGTGGAACTCCATCATAACGTTGACCAAACCTAAACCTAGCATAGGTACATCTTTGTGTTGCGGATCAAGGAAGCTAAAGACTCTTCATCAACAAGAAGGAGATCTTCATCACTGAGCTAAAAGGGACTCATCAACTTATCTGTAAGTACTTAGAGTCCAGATGACATTTATGATCATTCCTTTTTAGGATTGGGTTGTAGGTGTTACTCACCATTTGAAGTCCTCAAAGGAGGCCTCCGACGGGACTGTACGTGTGTGGGTACGTTTTGTGGACCCTTGCTCATAAACATCTGGGTGCATTGTGTGGACCATTGCTCTGTGGAGAGCATAAACATCTAGGTGCGTTGTGTGGACCCTTGCTCTGTGTGGGCATAAACATCTGGGTACGTTGTGTGGACCCTTGCTCTGTGTGGGCATAAACATCTGGTTAGGAGTGCACCAGCAAAACTCTAGATTTTGAGGTGAACCGAGTAGAAACCTCTATAAAGGTTGAAGGTGAACCTGATTTAATACCTTAGGTTTGAGGTGAACCATGAGAAACCTCTGTAGTGAAATCCGGTCACTCAAGGGTTGAGTGTGGAAGCCGGTAGTGGAGTAGACAAGTAGTCGAACCACTATAAAACGACTGTGTTTGAGATTGATATTGTCTTTCATTTATGTGATTGCTTTATATGCCTTTATATATGATTATCTGAAATCACATTTTGTGCACACACAGTCATATCCATCACAATCTAATTCATAAAGTTTTTTTTATTATTACAAGTAATTTGTGATTGGATCCTCTATCAGGCTTGGAAGCCAATAGAATTAATTTTTGAGTAATCCTAATCTGTACTCTGTGATAGGATTACTGTGATAGGATTGAAATATAACTTAAAAATCTTTAAAAAGTCCTATTCACCCCCCTCTAGGACATATTGGCATATTCCTACTTCAACTCGAGTGGTCTTCACCGCTATTTCAATTGGTATAAGAGCGGGTCTCTCTTTAAGGGCTTCACTGCCTAGAGAGTGATCTTGACTGAAGTAGAATTATGGCCAAAGGAGAGGGCTCATCTGTCACTAGACCTCCAGTATTTGATAGTTCAAATTATGCTTACTGGAAGGCTAGAATGCATTACTTCCTGAGATCTTTAGATCATGAAGTTTGGGATGTAGTTGAAAAAGGATATGTGGTACCATCTGAACAAATTGTACTTGAAAATGAAACCACTATCGCTAAACTCAAACCTAATGAAAAGTGGACAGCGTTTAACAAAGAACAACAAAATGCTGAAGTAAAAGCAATGAATGCCATCTACTGTGCCGTGTCCTAAGACATTTTCAATCGGATAAATATGTGTGGGACCTCTAAAGAAGCATGGGACTTATTGGAAACAACCCATGAAGGCGCAAGCACTGTGAAGAGATCTAAACTACAACTCTTAACTTCATAGTTTGAAAATCTCAGGATGGAAGAGCATGAGACATTTATGAACTTTTTCACCAAATTAAACATCATTTGTAACTCCATGGGTGGATTGGGAGAGAAAGTTCCGACACCTAAAATATGTAGAAAAATCTTAAGATCCTTACCGGAACAGTTCAATCCCAAGGTAACAACAATTGAGGAGTATAAGAATATTGATGAGATGAAAGTAGAAGAACTAGTAGGTTCCCTACAAACGTTTGAACTACACTTCACACAACTCCAAAAATCCAAAAACACTGTCCTAAAAACTTCTAAGAAACCAAAACATGAGGACAGTGAGAGTGAAAAGGAAGATGAAGATGAGGAAGTGGCTTTGCTAGCACAAAAATTTAGAAGATTCTTTCAGAAGAATCGCGGTCGTCCTTCCAGAGGAAGAAAGGTGAACTTTAAACCTCCTGCAGATAAATTTGGTAAGCAGACCAAAGAACCATAATGTTATGCCTGTCATGAGTATGAACACCTATCTACCGAATGCCTAAACAGAAAGACCAAGGGTAAGGCAATGACCGCCACGTGGGATGATACGGAAGAGTCAAACTCAGAAACTTGTGACTCAGAGAGTGATGATGGCCAAAAACCTTTGAAAATTTTTATGGTCTCCACCACTCCAATTATTCCCATGGAATCTGAAAGAAAAGAAGAACAACAAGCCACTGAATTATTTTCATCTGACAATGAGGAAATTAAAAAAGAAGAAGATAAAGAGCAAAATGAATTACAAAACGCTTACAATCAACTTTACATCCATAGCGTTAATATTTTCAAGAGACTTGGAATAGTTGAAAACAAAAAAGAATTGCTGCAAATAGATCTAGATAAAGCTTCAAATATTAATACTCATCTAATCACTGATTTGCAGCAATGCCACTCTGACAATGATAGACTTAAAAGAACTAACAACTCATTGAAATCTGAGTCAGAGAAATTAAAGGAACAAGTCAAAGAACTAAATGAGGAAAACCTGATTCTTCAGAATAAAAATTATACACTTCAAAATGATCTAGAAGAATCTAGAAAAATTACCAAAATAAACTGTAAAATTTTCCAGAGTGGTGAGAAATTAGAAAAACTGTTAGGAATGAGAAAATATTGAGAGGACAAAAAGGGATTAGGTTATGGAAAGGCTAGAACAAAAACTAAATATAATGCACAACCATTTGGAAAATCTGTTGCATCCATTAGTAACACCAAACCTATCCCAGCTCATTACAAAAATGATGAGTCAGTTTATGAGCTAAACAAAAGAAGTATACAATCATCACCACTTGAGATAGTTGACAGGATGAAGGAGCAGTTAAGTCATGTGGACAAATCAGATAAGTAGAACAAATCTACCACAAGTAAAACTCCTGTCACAAAGTGGGTGATTAAGGAAAAGATAAATTGTCTTGTTACTCAATCAGATCATTTATCAGGCAATGTGGCTAAATGGTACCTAGACAATGGGTGCTCAAGACATGTCACAAGTGACAAATCTCTTCTTTCAAACTATAAGGATCTTCACAAAGGGATAGTCACCTATGGAGATGGAACCACTGCTAAAGTAATTTGACAGGAAATTATAGAAGGAATTAATCTGTTTAAGGATGAGAATGCTTTTTGCATAAAAGGATTGACACATAACCTACTAAGCATCTCTCAAATCTGCGATAATGGACATGTGGTAAATTTCAACAAAGAAGAATGCAAGATTCTAGATCAATCAGAAAAATCAATTATTACGGGTCTTCACACAAACAACCACTGCTACATTATTATAGGAAAAGGAAGGAGTGATATTGAGAAACACTGAGAGTGAAGAAATTGGTCCAGGTTATGCATCAAAATCTGGATATTTGTTGAAATGATGCAATTTTGCTGAGCTTTCAAAGAAACAATTTGAGGCATCTCATCTCATTTTTTTGCACATAAATATCCAAATGTCTATACTTTTTAATGTAAAGAAGATATACGAAATTTTGCTGATACTCTCTGCTAGGAACTTCAATAAGATACTGTTCTGTATATGAACAATCATTAGACTGAAGAAAAACTCGAAAAGATCCACCTTCGATATGAGTGTCGATTGGCAACTTGAGAATGTCGATCACATCGACTGATAATCGATAGAATCGACGACTCTCTTGGTAGTTGAAACGTCGGGACGGTTGTTCTTCCCTAGAGCTTGAAATTAAAAATCAAAATTTGAAATCAGAGAATATGATCAAAGGGATAGATTATAGCTGCGTGGTGAGAATCAGAAGATCAAAAGGAGAGCCGCATCTGGTGCTCTCAGACCTGGACATTTCATCTCCCCGAGATGGAAAAAGAGAAAGGATTGTTCCATCCACAGCGTGCATCAACTAAAAAGAAGAAAGGTAAGCATGATGCAACCACCTCTTCTCCCTCATTCAACTTAAACCTTGTGGCGGAGCAAATAGCTCACATAAAGAGCATTAAACCCTTTAGAATCATCAATCTTCTAAAACAGATTGGATGGGAAAATGTTGTGAATCTTGGAGGAACATTTCAACATAATTTGGTACATTAGTTTATTAGCTTAATCTTCAATGTTGATAATAATCCTCCAGTCATCTCAGTTGCGGTCGTCAATCGAGTCGAATACATCACGTCCAAACTGATAAGCAGGCTGGTTGACATCAGATTCACTGGAATATCTATAACTGATCGGAATATGAATGGTCTCGGTGTATGGGGAAAATTACTCGTGCTTTGTGCAATGGTGCCACAATTCCCAGGAATGCCAAAAATGTTCTCCATATCAAGTATCTTGATCCTACTTATAGGATTCTTCATAGCATTTTCAGCACTAATGTCTATCCCTGTGAAGTCTCTGGCAAGAAACTCTCACCATACATTCTTAACATTCTGTATGACATTCATCTGAGAATTTTAATATGCCTACCCACTCTAATTGTACAACATTTGATCCGTGTGCTTACAGAAGCATCCATCACTACACTACCTTTTCCATGTCTTCTATCTAAGCTTTCACGTCAATTCGGACTACCAACAACTTATGATCTTCCTCATCCTTGTGCGTGGTTCAACCTTGAAGACATTCATAAACTAAACATCTTTAAAAATGTGTTCTATGGTGGAAGAACTGGTTCAATTCCTGGCAGTAGCAGATTGGTGTAAAATTCTGACTCTGATATCCTTGTACGAGACAACATACAAGATCTTCTGAATGAACAAGCTCACATTTTAGAGAAACTAAATGATTGCAAAGCCTATCTTTCTGAAGTTCAACAACAACTGATGATCCTGCAATGCGCAACTAAACGAGTTCTGAAACGTCTACCTGCTCCATAAGCGTGCTCAGGATACACATCCATCACATCCCTAAAGTCCTTTTGAAATGCTCCGGGCCTAAATATCTTTTTAAATACCTGTGATCACATTTATGGGTGTGATGAATTACAGACTTGCCAATGTTGTTTCTTTTTTGTTTGAATATACCTCGTACGGATTGCTTGTGATAGATTCTTATTGACTGTTTTACTCTGTCTTATCTCAATGCATCCATAGTTTTGCATGGCATGTGCTGTTTTTACTTATATATCTTTACTGGCATCTTGGTTTATCTAGCGAATTATTGTAATACATGAGATTTTAAATGACTATCTTATCTGCTATTGCTCTCGTAATGTTCTATCATTGATGCATGATTCACACTAGTTTACTTCAAATGCATCTCTATCTGGTTCTCCCATATGTTTCAATTTTCAGTCAATATCACGTTTTATGCCTTTGCCAATGACTGACAAAAAGGGGGAGAACAATTCAAACACCCCGAGCGAAAAATTTTATATCTGTGTTGTAGGTGTTAGGGGGAGCAGCCGCAACAAGAAAGGGGGAGTTTTTGAATTAAGGGAGAAAATTTATTGGTTGTGTACATGGGTGATTAGAATTTATAAAATTGTGTTAATACATATACACACAATTTAGGATATATCTGTCTAGATATTTTCCTAGGGTGTTTTGGGTATTTTGTCACGTAATTGACAAAGGGGGAGATTAAAAATGCACCTACTAAGTGCCCCAGTTTGTCAATTACGTTGTAAGTTGAGTCAGTCGGACAACAGCGCCTGACAGGAAGATCAAGTCAAGTATCTGCCTCAACTGGATGTGTGGAAGCTCGCCATAGGTAAATCATAGCCTCACATCCCATGTCCCAAAACACCAGGTGATTAAAACCCTTAAAAAGAACTAGAACATCTTAGGGTTTTTGTGTAAGAAAATTTTTTATCAAATAGAAAAATCTTTAAGTTTTTCTTACACTGTCAATTATATCGATTCCCCTTTCGATATGATCGAACAGGTTTGTCGATGTCCTTGGCATCTCAATCGATACAATCGAGTAAGGATAAAAAGCGTCAAGCAATCAAACAATCATCTGGACGATTTATCGATATAATCGATATTCGAATATCGATCATATCTGAAGCGGATCGATAATATCGACAAACTATTTTTCGACGTCCCTATTTTTCTAAAGGAAACTAATATAAGCTTCGATATAGCGATGACTGTCTGATTCAATCTGAACTCAAAAATCGATCATATCGGAAGTCAGTCGATCATATCGATTATGGGTGCATGTTTTTTCCAGCATAAATTTCAGGTTGTTTTTAATGTTGATCGGGGTGCCAGTCGATAAATCGATATTCATATGTAGATCATATCGAGACATTGTCGATTAAATCGAAATGGGACACAAACTATCCAGCAAGCTTATAGGTAAATCCATACGATTTATCGATCCCATCGACATGGTCTCCGATATCATCAATATATAAATTTCGATGACATCGACTGTTATCCGATCATATCTGTAGAATCTGAAATTTTTCAAGGCTTCTCTCTTGTTTTCACCTGTCGATAGATCGATCCATCTCTTGATAGAATCGAAGTTCGAAATCCGATAATATCGATGTGTGTATCGATCTCATCGACCAGTTGGCGAAAGGTTTCCAAAAGTGAAATGACATTTGAGTTTGTATTATCGAGTGGTATGTCGATACAATCAAGAGTATACGCTCGATCATATTGATGATTGCTCGATGATATTGAACTCTGTCATAAATATGACTGTTTATATCCATTAGAAACTTTTGCCTGTAAATAGAGAGATTAGCCTTTATTGCTGTGAGAGAAAGTAGAGAGTGCTTTTGAGTGTTTTAAACTTTATATCCTTTATCCTAAGCCCTTTCTCTCAGGAAGTTCATCCTCCAATCCACCCTCATCATTGATATTTCATAAAGTGGATTGAGAAATGAACTTTCACATTAAAGGATCCTCCAGCTACTACTTTAATGGCAAATCAATAAGCTGGGATGCCTTGAATGCATAGATGATTGGAACCACTCTATCTTCCTTATAGGAAAATCTTCAGAGAGTGGAACTCCATCATAACCTTGACCTAACCTAAACCTAGCATAGGTACATCTTTGTGTTACGGATCAAGGAAGCTGAAGACTCTTCATCAACAAGAAGGAGATCTTCATCACTGAGCTAAAAGGGACTCATCAACTTATCTGTAAATACTTAGAGTCCAGAAGACATTTATGATCATTCCTTTTTATGATTGGTTCGTAGGTGTTGCTCACCATTTGAAGTCCTCAAAGGAGGCCTCCGACGGGAGTGTACGTACGTGGGTACGTTGTGTGGACCCTTACTCTGTGGAGAGCATAAACATCTGGGTATATTGTGTGGACCCTTGATCTGTTGAGAGCATAAACATCTGTATGCGTTTTGTGAACCCTTGCTCTGTGTGGGCATAAACATCTGGGTGCGTTGTGTGGACCCTTGATCTGTGTGGGCATAAACATCTGGTTAGGAGTGCACCAGCAAAACTTCAGGGTTTGAGGTGAACCGAGTAGAAACCTCTGTAAAGGTTGAAGGTGAACCTGATTTAAAACCTTAGGTTTGAGGTGAACTATGGAAAACCTCCTTAGTGAAATTCGGTCACTCAAGGGTTGAGTGTGGAAGCTGGTAGTGGAGTAGACAAGTAGTCGAACCACTATAAAACGACTGTGTTTGAGATTGATATTGTCTTTCATTTATGTGATTGCTTTATATGCCTTTATATATGATTATCTGAAATTACATCTTGTGCACACACAGTCATATCCATCACAATCTGATTCATAAATTTTTTTTTTATTATTACATGTAATTTGTGATTCGATCCTCTTTCAGGCTTGGAAGCCAATAGAGTTAATTTTTGAGTAATCCTAATCTGTACTCTGTGATAGGATTAGTGTTTTAGGATTGAAATATAACTTATAAATCTTTGAAAAGTCTTATTCACCCCCCTCTAGGACATATTGGCATATTCCTACTTCAACTCAAGCGGTCTTCACTGCTATTTCAATCTTCACCACTGGTGAGAATATCTCCTCGATGTCTATGCCTTTCCTCTGAATGAACCCTTTTACCACAAGTCTGGCCTTGAACCTCATCTATGAATTCTTCTGCTCAACCTTCTTTCTGAACACCCACTTGTTGTTCAAAGCTTTCTTGTCCTTAGGCAGTTTCACTATGTCATGGTGTGGTTCTTATGCAAGGATTCCATCTCCTCTTGTATTGCTTTCAACCACTCCTTATGCTCATCGGCTAGGGCCTCAGAGTAATCTTCTGGCTCTCCCCCATCGATTAGCATAATGTACTCATGTAGTGAGTACCTCTTGAATAGCTGCCTCTCCCTAGATGACCTCCTCACCTATGGCTCACCAGGTGAATCAGGTGGGGGCTGCTCCCTCGGTCCATCTTCTGTAAGAACTCCCTCATCCTTTACACCTTATTGTACTCCCCCGTCATCAGGCACCACGAGAGGAATAACCAGATCTATGTCCTCTAGCTCACCTGAACTAGGCTGGTTCTTCTCTAGCTTACCAATGTCTTATATACACTGATCTTCAGAGAAAACCATATCTCTGATCCTGACGAGCTTCCTCTTGGTTGGATCCCACAATCTATAGCCGAACTTTTCATCATCGTACCCTAAGAATACACACTGCCTGATCTTCATATCAAGCTTTGACCTCTCGTCCTTTGGTATGTGAACGGATGCCCTGCATCCAAATATCCTAAGATGACTGTACGGTGGATCCTGTCCAGTCCACACCTTCTCAGGTACTTCTTTATTCAACGGGGCTAATGGAGACCTATTTCTCAGATATACGGCCGTGTGCATTGCTTCTCCCCAGAACGTCTTGGGTAACTTCGTATGGGATAACATGCATTTGATTCTCTCAACAATGGTACGATTCATTCGCTCAGCTACACCATTATGCTGGGGGGTCTTAGGAACTGTCTGTTCATGCTGTATACCTAAGGACTTGCAGTACTCATGAAAGTCACCCATGTATTCACCACCATTGTCAGTGCGGATGCACTTCAATGATCTACCTGTCTCTCTTTCGACCATGGCATGAAATAATTTAAACACACCAAAGACCTCGTCCTTGGATTTCAATGCATAAACTCAAACCCTCCTAGATGCATCATCTATAAAAGTAACAAAATACAATGCCCCACCCAAGGTTTTTGTCCTCATAAGACCACAAACATCAGAATAAATCAAATCTAATGCATGCACTTTATTAACATGAGAAGAAGTTTTAACAAATGAAACTCTATGTTGTTTCCCTGATAAATAATCAACACAGATTTTGAGAGGCATACCTGTCTTGTTTGGAAGGAGCCGCTTCCTCGCTAGTAGCTGAAGCCCTTTTTCACTCGTATGGCCTAGATGCCTGTGTCACATGTCAATAACTAAATCTTTCTCTGCGTTCAATCCACCCTTGCATACACTGAGACATGCCTTGTAAAGGGTGTAACACTTCTTTTCTCTGGCTGATATCAACGAACCCTTGATGTGCTTTCAGCGCCCACCAGCAAACCGGCTTTCAAAGTCATCATCATCTAACCTTCCCGTCAATATCAAGTTGAGGCGAAGGTCTGAGATATGCCTCACATCCCTGAGAACCAATGTGCAGCTCACATCGGTCTTCACAAAAATATCACCGATCCTTATGATCTTCGATACGTCAGAATTTCCCATCTTCACGGTCCCATAGTCACCTGACTTATAGCTTGTGAAGAAATCCCTGTGTGGAGTCGCATGAAAAGAGGCTCTCGAGTCTATCACCCAGTCGGTGTCCTGACTCGTAGCCGTGAGACATACAACATGATCTGCAGAAAGAATAACTACAATATCGCCATCTAAAGCGACCGCAGTGGAATCTGATTCATTTTCTTTCTCCTTTCCTTTTTCTTTCTTGTCGTTCTTAGCCTTACGACATTCATGCTTGTAGTGGCCCTTCTTGCCATAATTCCAGCATTCAACATCTTTTCTATTACTCAACTTGTCTCTTGATTTATCTCAGGGCTTCCTGCTCTTCCTGTTCTTTTCTCTCCCCCATTCCTGTGTCACAAGAACCTCTTGTTGAGTAGACCCCTGAGACTTTCTCCTTGTCTCTTCATTGAAGAGACAGCTAGTAACTTGTCCATAGATATCTTTCCGTCTGACGCGGAGTTACTTAGAGACACCACCAATGTCTCTCAACTATCAGGCAATGAACTAAGCAAAAGTAAAGCCTGCAATTCATCATCCAGAACCATCTTCATAGAGGAGAGTTGGTTCACTATATTGCTGACTTCATTCATGTGCTCAGCCACAGAACCACCATCCTTGAACTTGAGATTCACAAGTCGCCTTATCAGAAAATTTTTATTACAGGCTGTCTTTCTCTCATACGGCCCTTCTAGTTTTAGTCATAGGCTAGCGGCTGAAGTTTCCGTAGACACATGGTAGAACACAGAATCATCCAGCCATTTTCTAATAAACTCCACCGCCTTTCGATCCATCTTCTTCCAATCATCATCGGACATATCCTTGGATTTTGCTGATATGCCTAAAATTGAAGAATATAGGTCCTTGCAATAAAGTAAGTCCTCCATCTTAGTCTTCCATATGGTCCAGTTAGAACCATTGAGGTTGATCTTCCTTGATGAGCCACCTTTCATAATTCCAAACTGATCCTACCGGTTCAATGAACTTAGCTCTGATACCACTTTGTTGGGGGCCTTGCATAAAACCTTACGATCTAGCTCTTCAGAACAAACCAGAATTATGAAATAATAAAGTAATAAAATAAATCAAAGCACAACCACACACCACACAAGAGATTTTTACGTGAAAAAAGCCTCAAAGAGGTAAAAACCATAAGACCTCGTCCAGATCAATAATCCACCATGAAGCAGAACGTTACAACCTTCTTCACTCTCGCAGGAGCAGATAAACAATAAGAGAATAAAAAAAAAACAGAGAGATCTCACCGATCACGAGGACGTAGAAGCGCTGAGATGACAACTCCCTTCCACAAGCTTCCTCTCTCTCTTTTCTCTCACTCTCTCACCCTAAACCCTTTAGCAAACCCTTGTAAAGCTTTTAGGAAATCCTTCTTATTTTTTTCTCATACACATCATACCCTAGAAAAATCCTAGGGACTCCTTTTTATAGTTTTAGGAAACTCCCTTTCGCATCCCAGTTGCGAAAGGACTTGCGACACAAAATCCGCGCAAAATCGCGGAACGAATCTGTGTAATCACGACTGGTCGTACCGAGTCCATGACCAGTCGTGAGTCACCTACGACCGGTCAAGCACCTCGGAGATCGTCCAAACTCGCTGGACTTTGAGTCGTGTCATGACTCGAACCTACGATTGGTCGAACACCAACTCACGACCGGTTGTACAGGGCTCACGACCGGTCGAGCATGGGGAAAGAAACCCCATCATCACTATTTAGAGATGACTTTTACTATGCACAATGAAGATGACCACGATGGGCATTGTATCCTAGAAGTAACGTTGGGAGCATATTACACCGGTCAAACCAAACCGAGGAGTATGAACTATTTCATAAACAATGATTGTATCCACGCCTTATCAGATAAAAATTTAAACTCTTTTTCCTTTTGTAGCCATTTTAACCAAGTGTGGGTTCTAGTATTCGATTTTAAAAAAAAAAAATTAATTTCAAGATTATTTTCCATACTTAATTCAATAAGTTTGAGATAATGGCCCAATCACTTGAAAAGTCCCTTGAATGATACCTAGTCAATTCAAAACTTTGATAGATAACACTATAAAAGGTGGAGGCAGAAGATGTTCTTCTACCTCAGCATTGTTCATATGACTTATGTGATTAATAAAAGAAGGCCTACATGAAAAAAATGGGATGAAAATATGATTACTTGTACAAAAATTACATACTTAGTACACTATTAAACCAACTATACCATATTCTCTGTGATAATGTAACATTTGCTGAAATTTAATCTTTATTGAAAAATACAATGTTAGCTGGTATTTTAAATACCAAATGGTAGATAATAATTCAATAGATCAACAAACAAACGGGTTCAATTTGATAGCTAATGAGAGTATAATTAAGGGGATTAAACGAAAAGACTTTAAGAACTTCTATCATAAAACAAAATAGCTCTTCATTAAAAGCCTTAATGTATGTTATTGTATCGAGGTAGAGGCAAGATGTATAGATAAAAAAGAGCAATCAAGAGATAGCTTCTAAAGTTAACCACTTGAATGAAAAATTCCAGGCGGCAAGGTGTATAGATAAAAATGAGCAATTAAGAGGTAGCCTCTAAAGTTAACCACTTGAATGAAAAAGTCCAAGGGGCAAGATGTGTAGATAAAAATGAGCAATCAAGAGATAGCTTTTAAAGTTAAACACTTGAATGAAAAAGTTCAAGAAAAACCCGACAACTAGAAACAAAATCAGAACACTCAGTTAAAAAAATAAAAGCCTAAGTGTAAGCCCAAGAGTAAGAAATCCGGTAGCCAAGACAAATTTGTTATGTGTAATGTATGTGGCAAACCCAGTCATTGAAGAGAGTGTTGCAATAAAAAGAAAAGAAGGAAAAAAGAAAGAGAAATTTATGACTGTGTACCCCACCTTTTATCTAGTGGTTTTTACAAACTAATACAAACTTAACATACGCACTTAGACCTCCTCGTATGGATACCGAATATGAGGATGAAAATACCCCTACCTTCCTCATGCTGGCGTGCAGAGACGAGCGCTGACGGATGGTCCAGCGATGGGAACTTAGGTGGGGCCCACTATGATGTTTGTGAGAAATCCTCCCCGTCTAAGTTCATTCATAGGGTCATAAAGACCTGGATGAAGAGGAAAAATAAATTTCATAATGATCCAAAACTTCTGTAACCCCTGAAAGGGTTTCAATGGTAGACGTTCAATTCCCCACTGCCTTTTACAGTGTGGTCCACTTGATAGTTAGATCTATCTTATTTTTTGTCTCAAGCCTTAATATGAGCTCGCCAAATGGATGGAGGGTTTGGATATAACACAGACCTCATGATGGGACCCACGAAAGTAACCTAGCAAAAAAAAAGCACAGACAGCCGCGACACTTCTGCGACTGTCTAGCAGAATTTTTTATTTTTTTACAGAGAGAACTTTTTCTCTAATACATAATTATGTAAATATGTATATATAAGTATATAAAAATATTTTTCTATCTTTTAATTCATTTCTTTGTCTATTTATTTAACAAGCATATCTCTTAAATTAGAATTTTTTTTTTCCTTTGTTTTTTTACACATGCACACACACCCCCATGCACTCACACTAGTGGAATTTCACCACATATGGATACTCAAATGCTTGACTGGGTGTTGAAACTCCTAAGAGTCTACCACCCAAGCAAGAGTAAGAATCCTAAACTAGAATGATTTACTTACAGGGAGTAAGGATCCTAAGAGTCTACCACCCGAGCAAGAGTAAGCAAGAAAATGAGCGGGGCAAACATGAAAATGAGCGGGGCAATCATGATACGGAAAATTGGATGGACCGTGTGGACAAAACACACGCATTATAATGGGCCACAGAGCACCTCTAGTGCGGTATTAATAGACGCTGCCAAATCCGAGTATCATTTTTTTAAGTTTCACGTCCAACGGTTTAGACTGTAGATCGAGGTCCAACTACTAGTAACTTCCAACCTTTCATGTTTATATGACATCTAAACCCTCTAATAGGTTGACCATCATAAGAAACACCTTTTTCCACAACTCCTTAATATCCAATTGTATGGTCATCGGTTACCAATGTATACTAATTATTTTATATGGTGTGGACCACTTGATAGGTAAATACTAACAATCATTGTAATGAATGATCCTCATGTTGGGGTTAAACTATTGAAAGGGTTGGATTTTATACTCACTTAATACTTTAAAATTTATCATATATATGCTTAACAATGGATTATAGCCCAACTGATTAAACTAGACGGTTATTTCATGCTTGCCCCGCCCATTTTCATGCTTGCCCCACTTGCCCCGCTCAATTTCATGTTTGTCCTACTCGTTTTCAAGCTTGCCCCACTCATTTTCATGTTTGTCCCACTCATTTTTATGCTTGCCCCACTTGCCCCGCTCGCTCATTTTCTTGCTTGCCCCACTCAATTTCCAGTTTGTCCCGCTCAATTTCATGCTTGCCTAGCTTAATTTCCAATTTGTCTCTCCAATTTGATGTTTTCCCCCCAGGTGGTGAAATTCCACTAGCGTGAGTGTGTGGGGATGTGTGCACGTGTGTTAAAAATAAATAAATAAATAAATAATATATATATATATATATATATATATATATATATATATATATATATATATATATATATATATATATATATATATATATATATTCTAGTTTAGGAAATATGCTTGTTAAATAAATAGACAAAGAAATGAATTAAAAGATAGAAAAATATTTTTATATACTTATATATACATATTTACATAATTATATATTAGAGAAAAATGTAAGGGAGAAAAAGTTCTCCTTGTAAAAAAAAAAAAACCAGCCAGACAGCCACAACACTACCGCCGAATTGGGGGTAGTGCCGTGGCTGTCCGTGCTTCTTTTTTTTTGCTAGGTTGCTTTTGTGGGTCCCACATGAGGTCTGTGTTATATCCAAACCGTCCATCTATTTGGCTAGCTCATATTAAGGCTTGAGATAAAAAATAAGATAGATCTAACTATCAAGTGGACCACACTGTAAAAGGCAGTGGGGAATTGAACGTCTACCATTGAAAACCTTTTAGGGGTTACAGAAGTTTTGGATCATTATGAAATTTGTTTTACCTCTTCATCCAGGTCTTTGTGGCCCTATGAATGAACTTAGATGGGGAGGATTTCTCACAAACATCATAGTGGGCTCCACCTGAGTTTCTAATGGTTGATGCTCATCCAACACTATTTCCTGTAATGTGGTACACTTGAGATTTGGCTATATCTCTTTTTTGGTTTCATACCATACAATGATCTGGAAAAATATATGGACGTCATGGATGAAAAGCATACATCATGGTGGGGCCCACAGACCGCCAACGATCCGCCATTGGTGGGTGGCAGGGGGAGTACCCAATCCGTTTTCGTGAAAAGGAGGGGTATTTTTGTCCTGGAATTTTTCATCCGTACGGGGAGGTCTAAGTGCATATGTTAAGTTTGTATTATTTCAAGAATATCCAATGGATAAAAGATGGGGTCCACATTCATAAATTTCTTAAAAAGAAACCAACAATTGCACCTTAAGCAAATTTGATCAGAGAGCCTCAAATAGTGGTTGTGGTTACAATCACATAATGGATCATGGATAGACACAACCGCTAATGTGCGGGTGTTTTGATCATTGTTGGTTCAAGACCTACAAAGAGGTTATAACCAGTAGAAATGTTCAAATAAGAAACACTGTATATAGATCTCGTATTCATCTAGGACCTTTCATACGCCTATTTTTGACATCCACATACTCGAGGTTGCTTGGATTTTCGAATGCTGATGGTGCCCTTAGAAATTTAGTCTGATTGACTAGAGATGACGCTTGGTTAGGAAGAACCTGCACACAAATCAAGACATGTTGCGCATCCTAATGCACGAACATGTTTCCTAAGGTGCACGTAAATCGAGATATTCACCATTTTTTATAAAGACCCTACCCCCATGTGTAATTACACCACCTTGCCCGTGCTTTTATCAAAAGACCACACATGCACCCTAGTATTTTTCCTTTTCTCATAACCATAGAATATGTACTTAAATGGAGGAATTGAAGCTCAAAAGAATTATCGATGAAGAATTAGAGATTTAGAAGTCATTATTAAAGAATTTACATGCCAAAGATTCAAGGAAACCAAGTGTAAAATAGAAGAAAATACTAAAAAAAATCACAAAGTGTAATAATAGAAATAATAGATTGTTCGGTGCCACCTGAGGTTGGTTTGGTCCGACCGAATGTGCACAGAATAGTCTGGCATGAAATTATGATTTTCAAACTTAATTCGGTTCAACATTTAGGTGTGATCAAATCCATATTCGGTGTCACCAAATAAGAGTTCAATTTCACATGAAGGATACCGAGACCAGAAGAAATTTGATGAAATTTGGTTATAGCCAAAGGAATATTCGGCTAGACTCAGTGCAATCAAATGTTGCTGTCGGTGAGACCAAAGCATAACCAAGTGTAAATTTTTTAAGTCGGTTCAAAGTCTATGCAAATCAGGTCTATTTATAGGAATGTTTTAATCTTTTCTAAGTACGATTTAAAGTTTAGAAGAGAGAGCAATGAGTAACAGAGCATATACGAAGTCATTCTTCCTGTCTAATATTTCTGTTTCAAACTATTTTTTATGTTTTTGTTTGACTTTAGTTCAATCATATCTATGGTTGGCTAAATCTCTTAGTTAGGGCTAAGAGGTAAAGCTTGTAGTGGTTTTTAATATTCTAGTTTACTTTGATTTAAGTTATTTGGTTTGAATGTTGAATAATTCATTAATATTGGTTTAAATAAAGTTTCAGGTCTAGTTTACTTTTGTAACACTCCGAACTTTTCAATACCTGAGTATTGAAAGTTCTTGAGTGTCATCATGAAGTTTAAATTAGTATGTACATGTGTACGATATCAATTTAGCTATCGTAACCTTACATTTATTCTCCAACATGAATTTGACAGTCAAGAATGATCTTCATCCATAGATCAAGTCATCCAACCGTTGATTTTAAAGATAAGATCATCATATGTTCAAGTATTCCCACTTGTCCATCATAACCAACAGTTTAACCAAATATCCACTGATAGGTAAAGATATTTGACCGTCTACTTTGAGTTAGGATCACCTAATCATAATAAACTAACTATTTTATATCTGCATCCTCTCGTACACATATTAAGATTCTGATTCGTTAATCTTGTTCACCACCTATGAATATGCTTAACCTATGATCAAAACTACAATCTGATAAACTTACATATGTGAGTAAGTCACTTGAATTTAATGGTATATCTGTTCTGCCTCTTGACCACTCTAAAAACCCATATGTAATCATCTGGTTACAAAACTGATTGTACACCTACTTACATACATGATCAAAGTACAAACCATCAAGTTTTTTTTTAAAAAAATATATCATCTGACCATCCATTATATTGGTTGATATATGCACATTCCCTTAATGAATTTGGTGAATAATTCTTTATTCATAATGATTTATATATAATTTCTTTTGTAAGAATTACTTAGAAATATACTTATAACCATGTAGAACCATTAGATTTTTTAAAACTCTAATATCAACAATAATTATTAAAATGCCATTAACCTATACCCTTGAATTCTAGATCACATGGTTCCCACGATCCGTTTGATATGAAATTTTATACCATGCTTATGTATCATAAATTAATTATACATATCAAATTTTAGTTCTTATATTAATGTAAAAGTAACCCAATCGACAAATCAGCCCCTTAACTATTGATTTTGGTGTCCATCGAGTGAAGAAACCTCGTAAGTAGTCATAGGAGGATATTTTTCTTCATATGAACGACTTGAATTTTTCATCATATGGACCAAGTATGAAATATGAAGACTCCACTTTCATAGGCTTTCCTTAGGTGCGGAGTTATCCTTTCGAGGCTTACCAACTCCTTATAAATTTGGATCTTTTGATTTAACTATTTCTTGTTCTCTATCGCAACTCAAATTTGAACCAACTTTGGTCTTATATGACTACAAGGTTATATAAAATTTAGACCCCGATCTATTATCCTACATCGTTGAATATTGAACCCAGCTCATTCCTTTTAGTGCAAAAGGTGAAATTTCAGATTTAAGCCTTTAACACCATTGATCAATCACCAACTTTTGTCCAATCATTTGTCTATCCCGACTACACATTTCTTTCAAAATTAGGCCCTAATCATTAAGTGTGGACCGTCAATTGAAATCAAGTTCGTTTTAGTACCCATTAGAAGAATTTTCAAGATAGGATAATCTAAATT
The DNA here is from genome assembly GCA_037074715.1 of Magnolia kwangsiensis. Lineage (NCBI taxonomy): Eukaryota > Viridiplantae > Streptophyta > Magnoliopsida > Magnoliales > Magnoliaceae > Magnolia > Magnolia kwangsiensis. The sequence goes on from CM073588.1 coordinate 64,761,654, forward strand.
TCGGATCACTAAGAAAATCATATACCCATGCTCTATTTGATGAATCTAACACAATGGATGAATTAGATTTAAAGAAAGATCGTTAAAAAAGGATAAATTAGAGAAACTCAATACAACTGGAATGTGAAACACACCCCTCTCACACGCACGCACTCCTTTTATAAAAGGGGTGTGCATTCCCCCCTCCACTCACATGCCCAATCTCCCAATGCCCAAGGAAGAAAGTGAAAGAGAGAGGAAAGAGAAAGAGAAAGAGAGAGAGAGAAAGAAAGAGAGAGAGAAAGATAAAGAAAGAGAAAGGTTAGACGCCATCATCCTCTTCCTTCTCCATATAGATGGTGTCTCCCTCTTGATCAATCGATGTCGTGATTCATGTAAAAGCTCTCCTATATTGAGATTTAGGGTTTAGATCTAAGGCTAAGGTGAGGGATTCCTTTAAAGCTTACACTAATTTGAGTTGATATAATTTATCTTGTTTATTTATAATTTCATATTATTGTGATTTTTCATGTAATTGATTGATTTACCATTATTAATTATTTATCCTTTTAAAAATTATGGTTGAGGTATAATTTTAATTATGTGTGATTTTTATGAATTTTGTCAGAGATGGATACAAACCTTGCCCTTTGCCAATTTTAATAGCGACGCGTGCTTTCACTCTATATTAAGTTACTCTTTTGCTCCTCTCCCCTTATTTTTATTGAGTTAGCCTATTTTCTACTCTTCTCTTTTATTGAGATAGCTTAATACTACTTTTCTCCTTTATTAGGTTAGCCTTGCGCTACCTCCCTTTGTGGCTTGGGCATGTGTCTTGGAATTCCAAAACTCTCATGGTTCAGTTTATTTCTCCTTTGGTGCAAGTGATGTGTTAAAGGTCTTACATCTAGTGATTCATATATTGTATCATGGACATAATGCGCTTTGGGTAGTGACCCTCTTGGTCAACACGTAATTCCATAAAATTTGGATAGTGGTTCACAAATCGATGTAAATAATTCACAATGCGTGTTATACTACTTCCGGAATTGGATATCACAAATAGTCGCTTCATGAACAAATCGTGTCACGTAATTCATCAGATTCGTGTGTTGTGCCGTCTTGAGGTGTTCACGTAAATCCATGGTAACATTCGACACGTCGGTGAATCTCTGTAGTTGTGGGATGCGGTGTGAGCCAGGTTTTCTATGAATTATATTCCACATTGTGATGATCACTAAGTATGATGAGCCACGCACACTTTGCTAAGCATGTATTTATATATATTAGTTGTGCATACCGATACCTCTCGTGTGGTGGAGTATGAGACGTATCGAAACCCTTATATTCCTCTTATAAGGCTCTTGAATTATTGATAATCTTAAAGGATAACCATCACTATGAGTAGAGCATTAACCCTCTCCAATCATATAGATGATGCAGGTGATGTACAGATTAAAGGAAGATTATTCTAAATAAAGGAGGAGATAGCTTTGTGTTTAGTTTTATTTATTTTCTACTGCAAACTTTGAATAACGTAACAAGCTCTCATTTGAGAGGGCATTAGAAAGTTCTACTCTTTTCACTTTAATAAATTAATAAATACAGTTGATTTTATTCTCGTTAATGGTTACCTTCAAGAATGTAACTGGATGTGATCTAAATGAAAGAAATGAGCAATTTTAAAGCATCAAAATTTTACATTATTAACACCGAATTCTTGGGCATGAGTATGTACTCGAGCCACAAAAATTTTGAGATGTTACAACTTTGATCCATTGTCGACTCCGGGCACATTGGATGTTTAAGAAGCCTAAGATTGATTGCTTATATATTTTGCAAGTGATTGATCTGTAGAATCCATTAATCTATCGTAGATTAAGGGCACGATAGATGCTTTAAATTTTCGATGATAAATACTTTGGTACCTTATGTGGGAACTGAATCAATTGAAGTTCAAATCTATTTTGGTTTGTGAATGATGAATTAACTACTTTATTATCCAACTGAATAGAATAGGACTTCAATTCCAGTTGAGTTATCTATTCGAATCAAGTAAATTAGATATTAAGAATGATTATAAGTCGATCATTAGCACTCTAGAGTTTTGCTTTATTGGTTTTTTCTAATTTTTAATCATTAAATCTTAAAATCCAATTTCATAGTTTTAGTTCTAGTTCTAATTCTAAAGTATTCTAGAGAACGCATAAATATAAGTCCCTGGGGATTCGATCTCGATCTTACCGAGTTAAAAGTAATTCGTAGCCCTGCACTTGGGGTTGCCATCCTTTTGGATAGATCAAGTTGTTGGCACCGTTGATGGGAACTTTTATTGTATTTTTGTAAAAAATCTCAGGGTTTGAATTTGTTTAGGATTAAGATTAGTTTTCTTTATGTTTTTAGGATAGTATTTTTGTCTTTCTATAGATTTTTCAAACTTATGGTTTCATTTTTTTAAGGTTTTCTCATAATTTCATAATTTTAGAATTTTTTTAGGGGTTTATTTTATTTCAGATTTTCAAATCTCACTAACATTGTAGGACCATCTAGTTCTAGTTCCTCTCTTCGAGTATCATCCTTTCACACTCTTGTTGCTTGCTTTTTAATTATGGTAGGATTTTCTATAGGATTTTACTTCTTAGGCTTAAGTTTAGAATTAGGGTTTTATCATGTTCATGCTGGAGTGGACATGAAAATTTCTATTCAACTGCTAAAAGATAAAACATTAGTTAAAGGGCTGTTAAATCACTATGTTAGGAAATGTCCTACATCTCGTAAATTAACTGGAACTTTGATTAAGAACCGACTAGGTTATGAGGTTCCACCAGTTAAGAAGATAATGCGTGATTATTATATGGGGGAGAATACTTATCAATTACCATCGAGTACCCCCACATATGACATGTATGATCTTATTTGGAGAAACCATCAAAGTTTAAATTGGAGAGGTGAACCAACCATGGATTATAACAATTGTCCCCTTGGGCCCTCTACTTATGAGATTCCATTGAAGAAGACCCAAGATGATTAGTTTCAGAGGCTCATGAATACTCAAGAGCAAGTCAACCAAAACATCATGCAAACATCCCATGACGTCAGAACATCATTGGAGATGTTTGCATCCTTCATTTAAAGAATTCAGTCAAGCCTCATTGTGAGGAATGGATTTGTTTAGCCCAGCTTCAACCTAATCCAGAAATACAATATGAGGAGAGTAATATCAAATAGCTTCTTGAGCATATGGAATTTGAGAATAAGGAGGTGGAGTGTTCAAGAGCCTATGACTCAGTTTCCTCAAGGATTGATATCATTTGAAGCACCAACTAATGATCAAGAGACACTGAAAAATTTCAAACATTGTGATATTGATACAATCTACAAACATGACACGCTTAATTCTAGTGTGGAGAACAATTTCCTCTTCTGTGTTCTGACTCTCTAGAAGTTGGCTTGGCATAATTTGAAGATTCTGAGGATGACATGATTAAAGATATAGTGAATACCTTGTTAGACTCTACCTCCATACTTAACATTGACCATGAGAATCATTATTCAGAAGTGCCTCCTTCCACCGATTTGGAATATTTACCATCAAAGGTGGATGATACTGAAACTTTGGAATTTGTAGAGATTGCACCAATAAAAGATTTTTTTTCTTCTGAATTTCAATTAATTGTAGTCTTTGATTCATCGTGGTATACTGACACTGAAAATTTTTCTACCATAGGTGAATTCTATAAAATCTGGATACCTCAAGGTATTAAAAGAAGATATTTATCTAAGGATTATAAATTTCTCTGGACAAACATGCTCCATGACATCCAAGCCTACTGCAAAAAGGGCTTTTGGATGATCTTGTTGAGAAATTTATCGAGATATTGGCCAAATGAGGAAAATATTTATCTAGAATGAGTAGTTTTTTCCATTGGTTTCTTAGGATTAGTTTGATTTATTAGTTTAGTTTAGTTGTTGAAACACCAATTGATAGGAAGTTCACACTAGTACTTATATGTTGTCACCTTTCATATAGTTTTCATCTACTCCTCTTTATTTTCGTTACTCTCATGTTGCTCTTATTACATATATTCATACATTGAGGACAATGTAGAATTTATGTTGGGGGGTAGGGTTTCCTTTGGAAGGTTCTTCATTTGTGCTGAATTTTTGAACTTTCGAGCTAAAGATTTTTAAAATTTTTAAAATTCTTCTTTAAATTCATGTAATTATGAAGATAATCTAGAAATTAGAATGATAAGATACTTAATGTTGAGATTTTTTTAGGCTTGTATTTTAGTTATTTGATAGATTTCAAAGTTAAGTTTGAAGTTTTTAATTCTTATTTCTTAATTGGAGGTTTAAACATTGATTGAGTCATAAATTTTTATAATTCACATCTAGCTTACACATGTAGAGACTAAGTTTGATATTGAATTGTTAACTTGATGATTATTGAGAATGATAGGAACCAAGCTTAGAGAATTTGCATATCATGTTCAATGAAAAGAAAAAAAAGTAATACGCAGCTAAAAAAATAATTGTCGTCGAAAAAGACCACCTATTGAATTCCATGAAAAAAGGAAAAGAAAAAGAATATTTGAATGGACAAGAAAAGAAGAAAAGATTGAAAATATTTTGAAAGATGTCGGTGAAAAAATCAAAAGTTGGAAGAGTACGGCGTTGAACTGTAAGTCAATTTTTGGTTATCTTGAATACTCTTTTAATTATCAATGTTATCATAAGAGTATATAGCTTACCCTTTGGTTGTATTAAGTCTAGATTTCACTATGCACCTCTGGAACTTAATATTTATAATTTTTCCAACTATAGGATTAATGCTATGAACTTGATTAGAATGTTTACTAAGTACTAGAGTTTAGGTGGAATTAATGCTTTCCATTAATGTATTTTGAATTTCTATAATTTGGATTGTTTTTAGAATTGCTTGAGTTTATAGAAAATTATTTATTTGATTTCGAAATATATTTTGCATGTTTTACTTGGTACTAGAAAAATGCTAGTTGGGGTGTGTGATAATGCCTAAATATTGCATATTTATCATTTTAATTGCATTAACTTTCCTAGTATTTAAGTTCTAATTTGATCTAATTATATACATTTTATACACGTGATATAATTTTAGATTTAAAGATGAATACGGGCTTAAATGGAGGAATTAAAACTTAAAAGAATAGTCAATGAAGAAATAGAGATTTGAAAGTCATTATTAAAGAATTTGTATGTCAAAGATCCAAGAAAATTAAACACAATATGAGGAAAAGACTAAAAACTCACACAGTCCATTAACATAAATAAAAAACTATTCGATCTCACCTAATGTTGGTTCAATCCGACTGAATGTATACAAAACAATCTAGCAATAAATTATGATTTTTAGAGTTAATTCGGTTTTGACACTTAGGTGCGATCGAAGCCATAGTCGGTGCCAGTAAAGGAGAGTTCAGTCCAACTTGAAGGAGAAAGACTTTAAAAGAAATTTGAAGAAATTTGGTTGCAGTCAAAGGGATATTCAGCTAGACTCAGTATGACTTCGGTGCAACCGAATGTGAATGTTGGTGTGACCAAAGCATAACAAAGTGAAATTTTTTTAAGTCGGTTTGAAGTCGGTGTGAATCAAGTTTATTAAAATGAATGTTTTAAGCTTTTCTAAGTACAATTTAGGGTTTGGAAGAGAGAGTAAGGAATAACAGATAGTCCACGGAGTCTTTCTCCCTCTTTAATATTTTTAGTTCTAAGTTGAGTTTTATGTTTTTGTTTGAGTCTAGTTCAATCATGTTTATTGTTGCCTAAATATCTTGGTTAATGTTAAGATGTGAATCTTATAGTGGTTTTAATATTCTAGTTTATTTTGATTTAAGTTGTTTGGTTTGAATGTTGAACAATTCATTGATATTGGTTTGAATAAAGTTTCAGTTCTAGTTTACTTTGATCTATTATCGACCCCGGGCACATTGTATGCTTAGGAAGTTTAAGGTTTATTGCTTATCTATTTTGCAAGGGATTGGTCTATAGAATCTATTGATCTATCATAGACTAAGAGAAGAATAAATGCTTTAAATTTTCTACAATCAATACTTTAATGACTTTTACAATAACTAAATTAATTGAAGTTCAAATCTATTTTAGTTTATGAATGTTGAATTAACCACTCTATTATCTGGTTGGATAGGATATGACTTCGATTCTAGTTAAGTTTGCTAATTGAATCAAGTGAATTAGATATCAAGAATTGTTATAAGTGAATCCTTGGCACTCTAGTGTTTTTCTTTATTGATTTCTTTTAAATTTCAATCATTACTTAAAATATAATTCTATAGTTAGTTTTAATTCTGAAGTATTCTAGAGAACGCACAAATATAAGTCCATGTGAATTCGATCTCAGTCTCACTACCTTAAAACTACATCGTAGACTTACACTTGAGGTTGTCATCCTTTTGGATATATCAGTTTTCATCTAGGATGTTAGTCATGCTAGGCTAATCTCTTAGTTAAGGCTAAGAGATGAAGTTTGTATTTTAATTACAGTATTTAGTTTATTTGATTCAATAAATAATTGTTTGAATGATGATAGTAAATTAAGTTATTTTAGAGTTTACTGTAAAGTCTCTGAGTTATTTATTTATGGATTTTTTGTGCACTACGGGTACAATGAATACTTTGATTTAATAATTATTTAGCTCGAATTAGATAATGATTCAATTTGTATAATTGATTGATCTATTGTTGCACAAGGGTGCTTCAGACGCTTTTGATTCTGTAATGTCTTAGAAAAATCCGTACAGAGACCCGAGTACCACCTCAAGCAGGAATTGTGTTCACTCCCCAAGTGCAGGGTTGTGATGTAGTAATAACTCGGTAAGACCGAGGTCGAATCCCAAGGGACTGAAACTTGTACGTTTTCTAAAATTAAATAGAACTAGAACTACACTAAGATGCACTCTAAATCAAATAGAATTTTAAGAAATAATGATGGAATATTTATCTAAAATTTAGGAGAAATCAGAGAAAAGGAAACTAGGGATTCAGAGGATCCACTTGTAGAGATCAGGGAGAACTTATGCTTGCATCAAAAATCATGAAAATTACTGAACTGCCGTTGATCTAGTTTTCAAGGAGATGAAAGGAAGATGAATTAGAATGGATTCCATCACCAAACCATGCCCAAAGACTATGGCAAACAACAGAATGAAACTAATTACCACCCAATCACATGTATGAAAGTTAGGAAGGGTACCGTCATCCAACCATGCCCAGGAGACTATGGTGAACAACAGGACGTCCTGACGTCATAAACATGAAAAGAAAATAGAAATATTCAAAGCATCGCAGGCCCATTGTAATTTCAGTCACAACAGACCATTAAGAACTAAAAATATTCCCATAATAATCAACTAAAATCAACGTCGATTCATGAATAAATAAATAAATAAAAACATAAATTAAAACCTCCGATCTCACTACAAGCTTCACCTCTTAGCCCTAGCTAAGAGGTTCAACCCACCATGAACGGGTTAAATCTCATAATAAAAGAAAAGAAAAGAAAATACTCTCTCCCTCATGTCTGCTTCAAGTCCCTGCCCGAGCCTCCACGTCTCTCTTTTTCTTCCTTCCTAGACCTGAATGAATGCTTCCCACATCCAAAAACCTCCTTTTATAGCTGCTGGAAGGCTGGAGTCAGTGACAGAGTTGTAGCAGGACACGGAATGCAATTTTCACAGCCAAGTTCGTTGCCTCGAAACACGCTACTTTCCTCGCTCAAATTCCAAAGAAACACCGTCCCTTAGTACTTTATTGGGTCCTCTACATGATAGACGGTTCAGATCTGCCATATGATCAAAGATGGTGGGCCAAAACTGTCCGGAAAAGTCAGTTTTCACGGATGTGCGAAACCTTTCACACCATTTCACTGTTATAATCGGTAGGCCCCACAAAAGCATTTTCTAGAAAATCCACCCCGTCCATTGGATTCAGAACGAAATTTCAGTCAAGAATGAGTGGTTTTGAACATCCATTGACGTGGCCCAGAGAAGAAATCACAAAAGAATCAGTTTTGAACGTTGCAGGGCAGCCCTTTTGTGGCTTCTGTATCTCACACGTGTGCACGCATGGATGAAAAGTGTAAACATGGTTTTGTAGTGCTCGCGGCTATCTACATGGTGGATGGTTTTTGACGTGTACGGTTAATTTATGGTCCTCAGGCCACGTATGAAGTTTCGAGCCGAACCGATATTGGAAACCCCGTGATCTTGCGTTCTGGATGCGTTTCAAGCCACTTGAGCTTCAATTTCTTAGTTTTCTCGAATTTCTGACCGTATATATCTGTTAATCTTGGTCCCCTGGAGTGTGTCCCTTGCCTTTGGTGTCATCAGATCGTTAAATCTCAACTTTTAACGTCCTTTTTCCATCCATGCTCATAAAATCACTTTGCCACACAAGAATGAGAAAATGAGCCATTAGACAGCATTATATTCGTAAATCCAGACAATATCTGGGGTCTAATATGCAATATTTGACCCTCAACACAACCCCCAACCAACATTTTGCTAGTCCCGAGCAAAATATGTGAAAAATAAGTTGAGAATTATAGGTGAACTTTATATGAAATCGAGTGAGATTTTGAACAAAATACGAGAAATTTAATATCCATGAATGTTAGAAATTGTTTTCTCCTGAGCTCAAGTGCACGGTAGACTTCATAATTAAGTGTAAAGCATTAATCCATCAATTAGAAAAATTTTAAACATTGAGATCCATGGATGTATAGTGTAATCTCAGCTAATTACATTAAGATTGAATTTGTTATTTCAGGATCTCATTGGTAACCAGCAAGAGAATTCATGATAACCAAACTTGCCTCATAAATTCCATATTTTGATCTTTTCAACTTTTTTTTTTTCATTAATAGTCATGCCAAGAAGAGGAATCAAATCCTTACCAATAGGGAGCAAACCTATGGCAAAAGACCAATTACCTAATAATTTTTTTGAATGTTTAACCTTGGGGAATCAAACCTTCACCTGTAGGGAGCAAACCCATGGTGAAGATTAATTGCCCAACCTGTTCAATTTTTATACCCTGATGGCAAGATATTTCAGGCTGGTTCCTTTCATGCTTAGTGATTACCAAATTAACCATTTAATATCAAACTGAAACCTTAATGTGAAAGCTAGATGTGACATGTGAAACCATGACTCAATTAATGTTTAAAATCTGTATTCATGGATTGATAATTCAAACTCAACTGTGGAATCTATCAAGTAGCTAAATCCAAGAGTCATAAATTACCAACATCATATATCTCACAATTCTAAATCAAGGATATTCGTCAAAATCAGAAAAATTTAAAAATTTTTCACAATTATTGCTCAAGACCAGGAAAATACTGATTAGGTTACCTAATCCCCCACCCCCAACCTAAAATCTACATTGTCCTCAATGTAAAAGATATAAACATGCAATGCACATGGGACAACGAAAGTAAATGAGAAGTGATGGGAAGATAGTACCTGAATAACGAATCAAGAGAGTTTTCAATAGATAACGGCATGGAAGCTTGTCAGCATGAGAGAGAAAGCAGAACAAAAATAACGAAAATAAAATCCTACCTATACCACTTTCGCAGGTGCTCTCGATTGCATTTAGCGTATGCAACAAGCCTTTAAACCCCTAGGTTACCCCTAGTGGACGAGTTGTAGTCTCGTGAGGGTTTGCAGTAATGTTACCCACAAACATTGAACTAACTAACCTATGAAAGTGACTATCCTAAACCTATGAAAGCGATAAACCTACCTATACCTCCATCAGACTAGGAGATCAGTCCTGGTAAACAGGAGCAATCAGAGGCATGGACATGTCCTCTGAATCAAATGTCTCAACAAATGGCTTTAATCGATGTCCATTTACTTTAAACTCCTTGCCATTGTCAGGATCTCTTATCTCGACGGCCCCATGAGGATAAGCAGTGACAACAATGTAAGGGCCGGTCCAACGAGATCGAAGCTTACCTGGAAAGAAATGTAGTCGAGAGTCATACAAGAGGACGTTCTGACCAGGCGTGAATGATTTCGTAGAATATGTTGATCATGAAACGCCTTCATCCTGTCCTTGTAAATTCTCGAGTTCTCATATGCATCGTTCCGGATTTCTTCAAGTTCATTCAACTGAAGTTTGCGTAGCGAGCCAGTGTTGTCCAGATTGAAATTCAGATTTTTGATCGCCCAGTATGCTTTATGTTTCAATTCCATAGGCAAGTGACAGGCTTTCCCATAGATAAGTCTAAAGGGAGATGTTCCAATAGGAGTTTTGAAAGCAGTACGGTACGCCCATAAGGCATCGGTCAATCGGATTGACCAGTCCTTACGATCAGGGTTAACCGTTTTCTCTAGGATATGTTTGATCTCTCTATTAGAAATCTCAGCTTGTCCACTTGTTTGTGGATGGTATGGGGTGCTCACCTTATGCGAGATACCATATTTCTTCATTAAACTCTCGAATGGTCTATTGCAGAAGTGTGAGCCCCCGTCACTAATGATGGCTCGAGGTGTTCCGAACCGCGACAGGATATTTTCTTTCAAAAATTTAATGACCGTGCGATGGTCATTTTTGCGGCACGGAATTGCTTCGACCCATTTAGTGACATAGTTTACGGCGAGCAAAATATACAGATTTCCAAATGATTGGGGGAATGGTCCCATGAAATCGATGCCCCAGCAATCAAATGCTTCAATGATAAGGATGGGATTCAAAGGCATCATATTTCGACGGGACAATGCTCCCAATTTTTGACAACGCTCACAAGCTTTGCAATACTCATGAGTGTCCCTAAACATAGTGGGCCAGTAAAAGCCACACTGTAGAATCTTGGTCGTGGTCTTTTTAGCAGAAAAGTGACCACCACAGGCCTGTGAGTGACAGAAGGAGATGACACTCTGATGCTCATCGTCTAGTACACATCTCCTTAAGATTTGGTCTGGGCAATATTTAAACAAATATGGATCATCCCAGAAAAAGTTACGCACCTTGGTAAAGAATTTCTTCTTATCTTGTGACGTCCAGTGTGTCGGTATGGCACCTGTAGCAAGATAATTAGCAATATCAGCGAACCAAGGTGAATGGGAGACTCTAAACAGTTGTTCATCAGGGACCATGTCATTGATATGGGTCGCCTCAAGAGAATCAGAGGTATTAAGGTGAGAAAGATGATCAGCCACTACGTTCTCTACTCCCTTTTTATCTTTGATTTCCAAATCAAATTCTTGGAGTAGAAGGATCCATCGTATTAAGCGGGGCTTAGAATCATTCTTAGAAAGAAGATACTTAAGGGCCGCATGGTCTGTGTAAATGATGATCTTGGATCCGATCAGGTAGGATCTAAATTTGTCCAAAGCGAACACTACGGCTAAGAGTTCCTTTTCCGTAGTCGAGTAGTTCACTTGGGCAGTATTTAGAATCCTACTTGCGTAGTGAATAACGTAAGGCCGCTTATCTTTTCTCTGGCCTAGAACCACTCCAAGAGCATAATCAGAGGCGTCGCACATAAGTTCAAAAGGAAGACTCCAGTCAGGTGGCTGCATGATAGGTGCAGTGGTTAACATGCCCTTAAGCTTAGTGAAAGCTTCTTGGCACTGCTCAGTCCACTCGTATGGTGTATCCTTTTGAAGAAGATTACATAAAGGACGAGAGAGGAGACTAAAGTCCTTTATGAATCGTCTGTAAAAGCCTGCGTGTCCTAAGAAGGATCGCACATCTCTGATGTTCTTGGGTGGAGGTAGGTTAGAGATAAGATCGATTTTTGCCTTATCTACCTCGATTCCTTTGGACGAGATGATATGCCCAAGGACAATTCCCTTTTGAACCATAAAATGGCACTTCTCCCAGTTAAGTACCAAATTCTTTTCTTCACATCTTTTCAGCACACATTTAAGACTTGCTAAGCACTCGCTGAAAGATGAACCGAAAACAGAGAAATCGTCCATGAAGACCTCTAGATATTTCCCCACCATGTCAGAAAAGATACTCGTCATGCATCGTTGAAAGGTGGCAGGGGCATTACATAGCCCGAATGGCATCCTTCTGTACGCAAAGGTGTCATAGGGACATGTAAATGTGGTTTTTTCTTGATCCTCAGGGGCGATTTCAATCTGATTATAACCTAAATACCCGTCAAGGAAACAATAATAGGAATGACCAGCTAGCCTTTCTAGGATTTGATCAATGAAAGGCAAAGGAAAGTGGTCTTTCCTTGTGACGGTATTCAGCTTTCTGTAGTCAATGCACATTCTCCAACCAGTGGTAACTCTAGTCAGCACGAGTTCATTATTGGCATTGGCTACGATGGTGATCCCGGACTTCTTAGGAACCACCTGAGTTGGACTCACCCATTGACTATCGGATATGGGGTATATGATCCCCACATCCAATAGTTTGAGAACCTCGACCTTAACCACTTCCTTCATGTTTGGATTTAATCTACGTTGTGATTGCCAAACAGCCTTTGCATTGTCCTCAAGATATATACGGTGAGTACAAATCGATGGGTTAATTCCCTTGAGGTCCGCTATCGTCCATCCAAGAGCTCCCTTATGCTCAATGAGAGTAGATATCAGCATACTCTCCTGTTCTTTCTCCAGGTGGGCAGAGATCACCACCGGATATGTCTCATCTTGACCTAAATAGACATATTTTAAATCAGAGGGTAAAGGTTTTAGGTCAAGCTTCGGTGGCTTAAGGTTAGACGGTAGAGGCACTACATCAGTTTGGGGCAATTCTTCAATTTGTGGCCTCCACCGGTTAACTTCAAGTACCGGTGCAGTATCAAGCATGGCACACGTCTCCCTAATTATATCATCATCAAGATCATGGGAGTGGGCCAGGCACGTCTCTAGAGGATCAGAGGATAAGGTGAGAGGTGTTCTATCTTCCACAAAAGAATCAATCATGTTAACATCGTGGAAATCATCATCATCATCTGAGTTGCTGTCGTTATTGAAAAAGATATTCGATTCCAATGTCAAATTTTCAAAAGACATAGTCATGACACCATTCCTGCAATTGATAATTGCATTTGAAGTAGACAGGAATGGGCGACCAAGAATGACGGGAATCTGAGTGCTCGTGTCATTGATGGGTTCAGTGTCCAAGATAATAAAATCAACAGGGTAGTAGAATCTATCCACTTGGACCAACACATCCTCGATGATCCCTCTTGGTATACGAACAGAACAATCAGCAAGTTGTAGTGTGGTTCGAGTGGGTTTTAATTCACCCAAACCTAACTGTTGGTATACCGAATAGGGAATCAGATTGACGCTCGCTCCTAATTCAAGAAGTGCGTGATCAATTCGATAGTTCCCGATTACACATGATATGGTTGGGCAACCGAGATCTTTGAATTTTTACGGCACATCTTGTTTTAGGATGGCACTCACTTTCTCAGTCAAGGAGATCTTCTTTTGAACACTTTTCCGTCGTTTGGTAGTGCATAAGTCCTTTAAAAATTTAGCATATGAAGGTATCTATTTTTCAACATCAAGCAGAGGAATATTGACTTTCACTTGTTTCAACACCTCTAGGATATCCTGAGAGTTAGATAGACGTTTTGGTTCAACCAACCGTTGGGGAAACGGAGCAACTGGCTTTTCTAGAGGTTCCGGTTCAAATTTTTGTGGGGCGCCACTAGATCCATCATTGTTGTCCTCTTCTGGTTCTTGAGGCTTTTCGGGCCTCACTGGAAGGGTTTTATCAATAACCTTCCCACTCCTAAGAGTGGTGATAGATTTAGCGTGTCCCATTTGATTTGAAGAGCTGGGATCACCTGTCTCGTATTGCGATTTCGGATTAGAGATTGGTTGTGCAGGAAGCATCCCTTTTTCCATAGCCATCATACGTGAATCTATTTTTTACATAAAATCTGAAATTCCTTACATTGTCCGAGCCAGCTCTTGTATGGAAATTTGAACCGATTCTTCTTGAGGTTTTCCCTGATTTGGATTTTGATTGAAGAAACCTTGAGGGGTAGCAGTTTGTCCGTTCCTCCAACTAAAATTCGGATGATTTTTCCAGCTAGGATTGTACGTATTAGAGGGTGATCCATTGAAAGGTCTTTGATAGTTATTTACGGCATTAGATTGTTCATTCAATACTTCTCGAAAGGCAGGTATTGAAGGACAATTTTCAATAGTATGAATGTCGCAATCACAGATGCCGCAAACACTTTCATTAACCTTTTCCTTCCTTCCATGGCCTCAAATTTTCTGGTGAGATTGGCCACCTTAGCGTTAAGATCATTATCCTCTTTCAGGAGATATATTCCTCCTTTTTCCCTTGAATGAGTCGGCCTAGACGTAGTGTTCGTCCTTGGGTAATAGTCCCATGATTGTGTTTTTTCCGCGAGACTATCGAGGTAATCCCATACCTCGTCGACATTTTTATTAATAAAATCTCCGTTACACATTGTCTCGACCATTTGGCGCATGGAAGATGTTAGCCCATCATAGAAAAAATTCGTAATGCGCCATATTTTAAAGCCATGTTGTGGGCATGCATTAACCAGATCCTTGAACCTTTCCCAACATTGGAAGAATGTTTCATCTTCCTTTTGGAAAAAGTTCATGATTGCTCTCCTGAGGGTAATTGTCTTATGATGTGGGAAAAATTTCTTTATAAATTCCCTCTGCATATCATTCCATGTGCCAATGGATCTAGGACGCAGTGAATGTAACCACGTCTTGGTTTTTTCTTTCAAGAAAAATGGAAAGAGTTTCTGCCTAATAGTATCCTCAGATATATTAGGAAAGTATAAGGTGCCTATGATTTCATCGAACTCTTTCAGATGCAAATATGGTTCTTCAGACTCAAGCCCATGGAACTTAAGAAGGAGTTGGATAACCCCTGGCTTGATGTCTATATGTCCTGTATTCTCAGGAAAAATTATGCATGAGGGCGTACTCACCCCCGCCGGTTGTAAATAATCTCGTAAAGTACGAGGCGGGGGTGCCTGATGCACCTCATTCTCATCATGTACTTCCTCAACCCTTGGTTGGGGTAGTGCTTGAGGTTGATTTTCAGCCATAACGTCTTCTAACTCAGGAGAATTCAAGTGGTGTCTAGTCCTGCGATGGACAGTCAACCCCTCAACTAATCCTCTTTCAGTCACGAGACGTCGAGTGTTGTCGCGTGCCCAATGGGGCATAAAACACACTCAGCCCTCAAATTCTAACTTAAACCTAAAAAAGAAAATAAAAATCTAGGAAAAGGGAGGGTTGGAGAGAAGTTACCAAATCGGAGTTCCTAAGTTAAAAACCTGCAAAACAAACCAAAATAAGTTAGTTTTTAAGAGTAGAAAGTCCTAATTAAAAATAAACTAATTTCTAGGGAAAAGAAGAAATTCCAAAGAAAGAAGAATTAGAAAGAACTTACTAAATTAGAAGCTTCCTACAAAACAGAAAAATTGAGTTAGTTCTAAAAATCAGATAGAAGAAAGAATAGAAAGTTTCTAAAGTTAGGAAAAATTTCAAATAAGGAAAATAACTAAACTTCTAAACCTAGAATTAAAAATTTTTAAAAAGAAAATCTAATCCTAAAACTAATTAATTTCAGAAAAACGTAGCCGACAGTCCCCGACAACGGCGCCAAAAACTTGTTCACTCCCCAAGTGCAGGGTTGTGATGTAGTAATAACTCGGTAAGACCGAGGTCGAATCCCAAGGGACTGAAACTTGTACGTTATCTAAAATTAAATAGAACTAGAACTACACTAAGATGCACTCTAAATCAAATAGAATTTTAAGAAATAATGATGGAATATTTATCTAAAATTTAGGAGAAATCAGAGAAAAGGAAACTAGGGATTCAGAGGATCCACTTGTAGAGATCAGGGAGAACTTATGCTTGCATCAAAAATCATGAAAATTACTGAACTGCAGTTGATCTAGTTTTCAAGGAGATGAAAGGAAGATGAATTAGAATGGATTCCATCACCAAACCATGCCTAAAGACTATGGCAAACAACAGAATTAAACTAATTACCACCCAATCACATATATGAAAGTTAGGAAGGGTATCGTCATCCAACCATGCCCAGGAGACTATGGTGAACAACAGGACGTCCTGATGTCATAAACATGAAAAGAAAATAGAAATATTCAAAGCATCGCAGACCCATTGTAATTTCAGTCACAACAGACCATTAAGAACTAAAAATATTCCCATAATAATCAACTAAAATCAACGCCGATTCATGAATAAATAAATAAATTAAAACATAAATTAAAACCTCCCATCTCACTACAAGCTTCACCTCTTAGCCCTAGCTAAGAGGTTCAGCCTGCCATGAACGGGTTAAATCTCATAATAAAAGAAAAGAAAAGAAAATACTCTCTCCCTCACGTCTGCTTCAAGTCCCTGCCCGAGCCCCCACGTCTCTCTTTTTCTTCCTTCCTAGACCTGAATGAATGCTTTCCACGTCCAAAAACCTCCTTTTATAGCTGCTGGAAGGCTAGAGTCAGTGACAGAGTTGTAACAGGACACGGAATGCAATTTTCACAGCCAAGTTTGTTGCCTCGAAACATGCTACTTTCCTCGCTCAAATTCCAAAGAAACACCGTCCTTTAGTACTTTATTGGGTCCTCTACATGATAGACGGTTCAGATCTGCCATATGATCAAAGATGGTGGGCCAAAACTGTCCGGAAAAGTCAGTTTTCACGGATGTGCGAAACCTTTCGCACCATTTCACTGTTATGATCGGTGGGCCCCACAGAAGCATTTTCTGGAAAATTCACCCCGTCCATTGGATTCAGAATGAAATTTCAGTCAAGAATGAGTGATTTTGAACGTCCATTGACGTGGCCCAGAGAAGAAATCACAAAAGAATCAGTTTTGAACGTTGCAGGGCAGCCCTTTTGTGGCCTCTGTATCTCATACGTGTGTACGCATGGATGAAAAGTGTAAACATGGTCTTGTAGTGCTCGCGGCTGTCTACATGGTGGATAGTTTTTCACGTGTACGGTTAATTTATGGTCCTCAGGTCACGTATGAAGTTTCGAGCCGAACCGATATTGGAAACCCCGTGATCTTGCGTTCTGGATGCGTTTCAAGCCACTTGAGCTTCAATTTCTTAGTTTTCTCAGATTTCTGACCGTATATATCTGTCAATCTTGGTCCCCTGGAGTGTGTCCCTTGCCTTTGGTGTCATCAGATCGTTAAATCTCAACTTTTAACGTCCTTTTTCCATCCATGCTCATAAAATCACTTTGCCACACAAGAATGAGAAAACGAGCCATTAGACAACATTATATTCGTAAATCCAGACAATATCTGGGGTCTAATATGCAATATTTCACCCTCAACAAATTGCTAAGGATCAAATCCTTAAGAAATTAAAAGAAAATTAATTAAGTACTAAACCGAATTAATCAGTAGATTATCTTGAATCACTTTCTATATGAACTGTAAGACCCAAAACCAATAGAATCGCTAACCCAACATTACTTAAAAACGTAGGATCAATCTCAAAACCCAGTTGTTCTCAGGAGTATCACGAAACTCCGTATCGGATATGAACCGCGCGTTGAAAGTCTGATTACTGTGAAATTATACGGTTATGACCGCCTTACTGGGCTTGACAACCATCTCGAAAATCAAGTCCAAATAGTATCCGAAAATGCACAACTTGAGGCCGGAGCGAAGTGTGTGAGAAACTCGAATATCTTTAGAAAATAGACTCAAATTAAGTGATTTTGGCCATTCGTTTACAGGAAAAATATAAGGTTTCAGACCATCAGATTCTAACCCAACTACACTCTCGAATTAGGAAAGTTTCCCTATACAGATCAGTGTACTTGTCGCCTTGATCGAGCGACGATAGCCGTTGAATTGAAACAGGTCCTCCACGGTCGATCCGTAAATCCGATCGAACTAAAAACTTAACCTGACACAGATTCATTGTCAGGAAACTTTTTCTAGACCATATGCAGAAAATGGGCCTCCAAATGAGCTTCGTTGGATCGAAACAGTGACTCTTTGGCTATAACTTAAGTATACCATAGCCCTGGGGCCATTTACACCAGTTTTGGGCCTATATAAGGCCTAAACCCACCCCTCTCATTCCATATGAATTTTTAAACCTTAGGAGAGAGGAAAGAGAAAGAGAAGGAAAGAGTGAGGAGGAAAGAGAGAGTGAGAGATCGTTTTTGAGATTCGATCCCACTGCTCTATGTGTCAAATCATCTTACTTGTATCGCTACACCAGCGATTTTGACTCCATTTTTGGGTAAGGAATCCTAACCCTAATCTGTTTTAGGTATCCAAATAGGTAGATCGGTGAAATAGCTAACCTATTTCATGTTATAGGTAGCTGTTGTGCCGTAGACAAAGACGTTGTGTTCAAACTGAGCTCGATACGAGTGTACCGACGAAAGGTGCGGACTATAAACGTTTTGGTTACAGTTTTCAAGGCTTTCAATGTCAGTTAATGATTTATGACTGACTTGATTGCTGTCACATGTGCCTAGATGCGATGTTTTTCGTATATTACACATATATACGAACTATGTTGGTTTTAATACATTCCATGTGTTTGTTGAAATGTTTAAATGAATATGGAATTATAATTTATACTTGTCATGATTATTGATTGAGAATATATGATTGTAGTATGTGTGGCAAATCCTTTGTGAAAGGATTTGCTATAGTATATGTTATGACTACTTTATTACATGTATGTTGTTGTGTAGTCGAAGTGTTTGATAAAATGCCTGAATGAGAAAATGCTTATTGAAATGCATTTAATGAGGGCATTGAGATGAGATTCTCAATAATTTTATCTATAGTTACAGTTTCTTTCATATAATCTATCTCGCTATTACGTGATTTATGGATGAATGTCTATGTATGATAACATGAGCACTATGTGTTTGTTAAAATGCCCAAATGAGATTTATATTTGAATTGATTGTCACATGCTGTTTTGACTATCACACATGAATGCCTATTGTGTTTGAATATGATTGAGACAACTGCGTAGTCCAGGCAATCGGTAATGGTTTTTAAATTAGTGGCCAAGGTCAATTTCCTTCACAAGATACGTTCGATGAATCCAATACGTACGTTGTTTGTCGACAGTGGTTAGGCCACGTGAAGATCTTATGCGCTCCATGTCGATTAAGTCAACGTGCGCTCGCACCAGTCGATCTTGTCCAAGTAACCCGATTGGCCTAATGTATGTTAACCATGTATGGACGCTACTACTTGAATCTAAGGTACCACTTACCAATGTAAATCCCGTTTCAACCTTGATACCACGATTCGCTAAGACTCATGAGCCGGGCATGGTGGTATGGGACACCGTGATCGAACTGTCGACCTACCCTGGGGTGATGAGCCTCCCCGTAGTGACCAATACTGAGCAACCCAAACTCGTGAGCCGAATATAGTGGTATGTGACGCTGTATTTGAGCTGTCGTCTTACGCTAAGGTGACTAGCCTTTCCCGTAGTGACCTCGAGTATAAAATAGGCCTATGATCAGGTGATGAGAATTAAGCCTACTTTGAGGTGATGAGCCTCCCGTAGCAAACTTAGTGTAAACTGTAACGCCCTGAAAATCGGAGGTCTAACAGAAGCTCAACTTCTGAGTTCTAACGCATCACTTATGCAATATAGACAATGATGATTGAATGTTATTCATATTAGTGCATTAAACATGAGTGGGATTATACTAAAACAGCATATCATACTCCAGAGACAGTTAAATTTACAAGCAAAAGACTGTGATAGATATATAAAATATATAAACTGTCGTAAGTCTCCAGAGTGTGAACATGTTACAAGGTTAAATACATACATGTATACTCCAAAAAAAGGACAAAATGAATATACATGGGTGTTCCAAAAGTGTAAAATAAAAAGCGTAATGGCATCTAATTAGCATCCTTGTAACCCTGTCGATTAGAACATGGTCTACACAAATCCGCCTGATAGCTGCATATAGGAGAAACCCTCCTCATCATCAAAACAGTTCAGCTCTGCCTCATATACATCGTCATCATCTGAAACTAAAACAGGGCCTGGTGGGTGTTTAAAATATCATCCCGTAACGTGGAAGTGAGTGATCAACTCAGTGGAACAATAAAGTAAAGGTTAACATGTTATCAATTCAGCCAAGCAGTAATGATAACGCAATACAACAATTAGGTCCTAAGTACTCTTGTTAATGCAAGAATGATATGCGATAATGATGCCAACCACCCGAAAGTATTTTTTCTCGCCAAAGCACATGCAATGCGGTGCATGCTCATATTAGCCAATAATTAATTAGGTTTATTCATACAGAAGGATTGAGAAGCTAAGATACCTCCCTTTTGTCAATTTTCAAATAATGATCCATTTTAGGGTCGTCAGTCCTAATAAATCTCATACGATGTTACAGTTCTAGGCCACTACAAAGGGCTCATCACCTGATCAGTGTAGGTCTAGTTCGTACTCAAGTTGCTACGGAAAGGCTCGTCGCCTTGACGCAGTCTCAGAGTATACTCGAGGTCACAACCGCCCACACCCTACCAACTGGCAGTCTATTTTCGAAGGCTCGTCACTAACCCGATTGGGGACCACAGCCAGGCTATGCAAGGGTAGGCCGACAGATCGTATACAGTGTCACATAGCACTGTATTTGGTTCAAGAGTTTGGGTTGCTCACTGGACACTATAGGGAAGCTCGTCACCCCAGCATAGGCCGATAGCTCGACCACGGTGTCCCATACCATCATGTTCAGCTCATGAATCTTAGCGAATCGAGGTACCAAGGTTGAACGGGTTTTCACTGGTGAGTTTGGTACCTTAGAGTCAAGCAGTAACAACCATACATGGTGAAATACATTAAGCAATTCGGGTTACTTAATAAGCTCGACTGGTATGAGCGTACGACGAGCAGATCGACATGGAGTGCTAACCATTGTCGACAATCATCGTACGACTCGGATTCACCGAGCGCATCAAATGTGGTGAGACTAGCTCGGCCACTCAAATAAGAATTGTTACCGATTACCTGGACTGCATCGTAATCCCAATCACAGTCAAATGCAATAGGCATTTGTATGCACTAGTTAAGATAGCATGTAGCAGCCAATTTACATAGGAATCTCATTTAAGTATTTCAATAAACACATAGAGTACATGTTAACATACATAGACATTCACCCATATATCACGTAGCAACGAGGTAGATTACATGAAGGAAACTGTACTTATAAATAATGTAATCGAGAATCCTATCTTAATACCCTCATTAAACACATTTCATTAAGCATTTTCTCATTCAAGCATTTTATCAAACACTTAGAATACACGTATTAACATACATGTAATAAAATAGTTATAACTTGTATTATGGAAAATCATTTCACATAGGAATTACCACATGCACAACAATTATGTATTTACGATCAATAATCATGGCAAACATAAATCCATATTCCATATTCATTCGAACATTTTCACAAACACATAGGATGCATTATAAATCAACATAGCCTATATTTATATGTAACATACGAAAAACCTTGAATCTAAGAACATGTGATAGCAATCAAGTCAGTCACAAATCATTACTGACATTGAAGGCCTTGAAAACCATAACCTAAACATATATAGACTACACCTTATGCCGGTAGACTCGTAACGAACTCAGTTCGTTCTCTAACTCGTCTTCTACGGCACAATTGCAACCTACAGTATGAAATAGATTAGCTATTTCATCTTATACTCTATTTGAATCCCTAAGACGGATTAGGGTTAGGATTTCTCATTCAAGAATGGAATCAGAAACATCAGAATATTGATATAGAAGTAGTAGTAAAGTATGTGAAATGGTAGGGAAGAATCCCAAGAACTCTCTCCTGCTTTCTCTCTCACTTTCTCTCTCTTTCCTTCTCTCTTTGTTCTTTTCTCTCTCCTAGGGTTGTAAATTCGTATGGAATGAGAGAGAAAGAGAGAGAGGGTTTAAGGCCCTTATATAGGCCCAGATCTAATGGGAATGGCCCCAGGGCTAAGGTATACTTAGGTTATAGCCAAATACATACCATTTCGGTCCAACGGAGCTGTTCTGGAGGCCTCTTTTCTACATGCGGTTGGAATTAAGCTCCTTGACCATGAATTTAGGTCAGGCTAAGTTTTTGGCAGGATCGAGTTTACAGATCAGCTGCGGCGGACCCGTTTCAGTTCAACGGTCACTGGTACTCGTTCAGGGCCACAAGTACACTGACATGTTTTGAAAATTTTTCCTGATCTGAGGGTATAATTAGGTTAGATTCTGATGGTCTGAATCCTTAGATTTGGCCCACAAGCGAACCAACTCAATTCACTTAAGTTTCAGCTCATTTCATAATGATATTCGCATTTCTTACACACTTCGCTCCGGGCTCAAGTTGTGCATTTCTGGATATCTTTAGGACTTGATTTTCAAAATATTTGTCGAGTCTAACAAGGCGGTCATAACTGTATAATTTCGGAGTAATCGGACTTTTGACGTGTGATCCAGGTCCGATACGAAGTTTCAAGATGCTCCCGAGAGCAATTGGGTTTAAAGATTAATCCTAGGTTTCTAGGTAATGTTGGGTTAACGATTCTACTCATTTTTCATATTACAGATCATATTTAAAATAATTCAAGCTAAATCTATCGATTGTTTCATTCAGTACTGAACCAAATTCAGCCCTAATTATGATAAAATAAGGTCCTAGGGTAATTCTATGCCCCTTTTTGGGACTTCTAGTTAGTATATTATTTTAATTATTTTTTTAGTAGTTCTTCATTAATTTTACTTCATCTACACCAAATTTCATGAGATTTCATATTGTAAAAAAATTTTAAAAATTCCAGAAGCAGCAGTTGTCCAACGAATAATTTTCAGAGAGTTATCACAAAAACCTACTTTTAACTATATTAAATATTTTATTATATTTTTTAATTATTTTTATATGAAACTATACTCCTTTAGCTTCAATCTAGATATTAAATCACCTAAATTGAAGTTATAACAAGGAAGATATGACTTTTTGAAGTCGGATGACACGTGCAGAAAAAACGTAGGGCCCGGCGAGGCCTCGCTGATCCGGTGATTCCATCGCCGACCGCTGGACATCGGGGCGATGGCCTCCCCCCCCTGTGGGGTGCCGAAAACGTAGGGCCCGGCGAGGCCTCGCTGATCCGGTGATTCCATCGCCGACCGCTGGACATCGGGGCGATGGCCTCCCCCCCCTGTGGGGTGCCGAAAAAGTGTAGGACCCACCTACGGTCCCCCCGATTTATGTCGTTTGGCCCTTCGAGTCCGTTTGATGTGGTTTCGCCGATCCGATACTTGAAATGGGTGCATCTTTCAATTTGGAATGTGTCACATGATGTGCAATATATGATTTTGGGGTAGGAAAAGCTAATCTATCTAAATAAACTATTATATCATGATATTACAAAAAGGTTAATGGTCAAAAGCCCATTTTACTTATTTGTTTACTATTTATAGTAAATTTTAATTTCATTATTGTTCTTCATCATCTAAACCTTAGGATTTTTATCTAATATGAAAGTACTTAGAAAATTTTGAAGAATAAGGTGGTGAAAGGTGAGATTTTGAAGGAAATGGGTTGAAAAGTGATTCTAGACTTTTGGGATTGAGTTCTGAGAGGTCAGTATGGTGTTGTGGTCGACTCGTTGCCTAAGGACATCTGTTTTCAATTTTGCCAAAGTCCGGGATGTTACAATCTACCCTCCTTAAAAATAAATTTTGTCCTCGAAATTGCCTAAGGCGAATACATAAAGATTTAATTATTTCATTTGCCTAAGTTTTATTGATTTCAAATTGATATGCGTGGTAGGTGTATACTTTTTATGCTAGTCTGGTACGTTTTATCTATCCCCCTTAAAAGTTTCTACCTTTGAGGTTTGAAGAAAAATGTCCAAATCATTATTATCGTGCTAAGTGTTGGATGATAACGTTTACCTAAGGGTGGTATAATTTACCCTTTTTTATTGAGCTAATACGGAAAGACAGTTGTGGTAGGCTCAAATCCGATACGTCAATTGTCCACCTGACCAAGGCAGACAATGTTGTATCCCTCCCTAATGCTAATGGATCCTGGTCTTCTGCTCGGTCAAAGCAGTGAGTCCTTTGAAAATCACTCAGGATTGAGAATTGGGTCAGGCCGCGAATGTTTCGTAATTGTACATTTCAATAACTCCGTAGTTGAAAGGGCCTAGCTATATGCCCTAGAGGGGGAGTGAATAGGATAATGCCAAATAAAACTAATAACAACAGAATAATAAAAGATTTAAAGCACAATGCTGAATATAAAACAATCACAATAGCCTAAAATAAAGAGATTGATACTTTATCAGTTCTAAGGACAACCTTATACTAAAAACCAGAGGTTTAAGGTAGGACAACCTTATTTCTAGAACGTCCTTAGTATCACAAACCAAAGAGGAATAATAAGTAATGAAATCAAAATAACTTGCGGAAAATAAATCCTAAGTTATTACAACATTCATCCACACTTGCTTGAAGTGATTACAACATTCATCAACAACACAAACCACAAAACTGAATGAATAAAGGAATGAAAGAATAATGCACATCCACAACACAACGATATATAGTGGTTCGCCTGTATGTACACCAACTGTTATCCAACAGCCACACAGATTGCTACTCCACTCCTAATATCCTCACACAAGGGATATTAGCATGCACTATCAAAATAGGTTTCACAGGTTCACCTAAAACCTTCACAATTGTGTCTTTGATCTCGGGCTTACACAATCCAAAAACCCCACAATCTGAGTTTTCTGGCTCTCCTCAGATAACCACTACAATGAGATTTTTCTGGCGAATCTCAAACAAAAACCAGAGAAAGTAAATTACAAAACATGTAAAATACTTGAATGACCTTTTGAAGAAGCCCTGTAGAACCAATCGGAGTAGAAGTTCGATTCGACGTTCAAAGTCCAATACTCACTTTAAGAATGGTTCTAAGTCTAATTGATTTTAGATCAAACGGGCTACATCTATTTGATTTTGAATCCAAGAAGAAGGAATATCAGAAATTCCTCTTTTCTAATAAGATTGGAATGTAGATCAAAATCAAATAAGAATAAGCTAGCAAAATGAATATTAAAAAAGCACGATGTAGCTTAAAATAAAAATAAACTTATCTCAGAGAATAGCCTAAAGAATGCTTGAATAGAATTGATTTGAAGTACTAAAACTCTGAAGTTCGTGCTCAATTTATAGACTGAAAAATCTCGTCTACTACTGGTCTTAGGATCCTAGGACTGGTCGTAGCTCCAAACATTTTTGAAAGATTTTCACGGGATTTGATTTTCAGTTCCACGACCGGTCCTAGGTGGTCTACGACTGGTCATGGGCCATCTACGACTAGTCGTGGGACACATACGACCGGTCGTAGGACCCTAAAAATGGTTGCTGGAGTTTGAGTCGTAGGGATACGACCGGTCGAAGAATGAGTTGTAGAACTCATAGGACTGGTCGTAGGATGTCCAGGACTGGTCGTAGGACAACTAGAAAGATCCAAAAATCTTCAACTACCTAGGACTGGTCCTGAAAAACTTAAGACTGGTCGTAGCAAAGTGTCACGCCCCAGACTCGGTAACCGGAATCACAAGGGACCCGATGGCCGGTTCTAGCCGTAACAGCCTCCATAGTACCCCATTCTTGGCTCCTGAGGCAGGTTCCAATCCTGGGATCTTATAAGGAGGATTTTCATTACAGTATAATCATTATCAATATGAGCATACCCAAGATCACAGCAAATACATCTGAGAATAACAAAGGAACACATCACAAAATTCACTAAGAATTTAAACTTTTACAATCATCCATAAGGTCCAAAAGGACATACATGAGATAAAAGGAGAAGAGGGAAAGGTCGGCAACATTGGAGTCCTCAAAAGCTCCGCTCTACTCTACGTGCTGCTGCTACGATGCCTGCCTAGAATCTCCTGGACGCATCAATCGTGCATAAGCTTATAGAAGCTTAGAGGGTGGTAAAAGTGTGTGACAATGGTGCATAGAAGAATAGTAGGAGATGCAAGAAGTGAAATGTGCTCAATAAAAAATTCACTAACCTTACCAAGGCTTATCATGAATATGATGTAATGAGTACTGGATGTTAAACCAAGGTAATGCATGAAGGGGGCTTGTACAACCAATGCTAATGCGATGCAAGTAATGCCAGTGCTCATATCCAAATCATAAGTCAAATACATTTTCAATCATAAGGAAATCACCGGGGTCCATTACACTGCTGAATGACTATCGCTCTACAGACCCCGTACAGTCAAACGAGCATAAGAGACCTCACTACCCACCTGTGGACAACCAATCACCAACAAGGCCTGACGGTAACGGACCCATTTACGAGCTGGTCAGACTCAGCCTAGCATTGCCCACTACACACCAGGCAGGTAAGGCCACACCCCTATCTAACCGACTACACGACAGTGGGAGTCGCAGCCTAACGGTATAAGGCCCTCGTACGCTCATGTATTCCATCCGGTCACGGTGTTGGAGCAGATCCTTGGTACTATGGAAGTTTTAAAAATTTCACCCATGGACATCGTATGCACCCGGTATGCTCAACTAATATTTTCGGTGTCCACACATACGACCATCTACGAATATCCCTGTGGAGGTAAGGCCCTGATGAAGTAAGGGCTGATATCCACATATTATGCAATGCCAGATGCATGAATCACACAATCACCCATGCATCAATCCCAAGCATTCATCTTTCATGGAGATACCAACATGTCCTACACAATGCCACAACCATGGCGAATCATTCCTCAACCAAGCATGCATATGATGTGTATGGGAGTGGGCCATGAAGATGAATAGGGGTGCCAATACGGTGGAGATGAACTCTCTACCTAACCATGAAGGGTCTAGGTACTTAACTAATTCCTCATAAGGAATACAACCTCTAGTGGGGGCCCATATACCTGGGGTAGCCCACAAGACTAAGGAGAACAATGGTATGGGCCTAAATAGTGAGATGGCTTAGCAAGGTTCTATGGTGAGCCTTTAACCACCCATAGAAGCCCATGTGCCTACCTTAAGGCCACCAACGTGGACATCCAACCAAAATTGGTCCCTAAGAGGTAGCCCATCTCTAATTGATCATGAATCAAGGACCAAGGCCCATGCAACATCAAAAATAAGAAATGAACAGCCATAATTATACCACAACACTCATGTTGGGCTTCAGAAAGGGCGGCCCATGGCCTACCCAAAATATGGGTTCAAGGGGAACACACATAACCCAACTCATATATACCACTATGGGCCCATAAGGGAAAGGTTAGGGCCCAACATAACGGCCACTAATCCCATATATTATGGTGGCCTAGTGGGCGGCCCATTGCTCAAACCACATGGGCAATGTTATGCTCTTAGTCAAGTAAGTTGGGCCTACAACTCGGCCCAAGTATAAATTTGACTTGATGAGCAATCAAGGGCCCATCCACTTGTGCAATCTGGCCCACTAACCTAACATAATAGTATAGTAAAATGGCCCAATAGTTCAATGGGTCTATCTGGAAAGTTCCAACCTAATTGGGCCTAAAGAGTTCAACAACTAGCTACATTCATGGACCCAATTAAATTTAACTGTGGTGGGCCTCAAAAGTGCATTTATTAAGCCCAAAATTTAAGAAAACTAAAGGTATAAGTTATATCCTCTAATACCTTCATAAATGTGGTGGGCCTCACTCCTCAAAATTTCAGCCCAAGTCCAAGCATAATTATAACATGTTGTTGTCCTAAATTTGGGCACTCCATTGAAGTGGACCCAAGGCCTCTAAAACTCTAGAAATTGAGGACCATGGCCCTCCATCATGTATACAATGAGAGGAAACCCAAAAATATGGCCCACCATCAAGAGAAATATTTTTGAATTTTGATTTTTATCAAGCAGATTGCTGGACTGCACAACAGAAAAATTGGGAATCCAGCCATCTTGGACCATTTTTTTAGATGCCCTAAAGGGGTCATTTGAGGCTGAAATTTTACAGAGTGATACTTCCATATGTGGGCCACACCTCCACAAAATTTCAGAATTTTTAGATATTTATAAGTATTTTAATTAGTTTAAACAAAACAGACTGTCTATGAAATCAGACAGACCTGAATGTCCCAACGTGGTGGGCCAATTCAGCCCTTGCCACGGTGTGTACAGGGGTCCATTGGCCCTGAAATTTGATAGGTGGGTCTTAACATGAGTAGATCACATCCCTACAAAATTTTAGAATTTTTAGACACCTATAAATGTTTTAATTCATTTAGATAAATCAATCTATTATAAAAATCAGACTGATCTGGATACTATATTATAGTGGGCCAGTCCAGCCACCACTATGGTACGTACAGGTGTCCATTGGCTCCCAAATTTTGTAGGTGGGTCCTACCTTGAGTAGGCCACCCCTGAATAAATTTTTATAATTTTTAAACACCCATATATATTTTAATAAATTTTAGAAATCCAACTATCCATGGTGAAATGTTGCTGGAATAGTGTAGAAAATCCAGACTATCCACCTCACTTGTACCATACCTTTGGGACCTCAATCAAGGTCAGATAGAGCTGAAATTTGGGAAACATCAAGATGAGATCCCCACCTTTTAGAAAAGTATATTTGATGGGTATGAATAGTCCCCCAAACAGTCCCAAAATCTGGTCCAAAAACAACCAGAAATTATCCAGAAATTTCTGGACAGCAACATGTATTTAGATAAAATTTATTATATAGGTTAAATAAAATGGAAAACACATTAATGAAGGATGGTGTGGCCTTCCTTAGTGGGCCCCACAAATGTCTATGTCATAATCTAAAGCCAACACACCTTGCATGCATCATTAAGGTAGCAAGTAGGACACCCAAAATCAAACAATGGGCAGTTTGAGCATCCCACCTTGTTGAAATTTATGGATGTCCTAGGCCCACCAAATGAGCCACACACATCAGGAAATAAAATGAGAAAAAAAGAGAGATAGAAGGACAATTCGGCCATAAGAAAAGGGCTCCACAACTATTAAGCCCTCCCTAGATCAATCACACCCATACATCATACATAGATTTACATTTATAACATGAATCTTACACATGTATGGCTTATAATTAAAATGCATGGTGAGGATGCCATCCCCACCATGGTTATAAGGTCTAGATGACCCAAACATAATATGATATGAAAGAAAATGGTCATGATGGGGCCCATAGAGAAAGGCCCCATGCATAGATCATGCATGCATAAGATAGGCCATTAGGCCACAACCATGGGATTGTGTGGGATCTTCACCATTGATTGGTGGGTCTTACACTTCCACCATGAAAAAAAGAAAACATCAAGGCTATAGAAAATAGATTTTTACATCTAAAGGGGCACCCACCTCAAAGATGACCACCAAACTTTCACACTAAGGTCCTTTAACACCAAGGGAGATGGATCAATGGTGGAGATGAGGTTTCAAGGGTTAGATGGTGGGGGATTAAGAAGGAAGGTGGCTGAAAAAATGGGAAAAATGGGCTGGAGAAATGGAGAAAAATTGCTAGAGAAGAAGAGAAGAGAGAGAGAAATGAGAGGGAAAGAGAGGGAAAATCTTTTTAAAGAAAGTAATCATTAACCTATGGTGATATAAACAATGTTGCTAGGGTATGTTAGGTGTGGGTGGTGTATGAGGTCTTGGTAGTGTGAGTTATGGAGATTTAGGTGGTGTGTGTAGTGTGTGTTGGAACTTGTGTAAAAGAGGGAGTGTGGGCCACATGCACCACTCCAAGGTGGGCCACATGATCGAAATCAAGGGCCATAGAATGAAACGTACACAACTTATGATCCACATATCGGATGGACGCACAAGACGCGGCGTTGGAACCGCGGCAACAATGCGGTCGCAATGGCATAGGTCTCAGCTCGATCCGAGTCAGGTCTACTTAATCAGACTCTAGGATGACAGTAACACTATCTGAGGGTCGCAGGTCGTCAGAATTCGACCGGTAGAACTACGAGACCACAAGAAATGAAATGCACACTCTCACACAGGCATGCACATATGTGAACTTGGGTCGGGTCTCACACAAAGCTAGGACTGGTCTTAAAGTTCCTAGGACTGGTCTTAGAACACTCCAAACAAGCATATAAAAATATATGAGTTATGTATCCGGAATGACCTATAGTAAAGCTCATCCTAAGGTCAATCTAAGGTCAAACAAACCTTAAAAGTGAGATGGACATTGAAAGTCTGTACACTCAGATGACCCTTAAGAGAAGCTTGTGAATATTCAAAACTTGTAGTAGGCCTTCATGAGCTTGATCTTGACTTGACAAAGTCTTCTAGTAAACTTAAACTTGATCAAATCTTGAACATGCAAACTTGAATACTTCTATTCTTGATTTCTTCATCCAACACTTGAAAACTTTCTTCATTTAAGATCTTGTCTTGAAATGCGATGTCTTGATATGTCTTGATTGCAATGACTTGTCTTTAAACATAAAACACAAGATATACAAGACATAGATATAGGTTTTTGCACCACAAAATTTGACAACTAAACGGATATGAAATCATAGCACTTACAATCTCCCCCTTTGTCAAATTTGTGACAAAACACATAGCATCAGAGATAATAAGGAATGATAAGTCATGAAATCACAAAATACTCTACTCCCCCTGAGTAATACGAGTATTGCTCATATAATCAATACATAACATGAAAACCTCAAAACTTCAATCCACATATCCATCAATCAACATATCCTTCTCAATCAATACAAATAAATTTACTCCCTCTATCCGTATTACTCCCCTTTTAGCAATGCTTACTACTCCCCCTTTTTGTCACAAAATGACAAGGGAAAGGAACAATAGAGAGGAGAATATAGAGAGCAAATAATGAGAAGGTGATATGAAAGGACATAAAATAAACCTTAAGCATCAAGTCATAATCCATACTACATATCCAAAATAAAATGTTATGAAACTAGAATCCATAATACATATCCAGAGTAAAAGAAATGTTATACTATTCAGAAGATAATTCACTTAATCTGATCCAGAGGAGGGAGCATGAATAGATGGATCAATCTGGTGTAAGCCCTTATTTATGCGACGAAGATATTTTCACATGTACTTGAATCTCATGTCATGGGCTATATTCATATTATAAAGTTTTTCCTCCAATGCACGAAGGCGTGCATCAAAACCAGAAGGATCATAATCTGGATCATTAGGTGAATCAGTTTCTATATCATCAAATAAGTCATCCATATTAACATCTTTATGTGGAAGATCGCCAGCTTCCTCTTCATTTCCAGCAACACCACCATCACCACCAACACCACTAACACCAGCTTCATCAAATTGGCCAGGGAGAAGTTCCAATTTCATCTTATTAAGATTGGCATTGTTGAAAATGAGATGAAGAATTGATGCCTCATTAACAGGTTTATCGACAAGCATGTGAGTGACTAAAACATTCATAAGATAATCGAATGGAATATCACTATGATCCGCATGGAAACGAAATTGTATAATGGAATGACAAATCAAAGAAGGAAGACAGACCTTGGTTCCAGAAGCAATAAAATGCAACACACGAATCATGAAAGAAGTTAACTCAGTTTTATTACCGGACTGAGGATATACATTGAAAATGAAGAAATGATGTAATATTCTGTATTTGGGTAATAGATACTTTGCAGGGAGCGCATTCCCTTTGTGAGTCCAATGCACATCAATTTTGCATAAATCTCTGGTTAACATGCATTTTTTCGATTCTAAAGGTTTGTCATATAAAGTATGAATCGGTATTCCTTCATCATTAACAGGTATATCCATAATACCTGATATTAAATAACGGTCTACTTCAAATTTTCCTTCTCAAGTAGCGATTGAAAATGTTAAATTATCAACGAAAAAATCTGAAATTCATGCAACCATTGATTGAGCAATGAACTGGTATGCAGACCCATCCCAAAATAAGATGTTAGTCCAGCCTACAGATTCAAGAAGGGGAATGATACCATATGGAGCAATGTGATTTAGATCAGCGGTATGCTCAACGATAATGTTACGGGCACATAAATCCTGTACATCTTGAGTATCATCTTCAGGTGACCGAAGGTGCCGTTTAGTTATTGGTCCAGATCTGGATGAAGATGGACCACGGGATGTTTTCTTTTTTCCTCTAGCATCCATGTTCAAAAAGATATACAAAAAACAAGCAAGATGCACAAATGAAAGATGGGTTTTCTCTAGATCAGCAAATAAAGAGGAAACCTTTGAAAAACTCAACAAGGGATGAAATCAAGCTATATTATGAACAAATCAAAGCATAAAGATCATGAATCTTTAAGAAAAATGATGAAATAGGACTTACCTTGAAGAAAAACTAAAAATTCTATGACTGGTCGAGCTACGACTCGTCGTAAGTGGGTGTGGAAATGAAGAAGAAGGGGATTTTTTCCAAATTATATGATGTTCACGAGATCCACGACCGGTCGAGTGTGGTTCACGATCGGTCGTAGCACGACTAGTCGTGTACAACCACGACCGGTCGAGCATCGACCAAAAATGCATTTTTAATGAAAAAATTTAAAATTTAAACAATTATAATATGAAATATAATACACTATGATGCATGCAAGTAAGAATATTCAATGTAAAATGCACATACCAAGATCAAATTTCAATTTATTAAACCTGCTTTTGTCGAACGGTTTAGTAAATATATCAGCAAGTTGAGTTTTGGTTGGTATATATTCTAATGAAATAACTTTTTCTTCAACCAACTTACGAAT
Source organism: Magnolia kwangsiensis (assembly GCA_037074715.1). Classification (NCBI taxonomy): domain Eukaryota; kingdom Viridiplantae; phylum Streptophyta; class Magnoliopsida; order Magnoliales; family Magnoliaceae; genus Magnolia; species Magnolia kwangsiensis. The sequence continues at coordinate 64,794,512 of CM073588.1, forward strand.
GTAATGATACCTAATATCAATATGCTTAGTACGTGAATGTTGGATTAGGTTTTTGAAAATGTTTATAGCACTGGAATTATCACAATGTAAGATCATTGAATCTTGATTAATTTCATAATCGCTAAGCATGCGTTTCATCTAAACTAGTTGAGTACATGCATATCCAGCTGCAATATATTCAGCCTCAGCAGTAGAGAGCGATATTGAGCTTTGCTTCTTGCTGAACCAAGAAACTAAGTAATTTTCAATGTAAAAACAACCACCACTGGTTGATTTTCTATCATCAATATTTTCGGCCCAATCAGCATCTGAATACTCGGCTAATTGAACATTAGTATCAAAAGGATACCAAAGTCCTAAATTTATAGAACTTGCGACATATCTAATAATCTGTTTAACAGCAGTAAGATGTGATTCCTTAGGATTAGATTGATATCTCGCACAAATACCAACACTAAATGCGATATCAGGTCTACTAGCAGTAAGATATAACAAACTACCAGTCATACTGCGATATAGTTTAGGATCTATATCTTTACCTGTAGAGTCTTTTGAGAGTCTTAATATTGTACTCATAGGAGTATCAAAGTTCTTACCATTCTCAAAGCCAAACCTTTTAACCAAGTTTGAAGCATATTTGGTCTGAGAAATGAAAATTCCATCAGGTTGTTGTTTTACTTGCAACCCTAGGAAATAGTTAAGTTTGCCAACCATGCTCATTTCGAACCTTGATTTCATTAACTCTGCAAACTCAGTAGACATGTTAGAATAAGTAGATCCATAAATAATATCATCAACATATATTTAAACCATCAAAATATCATTGTTATTCTTTTTAACAAAAAGCGTCTTATTGACACTACCTACTTGAAAGCTATGACTAAGTAAGAATTTAGTCAATTTTTCATACCATGCCCTGGGTGCTTGTTTTAGACCATAGATAGCCTTTTTGAGACGAAATACATGGTCAGATAATTAGGGTCTTCAAACCTGAAGGTTGTTCAACATACACTTCTTCATGTAAATCGCCATTCAAGAAAGCACTCTTTACATCCATCTAATAGATTTTAAATTTTCTAAAACATGTGATGGAAATAAAAAGTCTGATTGATTCAAGGCGAGCGACTGGAGCAAAGGTTTCATCGTAATCGATGCCTTGAATCTGAGTGTACCCTTGTATAACCAGTCTAGCCTTGTTTCGTATAATATTTCCGAGTTCATCAGACTTATTTTTAAAGATCCACTTTGTTCCAATAATATTTTTATCTTTAGCTTTAGGAACAAGATACTAGACATCATTACGAACAAATTGATTAAGTTCATCCTGCATAGTAACTATCCAATTTTTGTCAGAAAGTGCTTCTTTTACGTTGACCGGTTCTATTTGGGATGTAAAATAAACATAATTACATATGTTCTCAAGTTGTTTGCGAGTACGAACTCCAGTGAGAGAATTTCCAAGTATTTGATTGGTTGGATGATCTTTAACAATCCTTGGTTCAGATTCTTTTTGACTTGATGAGATATCTAGATTGTTAATAATAAGAGCTTCATCATCATCTGAACTTGGGGCTGGTGTATTCAAATGATCATCAATGACCACATTGATGGACTCTTGAATCACACCAGTTCTCTTATTTAGAACCCTATAAGCTCGACTGTTCAAAGAATAACCAAGAAAAATTCTTTCATCACTCTTCGTATCAAACTTACCCAAATTTTTACGATCCCATAAAATATAACACTTGCTGCCAAAAACTCGAAAGTATTTGACAGTAGGTTTCTTTTCAAACCATAATTCATAAGCAGTTTTATTATCGGATTTACTAGTATAAATCCGATTAATAATATAACATGCGGTATTAACTACTTCAGCCCAAAGATTTCTAGAGAGCTTCATGCTATTCAACATAACATTAGCCATATCCTGAAGCACTCTATTTTTCCTTTCAACTATACCATTTTATTGCAGTGTTTTGGGCGCTGAGAATTCATTTGATATTCCCTGATCGCTACAGAATTTCTCAAAACTATTGTTTTCGAATTCAGATCTATGATCACTACGGATCTTGCTAACATGAGAACTTTTCTCATTTTGGATTCGTTTGATGGCCTTTTTTTACTTCATCCAGGGTTTTAGTTTTATCTTTTAAGAATGATACCCAAGTGAATCTTGTATAGTCATCTACGATAACCAAGATGTATTTTTTGCCTCCTCGACTCTCCGATCTGGTAGGTCCAATAAGATCCATGTGGAGAAGCTCGAGTGGTCTAGATGTAGTGTTAGAGTTCACTTTCTTGTGAGAACTCCTAATCTGTTTGTCCAACTGGCATTCACCACATATTTTGTCTACTTTTTACAATTTAGGTAGACCTCTAATTAGTTCTCTTTTACTCAATCTAAATAAGTTCCAATAGTGTACATGTCCAAGGCATTTATGCCATAATTCAGTCTCATCGGTATGGACCATGTAATATGATTGAGTAGATGAGCTAGCATCACTAACGATGTAGCAGTTTTCAGAAGTTCTGCGACCAGTTAATATAACAGAACCCCTTTTATTAACTATCTCACAACCTTGATTAGAAAACTTTACACTATGGTTGTTATCACATATCTGAGAAATGCTTAATAGGTTGTGTTTTAAACCCTCAACATATAAGACATTCTTAAATAAGGGAAGGTTATAAAGTTGAACCGTACCTTGGCCAATAATCTTGCAATTGCTTCCATTACCAAATGTGACTGACCCGTCAGTCATATCTTTAAGATCGGTGAATAAAGCTTTGTCACCTGTCATATGCCTGGAGCAACCACTATCTAGGTCTTGTTGCTTTGAAAGCAGTGTGGGTAACCAAGCTGGCAACTTTAGGAACCCATTTCATAACTGTTTTGGGTTTAGGAGTATAGATGGTCTTTTTCTGTCTATTGTTGCAGGAACGACCTATAGAGTTCGACTTTAATAGCTCCTTGAGAAGATCAATAGTTTTTTCAGCTAATTGATTTCGGTTTTTAAAATTAAAGTTGACATGGCCACCTTTAGGTTTTTGGAAAGACCTAGAATTTTTGTAAAAACCTTGATAGGTATTCTTTTCTTTTGAGGTCGAAGACTCTCCTTTAACAAATTTAGGAGTAATGTTCTTTTGTTTAGAAGATGTATTTTTATCATGGCCCAACCCGGATCGATCGCCACATTTTCTTGATCTGAACAATAATTTTTTCAATTTTAGATCACCTTGGGCATATCTCCATGTGTCTTTCAAACTCAAAAGAGAAGCTACCTCATTTTTGAGTTTCTCTTTTTCGGATTTCAAATCTTCAATTTGAGAGGTTTTGAAATCTAAATCATTTTTGGTTTTTTTCAAAAGAATCAGAAATATGAGACTTTTCTAAGACAAGAGACTCATAATCTTCCTTAAACTTAGAAAATTTTTCTTTTTGTAATTTAAGCTTGACAGCAATTTTACAACTCTCTTTATAAAGGGCATTATAAGCATCTTGAAGATCATCTTCATTATCACAATCACTATTTAGATTTTCTTCACTAGATATATCATCATGATCTGAATAGGTGATCTTGGCTAGAGTCATAAGGGCTTTAACACCATTCCCCGACTCGGTTTCAGAATCTTCTGATTTAGAAGAGGATTCAGAATCAGATGATTCATCCCAAGTAGCCATCATGCTTTTTCTTCTCGATTTGTCCTTTTTAGGACATTTGTTAGATAAGTGCCCATACTCTTGACAGTTGTAACATTGACTATCTTTCAAGGATTTATGAGTTCTAGGTTTAGATCGTCTCTTATCATTTGATTTTTGAAAATCAACCTTTTTCTTATTTTTGAAAATTTTGTAAAACCTTTTTGCTAAAAGTGCCATATCATCTTCGGTATTTTCTGAATCCGAAGTGCTCTCTTGAGAAATATTTTTAGATAATTTGAGAGCTATTGATTTTCCTTTAGGAGCCTTAAAGGATAACTCATATGTTTGAAGTGAACCAACTAATTCCTCAACCCTCATGGTATCTATATCACGAAGTTCCTGAATCGCGGTCACTTTAGAATTGAACCGTTCAGGAAGTGAACGTAGTATTTTTACGCACACTTTACTTTCAGGGATTCTATCACCAAGACTCCACATAGAGTTCACAATGTCATTCAAACTAGTGTAGAGGTCCATAAACATCTCATTCTCCTCCATATGAATTTCTTCAAATTTAGTTTTGAGGAGTTGGACTTTAGATTTCTTGACAATAGATGTACCCTCGTGTGTCATTTCTAATATATCCCATGCTTGTTTTGCATTTTCACAAGAGATGATTCTTTTGAATTCATCTGGTGATAATGCACAAGTAATTGCATTTAGTGCTTTTCCATTTGCACTACTTTCATTTTTCTAAAGTGTGGTCCAAAGTGAATAAGCCGTTACTTTCATAGATTTTGAACCATCGCCATTAGTTACTTCAGTGATAGGAGGGTTCCATTCATTCACTGTGGCAAGCCACACACTTTCATCCAAGGATTTGAGGAAGATTCTCATCCTGGCTTTTCAATAGGCATAGTTTGTGCCATTAAAGGGCGGTGGCCTAGTGACTGATAGACTATCAAAATTTGACATCTTAATATAGCTTAGATCGTTAGCTCAGGAAATAAATCCAATAAATAAACAATAAGCACGAGCTATTAGGCTCTGATACCACTTGAAAGGGCCTAGCTATATGACCTAGAGGGGGGGTGAATAGGGCAATGCCAAATAAAACTAATAACAACAGAATAATAAAAGATTTAAAGCACAATGCTAAATATAAAACAATCACAATAGCTTAAAATAAAGAGATTGATACTTTATCAGTTCTAAGGACAACCTCACACCAAAAACCAGAGGTTTAAGGTATGACAACCTTATTTCTAGAACGTCCTTAGTATCACAAACCAAAGAGGAATAATAAGTTATGAAATTAAAATAACTTGCAGAAAATAAATCCTAAGTTATTACAACATTTATCTACACTTGCTTGAAGTGATTACAACATTCATCCACAAACACAAACCACAAAACTGAATGAATAAAAGAATGAAAGAATAATGCACATCCACAACACAACGATATATAGTGGTTCGCCTGTGTGTACACCAACTGTTATCCAACAGCCACACAGATTGATACTCCACTCCTAATATCCTCACACAAGGGATATTTGTAACGCCCGTGAAAAATCCATACTTGGGTTCGAGTACCAACTCGACCCGAAATTGCGTAGAATTCATTCCTTTAGAAAATGTGACTAGGTTAGCTAGTGCAACGTTGGAATAGCTGGGAAATGGTCCCTGATCGCTTTAAATACGTTCTACGAGGCCCGAAGCGAGTGGAACCAAGGGTGCTATAATGCTCTAAAGCCTCGGATCAAACTCTAAGCCGGTTTGTTCTCGGGACCTCCTTGAAACTTTGTATTGGATCTAGACCGCGCGTCGGAAGTCCGATACCTCCTATCTTAGACCGTTAGGACCGTCTAGCTGGGCTTGACACTCATTCCAAAAATCAAGTCAAACCGATGATCACAGGCTATTTCATTGAGCCCGGACCGAAGAGAGTGTGAATAGGGACATAGTTGGAATTTCAAATTCAAATCTGGCACACAAATTTGACGCATCAGTATTAAGCATTCTGACCGTCAGAATACAGCCAAATTACACCCTTGGATCAGGAAAAATATCTATTATATATCACGAGACTTATAGGCCTGATCTTGGTGCGGTGACCGTTAAACTGAAACTGGGCCGCCACGTGCGATCTGGGAACCCAACCGGTCTGAAAACTGGATGTATGCTAGATCTAGTATGCATGAGCTTAAGTCCGACCGCATTTGGCCAGGGGACCTCCAGAAATGCCCTTTTGGATCGAAACGGCCCCGATTTGGTTAGGCACCAAGTAAACATTGTTCCCAAGCCTATTTTGGGAATGTTTTAGGCTATAAAAGGGGTTGAAACCCTCACTCCTCTCTCCCATCCGAATTTGAGAGAAGCCCTAGCTTGGGAGAGAGAAAAAGAGTGAGAGATTGTGAGAGAGTGGGAGAGTTCTTCCCGCCACTTGTGCTACGTGTTGCACATGCTTAAGCAACACTCCTCTACCGCTTTCCCGGCGATTCCACCGCAATCCTAGGTAAGTAAAAACCCTAAATAGATGTTGATTTGAGTTTTCCTTGTTTCCATAGCGATGTAGCTTATGGATCTTATGTATTAGGCTCCTTACTCGCCGTAGACGAAGCATATACACTCCGCTTCAATTCCCGAGTCTACAAGACACTAGGTGAGGATTTTAGACGCTTTGATTGACGGTTCCCAATGCTTTCAATGTCGTTTAATAGTAGATTCTTGACGGCATCGCCGTTTGACATGTACAAAATGCTCTCCGTTTCCCGTTTCGTAAGCTAACGAAGAATATGAGATTTAGGGCATTTTAGTCATTTGTAGGAAGTACTGTTTACATTCATATTTTGCTGATGTGATTGACATGGTTTGTTGTCGCATTAGGAAGTTAGGAATGCGTGCATAATTAGTTTGGCGAAGAGATTCGCCTAGTTGCACACTTTGGGTCGACATACTATATGTAGACTTAAGTGTGTAGTGTATGTGTTTGTATAAATGCTTGTATTAGTATGTATTGTATTAAATGATGTTATTTGATAGTTTGTGATTGATTTTTCAATTATTATGCTGACCTAAATGATTTTCTACATGTTGACAAAATGCATGATTTCATTACATGCATGGAATATATGTGCTTGAGGATTTGCTTAAGTTGAATATGCATGGGAAGTATGCCTTGAAGATTTGCTTAAGTTGAATGCTATAACATGTGCTAACATGCTCACATGATGTATTTCAATTCCAATACCTTCTTATAGTGTTAATGTAATTCCATAGATGTGTGGGACTTGACTTAGTCCAGGCAGTCGGTAACCGAGCGAATTCGTGGCTGACTGGTCATAGCCACGAACGACGCGTCGATGAATGTGATTCGTGTTGAGAGTTGGCGGCAGTGGTTAGGCCACGCGAAGTGTTTTACGCACTTCATGTCGTTCAATTCGAGATGCGATCGCGCTAGTCGAGCCCGTCAAGTAACCCGACTGGCCGATGTTTGTTCACCTTGTATGAATCATAACTGCTTGAACCTAGGGTACTGAACTTACCATTGTAAACCCTATTAACCGTGGTAACTTGATCCACGAAGACTCATGAGCCGGGCATGGTGGTATGGGACACCGTGGTCGAGCTGTCGGCCTACGCTGGGGCCACAAACCTCCCCGTAGTGACCAGTGAGCACCTTGACTCGTGAACAGATTATGGTGGTATGGGACACTATATTCTAGCTGTCGGCCTACACTGATCAGGCGACGAGCCCTTTGTAGTGACCGCGAGCGTATTCTGAGTTCACGGGAGGCGACGACCCTTCCGTGCAGTAGAGTACAGTAGGCCTGTATTGATAAGGTGATGGGGGAGCGGTGCAACGAGTGCGAGCAACAGCCCTGGCAGCCCTTGAAGTGACCTACGAAATGTACATCGTATGAGATTACTAGGAGTGACGACCCTAGACAGGATCCGTGTTGGGATTGATACAAGGGAGGTACCTTAGTTTCCCAATCCTGCTGTTTGAATGGACTAATAACAACTTGGTAATCATATCACCATAGCATTGCATGTGCCTGGAAGATGTGGAGCACTCTAGGGAGTGTGGCATGCCGCGGTCGTAAGATGTTGCCGTATGAGGGTGATCGTCGGTGAGGGCATACATCACGTCATATCATCTTGCATTAACAACAGTATTAGGACTTGTCTGATTTACTGCTTTACTATTATCGCGTGATTGAATTGTGAACATGCTAACCTTTGCTCTATGATTCCACTGAGTTGATCACTCATTCCCACGTTACGGGATGGTGTTTGCAACACCCACCAGACCCTGTTGTAGTTGCAGGTGACGACGAGATCCAGGAGGTGGAGCCGGAGATTGACGAGGACCAGGATGAGTTCTCGTATATGCAGTATCATGACGGCTTCCCGTAGGCGACCTGGATCGAGGGGACATCAGTGGGACTCTTCTTTTTGAACATTATTCTTTTGTTATGTACATGTATATGAGACTCAGAGATGTAGTCATACTTTGGAGACAGTTGAGATTACTTTGTTTTTCCATACAGTGATATATATCTTGTTTAGTCTTCCGCTTGCTTTTATCACTGGATCTGAAGTATGAATTGCAGTTTTGGTATACTTTTACTCATGTGAATGCTTTAAATCAGACAACATCGAATCATAACCATTTTTGTTGCATAAGTGACGGTCTGGAACTCGGGAGTTGAGTTTATACACGACCCCCGATTTTCAGGGTGTTACAATATTAGCATGCACTATCAAAATAGGTTTCACAGGTTCACCTAAAACCTTCACAATTGTGTCTTTGATCTCGGGCTTACACAATCTAAAAACCCCACAATCTGAGTTTTCTGGCTCTCCTTAGATAACCACTACAATGAGATTTTTCTGGCGAATCTCAAACAAAAACCAGAGAAAGTAAATTACAAAACATGTAAAATACTTGAATGACCTTTTGAAGAAGCCCTGTAGAACCAATCGGAGTAGAAGTTCGATTCAACGTTCAAAGTCCAATACTCACTTTAAGAATGGTTCTAAGTCTAATTGATTTTAGATCAAACGGGCTACATCTATTTGATTTTGAATCCAAGAAGAAGGAATATCAGAAATTCCTCTTTTCTAATAAGATTGGAATGTAGATCAAAATCAAATAAGAATAAGCTAGCAAAATGAATATTAAATAAGCACAATGTAGCTTAAAATAAAAATAAACTTATCTCAGAGAATAGCCTAAAGAATGCTTGAATAGAATTGATTTGAAGTACTAAAACTCTGAAGTTCGTGCTCAATTTATAGACTGAAAAATCCCATCTACTACTGGTCTTAGGATCCTAGGACTGGTCGTAGCTCCAAACATTTTTGAAAGATTTTCACGGGATTTGATTTTCAGTTCCACGACCAGTCCTGGGTGGTCTACGACTGGTCGTGGGCCATCTACGACTAGTCGTGGGACACATACGACCGGTCGTAGGACCCTAAAAATGGTTACTGGAGTTTGAGTCGTAGAGATACGACCGGTCGAAGAATGAGTCGTAGAACTCACAGGACTGGTCGTAGGACAACTAGAAAGATCCAAAAATCTTCAACTACCTAGGACTGGTCCTGAAAAACTTAAGACTGGTCGTAGCAAAGCTAGGACTGGTCTTGAAGTCCCTAGGATTGGTCTTAGAACACTCCAAACAAGCATATAAAACTATATGAGTTATGTATCCGGAATGACCTATAGTAAAGCTCATCCTAAGGTCAATCTAAGGTCAAACAAACCTTAAAAGTGAGATGGACATTGAAAGTCTATACACTCAGATGACCCTTAAGAGAAGCTTGTGAATATTCAAAACTTGTAGTAGGCCTTCATGAGCTTGATCTTGACTTGACAAAGTCTTCTAGTAAACTTAAACTTGATCAAATCTTGAACATGCAAACTTGAATACTTCTATTCTTGATTTCTTCATCCAAGACTTGAAAACTTTCTTCATTTAAGATATTGTCTTGAAATGCAATGTCTTGATATGTCTTGATTGCAATGACTTGTCTTTAAATATAAAACACAAGATATACAAGACATAGATACAGGTTTTGACACCACAAAATTTGACAACTAAAGTGATATGAAATCATAGCACTTACAGTAGTCCGATCACTCTAAAAGCTTAGGGAATGCCCATCACTGAAAGGTTCAAATTTTCTATTTGGGTCTTGGTCTAAAAGAGTTCTTGTCTTAATTTATGTCCATGGTAGGAGTTAATAAATATCTTATAGAACATACTAAAATGGTTTCTAATAGTATAGAATTGGCTAAGGCTCAAAAATCTATGTCTCGATCTGTATGTCGAAACGATGTGTAATTTAGGACCTATTCTTGACATGAAATGGGAAATGGCTTCTTAATACATTGGTCTTCCTTTCGTTGATGATGCGTACTATGACATTAGTACCTTGAATGTGGGCAGTGACTCCAAAGGCTAAGGGCTCTACAACTGCTTTCTCAAATGCTCCAGCCGCTAGTACATGTACACATGCTTGTTGAGGACAATTTAGTTGCACTGCCAGAGATTGTTGAGGTGGAGTCACTACAACACGTGATGGTTGACGGTCGATCTTCTGAGGTGGCATAAGACTGTTGTCTTTCTTTTTAATAAAACAGAAGGGGTCAGTGTGTCCCCCTTTGTCGCAATATATACACTAACGTTTCATTCACCCTTGCTGGGTCGGTGGAGCCATGGGCTTGGGAGGCGAGTCTACATGTGGCCTCTTACTTAGGACTGGTCGGTACTGTAATTTAGGCTGAGGCCTCAAGCCCATTGGTATACGTGTCCGAGAATTCCTGTCTCCATCTTGTTTGGCTTGTAGAGACATGTTGACTAGCTTAGCATAGTTGAAAATGCTAGCACAACACATCTTAGAACGGATTTCAATTCACAGGCCATCTGAAAAATGACGCATTTTCATCGGCTCATATGCTAGGATTAAAGGAGCGTATCTGGCTAGCTCTATAAATCTGTTCTTGTATTCTGACACGGTCATCCCTCCCTTTCAAAGGCGAAGGAACTCACCCTCCTTTTCAACACGGTAAGTGAGGGAGAAGTACTTCCCATGGAAGCGTGTCTCAAATGCATCCCACGTCCACACGTGCCCTACGAGAACTGTTCGCAGGATGTTGTCCCACCATAAACTAGCCTCCTTCTCAAACATAAAGGTGATGAGCTCAACTTATTTTGCCTCAGTGCAGTGTAGCGGCTTCAACAACTTAGAGATGCGATCTAACCAGTAATCAGCCTCGGGTCTGTGAGTACCTGCAAAAGTGGGAGGATGAAAACATTGAAAGCGCTCAAAGAGTCCACTGGTATTCATGTTCCCAGTAGGGTGCATAGGTGATGCAGGCGAAACCACACTCATATTCTGGGCAAGGGCCCCTGCTATGGTGGTGAAGAACTGTTACTACTGTTGTTGTTGTTGCTACATCAAAAACATCATCTGCTCCAATCTATCAAGAAGAGGGGCCGACTGAGGTATGTGTGGCATCGATGTAGACGCATGGTTCTGCTCTGGAATCGGAGGTGCACTAAGTGTCGACCCATTGGTGGGGTCAGTGGTCGGCTGTGAATCCGGCATCGTCTCAAAGTCCGAGCCCAAGCTAAGGTCGTGAGGCTACCGCTTAGGGGAGGTGCCCCATTAAATGATCCGCCAAGTGCTAGATGCCTAGTGTCTCGAGTAGCTCTCAGAGGCATTCCCTATACACAATATAAGGTGCAACATGTGTAAGATTAACATGACATCGTTCAATTATCAGGCACTCTACACACTTCATAATGAAAGGAGCTGCATGCATTTCATTTAACCAAAATTTGTCACCATACATGGGATGTAGTCTTACATGAATCATGACAAAAGATGTATATGAGCCAGAAGATGTATATGAGTAATAAGGCAATCTAAGAGACGACTACACATATGACTCGTCATCCGAATCCAGTGATAGAGGAGGGGCACCCCTGTCCTGCATGCAGCACAGGGGAGCCTTCAAGGTGCGAGATACCTTCTTGAATTTCTATTTCATGAAGGCCCAGACTTTCTTCAAGCTTGGCCTGGGTCCCTCTGACATTCTATCGCAGGGTAACCTGGCCCTCCTCAATCTAAGCCAAATGGGCTTTTAAAGCAGCCCGATCATGATGACACTCATGTGTAGCAGGAGGAGAGCCCCCATCAGTGTCTCGGGCCTCCTCTATCTTCTTCTACACTCTCTTCTTCCTCACTGCCTTATTCTGACTCATTTTCTTCCTCTATCTCATTACTTTCTTCCTTTTCTTTTTGTCTCATCTCTATACTTGTCAAGTCAATCTTGACGTTGTCAAGGGTCAATCCCCATGTTACTGAGCGTAGTCTCATTAATGAAGTGGGTCGACGCAAAGTCATCCAGGTTAAGCCTGTTCCCGAATAGAAGCTTAGCTCCCGTATATGGGCCTAGAAGGCTCGGACAGTGCTCCCATTTGCACGAGACTTACCCTCAAATATGGGACCCCACCCGACATGCACCAGGCGGTCCATCACCAGACAAAACCCAAATAGCTTCTCGTCCACATGTGCTTCAAAAAGGACCCTACGACCCTCAAATCTTTCATGGGACAACTCCGCCAGTAAAGCCCTTTCGAAGAGAGCCCAGGGATCGAGATCCCGCTTTGTCCTTATCTCCCGATCAGTGCTCACACTTACGACGACGCCTTTCGGCCTACTTGAACGAGTAGGGCGGCTAGGGTCGACTTCATCCATGGAACCCCTCTTCTTCCCCATAAGAGGAAGAAGTGTGGAAATCAAAAATATTGTTTCTATGAGCTCGAAAAGAGCCATTTGAGTGAGATAACAATGGAAAATATGATGGGTTGTTGGATTTAAAGATGTATAAGATACAACTATGATCTTGTGTGTTCAAAAGGGAAAAAATGAAGGAGAAGGAAGATGGGTTTTGATGAAGGTGGTGGGATGTGTATGGAATGAAGGATATGAAGGAAATAAGAAGGCGAAGGAAGGATTTGAGAGAGGAAAATAAAATTTTTGAAGGTTGGAAAGCTTGGTGGGGTGAGAATAGGAGAAAGGGAGCCAAATGAGAAGGATATAGGGGGTTCCACACGATTTCGTGGGCCCCACATGTGTTGGGGTTGGCCCGACGTCGACCCACTGGGGCCCGATAGGCCCAAACCGACTAGGTGACGAGGCCTCGCAGATCCGGCGATGACATCGCCAGCCGCTAGACATCCGGGCGAGCCCTCGTCCCATGGGCCATGGCATACCCCCTTAGGGTGCCATATGTGTGCGGGATCCACTTTGGATCCCCCCGATTTGCACCATTTAGGCCCCCCAGTTTGTTTGAGTCGTTCAAGTCCTGTCTCACGTATATTTACGCATTTCAGGTTATTTGAGTGTGGAACTTGTCAATTTATTATCTAAACTCGTCAATTGATGGTTTAGAAATGATCTGAGGTCACCATACATGGTCTTAGATGCATACGAGCCCCAATTCTAAGGGTCAATTTCTGTCAATTCCATTAATTGACAAAACTGGGGATCCTACGACTGTGTCTACATTTTGTCGCTCCCTTCTAAGTCAGAATACGTTAGTGTGCGTCGTGTGACCATAACTTAGGTCTATTTTAATCTAAATCATGCTCTGATACCAACTTGTAACGCCCTGAAAATCGAGAGTTGAGCAGAAGCTCAGCTCCTGAGTTCTAACGCATCACTTGTGCAACATAGATAATGATGATTGAATGCTATTCATATTAGTGCATTAAATATGAGTGAAATTATACCAAAACAGCATATCATACTCCAGAGATAGTTAAATTTTACAAGCGGAAGACTGTGATAGATATATAAAATATATAAATTGTCATAAGTCTCTAGAGTGTGAACATGTTATCAGGTTAAATACATACATGTATACTCCAAAAAAAGGACAAAATGAATATACATGGGTGTTCCAAAAGTACAAAATAACAAGCGTAATGGCATCTAATTAGCATCCATATAACCCCGTCGATCAGAACATGGTCTACATATACCCGCCTGATAGCTGCATATAGGAGAAACCCTCATCATTATAACAGTCCGGCTCCACCTCATACACATCGCCATCATCTAAAACTAAAACAGGGTCTGGTGGGTGTTTAAAATAGTATCCCGTAACGTGGGAGTGAGTTATCAACTCAGTGGAACAATAAAGCAAAGGTTAACATGTTATCAATTCAGCCAAGCAGTAATGATAACGCAATATAACAATTAGGTCCTAAGTACTTTTGTTAATACAAGAATGATATGCGATAATGATGCATGCCCTCGCCTGCACTCCAACGTCTTCATCTTATAGCGCACATGGTAACCACTCAAAAGTGTTCTTCCTCACCAAAGAACATGCAATGCGGTGCATGCTCATGTTAGCCAATAATTAATTAGGTTTATTCATACAGTAAGATTGAGAAGCTAAGGTACCTCCCTTATGTCAATTTCCAAACAATGATCCATTCTAAGGTCGTCAGTCCTAGTAAATCTCATACGATGTTGCGGTTCTAGGTCACTACAAAGGGCTCGTCACCTGAGCAGTGTAGTCCTAGTTCGTACTCAAGTTGCTATGGAAAGGCTCGTCGCCTTGACATAGTCTCAGAGTACACTTGAGGTCACTACAACCTACACCCTACTAACTGGTAGTCTATTTTCAAAGGCTCGTCACTAACCCGATTAATGACCACAGCCAGGCTGCGCAAGGGTAGGCCGACAGCTCGAATACAGTGTCTCATACCACCGTATTCGGCTCACAAGTTTGGGTTACTCACTGGTCACTACAGGGAGGCTTGTCACCCTAACATAGGCCGACAGCTTGACCACGGTGTCCCATACCATCATGTCCGGCTCATGAATCTTAGCGGATCGAGGTACCAAGGTTGAACGGATTTTCACTGGTGAGTTTAGTACCTTAGATTCAAGCAGTAGTGACCGTACATGGTGAACATACATTAGGAAAATCGGGTTACTTGACAAGCTCGACTGATACGAGTGTACGATGAGCTAATTAACATGTAGCGCTAGCCACTGTCGACAATCATCGTACAACTCGGATTCACCGAGCGCATCAAATGTGGTGAGACTAGCTCGGCCACTCAAACAAGAATTGTTACCGATTACCTGGACTACGTCGTAGTTCCAATCATAGTCAAATGCAATAGGCATTCGTATGCACTAGTCAAGATAGCATGTAGCAGCCAATTTAGATATAAATCTCATTTAAGTATTTTAACAAACACACAGAGTACATGTTAACATACATAGACATTCATCCATATATCACGTAGCAAAGAGATAGATCACATGAAGGAAACTGTATTTATAAATAAGGTAATCGAGAATCCTATCTTAATACCCTCATTAAACACATTTCATCAAGCATTTTCTCATTTAAGCATTTTATCAAACACTTAAAATATACGTATTAACATACATGTAATAAAATAGTTATAACATGTATTATGGCAAATCCTTTCACATAAGAGTTACCACATGCACGATAATCATGTATTTATGATCAATAATCATGGCAAGCACAAATCCATATTCCATATTCATTCGAACATTTTCATAAACACATGGGATGCATTATAAATCAACATAGCCTATATTTATACGTAACATACGAAAAACCTTGAATCTAAGCACATGTGATAGCAATCAAGTCAGTCATAAATCATTACTGACATCGAAGGCCTTAAAAACCATAAACTAAATATCTATAGTCCGCACCTTATGCTGGTAGACTCGTAACGAATTCAGTTTGTTCTCTAACTCGTCGTCTATGGCCCAACTGCAACCTACAGTATGAAATAGATTAGCTATTTCATCATATACTCTATTTGAATCCTTAAGATGGATCAGGGTTAGGATTTATTACCCAAGAATGGAATAAAAAATGCTGTAATATCGATACAGAAGCAGTAGTTAAGTACGTGAAACAGCAGGGAAAAATCACAGGAACTCTCTCCTGCTTTCTTTCTCTTTCCTTCTCTCTTTGCTCTCTTCTCTCTCCTAGGGTTGCAAATTTATATGGAATGAGAGAGAGAGAGAGAGAGAGAGGGTTTAAGGCCCTTATATAGGCCTAGAAATGATGAGAATGGCCCCAGGGCCAAGGTATACTTAGGTTATAGCCAAATACGGGCCGTTTCGGTCCAACGGAGCTGTTCTGGAGGCCCCTTTTCTACATGCGGTCGGACTTAAGCTCCCTGACCATAGATCTAAGTCAGGCTAAGTTTTCGGTCCGATCGGGTTTACAGATCAGCCGCGGTAAACCCGTTTCAGTTCAATGGTCACCGGTACTCGATTAGGGCCACAAGTACATTGAAACTGTTAGAAATTTTTCCTGATCCAAGGGTGTAATTGGGTCAGATTCTGACAGTCTGAATCCTTAGATTTCACCCGCAAGTGAACTGACTCAATTCACTTACGTTTTAGTTCATTTCCTAAAGATATTTGCGTTTCTCACGCACTTCGCTCCGGGCTCAAGTTGTACATTTCTGGATACCTTTAGGACTTTATTTTTGAGATGATTGTCAAGTCCAGTAAGGCGGTCATAACCGTATAGTTTCGGAATAATTAGACTTTCGACGTGAGTCCAGGTTCGATACGAAGTTTCAAGATGCTCCCGAGAGCAATTGGGTTTAGAGATTGATCGAAGGTTTCTAGATAATGTTGATTAATGATTCTACTCATTTTGGGTCTTATGGATCGTATTTAAAGTGGTTCAAGTTAAATCCATCGATTGTTTAGTTCAATACTTAACTAAATTCCGCCCTAATTATGACAGAATAAGGTCCTAGGGCACTTCTATGTCCCTTTTTGGCACTTCTAGTTAGTATATTATTTTAATTATTTTTCTAGTAGTTCGTCATCAAGTTTACTTCGTCTCCACCAAATTTCATGAGATTTTGTATTGCAGAAAAATTCTAAAAATTTCAGAAGCAGCAGCTGTCCAACGAATAATTTTCAGATAGTTGTCACAATGACCTACTTTTGACTATATTAAATATTTTATTATATTTTTCACTTATTTTTATATGAAATCAGACTCATTTAGCTTCAATATTGCTTTTGAATCACCTAAATCGGAGTTATAACGAGGGAGATATGACCTTTTGAAGTCAGATGACACGTGCAGAAAAAATGCAGGGCCCAGCAAGGCCTCGCCGATCCGGCGATTCCATCGTCGACCGCTGAACATCGGGGTGATGGTTTGCCCCATGGGAGATGGCATCCCCCCCCCCCTCCCCCGGTGCTGAAAAAGTGTGGGATCCACCTCGGGTCCCCCCGATTTGCATCGTTTGGCCCTCTAAGTCCGTTAGATGTGGTTTCGCCGATCTAATACTTGAAACGGGTGCATCTTTCAATCTGGAATGTGTCACGCGATATGCAGATATGATTTTGGGGTAAAAGAAGCTAATCTATCTAAATAACCTATTCATATTGAGAGATTACAAAATAGTTAATATTCAAAAGCCCATTTTACTTATTTATTTACTATTTATAATAAATTTTAATTTCATTATTGTTCTTCTTCATCTAAACCTTAGGATTTATGTCTAATATGAAAGTACTTAGAAAAATTTGAAGAACAAGGTGGTGAAAGGTGAGATTTTAAAGGAAATTGGTTGAAAAATGATTCTAGACTTTTGGGATTGAGTTCTGAGAGGTCAGTAAGGTATTATGGTTGACCCATTGCCTAAGGACATCT
This sequence comes from Magnolia kwangsiensis, assembly GCA_037074715.1. Lineage (NCBI taxonomy): Eukaryota > Viridiplantae > Streptophyta > Magnoliopsida > Magnoliales > Magnoliaceae > Magnolia > Magnolia kwangsiensis. The sequence continues at coordinate 64,811,931 of CM073588.1, forward strand.
GTTTTCAAGTTTGTTAAAGTCCGGGATGTTACATAAACTCGTGTACTTGTCTATCGTATGTAATTAATTAGGATTGACGACCCTAGATGGATCAATGTTTGGGTCAATGATATAAAGGAAGGTACCTTAGTTTTTCAAACCTACTGTATGAATAAGTCTAAGTAAGAACTTGGCTAATCATGCACATGCACCGTATTACATGTGCCTCTGGCATTAGAGTTGAGCACAACGAGAGTGTTGTATGTACGACCATGAGATGATGTCGCAGAGGGAGTGCAAGCGAGGGCATACATCATTATCGCATTCCATCATTGCATTAACAAGAGTACTTAGGACATGATTGTTATACTGCTTTATCATTACTGTTTGATTGAATTGAAAATATGTTAACCTTTGCCTTATAGCTCCACTGAGTTGATCACTCATTCTCACTCTGGGACGGTGTTTTAAAACACCAACCAGACTCTGTTGTAGTTTAAGATGATGGTGAGACTTACAAGTTGGAGCCAGCCTTCTACGACGACGAGGAGGAATTCTCCTACATGCAACTCTCTGGCGGGTCTATGTAGACCTAGAGTTGCATCACAGGAATCGCAGGGATATGGACTGGTTGAACATTACACCCTATCATTTCGTAATTTTTGGAGTTATACATAAAATTATTTAACCTGGTGACATTCATACTCTGGGGACTTACAATCACTTATATACTCTATGTATTTATCACAGTCTTCCGCTTGCGTAATTTAACAGTTTTTGGAATATGATATGCTGATTTGGTATAATCTCATTTATGTTTAATGCACTAATATGAACAATATTCAATCATCATTATCTATATCGCATAAGTGATGCGTTGGAACTCGGGAGCTGAGCTTCTACTTGAACCCTAATTTTCAAGGCGTTATAGATTCCCTGCAATTGAGATTTGAGTACTTCAAATGAGAATCATTCAATTGAAATCATATATTATTGGTGTTGATTATTGATTTAAAAAGAATTATTTTATGATTTGATACGATAGAACTTCGATTCCAATTGAGTTATAAGAATTGAATCATTGAACGAGATATTGTGATTTTTATAAGTAGATTCCTGGATCCTTGATCTTTTATTATTTTGTTTGAACTATTTTCTACTTCACTGGATTAAAAATTTAGACAAACTATTACCTTTAGATTAGTTTTAGGTTGTGTTCCTCATTCCTTAAGGATTCAACCTCGGTCTCACTAAGTTATTACTGCATCATGGCCTTGCACTTGTCGTTGTCAACTCTTGGGTTCGATCACCCAGCCCTGGGGATGAAAGTGAGAACTATCAGAAGTGCTATGAAGGCACTAACATGACCTCATTTAGAATGAGACATGGTTATGAACATGCAAATACCAAGTTTTGCCTCTCCTCTTCTTAAAAAGGAAGTCTAATTGTCTCCTTGATTTTCCCTTCTGTGTAAGTGGGTTATGGGAAGGGACTGACTTGTTAATAAGTATCCAAAGTCTATGAACAATTGATCGAAAGGACCCCTCCCTTAACCTAAGCAAAGAAGGAAAGGGCCAATCAAGCTGAGCTTGAAAATAAGATGCTATTGGGCCCAAAAAGGAAGGATGGAGCCAATATAAAGTGCACTTTTGGGTGAATCATCCTATATGGGCACATGGGAACAAGCAGCAGAAAGTAGGCACATAAGATAAGGCCATGTAGAAAGTTTGGCAAAGTTTCATAATCTATAGGTCCAAAGTGGGCCCAATTTATGGCAAAATGGGCTTACTTTATAAAAAGGCTTAAAATTCCACATAGCAAGGTAAATCCAAGGCCTACACCCTAAAAGTATAAAAAAGCCGTATCTTTGGAAATGAAAGGTGGTGATAGGCTAAAGATTAAACCTGACAATGGGGCAAAACATGATTAAAATGAGATCTTGGTAAAGAAAAGCCAAGGGGTCAAATCAAGGGCTCACAACTGACTTTATAAATAACCCCTCATCTTTCACTTAATTGACCTTCTGGCCCAAAGGAGAGTTTAGGCCCATTCAATGTGCCCAAAGGACCCAAAACAACTACACTTGTCTCATTTGTTTCAAAATGTCAAAATGGGCCTACAAGGAGAAAGAAAGGCCCATACAGGTGGTAGGAGAATCAAAATGCCCAAGTCTCTTTCACATATAGGCATGTAGGCCCAAAGGAAAGTTATGGCCAGCTTGAATGTAAAAAGAATCAAGTCTCTTTAATTGGTATCCGTATAGGCCCGAAACCGGAATTTAGGGCCCGCTCGAATCTTAAAGAATAAAAAGGGACTTGGTCGCTTCCATTCATATCCACATGGGCCCATAAGAAAAAACTATACCCATTCCAAAGATCCAAAATCGGATGTGGGCCCATCTCCCTTCAGTAGGCCCAATCACCTCCAAAAGGGAAAGAAAATGGAAGTATAAAAAGAAAAAAGAAAGCATGGAAGACTAAGAGAAGAGCAAGAGAGAACAGAGCCCAAAACAAGGCTAAAGCCCACTCAAATGCACATGGGGCCATAGACCTTGCTTTGGGGTCATTTAAATACAAATTTCATAAAATCTTCCCAAGGTGCAAATCTTCCCATGAAGACCTTATCTCCTATAAGAAATACATGGGGAAACTTGCACCTTTCACAACATAAAGGAAAGAAAAGAAGAGAGAAAGGAAAAGAAAGAAGGCTTGGGCATGGAAATCCATTTTGATACACACCACCACCTTGAACAAATGATGAACTACTCCAGTTACTTGCTCCAACCACTCACTTGAGAAGATGCCTAGGGTACAAGAAAGAACGACGTGTAAAGGAAATGTGAAAAGAGAAGAAATGAAGGGAAGAAGAAATGAATGAAGGGAAAATGGAACTTACCTTGCACAAATCTGGAGCCACATACCCTCCTTGCTGCCTTAAGCTCCCATTGAACAAAGAAAAACCAAATAAGAAGGATTTGGAAAATAGAGGAGGGGTGGTTATATAAAAGAGGGGAGTGCTCATATTATCCAGCACACCAGAAAAACGGGTGAACAAAGGGGTGGCCGGCGGTGCCCTGGGCAGCACCCAGTCCCTTCCTCATGATGGGACAAGGCCCAGCATAGTTCTCTTTAAAAGAGAGCAGTTTTTGGTAAGAAGTTACAAGGGAATCCTGTAAAGATGTAAGGATGATGGGCTGGAAGTGAGAGAAAATGATGAGAAATTGAAGAGAAAATGATAAATTGGTGAGAAAATGGAGAGGGTTTGGAGAGAGAATCATGGAGGAGAGAAAATTTAAAAATTTTCAATAAAAATCAGCCTCGATCACAACCGTTGATTTGCAATCCGACAGATCGGATCATCTTTAGAAAATTCAAATATATTTTAATAAAAACCGGCCTCAATCGTAATCGTCGATTTGCAATCTGATGGACCGGATCATCTTTTGAAAAATCTAAATGAATTTCAATAAAAACTGGCCTCGATCACAACCATCTATTTGCAATTCAATGAACTCGTTCATCTTTTAAAAAATCCAAAAAATATTTTACTAAAAACTAGCTTCAATCACCATCATCAATTTGCAATTTGACTGACCAAATCCTTTCTTGAAAATTCCAAAAACATTCCAATAAATGCTAGTCTTGATTGCGACCATCAATTTGCGATATGACAGATTAGATTCTACTTTGATGTATTCCAAAAATATATATATACACATCCCAAAATAGCCTTGATCATGACCGCTGATAACAGAGTAATGGTCTGGGTCACCAAAAACTTCCTCTGTGGAGTGCTAACTATAACAACTAAAAAAGCCCAGTGAGTTTGGCCATGGTTTGAGATGATGGAACCAATCTCCAATGAAGTGGAATCTTGATCATAACTATTGGTCAGACTCATGTCCATCCTAATAATAGCCAATCCCGATTGCGACCGTTGGGAAGTGAAATGACGAATCGGATCATCATGCGCATCAATCATCCCCGATAGACCTTTTTCCGATCACCACTGACAGATGTTGAGATGACATATCAAACCTCCCCACAAAATCCACAAAGTAATGTTTTAATAAAAGAATGGTCCTGATTGTAGCCTACCAACTACTAGAAGATGGATTGGATCCTTTGCATGCTTTTAATAAAAACTGGCTCATAGGAAATACCCACATGAATCCCTAATGGAGGCAACCAAGAAAGTTGGACCAGTTTATAAAATTCATTTACAATGAAACCCCATCAAGTATCACTCCCTAGAGTAGGGCAATCTTTCCCAAAAAAAAAAAAAAAAAAAAGAATTTCAAAATAAAGTGCTCGGCATCGAAGGCACTAAGAGTTTTTCTATAGCTCTAGGTGGAGGCCAGGGCAACACCAAAATAAGATTAGACGACCCGTGATTTCTCTAAAACTGTCGGATCCATATGCCTACGAAGTATGGTCAGTCTGGACTCTAATGTTAGAACAGTCGTACGAAATGCTCGATGTAGGAATTGATGATAGGCCAAGTTCTAACCAGAAGAAACCATTTAAATAGTAGAAAAGATGAATTGTAACTTAAGTGTTGAAAGCAGGAGATTGCATGGAAAAGGGTCACCCAAACATACCTACTCGTGGAATACTCGCAAAACTTGATCGAGTCCAAGTCAATATAGTGAGTTCTTATAAGTCTACAAAGAAGTGCATGACACTTAACCACTTTGATGATCAAGCGCAACAAGTACTCTTGGGGTGATTAAGGAAGTAAAGAACATTTCAAATCTAGTCAGTAAGCAAGTCCCCGTAATGCCACAGAAAGCGCAATGGCACTACTTTTCTAATACATTTCTATGACAGTGCCAATTAGGTATGAAAGGATTACGGTTGGTTACTCGAAATGCCGTAAAAAGTGCAATGACAATCGTAACATTTTTTTCCAAACTCTTGTGATATATGTGAGTTATTTATTTCTGAACAATCAACTGACACAAACACCAAGGCAGGCAATGGATCCAAACCATTTCTAAGTTTGACTAAGGAGGGCGGGATGTCTATTCGCTTTGGCATTCAGTTGCATGCAACATCTGTCAAAGACGGGCATCTGTAGATACCCTATTTAAGGCTGACAAGCTGATCAAACCCTATTAACTCACTTAATTGAACCAATCAAACCTAGTTAACTCACTAAGTCAAACTAGTCGAACCAGTCAAACCTAACTAGCTCATCCAGTCAAACCACTCGACCTACCCGATCCAAACCCTATCAACCTGGTAACCGACTCGACTCAAACATAACTAGTTAGCTTAAGTGAACTAGTCTCCATTTTAGCCTAACTAAGAATGAACTCGAACCTAGGATCCTCGACCTTCAGGGCCAACACAAAGAAAACTTGGGAGGACTATGGGACTACACACCATTCTAGCAGCTCCCTTAAGAAGGCTCACATGGTGGGCGGCGACTACTACATGACAACTTTCTTGCCTTGGCAGGAAAAGGTGTAAAGCATATGAGGTTGCCCTAAATCCAACATAATTGTGTGGAGAAAAGAAATGACTCCACTATCCTCCCCTTGGGCCAAAATTACAATCTTATCAACCAATCCAATTGTCGAGATCATGCCAAGTAGAAATCTCAAAATCTCAGCCCTTTAACCTCTTTTCAACCCTAGAATTTTCAACAATTACTAGAAAACCAGGCTATGAGGCTATAAATAGCCCCCTCTCCTTTTATCTCAACTCATTCTTTAATCTCTAATCATCTCCAATCCTTTATATTTGCAAGTGTGTTTTGTACACATTTCTATTCATGTTTATGAGTTTAATTTGTTGAATTATATGAATGCTTAAATGGATCATATGCTAGGTATTTAATTAATTGCACACGCATACACAAGGTATTTATCTCGCACATAGACTAGTGATTCAACTTGTTATATCATTTATAGTTTATATAATTGGACCCACTTGGCTTGAAAGCCTAGTGTTAATTATTTTTAATTAGAGCATAATTTTTAAGTGGTCCTATTTAGCCCCCTAGGACTTATCCGTAATTCTAAGCCATCGTGTGTCGTGATAGACAATCCACACAATTTCATCAGCCACCTAAGCAACCAACACCCTGATTCGAGCCACTCAAATCTGACCCTTACGATAAAACTGTTCATTGTTCCACCCAAGTTCCGATTAACTTCATCCAAACTATATTAATATTAGGTAATATTTACTCCATTCTTAACCCCTTGCTTATCTTATCCATTAACATTACATCTCATATATAGCATTAACATCTAGTCAATTTGAATTTATGCTCTGTGGCTTATCAAGTTATTGCACCCTGCCTATTATTAAAAGCTTGGGTTGACCATACTGCTTTGACAAGTAGGTGAGTTAGAATAGATTTATTTGACCCATGCTACTGCTTTGGTAATAGTGCATTAACACTACATTGGTACAAGCTCATATGTAGCATCTTCACTCAATAAACTTTAGTGTATGCTCTGTGGCTTGCCGACTTATCGGATCCTACTCATCAAAAGCTTAGGTTAATTGCTTATTTTTTCACTTCGACAACTAAGTGAGTCAGGTTATATTTATCTAACCTTGGTGGCGATGGTGTATTGACACAACTTTACACATACCTTTGCATTACCTGTGTGTAAGAATTAATCCAAATCCCTAATAGCTTGTGTACTCCTGTAAAGTGGAGACCGCACAATTGTATAGACAAATTAGGTACCTAATACTTTCCCTTTCTATAATCATGATCCATTGCCTCTTTGGTCGCGGATCAATGAATTATTTTAGGGAAGAGAATTCTTGGATTCTCTTTCCTAATATTTCTACAGGGTTTAGCTGACTGTGGAAGTGGAGTAAGTAGCTAGTGGCGACTCCAATCAAGCGTAATACCCACGTATCTTCAACAAATCACACGTCCCTAAAAAGGTATCGATCAGCACGACCTGCCTGCGGTCCAGTGTCCACAGTTGGACCTGGGCCTTAACCCAAAAATGAAATGATCCAAGTCCCGGTGGACCATCTTGCTGGACAGGGGCACTGTCCACCACTGGATAGGGCCACTGTGGACCCCACCCTTGATGAATGTATTCTACAGTCACATTGGCCCATCCGTTCTCCCATATCATTCCAGGGCATGAGCCCAACAATGAGACAGATTCAACCTCAGCTAGACTACACAATAGGAAACAGTGGTGATTTAATATCTACCATTGGAAACTTCCTCGGGCCCACTGCATTGCTGGGCCAGATGGCCAGTGCGTGGGGCTTGTTTGACGCCACCATGATGTACATGTTTTATCCACGTTGTCCTTGTGAGGGAATCACCATAATGTGTGTTTTAGCCACTCTAGCTGGGGGGCACCACTATCTAGCGGGTGTGGCACACTGTTGAGGCCCACCTCGATGATGTGTTGCATATCTATGTTGTCCATATATTTTGACAACTCATTTAAAGCATGATAACAAAATGAGGCCGATCCATAGATCAAGTGGACCGCACCACCACTGGCAGAAGTGGTGTTTGGACGCCCACCATTGAGGCCTTCCTTGGGGCCGCCGTGATGTTATTTGCCATTTAGACTGACCGTGGGCCCACCATTGTTGGTGGTGGCCCACTATGATGTGTGTATTTTATCCACACTATTCATATATGCAGCCACCATGATGCGTACAGACCCTTTTATGGCGGTAAGTGGGGCCCACTGTTCAGGTCCCACACTGTGCTCTGTTGAACCCACTTAGGCCCATCCTTGATGCATTCTTGGGACACATCGGTTGGGACTTACTTGGGACGTTTGTAGGGCCCACTCTGATGCCCTTTTCGGGCCTACCATAATCATTCATGGGCTCCTCTACTTTGCCTTTATTGGCCGCTGTTAATTGTATGAATTGGTCTGTTTATGTATGTACCCCCAATTGACCATTCGACATGTCTACATAGCTCAGTAAGGTGCGGGCCCATAAGCTTGAAAGCCCACCCATGTAGAAGCTTGTGAGGGCCCATTAGAGTGATTTCTAAGTGGGCCTCACCTCTTGCCTTGGAGCTTGTGCTCCCTTGTAATACAACCCACCTATGATGTACTAGTTTTCGTTTAGATAAACTAGCTAGGCAGATTATTCTAACCAGGAGGTGGTGCTACATTCTTTGAAGATTAGATGATTATACACGCATGGTTAGGTAGTTGAATATTATACACAATTCATATCTCATTCACATCATGTGTATGCCTGACTAGTGGATGATGGTTTGATCACGATAGCGTACACCCGGCCCTGGGGCCGCAGTTGGTACACATGACATCAAGGTGGGCCCCACAGCAAGAGCCACACCATCCCGGGGTTGCATCTAATCCACTCCCCCTTTACAGGCGATGAACCGCAGACAGACCCTTTTACCGGGGCTGCATTAAATGCAATGGCATTTCTGTCAAAAAAAGTGTCAAAGGTCTTGAAAACACAATTTAAAAAAAGGAGTTTACTTTTTTACTTAAAGTAGACTTTGGTATACTTCTGGAAATAAACCCTTTTTTTTTTTTTTTTTTGAATGGCTTGAATTTGGGTGTCCCATAATCCTTAAGGGGTGCTGGCCTATGAATGGGCTATGTGACATATAATCAACAAAATGGAAACCACATCCCATACGCACGTTTTTATGGTGCCTTCCTCTCCTTCGTGTCTAACATTTACCCCTTTTGTGTGACCCATGTGAGTTGTGAATCAGGCTGCTGGATTTTGGTGCCTTGGCTTAAAATTGTGAGGCTCATGTAATGGGCGGTTGGATGTCTCTTACAGCTTAATGTAAGATAATTGCATAGAAGCAGTGGCAGATGGCCAGAATTTTAATTAGTTTGAACCATGTCCTGCGACTGCACCTATTCACAGCTTATTCACCTAATTATTCACTTAACATGTGTGGGGCCCACCTTGATGACAGGATAACTCCAGAAATCAGGCTTATCAAATTATTAGGCGTTCACATTGGACATTGGGATTTGCCAAATCCAAATCCAAGAAGTTCCTGGATTTATCTAATCATTGTCTCATAACAGGCGGTGAAGTCTGTGACTTTATATCATAGTTCAGAAACCCAAAATTCAGCTGGGATGGGTTGACTCAAAACCTTACTGACTCGACTTTATATTTAATTAAATTATAAATAAAAAATTAAGAATGCGGATAGATGTTTAAAATAATTATAACTTTACATGTAATAAAAATCATTACCCAAAGCAACAAAATTATAAGTACCACAATGGTTAAAGCTGTTGAATCTGAATTTAAGGCTGAGGCGCCTATTCTTGCTCTCAGCAAATTTTATTTTGATAAATTCCCATCAGCTCAAGGCGAATTGAGTCATACTTTTGAAAATGTACTGAAGGGGGCACGAATGTGGAGTGATTTTCCTTCAGATTTTATAAGTAGTCTGAAGAATCTGCATGGTCTTTTTTACTTTTGTTTTAATAGAAAATATTTTTAGTTAAAAAACGAGAAAATGTGTTCCAATCAAGAAAGCCAAACTCGAAATCAGTCACACATAGCTACAGTCTGCTGCATTCACTTTTGTTCCAAGGGGTTTGCTCGAACTCGAAATCAGTCACACATAGCTACAGTTTGCTTCTTACACCTTTGTACCAAGAGGTTTGCTCGAATACATCCCAACAATTGCAATGTGATATATCAAGACTTTTATCTATTGGAATTGGATTTTTTTTTTTCAGTGACCCAAACTGTTTATGTCATAGGGCTCCTCTTGGGTGGGGATGTCAGAAAATTTTATTAGATTGTGTGTGCGCGCGTCTACCACACAAGTTGGCACTCACCATACAAACAGTTTGTATAATTGGAAAACAATCCGATTCAAAGGATAGTCATAACGTATCACATTGCAATACATCAGGGAATATTTGAGCAAACTTCATTTCTTATGTCATTGAAATCTCTTTAGTCTGCCTTTGGTTGGATTCTAATACAACAATAGTAGGCCAATGCTTGGGCCAAAATCCATGCAAGTCAACTACAAGGTATATACTACAAAACACCTCTTTTAAACTTTCCATTATAATACCAGTCCTGCAAAATGTTACAATTGAATGGAATGGAAGGCCTCCACTTCCTGAGTTAAGTCTGCATAGCCAAAAATGGTGACTTGGGAATTTACCATGCCTGACATGAATTACTTGCTGATACTGATATGTTGATGAATTACTTGCTGATACTGATATGTTGATGAATTACTTGCTGATACTGATATGTTGCTAAATAAACAAGTCTTCTGCAGAAATCGTAGATTGAAGCTGCACATGCCAGGATGAAAGATGTCTGATTGCCTTGTCCCACAGGCACCCTCTTTGGATGCACCCTCACATGCACACGTGTTCCAGGCTTGGCTAGTGTATGGGGACATCTGATCAGAGCACAAGGTGGCCCCTAACATGAAGATCAATATATGCAACTGTTTGTTTAGGAAAACAAGGTTAAAAAAAATGATGGTCCACATCCATTGTACATGTGATCCAGCTAATGAGTGGACAATCGTAATTAATTTGCATGCAATCTTCACAGTGGGAGCACCTCATGCACTTCTCAGATGTGCAACATACTTCTACAGGTGGGCATGTATGGCATGGTAAAGGTGTCTACTGGGCTCCCAAACCTCAAAGTACATATGTCAACAATGAATCCCATCTGATTAAGCGTTTGTTTGAACCTTCCCACTCACCAACAAATTGAGGTCTGCTTGTTTTAGTTCAACATGCTTTCCAAGGCTGAAATCACAAAATGAATCATCAGAAGAGAGGAAAACATAAAATAAATTGTCTATGCATTAGAATAACAAAAATGAGAAATAAAGGATCAGTGAATTGTTCCCGGTTTCATACTAGAAATATTCACATCTAACATCATCTACATGTGCATACTCATTCAAATCACTGGAAAGCTGCTACAGTGGTTGCATGCAAAAATGAAAATATATATGAATGCATGGAAAAAAAATAAAAATGTAATGACATGTTCACTGACATAAAATACTAAATGAATAGGCCTAGATATGCTCGTTCCATTTTAAGCAAACGATTCATCCATTTTGAAGAATGACTTGAGCCTAATGTACAACTCAGTTTTCTGTAACTTGGATCGAGTTTCCTCCAATTCTCCCTCCACACACCTACTTTTGCTTGTTCACCCTTTAGAGTGTGATTGAATTATTCGGAATGGAGCCTAGTACTGTGTGGGACTTCCTGACATGTGAGTGTGCTCATTGTGAGATTTTCCACAGCTGGTTTCGAAGAACCTGGGTAAAAGTGGAAGGTTGATGTTTGATGGGCAGCTGATCTTAAACTTTTGCCTTTTAACAGCCGACTCCAAATTGTTAGGAGAAGGATAAGATGATAATGATGGTGATGAGACTAGTAGTATCTGACTCAATTGGCTTTGAGAATATTACCATCGCAAGTCATAATCATGTTTAGCCTTTCTCCCAACAAAATTGGGGTTGGCTCCTAAATGGTATATTGGCAGAAGTTATATGACCAGCTGCTTGCATTAAATCAAGGTTCCCCTTTTACCCGGGCTCTTGAAACTAATACTGACAGGGTGGGCATAGTCTGTTTTATTACCCAAAAGAGGTTTTAGATTGACTCATGGCATTTTTGTAAATATCATTACATCAGTTGTCTTTGTTTTGTTGAAAGGTCTTTTTTTTTTAAACATTACTGTTGAAAGGTCTTGATTTTGTCATTTGTCTAATCTACATTTTCTCATATATTTAGCACCACATTGAAGTGTTTTAGGAGATTATTTGACATATAAAGACCCCCTTTTCCTATTTTTCTTGCATAAAGTGCTTAGTGTGTGCGCCTAATGTACTTTGCACCTGTGTGAGAAGGTGTGGGTGCACAGGCGCTTGAGGCAACATGGTGTGTGAGTGAACAAGGGTGCTTGAGGTGTGCTTTGCATGTATATGCATTGTCACAAGGAACAAAGGAGCCTTGAAATTTATACAAGGTTGATCAAGACCTTTGGTTGAGTGATCAAAGCTGATCAGGCCGTTTGATCATTCTCCTGGGTTGATCAGGTGCAATATAATGGGTTGGATCTTGCAAAGTTTGATCTAAACTGTTTGATTGCATTGGGTGCAATACAGGCCATTGAAGTGTGGTCACAAATGGCCACATGATGTATTAATCAACATAACCACTTGAGTTTGAATTGAGGTGGTGGTAGAATTTATAAATATTGAGAACACCTGAAAAGGCAGCTAAAGGGGCTTGAGGTGGTGGTAGAAATTATAAATATTGTGAACACCTGAAAAGGAAGCTAAAGGGGCTTGAGGTGGTGTTAGAATTTATAAATATTGCGAACACCTGAAAAGGCACCTAAAGCGGTTTTTGTTATGGATTATGATTGAGTAAACGAATAAAACCAGCCCCATTGGCCACATTGGGAAACGGTCACATTGGGCCACAACATCCCCACCCGGGCTCTATATAAAAGCAGCCCCTTGTGCAGTCTCTACATATTCTCTAACCCTTCTTTCCTGTTCTCAAAACTCTTATCCCATTTTCCAAATTCCAATGTCAAAAATATCTATTTCAGAATTTGGATTATTAATAACAGAATTCTGAAAGCTTGAGTCAGGACATATTGGAATGGTCAGAGCCCAGTGGGTGCCTTCTTTGATCTTAGACGTTGAAGGGCATTGTTCACATGATCAAAAGGTTGGGCTTGTTGTATACAAGGGGCGAATTTGTTGTTAAACTTCTTGCAAACCGATATGATTGCTTGTAGGAGGCAAATATTACCTTGAAGATAGCAACATTGTAACACTCCTTGAGCCTATCTTTAAGTTTCTTTTCTTTTTGCTCCTTCAAAATTAACCACCAACACACATGCACGACATCCCGGGACTTGGCTAACATTTTCATCATCCACCACGTCTTCGCTTAAAGTCCCCCTTTCAATACATGCTCTTTGATGAGCTTCTCTGATCTCCAAGGATCGACTAATGCATGTCCAAGTGTTGTTCATATAGAGCCATTCTTCTCTTCTGCTTCAAAATTCTCATTTAAATATTTGCTATTATCACCAAGATCTGCACTAGCAGCAGCTCCAATAGAGTTTGCACCACAGATTTTATAGTCACCATGCCCTCCTACCATGCAATATGTGGTATATGAATAGGCCTATTTCAAATAGTTTCAAATAATAGTATTTTTAAATATATTCTTCTTACCATTTGTGTGTATACATATACAATGTAAACAATTTAGCAACAAAAATGAACTCAACATTCTGATAGATAAAAAGACAAATCTTTTGGAAATAAAACTATGATTAATAGTATTGCAATTACCCAAGATCTGATGGAAGCCTGAATCCACCTATGCGCACACGTTTTAGAGAATGAATCTGGTCAATTTTTAGGAATGGAATTAGCAAACAGAAGAAAATTTTCAAGATGCAAACTAATTCATCCAAAGGAGATAAAAAGCAGGATTAAGTATAAAAACATGATTAAATGATTGGCCTATATCCGCCAAAATATTGAGGAAAACTAAATGATATTTTAAAAAACAGCAAAAAGAATTTATATGTATTGCTTTTTATAAGCAACTGAATTTATTAAAACAAAAAAAGTAAAGGAGCCACTGTCCAGTAAGGCAATATATATGTATCACCAATACAAAATGATTCACAATAAGCTCCCTCTTTAGCAAGTGCATTGCCCCAAGAGTTGGCCTCCCTAAGGATATGATTGAAAGAAATAATGAAACCAGAAAGCAAGCCTTCAATTTCTTTTACAACGACACATCATTCCCAATGCTGATAACTTGGAATGAGGAAACCCAAGATATGGCGGACTAAGAATTCCCTTCAATAATGATATGATTGGCATCACCACCCTTATCCTTCCATATCTTCAGCTCAGTATTGATAGCCTCCAACTCAGCCCGAATGGAAGCATTGACCCCACAGGGCCTGAGAACACAAACTTGATCACCCCATGCTAGTCCCTACCACCGCCTCCCACTCCAGATTGCTCAGGATTGCCTGTAGAGCTACCATCAAGATTAATCTTCCACCACCCACTGGGGAAGAGCATCATTCTACTTCTATTGCTTTCTGCTAATACCATTAGTAGGCACGTGCTAATTTCACATAAGATCAGACAGGAACCCCTTTTAAGGCATCGCCTCCAGCCCCACTTGCAAAGGATCACTTGGATATTTTCCTTAAGATTGATAAAATGGTGTGATCCGTCTTATAAAATCTTTTGTTCCTTTCTTTCTAGATGGTCGAAAGAATAGCATGCTAGATCACCCTCCCAAGGACAATTCCCATCTGACTGGAAGGAACCTTTCCCTGCCCTCTAAATAATTCCCCAACCAACCTTGGCATGACTCAATCGATACCAAATATCATCAGCAGCAGCACCAAAGCCTTATGCCAACTAATGGAGTCGGTTAAACGGAATTTATACAACATATATTAGGCCATGTTTGGAAACCATTGATTCCATGCCAAAAAGTGGAAAGGAAAAGGGTTTTTCTTTGATGTGACAAATTGTGTTGTTTGGATAGCAAAGAAAAGGGTGGATTCCATTTTTCCATAATTTGAATTCTTGGCACAAGAAATTAGGTGAGTACTGTGAGAGGGATATGAGAATTCCATTTTCTATCTAAACAAGAACACAAAACTGAAATCCATGTTTCAATAGTTCTCATGAAAATCATCATTTGATGATTATTATTTTCCATTATTTTTCCTTGCGAATAACACATTATGAGGGTGCAGGAAGATAGCAGTAGAAGTCCTAAGTAGGTGAATAGAAAGCATAAATGAGTTAATATAAGAAGCTTTATGTAATGGGCTGGACCCATGTAGGGCCCAATGTGGGGACGGTTCCCACACGTTATTCATATTATAAATACCCCTTCTCTCTCTCTCTCATATTATCTGCACTCTCTCTCTCTCTCATATTATCTGCACCATCTACAAGAGCCTTCTCCAAGATGGTATTATAGTAGTTTGTAATTTGAGAAGCTGCTTAGGTAGGAAACCTTTTCAATAGATTTCAGAAGATTGATAGGATTCCACTAGATAAGCATGAGAAGATTTCTAGAGTCTTCCTGGATGGACAGGAAAAATCTATAAATACCACACCATTATATCCATTCTATATTCTATGCATTCATCAAGAACACAATTCTATCAAGATTTTTCAACTATTAGTGCTCACATTGTATTAATTAACAAAAATCCATGCAAGCAGTCCTTGAGGAAAACTGCAAACTGAAAAGTGGAAAACAGAAAATGCAACTAATTCATCAATCAACCAAAAACTAACCTGAAGCCCAACATTTTTTACAAGTTCACGAACTTCATGATTTCTCCCTTCATGAACCTATCCAAAACAGGTTAACTAGTTACTTTTAAGAACCCTCACAAAAACATTCAGTTCTACACATCCACGTATTTCAAATTGAACTAAAGAATAAAAGATAAGCACCAACACATACGGGAGAAAAGAAAATCTGAGAGGTGACAAGATACATTCCTAAACCGAAGATGAAATGAAGCAGAACACATAATTTAATGCTAGCGTGCAATGCGGAGATTATGAAAGAGTCCATAAAGTAATTCCATTAACAAAAGATGCTAACCCATCATGTAATTAAGAGTAAACAAATAGGAAATAAAATCTGGTTTAAACTAAATCACATGCTTGCATGCTAAGAAATAACATAAATCAATTAAAACTAGGCGTGATGGAAGGATAAATCTTCCAATTTAGCATAGGCACGTTCCACACTCAAGGGACTGATTTGTAAGTTCTATGAATAGGCTTAGGAAGGGGAAAATATGAATTTTGGAAAATTAAGATTCATGGTAATTGGAGATTTTGGAATTAGGGCTTTTTAGAATTTGGGGAAAAGATGAAATTATGGTTAAATTCGGTAAATTGGTTAAGGGGATTGATGGATTTAGGTATTGGTAGAGGAGAATTAAGGTTTTGGATAAAGGGAAGTTAGGGATTTTGGGTCAATTAAGGAAATTAGAGATTTAGGGTTTTAGAATTTAGGAAAATTAGAGAATTTAGGGTTGGGATTAGGGTTAGGGTTTATAGGTAGAGTTAGAGATGGGGAATCAAAGGGTTTTTATGAAGGAAGCAAGGGGAAATCAAAGGATTGATGGGTTGTTCGTACGGTCCGCCTAGGGGCTCGCACATGTGGCCGTACAATCACGCTTGTGGGTCATTGGCTAGGGTTTTGGGGTCCTTAGTGGTTGATTTCAATTGGGGTTGAAGTTGGATGATGAAAGATTGAAGAAAAAGATGATTCGGATGGTTTTGTATAGGAAGGGAAGAAAAGAGATGAAGTTTTTGAAAAAATACCTCTTTTTTTATAGAAGGGAAGAGAAAAGGAAGATGATAGATGGAAGTATCACACATCTGTTGAATGGGGAATGGAATCACACCACACCCAAGCTCCAAATCACATTAAGTATTCTTCAAATCACATGAAGAAGAGAAAACACAAAGCTTTTTTTTTTTTTTCAAAATAATGGAATTAGGGCTCCACATACCTCATTCAGTGTTCGTAAAATCGATAATATCGGTATCAACAGTCAGTGATACGAAACCCCCCATAAATACAGAAAGATATTGAAAAATTGTCAAACTTCCATTTATCGTGTGATATATCACAAAATATCGTGAGATATTGGCGATATATCGCACGATAATGCCTAATATTGCAGATTTTTGCGTGGGACTTTGGTCATGCGACATCCAGCAACATCTCATCCGCATCCCATCCAGAAATTCCAAAAATATATTTTAAAAAAATTATATATTACCTGTTCAATTTGCCTAAGAGAGTAGCTTTTGACTGAATTTGGGTGAAATTTGGAGAAATCCTCTCCAAAATCCGGAGAAATCATGGATTTGGGAGAGATTTTAGGGTTCCGAAATGTCGGAACCCTCTCTGTGTCGAAAAAAAGGGGCATCCAAACCCTTTTTATTGGAATTTGGGTTGGCTGGTGTACTGCACACCACTGAGCTGACTAGTGTGTTGACGTCACCAAGTTTTGTGGGTCCCATCATAAGGAATGCGTTATATCAAAACTATCCATCCGCTTGTCGAGCTCGTCGTAAGGCTTGAGCCAAAAAATAAGACAGATGCAAAATCAAGTGGACCACACTGCAAACAACAGTCGGAGATTGAACGTCTACCATTGAAACCCTTTTGAGGTCAATAGAAGTCTTGAATCAATATGATATTTGTTTTTCCTCTTCATCCAGATCTGTGACCTAATGAACAAATTGGATGGAAAATAAAAGTTATGGTGGGCCTTACGTATGTTTTAACGGTGAGAATCACTGTCCCCACTGCTATTTGTGGTGTGGTCCACTTGAGCTTTGGATATGACTCATTTTTTGGCTCATGATCTAAAATGATCTCTCCAAATGGTTGAATAGTGTGGATATAATAAATACATTATTGTGGGGCCCATATAACTTTGAACCATCCGTACAACCCGAGCTCTGGGAGTGTCAGTGCTCGTCTTGGGATGCGGATTTCCTGCGAAAGAACTTCCTGTGTAAGGATGCTGGGTGGGGCCCACTGAGATGTTTGTGAGAAATTCACCCCATCCATATGTTTTGCGAGCTCATTTTAGGACGCGCGACCAAAATTGAGGTGTATCCAACATTCAAGTGGGCCACACGAGAGGAAAAAGTGGGCATTCAGTGAGCACCGTTGAAGCATTCTTATGGCTAAAAAAGTTTTGTATTAGGCTATCTTTTTCATGTTTTCACTTCATCCCATTTGTAATGACCTTATAAACGGTTTGGATAGCATATAAACATTAAGGTGGAGCCCAGGAAGGTTTCAATGGTAGGAATTTCTTTCCCCAAATTTTCCTCTCGTGTGACCCACTTGAGTTTTGTATCCACCTCAGTTTTGGTCGCACATCCTAAAATGAACTCACAAAACGGATGGACGAAATGGATTTCTAACATACATTATAGTAGGCCCCACCCAACATCCTTGCGTAGGAAGACTTTCGCAGGAAATCTGCATCCCTCGTCTTGCCAGTGTGGTGGGAAGCGGATTGCATATTATAGCGCACTGAGTAAACTCTGTGGGGGCCATTGTAATTCATGTATTTTATCCACTTCGTCCATTTATTTTACCAAATAATTTTATGGTTTTAGCCCAAAAAATGAAGCATATCCAAAGCTCAAGTGGACCACACCACAAAAAACAATGTGAATTGAACGTTTACCATTGAAAAATCCTTGGGGTCCATTAGATGAAAAATTTGTGCTCAACCTCTAAAATGAGCTGAAAAAACGGATGGATGGCATGGATAAACCACGTACAGTGATGGTGGGCCCAACAGAGTTTATTCAGTATGATAAGATCCAGTGTGGTGCCGGGGGCAGATTAGGTGAGACCGCAGCCTCACCCAAGAACGTACAACCCCAACCGTGGGGCCCAACTTGATGTGTGTATTCTATATCCACTCCGTCCATCCTTTTTTTTCAGATCATCTTACAATATGATCCCACGAATTAGGAAGATCCAATTATTAGGTTGACTATACTCAAGGAAATAGTGGTGGTTGAACACGGTACCATTAAAAACTTCTTAGGGTGCACCTTGATTTTCCCTATATTTTATTAGGCACCTAATTTGTTGATAACTTCACATAAGTTTGAATGAAGAGAAGAAACAATTATCAGCTTGATCCAAACTTTTGTGGCACACCAATGGTCAATCACCATTGTTTCCTATGGTATGGTCCACCTCATTATTGGATCTACTTCATTTTTTGGATAATGTCCTAAAATGATATGAAAAAACAGATGGACGGGGGATACTCAATATAATTGTCTTAGTTCAATTGAACGGCACATAGCTTAGGACCCTATACAAAGGAGCTTAGGACCCTATATACAGGAAACCTATTATGTCCACTTTAAGCGTGTATTAGGGTCTTTTTTAATAATCCCTAAAGTTTCATTGAAAAATTCAACAAAATTTTCAATGTTTCCCCATGTTTCCCAAAAAGTGTGATAAATTTCGCGATAGAAACGATATATCCCATGCGATAACCAATACATATTTGTATCCCAAGGGTGCGATACATTGCGCGATACTGATATTTCGAATACTGCCCCCATTTCTTTTTTAGTCTCATAAAATACCTTTTACAAAAAGGCGCTCTCAGATAAGATTCTCAGCATAAAGACGCTTAAAAAATTAAAAGTTGTTCCTAACTCCTTAATCTCAACACAAATATAAGCTATACCAAAAATAATGAAGCATGTAAACAATCTAAACAACTAAACTATTTCGTGGCCCATGGGGGTCCACAATCAAGACATTCAATGATGATGATCCAACGGTCCGAACATTGTGTCCACCTAATCCAACGGTCCAATGTGTCCATCAAGCTTCTATATGCAGCCTATGTGCATCTTCTTAGTGTGGGGTCTTCAAAGATGCATAAACATGCACGTGTAGTCTTCAACGTGGCTAGGAATGTAAATTGGGCCAATGGTGGTCTAGCCATAAAGAGATTGGCTCAGCCCTCCTCCGGTATGGTGCTCGGATGTCCTCATCAATTCCCCTTGGCTGAGGAGAATTCATCTCTGACAAAATATAGTTGCAGTGATGCTCGAGGAGATCCAGGTCTCATAGCTGAAGCTCTTTTTCTGTGATCCACGTACTGTATGACTTTGGCTTGCCCCTCTACTTGATGACGCACTCCTGATAACCTCCATGTCGTACGGAAACTACCTCTTCATCTAAGATATCCTTTATCTCCTCTTCTCGTAGGTATGGATGGTACAGGTGGTAAAGGTTGAGAAGATGGGTCAAGTAATAGGCATGGGTTATGGGACAGGTTAGGGGCATCATCATCAAAGTTCATGTGAGGGTTAGGGGAAGGTTCATAAAATGTTACAAGATCTTCTACATTAAATGTGGAACCGATACCCATGTTAGTAGAAGATCTATCAAATAAGCATTTGGACCTAGTCTTTTTAAGATTTTATATGGTCCAATGCTACGGGTTTGTAATTTTATGGTTCCCTATGGAAACCTTTTTGGACGTATTCTAACCATGACTTCATCACCTATACCAAACTCTTTAAACCTATGGCGTGAGTTGACAATGATTTTGTATGTTTTGTTACTTATATTGATTTTTTATTTTTATTTTCTAATCTCCACATGCAAGTCATGCATATGTCGTGTAGATGCATGTGCAAACTCTGAAGGCATATGGAACACTGACATGGGTATCCAATCTATAGGGGTCTTAGGCTCATCTATTAGTCTTTCCAGATCCACTTCCTCCCCAGGACTCATTTGATTGTGATGAAGGTTTAGTAGGGTCAACATGTGAATGTCTCGCACGGGTGTAAGGTCATCCGGTATGTCCTCTGGAATAACAACACTAGACTCCTCCAATATTGGACTCACATTAGGTGGTAACTCTACACTACCCTTAAGTGTAACCTTAGGTGGCATCTCCATAATAACATTAGGTGTGACCTCATTTGCCACGTGGGCATACGACGTTAAATCAGTTTGTCTCCCTTTCGGACTCTTTGGCATTAACTATAGAAAGAGACTCAAACTAGAATTTCGTCACATCTTCAGGACCACGTTTCTTGACGTCCTCCTTTTTCGGGGTGCTTTTAGGCGGGAGAGGCTTAAAGACAATCCTTTTGACTTCATATAGAAACAAACACGTATTCGAGTGACCGAATTGTGTTGTGTCCAGTGTTTGAAGTATCAGTATCACTACAAGTTCATTGGCTAGGGATACGGAAACAATATCGATATCGCCAATAATATCGCTGATAACCGGAAATGAGGGGAAACATGGGGAAAACGGTGGAATTTTCAGCAAAACTTTAGGGCAAGTTAAAATGTACATATTTGCATATTTAGAAATTAAAAAAAAAATTACAAAAAGAATGCATACATAACAAGTTTCCATTTAATGGGGCCTTAAAGCATGTGCTGTTGTAAGAAATCAGTCCAACCATCCCATCGAGCCTATTTAACCATCCAAACATCCATCGATATTGCAAAATATCAACAACACATGATATTTTACCAAGAAATTATCAACAATTGGAAAGGGAACGGAAGATTGTGGTCTCAATATCGCGCATGTTACAATATCGATAATATCGAGATATTATCAATATTATCAATTACAAATTGAGCACCACATACAACCATGTGCCCATGAAATAAAAAATTTTCTAATAAACAAAATTTTGATGATATCAATTCGTTGCCGATATTATTGAAATATCGTCAATACACTTATGATACAAGCATTACCCAGAATTTGCATGGTAAAAAATATTCGTGACACATTGGCAATATTGATGCATTGGTAATACAAGCGATACCTAGAATTTACATAGTTAAAAATATTGGCGATTACATTAGCGATATTGACACGTTGGTGATACTTAGCAATACATTGCTAATACCTGGAATTTCAGATACTACCAGTGTTATCGATATCACTAAGCTAGAGATAGATAATATCAGAGATATTTCAATAATACCGGAGATAATTCGAACACTGGTTGCGTCCCTATCATACAACCAGGGCCTGCTCAAAATTATGTGACCTATATCCATAAGAAAAACATCACACCACATCATGTTTGTATAGGAACCAAACTCGATGGGAATGGAACAGCACTGAGAAATCGAAATCGAAGACACATTAACCCATGAGACTCGATAGGGCTAAGGGTGAGGAATGACTAGTATACCTAAGCAGTCCATGAGGCTAGCAGAGACCACATTGATGTAACTGCCACTATCAATGATTACCTTGCAGTTTTTGCCACCACACTTGGCATACGTGTGAAAAAATGAATTACTGCACCAATCATCACTTTCTACAATCTGGCTTAAGGCACGACTAACAATTGCAAGTGGCAGTCTCAACTCCAATTTGATCCCTGGCTTGTGATTGGACATCTTCCCTAGTGTAAGGGTTGGCCTGAAGGGAGGCTTCAAGCTGATTGACAAGTGCATTGGTCATGGTCAATTGAGTTGCGGTGGTCCTATTGTGCGCTTCAATGGCCGTTAGACAGTTGTTGATAGCATTAAGGGTCTCGACAATCTGTTCTAGATTCAGAGTGTGATGTAGGCCAAAACCAAGTCCAGAACGAGTGAGCATACACAAAGTAACTCTTAGGGGAAAACCTAAACCCTAGGGTAATGTTATGACAAAGACAAAACCAACCTCGAGATCAAATTGAACAGACTAGAGACATTAATCAGAAAATTTAGGAAGTTGTTAACCTGAAATACTACCCTGAAAATAAAGCAGAATGGCAATATGAAAGTACCAAGCTGAAAATTTAGCAAGGGTGTAATCTGAAAATTACAAACTGAAAATTCAGCAAGGCGACAACCTGAGATTACTATGTTGAAAATTTGGCAAGGGTAATATAGAGAATGCAAGCTGAAAATTCAGCAATGGGACATTCTAAACCAAGAACAAAATCCAGCAAGCTGAATATAGTTTCTATATGTAATGTATGGTCTAACAACCCTATATGTAAATTATACCCTAAATATGACTCTATCCTAAGTGCAACACAAAAATCCTATGCCAAACCTATGGCTCTAATACCAAATTTGATGCAGGACACTTGATTTAATGTTAGCATGCAATGTGGAGATTATGAAAGAGTCCATAAAGTAATTCTGTTAAAAAAAGATGCTAACCCACCATGTAATTAAGAGATCCATTAATTATCATACATTAATTAGGAACAGTTCAATTCAATTAGAGATCCATTTCAGTTTCAAGTCTTGTACTACATGGAATCACCTACTCCTTATTTAGCAACAAATCAAGATAGGCCTAACTGCTCTTAGAGCACCAAATTTAAAATGTCCAAACTCAAATGCCTTGAATTTTAACCATTTGCAAAGAGAGCTTAAATCAGAAGACATCCTTTTCGTTATAGTATATTACTGGTTCTCTGGCCCTTATATGTGCAGTCTCATTTGTCAAACATATATCCAATTCACAGTATAAATCCTATGCTTGTTGCTTTTCATATGAATTGCATAGACAATGACCAGATGGGCTACTAATGAATAGAAATGTATGCAATATATACAAGTAGAATATTTAAGGAGAGAATATTTAAATCATGTGAGCCAGAATTCATTTCATAAAGGAATAAAAAGATACATAACAAGAAACAAGTAATCCTTGCACAGTCGTATGTACCACAATGCGAAGTCGAGGCCTTGACATATCTGGCTGTGCTGGCAGTAATTCCACAGAATCTGGTACACAGTGGATGCCTTCAATGATTGTGCCCTCACTGATTGCTACTAGGTGTCGCCTATTGACGCTACCTTCTATAGCTGCAATGTATCTGCAAATGCAGAATATTAGGATTCAGCAAACACAAAAGAATGAAAGAACAAAGCTGGAAAGCTGCGAGTCAAGGGCATTGATACATTAGCCAGCAACCAGGGAATCCCATTTTCTACTAGCAGCTGGTGAGTCCCATTTTTTACATTAAGGATACAAATGGTTTAAAATCCCTTTCAGTGTATCATTTCGATCACCACCAAAACCCATCTGTATTGGCCATATTATCAGCTGATACGGTCTGATATGCCCAATCTGGGCTCTGTTCTGTCTAATGCAGATGGTTAGGATATATTGACCACTGTGATCTTAGAGATATGGTCTATCCACAATATGTCCCACGGTTTAGGCAGTTCAGATAGATCTATAGAGTGTCATATATGAGAAGGAAGAGTCAACATCATGCCCCAATGGTACTATTTCAACGAACAAGTACCCATGAACTAGAGGTTAGGATTGTTCAACTAATTTGATTTTGGGACTAACTCCATGACAGTGGGTTCCATAATTTAATCAGTTTCATTGACAAAATGCATGCCATGTGCATTATTTATGAGTGATGGTGTATCAAGCATCATACTCTGACAGAGTACCAAAAACTCCCCTCAAAAGTCAAAATTCAAATTCTAAGTTCAACCTTGCAAGTCAGATAATTAGGAAACGGCAGCTCATGTAAATGTTACTACTTTGAGCTGTTTGTGGGGCCATATTGATGAGTGTGGAATCCAGACTTCCAATAATATACAGTGATGATCGGAAATAGATCTAGGGAGACCTCACAAAAAGGTCAAAGGATACTTATAAATCCAATCTGGAGACTGCAGGAATCTATGTAAATGACATAAGACTGGCTGCAACCTCCTGTTGGACCATGTGAATTTAGCCCCACCCATCGGAAGATCAAGCAATTCATTGTCGCTAACCCACTCTGCAAAAGTCCTCATGCTTTTGGTAATACGGCTGCCAAACGACATCTCATATGCAAATCTCATAACATTAAAATCGTCCCAAAAGCACCACGGAAGAACAGAATTCACTCTAATTGAGTTGAACTCTAACCAAAATAGTTGTCTTTGATCTGGTTTGCATGGCCCATAAACTGCCATAAAAAAAGCCATTTGAATCCTGATGGCAAATCCTTAAAGGAAATGGAGACTGAGAAGGAACCGAGTGAACTGTTTTCAAATTTCCAGAGGTCCATGTTCCAAGCCACAAGTATCCCTCCCAACAACCCAACTGCATCCAACACCATCCAGCCTTTGTTTTTAATCCCCCACAAAGAATCCAGTAAACTGTTCAAATCCGTCCAACTTTGTTTCCTGAAGAGTTATAATCTGAGCTTTATACCTCTTGTATACCTCCTTGACGTGGTACCTCTTTTCGATGCCCCCCAACCCTGAACAGTCCAACATAGAATCTTCATTGGATAACTATGCGAACCCCCCTACCTTTCTTTTCACCTGCAATTTTGTTGATGTAATCGTAGTTTATAGAGCATTCCAGCTTGCCCAGCTACCTCCATCCTTTCGGGATTTTTTTCAATCTCTGCATCTGGTCTTCTCTGAGCTTCCGGTTGCCCCATTCCTCCACAAAGGAGATGAATGTGCGTGCATTATCATCACCTACCCCAAAAGATAAGCCAACCAACTTACCTACTCGCTCCAGCATATCTAAATACCAATCCAGTTCTCACCCCGTCACTAGCCAGGTCCCATCATGACGCCAAGAGCTAGCATTGATGAGAGGTATTCGTGATGCACCAACACAGCCTCTTCCATCCCCTCGCAATGTCACGTCCCTAAATCTAGTGTCAATGATCCGTGATTACTACATACCAAATTTTGGTTGATAGCCTCCGTAGAACTCTAATTTTGGAGCTTCCAACTATCGCATACTAAGTCATATAAGCGAGGCTCCACAAGGAGGATTTCTGAAAGTAAAGACGACACATACGTATTATTTCCCAAAATTTCATCATATTCAACATGTGTTACTGTGTACAACTGAGCACATCAAGGAAAAACCAAAACATAAACCTTGTCATATTTACTATACCTGCCGTACATATACAGGGTACTACAAAAAATATATACACTAATATGTACGGACAGAAAGGACAACTGGAGTCTGTAATCTCTACTCCTTCAGCTCCCTACTCTTACCTGTAAAAAAAATAGAAAGGAAACCTTAAGCTACTAAACCCAGTGAGTGCGTGTGTGCAGTGAAAATGCACGTTTCATGTCATGCTCATATCATGCACAAGCCTACTGGGCTTGCATGATTCCACTTTCCATGTTCCAAATTTTTCACATTTTCCAATGGGATCACTAAGGTCTGAAACATAGGTGGGACTCGCATATGATTGCTACCCACTTGCATAGCCTTTTCCACTGTGGTCCACTACAGAGGTGGGACTACATAATTCTTGAGCCGAACTAGTCTAACCCACTTGTGTTGAACCTCACTATCTGCCTAACAGCAAGAAGTCATAAGTCGCCTGGCAAGATAATAGCGGACAATTTACGAGCTCGTCACACACAACTTATCTTTGCTTGGCCATAAGCAGGTCGGGTCGAACCTCTCAACCAATCGACATGCGTCGGTGGGAGTCGCCGCTTACTTTGGTATTTCGGCATTCCAGTGCTCTGTTCTTTCACCCGGTCTAAGCATTGGTTGTTCCCAATGATACCAATCGGGGTTTAGGGACTTTCACCCAAGGACCCTCTAATCATGTCCTGTTGAATTACACATTTCCGGTGTGGTGTCTAACTCAAGTCATAACAAAGCATGTTTCATCGCATTTACAATCACCGTATGCATAAGTCCACACACAAGCACAATATATCATGTTTTTTCAAGGCAAGCATAGGACGACCTTCCTCATATGGTGTCCTCATGAATTTAAGTTCCTCATAGGGGTCTCATGTAATGCATCTTGTATCTAGACGGTTCACATACTAATCATAGACACATCGTGTGTCGCAACACAACCCACTGTGATCACCATACCATGATATGAATCATTCACTTTCAATCATACAATGATACAACAACTATGAACCATGCATATGATATGCACATGACTTAGCCAATCTAAATCCAATCCGGGATTCATTCCGCTATAAGACTTCATGCCACAAGCATGCTTTTTCTCAAGAGTTAACTACACCAAAAGGAGGAAGGATAACTCTTTCAAATGTTTTGTCAAACAGGTAGCGAGCGGACTTTGTAAGGGACAAAGAGAAACCGATGGAAATACGTATGAATTTAAACAAAACTAAATCATCTCTATCATCCAATCTTCCATTAATAACCTAACCAACTAAATCAGAAAATCAAGCACTAACCTAACCAACTAAATCAGAAAAACCAGCAATAACCTAACCAACTAAATGAGAAAATCGATTCTTCTATAGGGCTTTCAAGGAAAATCCAGCAATAACCTAACCAACTAAATTAGAAAATCCAGCAATAACCTAACCAATGAAATCAGAAAATCTAGTCTTCTAAAGGGCTTTCAAGGAAAATCCAGCAAAAATCTAACCAACTACATCAGAAAATCCAACAATAACCTAACCCTAAATAAATAAATAAAATCTATTCTTCTATAGGGCTTTCAAGTAATCTAACGCACATATATGCGTGCTCCTAATCTATACACTCACCTGTAATAATCAAAGGATTGGATTTCAAACTCGGCTTTTGCTTTTCTTCTTATTCTTCTTCTTCTCAACTTCAAACTTAAGCCAGAAGAGAGTGTTGGAAATGGGTTGTTGAAAGAGGGTTTTTATGTTTATGGACTTGAAAATGGTTTTAAATTTGGCTTTTGTCTAAAAGAAGGGTTGGGAGGTGTTTTGTGATATTTTTGAGAAGTTTAAGCTGATGGTAACAATAAAAAAATGTTATTTAAGTGATTTGACATAAAACATTCCAAGGATTTAAAAAAATCGAGGTCATTTGAGTTATTTTATCAAAATATATATGTGCATATCTATTCATAACTTACAATCCGGGTGTCATATTGACATGCCGTTTTTGCCAATAATTCCGTAACTCAACTACGGTCACAACGGTTAGGCTCTTGGGCCTAACAGATTTTGAAAACTTGATGATGGCCCACCGCCAAATAAAATAAGGACATAATTGTCATTTCTCAGATTGTTTAATTTTAAGTCCGTATATTAAAATTCAGACATCAAGTTGAAATGCGGCTTGCGGCTTGATAACAAAACAACATTTCGATCAAGTCAAAATATTCTTGGGGCCAATGGACCTACAGTCAGTAGCTATCCACTGTACGAACCAGATGTCGGGGCCTCATGTCTTACACGCAGCCTGCAACGGAGCAATGTCAAGGGCATCATTGAAATAGTCGACACTAGCAACATTGTCTGCTGCTGAGTATGTCTCTAAATCTTCCCCTTCCAGTCCTTGCGATATTGCTTCCAAAGCATACTCTTCAATTGAATCAGAGGAAGTTGCAGGTTGAAAGGCCTCAATCTCCTTGCCACCGCCCCTAGATTCTACATCGACACCATGAGAATAGAACCTTTTCAGATAGAAAGCATTCTTTGCAAGTAGAGAAGACAAGGGCCCTCCCCCTCCCTTATTTAAAAGGTTGGATTCGAATTCCAACATGCAGCTACTTAAGACTGGAGACATGCAGAGAGTTGTCATCCTCGACCACATGAGGTTGGAACAACATGAGTGACATTAAAATCTAGACCTTCTGAACCACGTGTTGTTGCATGCATGGCAGATGATGACTCGCTGATACATGTAGCACTTGAAACAAAAGCCCTATCGCCCATTGCTTTAGAGATCAAGCCATGAAGACAGGTAAGCTGTGACAAATGCCCCCTTGGAACTGGTCCCACCGAAGGATAATGACAACTAGCTCCATCAAAACCATGTGTCGACTGGAGAATGTGTAGCCCAATCAAATATTCTCTCTTTGCCACTTGTGAAAGCCACCACTGGAGCTCTAGTTTTTCAATCAAAGCGATAATGTGTCCCGTACACGTCCTTGGCTGGCATATTGATGCAGGACAATTAACCACTTGCTCTAAAAGCTCGAATTGTTAGAGTATGGCGAATTAATCTCTTTATCTCATAGCCCAGGCCCCACATCGCATGAGTTAAGACCTCAGTCGAACCCCCTTCGTGGGCCCCAAATCACATGGGCCGCCCACCCCGAACGTGTCCTCGCATCCCATGGGCTACCCCACTCAAGCCCAGTGTGAAATGTGCATTAATCACCCTCGGTGAGGAGTCTTGAACACGAGATCTCCCCCATGGGCCCCAAATCACATAGGTCACCCACCTTGAGTGTGTCCCCACATCCCACGGGTTACTCCACTCGAGCCCGGTGTGAAAATGCCCCCGCATTAATCACAACTCCGGTGAGGAATCTTGAACACGAGACCTCCCGCTCTGATACCAATTTGATGCACGACAATTAACCACTTGCTCTAAAAGCTCGAACTGTTAGAGTATGGCGAATTAATCCCTTTATCTCATAGCCCAAGCCCCACATCGTATGGGTTAGGACCTCGGCCGAACCCCCTTCGTGGGCCCCAAATCACATGAGTCGCCCACCCCAAGCGTGTCCTCGCATCCCATGGGCTACCCTACTCGAGCCCGGTGTGAAATGCGAATTAATCACCCCCGGTGAGGAGTCTCGAACACGAGATCTCCCCCGTGGGCCCCAAATCACATGGGTCACGCACCCCGAGTGTGTCCCCACATCCCGTGGGCTACTCCACTAGAGCCCGGTGTGAAAATGCCCCTGCATTAATAAGGCTTTAGATCACACTAGTTCAAAAACAATTACACAAAATCCCACATCCCACACAAAAATTCAAACATTCAATCAAGGGGAATCTTATGCGGATTCAGATCTATATATGTTAGGACTGGATCAATCAAATTATAGACCAAACAAGAATCAAAAGAGGGTAAATTCATCCACACATGCACAGAAATAATTCCCCCAATCCAAGGGATTCAGAAATTTCAATTCGGGGAACCCTAAGGTTGAAGAAAAGGCATAAAATTGGAGATTTGAATAATTTAAGGTTAGGTTTAGGGATTTTGGGTGAAAGAGTAAAAGAGAAGAGAGAGATAAACCAGAGAAGTACCGCATGTGTGGACAGCAGCAATGGCCTAGACACGTGCATATGATCCCAGGTGCACGTGTGTGGGGCCCACTATTCAGAAAAGGGCCAGCTTGGCCCTAGTTGGCCAGAGGTAGACTCTAAAACCCCCAAATATCAGCTCGATCCAATGCACAGTTTGTGCATGGTGCTCCACCGAAGTTTCAGCCCTCCTGTAGGGCCAGATTCTGGAAATCTATCGTAGAGAGAAAAAAGGCTGCAATAGAAGATGGATTTGAAGCATAAATGATTGTAGGAGGAGAAATATGGATAGAAGAAGGTGGAGGCAAATCGGGATAGGTGTGGCTTCGCACTAAGGTAGTAAGCCCTTCGAAGAAGGGAGGGCTTCGCACTCAATTAGGTTTTCATAACTCGGAAAGGAGCAGGAAAATGTATAAATTTTATTAATCTTCGATGAGTAAAAAATGACTACAAGGGGTGCCTATCTATAATAAAACCTTATACTCCAAAACTCCTGCCATGTGCACAACCTATTACTTGGAGATGAAGTAATAAAAAATAACAACTAATCAAAGCAATCTAAACCGTCCATGATATTCCTAGTATCAATAATAAGCAAAACGCAAAGTACTAAATTAATTGGAATAGTGAGTAATGATCATAAAAACCCATGGTGGGATTCACATGGCTATCGGGTCCACTCTAACGAACCAAAACACAGCCCTCTAACTAAGAGGCCCTCTTTAGACGTCGTCATTGATCTAGATCGATGGTGGGGCCCTCCTTACGTATGTGCATAGGGGGGCATGCATGTGCGCGAGATGTCCCCATCAATTCTCCCCGGCTGCGAAGGTTTCACCACTGGCAAAACAAAACTCCTCCGAGATGTAAGGATCAAGTCTCTGAAACTCCTCAACGAGCCACGTACTATCTAAAGTTGGGCATGACTTCCACTTGATCAAGAACTTCTGAAACTCGCCGTCCAACGTGGATATTATCTGATGGTCCAGAATATCATCTATCTCCTCTCTGGGTGTGGGAATGGTAGGTATGGGAGGTAGAGGCTGAGAAGATAGGTCGGGAAAGGGCCATGGATCAAGGAAAAAGTCTAGGGAATTAAGATGGTTAGGCGAAAGGCTGAACAATGCATCAGTGGCCCCCTGAAATGCAACTAGATCCTCCACATTAAATGTGAAACTAATTCTCATGGAGGGTGAAAGATCTACCACATACGCATTGAGACTGTTTCGTTTTATAATTTTGAATGGTCCAACGCTACGCGTGTAATTTACAAACGGCTTGCTGAGGGTACCGCTTTGGCCTGATGCGGACCATCACAGTCCCTTATATTAAATTCCTTGAAACGTTGATGTTGGTCTACAGAAAGTGTATAATGTTCATTACTAATCATGATCTTTTGCCTGATTTCTTGATGTCATAAATGAATGTGATGTGCAAAAGACTCTGCAGACTCTGACGGCCTATGGGGCAATGACATGGGGACAAGATCAATAGGTTTCCTAGGTTTATAACCAGTGACGACTTCAAAAGGACTTAGACCTGCGGACCTATCGACAGAACTATTAAACGCAAACTCGGCTATAGGTAGTACGGTGTCCCACGACCTAGTGTGCAGTATATCCCTCAACTCACCCAGTACATCATCAGGAAAGATATCACGAAACTCATCCACTACCGGAATGGCCTCAGTGGGTAACTCTACACTAACCTCTAGTGCACTCTCTAGCTACAAGGCCGTACATGTCGTACCAGTTAAAAAGGTGGTCCATGTCTGCTAACCAATCTGGAAAAGCTTTAGGGTCCAAGTGGCCATCAAACGTGGGGGCATCTACTCTAACTCCTTTGAGAAGTTGCACATCGGAGTCAGTAGTTTTGATATCTCTCACGGGGTGGGTGCACAGGTGCGCGCCCATAACCGATTCCTTGTCTACCTCCATTCCTTGGTCTATCCTCCTGAACACCTGCTTGAGATTGGGCATCTTCCCCAATGGTGGGGTTTGCCCTGGCGGAGGTCTCTAGTTGGGTAATGCACACGTCAAGCTATTCAAAGCGTTGGTCCATACGATGTTCCAAGCGCCTACCTAAAGACTCAAACTGTTGGGTCAGCTTGTTCATTGACTCTTGCAATTGCTCCATGTTTAATGTAGAGTGCAAGCCAAAACCACGACCCGTATGTGTGGGCATACAACTACTAACTCAATCCAAGGACCTTCTACTACGACTATATGCGCCTAGATAGGACTAAATGCTCCTATAGAACTCTATATGGAGAAAACGACACAATACTACTCAATTTCCAACAACCTATCTGTCCAAAAAAAAAATCTGTCAACAGAAAATTCAGTAAAGAGATGCGGATTTTCTGATAGCAGAAAATTCTGCAACTTATGTCAGAAATTATGGACATCTAAACAACCCTATATGATGATACTTAATGCATAATGGACACAAATAAACTAAACCCTAAACATGTAATGCACTCCCCTATAAAAACCTTGTTCTCTGATACCAAATTTGATGCAGGACATGAAATTCAAATATGATGTGCAAGATTTTCAGGCTTTAGATCACACTAGTTCAGAAATAATTACACAAAATCCCACATCCTACACAAAAGTTCAAACACTCAATCAAGGGGAATCTTATGCGGATCTAGGCCTATACATGCTAGGACTGGATCAATTAAAATTATAGACCAAACAAGAATCAAAGGAGGGTAAATTCATCCACACATGCACAGAAATAATTCCCCCAATCTAAGGGATTCAAAAATTTCAATTCGGGGAACCTTAAGGTTGAAGAAAAGGAATAAAACTGGGGATTTGAATAATTTAGGGTTAGGTTTAGGGATTTTGGGTGAAAGAGTGAAAGAGAGGAGAGAGACGAATCAGAGAAGAAACGCACGTGTGGACAGTAGCAATGGCCCAAACGCACGTGCGTGTGATTCTGGCCGCACGTGTGTGGGGCCCACTATTCAAAAAAGGGCCAACTTGGCCGTAGTCGGCCAGGGGTGGACTCCAAAACCCCAAATATCAACTTGATCCGATGCACAGTTAGTGCGTGGTGCTCCGCAGAAGTTTCAGCCCTCCTGTAGGGCCAGATTCTGGAAATCTGTTGTAGAGAGAAACGGCTGCAATAGAAGATGGATTTGAAACGTAGATGATTGTAGGAGAAGAGAAATATGGATGAAAGAAGGTGGGGACGAATCGAGATAGATGCGGCTTCGCACCACGGTAGTCAGCCCTTCGAGGAAAGGAGGGCTTCGCACCCAATTGAATCTCCACAACTCAGAAATTTAGAACATAAAAACGAAGCAATTTATTAATTTTCATTGAGTAAAAAAAGACTACAAGAGGTGCCTATTTATAATAAAACTCTATACCCCAAAACTCGCGCCATTTGCGCATACTATTATTTGAAGACGAAGTAATAAAAAATAACAACTAATCAAAACAATCTAAATCGTCCATGATATTCCTAATACCAATAATAAGCAAAACTCAAAGTACTAAATTAATTGGAATAGTGGGTCATGATCATGAGAACCCATAGTGGGATTCACATGACTATCGGGTCCACTCCAATAAATCAAAACGCAACCCTATAACAAGGAGGCCCTTCTTGTACGCCGTTATCGATCCAGATCAATGGTGGGGCCCTCCTTGTGTACGTGCGTAGGGGGCATGCATGTGCGCGAGATGTCCCCATCAATTCTCCCTGGCTGCAAAGGTTTCGCCACTGGCGAAACAAAACTCCTGAATTGCTCCAAGGTGCAAGGATCAAATCTCTAGAGCTCTTCTTCAATGAGTCACGTACTGTCTGAAGATGGACGTGACCTCCACTTAACCAGGTACTTCTGAAACCTTCCGTCCGACGTGGATATTATCTAATGGTCCAGAATATCTTCTATCTCCTCTTTGGGTGTGGGAAGGTTGAGTATAAGAGGTAGAGGCTAAGAAAATGGGTCGAAAAGAGTAGGTATGGGAGGTAGAGGTTGGGACGATGGGTCGAGTGGGGTAGCCCGTGAGATACGAGAACACACTCGAGGTGGGCAGCCCATGTGATTAATCCCTTTTATCTCATAGCTTAGGCCCCACATCTCATGGGTTAGGACCTCGGACGAATCCCCCTCGTGGGCCCCATATCACATGGGCCACCCACACAAGCCGCCCACCCCGAGTGCGTCCCCGCATCCCACGGGCTACCCCACTCAAGCCCGATGTGAAATGTGCATTAATTACCCCCGGTGAGGAGTCTCAAACACGAGACCTCCCCCGTGGGCCCCAAATCACATGGGTCGCCCACCCCGACTGTCCCCACATCCCACGGGCTACCCACTCGAGCCCGGTGTGAAAATGCCCCTGCATTAATTACCCCCCGATGAGGAGTCTCGAACATGAGACCTCCCGCTCTGATACTAATTTGATGCAGGACAATTAGCCACTTGCTCTAAAAGCTCGAATTGTTAGAGTATGGCGAATTAATTCCTTTATCTCATAGCCCAAGCCCCACATCGCACAGGTTAAGACCTCGGCCGAACCCCCTTCGTGGGCCCTAAATCACATGGGCCACCCACCGTGAGCGTGTCCCTGCATCCCACGGGCTACCCCACTCGAGCCCGGTGTGAAATGCGCATTAATCACCCCCGGTGAGGAGTCTCAAACACGAGATCTCCCCCGTGGGCCCCAAATCACATGAGTCACCCACCCCGAGTGTGTCCCCACATCCCACAGGCTACTCCACTCGAGCTCGGTGTGAAAATGCCCCTGCATTACATATTTTCATCTCCGATGTATGAACCAAACCTACCGAACTCCTCTCGAGCCTCCTCTCAAATCCCATTTGTCAATCAAGCCACCTCCCATTCCAGATAGACCATCCAAATCTCCTGGGCAAAAAGGGTCAGAAGCAATAATTGTGTTTGATGCACAATGTTGTCGAATCACATATGCGATCATGTGCGATCGCATATGCGATAGCACAATCGCATATGCAACCGAATAAATTTTATTTTATTTTTCAAAAAATTTATATATATATATATATATATATATATATATATATATATATATATATATATATATATATATATATATATATATATATATCAATTAAACAATGAATTAAACATCAAGTCATCAACGTTCAACAATATGGTTAACGAGAAGTAACAACAAAATCAACAAGTTATTTATTATTGTAGAAAATCAACAAGCTATCTTCCTTGAAACTTGAAAGTGCTTGAATCTTGATCTTCCAACTTCCAAGAGAGAGGCAATGTAGGGGAGAGAGAGAGAGAGAGAGAGAGAGAGAGAGAGAGAGAGATTAAGATCACTTGAAAGTAGGAAATATGAGAGAGAGAAAGAGAGAGATTAAGACCACTTGTAATTAAGAAATGTATAGAGGAGATTTGGAAGCCTTTTTATAGGCAGAATGTTGTTTTTTTTTTTACAAAAATAAAAAATAAAATAAAATAAAATAAAAAAAATTTAATGTGCCATGGCCAATATGTGATCGCATATGATGTATGTGATCGCATACATTGTATATGCGGTCGCATATTTCCGAATATGCTACATATGCGATCGCATATGTGCCATGATTGCATATGTGATCTGCATATGGATATGCGCATATGCGGTCGCACATGACAACACTGCTGATGCAACAGGAGACGTGGAATTATATCCTTCCTCCATGTCAAATTCACGCACCTTGTGCTTTGCTGGAGCACATTGTTCATCCACCATCCATCTTCTTCTAGTCCAGCAACTTTGCCCCACTCCACTATGAAACCTCCCTCTCTGCACCTCCATTCCTCTCCCCATCTTCTTCATACCCCCACATTGGAGCTCCCACATCAACCCCATGTCAACCCTCTCATCCTCCACAAATATAACAATTGATTGAGGATCCAAATCAGAATGTTGTCTCCTATCACAAATCTAGGTGGCACTGATCTCCTCTCCACTCTCTGTCACCTTATCGATGACCATTACCTCACCCAAACACGACCTTAATGCTTTGAACACCACCACCCAGAGTTCCAACGGAATCCCCCATAGCAAATACCATACCTCTACCATGCCGAAGAGAAACTTCTCCCCCCACCGATAGATTGCCCTAATAGGACCATCACAAAACAGGTATCCACTGCTAGGATCTAATCAATATTGACATCGGACTTCACAGATATCCGCAACTCCGATCCTCCCAGCGGCTTGACAGTGTAATCGTTCTCGCTCAAACGGTAACAAGCTTCGAACCAGCAGTGAAGTTTCAATAACGATATTCCTTCCATGGAAATTAAGAACAAGTTCTGGAACTAAGATCGTCTTGTTCATAACTTCCGAGTTGACTCTAATTGCATGTGGCCCTTTTGTCTCCTCCTTCCAAACACAGATGACCTCCTCCTTTTGCAGCTTTTTTTCCAGGCCATGGTTCATTCCTCTCCTCTCCTTAAGCATTCATCCTATTATTCACCACTTCCACATATGAATTTGGCAACCCACACTCCCTTACCTTTACCCCTATCCACCTTATCCCTCACGCCCCTTTTTTCCCATAGTCTGTTTCCTCTATTTCCTGAACCCCGAACTCCTACTTACCCGACACTCCCTCCCCCTAGTAACTTCTCCCACCCGTACCCTATAGAACACCACCTAGTTGAGCTTTAGTATCGACCACTACGTCTGGGCCATAAAGAGCTATTCGAACTAGGAGCTTCCTACCTTTGAACAATCTACCATCATATATTGTTATAGCCCAATCCATTTCTTCGTCAGAAAATAGCCGAACAAAAGCAAAACCACAAGGGTTCTTCATCTACCTATCCTTTGGTATTACGACCTCCATAACCTAGCCACAACACCCAAAGACTTCATGAAGGTGTTGCTCATTCCACTCTAAAGGAAAATGCTCAACGAACAGAGCAGGGAAGTCTCGTAGTGAACGACCTCTCTTCTCCAACCTGGAGCCGCTCCTGCCGAATTTTTTCTTCTTTACCATTGTCCACCTCTTCATCAATCTGTGGCGTATGATGGCAATTATCAGGCTCAACGACAATCTTTCCTTTACTACCTTTCCCCTCCCTCATCTCTATATCTGCATCCGTTTCGCCATGGCTTGTCTCCAGAGCAACCTATAGGATGTAAATCTTCTCATGAACAAGTAATCGGCATCGGGATTGAACCTGTTGTTGCAGCTTACCAGAACGATAGGCATGCGAATCCTCCATCAGCTCTAATAAAGACACTAAATTAGGATATAGAAACAACATAAGCTCAAGTTGATAAGATCAAGGCTTCTTTGAATTTCCATTTGATAAAGTAGACTATACAATAGTCTGACACAGCCTTAATAATGTGGAATGAATTCATATGCATGACCCCTACGGGATGTAAATCTTCTCATGAACAAGTAATCGGCGTTGGGATTGAACCTGTTATTGTGGCTTACCAAAATGATAGGCATGCGAAGTCACCTGTGGTGCTAACATTCCTTTCCCAAACTGGGGAAGTGCTCCTAACATGCAGCAAAACCCTCCTACAAATCCCCTTGAGGGAGGGGCCATGAGGCGCCACCTAGTAGGTAATATGCAGTGATCTGTCAACCTAATCCCGGATAATGTCAATAGTGATGCAATGAAAGTCGAGATTATAAGCTCAAGTTGATAAGATCAAGGCTTCTTTGAATTGCCATTTGATAAAATAGACTACACAATGGTCTAATACAGCCTTAATAATGTGGAATGAATTCATATGCATGACCCCTAATTTCCACCCGCCTTAATAATGTGGAATGAATTCATATCCATGACCCCTAATATCCACACACACACAACACCCCCAACCACCCCCCCCCCCCCCCCAAACCAGAGACTCTAGATGAATTTCTCACTTGGAAAGGCAACTGCACTAGTTCTATCTATAGGCGAATTTTGGAGGATCTTTCCATGCTTTATTGGATCAAGTACCACTTAAACACACAAACTTTAGAACAACAGATAATTCTTGTTCTAATATATATATATATATATATATATAAAAGATTTCGGTTAAAAATATGGATATATTCCATTCCTAAACATCGTAAGGGAAATTCATCAAGATAAATATCCATTTATGTAGAATCTAACAACAGGAATAGCATAACATGATTCTATCTATGACAGAGACAAACAGTAATCAAAGGTTTTATTTCTCCATAAGTAAGGATTATATACACCAGGATTAGTGCATGGTCAAACAATTTGATTAGTCTTGATCTTGAAACAAAGAACAATAGCAACTTCATAATAGCACTCAAATCATGATTTACAAGAAATGTTAAATTCAGGTCATTACTTATACAAGCATCAATATATACACGAAATGCTAAATTCAGGTCATTACTTATACAAGCATCAATGCAAGGACAACGATAAGAACAAACTGCTAATCAGGAAAAATCAATAATGATAAGAACACAGAGAATCTTACTCCTTTGATAAATTAGATGAAGGATGTGCAAGTTTTTGAGCATCAATGCAAGGACAACGATAAGAACAACTGCACTAGTTCTATCTATAGGCGAATTTTGGAGGATCTTTCCATGCTTTATTGGATCAAGTACCACTTAAACACACAAACTTTAGAACAACAGATAATTCTTGTTCTAATATATATATATATATATATATATATATATATATATATATATATATATATATATATATATATATATATATATAAAAGATTTCGGTTAAAAATATGGATATATTCCATTCCTAAACATCGTAAGGGAAATTCATCAAGATAAATATCCATTTATGTAGAATCTAACAACAGGAATAGCATAACATGATTCTATCTATGACAGAGACAAACAGTAATCAAAGGTTTTATTTCTCCATAAGTAAGGATTATATACACCAGGATTAGTGCATGGTCAAACAATTTGATTAGTCTTGATCTTGAAACAAAGAACAATAGCAACTTCATAATAGCACTCAAATCATGATTTACAAGAAATGTTAAATTCAGGTCATTACTTATACAAGCATCAATATATACACGAAATGCTAAATTCAGGTCATTACTTATACAAGCATCAATGCAAGGACAACGATAAGAACAAACTGCTAATCAGGAAAAATCAATAATGATAAGAACACAGAGAATCTTACTCCTTTGATAAATTAGATGAAGGATGTGCAAGTTTTTGAGCATCAATGCAAGGACAACGATAAGAACAACTGCACTAGTTCTATCTATAGGCGAATTTTGGAGGATCTTTCCATGCTTTATTGGATCAAGTACCACTTAAACACACAAACTTTAGAACAACAGATAATTCTTGTTCTAATATATATATATATATATATATATATATATATATATATATATATATATAAAAGATTTCGGTTAAAAATATGGATATATTCCATTCCTAAACATCGTAAGGGAAATTCATCAAGATAAATATCCATTTATGTAGAATCTAACAACAGGAATAGCATAACATGATTCTATCTATGACAGAGACAAACAGTAATCAAAGGTTTTATTTCTCCATAAGTAAGGATTATATACACCAGGATTAGTGCATGGTCAAACAATTTGATTAGTCTTGATCTTGAAACAAAGAACAATAGCAACTTCATAATAGCACTCAAATCATGATTTACAAGAAATGTTAAATTCAGGTCATTACTTATACAAGCATCAATATATACACGAAATGCTAAATTCAGGTCATTACTTATACAAGCATCAATGCAAGGACAACGATAAGAACAAACTGCTAATCAGGAAAAATCAATAATGATAAGAACACAGAGAATCTTACTCCTTTGATAAATTAGATGAAGGATGTGCAAGTTTTTGAGCAAAATCTCCTGAAGAGAGAGAAAGAGAGAGGCAGTTAGCATCAGAAGCTTCTTTCAACTCACTATAATTTTATTTTTTTTGTTTTAAAAAAAAGAAAAACATAATGCCAGATTTTTGTTGGTGAGACATGCTACTTAAGTATACATACCATCATTTGTAACAATAATCAACCCAGTCGTAGCAACATCAAGACGGCCAACAGTAAATAATCGTGGCTTCGGTAATCCTGGATTTCTTTTATCCTAAAAATGCAAGTAATTTTTCATATTATCAATTGGTAGGTGCAATAAGAAAATATATAAGGAAGATTTATTTTATTTATTATTTATTTATTTCTTGAACGGTGAGATTTATTAAAGATAAAGCATAGGAAAAATAATGTCTTATAAGTTTGCCCTATTTGTTTTGCTTTTCTTTTTTTTTTTCTTTTTTTATTGGTTGAAAGGCAAGTTTTTCTAGTTGTTTCTAAGAATTAATGAACAATTATTAAGTTCTCTTAACATTCTAAGGTGTACATACCCAACTCTTCCAATATTCTTCAAATAAAGACATCACAGATTTAGACTCCTTCTCTCCACTTGAGCAAATGTACCTGTTGTATTTTAATAACATTAACTACTTCTATGGAAAAC
This sequence comes from Magnolia kwangsiensis, assembly GCA_037074715.1. Classification (NCBI taxonomy): domain Eukaryota; kingdom Viridiplantae; phylum Streptophyta; class Magnoliopsida; order Magnoliales; family Magnoliaceae; genus Magnolia; species Magnolia kwangsiensis. Next base: position 64,851,986 of record CM073588.1, read on the forward strand.
ATGTGAAGCTCAAAGTGAAGGCCATGCCACAAAAGCAACTAAAGATATTGAAGTACAATAAAATAAGGAGCATGAAGTACAATGCAAGCTAAACAATCAAAAGCATGATGAATAGAATGGAAACAAACCCTTTTGGCTTATTCAAGGCAAAATACAACTTTGGAGGCAGCTTCTTAGAAATGCGGTTCCCATTAACATAGATAGCATCCTTGAAAATGTCAACTCGAGTCTGCATATAATGATCAACAATTAGGAACAATATTAAAGTTTGATATTTGAGTTCTCTGAAAATAGCCAACCTACATCAACTAAGTAAAACAAAACGACACACTCGCAATGACTAGAGTTACGAATGCCAAAACAGCCTTAACTAACATGTTAAGGGGCAACTAAATAAGTGCACCACAAAAGATGGTTTAAAAGTAGAGAATCCCTTCATAATAACGAAGTAAAACATTAAGTATTAAAAAAATTACACAAAACTTACAAGTTAATGCGCATTCGAATATTAATAAAACAACGAACTTAAACATGTAAAGCACGAAAATGATCAAAAGCATTTTCATTGTCTCACACCTATTATACACATGAGAACAAAATTCAGACGAGCATTTTTTGAAATCATGAAACATTGTGAATCAACAAGTGGTGGGGTTTTCAATACTACTTATTTGGGGCTGCCCTTATGTATTGGGAAACAGCCTAGGCATCTTTGGTATAGGGTGATTATAAGAATCGAAAGGAAGCTAACAGTTTGGAAACACAAATGTATGTCTATGGGAGGTCGTTTGACCCTCCTAACGACAGCTTTCTCTAATATGCCCATTTACTTGTTCAAGTACCCCAAGTCGGTTGCTCGACAAGCTAGATAAGTTGAGAAGAAATTTCATATGGGAAGAGAAAGTGAAAAAAAGAAATTTCATCTTCTTAAGTGGGAGAAGGTATGCAAGCTGGTCATTCAGGGCGAGGCTGGCATTAAACCGTTGGGGGGATATGAATGTAGCCCTTCTTGGGAAATGGATTTGGCATTTTGGGGTGGAGGAAGGCAAGCTTTGGAGATAGGTCATAATAGGAAAGTGTGGCACATAGGAGGGCGGGTGGTTCATGAGACATCATTCACTTTATAGGGTGTCGGCTATCTAGAAAGCGATTGCTAACGTCGAGCGAGTGGTTAGACGAGGGATCTATTTTAGGCTTTGTAGAGGTAATTGGATTCGATTTTGGATGGATCCTTGGTGTAACGAGCGGCCGCTTCAGATTTTTTCCCCATAATCGCTCGTCTCACTCCTGTCAGATCAATCATGGTGGCGAAGTGCTTTTCCATAGTAGAGGATGCAGTTGTGTGGGCTCCCCAATGTCAAAGGAACCTTCTGGATGGTGAGTTAGACAAGTTTACCGATCTCTTGAACCTTCTCAGCAGTGTTAAGCCGGCAACCTCCAATGAAGGTTCCATTTTCTGGCTTCACCATCAGTCAAGGAAGTTTACGGTGAAGTCTCTATTTCTTTTGGTCTCGGAGTCTCCCTCCCCGTTGGGCCCACCTCACCCTTTTGACTTCTAGTTCTACGACACTCCCCCTAGGGTGGCGGTCTTCACCTGGCTTCTTGGCAGGGGTAGAGTCCTCACGGTAGACAACTTGTTAAGAAGATTGTTCATCACTCCAAACATATGTTTGATGTGCATGGAAGATGAGGAGCGTATAGACCACCTTTTCATCCATTATCCCTTCGCTCGTGCTATTTGGAACCACTTCCTCAACGAGATGCAAGTCTCTTAGGTTATGCCTAAGTCTATGTGTGAGTTGATATGAGCGTGGCATGAAGGGGGTGTTGGGAAATCCAAGAAGGCAAGATGGCATCTTCTTCTAATGGCCATTTGTTGGGTGATTTGGGGAGCGCAAAATGGGCGATGTTTTAGGAATGAAAATGGGTGTATACTATATAAGGGATATTTTGTACAAATTTAGGATATTAGTGTCTAGCTAGGTGACTTATGTTAAGGCCGTTGTTGGTGGCTCCCTCTCTTGATTTGGCTCGGTGGGCCCTGTATTCTTTGTCCGCTTTTGCAGCTTCTTAATAAAATGGTGTTACCTCTTAAACCCTGAACCCTAAATAAAAATTTTAAAAAAAAAAAGACAAAAAAGAAAAGAAAAAAAGTGGTGGTGCCATCTTGCCACCTTGGAGTGCATTTGTAAATGGAATTAGATCCTAGATGGGGCCCTTGTAGCAAATGAATGATTAGATGCAATCAATGTTTTCCGTATCAGTATCGACACATGTATCGCACCCTTAGGACACGGAAACACATCGAGCATCACATAAGAAATACCGAATGTATCGCTATTTTTGTTAAACATTGAGAAACATTGGGAAATTGGTCAAAATTTTAAATGAAATTTCAGGATATGTTAAAAAAGACATCTTACATACTTAGAAATAAAAAGATCACAAAAAATAAGTGCGCATAATAAGTTTCCTTTGTATAGGGTCCTAAACTATTTGTTGTTTGACAGAGGTAATGCAACTATATTTGAAATCGGTTGATATCATTTAAAACCTCAGTTGCCAACTATTTCTTTGTGTGGATGCTCTATGGTGTGGGATCCTCCTTGCCATAGGAATATGACGAACGAGGTGATTGGTGAGGTTGTCGGGTTATTTGAGTGCCTCGAAGGAATAGTTCCTTCAAGTCAAGATTTAGATTTAATGATTTGGATTGTGCACCGATCAGGAAAGTTTTTTTGTTCATTCGATTTTCAATATGATTAGTGAGTCGCCTCGTAGTGATGGTCCTTATCATCCCTTCCCATCACTGGTTCTATGAACCCCATCCTTATGTAACAGTTTTTGTCTAGCTAGTGGGAAGGAAGAGAATCTTCACTATTGACAATCTTCAAAGGAGATCCTTAGTCCTATCTAATGTCTGACTTATATGTATGGAGGATGTGGAGTCAATCAATCATCTGTTTATTCATTGCCCTTTTGTGAAGGTTTGGGAGCATTTTTTGTCCCCTTCATACTCATTGGATAATGCAAAGTTAGTGAAGGACCTTCTTTAGGCTTGGCATGGGAGAGGAGTTGGAAAATCTGGGAAGGCTGGGTGGAGGATGATCATCATGGCTTTGTTTTGGATTGTTTGGGGAGCTTGGAATGCTCGTTGTTTTTGGAATGAAAGGGCGTCGAGGTCATTAGAAGAATTAAAGGCCTCGTTTTGGGTGGGAATTCTATGTAAAAGTAGCCATGGCCTCTTTTTTTTTTAATTATCTCGTTGATTTGCATCGTGTTGTATTCTTTTCTCCTTTTTTCAACGACTTTCAATAAAATTGTTATCTCTAAAAAAAAGTATGAAAACACAAGCGACACATATTTCAAACGACAAAGAAGAAGTAAAAATATGCCTATGAAGAGCCCTCAATGCACGTTTGCGGCTGTGCCTCAGACCCCCACAGAGTTATGTAGCAGTCCTTGATTAATTTATTTATTTTTTAAAAAAATTCAAAAACTTCTCAATTTGTAGATTAACCTTCAACCACTCTAACACCATTTTTTCACACTCTAATTGCAAGTTAAATAGGTAAAATGAGATAAATTTCATATTTCCCCCAATTTCCTCCAGTTTCTCCAAATTCAAGAATAAGAGTGTAACTGATATTAAGATCAGTCAACAATACATAAACACATGAGTATTAAGGCTAAATAACTACTTATCAATATAGAGATTTAAAAATATATTTTTTATTGTTTTTCAATATTTTATGATTAATTTAGTACAAAATTTTCAAAAACTTTCGTCAATCTGTAGATCAGCTTCTAACCACTGTATTGTGATTTTTTCTACACTCTTAGACGCAGTTGAATAGGTGAAAGAGGGGAAATTTTGGATTTTCCCCAATTTCCCTCAATTTCCTCAAATGCTCAAATCAGAGGTTAAAATTTATGATTGAGCATGCAAAACATGCAAAATCATGGATTTCCATCTTTATTAGACTAATTTCTAATGGATTGAACCCACCTGCTTTTTTATCTACATTTCCTCACCCAAACCCCCTTTTGTCTCCCAAAAAATGGAAAAGAGTTAGTCAAAATCAACTTAGGAAGGGAAAATTTTGAGAGAAACTACGTTTTTTTTAAAAAAAAAAAAATTTCGAAAGGGGGTTGCGCTGATAGGGTATCGACAATATGCATCGACTGTAACGTCGATACTTGGAAGTTTCTAGCTGCAAGATATTGAAAATATCACAATGCATCAATATTTCCACGATACATTGAGATATTTAATCAATATAAAACACGATACACGGAAGTTCAATAACTTTCAGGCTATTTTGTATCACTGACCCTCGATACCAATAGTCTTGGCCGATATATCAGCCAATACATTGATATTGCAAACAATGGATGCCATACATAGGTAAAAGTAAAACAAAGAATTGTATACGGGATGGATATTAAGAAATCTTTTTTAATAAGTAACATAATTCTATTAAAGAAAGAAACATGAATTAGGATTTTGCGGAGGAGTTCCTAGAATCAAAACAATGGCATCCGTCTCCAAGCTTATCATACCATAACTACAATTGATGACACCTAATTACTTTGTGAAGAAAGATCTATTGTTCTCAATCCCTTCCGAACTCTAAATTAGGCTTGAGAAAACTAAACGTAGATATCATGCCTCTGTCGCCATTAAAATCCTTGGGAAGACTTTAATAGTTTTTATCCATCGAGTAGTAAAGTTGTAACGGGGTACACATAGTTGTTGATTGTTGAAAGAAAATGACAAAGAAATATTTCATAAAACACAACTATATGAAATAATGCTGCATTTATCGATATTATTATGTTGATATATCGAAATAAATAAAGGTAAAATGGGAAGGAAAAAAAAAAAGTGCTCACCTGAGGAGAATTACATACAGAGCCATTAACAGTCACACGGCCTTCAAAAATAAGCTCTTCACTGCTCCGTCTTGATGCGACTGAAAATCAAGCACCCGCAATCCACAATCATAAAGTTTCCAGATAAAATGTGTTTGCCCATGGGGCAAGACTACATTGATGGTTCACCACAATTTTAAACCAGGATAACTCGTCTACCACACACATTGCAGCAGTCCACAAAGTCCAAATTGAGGAGCTCATTGAATATGGCATGCTTATGATATTGTTCTTAACTGTATATTTGATAGACACCAATTTGATGATCACAAACTTTCAGGCAGTGTGATTAATGGTCTATACTCCATGCATAGTGGGCCCGACAATTTGGACAACCTGGACCAACCTAAGTGTACAGTATGCTTAGAGCGCATGACTCACAATCATTTTAAAATAGTGGTGAACTACCACAAATTCTAGCCTGCGTATGTATATTAATTAAGGTAAAGGATCTGCTGTTAGCCAGACCATTTTTTGTTTGGAAACACTTGGGAACCTCACGCTAGGTACCTAATGAGGTTACTTTCACTAACGAGGGAGGAAATGACCATGCGTATGAAATCCATGCCGTCCATCATGTACATGACCCCTTTTTGGGCCTTGATCCCAAAAATCAGGATGATTCAATACTCAGTTGGGCCACCCAAAAAAAAGTTATACCTAAAACCTCTAAATTCAGGCGATATGGCTCACCCGAGTTTTAGAATGCTTTTGGGGTATTTCTTTCATCCTAATGAGGTACATCAAATGAATGAATTGGATGGCATATAAATACCATGGTCAATCCTATAAAAAACCGATGGTGGGCATTCCATGCCAACTGTTTCCTATGGTGTGGCCTACCTGAGTTTTAGATCATCGTGATTTTTGGGTTCAATGGTTAAAATGAGGCAGCATACCTAAGACGGGGTGGATGTCATGAAAGTTCCACCGATGTGGCTCTCAGTTTGCGAAAGTAACCCCAGCATATTCCTACTGCAACTTTCTATACCAGCACGGTTCTTTTTGTTTTCCCTCAAATATCCAGAATACTATCTCCGCACCGAAAAATTACATCAGTAAGATAATCCTAACCTCCAAGTGTAGCCATTTTAACAACTGCAAACGGACGGGTAGCAAAGAATCCTAGCGAACGGTCCTCATTTGATATGAGGAAAGTCATCCAACCTTTAGGATAGGGTAATCCAAATTGCGAATTCTAGGACATGACCCATTAGATGAACGGCTCACATCACATGTACCACCATAGAGGTTCTTACCTCCGGCGGCGGCGAGGACCTTGCTGAGGCGCTGTGGCTCCCTAAAGTTCTGGTTGTAGAATCTCCGGGCAGCCTTGGAATGCTTCGGCTCGGTAGAAAGCGAAGCGGCACCCGCAGGGCCCACCTTCGGCGTGTCCATCTTCTTCTTCCTCTTGCCGGATGTCGTCTTGGCGTGGGCCATGGCCTGGATGAGATAATCTGGAGGAGTGGATTGGAGTTTGAGGTTGCCGTCCTCGTCGCGGACAATCCATGGGATGAAGAGCGGAACGGATGGCGATTCGTGGGGATTGGATTTTGGGGAATCGCTCTTCGGAGCGACACCGAAGGTGATGTTGAATTCGGTTGGAGGAGGAGTTGAAGGAGAAGACGAGGATGCACGGATGACGAAGCGGGGTAATTTCGTCCGGAGGATTCTACAGCAGCTGAAACTGCTAGGGTTCGCGAAGATGGATGTCGATATGTGAAATGACGAAAATGACCCTAGCGCTGCTGTTGCTGTTGCTGCTGCTGCGGCTGCTCCCGCCATGGATAGTTTGTTTTGCTCTTCCTGAGAACACACGGAAAGGTTGAAGGGAAGCGTATTGTGATATATTGGGTCACAACGTGGCCCAAGCTCTGTGGGGCCTACCGTGATGTATGTATTTTATCCACGCCGTTCATCCGCTTTTTTCAGATCATTTTACGGTTGACCCTAAAAAATTATTAGATCCAAACCTAAAGTGAACCACACCGCAGAAGACTGTGGGGATTGAATGCCTACCGTTGAAAAGTTTGAAGGACTGCGGCGGTGTTTTATTTGCCATCCAAACCGTTCACAGGGTAACACAGACCTGTTTGAAAGTTAAACATAAATATAAGCTTAATCCAAAACTTATGTGGCCATGAAAAGTTTTCAACAGTTAGCGTTCAATCCTCACTGTTTTCTTTGTGGGGTCCACTTGATATTTGTATCACTTAATTTTTCGGCTCATGCCTTAAAATAATGAACTGTAAAATAGATAAACGGCTTGGATAAAACACATACATCACCATGGGTCCCACAAAGCTTGGGCCACGTCGTGACATGAGAATATCCCTGTGCGGTGCGTGGGCAATTCAACTTCTGTTCGAGAAAGCAGGGTTACAAATATCTCCCAGACTGAAGTTTAAGGGGAAATTTGCACCGAGCATTGTCGCAAATTATCTACCTATTTTCGAAAGAGAAATTTGCCACCGTACGACCCATTTACGGCCCATGTGCCTGTTTAAACCCACTTCTTTTTACCTCACGGGAATAAGCCCTTGCTGTACAAACAACTTGCCAAAGGTCGAAAATGCCCCTACTTTCATCAGGAGCGTGATTTCTACTAGCTATAGTCAGATATATAATCCGTAGCCATAGAGGGCTGTCTGGAGTGGGCTTGCCAAACTGCCCCCCCCCCCACGCCAACATTTGGTGGACCGACAGTAGCAGCGATAATTTATACATTTTTTATTTTTTTATTGTTATACGGAGAACTTTATTCGACCTATAATTTTCTCTAATACATATTTATATAAATATGTATATATAAGCATATGAATTTTTTTTCTCTCTTTTTTTCATTTTTTTCTTTATTCATTTAACAAGAATTTCTTCTAAACTAAAATTAGTTACTTGATGTACCTCACATGATTTTGGGGTAGAAAAAGGTACTTTAGCCAACCAACCTGATTATTTTCCAAGATTCCATCAAATTGAAGGTTGAAAATTCATTTCATTCACTTTGCGGTCAATTTCAATCAGTTCGCGGTCAATTTCATTCATTTCATTTACTTCACGATCAATTCTATGCATTTCAAGGTCAATCCCTGCGATTCCCCTTCACTTCACTGTCAATTCCATGCATTTCATGGTCAATTCCATGCATTTCACGGTCAATTCCCTTTACTTCACGGTCATTTCAATGCATATCATGGTCATTTCCATGCATTTCACAATCAATTCCGGTGACTCCCCTTCACTTCATGGTCAATTCAATGCATTTCATGGTCAATTCCCTTTACTTCATGGTCAATTTAATGCATTTCACAGTCAATTCCAAGCACTTCACAGTCAATTCCCGCAATTCCCCTTCACTTCACAGTCAATTCTATGCATTTCATGGTCAATTCCCTTTACTTCACAATCAATTCAATGCATTTCGCAATCAATTTCCTTTACTTCACGGTCATTTCAATGCATTACACGGTCAATTTCATGCATTTCACGGTCAATTCCGGCAGTTCCCCTTCACTTCACGGTCAATTCAATGCATTTCATGGTCAATTCCCTTTACTTCACAGTCAATTCAATGCATTTCATGGTCAATTTTCTTCATTTCTCGGTCTTTTCAATGCATTTCACAGTCAATTCCTTTCACTTCACAGTCATTTCCATGCATTTCACAGTCAATTCTGACGATTCCCCTTCACTTCACGATCAATTCAATGCATTTCACGTTCAATTCCCTTTACTTCATGGTCAATTCAATGCATTTTATGGTCAATTTCCTTCATTTCACGGTCAATTCAGGTGATTCTCCTTCACTTCACGGCCAATTCCATGCATTTCACGGTCAATTCCCTTTACTTCACAGTCATTTCAATGCATTTTACGGTCAATTCCCTTCATTTCACGGTCAATTCAATGCATTTCACGTTCAATTCCCTTCATTTCATGATCAAATCCATGCATTTCATGGTCAATTCTGGCGATTCCCCTTCACTTCAATGCAGTTCATAGTCAATTCCCTTTACTTTGCGGTCAATTCCCTTCATTTCACGGTCATTTTCATGCACTTTATGGTCAATTTCGGTGATTCCCTTTCACTTCACGGTCAATTCCCTTTACTTCACGGTCAATTCCCTTCATTTCACAATCAATTTCATGCATTTCACGGTCAATTCTAGCGATTCCCCTTCACTTCACGATCAATTTAATGCATTTCATAGTCAATTTCCTTTACTTCGTGGTCAATTCAATGCATTTCACTGTCAATTCCTTTCATTTCACAGCCATTCACGGTCAATTCAATGCATATCACGGTTAATTCCCTTTACTTCACGATCAACTTAATGCATTTCACGGTCAATTCCCTTCATTTCACGGTCATTTCCAGCGATTCCCCTTCACTTCATAGTCAATTCCATGCATTTCACAGTCAATTGCCTTTACTTCACGATCATTTCACAGTCAATTCCATTCATTTCATGGTCAATTCAATGCATTTCACGGTCCATTCCATGCCCTTCACTTCACGGTCAATTCAATGCATTTCACGATTGATTCCCTTTACTTCATGGTCAATTCCCTTCATTTCACGATCAATTTCATGCATTTCATGGTTAATTCTGGCGATTCCCCTTCACTTCATGGTCAATTCCACGCATTTCACGATCAATTATGGCAATTCCCCTTTACTTTACGGTCATTTCAATGCATTTCATGGTCAATTCCCTATACTTCACGGTCAATTACCTTCAATTCATGGTCAAATCCATGCATTTCACGGTCAATTTCGGCGAATCCCCTTCACTTCATGGTTAATTCCCTTTACTTCACAGTCATTTCAATGCATTTCACGATCAATTCCCTTCATTTCATGGTCAATTCAATGCATTTCACGGTCAATTCCCTTCATTTCACGGTCAATTCCATACATTTCACGGTCAATTCCCGTGATTTCCCCTCACTTCACGGTCAATTCCCTTTACTTCATGATCAATACAATGCATTTCATGGTCAATTCCATGCATTTCACGGTCAATTCTAGTGATTCCCCTTCACTTCACGGTCAATTACATGCATTTCACGGTTAATTCCCTCTACTTTACAGTCATTTCAAAGCATTTCATGGTCAATTCAACATGTTTCATGGTCAATTCCCTTCATTTCACAATCATTTTCATGCATTTCACGGTCAATTCCGTGTGATTCCCTTTACTTCACGGTGAATTCAATGCATTTCACGATCAATTTTCTTTACTTCATGGTCAATTCAATGCATTTCACGGTCAATTATCTACATTTCACAATCAATTCCATGCATTTCACGGTCAATTCTGACGATTCCCCTTCACTTCGCAGCCAATTCAATGCATTTCACGGTCAATTCCCTTTACTTCATGGTCAATTCAATGCATTTCACAGTCAATTCCCTTCACTTCATGGTCATTTCCATGCATTCCATGGTCAATTATGGCGATTCCCCTTCACCTCACGGTTAATTCAATGCATTTCACAGTCAATTTCATGCATTTCACGGTCAATTCTAGCAATTCCTCTTCACTTCACGGTCAATTCCATGCATTTCACGGTCAATTTCGACAATTCCCCTTTACTTCACAGTCATTTCAATGCATTTCATGGTCAATTCCCTATACTTCACGATTAATTCAATGCATTTCACGGTCATTTCAATGCATTTCACGGTCATTTCCCTATACTTCATGGTCAATTCAATGCATTTCACAGTCAAATCCATGCATTTCATAGTCAATTCCGTCGATTCCCCTTCACTTCATGGTCAATTCCATACATTTCATGGTCAATTCCCCTCACTCACAGTCATTTCAACAAATTTCATAGGCAATTCCCTTCATTTCACGATCAATTTCCTTCATTTCACGGTTAATTCAATGCATTTCATGGTCAACTCCCGTGATTCCCCTTCACGGTCAATTCCCTTTACTTCATGGTCATTTCAATGCATTTCACGGTCAATTCTGGTGATTCCCCTTCACATCACGGTGATATCAATGCATTTCACGGTCAATTCTGGTGATTCCCCTTCACGTCACGGTGATATCAATGCATTTCACGGTCAATTCCCTTTACTTCACAATCAATTCAATGCATTTCACGGTCAATTCCCTTTACTTCACAGTCAATTCAATGCATTTCACGGTCAATTCCCTTCATTTCACAGTCAATTCGATGCATTTCACGATCAATTTCGGCAATTCCCTTTCACTTCATGGCCACTTCAATGCATTTCATGGTCAATTCCCTTTACTTCATGGTCAATTCAATGAATTTCACAGTCAATTCCTTCACTTCACGATCATTTCCATGCATTTCATGGTCAATTCCTACAATTCCCCTTCACCTCACTGTTAATTCCCTTTACTTCACAGTCAATTCAATGCATTTTACAATCAGGTCCCTTCATTTCATAGTCAATTTCATGCATTTCACGGTCAATTCCAGGCATTTCACGGTCAATTTCGGCAATTCCCATTTACTTCACGGTCATTTCAATGCATTTCATGGTTAATTCCTTATACTTCACGGTCAATTCAATGCATTTCACGGTCAATTACCTTCATTTCATGGTCAATTCCATGCATTTTATGGTCAATTCTGGTGATTCCCCTTCACTTCATGGTCAATTCCATGCATTTCACGGTCAATTCCCTTTACTTCACAGTCATTGCAACGCATTTCACGGTCAATTTCCTTCATTTCGCGGTCAATTCAATGCATTTCTCGGTCAATTCCCTTCATTTCACGGTCAATTCCATGCATTTCACAGCCAATTCCCTTTACTTCACGGTCATTTCAATGCATTTAACAGTCAGTTCCCTTCATTTCACGGTCAATTCCATGCATTTCACGGTCAATTCCCTTCATTTCATGGTGAATTCCATGCATTTCATTGTCAATTTTAGTGATTCCCCTTCACTTCACAATGAATTCAATGCATTTCACAGTCATTTCCCTTTACTTCACGGTCAATTCAATGCATTTCATGATCAATTCCCTTCATTTCACGGTCAATTCCATGCATTTCACGGTCAATTCCCTTTTCTTCATTGTCATTTCAACGCATTTTACGGTCAATTCCCTTAATTTCATAGTCAATTCCATGCATTTCACGGTCAATTCCCTTTACTTCATGGTCATTTCACGGTCAATTCCCTTCATTTCACGGTCAATTCCTTGCATTTCACCGTCAATTTCCTTCATTTCATGGTCAATTCCATGCATTTCACGGTTGATTCCAGTGATTCCCCTTCACTTCACAATGAATTCAATGCATTTCACGGTCAATTCCCTTTACTTCAAGGTCAATTCAATGCATTTCACGGTCAATTCCCTTTATTTCACAGTCAATTTCATGCATTTCACGGTCAATTTCGATGATCCCCCTTCACTTCATGGTCAATTCAATGCATTTCACAGTCAATTCAATGAATTTCACGGTTAATTCCCTTCTCTTCAGGGTCATTTCCATGCATTTCGTGGTCAATTTCGGCGATTACCTTTCACCTCTTGGTCAAGTCAATGCATTTCACGGTCAATTCCCTTTACTTCATAGTCAATTCAATGCATTTCACGGTCAATTCCCTTCATTTCACGGTCATTTCCATGCATGTCACAGTAAATTCCAGTGATTCCTCTTCACTCCAGGATCAATTCCCTCCATTTCATGGTCAATTCAATGCATTTCATGGTCAATTCCCTTTACTTCACGGTCAATTCCATGCATTTCATGGTCAATTCCCTTTACTTCACAATCATTTCAATGCATTTCACGGTCAAGTCCCTTTATTTCACGTCAATTCCATGCATTTCACGGTCAATTCCGGTGATTCCCCTTCGCCGAAATTGATGTGAAATGCATGGAATTGACCGTGAAATGAAGGGAATTGACATGAAATGCATTAAATTGACCATGAAGTGAAGGGGAATCTTCGGAATTAATCGTGAAATGCATCGAAATGACCGTGAAGTGATGGGAATTGACCGTGAAATGCATTGAATTTACCGTGACGTAAGGGGAATTGATAGTGAAATGCATGGAATTGACCGTGAAGTAAAGGGGAATCGCCGAAATTGACCGTGAAATGCATGGAATTGACCGTGAAATGAAGGGAATTGACCGTGAAATGCATTAAATTGACCGTGAAGTAAAGGGAATTGACCATGAAATACATGGAATCGACCGTGAAGTGAAGGGGAATCGTTGGAATTGACGGTGAAATGAAGGGAATTGACCATGAAGTGAAGAGGAATCACCGAGATTGACCGTGAAATGCATGGAATTGATTGCGAAGTAAATGAAATGAATAAATTTGACCGCGAACTGATTGATATTGATCGCGAAGTGAATGAAATGGATTTTCGACCATCGACTTGATGGAATATTGAAAAATAACCAGATTGGTTGGCTAAAGTAGCTTCTCTTACACCAAAATCATATAGGGTACGTCAAGTAATTAATTTTTGTTTAGAAAATATTCTTGTTAAATGAATAAAGAAAGATATGAAAAAAAGAGGGAAAAAAATTTTATTTGCTTATATTTACACATTTATGTAAATATGTATTAGAGAAAATTGTAGGTAGAATAAAGTTCTCCATGTAAAAAAAAAATAAATTATGCATTGACTGCTGCTGCGGCAGTCCGTCTATAGGGGGCCGCCAGATGGGCATGGCCTCGCTTGATCGGCTTGGCCCCATCGGACAGGCCAGCAACTAGCGGGTAGGCTGCCATTTCAGCAAGCTTACCTCTATGGCTATGGATTATGGTATCTATGACTATAGTTATAATTCATAGCCATAGCTCTGACCGTAGCATGCAACATTTCCATGCTGTTTTGAACGTCTACCGTTGAAGCCCTTTTAGGGGTCATAGAACTTTTAAATCATTATGAAATTTATTTTTCCTCTTCATTCGAGTCTTTATGACCTTATGAATAGATTGGATGGAAAATAAATGTTATGGTGGGCCCTACAAAAGTTTCACCGAAAGATCAATTTTCTGCTGCTTTTGTGGTGTAGTCCAATTGAATTTTGGATATGAATTTTTTATTTTTTTTTTGATAATTCTCCCAGATGACCTCAAAATATGGATGAACGTTGTGGATATAATAAATACATAACTGTGAGGCCATGTAACTTTGATCTCTTTTGAATTGTTCGTACAACTTGGAGTTCGAGGAGCGTCAACGCTCGTCTTCGAGCACCAGCCGATCCGCCTGAAGGAAAAAGCAGGGGCATTTTCTACCTTTGGCAAGTCGTCTGTACAGTCGGGGCTTATTCTGATGAGGTAAAAAGAAGTGGACTTAAACAGGTAAATGGGCCATAAATGGGTCGCACAGTGGTAAATTGATCCGAAGATTTAAAATAGGGATTTACTATGAAATTCACTGGGGGATCTGTATTTTTCCAAATAATACCTCCCGGAATGAAATTACATGGAGGTTAAAAACTGCTTTATCCTTTTTCTTTTATTTTAAAGATAAATAAACTGATGAATTGTGAAGCCCTTGTGGTTGGTGTATAACGTCTAGCTAATCAAACATACGCACCGCAGTGTGATGACAACACAGACAAGACATCAAGTCAATCAAATTATGACATGCCCTACACTTAAACTAGGACATTGTGAATGATGTACATTAACTTTTATGGATTAGATCAGCCTTGAGCCACAACTTTTATTTTCTTTTGGCTTTGTTAAAAAATAATAATTTATTAGCAAAGTAGAGCCAAAGTCTATTTTAATTAGATAATTAAGCAGCTTTTTAAAATCTTCTTTTTTATGCTTTTAATGCCTTTGAAAAAAGTTAAGAGTGAAAATGTCCCTGCATGTAAAAAATTAATAAAATATGCATTCAATATCTTCTTCTTCTTTTTAAGAAAATAAAAATAGCTTATCTTTTTCTTTTCATTCTTTTTCTTCTTTTCGTTAAAAAAAAAGAGACAAAAATATTAAAAAATTAACTAATAAACAAAAAACTCTTAATCTTCTTAAATATTGAAAAACGAGAGAGAAAATACAAATATCAAATACATAAAACAACTTGCCTTCTTATTTTTCTTCTTCCTCCTTTTTTAGGAAAAAAAAAGTAGAAGAAAAATATGTGGTTGGATTTCTTAAATCAATTCAGCAACAAGGTCTGTCGATGCCATTGAGCATTGTTTAATGCCATTGAACAGTTGCTCAATCCCAATGAAGAAATTCAAAATTACTCTAGTTGGTTTCCGGACATTTAGGTACATGTTTGATGCTATCGAAGATTAATTCGATGTCATCGAAACTTAAGTTCAATGTCATCAAGACACATCGAAGTACAATAGATAAAATATGATTTTCTGCATTTTGTCACTGGACTGTTTTGGTGCTTGTTCGATGCCATCAAAGTGGGGTTCTATGCCATCAACAGTTTGTTGATGCCATCAAGACCTAATGAAGGTCCCATCGAACGTATATGTAGAGTTACGTATCTATAGGATTTGTTTTCAATTTCGATTGTGATTCTTCATAAGGCTATATATAAGGGTATAATCAGGATTGAGGTGTACCTCGTAGCTTTCCAACTCGTTCTTGAGTTTTCAAGGGTGTAGCTTGGGGTGATTCGAGGCTTGTTCGAATCAGGTATTGTCTAAACTCTTGTAATTTCTACTTTCATAGTGATTATCTGTTGTTTTGTGCCATGGTTTTTTCCCGAAAGGGTTTTTCCACATTAAAATCTGTGTGTTTGCATTGTGCTTAATTGGTGTGACTGGATTACTTCACTTGATTCATCTCGGTGTGCTTTCGCAGTCCCCTAACATAATAAATCAGAAAAATAACTAATAAAAAGAAAATTTATTTTAATCTTCTTAAATACAAAGGAAGAAAGAAAATAAAAAGTGAATGGAAATAAAAATATCAAATAAATAAAAAACTTAGCCTCTTCTTTTTTATTATTATTCTCTTTTACTTCCTCCTTTTTTTATATAAAAAAATGACAAATAAATCTAAAAAAAAATTAATAAATAGAAAAAATCTTATTTTTTTTAAAATGAAAATTAAGAGAAAAAAATGTACCAATAGGGACCCTTGTAATGTATTAACAGTGACTCTCGAAGTGTACTAACAACAACCCGTACAATGTACTAACAGCGACTCCTATAGTGTAATAACATTGACTCCTAGAGTGTACTAACGACCCTCACCAGTGTGTTAACAGTGACTCCCAACAATATGCCAGCAACGACCCTCGCAAGTAGAGGTGTACACGAGTCGAGCCAAGCTGAGCCGAGCTTTGCCCAGCTCGTGCTCGACTCGGACAGCTTGAGTCTCAGCTCATGCTTGGCTCGGCTTAGCCTTCGAGCTTAGAACAGCGGCTCATGCTCGGCTCGGTTAGCAACTCAGTCCAGTTCGAGCTGAGTTTTTGAGTCGAGTTCAAGTTCGAGTCTTTGAGTCAGTTTCGAGTTTGAGTTTTCGAAAAAATGGAGAGAGGGGAGGAGAGGAGATGACTCACTTTTAGATGTCGATCGTTTGGACAGACGCTAGAAAAAATGGAGAGAGGGGAGGAGAGGACTCACTTTCAGATGCCGCTCGTCTGGATAGACGTTGGAAGGAGATTATTCACCGGGTGATTTAGGCGAATGGACGGATGATACTATTTGTGCGAACAGACAGCCAAGAGGCGGCAAACAGGTTAGGGATTAAGGGTTGATGGCCGATTTGGGTGAAATGGGGAGATGGCTGATGGCTGATGGGCGATTCGGGGGCTGGGCGGCTGGCTTGGATGTTGGGTTAGGGTTAGGGTCTAGGTTGTCGGGGACTCGGGTGAACTGAAATGAAGTAAAGGGAAGGGTTTTTTTTTTTAAAAGCTTATATATATATATATATATATATATATATATATATATATATATATATATATATATATATATATTAGGAAAACTCGATCCAAGTCCAGTTCGAGTCGAGCTCAATACCTAGTCAAGCCGAGTCGAGCTAGGTCCAGCTCGGACTCGACTCGAACTGTTCTGAGCTCATAAAAAATGGCTCGACTTGATTCAAACACAGTTTTGATTCGAGTCGAGCTTTTTCGAGTCGATCTGAGCGAGCTAATGAGCGAACTCGACTCGTGTATAGCTCTACCCGTAGGGTATCAATAATGACTCTAGGAGCGTGCTAACAGTGACTCCTGGCAGTGTGCCAATAGCGACCCTCAACAACATGCCAACAATAACCCCCACAAAAGTGCTAATAGCAACCCTTGGCAGCATGTCAATAGTGACCCCCGCAAGGTGCCAATAGTAACCCAATCGTTGGTACATTGCTAGGGTTACTGTTAATACATTATAGGCTCACGGTTAGTAGATTTTCTTTTCTTAAATTTGATTCTTTTTTATTCAAGAAGATTAAGAGTGTTTTTTTTTTTTTTTTTTTTTCTGTTTATTAGTTAATTTTTTATTTATGCCTTTTAAAAAATAGAGAGAATAAAAATAACAATGAAAAGAACAAAGTAAATTGTTTTATTTATTTGAAATTTTTATTTTTATTTTTATTTTATTTTATTTTTTATTGAAGAATATTAGGAATGCTTTTGTAATGCCCTGACTTTTTAGGACCCGAGTATATGACCCATGTTCCAAAAACCCGAGTGTTAACCTTAAAGGATGGTCAGATATAATATTTTTCTTTTATCAAAGTAAGCAGATGAGTGTAAAGTGGACAAATCAGTATAGAGGAAAATTACAATTACATTTAAATTATACAAGACAGTGCCCATAATGACTTATACAAACCAATGTCTCCATTCTTACAAATATAAAATAACATAACATTACATGTGAAATAAAGTAAATTTGCAACAATCTTGAGTTGTGAAATCCTGTAGTAGCCCTTAGCAAATATAATCATACACCCTTGTCAACCATAGCTTGCTCCTCCCCAATATGAATATAAACATCATCAGGGCCACCTATGCTACCTGTACGGTTATATATTTGATGGATGAGTGGTCAACTCAGTGTGAATTCCCCTCAAGATCACATACCGCCGCATTAGGTAAGCATAGTTATAAAACAAAACATACAAAACAATACATGATGCAGGTCTTATTAGATGTATGGATGTGTGAATGCAGTCACGCCTCGGGGATGCTCATCCGTGCAGAATTTGGACTCGCGCCCATGCAAATACGCAATCAACGCCCCGGAGATTAATCGTGCGGAATGCGATCAACGACCTAGGAAAAACATCCAGTCGGAGAGAGGCTAGTCGTCAGTGAAAGCATACTAAGTACGGCCTAACAACTACCTAGCGATAGACGCTGGTCTGTACCATGTATGCATGATTAGCCAAATCATTATTTATCCAATTACAATCAACGAGTTTTAAATAAGCTCAAGGTCACTACGGGGAGCACGTGGCCCAGCATAGGCCGACAGCTCGGGTATAGGTCCCATACCACCATCCCCGGCTCATGAGACTACCACCTTAGGATGTTCAATGGAAACCCATTATCACGCCCCAAACCCAGAAATCGGATTCACAGGAATCCCGATCGCCGAATCCGGTGCCGACAGCCTCCGTAGTACCCCATTCTCAGCTCCTAGCATTCATATGCCAGATTTTCGATCCTGGGATCCTACAAGGAGGATTTTTTTTATACATTTAACTAGTAATAAGCATAACCACAAGTTTACCCAAATCATAAAGGCAACATCATCATCACATATCCACTAATATAATTATTTGAATACAATGCTGAAAGGGAAATATATATGTCAAAATCAAAGCTCCAGAAAACAGCTGCATGCTCCAAGCTCAATGCTGCTGCAACCTAACATCACCTGCATGCATCTATCGTGCATAAGCTTATAGAAAGCTTAGAGGGTGGTGTAAGTGTGTGCACGAGATAAGTGCCAAGTATTCAATATAATATCATAATCATACAATACCGGAAAGCTATTAATTCATAAACCATACAATGACTGAATAAGCAGAAACACTGATAAGAGCAGGAATTATCAGTGTAAACAGAAATACTGACAATATTATAATCATGCGATAACAGAATAAGCAGAAGTATGAACAAGTCCATAAGTTAATCAATATCAGAATACGCAATATAGGACAGCTATGCAAATGATGAGTCATAGATAATCAAATGTCGAATGACAAGGATATAATGTAATAAACAATTCGAAAGATCTAACAAATATCATCACTCTCATCTAAGTCACAGGAATACAAAAACATAACAACCCACAATATCACACGCCGAAGATGTAATGGAATATGCAGTATATAATGCTAATGGAATGACCATGCTGGAGTGTGATGTCAGGATGATAGTACGTAGTATTGCAGGCTACGGAGTCCACCACAAGGAACCTCTATCCAAACCAGTCTCATACCTAAATTTGGATAGTCTGACTCAACGTGGTAAACTCCTGATCTCAGGTTAGTCGCGCGTCCAACCGAAATTCTTGCCATAACGAAGATATACAACAATTAGTTGCGCACCACCAGCCCTAGTGGATAGTGAATGGATGAATGAATGAGTATGTAACTCCTACTCAGTAGCCTGTCAGCACAGTAGCCTATCAACCACTGGTAGCTCGTCCAGTGTGGTAGCTCGCCCAGGCCTCAGCCCCGCCCACATCACACCCGCCCACATCAGCGTCCGCCCACGTGTGCCCGCCCACATGCACAACAGTGACAGGGTGTCATAATATCATGTCAGTCCTCATATCAGTACGGTTCCTCTCTGGAGAAATCACCGGGGTCTATTACACTTCACACCACATGCCGCCCCAATCAAGCGCACAACTGGGTAAGTGAAAAAGACCTCACTATCTGCCTGTCAGTAGTCTGCCAATACCTACCCGGCTCGCTGATAGTGGACCCATTCCTCGAGTTGGTCAAACTCAGCCTAGCCATGCCTACTCCCTTAGACGGGTAAGGCCGCACCCCCTTCCAACCGACCACGACACAGTGGAGAGCGCAACCATCTGGTAATCGGTACTCAACGCTCATCTACCCACTCGGTCTAGACGTTGGAGCATCCCCTGAAACTAAGAGGGTGTTTAGAGATTTTTACCCAGGGCCATCTATGACGGCCCGATGCTCGAACAGATTTTCGGTGTCCCATCTGACCATCCATGATATGCCTGTAGAGGCTACGGCCCTGATGTCTTTAGGGCGTACAGTAATCACAACACAATGCAAGATGCATGAGTCATACAATCCAATCATGCATCAATCCTGCACATGTCATGCGCTCATGTGAGATAATCTCCACCTATCAGAGAGTCTCACATCATCCTGCCCAATGACATATGCAATGGTCAATCACATCTCATAACAAACATGCAGATGATGCGAATGGGCATGTATCATGATGTCATGATGTCACATACTCATAAACGGTATCAATAACTGGCATCGACAATGTGAACTTTGGCCATAACCCATAGAATCAAATATATAATGGGCACATGGCCTCACACAAGGGCCAAATATACGAAACAGGTGGGCCCTGGTCATGGGCCTAACACATATCACAATGGGCCTTGCCCATAAGCCTCAAATACATCTGGATGGATCGCCCCCATGAGCCTCAAATATATCACAATGGGCCTCAAATATACTTTGCAGGTGAGTCACATACCTGGGTCTAATACACATCAGTATGGGCTACATCACATAGGCCTAATATACATCACTATGGCCATAACCCATGGGCTTTAAATACACAATAGGTGGGCCCTACACATGGGCCTCAAATATATACCATGGGTGAGCCTCAATGGACGGGTCACCAATACAACAGGATGAGCCTGATGACATGGACCCCATAAATATATCGAATAGGCCGCACCAATTGGGCCTTACATACATTGCAATGGGCCATGACCCATGGGCCTTGCATACATCACAATGGGCCTTGCAACATGGGCCTCATATATATTTAAGGTGGGCCTCAACAACGGGCCTCATACACATCAAGGTGGGCCTCAACAACGGGCCTCATGCACATCAAGGTGGGCCTCAACAATGGGCCTCATACACATTAAGGTGGGCCTCAACAACGAGCCTCATATATGGCCTTAGCAACATGCCACAAATATATTAAGATGGGCCTAATCAATCATATGGGCTAAATCAATCAAATGGCCGATACGAGCAGGCCGATCAAATGAACCGATGCAAATGGGCTGTGCATCATGGAGTTATACTAAGCATGTTATAAAGTAATGCCCTATCCTTACAACGCAGCTGGCCTAGATGACATGCATATAACAAGTACGGGCCTACCAATGGGCCCTAGGGAGAGTCGCAATGCAGACATTTAACCAACATTATACTCGCAATGTGGACGTCAAACCAACATTACTCCCAAGGTGTAGCCCGTAGTGAATAACATTACGTAAACCAGGTTGGGATCACACATTGCAATGGACCTTAGGTACACCCCATTGGGCCTTAAATACATCAAATGGGCCATGTCATATGGGCCTTTTACTCATCAAATGGGCCACATCAATGGGCCGCACCAATGGGCCTTATGTGCATTACAATGGGTCATAACCCGTAGGCCTTAGATTGCATCAAATGGTTCTCGACCCATGGGCCTTATACATATCAAATGGGCCTAATCCCATGGGCTTTAAAATACATCAAATGGGTCCAATCCCATGGACCTTGGAACATATCAAATGGGTCCACTCTATGGGCCTTAAATTACATCAAATGGGCCTAATCCCATGGGCCTTGGAACACATCAAATGGGTCCACTCTATGGGCCTTAAATTACATCAAATGAGCCTAATCCCATGGGCCTTGGAACACATCAAATGGGTCCACTCTATGGGCCTTAAATAGTTCAATAACTAGCTACAATCATGGACCTAATTAAATTCAACTGTGGTGGGCCTCAAAAGTGCATTCATTAAGCCCAACATTTAAGGAACTAAAGGTATAAATCATTTCTTCTAAGATCTTTATAATATGGTGGGCCCCACTCCTCAAAATTTCAGCCCAAGGCCAGCATAATTATAACATGTTGCTGTCCTAAATTTGGGTACTCCATTGGAGTGGGTTCAAGGCCTCTAAAACTCTGAAAATTGAGGGTCAAGGTCTCTCATCATGCATACAATGAGAGGAAACCCAAAAAGGTAGCCCACCATCAGAAGAAATATTTTTGAATTATGGTTTTTTTATCAAGGCATATTGCTGGACTGCACAGCAGAAAAAATCTGGGAGTCCAACCATCTTGGCCCATTTTTTTGGATACCCAAAAGGGATCACTTGAGGCTAAAATTTCACAGAGTGATACTTCCATAGGTGGACCACACCTCCACAAAATTTCATAATTTTTAGATATCTCTAAGTATTTTAATTAATTTAAACAAAACAGACTGTCCAGAAAAATTGGACAGACCTGGACGTCCCAACGTGGTGGGCCAGTCCGGCCCTCACCACAGTGTATACAGGGGTCTATTGGTCCTGAAATTTGGTAGGTGGGTTCTAACATAAGCGAACCACACTGTTAAAAAATTTTATATTTTAATTCATTTACATAAATCAATTTGTCCTGAAAATCGGACTGATCTGGACACCATATTATAATGGGCTGGTCCCGCCATCACCATGGTGTGTACAGGCGTCCATTGGCCCTAAAATTTTGTAGGTGGGTCCTACCATAAGTAGGCCACCCCCTTGAAAATTTTTATAATTTTTAAACACCCATAGGTATTTTAATAAATTTCAAAAATCCAACTGTCCATGGTGGAATGTTGCTGGAACAATGCAGAAAATCCAGACTGTCCACCTCACTTGGACCACACCTTTGGGACCCCAATGAAGGTCAGTTGGGGTTGAAATTTGAGAGACCTCAAGATGAGATCCCCACCTTTCAGAAAAGTATATTTAATAGGTATGAATAGTCCCCCAAACAGTCCCAAAATTTGGTCAAAAAACAAGCAGAAACTGTCCAGAAAATTCTGGACAACAACATATACTTAGATAAAATTTATTATATAAGTTAAATAAAAAGGGAAATACATTAATGGGCCACACACATCAGGAAATAAAATGAGAAAAAAGAGAGATAGAAGGACAATCCGGCCATAGGGAAAGGGGCTCTGCCATTATTGAGCCCTCCCAAGATCAATCACACCCACACATCATACCTAGATTTACATTTACAACATGGATCTTGCACATGCATGGCCTATAATTAAAATGCATGGTGAGGATGCCATCCCTACCATGGTTATAAGGTCTAGATGACCCAAACATAATATGATATGAAATAAAACTACCATGATGGGGCCCATAGAGAAAGGCCCCATGTATGGATCATGCATGCATAAGGTAGGCCATTAGGTCATAACCATGGGATTGTGTGGGATCTCCACCATTGATTGGTGGGTCCTACACTTCCCTCATGAAAGAAAGAAAACATCTAGGCTATAAAAATTAGATTTTTTACATCTAGAGGAGCACCCACCGTTTGATCTTCTTGCTCCTATGAGTTCCTTAGCACCTTAGCTTTGATTCCAATGGAGGAGATGGGGAATGGATGGTTAGGATGGGAGATCATGGGGTAGGAAAGTGGGCCACACTTGAAGTTTTGAAAGAGAGGGAGAGGCTTGGAGAATTCTCATACATATGGGATTTCTCTCCTTAGATTTTTTTGAGTTTGAAAATGAGAAAGAGAGAGAGAGAGAGTTGTAAAGGGAGAGAGAGATGGGTGATGGATGTGGTGAGTGATGGGTGTAAGAAAATCTTGACTTTTGTGGCCATTTGTGTAAGAAAAGCATGAGTGGTGTAAGAACTTTTTGACTTTGAGGGCTTTTGGTGTAAGAGAGGTATGAGCTTGTAAGAAATTCTTGACTTTTGTAGTTGCTTGGGAATGGGTGAAAGGTGATGTGTACTTGACATGTACTTGACATGTGATGGATTGATGGATTGATGGGATTGATGTGACACCTCGTAGAGATTCTCTTAGATTTCGCAACACGCGGCGTTTTCTTCGCATCGAACGTTTGCCCATATCTCTTGACTAGGGTATTACCTCGGCGCGCAAGTCGCGGCATCGGAACCGTAACGACAGCGCGGTCGCTATGGTAAAGGTCTTAGGTTGAGTCGATACGGATTGACGGCATACGAATCAGGGTTGCACGCAAATATTGGTTAAGGGTTGAAGGTTGCCGAAATTCGATCGGTAAGACCGAGGAAGTCTATGGAACGGTACGGTCTAGGATACGGGGCTTACACCCGTCGACTAGTGGCCAATCATATTACAATACATGGGGCTTATCATCACATGCTTGCACGATATAAAACATCAAACCCATATAGGAAAAATATCAAAATAAAACCATGTAGGCCGACTATCAAAATATGCCACATAGGGCGAATATCAAAACTATATGGTAAAAACCATCCTTTAAACCATTGGACACAACAACCTTGGATGATATGCCCACATCAATGATCCATCTAGACCGCCACTCAATAACCACTAAGTCAAAGGTCTATTTTAATCAGAACCAGTCAAGTTACATCCCAAGTATGGGTGTACATGTATAGGTAGAGGTTTCCCACTAATGTACCAGTTTAAAGTCCATAAGCAATACATAAATAATGCATAAGCATAAACAAATATACAGGATGAACATTAAGTAGGCAATATAATAATTCAATTTTCACCAGCTAACACATGTGATTATAAGAGAGATATCAATTATAATTTTAAATAAAAACTATAACTTAAGCTAATGAGAACATGAAAAGCTCAAGGGGAAGAATCATCACCTGTTTGGTAGTGTTCACGAACTCGGTCTGAGTCTTCTAGCAGCCCGGGGTCACTCAGGGAACCTCCTAAGAATTACAGTTTACGTTTGTCAAGTATTTCCAAGGCTTGAATTAACAGATTTGTCACAATGAAGTCTCGTGGATGGTGCGGATTATGCAACACATCATGTGGTGGTCCCCACCATCCAGAGGACTGGATGGGGTGGATGTAGGACACTCATTGAAGGTAGGGTCCTCTGTCCTATGGTTGGTGTAATTAAGCACTTCTTTAGGTTGGGTCTTGCTGTACCAACGGCGTAGATAAGATATATATGCTATGGCGGGACTCACTCCATAGGGTGGAATCCACATGTATGGCCCACAAAAATTTCTAATTATTCAGAAGATACTTTGGCATCTTGACCATCTATGACCAACTGGGGGGGCGTATCTAACAAATGGTCCAGATGGCCCTCGTGCCACCCATGCCAGTATACACATTTCATGTTAGTCACCCTGTTAGAGGTTGATACCAAGACCTCAAGTGTTGTAATGAGGTTCACTTAGCCTGCCAGTGGAGCTAAGGATCTGAGTGTTTAGTTCCAAAGCTGGACGTCCACTGATGGACTATCTGTATTCAGCACAAGTATGGGGCCACCTCACACACACACACACACATACATACATACATATATATATATATATATATATATATATATATATATATATATATATATATATATATATATATATATATATATATATATATATATATATATATATATATATATATATATATATATATATATATATATATATATATATATATATATATATATATATATATATATATTACACATACCAGTGCTACATGTATCTAATATATATGTAAATAGTATATTAACATTACACGCACTTCATATTTTAAATATTATATCTCATATGCATCTGACATCATATCACGTCGGACCCACACGCTGACCACTGGTACATCATGGCATGTGGGGCCCACCTCATTATTTGTGTGTGTATGTAGGCTATGTTATGTGATACTTATTATTATTATTACTATTATATATACACTTCCTTTTCTGTACATATGTCAAACGTCCATCACTGGATGCTCATAGGTGGACGACTTGGAATGTACGGCCAAGATAAAATATGGAGGCCTGTCAAAATGGGTGGACGAACAGAACTTGGTGTGGCCCTCCACTTGCCATCGGCCCACCTGCAAATTTGGTGGGGCCCTAGACAGTGCAGCCCACCCAATGGCAATGCAGTCCATCTGTTTTGGGCGAGGCCCACCTGCGTTTGTGCAGGGCACACCGGCGTTTTGGTGAAGCCCACATGCAACCCACCTGCGTTTGTAATGTGTTTGGCTGACGAGAAACAACTTCTGTTGCTGCTATTTTGAAGGCCATTTTTGGCCTTGAACCTAGGCTCAAACATGGCCCATCCCTGGGCTATTTTTCAAACCGCATCACCACTCGATCGGAGGTACGGTGGATGCTGTCTCCTCAGCCAAAGAACGGCCAGAACAGAGCTTGTTTCCGGACTGTTTTCAGCCAAAATTTTGGGGCGAATTGTAGCTCAAACGGAGCTTTTTTGCAGGCCGTTCTGGACTGTGTTTCAGCCCATAGCTGAGGCTATTTACGTGCCATTATTTGGCCCCAAGCACAGCCCGAAATCAGGCCATGTTCGGCCTTAAAACATGGGCATTTTCAGGCCACGTTTAGGCACAAAACAGGGGGTGCATTCAGGCCCCGTTCGAGCTCCACTTTGGACAGATTTTTGGCCCCCAGACGTGGCTCATGCAGGGCTGATCTCAATCTTGAGAATGAAGGAAAAGAGCAGAATGGAAATGAGGCTGAGTTTACCTATCTGGACGGCGTGCTCACGCCCGCTCTCTCTCTCCTTATGATCTTTTTCTCTCCTTTCTCTCCCTCTGATTTTTTTCTTCTCTCTGTGTGGAAATCAAGAGGGTAGTGGTGCCTACTTAAAGGCAAAGCAAGGCAGGGCGAGGCAGCCTTTGACGGCCATGCAAGCTACCTCTAACCATAAATGGAAAGCCTCTGCTTTCACTTTCACGTTCCTGATTAGCCCTTTTTGGCCATGAAGAGACCTTCCCAGCTGTGCTTGTGGAAGGCTTGGGTCTACTAGTTAATGGGAGGGTTGACTTGCAAGAGAGAAGCCTTCAGGTGGTCCTTTCCTTCGGATCCTAGCCACACGTTAAGGGAATGGACAGTTCAGACACATCTCACTCGTTCCTATGCATGGGCCAAAACCCCTATACGGTTTTGGTCAAGGGACCCACGTGAATGAAATGGACCGTTTGGATCGTCCGGAAGGTACTTGGTGAGGCTCAATTTGGGGTTCGAATTTTAACGGATTCAAATATTTGAATGGCAGGAGAGATCCCAGCCATTTTGCATTTTTGCTCAGTCAAAGGCCGTTTGACCGAACAAATACATTCAGTGTACGTCCTGTGCCTATAGTCCAAGGTGCACATGCACCATATATGAGGTCTTCTTTGATGTTTATGATAAATCTACACTGTTCATTCACCTAGGAGTCTCTATATAGGGGTTCTGGCCTAGTTTGGGGCACATATGGGGCCCGGGTGGGCCCCATGACTTGATTCAAGTCTCGTCTATGGATTTCCTGCTGATTTGTTGGTCGGATCAGCTCGAAATTGAACGTTAATGGTTAAAACAGTCCAAGGGACTATTTAAGCCAAGACCCAATGGCCAGGTTATGGATATATAGCTTGATTTGATTTTATAACACTAAATATTATGTTATACTACATTTAATAACATTATTTACTATCATCATCATCATCATCATCATCATCATCATCATCATCATCATTATTATTATTATTACCATAAATTAATTTCATAGGGTTCTTAGTAAATCCTTAGAAGAATTAAACGGTTATTATCCTGATATGACGATTGGATTATCTGGTTAGGCTAGGGATTTCAGCATTGAACGACGTGGCCTGACGAATAGTGAACAGGAATTATTTCTGACAACAAAATTCATATTAGAACGAGGGTGAACGTTTAATAAGCTAGGTTAGTATTCATTCTAAGTTAGGTTACACAGTAACACCCGAGTATTGAAAAGTACGAGGTGTTACAGCTTTTTTGTTTCTATTTATTAGTTATTTTTTAAAATATTTATTTATCCTTTTTTCTGAATAAAAAGAGAGAAGAAAAATGAAAAAAGAAATAAAAGAAGAAAGTAGGTTGTTTTATTTATTTGAAATTCTATTCTCATTCTCTTTTTATTTTGGAATATTTACTTGAAAATTCATCATAGTATGCGATATTCCAATAACATGCTTTGACACTTCATATTTACTAAAAGGTCCCTCTCATTGTACTGATGACAGAGGATACAAATTCCAAACTATCCTTCACAAAGAGTTACGCATAGCCGCTGTCTCCCCGCCTGTGGGGAATGAACTTACAATTTATGAAAAACTAAAATATTTGTGGGCTCTAACTTATTGTGTTTAAGAAATCCAATATGTTCATAAGTTGAGTTACTTAATTTTAAGGATATATATCAAAATCCAACCCCATCCGTTACTCAAGTGGACCATGTGATTGGAAAAATTTGTACACGGTGATGCCTACCCTTCAAATTGTTTTCCTTGGTGTAACCTACACGAATCAAATATTTTTTTGAGATTTTATTTCCTAAGATTTTTATTTTTATTTTTTATTTTTTAAAGAATATAATGGTTGGAGTGAATTTCTTATAGTCATTTTGGTGGTTCCTATAAAAATCAATGGTGGACTTCTCCCCTAACTCTTTCTCTTATTGTGGCCCATCTAACACATCAACTTATTTTTTGGCCTAGGATTATGCATCTAATGGTTATAATGGATTCCGCATACATGTCGTGGGTTCAAATACCTATTGAAATGTGTGTGGGTATGCATGGGAAAAAAAACTGAAGTCCCTTAAAACGGAAGTGGATTACATGAGATCGAGGACTGACAAAGGCAATGCAGCCCTTGGGATGGAGCCCATCTTGATGCATGTATTCTATATCCACATCATCCATCTGTTTTTCTAGATCATTTTAGGGCATTATCTAAAAAATGAAATAGATCCAACTATCGAGTGACTCATATCATTGGAAGAAGTGGTGATTGGCCATTAATGGACCACAAAAGTTTTAGATCAAGCTGATATTTGTTTTTTCCATTCATCCAAGCTTACATGATCTTATTAACAAATTGGATGGCAAATAAACACAACAAAAACATTAAGGTGGCCCCTAGGAAGTTTTTAATGATAGGGCATTCAATCACCATTATTGAATTTGCTTCATTTTTGTCCATCTAATAATTGGATCTACTTCATTTTTAAGATAATGCCATAAAATGATCTAGAAAACTAGATGGACGACATGGATATAGAATACATACATCAATGTGGGCCTACAGTAAGGGCCTGACCATCTTTGGAAGTGGCCAGAGGACACAAATCGGCTACTACTTCCACTAAGACCTAGCTAAAGATGGACGGTCTTAATAGGGGCTCTGTGGGTCCATTGTGATGTATGTGTTTCATCCACACACTCCATTCATTTTAATGAATCAGTTTAGGGCATGATCCCAAAAGGAGGCAGATCTAAGGCATGCCATATCAGTTTAGGGCATGATCCCAAAAGGAGGCAGATCTAGGGCATGACATATCAGTTTAGGGCATAATCCCAATGGTGACAATGACACCCACCATTGAAACCTTCCTAGGGCCCCACCATGATTTTTTTTGCCATATAACTTGTTTATAAGGTCATATAGACTCAGACGAAGGCAAAACATAAACATTGTCTTGATCCAAAACCTTTGTGGACCTTAAGATGTATCAACGGTAAGTGTTTTATTCCCACCATTTCCTGTGGTGTGGTATGAGCCTTAGATTTGCCTCTTTTCTCGGCTCATGCCCTAAAATGATTTGTCAAAATGGATGGATGCCATGGATAAAATGCATACCATCTGTCTTTGGTTAGGTCCTTGTGGAGGTAGTACCCAATCTTTGTTCGGACCCACGGCCAATTTTTGCAGGGCTCACTTTGATGTGTATGTGAAATCCACATGGACCATCACATGTGTAATCCAACTTAGGCCCACAAAAAAAAATAAATTAGGTTGACTTGTGATTTGGATGGGCTAAGGTTGAGACTCAAATGTTGCATATTTATCCTCCTAATTATACTAGTTTCCTATGTATTTAAGTGTTAATTTGAGATACTAATATATGTTTTATGCATGGAGTTAATTTCGAAACCAAAGAGAAAAGTATGCTTAAAATAGTGGAATTAAAGCTCAAAGGAGTACAAGGTAGAGAATTGAAAATCTGGAGGATGTACATGATGATATCAATTGCCAAAGACTCGAAGAAACCAAATATCGAGAGTGTAAAAAGTGAAGAATCAAAGTGGAGTTGAAAATTGAAGAATTTAGTACTCATTGATACCATCGATAGGAGTTTGATCCCATCGACAGACCTTCAATAGGACTCGATGAGATCGAACCATATATCGAGAAATTCTAAATTTTTTCAGATAGGTTTTGGACAGTTTATTTAATCTTATTGAAGTCCCTTCAATCCCATTAAAACAACTCAAGATTTCAAAAGTTGATTGTTGGATAATTTCTATTTTTCTACTTAATCCATTGAGCGCATCTTCGATGCCATCGACACGTCCTCGATAGGTCTCAATCCTATCGAATATCCTATTGACGAAGTCAGTAACTATGTAAGCTGCGTAAATTCTCAAGTTGGTGAGAAAGTTTGGTTCCCAAATTATAAAAAGGGGTCCCTAGGACATCCCTAATAATCACTTTAAGGTTTTGAAGGAAGAGATTGTGAAGACGAAGTTTTTCTGACACCATTCTTCCATTTAATATTCAGTTCTGTTTGATTTTTTTTGCTTCGTTCCTTTGTTTTGTTTAATATGCTAGTTGTATTAGGCTAATTCTTAACTAAGGCTAAGAGATGAACCTTTTGATAGATTATTGATATTTAATTCATTTTTATGGAAGTTATTGGGCTTTCATGTTGAATTGTGATTATATGTGATTGAATTCCTCGATTGGAGAAGGAATCAACCTATAAAGTTGATTGATCTATTGTTAACTTCAGGTACAATAAATGATTTTGATTCCCTATGATTAATTATTTAGATCTTCATGAGAGATCGGCCTATCTCAATTCTTATATTGTTTGGATGTTTGTGATTGATTTTATTATGTTATCTTCTGATTAAAATGGATTAAAATTCGATTTTAGTTAAGTAATCAACTCGAGAAGATGAATTATAGTCAGATTATATTGGTTGAGTATTTTTAAATCCTTAATGCTTTTAATTATTATTTTAAACCCTCTTTAATTTCCACTAGATTAAAAATCTAGACCAACTGTATAACTTTCATTGTGTTCTTATCAATTCCCCCCTGTGGTTTTGATCGAACTCAAATGGTTAACAACCCCAAGTATAGGGTTGTGATGTAGTAATAACTTGGTAAGACCGAGGTTGATCCACAGAGAACTTGGTGAGAATATACTAAGACTTTAATATAAGAAAAACAGTTGATCTGATTTTTTAATCCAACATAATAAAGTTGTAAAAATAATAATACAAAAGACTAAAGATCCAAGAATCTCTAATCAATAAACTTTGAATTCAATTCGTCTTTTCGAGTTGATAACTCAACTAGAATTGAATTTCAATCCCTTCTAATCAGAAGATAATACATTACTATTAATCAAAAACTTACAACATAGATTAGAATCATGATAAGCTTGATCTCTCGTGAAGTACTAGGTAATTACATTACAGGGAATTGAAAGCATTTAATGTATCTAGAGGCGGCAATAGATCAAACAACTTTATAGATTAATTCCTTCCTCAGTCTAGGAACTCAATCACATCAAATCATAATTCAATATAAAAACCTTAACTTTCATTGAAGAAATTAATTAAACATCAACTATCCTTTAAAAGGTTCATCTCTTAGCCTTATGTAACGCCCTGAATTTTGAGGGTCGAGCAAAGCTTGACTCTAAAGATTCTGGACATTACTTATGCTTTGTGGAAGCCAATTTCCTGATTACTCTCACATTGGGCATTTAAGCATGCATGGAATTATACTAAACAATGTATAATACTCTAGGTTTAATGTGATCAAAGCAAATGTGTAAATAAAAATATATATCATGAAGTTTCTTCCAAAGTATGGGTCCATGGCTGGGTTTAATGTATATAGATACAATTCAAAAATATAAACAAAATGTTACGATATAACATCCAACTAAGCTCGTGCGTCCAATGCTTCTGATCCAGAAGTGCGCGGCCTACATCGGCCCATCTGAGAGCTAGAAGTGAGAGAACTCCTCCTCCTCATCCATGAATACCTACTTCAGTACGTCAGCATCGTTGGTCCCTACATCTATATTAGCGTTTAGTTGGTGTTTTAAAACACCATCCCAGAGTGGGAGTGAGTGATCAACTCAGTGGTTCCATAAAACATCGGTTACACATGTTATCAAGTCTATCAATATAGGAATGATAAAGCAACATAAAATAAAATTTCCTAATTACTCTTCTTAATGTGAATAATGGAGTTTATGAAATGATGTATGCCCTCACCATATATACAACACTCCCTCAACACGTGGTTTCGACCATCCAGTTTGCAAATGACAACACTCCCTCAACACGAGACTCCAACGCCTGTTTTGTCACATTCTAAGCTACTGCAATGCAGTGAATGAATATGTTATCTGAGTAATTAATTATACATATTCATTCAGCACTTTGGGGATGCTAAGATACCTCCCTTTTAATCATTGGTCTCAACTGAATCACTAGACATGAGACGACCACAACGGTCTTACGCATGTAATTCGTAATTCGTCTGGGTTCGTCACTCCCAACTAAATACATTCGAAAGGCAAGTTGTAAAAGTAATGCTCGTTGTCACTACGGGGAAGCTCGTCACCCCAGCGTAGCTTGACAGCACGGACACGGTATCCCATACCACCATGCCCGGCTTACAAGTCTAGAGGATCGTGATGGTAATGGTTAATAGTAGACCTTTGCAAATGGTAAGAGGGGTATCCCAGATTCAAACAGTTGTGATCATACATGGTAAACATATATATGGTTAACCAGTTCTTTGGACAATTTTGGTTGATACAGGTGAATACCGGCATAATCGGCATAGAGTGTGTAAGCACCTCGCGTGGCCCAGCCACTGTCGGTCATCCGTGTTTGACTCGAATCAATCGAACGTGTCCGGGGTAGCCAACCTAATTTGGTCAACCCATATCTGGGTATTTGTCAACTAACCAGACTACTCTTGTAGTCCTACTTCTTAGTCTAATCAAGTCAATGAGCATTAAAGATGATTGAATTCACATTCAATCATCAAAATTAATAATATACTCATTTAGGCATTTCATCAAACATATAAGTATCATTATGCTACAACTTATAATTTATTAGGCAAAAATCGAAATACTCTTAAATCATCATGCACATACTACATTAGCAATCGTAAATCATTAACTGGAATGGTAGCATTGATAAATTGCAACCTAAACACTTATAGTCTATACCTATTGGTATCACGTCCGACTAGGACTCACTCCTAGGAGTACATTTTCAAGGAAGAATCGTTGGCCACCTATACAAGTACAAAGGTTCATAAGGGTTGTGAAGGACCCATTTGGAGACTTATATCTACAAGGAGGTTCGTAGTTTTACCCTAGGTCGTTGTTAGATATGTTCCGTTAGCAAGGACGGTGGAGGTTAGGATAACGAGTCAAGTGAGAGAGGGGCCACCCTTCGTCGATCTCTTTCTTCCTTATCTCTCTCCTTTCTCTTCTCTTTCTCATCTTAGGGCTCTCAATGCCAGATTGAGAGGAAATGAGGTGCTTTGGGAGCTATTTATAGCTCCAGATAGTGTGTAAATGGTCATAGGACAACTTTATTTGATACTTATCCATATGGGCAGTCATTTCTAACTAAAAAGGCCACCAGGAAGGCCCACGGGCTCATCTATGCCATGTGGTAAGTTCCCTACCAATGGATCAATGCTAGGACATAATTTCGGTATGATCGGATGCATAGATCGGCTAGGGGAAACCTATGTTAGATCAACGGTCGATAATATTCAATCAGGGCTGCGGTTATACGAATGTATGCAGGGAATTATCCTTACCCTATGTTTGAAGTTTGGTCTTAAACCGACGGTCCAAAATTCTCAACTTTGTGAAAGAGTGTACATCTTAAATCACTTAAGTTTTAGGTTCTTTCTTAAGATATTTGCACTTCTCATGCACCTGCCCTTCTGCTCAAGTTGAGCGATCCTAGACACTATTTGGGCTTGGCTCCCGCGATGGACGTCAAGCCCAGTGAAACAGATATTATTCTATAGTTTCAAAATTATGGCCTGCTAATGAGTGGTCTAGAGTTCGTTTGGATAATTAGGGCATTTTTGGAATGAATTAAGTATGAAGATTTCTTGTGTGCAATGATTAGGGTTTAGAATAATCATATGCATAGTATGGCTTATTCGTAATTAGTGAAAATGGTGATTCAGTCATAATCACTCTAAACTGTTGGTTCGTAGGCTAAATGGATAATTGGATCACTTTGGTTTATTAATTACGATTTGACCATTAGTTATCTCAGCTTTAGGTATATCTTTAATTTAGTTGTGGTCGACTTGATTAGCCAGTGATAAGTTGACTAGATGTAGACCCTATGTAAACAAATCATGAGGTTATACTCAGTGCTTAAGTGATCGAGTGGATTCGTGGACTTTTAACCGTTGATTAATTAAATTTGTTTAGTTCTTTACTGGCACCACTTGCGTATAGGCTCACTTCAAGCGTCAAGGGTCAATAAGCGACAACGTAGGCTAATTATAGCGAAAAAAATTTCATAGGTTTTCGAAAATCCAAAACAGTGAAAATCTAAGACGTTACACCTTAGGTAAGAAATTAACTAAGCATGACTAACATCTTAAACAAAACATAAATAAAATTAGAAAATATAAACTAGAACTGAAGGATTAAGAATGAAGGATGATTCCAAAGAAGCTCCACACCCCTAGGTCTCT
This sequence comes from Magnolia kwangsiensis, assembly GCA_037074715.1. Classification (NCBI taxonomy): domain Eukaryota; kingdom Viridiplantae; phylum Streptophyta; class Magnoliopsida; order Magnoliales; family Magnoliaceae; genus Magnolia; species Magnolia kwangsiensis. The sequence goes on from CM073588.1 coordinate 64,886,880, forward strand.
CTCCTCTATTATAATTTTTTTTTTTTTAACAATGAAACTTGAGAGCGCCCCCCCCCCCCCCCCCCAAATGGTTGTGCCCTATATCTCTTCATAAGCTGCTGGAGGATTTCCTAAAAAATAGGATTGATTTCCATTTACGTAACAATTGACCTTCACATGCTTTGGGGGTACAAGAGCAAGTGTGGGTCACACCTTGATGTATATGTAATATCCATGCCATCTATACAATATCCCATATCATTTTAGTCGTTGGATCCAAAAATGAGGAGAATCCAAAACCCAGTGGGCCAACCACAGTGGATTATGTCCACCGTTAAAACTTCCCCCGTGGAACCACCGCGTACACGGTTTACATATTTCACGCACCAACCACCTAGCTGGTGACGTCATCAAGCATACCTTTAGAAAGTCACACAACATGTGCGTAGGCACCACATGATATAGTTTCCATCCTTTTATTGGATTCCTAACATCTCAGACTTTAATCAAAACTGTATGTAATTTTCTTGATCTTGCAGCTCGTTAGAAACTTTGAATTTCTTCAAACTTCATATTATACCTCATATCAGCATTCCCTTCAATATGGGCAGTTCTGATCAACCAAACTGGGCCCCACATGCTTAATATGAAATGACCAAAATTAACTTGAAATCCAATCCATTTTTTTCTTCATGTACTTATAACAGATTTGTAAATTTGTAAAATCTCACCTGTACACCTCTCCACAGCTTTGGTTCTTCGTAACATTCACCAATCTAGACCTTCCATCATCTTTAATACACTATTTGAGTTGTACAAAGTTCGTCTCATCCACTGGTTTTGCATATAGTACGCCGTATGACTCCCTGATCTCTGATACTCGCAATCTAACCATTCGACTCATTTCCTTATTTCTTGGCTTTCTAATCGGACGATTTGAACCACCAACTTTTCTTACAACTATGCTTCCATCATCCATTGCTCAATTTATAACATAAAATCACTTAATTAGCACACAAAATATGAAAAAACATGTAATGGATGAATGTATTGATTCTGATCTTATTCCGATAATTTCTAACACTTATTTTTCTAAAATGATGCTAATTGGGAGTCTAAATATGCAATATTTACGACTCAACACACTCCCCTAACCAGCTTTTTACTAATCCCAAGCAAAATAAGTGAAGAAAATTTTTAAAAATAATAATAATAAATAAAATAAAATAAAAACTAACCCTATAAATAAAATTAAAATGAAAACAAAAATTCTAACTACACCACTTTCGCATGTAATCTCAATTGCATTTAGTATATGAAACAAGCCCTTTTACCCATAGGTTCCCTCTAGTCGATGAGTTACAGTCTCGTGAGCGTTTCTAGAAATGTTACCCACAAACATTGAGAACATGGAAAATAATTCAAAACTCAAAAATTTATACAATTATGCATCCATTCATCATATGAATTCCAAAACAAAGCAACACTTGTCCTAAGCCAGAAGTCAATTAGAATCTCAATTTCCTAATCCATTACATCCTTGAGTTCAGAGACCTAATCAAAATTTAGAATAGTTATATTTCAATATACTTAGGTGCTCAGTGACACTAGTTTAACTAATTTGAAAAATATGCATGTTCCCTATCCTAACTCCTTTCAATCATCCCAAAAATATGAAATCTCTAGTTATCTCATTTCCTCCATGCCCTTTCTTCTTTTATCATCATATTTCCTTCTTTTATAGACCATACTTAGGTGAAGATTTCCATAGGGTTTACTTCATAACCTAAGGTATCATAATTGTAATAGTAATAACACTGGATACTTAGATATCCTTGCTCCACATTACTAACACGATTGTTATGGTCATTACATTCATGCTCTATAATTTTTTTCTTTTTTCCATCACTTAAAAAAAAAAACATATCTCAATGGTTCTAATTTATTCAACCTTAGTTTGAATAAAAATTTGTTATTCTAGTTCACATATCATATTCATCACTTAGTTAGCTAAGGTGTATTGTGAATTCAATACATTAAATTACAACTCTCTCTAAACTAGTAATTAGATAATTGAACTCAAGTATATAATTTTCAGTTATCAAAATTCTGACTACTATCAATCTAGACTAAGTATTAACTTTATTTTTGGAACTCGTATATTATCATGTTCGCATTCTTATATATATATATATATATATATATATATATATATATATATATATATATATATATATATATATAATTTAAAAATTTTTGAATTTTTTTTAAAGAAAAAGACTCATAAGTAGACTCTATTATACCTAAAATATAAACTCACATGGATGACTAACCACACCCCTTGACTTAAGATCTACATTGTCCCCAATGTAATGATGATACATGCAATGCAGAAAATATGAGAACAATAAAAATAAAGGAAATGATGGATAGTAGCTGCCATGAAGAACTCACCTGCAATGTGACACTAAAAATTAAAAATAAAAAATATTATACAAATCCTAAACTAATGCTCCATTAGACTATGAGCATCAATCCAAATATTCTAGCTCATAAAGAGGGACGGATTCCTCTCCCAAATAAAAGTTTTTCACATAAGACTTCAATATTTGAATATTAATCTTGTACACATTACCATTACGCAGATTCTGAATTTTAACAGCCTTATAAGTATATACATTCTTCACAATGAAGGGGCCCGTCCATCTTGATCTCAACTTTCCCAGAAAGAACTGAAGATGAGAATTGTACAATAGGACCTTCTACTGAGATTCAAAATTCTTCCTCAGGATGGTTTTGTCATGAAAAGCTTTGGTCCTCTCTTTATAGATCTTAGAGTTTTCATAGGAGTCTTTTCTTGGCTCCTTTAACTCATTCAACTCTAATTTCCTTTATTCACTTGCTTGATCCATGTCAAAGTTTAACTTTTTTATTACCCAGTATGCTCTATGTTCCAATTTCACAGGCAAGTGGCAAGCCTTCCCATATACCAATTTATTTGGAGACATTCCAATTGGGGTCTTATAAGTGTCCTATAAGCCCTTATAGTCTGAGGGACTAATCCTTCCTATTTGGCCTTATAGTCTTCTCTAAAATGTGTTTGATTTTCTGATTAAAAATCTTAGCTTGTCCACTCATTTATGGGTGGTATGTGTTCACCACCCCAAGTATAGAGTTGTGATGTAGTAATAATCTTGGTAAGACCGAGGTCGAATCCACAGGGATTGAACTTTGTACGTAATCTGAAAGTAACCAGAACTAGAATTAGAAGAAGATGTAATCTAAATCAAGGAATTTTAAGAGAAATAATGGTGAAATATTAGACTAAAACTTGTAAAATTCAAAGGTGGGAAATAGGGTTTCCAAGGGTCTACTTGTAGAGATCAGGGAGATCTATGCTTGATTAAAGAACACAACTGGATTTAGAGTCCCATCTTCATCCAATTGGAGGATATAACCATAAAAATCAAATCTGAACTTCCTTTGATCCAGTTTTTAAAAGATGAGAGGTATGAGAATTAGTTTGATTCCATCACAAGACCATGCCCATGAGACAAAGTAAACAACAGAATTTAACCAATCCACATCCAATCTAAGAGAGTTATGAATGTAGGGAAGGATTCTATCATCCGACCATGTCCATGAGACGATGGTGAACAACAGGGTTCCCACGACCATAACCTCTATACATACAAGGAAAATACTCAAAAATATCATAAATCCATTATAATTTAAGTCACAAAAAATCATTAAAAACTATGAATATTTCATATAATCAAATTATAATCAAAGAGAGTTCACAAAACATGAATCAAAGCCATAGAAAAATACACATCACGGTACAAGCTTCACCTCTTAGTCCTACCTAGGGGGTTTAGCCTAACATGATCATGCTAAAATTAGGAAAACATGGAAGGAAAAGAAGAAAAACAAAGAAGGAAGGAGAAAACTCGTTGGAAGACCGGCCACCGCTATCTCACCTTTGCTCCCACATCCCCCATATGGCCTTCCTACATCCTTCTCTCTCTATTTTATAGGTTGGAGAGGTCAGTTGTGGTGTTTAGAGTTAGTGGGGTCGTGCGTCTATGCAGCAAACTGGACTGCGCAAGAAACCCACATGAAACCTGCGTTTGGATTGAGTTTTCGGCCGGTGGACGTTCAAACCTGTTCTGGCTCTATCGTTGGGGTAAAGACCCCCTTTGAAGATTCTCGACGGTTTAGATAAACCATCTGACCACAAATGGTGGCCCATAACACCTGCAACGTTTGAAAAAACTGGACATGCTTAAGGTGCTAAAGGAACTGCGCTGAGATGCTCGGTGGGCCCCATAATGACATTTTGGGCGCAATCCACCCCATTCGTTGGATTCCTGGTGAAATTTCAGTCGGAAAGGAGTGGCTTTGGTCGAGTTTTGGTGCAGTCCACTATATCAAATCGCTTCACCATTCATCCTGCATTTTTCGGTGATCCACGTGTGTATGTGTGCATCGGACCAAAAGGAAAGCATGGCTAGGGTCGTGGGCCAATAGTCTAGATCGTCTGTTGGGACAATGGGTGGGGCCCACTGAAACCAGTCAGTGAGGCAGTGTCCCTCGCTGGACGCTTGTCACGCCCCAGACTCGGTAACCGGACCTCACAAGGAACCCGATGACCATGCTTTCCTCAAAGGGGGTCTGGGCGCAATGAGTAATGGGCGCCATGCCAAGGCGATGCAATATGAGGCTTACACAGCCGATGCAAATGCAATAATGTGAAGTAATGCTAGTGCTCATATCCAATCCACATATCAAGTACATTTCCATTATAAGAAAATCACCGGGGTCTATTACACTGCTGGATGACTGCCGCTCTACAGACCCCGCACAGTCAAACGAGCATAAGAGACCTCACTACCTGCCTGTGGACAGCCAACCACCAACAAGGCCTGAAGGTAGTGGACCCATTCACGAGCTGGTCAAACTCAGCCTAGCAATGCCCTCTTACATCAGGCAAGTAAGGCCACACCCCTATCCAACTGACTACACGACAGTGGGAGTCGCGGCCTAACGGTATAAGGCCCTCGTGCGCTCATATATACCACTCGGTCACGGCGCTGGAGCAGATCCTTGGTACCATGGAAGTTTTGAAAATTTCACCCATGGGCATCCTATGCACCCGGTATGCTCAAGTAATATTTCTGGTATCCAAACATGGCCATCCACGATGTATCTGTGGAGGCTACAACCCTGATGAAGCAAGGGCGATAATGCTCATATGCTATGCAATGCTAGATGCATGAATCACACAATCAACCATGCATCAATCCCAAGCATCCAACGTGCTCAAGAGGGGATACTATGTCCCTCAGAAAAAGTATCATGTAATGCCTAATGACATAATATGACGACACACACATAGTGTCAACCAAGCATACAATGATGTACATAGGCCATGAAGATGGGTATAGACGCATTATGCGGTGATATAGAAAGTAGTACACTCCTCCTATCCAAGAAGGGACAAAGACTAGGTACTTAGACAATATCTTTAAGGAATCCAACCTCTAGTGGGGGCCCATTTACCTGGGGTAGCCCACGAGACTAAGCATACAAACTATGTGTCTAAGTAATACAGAACTGAGTCTAGCAAGAGTTTAAGATGAGCATCTAATCACATTTAGATATAATTGGGCCTAGAGGGGTCCATAATGAGGACATTTAACCGCCATTCCCTAAAAAGGCATATCAACCATGAACTATATGGATAGAAGGCCCAAGGCCTACATTTAGATAATAACAAAGGTAACCACATACATATATATTCCTTATAATATGCCATGAGAAAATGATATAATACCACCTTTAACAACACGGGCCCCAAGAGGAAAATCAAGGCCTAAGGCTTAATTTCCAATAGCCATATAATCCATGCATTAAGTTGGACTTGCTGGGCAACACGCGTACACAATATACGGCTTGAAAATAAGTTTAAGTTTGGAGGAAATGGGCCCAACTACATCAGCCCAATAACTAACAAATTAAGTGGGCAACCAAGGGCCCAATACTATCCTTATCTTAGCCCACAAGTCCATCAAAATGGTGGAAGTCGGCCCAATATATGGTTGGACCAAGCTAGGACGTTCCAACCCACTCTGGGCCAATGGGATACCTCAAAAATCTGATCTAAGATGGGGTCCTCATGTGATCACTAAAGGTGACCCAAAAGAATGCATTGATTAAGCCCAAAGATTATAAGAAAACATAAGCACGTAACACGTACACAAGTTCTCAATATGGTGGGCCCCACAGCCAAACAAAGTTTTAACCATACAATTTTAATTTAAGGCCCTTTGATAAACTTTTGGCCCGTTTGACTTCCTGGGCCTGCTAAGGTCCAGAAATTAGTCAAATAATCTCATGAAGGCCAACAATACTCACAGGGGGCCCCACCAGATGGAGGGTGTGCATACATCATGAAAAGGTCAAGTGGGCCTGCTAATGGACCAAACATGTGTTGAGGTAGGCTCCACATGCATCCATATTTAGCCTCAAATAAACAGTTAAGGGTCTATGGTGGGCCTTTAACCATCCATAGAGGAACCCATGGGCCTACCCTAGGATCACCCAGGAGGACATCCAACCTCAACTGGTTTCCAAGAGATAGCCCGCCACTACTCATATAATGTAAGGTCTAAAGCCCAAGCAATGCATGACCTAATGGGCCATACACCAAGCCCAACTCATAGGCCATATAGGGGGCCCTCAAGTAAGGTTTGGGCCCAACCACAAAGGCCATAATTCCACATATTATGGTGGGCTTCATGGGCAGCCCAGTAATTCATTTACATGGCAAGTTTCACATTTAACACAAGTGAGTTGGGTCTCACTTTTAGCCCAAGTACAGGGTCAGTTTAAAGGGCAGTCAATGGCCTGACTTCTTGTGTATAATTGCCCCTAAGCCCATCACAATAGATAGGAGATTACAGGCCTAAGATCAATGAGCCTATCCAAAAGAATTGAGTCCACAAGGCCTACTTGCTAATATAAACATGCATATATTATATCACATAATGGGCCCTAAAGAAATGGCCCAAAACAAAAGCCATCCAATTCATACATTATAGTGGACTTGAGGGCAGCCCATAAGTCCAAGAATACATAAGGGCGAGACCTATACCGATAGGGTGGGCCTTGCCTCATCAGATAAAGACTTAACAAGATCCTCCACAATATGCATTTATGTGGGCTTTGCAAGTCAGCCCACAATTAAATACTTCATGAGGGCATCAAGGCCTATTAATATATATGATCAGCTTATAGACAGCCCATTGGGCTCATAAATCAATAAGGTCAGCCCTTGCACAATCTCGGGCTCAAGAAAGAAGTTCCCAGTCCATTGAGCCAATAAAACTATTAAAAATTTTGGTTAAGGCTAGCCCACAAAACTACCACAAAGGTGGGCCTCAAGGGGGCACTCATTAAGCCCAAAATATCCAAGGAAGGAAAGCAAGGAGTGTGTGCAACACTCTCTAAAATCTGGTATGCTACAATAGTTCCTAAACAATCACCCATGTAGCAAATTTTGGGCCCATTGTTGGAATTCCAGCCCACCCATTTCCTGGGCCTGCTGGAGTCCAAAAATTTATTTAATTTAGATGGGTTATTGACCCATGATAATCCACATATATCATAGTGGGCACCAACAGATAAAAGAGAGATATACAACACTTACTTCAAGTGGGCCATGCCATTAGAATGCAGGCCCAGCAACCCAAGGTAAGGGTGTGCCTGGGTATTTGACCCAAAACTGGTCCAAATTACAGGTCACACCACGGTCGGTACAGAGGCCTGATAGCCCTAAAAATTTATAGGGTGGTCCTTCCATGGGTATAACACATCCCCATAAAATTTTATAATTTTTTGACATCTAAAACTATTTTAATTAATTCAAATAAAACAATCTGTCCTGAATCTCGGACTGATTTGGACACCATATAATAGTGGGCCGGTCCAGCCACCACCATAGTGTGTACAAGCGTCCAATGGCTCCAAAATTTTTTAGGTAGGTCCTAACATGAGTTTGACATATCTTTGTAAATTTTTATAATTTTTAGACACTCAAAAGTATTTTAATAAAATTTAAGAATGTAATCTTTTTAGGATGAACTATTGCTGGAATGTAACTGTTCTAATGGGCCACCCAAATGGGTAGATTCTGGGCCTCCAAAATTTCTGAAATTTGGACCCAAGGTCCCTCATTAAGCCTAAATTAACATGGAGCTTAGAAATATGGCCCACCTTCTGAGAAAATATTTTTAAAATTTTTTTTTTATGGAACTATACTGCTGGACTGCACAGTAAAATGTTTCTGGCAGTCCACTATGTTGGACCACCCATTTAGATGCCTAAATGGGGTCCATTGGTCCTAAACTTTTGCAGGTATTTCTTACCAAGCGTGAACCACATTCATATAAATTTTTAGAATTTTTAGACACCCAAAAATATTTTAATAAATTTTGAATTGCCAACCTGTCTAGGGTGCAATGTTGCTGGAGCAGTGCAGAAAATCCAGACTGTCCACCCCACTTGGACCACACTTTTGGGACCTCTATCAAGATTGGATGGGGTTGAAATTTGGGGCACATGAAGATGAGATCCCCAAATTTCAGAAAAATATATTTAATGGGTACAAAAGTTTCCTAATCAGTCCCAATTTCAAGCCCGAGTCCAACAAAAAAATCTGTCCAGAAATTTCTGAACAGCAATGCATGCATGGAATAAAATAAATTTATGGGCCTATTAAGGAAGGGATTGGCCCATAAATTGGGTGTCATGGCCCACCCTAGTGGGCCCCATAATTTTTCAGAACAAACCTTTAAATTTTCACCCTTATAAGAACATTTAAGGTGACAAAAAGAGGCATCTAAACCATGGTGTAGGTTGAGTATAGATGTCCCTTTCTTCCTAGGCTTTTTCTTTTGGGCAATCCAGGCCCACTAAGTGGACCACACATAATATCATCAGATTTCTAATTAAGGAAAGAGAAGGAAGAGCATCCGGCCATCAGGGGAGGGCTCCGCCACTATTAAGTCGTCCCCACACAATCACAACCACAAACAATAATATAAACACATTGTACAACTAGATCTTATGATGCATGGCTTAGATCTTTGAAATGAGTGCTTGGGATGCCATCCCAGCCACATGCAAGGGCCTAGATGACCCATCATACTTAGAAAAATAAGAAAAATCTACATGCAAGGGGTCCATCAAGGGAAGAATCCCATGCATGGACATGCATGTACAATGTGGGCCTCATGGCCACATCTAGATGGTTGTGTAAGATCTCCACCATTAATTGGTGGGTCCTACACATCCAAATGAGAGAGAGGAAAGAGATTATATGAGGAGAGAAAAGATTTACTTGATGAAGAAAGTACCCACCTAGATAAAACTTGAAATTTAGATCACCATCATCTAGAGGCTCCAAGCAATATGGATCAATGGTTGGGATGAGTTTTCAATGGAGGGATTGAGAAGAAAAAGGAGGAGAAGGGGCTGGAATGGAGGGGAGGGGTGCTGGATTTTTGCAAGGGAGAAAGAAGGAGAGAAAATGAGAGAGAGAAGGGAGAGAGAGAGAGTTGTAGGGAAGCAATCATGGCCTCCTTGGTTAGAGAAACCATAATGGCCTATGGTGACAATAACAAAGTGCTATGCTTAGTAGGTCTCTTGGTAGTGTTTTTGGTTAGTGGTGTTAGTTATGGATATTTGTGTAGTGTGTGGGTAGTGTACTTTGAAACTTGTGCTAAGGAAGGTGGTGGTCCACACATGCACTCTACCTAAATGGGCCACATAATCAATGGTCATATAATGAAATATACACAACTTTTGATCTACATATCGGATGGACGCACAAGACGCAGCATTGGAACCGCGGTGACGATGCGGTTGCAATGACATATGTTTCAACTCGATCTGAGTCGGGTCTTCATAACTGGACTTATAAATGAATACAAACACTATCCAAGGTCACGGGTCGCCGGGATTCGACCGGTAGGACCGCAGAATCAAGATGGACGGAATGCATACTTACACACACATGCACACATGTGAACTCGGGTCGGGTCTCACAACGCTCGTGTGAAGATGGGTCGAGTCAACATGTTATTGACCGGACTCTTGGTCCGATGCAGCATGGGAGTGCACCACCTATGCGCTCCCACCTTATCATGTGGGGTCCACTATGATGCGTGTAGGAAATCTGCTCCGTGGGGTTGAGAGTAAAATTGAAGAATATTCAGATATCAGGTAGGCCCCAGATTAGTATTTTAGGGGTTGATCTGTCCATTGGGCCACTTTCACAAGGATCTAATGGCTGAAATTCGACGTGTACGGTTAATTTAGAGTCCTAAGGCCAGATATAAAGTTTGAGCCGAAAGGATGGTGGGAACCCCGTGATCTTGCATTTAGGACAACTTTCAGGCCCCTTTAGACTCACTCACTTGATTTTCTCGGATCTTTGGCATGTAAATTTTTTGATCTCAGTCTTCTAAGATCCGTCCCTTGCCTTGGTGATTTGTGAGCATTAAATCCATGCTTTTAGTACCCTTTTTCAGTCCAGGCTCCTGAATTCACCTTACAATACAAACATGATTAAAATAGGACGCTGAACAATATTATATTCATAAAATTAGGTAATAAATGGGTCTAATATGTAATATTTGAACCTCAATAGTATGGGGTGTTCACTTTGTCATATTTTGTAACATCCCGAAAATCGGGGGTCGAGCATAAACTCCACTCCCGAGTTTCAGAACATCACTTATGCAACATAAATGTTTATGATTGAATGTTGTCTATGTTAATGTATTAAACATGAGTGGGATTAAGCTAAAACAGCATATCATACTCCAGAGACAGTTAAATTTCTCAAGCGGAAGACTGTGATAAATATATAAAATGTATAATTAATTGTAAGTCTCCAGAGTGTGAACATGTTACCAGGTTAACTAAGTACATGTATACTCCAAAAATGGAAAGAAAAGAATATACATGAGTGTAAATAAAAGGCAAAATACCAAGTGTATTGGCATCTAATCAATAACCCTGTAACCCCGTCGATCAGAACCTGCATGTAGGAGGAATCCTCCTCATCATCATCAAGTCTGGCTCTGCTTCGCAAGCATCGCCATCATCTGAAACTAAAATAGGAACTGGTTGGTGTGGCCAATACCATCCCGTAACGTGGGAGTGAGTAGCTAACTCAGTGGAAGCTATATACAGCAAAGGTTAACATGTTATCAATCCAATCAAACAGTAATGATAAGGCAGTACAATCAAACAGGTCCTAGATACTCTTGTTAATGCAAGGATGATATGAAGAATGATGCATGCCCTCACCACAATCCCCTCTGCGACATCATCTAACGATCGCGGCATGACTCGCTTCCTCAGTGCTCTATCACCAACGACGTTAGCACATGCAATGCGGTATTATGAATATGCTTACCAAGTTCTTATTTATCCTTTTCAAATAGTAGGATTGGGAAGCTAAGACACCTCCCTTGTATCATTTCCCAACGTTGATCCATTCTAGGGTCGTCAGTCCTAGGAATCTCATATGATATTATGATTATAGGTCGCTGCAAGGGCTGCCAAGGCTGTTGCGCACAATCGTTACTCCACTCCCTCATCACCTTATCAATACAGGCCTATTTATATCCTTAAGACTGCATCAGGACTCATCGCCCCTATGCGGTGTCAGGATAAACTTAAGGTCACTACAGAGGGCTCGTCACCAATCAGTGTAGGCCGACAGTACGAATATAGTGTCCCATACCACCACAATATGCTCAGAGTAGGGTGCTCACTGGTCACTACGGGGAGGTTTGTGGCCCCAGCGTAGGCCGACGGCTCGAACACGGTGTCCCATACCACCATGCCCGGCTCATGAGTCTTAGGGGATCATAGTACCACGGTTAACGAGAGTTTCACTGGTAAGCTCGGTGTTTTAGATTCATACAGTTGTGACCAAACATGGTGAATAAGCATTGGCCAATCGGGTTAGTTGATAAGCTTAACTAGGCCAAGCGTACATTGAGTTGAATGACATGGAATGCATAAGCACTCCGTGTGGCCTAACTACTGCCGAACAGCCCAAGCATGACTCAGATTCGCTAAATTAATCTTGTGTGGCGAAAGCAATCTCAACCACTATTTATGAAATGTTTTTCGATTACCTGGACTGTAGTACAGCCCCAATCACAAACAAAGCTAATAACTAGCATATGATTCATATCTTGCATTCATATGAACAATCATGAAGTATAGCTTGAAATGTAAATAGTACATGCAGGAATTGATACACACATTTAACATGATTTAACCAAGTACATAATCCATAGAGAAAATCATACACTCATTTAGCATGGATATTTTAAGTCACATGATTCATAGAGGAAATCATACACTCATTGATGTAGTTGAGAATCATATCTCAACCCGCATACAAGTACATTTTACTAACTACAAACTCATTCAGACACTTCTACATACACTTAGTCTACGTATTATATCATACATATTGTGTATTCATTAGCATACGTATTAGGGCAAATCCTCTCGTTAAAGGGTTATCGCCTATACAACAATCGTATATCCATGACAATTAGTCATGACAAGCACGAAAGAAACTTCCATACTCATTCAGTCATTTTCACAAACACTTAGAGTACATACTTTATCATACATGTGCATGTTGATTAGGCCAAATCCTTTCACTAGGGAGTTGCCCCATATATCACTTGCATATACCCACGACGGATAATCATAGCATGCAGGAATCCGGGTTCCGTATTCATTTAAACATTTTCACAAACACATGAGCTACACACTTTTACATATATAGCGTATATTGGTCGTGGCGTGATTTAGGGCAAGTCCTTTCACTAAGGAGTTATCACATATGTAACAAGCATATATTCACGACAATTTATCATGTTAAGCACAAATCTGAATTTTATATGTATACGGTATTTTTTATAAATACGAGGAATATAGTATAATCAACACAGGTAACGTATAACTGAAAAACGAAACGGACAACACTTTATACATGTGAAATAGCATCCTAGATAAGAATAAATCATTACTTAACATTGAAAGTCTTGAAAATCATAACCTAAAAGTATATAGTCCGCACCTTAAACCAGAAAATGCGTATAAGAGGTGATTCAGACGATAAGTCTTTGTCAACGGCGGATACGCTACCTAAGGCATGAAACAGGTAGGCTATAATGTCATCGGAACTATTCTAAGCTTCAAAACAGGTTAGGGTTAGCTTCACTTACCCAAAAATGGAATTAGAAACGCCGTAATAGCGATACGGTAGAGGTGTTGAAGCACGTGGAGTGGCAGGGTAGAATCCCTGGGAGAAACTCCAACTCTCTCTCACTTTCTCTCCCTTTTCTCTCTTCTCTCTCCTGGAGTTTTCCCTAAATTCATATGGGAGGAGAGAGTGAGGGCTTAAGGCCCTTATATAGGTTAAAAACTCACCAAATTAGACCCAGGGCCAAGGTATACTTAGGTTATAACCAAATCGGGTCTGTTCCGATCCAACGGAGGATTTCTGGAGGTCCTGTTAATAAATGCGATCGAACTTAAGCTCTCTAATACTGGATCTAGGTCAAGCTAAGTTTTCATTCAGGTCGGGTTTCCAGATCGACCGTGGCAGACTAGTTTCAGTTCAGCGGTTACGGGAGCTCGATCAGAGCTACAAGTACTATGACATGTAAGGGCCACCTATCCTGATCCGAGGGTGAATTTGGGTCGAATTCTAATGGTCAGAATGCTTAAAAATAACGCGCAAGTGAACTGTTCCAGATTTCTTAAAAATTGAAATAATTTTCTAAATATTTTCCTTTTCTCACTCTCTTCACTCCGGACTTAGTAGAATGGTCTCAGGATATCGGTTAGGCTTGATTTTCGAAAGGATGGTCAAGTCCAACTAAGTGGTCATAACGGTCTGAGATTATAGATATTGGACTCTCGACGTGCGGTCTAGATCCAATACGAAGTTACCAAATGGTCCCGAGGTCAACTGGGCTTAGAGATTGATCCTAGATTTCAGGGTAACGTAGCGTCAATGATTCTATAGGTTTTGGGTCTTACAGATCGTATTTAAAGTGGTTAGTGCTAATTTAGCAGGAAATCTAGTGTAGCGCTAGTTAATACACGATAAATTTCTAAAGAATTTGGTTCTAAATGATTTCTTTGGCTTTGGAATTGGGTTCTAAGAGGTTACCAAGGTGTTATGGTTGACCCATTGCCTAAGAATGCCTAACTCCAGATTGGTAAAAATTTGGAGTGTTACATATTTCTTCATCAAAGCCTCAAATGTCCTATTACAAAAGTGAGACTTGTCATCACTAATGATGGCCTTGGGAGTTCCAAATCTAGAAAGAATATTTTCCTTAAGGAATCGTATGACTACTTTGTTGTCATTGGTCCAAAATAGAACCGCCTCAATCCACTTAGAGACATAGTCCACACCAACCAATATGTAAAGAAATCCAAAAGAAGATGGAAATGAGCACATAAAATCAATACTCCAACAATAAAAAATCTCCAATGGTAAAGTAGGGGATAAAGGCATCATGTTACGCCGAGATACTCTTCCCAACCTTTGACATCTATCACAAGCAACATAGAAAGCGTGGGTGTCCTTAAACATGGTGGGCCAGTAGAAACCACACCGTAGGATTTTTGAAGTAGTTTTCTTAGTTGAAAAGTGGCCACCACATGCTTCCGTGTGACAAAAGGAAATAATGCTCTGAACTTCATTCTCTGGGACACAATGTCTAAGAATTTGATGAGTTTCATATTTATATAAATACGGGTTATCTTAGAAGAAGTTCGTAACCTCGATTTTAAAACACTTCCTTGTGACTTCCAATGGTGTGGCATTTTTCCGGTCATAAGATAGTTCACTATATCTGCATACCAAGGCAATTGAGAGATCGTAAATAATTTTTCGTCAGGGAATCTGTCCTGGATATGCATCTTCTTAATGGAATCATCTAACACCAATCGAGAAAGGTGATCAACCACTACGTTCTCTACTCTTTTATTATTTTTTATCTCTAAGTCAAATTCCTGGAGTAGAAGGATCTATCTCAAAAGTCTCAGCTTTACATCCTTCTTAAATAGCAAATATTTCAAAGCTGAGTAGTCCGTGAAAATAACCACTTTGGATCCCATCAAGTAGGACCTAAACTTATCCAAACTAAAGACTACTGTAAGTAATTCCATTTCAGTTGTTGAGTAGTTCACTTGGGCCGAGTTTAGAGTTTTACTCACATAGTGAATAACGTAGGGCCGTTTATCTTTTCTTTGGCCCAAAACAGCTCATATTACATAATCACTTGCATTGCACATTAGTTCAAAAGGAAGTGTCCAATTTGGTGGTCGCATGATAGGTGCAGTGGTAGGGGATGATTTAATTTTATAAAATACACTTACACACTTATCTGTCCACTCAAATGGGACATCCTTTTGAAGAAGATTAGTCAAGTGTCTAGTGATGACACTAAAGTCCTTGATGAATCTTTAATAGAAACTGGCGTGCCCTAGGAGTAATCTAATATTTCTAACAGTTTGAGGGGTAGGTAGATTAACAATAATATCGAGTTTTGAGTGATTTACCTTGATTCCATTTTTGGAGATAACATAGCAAAAGACAATTCCCTTTTGGACCATGAAATGACACTTTTTCCAATTCAAAACAAGGTGCTTCTCTTCACACTTAGATAAGACAAGAGATAAATTATTAAGGCTTTCCTCAAAACTACCCCCAAATACAGAGAAGTCATCCATGAAATCCTTAAGAAAGTTTCCAACCATATTTGAAAAAAAATACTTATCATACACCGTTGGAAAGTAGCTGGGGCGTTGCACAATCCAAATGTCATCTGTTTGTAAGCAAACGTGTTAAATGGACAAGTGAACATGGTTTTCTCTCGGTCTTCCAGGGCTATCTCTATTTAGTTATATCCGGAATATCTATCAAGGAAGTTATAAAAGCAGTGGCCTGCTACTCTCTCTAAAACTTGATCAGTGAATGGTAGAAGGAAATAGTCATTCTTCATGAGCGTATTCAACTTTTTATAGTCCATGCACACACACCAACCTATGGTGATACGTGTTGGTATGAGTTCATTATTGAAATTTTATAAAATAGTTATTCCGAATTTCTTTGGAACTACTTGGGTTGGACTCACCTAAACACTCTCGAATATTGGGTAGATGATTCCCATATCTAACAATTTGATAACCTCATTTTTCACAACTTCCATCATGTTTGGATTGAGATGCCTTTGAGGTTGTTTAATTGGTTTGGTGTCCTCATTGAGGTAGATCCAATGGGTGCATATGGAAGAGCTTATACCCTTAATATCAGAAATGGTCCAGCCCAAGGCTCCTTTGTGGTCCCTTAGAACATTTAACAATTTAATCTCTTGATCCTTATCTAAAAGTGAAGAGATCACCACAGGATAAGTTTCAATTTCGCCCAAGTATACATACTTAAGCTTATTTAGTAGTGGTTTTAGATCTAGCTTTGGGGCATTGGTTAGTGATGACAGAGGTCGCAAGTCTTCAATAGAAAGGATTTAAGTGCGCGGCCTCCATCGGTATATACTAATTAATGTCTTGGGTGGTACTACTCTCATCATCATCATAAATTTTAGTAAGCACTCTTTCAAAATTAGAAAATTTCAAGTTCCCGAAGACTTTATCAATTCCTTAGATAGGTTAGGTTCCAATTCCTCTTCCTCCATCAAACAGTCCATAAAATTCAGCTCATGGATCTCATTACTGTCTATGGGCTACTTGCATAGATTGAAAATATTGAGCTATAAGGTCATATTACCAAAAGATAAACTTCATCATTCCATTCCTACAATTGATGATTGCATTTAAAGTTGCTAGGAATGGGTGGACCAAAATAATGAAAAATTGAGTGCAAGCATTTACACATGGTTCAATGTCTAGTATAATGAAATCCAAGGGGAAGTAAAATTTCTCCACTTAGACTAACACGTCCTCTAAAATTTTCCTTGGTACCTTAACGGAGCAGTCAACGAGTTGGAGTGTAATCCTGGTTGGTTTAAGCTCGCCTAACCTCATTTGTTGGTAAATTGAATAAGATACTAAGTTGATACTTGTACCCAAATTTAGTAAAGCATGCTCAATTTGAAAAATTTCAGTAATACAAGGAATAACGGGGACTTCCCAAGTCTTTGTATTTGGGTACGACCCTTTTTTGAATGATAGTGCTCACTCTCTTAGTGAGGAAGTCCTTCTTGAGCAAATCCAACACCTCTTGATATTTCATGGGGATAGTCAGGTTTCGAAGTCTAGATGGGAACGGAACTGGAGGCTCATATGACTTAGTCTCTTTATCCTTTTCTTGTTGCGGCTCTTGAACCATACCCGGTTCATCATTCTCTTGAGAAGGTGGCTCATCCTCTGATATTTCTACCGGTTTCATTATCTTGTTATCAACCTTTTTTCTACGTCTCAAGGTAATGATGACCTTAGCTTGTTCATGATGTAGCTCACTTGAATTTGTGTGTCCATTGAAATGTGTATTTTTAGGGTTTGGCATAGGTTGAGAAGGAAGCATGCCTTTTCCTCTAGCATGGAGTTGAGTCTCAATCCTAGCCATGACCATCTTTAATTCCTGATTTGATTGGATTGGAGACTGATTCATTTGATCTTTAGAGTTCATGAATGCGATCAATTCATCCTCCATAGATGATCACTTTGGTGGGGGCACATATGGTGCACTGTTAGGTGCCTCAAAGAAGTTATTGTGTGGAGGGCCTTAAAGTGCATTGGGCACATTAATTTATGGTCCACTCTTCCAACTAAGATTAGGATGGTTACGCCAATTTGTATTGTAAATGTTTCCCATTGGTTGCACAACTGGCCTTTGGGAGTTATTTATAGCATTTGTTTGCCCATGCTCATACATGATATCTTGTATAGCTGGGATTGCTGGACAATCCTTTGTGTTATGGTTGACACCACCAAAAATGCTACAAAAATTACCTAAGAAGGTGTTTGCTTTAATCGCATAAACCTTCCTAATTTCAAAGGCTTCGATCTTTCTATACAATGCCGCGAATTTTGCATTAAGGTCGTCTTCCTCTCTTAGGAAGTACATCCCTACTTTCTCTCTAGGAATGGGTCTAGTTTGGCCCAGTTTAGTAGATACATCACATGTCTGGGTATTCTCTACTAACATGTATAGAAAATCTCAAGCCTCATTATGATCTTTGTCAAGGAAGGTTCCACCACACATCATCTCTATGAACTGGCGAGTATCCATGGTGAGCCGCTTTTGGAACGAATCAATCAAGTACCATGGTTCATAATCATGATGTGGGCAAGTGAGGAGAAGGTCTTTGAAGTGATCTCAAGCTTGGAAAAAAAGTTCATTCCCCTTTTGGGAGAATGACATGATTTCCTGTTTCAGTGCATTTGTTTTGTGCTCGGGAAAGAACTTTTCAAAAACTCTCTACTTAAGGCTTGCCATGTAGTGATGGTATGAGGTCTTAGAGAGTTGAGCCATGCTTTGGCTCGGACCTTTAGAGAAAATGGAAATAACCTAAGTTTGAGTGCATCCCCATTATCATTTTAACTTGTAATGTTGCAATCACTTCCTTAAAGTCCTTGAGGTGCAAGTAAGGGCTTTTAGAATCCAAGCCATGAAATTTAAAAATCAATTAAATCACACTTGGTTTAAAATCAATGTTCCCTGTGTGAACGGGGAACACAATGTAAGATGGTAAAGTTGATCTCTCAAGGTTTAGATATTCACGTAAAGTCCATGGTTGGTTTAACACATTCATATGAACTTCATTCTCATCCTTAAGAGTGGGATTGCGTTGATTTTCTCTGTTTTGGATTATAGTTGGATCAGGCAGATTTGGATTTGCATTTAAATTATCAACTGGGTCTACCATAGAATCTAAGTGGTGTTAACTCCTTTCCTAAATGAATGATCAAGGCCTGAGACAAGTCCACCTTGGGAGGAGAGTCGATTGTTTTGATCTCTACTCCAATGGGACATAAACCATCCACACCATAAAAAAAAAAATTCAAACCCGCAACCTCAAATTGTAAGTATGATACTTAGAGTAAAAATAAAAATATTCCAACGACCCAGGTGACAGATCCAGTCAATGTGGGTTCAAACAACAAAACAAAATAAATTAAAAGAAAGTAAAGCTAATGCAAAAATTTAACTATGCTAATATGGAAAATAGATTCAATGGATGATCTTTGTAATCAATCAACAACTATAGGACAACCACTAGCACTTGGGTGATGAAATCCCAAGCAGGAGCAACCTGATGTCACAGTTAGTGCTTGAAAGACCCAACTGAATTTACTTTCAAAGTAAAACAACTATTCTATAAAGCAATTAGAAAGTCTATATTAGAAAGTAGTGAGATTCGAAGCGGCAGAGCTGACCAAGAGAAAAAAAAATCATCACCCCAAAGGTTTAATAAGAAAAATAGAAAATCTACAGAAAATTTGGAGGGATTAGAAATGAACTTACCTTATCTATCTTGCGCAAATCCAATCTTCTCATCATCTCCCCGGCAACGGCGCCAAAAACTTGTTGTTGTTCCTCCAAGTGTAGAGGTTCGCAAGTAGTATCCCATGAGCAAAGGGTCAATCCCACAGGGAGATAGATTAAGAGAAAGGAAAATCAAATGCAAAACTAAGTAATGGAAATAGACCTATGAAAATTCTAGCTAAAAGGATGCAATGATGTGGGAGTATGACTTTGAAATGGAATTCAATTAAATTAAATACACTCAAGCTTCAAAGTTCCACACATAGATTAATTATCCATTAATCATGATGACTTTGATAACATGATTAGTATTTAATCACTATGATTCGAGTCGACATAATCGAAAAATAAAACAGTTTAATTATCTGAGTAAATAACATAAGAGATTAGAGAATTATGGATTAACACCATTAAAATATACCCTTAAATGTTTGTGATTATAAGCATCCAATATCCATAAGATAATGAATTAAATAATATAATAGGTTAAGAATATCTCTCATCTAAGAAATCTTATTGATCTAAGTTAAGCCTAAGCATCCATCATATGGATCTCACATGATGGATAAAAAATCTAAACCTAGATACTTGATAACATGCATATATCATTCATCCCATCATTCAAAATAATCAATCATCACAACTAAAGGATCATTAAGCCCATGTGCTTCCCTTCTAGCTTGAGCTATAGTGAATTAGAAAAACATAATCAAATTAGAAATAGAAAGCAAGTAGAAAGAATTCAACATAATTAGAACTTGAATTGAAACAAATTGAAATACTAAAAAAATGGACTATTTCTCGTCATTCTTTTCTCAAAAGTGTGTGTACACACACACACACACACACACACACACACACACACACACACACACACATATATATATATAAACTACTGAGGATCTAAAAAACTCGTAATTTTTTTTTAACCATGAAACTTGAGAGTCCTTGTAAATTTTTTTTTCTAAAACCATCCCCCCCCCCCCATGGCGGTGCCCTATATATCTTTAAAGGCTGCTTGAGGATCTCCCAAAGAATAGGATTGATTTTTGTTTATGTAACAATTGACCTTCACATGCTTTGGTCATACAAGAGCAAGTGTGGGTCACACCTTGATGTATATGTAATATCCATGCCATCCATCCGATACCCCAGATCATTTTAGCTGTTGGACCCAAAAATGAGGAGAATCCAAAACCTAGTGGGCCAACCACAGTGGAAGATATCCACCTTTAAAACTTCCCTTGTTGAACTTCCGCGTATGCGGTTTGCATATTTCACGCACCAACCACCTAGCTGGTGATGTCATCAAGCACCCTACCTTTGAAAAGTCGCACAACACGTGCGTGGGCCCCACATGATATAGTTTCCAAGATCTAATCCTTTTATTAGATTCCTAGCATTGTCTTTACCTAAATGGACCGTTGGCTTGTCCAAACAATGTCATCCTATCTCAGACTCTGATCAAAACTGTATGTAATTTTCTTGATCTTGCAGCCTGTTAGAAACTCTGAATTTCTTCAAACTTCATATTATACCTCATATCAACATTCCCTTCAATATGGGCAGTTCTGATCAACCAAACTGGTCCTCACATGCTTAATATTAAATGGTCAAAATTGACTTGAAATCCAATCCATTTTTTTTCTTAACGTACTTGTGACATATTTGGAAATTTGTCAAATCTCGCCTATACACCTCCCCACAACTTTGGTTCTTCATACCTTTCACCAATCCGGACCCTCCATCATCTTTAATAAATTATTTGAGTCGTATAAAGTTCGTTATCCCCTGGTTTCCCACGTAGCACACCATATGACTCCCTGATATCTGATACTTGCAATCTAACTATTCCGCTCATTTCCTTATATCTTGACTTTCTAATCGGACTATATGAACCGTCACCTCTTCTTACAGCTATGCTTCCATCATCCATTGCTCAATCTGTAATATAAAAACACTTAATTAGTACACAGAACATGAAAAAACATACAATGGATGGATGTATTGATTCTGATCTTATTTTGATGATTATCAAATACTATTCTGCTAAAACAATGCTAATTGGGAGTCTAAATATACAATATTTATGACTACATCTACCCTAATTCATACCTAGGAAAGATTAAAACACCTCCTTAAATAGGATAAGTTTGCACCGACTTGGAACTGACTTCCATTTTTTCACTTTTGTTATGCTTCAATTGCAGCTGACTGTAGCCTTCGGTCACACTAAACATACCTTCAGTCGCACCGAATTAGTGCTCAGTTGCAGCCAAATTCTCTAATTTCCATCTGAAGTCTTTGTCCTCCTTAGGTCACATTGAGCCTAGCTTCGGTCACACCTAAAGTTGAGCTGAATTAAATATGAAAATTTTGATTTGTCGTTGCACTGTTCTATTTATATTCTGTTGGACCGAACCAACCTTAGGTGGGATCGAATAGTCTGTTTTTTCTATTATTTGCACTGCATGATTTTTCTGTCTTTTCTTCACATTTTGTACTTAGTTTTCTTGGATCTTTAGCATGTGAATTCTTCATTAATGACTCTCAAATCTCTAAGTCTTCTCTCGATTAATCTTTTAATCTTTAATCCTCATTCTTAGGCATGATTTCATATTTGTTTCACGAATTACCTTGCATGCACGAAATAAATGTTAGTTAATCAATTAAACACTTCAAATGCATGGAAACTTATCCAATTGAGAGGATAAATATGCAATATTTGGATGTTATCCCACCACCATCATTTGTTAGTCCCAAGGAAAACATGCAAAAAAATAATAATAATAATAAATCTAATTTCAAAAGCAAATCTAAAAAGGAACCAATTCTATGATCTTAAATAATTTTAACCTATACCAATCTAGAGAAAACCAATTCAAGCATATTATTCACCCAAATTTTAGTACTTTAATAAATATTTTAATCAATATCAAGTAATGATTATATAATTCAATAATTCCTAACCTTGAGTTTTATGAATGTATTATGTAATCCATACATAACAACACCACAGATCCATTTTTCCACTTTCATGTATATAATGATAATCAAAGAATTGAATAATCAACCAAAATGTAAACTAGAACTTGTCTTATAGTTCAACAATTTACTCTTTCAGCTCCTGATTTTTCCATCAATGACTTTTACACTATTACTTCTTTTTTTAAACAATCTTTTCATAGACAATTTACTAAGTAGCCTTTTTTTACGACAACTATTATTTTTTAGCTAGGTAATACTCTTTCTTTTTCACCTTTTTCAATAAACATGATGGACAAACTCCCTAGGCTTGGTTCATAGCATTCTTAATAATCATCATTTCCATAATTCAATATCAAACTAAGGCCTAATGTGTAAATTAGATGTGATCCATGAATTTATAACCCGATCAATGTTAAAAAAAATTCAACTAAATATCATTAAACTTAACTTAATCTTAAAATCTAGTAGTTAGAATATGGGATTCAAAAGTATTTGTCTCTTGAACTATCTAAAATTACAGAAATTGATTCTTTAGAAAAAAAAAATATTTCAGAATTTTTAGCTCAATAATCTCTATGGAAACCTACCCCCAACCTAAAATCAACATTGTCCTTAATGTATAAAATATATGCAATAAATATAACATGAAAGTAACAAGAGTAGATGGAACAAGTATATGAAGGATGACATACGACATCGAACATCAAAGATTGGTGCTTTAACAACTAGAAAAAAAAAAGATTATATTTTATCAAAAGAAACTAAATCCTAAGAAAGCAAGGGAAATGATCTTCATCAGATTAGGAGATTAGTCCTAATACATTGGAACTTTTAGAGATATGGACACTTCTTTTGGAACTACTTTTTCCCCAAACGGTTTTAGCCTCTAACCATTTACTTTGAACATATTACCATTTTTAGGATTCACAACTTCCACGGCCTCATAAGGATAAACAGTCTTTACTATGAATAGGTTGGTCCATCTGGATCACAATTTTAATAAAGAGATGGAGATGAGAATTATAAAGGAGGACTTTCTGATTTAGATAAAATATTTTCTTGAAAATGTTCTTGTTATGGAAACTTTCATCATCTCCTTATATATTCTCACATTGTCATATTAGTCTTTCATAATTTCTTCCAACTCCACAAGATGGAGTTTACGCAGCTTGTTATCTTTGTCAATATCGAAATTGAACTTTTTTATGGCTCAGTATGCCTTATGTTCCAATTCCATTGGTAAGTGACAAGCTTTCCCAAAGATAATACTATAGGAAGACCTTCCAATAGGAGTTTTAAAAGTAGTCCTATAAGCATATGATGTGTAAGTTAGCCGTAAAGACCAATCCTTATGTTCTGTATTTATAGTTTTCTCTAATATTTGTTCAATCTCTTTATTGGAAACTTCAGCTTGGCCACTTGTTTGTGGATAATAGGGTATAGCTATTTTGTGTATAATATCATATTTTCTCAAAATTCTCAAATGGTCGATTACAAAAGTGCGAACCACCATCATTGATTATAGATTTTGACATTCTAAATCTTGACAAAATATTTTTTTTTAAAAATCATGAACTACTTTATGATCATTAATTCTATAAGGAATCGCCTCCCCCCACTTGGAAACATAATACATAGTTAGGAGGATGTAAAGATGTCCAAAAGATTGAGGGAAAGGTCCTATGAAATTGATACCCCAACAATCAAAGATTTCGACAATGAAGATCGGATTTTCAGGTATGATATTTTTGCATGTCATTCTTCCCTTTTTTTTATATTACTCGCATGCTTTGCAAACTCATGGGTATCTTTAAATAACGTTGGCCAATAAAAAACACATCGAAGAATCTTAGTGGTGGTTTTCTTTGCCAAAAAATGACCTTCATAAGCTTGTGAGTGATAGTAGGAGATGACATTAGAGTATTCATTATTCGGAACTCATTTCTTACTGATTTGGTCTAGGTAATATTTAAATAAATAAGGATCATCATAGAAAAAACTACATACCTTGGTTAAAAATCTTTTCTTTATCTTGTGATGTCCAATGGATCAACAATTTTTCGGTCATGAGATAATTTATTATGTCAGCATACTAAGGTATTTGGAAGACAACTAATAATTATTCAGCTGAAAAGGTATCTTTGATTGGTGAACTCTCGATGGAATCTGAAAGAACTAATTGAGACAAGTGATCTGCTACTACGTTCTTTACTCCTTTCTTATCACGTATTTTAAAGTTAAATTCTTAGAGTAGGAGGATCCATCTCAAAAGATGCGGCTTAGCATCTTTCTTTGAAAGAATACTCAAGCACTGCATGGTCAATGAAAATTATAATTTTTTATCCAATTAAGTAGGATTTGAATATGTCCAGAGAAAAGACTACAATAAGGAGTTCCTTTTTCATGGTTGAGTAATTTATTTGAGCACCATTTAGTATTCTATTTGCATAGTAGATAACACAATTTATTGTCCTTCCTTTAGCCTAACACAGCTTCGATGCATAGTCACTAGCATCACACATGATTTCAAAAGGATTGCTTTAATCGAGTGGCTGCATAATTGGTGTGGTTGTCAACATACCCTTTATCTTTATAAAGCCTCTTCGCATGAATCAGTCCACTCAAATGGGACATCCTTTTGAAGGAGGTTACTCAATGGTATAGAGATTTGGCTAAAGTCCTTAATAAACCTCCTATAAAATCCTACGTGACCCAAAAAGGAGTGAATGTCACGTATGCTTTTGAGAGCCGACATATTAGTAATTATATATATTTTGGCCTTGTCCACTTCAATTCCATTGAATGATATCATATGTCCAAGGAAAATTTCCTTTTGAACCATAAAGTGATACTTTTCTTAATTTAAGACAAGGTTCTTGTCTTCACACCTTGTCAAAACCAAATTCAAGTGCTCGAGGCACTCGTCAAATGTACTTCCAAAAATGGAGAAGTCGTCCATGAACACTTCTAGAAAATGCCTAATAATATCTGAAAAGATACTAAGCATGCATCTTTGGAATGTCTCAAGAGCGTTACATGTCTCAAATGGCTTCTTTTGGTAAGTAAAGGTGCCAAAGGGGCATGTAAGGGTAGTCTTCTCCTAATCTTCAAGGGCTATCTAAATCTAATTGTAACCTGAGTAACTGTCTAGGAAGCAATAGTGAGAATGACCGGCCAATCTTTCTAAAATTTGGTCAACAAAAGGTAATGGAAAGTGGTCTTTCCTTGTGATGATATTCAACCTCATGTGGTCAATGCACATTCTCCAACTAGTGGTAACGCTGGATGACATGGGTTCATTGTTGGCATTTGCTACGATAGTTATTTCAGACTTGTTAGGCACCACCTAAGCTGGACTCACCCACTAACTATCGGAAATAGGGTAAATGATACCCACAACTAGTAATTTCAACACCTCTTTCTTTACCACATCCCTCATATTCAGATTTAATCAGCATTACGGTTGCCTTGATATTTTGGTGTAAGGTGTATTCGGTGAGTGCAAATCAGGGGGTCGATTCACTTGAGATCCGCATTATTCCATCCTATATCACTCTTGTGGTTCTTAAGAGTAGCAACAACTTGCTCTTTTTCTCATTATTCAAGTGAGAAGAAATCGCCATTGGATATGTCTCATTGACCTAAATAGACATATTTCCGCTTAGATGGCAGTGGTTTTAGATCAAGCTTCGGTGGCTTATTGCTAGATGGTAGAGGCTTTGAATTTATAAGGGGCAAATTTTCAAAGCTTGGCTTCCACCGATTACTTTCAAACACCGACTCAGAATTTAACAAAGTGCTCACTATATCTAAAATCATGTGGTCATCAAAATCCATAAAGTGAGCGATACAGGCTTCTAAGGGGTTTACCTAGTATATCTCATCGACAAGCGTGTCAATCATGTCTACCTAGTAAATCTCATCTATATCCCTAGGTTGTTTGCAAAGAATGAATATGTTTACCTCCAATGTCATGTTCCCGAAGAACAGTTTTATAACTCCATTTTGGCAATTGATGATTGCATTTGAAGTGGCCAAGAATGGACGTCATAAGATGATCGGAATTTGAGTGCTAACATTTATGAACGGATGTGTGTCTAAGTTAATAAAGTCTATTGGGTAGTAGAACTTATCAACTTGGACTAACACATCCTCAACTACCCCTCTTGGTATGCAAATAGATCGGTCAGTGAGTTGTAGGGTGATCTTAGTGGGCTTTATTTCACCAAGCCCCAATTGTTTATATACTGAGTAGGGTATGAGGTTAACGTTTGCCCCTAAATCTAGCAAGGCTGGTTCAATCTAGAATTTCCCTATGATATATGAAATCGTAGGGCTACCCGGGTCTTTATATTTTGGGGGAGCATTCTACTTGATAACTGCGCTCACTTGTTCCATCAAAAAGTCATTCTTTTGCACATTTAATTTATGTTTAACAGTGCAAAGGTCTTTAAGAAACTTGACATAGGAGGGAATTTTTTTAATCGCATCCGACAAAGGAATGCTGATTTTGACTTATTAGAAAATTTTTAAGATGTCTGATTCTCTGATGGGCATTTTAATGAGACTAGTCATTGGGGAAATGGAGCCATACTTGTGGTGCACTTTGAGGTGCAGGGGGAGGTCCTTGAGGAGTATTTACATTAGTGGTTGTTCCGTTTCTCCAACTAAAGTTGGGATAATTCTACCAGTTAGGACTGTACGTGTTAGAGTTCGACACAATGAATAGGTGTTGGTAAGTATTCATAGCATTCACTTGAGCTTGCAACACATCTTGAAAAGCTAGGATTGTAGGACAATCCTTTCTAAGGTGTGCATCATTCTCGCCTATGCCACATGTACTTTCCACAACCGCATTGGTGCATAGATCACTTCCACCTTCCTTAGTTCTATGGCCTCAACTTTTCAAGTGAGGCTCACAATCTTTGCATTCATATCATCCTCTTCCTTGAGGATGTACATTCTCACTTTTCCTTAGGATTGGGCTTGGAATTACCTAATTTGTTAGTGGTGTCCCAAGATTGTGCATTTTCAACCAACCTATCAAAGTAATCCCATGCCTCCTCTGGGTCCTTTGTCATGAACTCACCATTACACATCATCTCAACATTTTGGCGCATATTTGAATCCAGTCCGTCATAGAAAAAATTGATTACTCACCAAATCTCATAATTGTGGTGTGGGCATGTAAGTAGTAAGTCCTTGAATCTCTCCCAACATTGAAATGTCTCATCTTCTTTTTGGAAGAAGTTCATGATGACGTGCCTTAAGGTATTGCTTTTATGAACATAGAAGAGCTTTTTAAGAAATTCCCGGGTCATCTCAGCCCACATGCCTATTAAGCACGGTCTTAGTGAATGGAGCCATGACCTAGCCCTATCCTTTAGAGAGAGGAAATAGCTTAAATCTAATGATGTCTTGGGAGACGTTGTGGTAATGCAAAGTCCTTACAAGCTCATCGAATTCTTTGAGATGTAGATATGGACTTTCTGAGTCACTTTCGTGAAATTTAGGAAGGAGTTGGATCACTCCCGGTTTGAAATCCAGGTTACCTACATTGACTATAAAAATCATACAATATGGTGTGGTTGTTCTTGCTGGTTGTTGGTAATCTCTTAAATTTCTGACCAGGGGACTGTAGTGTGCTTCATTCTCATCATGCACCATCCTAGCCGGTGGTGTGTTCTGCACAGGAATCTCATTTAAATTTTATCCAATTTCCACCATATTCTCCTCAAAGTATGGCTCATGCTCAGTTATATTTAGAGCATTTGTAGCCATGGTTTGAGATGTTTTAGGCGTACTCAAATATTTTATAACTTGAAGGTGGATGGAAAGCCCATCAACTAGACCTCCTTCACTTAGAAGTCGTTGTGTATAGTCCCTTACCTACTTGGGCAAGAACTAAGCATATGAACTAAGTTATAAACATAAACCTAGAAAATAAAATCCTACAACAATTAGAATGAACTAAAAAGTAATAAGATGAGGGAACATAGTTACCGATTTAGGAGAACTATGATTAATGATGCTAGAAAATAAAAACTAAACAAATGATGTTAGTTTAAAAACAAATTTGCAACAACACTAACTAGAGCTAAACTTCCTAGAATTAAAGCCTAAAAAGAAAATCCTTAAGTTAAAACTAGTAATCAAAACCTAACCTAAACCTAAGTATTCTTAGCGCAAATTCATTAGTAACAACACCAAAAACTTAATTCAACTCAAGGGTTGATAACCCTAAGTATAGGGTTGCGATGTATTAATAACTCGATAAAACCGTGGTCAATCCACATGGAACTTAGTGAGAATAAAATAAGACTTTAATATAAGAAAATCAATTGGTTTGGGTTTTTAATCTAGCATGATAGAGTTGTAAAAACAATGATAAAAGAACTAAGGATCCGCGAATCCCCAATCAATAGACTTTGAATTCAATTTGTCTTCTCGAGTTCATAACTCAACTAGAATTGGATTTCAATCTATTCTAATTGGAATATAATATATTATTATTAATAAAAAACATCCAACATAGATTAGAATCATGATAAGCCGATCTCTCGTATAGATGTAGGTAACGACATCGTAGGGAATTGAAAGCATCTAATGTACCCGGAAGCGACAATGGATCAAACAACTTTACAGATCGATTCCTTCCCCAATCTAGGAATTCAATCACATTCAATCACAACTCAACGTAAAAAAATTAATTTTCATTGAAGAAATAAATTAAACACCAATTATCCATTAGAAGGTGCATCCATAAGCCTTAATTAAGAGATTAGCCAAGCATGAATAACACCTTAAACAAAACATAAAGAAAACTAGAAAATACAAACTGGAACCAAAGGATTGAGAAGAAAGAATGATTCTAAAGAAGCTCTGCACATTTAGGTCTCTCTCCTTTGCCCTAATTTCTACCTAGGAAAGCTTAAGACTCCTCCTTAAATAGGAAAAGTTTGCACTGACTTAGAATCGACTTTAATTTTTGCACTTTTATTATGCTTCGATTGCGACTGACCGTTACATTCGGTTGCACCGAACATATCTTCGGTCGCACCAAATTAGTGCTCAGTTGCAGCCGAATTTCTTCAATTTTCATATGAAGTCTCTATCTTCCTTAGGTTGTATCGAACCCTCCTTCAGTGGCATTGAACCTAGTTTTGGTTGCACCTAAAGTCGAGTTAAATTAAGTATGAAAATACCAGTGTGTTGCTGGACTGTTTTGTGCACATTCAGCCAAATCGAACCAATCTTAGGTGGGATCGAACAATATATATTTTTTTTCGTTATTTACACTGCGTGATGTTTCAGTCTTTTTTCTACATTTTATAGTTGATTTTCTTAGATCTTTAGCATGTGAATTCTTCATTAATGACTCTCAAATCTCCAAGTCTTCTCTTAATTAATATTTTAGGCTTTAATCCTCCTTCTTGGGTATGATTTCGTCTTTAGTTTCTAGATTACCTCGCATGTACAAAATAGATGTTATTTAATCAATTAAGCTCTTCAAATGCATGGAAATTAGTACTATTGAGAGGATAAATATGTAAAATTTGGATGTTATTAGGTTCTACCTTGGACTCCTGAGTTACTATACTATTACGCAGTCCCGCACTTGGGATTGCCTCACAAATTTTTGGCATCGTTGTTGGGGAGTGGAGCAAACAAAATAGGTCTTAGGTTTATATTAAGGTTTTTATTTTCTGAATTCTAGTTCTAACTTAGGGTTTTTAATTCTCAAACTTCTTGTTAGGATTTTTTATATAGAAAACTAATGTTACTTTGTTTTTTTTTTTTATAGCATCCGTAACTTTAGTTCTTCTAATCCGGTAACTCCGTTCTCGTCTTATTCCTTTTCAGTTGATTTATATAGAATTTCTACTTTCACTGTAGAATTTTTATTTTTAGGTTAGGTTTAGAACTTAGTTTCTATATGTGTGATTCATGCCCAAGTGGATTCGTGATCACACACAATGGCTTTTTAAGTGAAAGAGGTTTAGTCGATAGGATTACCATCCGTTAACGAGTTAGAAAATATCTAAGTACTCATGAACCATCTAAAACTATGGCCATGAATGCGCCAAACATTGCTGAGTAAGAGTCACACTTTAATGAGAATGTTGAATAGAATATGCCGCTAGATAGGATGGTACATGATGAAAACGGGGCACATTACGTTCCTTTGGTTAAAACCTTAAGATATTACCTATAACATGGAAGGATAACCACATCGTCTTACATGGTTTTTCCAGTTAATGTAGGTAATATTGATTTTAAACTGGGTGTGATCCATCTACTCCCTAACTTTCATGGACTTGAATTTGAAAGTCCATGTTTATACCTCAAAGATTTCGATGAGATAGTTGCGACCCTGCATTAAAATAATGTCTCTGGAGGCATAATTCAACTAAAACTCTTCCCCTTCTCTCTATAGGAGAGGGCCAAGTCATGGCTCCACTCCCTAGCTGTGAGACCCGTATCATAGTTTGTACTATTCCGTAGGCTTTTACGGTCCTCCCAGTCGAATTTCGGTGACCTGCGATCTGTTATCGGCATTTGCGTGTAGCCCTTAGTCATGTCCCGTATTATAGAGTCAGCTCGACATGAAACTTGTACCCTTGCAACCACGCCGTTGCCACGGTTCTGACGGCGCGTCTTACGCCCAGATGCAATATCTAGGCCAGGAGATGTGGGCCCATGTTCAGTTCGAGAAAAACTCCATGCGTTGTAAAACCCAAGAGAATCCATCACATCAATCACCTCACTTATCAAAAGTACACTCATCACTCAACCCATTACTCTTCCCATTCCCAAGTACAAAAGCAACCTCAAAAAGTCAACTTTCCCATCACCTCACTATCCCTCTCTCCCATCATTTCTCTTACATCACTCTCTCTCGTCTCTCTCATTCTCAAAGTAATCCCAAGAACTCCCAATGTCCAAGTTTTTTCTCTAATTTTTCACCCACCATGAAGCTTCATACCCCATCATCCAACCTCTAAAATCTAATCTTAACCATTGATTCTTTCTCCTTGGAGCTAGATCACCTCACTATCCCTCTCTCCCATCATTTCTCTTACATCACTCTCTCTCGTCTCTCTCATTCTCAAAGCAATCCCAAGAACTCCCAACGTCCAAGTTTTTTCTCCAATTTTCCACCCACCATGAAGCTTTATAACCCATCATCCAACCTCTAAAATCTAATCTTAACCATTGATTCTTTCTCCTTGGAGCTAAATCACCCTAGTACGGAAGGAGTAGTTTTGCAGGTGAGTGATTTCATTGATTTGATTTGTGATTTGAGGGCCTACATATGTGGGACCCATCTTGATGTATTTGTTATATCAAAGAGGGACCCATAGTGGTGAGGTCCCTCCACCAACCGATCTCTCTCTCTCTCTCTTGATCGTGTGGCCCACCCATATGATCTGCACCGTGGGCTGGTGTGGGCCAGCAAGTCTGGACGATCTAATTGCCGATATTGTCCAGCAGGTCCTGGTGAATGGAAAAATATAAATATCTACTTGGTCCCTGTGACCCACCAAACTGTGTGAGTGACAATCCTCATCGTCCAGCCGAACTGGACACGGGACCCACCTTGATGATGTGAGATCCACACCATCCGTCAGTTTTCAGGACGTGGGACGTGTGGACCCCACTGCAATGTATGAGTTTTATATGGACCGTCCATGTAGGACTCATGATGGATGTGTCTCACATCTAAGACGCTGGTGCTCCTCAAATTAAATAAAATAATATTATTTATATAAAGAGAGGGAAGTGGGAAGGCCCACCAACGTGGGACCCATCGGCCATGGAAGTGGATTGGATGGTCCACCACCACACCAGCTATATAGCTGGTGTACAGGCTTCAGTAGTCCCGTAGGACTGATACCCACAACGTCCATCTGTTTTGCTACCGTGGCCCCACACATGTGGGGGTGGGTCCCAGCCTGCTGTATGTATTATACATCCTCACCGTCCATGTGTATATGGGACAGTGTGACCCACTGTGATATACGTGCCTTACCTCCACCGTCCTATGATCTGGACGGTGGATACTTCCATGCTGTATGTGCTTTAATTCCACACCGTCCATCCAACTGATGTGGGACCCACCAAGCCGGTTGGCCAGTTGTCACACCCCAGACTCGGTAATCGGACCTCACAAGGAACCCGATGACCGGTTCTGGCTGCAACAGCCTCCGTAGTACCCCATTCTCGGCTCCTAATACAGGTTCCGATCCTAGATTCCTACAAGGAGGATTTCCACAACAATATAATCATTTCCAATACGAGCATACCCAAGATCACAGCAAGTAAATCTGAGAATAACAAAGACACACATCACAAAATCCACTATGAATTTGAACTTTTACAAGCTTACATCAGGTCTAAAAGGACATACATAAGATAATAGAAGAAAGAAGGAAGAGAATCTGCAACACTGGGTCCTCGGCTCGCACACCTATCCAAGCTTCGCTGCTAAGACACCAACTTACGATCTCCTGCACGTATCAATCGTGCATAAGCTTATAGAAAGCTTAGAGGGTGGTGAAAGTGTGTGAGAACGGTGCTCAGAAGAAGATAGAGAATACAAAGGGAGTCATGATAAATACCAATACCACTAGCCTTACCAAGGCTATTATGAGCACAAGAAGCTATGCTAAGGTAATATGATAATGTAGGAAGTTATACCAAGGCTATATAGTGCAATGCGTAATGTAATGCAATGAGTACTGGGCGCCATGCCAAGGCGATGCAATATGAGGCCTACACAGCCGATGCAAATGCAATAATGCGAAGTAATGCCAGTGCTCATATCCAATCCACATATCAAGTACATTTCCATCATAAGGAAATCACCGGGGTCCATTACACTGCTGAATGACTGCCACTCTACAGACCCCGCACAGTTAAACGAGCGTAAGAGACCTCACTACCCGCCTGTGGACAACCAATCACCAGCAAGGCCTGAAGGTAGAGGACCCATTCACGAGCTGGTTAGACTCAGCCTAGCAATGCCCTCTTACATCAGGCGAGTAAGGCCACACCCCTATCCAACTGACTACACGACAGTGGGAGTCGCGGTCTAACGGTATAAGGCCCTCGTGCGCTCATATATACCACTCGGTCACGGCGCTGGAGCAGATCCTTGGTACCATGGAAGTTTTGAGAATTTCACCCATGGGCATCCTATGCACCCGGTATGCTCAAGTAATATTTTTGGTATCCAAACATGGCCATCCACGATATATCTATGGAGGCTACAACCCTGATGAAGCAAGGGCAATAATGCTCATATGCTATGCAATGCTAGATGCATGAATC
Organism: Magnolia kwangsiensis; assembly: GCA_037074715.1. NCBI lineage: Eukaryota > Viridiplantae > Streptophyta > Magnoliopsida > Magnoliales > Magnoliaceae > Magnolia > Magnolia kwangsiensis. The sequence goes on from CM073588.1 coordinate 64,920,808, forward strand.
ACACAATCAACCATGCATCAATCCCAAGCATCCAACGTGCTCAAGAGGGGATACTATGTCCCTCGGGAAAAGTATCATGCAATGCCCAATGACATAATATGACCACACACACATAGTGTCAACCAAGCATACAATGATGTACATGGGCCATGAAGATGGATTTAGACGCATTATGCGGTGATATACAAAGTAGTACACTCCTCCTATCCAAGAAGGGACCAAGACTAGGTACTTAGACAATATCTTTAAGGAATCCAACCTCTAGTGGGGGCCCATTTACCTAGGGTAGCCCACGAGACTAAGCATACAAACTATGTGTCTAAGTAATACAGAACTGAGTCTAGCAAGCATCTAATCACATTTAGATATAATTGGGCCTAGAGGGGTCCATAATTGGGCCTAGAGGGGTCCATTCCCCAAAAAGGCATATAAACCATGAACTATATGGATAGAAGGCCCAAGGCCTACATTTAGATAAAAATAAAGGTAACCACATACATATATATTCCTCATAATATGTCATGAGAAAATGATATAATACCACCTTTAATAACATGGGTCCCAAGAGGAAAATCAAGGCCCAAGGCTTAATTTTCAATAGCCATAGAATCCATGCATTAAGTTGGACTTGGTGGGCAACCCGCGTACACAATATACGGCTCGAAAATAAGTTTAAGTTTGGAGGAAATGGGCCCAACTACATCAGCTCAATAACTAACAAATTAAGTGGGCAACCAAGGGCCCAATACTATCCTTATCTTAGCCCACAAGTCCATCAAAATGGTGGAAGTCGGCCCAATATATGGTTGGGCCAAGCTAGGACGTTCCAACCCACTCTGGGCCAATGGGATACCCCAAAAATCTGATCTAAGATGGGGTCCTCATGTGATCACTAAAGGTGACCCAAAAGAATGCATTGATTAAGCCCAAAGATTATAAGAAAACATAAGCACGTAACACGTACACAAGTTCTCAATATGGTGGGCCCCAAAACCAAACAAAATTTTAACCATATAATTTTAATTTAAGGCCCTTTGATAAACTTTTGGCCTATTTAACTTCCTGGGCATGCTAAGGTCCAGAAATTAGTCAAATAATCTCATGAAGGCCAACAATACTCACAGGGGGCCCCACCAGATGGAGGGTGTGCATACATCATGAAAAGGTCAAGTGGGCCTGCTAATGGACTGGGAGTCCAGTAGCAATCCAAGGCAGAGAGTATCTCCATGATCGGGCAATCCAAGGCTTAGACAACCTGGACCAAACATGTGTTGAGGTAGGCTCCACATGCATCCATATTTAGCCTCAAATAAACAGTCAAGGGTCTATGGTGGGCCTTTAACCATCCATAGAGGAACCCATGGGCCTACCCTAGGATCACCCAGGAGGACATTCAACCTCAACTGGTTTCTAAGAGATAGCCCGCCACTACTCGTATAATGTAAGGTCTAAAGCCCAAGCAATGCATGACCTAATGGGCCATACACCAAGCCCAACTCATAGGCCATATAGTGGGCCCTCAAGTAAGGTTTGGGCCCAACCACAAAGGCCATAATTCCACATATTGTGGTGGGCTTCATGGGCAGCCCAGTAATTCATTTACATGGCAAGTTTCACATTTAACACAAGTGAGTTGGGTCTCAATTTTGGCCCAAGTACAGGGTCAGTTTAAAGGGCAGTCAATGGCCCGACTTTTTGTGTATAATTGCCCCTAAGCCCATCATAATAGATAGGAGATTATAGGCCTAAGATCAATGGGCCTGGTCCAAAAGAATTGAGTCCACAAGGCCAACTTGCTAATACAAACATGCATATATTATATCACATAATGGGCCCTAAAGAAATGGCCCAAAACAAAAGCCATCCAATTCATACATTATAGTGGACTTGAGGGCAGCCCATAAGTCCAAAAATATATAAGGGCGAGACCTATACCGATAGGGTGGGCCTTGCCTCATCAGATAAAGACTTAACAAGATCCTCCACAATATGCATTTATGTGGGCTTTGCAAGTCAGCCCACAATTAAACACTTCATGAGGGCATCAAGGCCTATTAATATACATGATCAGCTTATAGACAGCCCATTGGGCTCGTAAATCAATAAGGTCAGCCCTTGCACAATCTTGGGCTCAAGAAAGAAGTTCCCAGCCCATTGAGCCAATAAAACTATTAAAAATTCTGGTTAAGACTAGCCCACAAAACTACCACAAAGGTGGGCCTCAAGGGGGCACTCATTAAGCCCAAAATATCCAAGGAAGGAAAGCAAGGAGTGTGTGCAACACTCTCTCAAATCTGGTATTCCACAATAGTTCCTAAACAATCAACCATGTAGCAAATTTTGGGCCCATTGTTGGAATTTCAGCCCACCCATTTCCTGGGCCTGCTGGAGTCCAGAAATTTATTTAATTTAGATGGGTTATTGACCCATGGTGATCCACATATATCAGAGTGGGCACCACCAGATAAAAGAGAGATATACAACACTTACTTCAAGTGAGCCATGCCATTAGAATGCAGGCCCAGCAACCCAAGGTAAGGGTGTGCCTGGGTATTTGACCCAAAATTGGTTCAAATTGCAGGCCACACCACGGTCGGTACAGAGACCTGATGGCCCTAAACATTTATAGGGTGGTCCTTCCATCGGTATAACACACCTCCATAAAATTTTATAATTTTTGGACATCTAAAACTATTTTAATTAATTCAAATAAAACAATCTGTCCTGAATCTCGGACTGATCTGGACACCATATAATAGTGGGCCGGTCCAGCCACCACCATAGTGTGTACAGGCGTCCAATGGCTTCAAAATTTTGTAGGTAGGTCGTAACATGAGTTTGACACATGTTTGTAAATTTTTACAATTTTTAGACACTCAAAAGTATTTTAATAAATTTTAAGAATGTAATCTGTTTAGGATGAACTATTGCTGGAATGTAACTGTTCTAAATTTGGGCCACCCAAATGGGTAGATTCTGGGCCTCCAAAATTCCTGAAATTTGGACCCAAGGTCCCTCATTAAGCCTAAATTAACATGGAGCTCAGAAATATGGCCCAAATTCTGAGAAAATATTTTTAAAATTTTATTTTTATGGAACTATACTGCTGGACTGCACAACAGAATGTTTCTGGCAGTCCACTACGTTGGACCACCCGTTTAGATGCCCAAATGGGGTCCATTGGCCCTAAAATTTTGCAGGTATTTCTTATCAAGGGTGGAACACATTCATATAAATTTTTAGAATTTTTAGACACCCAAAAATATTTTAATAAATTTTGAATTTCCAACCTGTCTAGGGTGCAATGTTGCTGGAACAGTGCAGAAAATCCAGACTGTCCACCCCACTTGGACCACACTTTTGGGACCTCTATCAAGATTGGATGGGGTTGAAATTTGGGACAGATAAAGATGAGATCCCAAAATTTTAGAAAAATATATTTGATGGGTACAAATGGTTTCCTAATCAGTCCCAATTTCAAGCCCGAGTCCAACAAAAAAATCTGTCTAGAAATTTCTGGACAGCAATGCATGCATGGAATAAAACAAATTTATGGGCCTATTAAGGAAGGGATTGGCCCATAAATTGGGTGTCATGGCCCACCCTAGTAGGCCCCACAATTTTTCAGAACAAACCCTCAAATTTTTACCCTTTCAAGAACATTTAAGGTAGCAAAAAGAGGCATCTAAACCATGGTGTAGGTTGAGTATAGATGTCCCTTTCTTCCTAGGCTTTTTCTTTTGGGCAATCTAGGCCCACTAGGTGGACCACACATAATATCATCAGATTTCTATCTAAGGAAAGAGAAGGAAGAGCATTCGGCCATCAGGGGAGGGCTCCGCCACTATTAAGTCGTCCCCACACAATCACAACCACAAACAATAATATAAACACATTTTACAACTAGATCTTATGATGCATGGCTTAGATCTTTGAAATGAGTGGTTGAGATGCCATCCCAGCCACATGCAAGGGCTTAGATGACCCATCATACTTAGAAAAATAAGAGAAATCCACATGCAAGGGGTCCATCAAGGGAAGAATCTTATGCATGGACATGCATGTATAATGTGGGCCTCATGGCCACATCTAGATGGTTGTGTAAGATCTCCACCATTAATTGGTAGGTCCTACACATCCAAATGAGAGAGAGGAAAGAGATTACATGAGGAGAGAAAAGATTTACTTGATGAAGAAAGCACCTACCTAGATAAAACTTAAAATTTAGATCACCATCATCTAGAGGCTCCAAGCAACATGGATCAATGGTTGGGATGAGTTTTCAATGGAGGGATTGAGAAGAAAAAGGAGGAGAAGGGGCTGGAATGGAGGGGAGAGGTGTTGGATTTTTGCAAGGGAAAAAGAAGGAGAGAAAATGAGAGAGAGAAGGGAGAGAGAGAGAGTTGTAGGGAAGCAATCATGGCCTCTCTCTCCTTGGTTAGAGAAACCATAATGGCCTATGGTGACAATAACAAAGTGCTATGCTTAGTAGGTCTCTTGGTGGTGTTTTTGGTTAGTGGGGTTAGTTATGAATATTTGTGTAGTGTGTGGGTAGTGTACCTTGGAACTTGTGCCAAGGGAGGTGGTGGTCCACACATGCACTCCACTTAAGTGGGCCACATGATCAATGGTCATATAATGAAATGTACATAACTTTTGATCTACATATCGGATGGACGCACAAGACGCGGCGTTGGAACCGTGGTGACGATGCGGTCGCAATGACATATATTTCAACTCGATCTGAGTCGGGTCTTCATGACTGGACTTATAGATGACTGTAAACACTATCCAAGGTCACGGGTCGCCGGGATTCTACCGGTAGGACCGCGGAACCAAGATGGACGGAATGCATACTTACACACACATGCACATATGCGAACTCAGGTCGGGTCTCACACCAGTGTACCTTAGCAGCTATATAGCTAATGTGTGATGTTAGAAGTTCTATGTGTCCCACCTAATATACGTGTTTTATCTAACCGTCCAGTCCCTGGGCTGGACCCCACCTACTGTGTGTGGACCCCACATGGATGATGTAATCCACACCGTTCATCTGAGGACGTGGGATCCACCATGATCTAAGTATTTTATCTACGCTGTTGGCCCCACACGTGGAGTCAATGTGATGGGGACTACAGCAGCTCTGCTGCTGCACTTGCGTCAGCAAGTTATGTAGGCACATGATGCGTGCAGGTGTCGCATCTATATCGTCCATCCATTTCAGACTGTGGGACCCACCCCACACGTGTTATATGTGTGGAGGTGGGGCCACATTGATGTATGCATTCTATTATCCAAGCCGTTCGTCCAGATTAGACGCTGGATGTTGAAGCCCCCTCCCTCTTTCTCTCTCTCTCTCTATATATATATATATTATAATATACTATTATACTATGGTGGGCCCCACGTGGGACCCACCTGATGGGAGTTGATTGGCTAGTGCACCTCACTCCAGCCAGCTATTGTATTGACGTCAGTGGGTCCCAACCATCTACTGGAATGACATCAGCAAGGTAGGTGGGCCTGATAATAGGCATGTGTTATATCCAACCATTCATCTATGAGGGCCCCACGTGGCATGCAGCTACTGCTGCTTTGACATCAACAAATTTCATGGGTCCCACATAGTGTATGTGCTTTATTCACGTTGTCTATCAGGTGGACCACATCGCAAAACCAGTGGAGATTGAACGTCCACCATTGAAACCCTTTTTGGGTCACAGAAGTTTTGGGATCAGTATGATATTTGTTTTTCCATTCAACTCAGGTCTTTGTGACCATATGATCTGGTTGGATGGAAAATAAAATGGTGGGCCCTGCGAATTTAAATGGTGAAAATCATTATCTCCACTGTTATTATGGTATGGCCTAGATGATCTTTCTATGAGATTTATTTTTGATAATGCTCTAAAATGACCTTTAATTAATGTGTGGGCCCCACCTTGATGTGATGTATGTTGGGCCCATTCGAGAGCCCCTTTATGATATATATGAGGCCCACATGATGCGGCTCGATTTGATGTATTTATGGCCCACATGATGCGGCTCGATTTGATGTATTTATGGCCCACACGATGCGACTCGATTCGATGTATTTATGGCCCACACATGCAACCCAATTTGATGTATTTAAGGCCCACATGATGCAGCCCGACTTGTTGTATATGAGGCCCATTGGTGCGACCCATATAATGTGGCCCATTTGATGTATATTGGCCCGTTGGTGCAGCCCATGTAATGTGACCCACTTGATGTATATGAGGCCCATGTTTAAGGCCTAATATGATGTATACCTAGCCCATGTGTTAGGGCCCAATGTGATGTATTTGTGGCCCATGTACCGAGGCCCGTTGTGATGTATATGCAGTCCATGAGTGAGGCCCATAGTGATGTGTATTAGGACCTTGTGTGAGGCCATGGGCCCACTTTACATTTAGCTCTATGTGGGCCACTCCTTGGGAGCAATGTTGGTTGAATGTCCATATTGCTGGGCAATGATGGTATAATGTCCACATTGTGACCTTCCCTTAGGCCTTGTTCGACCGATTGTCGAGGCCGAGTTTGATTGATGAGGCCGATTCCGATTGTTGACGCTAAGTCCGATTGATGAGGCTGATTCTGATTGTTGGGGCCGATTATCGAGGTTGATTCCGATTGTCGAGGCCGATTCCGATTGTCGAGGTTGAATCCAATTGAGGAGGTCATTTCTGATTGTCGAGACAGAGTATCGAGGCTGATTCCAATTGTCGAGGCCGATTGTATAGTCTGATTTCGATTGTTGAGGCTGATTGTATAGGCCGATTTCGATTGTCGAGACCAAGTATTGAGGCCGATTGTATAGGTCGATTCCAATTATTAAGGCCGAGTATCGAGGCCAATTTCGAGGGTCGATTCCGATTGTTGAGGCTGATTTTGATTACCAAGGCCGATTGTCGAGACCTATATGATGTATATGCGATCCGTAGTTGAGACCCATTGTGATGTGTATTTGGCCTGTGTGATGTATATGCGACCCGTGTTTAAGGCCCAATGTGATGTATATGTAACCCATATTTTAGGTCCATTGTGATGTGTATTCATCCTATGTTTTAGGCCCAATGTGATGTATATGAGGCCTATATGATGAGGCCCATTGTGATGCATTTGAGGGCCAGGCGATGGAGCTCATTGCGATGTATGTTAGGCCCATGAGAAAAGCCCATCATGATGTATATTAAGCTCTTGAGTGAGGCCCATGGTGTTATATATTTGGCCCTTGTGTGAGGCCACGGGTCCACTATATGTTAGGCTTTATGTGTGTCATTCCTTAGGGGACAATGTTGGTTAAATGTCCACATTGTTGAGGTCGATTATCGATGCCAGTTATTGATACCGATTATGAGTATATGACTACATAACGTCATGATACATGCCCATACGCATCATCTGCATGTTTTTTATGAGATGTGATTGACCACTGCATATGTTATTGGGCAGGTTGTTATGAGACTCCTTGATAGGGGAAGGTTATCTCACATGAGCGCATGGTATGCACAGGATAGATGTGTGACTGGATTGTATGACTCATGCATACTGTATTGTGTTGTGATTATTATACGCCCTAGAAACATCAGGGCCATAGCCTCCATAGGCATGTCATGGATGGCCAGATGAGACACCGAAAATGTTTAGTTCTAGCATACGGGCACCATAGTTGTCCCTGAGTGAAAATTCTTAAACCTCCGAGGCCAGGAGATGCTCCAACATCGAGACCAAGTGGATGCATGAGCGCCAGAGTGTCGAATACCAGGAGGTCACGTCTCCCACTGTATCTTGGTCGGTTGGGAGGGGTTGTGGCCTTACCCGCCCGAGGGTAGGGGGCATAGCTAGGCTGAGTTTGACTAGCTCATGAATGGATCCGCTATCGACGTGCTGGGTACATATTGGCTAACTACTAGCCAGGCGGATAGTGAGGTCTCTTCCATTTATATGGTCGCGCATCAATGGGCGACGATTTGCATATACAGTGTACTAGACCCCCGGTGATGATCTCAGAGAGGAATTGTACTGATATGTAGACTTATTGAGAAGGAGTTACATACTCATTCATTCATTCATTCACTATCCACTTAGGCTGGTGGTGCGCAACTATTTATTACGGGTACCTTCACAATGGTCAGGATTTCAGTTGGGGCGCGCGACTAACCTGAGATCAGGAGTCTACCACATTGAGTCTGACTATCCAAATTTAGGTATGGGACTGGTTTGGATAGAAGTCCCTTGTGATGGACCTCATAGCCTGTGATACTACGTACTATCATCCCGGCTTCACACTCCAACATGTTCATTCCATTCGCACCGCATATTGTATTACATCTGCGGCATATGACATTTTGGGTTACTATATTTCTGCATTTATATGACTTAGATAAGGCTGATGGCATTCGTAACTTTTTTGAATTGCATATTGTATTGCATACTCGATATCTGATATCTGGTTCATTATGTTTTCGCATTACATAGCCGATTTACAATACTTTCTAAGTATATGACATTGACTTGCTATATCTTTTCATCGCATATCCTAGATGAGGTTGATGATATTTTTATGGACTTGTAGTATTTTCGCTCACTCTAATATTATATGATTCATGCTAGTAATCCTGATATTGTATGATTAAGGCATTGTATTGAATAATTAGCACTATCTTATGCACACACTTACACCACGCTCTAAGCTTTCTATAAGCTTATGCATGATAGATGCGTGCAGGTGATGATAAGATGCAATCGAGCTGGGACAGGAGCATGTGGCAGAGCTTCTAGAGATTTTATTATATACATGTATTTCCTTTTTATTATTGTACTCAAATAATTATATTAGTGGATATGTGATGATGATGTCATTTTTGTGATTTGGGTAAACTTGTGGTTATGCTTCTTATGAGATAAATGTACATTGGATATTCCTCCTTATACAATCCCAGAATCGGAACCAGGCATATGAGCGCTGGGAGCCGATAATGGGGTACTACGGAGGCTGTTGACACTGGATTCGGTGATTGAGATTCCTGTGAATCCGATTTTCAGGTTTGGGGCGTGACACTTAAGCCTAGATCTATCAACACATGGGTTGAGATGACCAAAGAGTTCTTGAAAAGGTTCTTTCCAGTTTATAAGACCAGCATGCTTAAGCGTGCCATCATGAACTTCTCCTTAGAAAGAAGACGAAACATTTTTCCAATGCTGAGAGAGATTCAATGAACTCTTACTCACCTGCCCTCATCATGGCTATGAGATTTGGCATGCGATTAGCTTCTTTTATGATGGATTAAGTTCAAACATGAGCTAGTTTATAGAGAGGATGCTCAACAGTGAGTTTATGAGTAAGGACCCTAAGGAGGCATGGGAATACTTCGATATGTTGGTTGAAAATGCACAATCATGGGATACTTTCAACAAATCAAGTAGAACTAAGACTCCATCTAAAGAGAAATAGGTAATTTACATACTCAAGGAAGAGGACATGAATGCAAGGATTGCCGATCTCGTAAGGAAAGTTGATGCCATGGAACTTAAGAAAGTAAAAGCGGTCCCAAAACCCATTGAAACCGTTGAGAGTGTATGTGGCATATGCACAACCAATGCACACCTAACCACGGATTTCCCCACAATTTCATCTTTTCAAGAGGTGTTGCAGGCTCATGCTAATGCCATGAATGCTTATCAATGTCTATTTAGTGTGCCAAATTCAAATTAGTACAATCCTAATTGACATAATCATCCCAATTTTAGTTGGAAAAATAGGCCAATCGCCAATCCTCCTGCACCTCCTCAAGGGCCTCCCACACCTTAAGGTGTACCTTATGTACCCCCACCAAAGGGGACCCTTGAGGACACACTGCAAAGTTTTATGCACGGCCAAACGCAGATTAATCAAATTAGCATGCAAACCTTACAAGAACTTAAAATCTCAGTGGAGAGAATTGAGTCCCGCTTCAATATGAGGGAGAATGGTATGTTTCCTGCCCAACCTCAACTTACTAGGTGGTTGATTCAAATCCCTTTACTTCTCACATGGAATAACACTCTTAGAAGTGGAAAAATAATTGACAAGAAAATTCCTAAGAAGGTTGAAAAACCAGAGGAATCCGTACAATCTAAAAAAAAGAATGAACCGAGCAACCCTCCACAAGAGAGAGATTAAGCCAAACCATAAAGTGATGGCTTTGTTTCCCCAATGTCTTCTCTCATCAAAGCGCCAATCTGAAAATTGGGATATTCTAGAAATTTTTCAATAAGTTAAGATCAACATTCCCTTATTGGACGCAATTAAACAAATTCCTTCCTATGCCAAATTTCTGAAGGACTTATACATAGTATACACACACACACACACACACACACACACACACATGCAAAAGAAAGGTTTTCTAATGAAACAAGTGAGCGCTATCTTTAAGAAAAATGCTCCCCTAAAATATAAGGATCCGGGTGGCCCTATAATTTCATATATTATAGGGAATTTTCATATAGAACAAGCATTGCTAAACTAGGGAGCAAGAGTCAACCTTATACCTTATTTGGTGTACGAACAATTGGGGCTTAGTGAATTAAAATCCACCAAGACAACCCTACAACATGTTGACCAATCCATGAGTATACTCATGTTAGTCCAAGTCGATAAGTTTTACTTTCCAATGGACTTCATCATCTTGGATACATAACTGGTTATAAGTGTTATCACATAAATTCTGGTCATCCATGGATGCCCATTCCTGGCTACTTCAAACGCAATGATAAATTGCCAAGATGGAGTCAAGAAGCTCCCCTTCGGGAATATGACATTGAAACTGAACTCTATGTAAGCAACTGGGGGATGGAGATGAGATCTATGAGATAAAAATTATAGACACACTTGTGGAAAATGAGCTTACGTTGACTATCATCTCTGATCCCTTAGATTCCAGTCACACTCACTCCATAGACTCCAATGATCACATGATTTTTTATGAAGTTAGAGCATTATTAGACTCTGAGTCGGTGTTCAAAACTGACCATTGGAGGTGAGCCTTTGAAACATGGCCCCTTACCAATTCCAAGCCTCTACCGTCGGGTATCGAAGCATAGAAGCTTGACCTGAAACTATTGCCCGTTGAACTTAAATATTCCTATTTGGGTTAAGGAGATACATATTCGGTGGTGATTTCTTTCTACTTGGATGAGGAGCAAGAGAGCAAGTTGATTGGTACTCTTAGAATGCATAAGATTTCCCTTGGATGGACCATTATAGACCTCAAGGGAATAAACCCGTTGATTTACACTCATCGAATACACCTAGAGAAAAATGCTGATTTTCAAGACAACTATAACGCCGATTAAATCCAAATATGAGGGATTTGGTTAACGTTGAAGTGTTGAAACTATTAGAAGTGGGTATCATCTACCCTATATCTGATAACCAATGAGTGAGTCCAATGCAGTTGTAAAATTGCTTAAAGTGGAGGTGGGCCACTCGGTCTATATGTGCAGATGCTTAGCTAAGCTATTGAATGAATGTTATGTCCTAAAGGGGGGTAATTAGGACCAAATAAAAATTATGCCTTTTATATACAATTGCTTAACTTAAACTAATATGCATTCAAGCTACGTAAAGTAATTTAACACTAAGGGTTCCAAGCTATTAGTGGTCCAATCATATAAACTACACATCATATTCCTATGAAGCAACTATCTATAAGCATAATAGTTTATATGTGTGTGGGATGTATTAACTATCAAATTCTAACATTCATCTAATCATGCATGCATATAATTCATCAATTACTCACATAAGTATAATTAAATAAGTGTTCAAAGACAATCTCAAACATAAATATGTATAGTGGTTTGATTTCCCTACTCCACTTTTGGTGGATGAACTCAACTGATGAGTGTACCATATTTTACTATTGAAGGTTTTAAATCAAGCTCTAACCTTTAAAATCCCACACAAAGACCAACTCCCTCTAAAATTTATGTGGTTTTCTACAGGCTCACCACGAAGCTCGGTCCTAGTCCAAGACCTACGTTTACTCTCATCGGAGGCTCCCACAGAGACTAACACGTACACACCTGTATCCACTAGCCTACGCAAGAACTTGATTTAGGTCCAACATAAGAACCAAGGTCCTACACAAGAACCTAATCAAGTTTGCCAATCAAACTCTTACACTTTATCCTACACAAGGAATGGGTGTACATAGACTCATTCGATGAAACTTACTTGTCGAATTGAGCATCGTTAATTTGCCGATCTTGAAGTACTTCTTCAAAGCTCTCCCATGCTTGAATCTTCTTCTCAAATTCTCTCCCAATCATTGATGTCGATGTGTCGCCAATGTGAAAAGGCTAAGCTAAACGTCCTAGAGGGGGGTGAATAGGACTATGCCAAATTAAAAATAATATGGAATACAAAGATAGATAACACAATCAAATAATAAAATAGCACAAGTAAATAGCAATATCAAATGTACTAGTCTTGAGAGGTTGATACAAACTTAGTTCTAAGGACAACTTAACACCAAAAACCAAAGGCTTATGGCAGGACAACCTTATTAGAATGTTTGTAAGTATTAAAAACCTAAACTAATAAAGAGGCAAAGGAAATAAACTAAGGTATTACAACATTCACCACAAGTGCATAAAGTAAATTACACCATTCACCACAAGTGCATAAAGTAAATTACAATATTCACACACATAAGAAAATTCAATCATCCACCACAACTCTTGGAATTATAGTGGTTCGTTTGTGTGTACACCAACTGTTTGAAAAATAGCCACACAACCACTCCACTCCAATATCTACACCCACGAGATATTGACTTTCACTATGAAAAAGGTTTTCCAAGGTTCACTTTAAAACCTTCACGATTGTGTTTTTAGATGGGCTTAAACAATTACAAAAATTCTACACTCTGAGATTTTCTGGATTACCTCAGATAAAACCAAAAATGAGATTTTCTGGAACAACCTCACAAACCACAAAAGATACACAAAGATTAAATGGTACTTATCTGAAAAATTCTCCTTCTAAAGAAGTTCGGTAGAACCAATCCGATGTAGACGAAAATGTTTAATGTCCAGTCTTAGAAATGAAAGGTTCTAGATCTAAATGATTTTTAGATTAATTCAACCTAGGCTAACTTGATTTGATTTTGATCTCAAAAAGGGTAAAATCACAATTTCCTTCTTTAATGAAATTGAGTTGAATGGAGATTACAAAATCAAATGCAAAAAGATATTTAAAAAAAAATTAAAATGAACATAATATAGCTTAAGAAGTGCAGGAACTTATCTCTCAGAGTGACGGTTTGATATTTCTTGGAATTAATGAAAAACTCTGAGATTCATCCTCTATTTATAGGTGAAAATACTGATCTCTTGACTGGTCTAAGGGTCGCTTCTATTAGTTGAAGGATAAAAAAAATTTTAAAATTTCGTGTGCGATAAGATATGGTCGTTACTTGACTGGTCGAGTGGGACCAAAAAATCTTACTAGACTTTGAGTCAAGCCTACACAACTGATCGAGTACTATCCACTCGACTGGTCGAGCAGTCTCCACGACTGGTCGAGGGTCCAACAGAAAATTTTAAAAATTCACAACAAACCTTGGACTGGTCAAGCCAGAGCTTGGACTAGTCAAACAAAGACTAGGATTGGTTGAGGAAATGACTTATAAACTTATGAAATGAGCCCCATAGCATATGCAATGAATATGACCTAACCTATCGTCAATCTAGGCTCATCCGTACCTTGTTTGTGAGTTTGAACAATTAAAACATCTTTCGCTCTGCTAATTCACACACTTGAAATACTTGAAGCTTGTCTTCAAATCTTGAACTTGAGCTTGAATAAAGACTTGAGTTCTTGAATCTTTAAAGTACTGAACTTGAATATTAAACTTGAACTTTTTCCTTGATCTTGTACTTGTACTTAAGCTTGAAATCTTGAACTTCGACAATGCTTCTTCAACTTGAATACATAGAGAAGTTAGATGAAGACTTGGACAACTTTAAAAGGCACGAAGTTAATCTATTCATCTCATCAATATAGCATAGCATGAAATTAGTTTCCATTTAGTTTGAACTATTTTTCAGAAGAGTATCCAATTAATAACAACAATGACTCATAAGCACGGACATGACGCAACCATACCACAGCAGTCATAACTAATTTCCATAAGGACCTAGCATTTGGTGTCAAATATCCAATTCTCCATACAACTATATCCCATAGTTCCCTCTTACTTCTAGCACGCTTGACTTCTTTGGAAGACAGAATGTCTAACACTTGAAGAAGGATAGAAAGATCAACCGGAGAAAAGAACAAATTTACTTGTGGAGCATGAACCTCAACGTCTGTGAGTTGAAAATTCTTAAATCGAATACGGTAAAAAAGATCCATTGAAGGAGCAATACAGCTGATTCGATCTTTCCTCTGTTGAATGTGAAGTAAACAACTATATTAGTCAGGAGAAAGATCGCTGCGATATATCTGTCTTTCAGAAAGTAAAATCATACTTTATTTTCAGAGATGAAGGGGAGGATGTTCCCGTTGAGAGTTGCCATTTTAAGTGATAAATGTTCTCTGAATAGATAACTTCGCAGGCTACACTGATTTTACTCTAAAAAGGATCCTTCCTAGATGGTTTTTTCCCTTGAGTCCAATGTATGGAGTGGATTTTCCCCTAGGCTTCCACAAGCACACCATCAAACTTCACAAAGTCGACGTACGTAGATTCTGTTTCATAATAGAGACAGTTTTCATCTATTGTGGGCCACCATTGAGCAGCAAAGGACTGATCTGAATCGTCCATTAGGTAGAGGGAGAAAAATCCATTGAAACCATGTTAAGCTTTGATAATCATGCTCATTCAAATGATCATTACAACGATCGAAAGAGGACCATTCAGCTGCCATTGCAGCTTGATTATCTTAGTGGGCCACATCATCGGATGACCAAAATCAGCCATTCACGGTCGAAATCATGAGAGGAATCCAATGGATGGTGTAGATCTCTCAAATCAAACGGCTACAATGGAATTCATGATCAAAATTTCAAGAGGATTCCTTCCTCTGTTTACGCGTGACCAAAAGAGCTTCTCCAGAGATGGTGTTGTGTGCAGAGCTCCCATTATGCACAGATTCTTTGGTGATGGTGTTGTGCGGAACTCCTTTGGAGGATGGTGTTGTACGAAACTCTTTGAAGAATAGTGTGCGGAATCTTTGAAGAATGGTGTTGCGCGGGATTTTTCTTTAAAGAGTGTTGGGCGTGAACTTCATTGTGCGTCGCACAATACTCCAGCGCACAAAGCTCCCTTTCTACTTTCTTCTCCTTTTCTCTCTCTTATGTTTCTTCCTTTCTTATTTCCTGGCCCACCAACTGATCAACTGATCCCCCATCAAATGAGGCAGGGGAGGGGTATTTATAGGCCCCATCACTCTTACAAAGTAGTGATCACCACCACTTTTTCCTTCACATAATGATCATCTTCCTTCCTTAAACAACGGTGTCCACCAAGCTCTCCCTTAAATGGTGGTGTATAACCCCTCTCCATTAAAATGACACCTATGTACCCTTTATTACCAAAATAACCTTTTCAATGCCTTTTAATGAAATACCTAAACTACCTCTGGACATGAATTTTTACCAAAATACCTAAACTACCCCAGGAGACCAATTGTTACCAAAATACCTTAACTATCCCTAGACATGAATTTTTACCAAAATACCTAAAATACCCGTGGAGACCAATTTTTACCAAAATACCAAAAATACCCCTGGAGACCAATTTTTACCAAAATACCTAAAATACCCCCAGAGACCAATTTTACCAAAATACCTAAAATACCCCCGGAGACCAATTTTTACCAAAATGCAGAGTGCACAATCCTAGAAAAGATTCGCACCACTGAATTCTTTGAACAATGCAATGGAATATTTTTTTATGCCTCAACACCTATGTTTTATGAGATTGTGGGCCCCATTTATTCCCTATACATCCCACAACCATTTGATTGTATGAGGAGCTTGCTGTCCAGATTTTTGAACGCTCAGACTGGCCCAGATGGGCTGGACATCCAGCCTTAGTATCTCTCCACATGCTAGTGTTGTCCATCCATTATGTTGGGCCTGTGGACTGATTGTAAGCCCAATATGATGTATGTGTTTGAATCTTTGCTACCCATCTAACTTGCCTAGTTTTGGGCTAATTTATAAAGCCCACATTGGTGAATGTTGGTTATACATTGGCTAGTTAATTGGGGCATATGGGTTGCCCATGAGGCCCAACATAATGTATGAATAAGATGTTCTCTTTGGCCATGATGTTTTTGGGCCATGGGCTGCCCCTCATGTAACCCATTTTGCCGAATTTAGGCTTTGGGCCATTGCTTGAGGCCCAACATGATGTGTGGAATATTGTGGATGATACTCTTTTATTTTCTAACTATTATGTGGGCCATGGGTTATTTCATGCGACCCTTGTATGAGTCCTAATGTGATGTATATGTGGCCTACGAGAGAGGCCCATTATAATGTATATATGGCTCATGTGATGAGGCCCATTGTGATGTATATGTGGCCCATGAGAGAGGTCCATTATAATGTATATATGGCCTATGTGACGAGACCCATTGTGATGTTTATGTGGCCCATGAGAGAGGCCCATTATAATGTATATATGGCCTATGCGATGAGGCCCATTGTGATGTATATGTGGCCCACGAGATAGGCCCATTATAATGTATATATGGCCCATGTGATGAGGCCCATTATGATGTATATGTGGCCCATTTGGTGAGGCCCATTGTGAAGTTTATGACGCCCTTATATGAGGCCATGGGCCCACTATATGTTAGGCTTTATGTGGGCCACTCCTTGGGAGCAATGTTAGTTAAATGTCCACATCGATGGGCAATGATGGTTAAATGTCTATATCATGACCTTCCCTTAGGCCTTTGTTAGGCCCATTCTCATCCTTCTCTAAGTAGGTTGACCCAAATCATTGGGCCCCATTGATATTTGCATGATCCAGCTATTATTATTAGGCTAACCCAAAATGTTGGGCCCCCATTGGTTGTGAGTAGGATTATTTTAATCTTAGAGTCCTTCTAAGATTTATTTGGGCCCCCTAGGGAATCCAATGAGCTATATGATAGTATGGAGAAGGAAGCACATTCCAGATCCATAAGAATACAGGTAGGCCACCTAGGCCCATTCCTGATGTGAGGAGAGTATATTATCACCGTAGATGGAAGGATCGGTGGTACCAGATTTAGTATATCCACTGTTGAGGACCAATCCTCATGTTATGGATTAGATCCGCTATCCTTATATGGACCCTGCCATATATATAGGCCGATTATTGATTACGACTATGTCAGTGTACACACTAAGTATGTGTTAGCATAGTATTATGATTGTATAAGGTCATTATGAGGTTCATTGTGACCATGTGTGGCCCATCATGACTATATGAGGCTCATTGAGATTTGTATGAGGCCCATTGTGATTATATGAGGCCCATCTTGGTTGTATGAGACCCACGTGATTAGGCCCCTTATGATGTATGAGACCTGTAAGACCCGTATCCTAATTCGCACTATTCCGTTGATTCCCGCGACCCTTCTCGTCAGATTCCGGCAATCCGCGACTTATGGTTGACGTTGCGCACGACCGTAAGTCGTATCCTATTCATTTGAGCCGGTTTAATCCAAGACTTGTATCGTTGCGACCGCACCGTCGCCGCGGTTCCAACGCCGCAACTCACGCACCGATCTGATACCCAGACGATGAGATACGGACCCACGTTCAGTTCGAGCAAAAACACCGCGCGTTGCAAATCCCAAGGAATCTCTACAATATGTCCCATCAATCCCATCAATCACCCATCAATCACCTCTCATGTCAAGTACACACACACCCATGCTTCCTTTCTCCACAAGACAAGCAACCACCTAAGTCAACTAACCTCTCACTTCACCCATCACTCACTTCACCCATCACTCACCTCACCCATCACTCACCTCACATCACTCCATCTCTCATTAATCACACCTCTCTCTCTCTCATTTCTCAGTACTTCAATCCAAGCAAGGGAGAGCATCCAACGTCCAAGTCTCCCCATGGAGAGAAGTGCATATGTGAGGCCCACTTTCCACTCCCAAATCTTCCATCCTAGCCATCTATTCCTCATCTCCACCATCAAAGTGAAGCTCTAGGAGACCGGCTATCCAACGGACCAAGAAGATCAAGAGGTGGGTGCTTCTATAGGGTAGATTTATGTGTTTTTATGGTGGACCAAGTGAGGCCCACCGATCAATGGTGTGGATCTCACTTGGGACCTTTATTTGTGGCCGATGGACCACTTGGATCATCATGATCGTTCCATGATGGGGCCATTCTCCATGCACCCCATCATGATGTTTATTTCATTTCAAAAAGGTCATCTAGACCGTCCATAACGGTGGAGAATGGATCTCCACCGTTGATTTACATTTTGATGGTCCTTCGTTTAAAGGGGCCCGTTGTTGTATGATTTCATGTAAGGGAGGGCCCATAATGACGGGGACCCTCCATCATAAGCCGTGTCCCACTCTCCATGTCTCTCTCTCTATCTTATTTTTATTTTAATTTATTTTATTTTATTCATTACAAAAGGATGGGATGGCCCACTTGAATAGATCCCATCTTGATGTATTTATGTTATCCAAGTGGGGCCCACCTTTCACACCATTTCCATGCCGCCCATCAGGTGGTGGCCCACTTCATCAGGGCCTACCATATAAAAAAAAAAAATTTATTTAACCGTCCAGCGTCCCAGACGCTGGACGCTGTGAAGAAAAAGAAAAAGAAAAAGAAAAAGGGAAGAAGGAAAGAAAAAAAAAAGAAAAAAAAAAATTTGGGTGGCCTCCTTGCATAGGCCCCACCCTGATGCTTATATCCGATCTGAGCTGCCCATCCTCTTACCCACGGCATTGTAGCCGTTGGGTAGAAGTTTGGAGCTGATCCAATCACCTGGTGGGCCATAGCGTCAAAGGTCGCACCTTTACCATTCAAATATCACTTTCTTAGTTTATTTCACTTCCATGCATCAAAAAAATTCAAACTCTGGACTCATTTGGACGGCCTCGGGCCACTGATCGTAATGGCCGGAGTAGATTTCATTTTCACGGGCCCCACAGGCCAAAAACCGCGAAAAAACCGCTTTCCTTCCAAACCTTTTTTTTCTTAAAAGGAGCAGCAGAGGCGCTGCTGCCTCTGACCAAACGCAGGACGCTCGGCATCCTGCACTCTCCAGCGGCGGGCGGTCGGCGGACGCCAGGCCGTCCACGGCTCCACGGGCGGGCCCCACATGATGTATACTTTGTATCCACGCCGTCCAAAGGGTGGCCCACATGCTGAGGTGGGCCCTCCCCAAAAATGAGGCCCATCCAAGTCTCAGGCGGCCCACACCACAAGGAGCAGTGGTGACTAAACTCTACCATTTAAAATTTCTTGGGGGTCCACAGAAGTTTTGGACCAAGCCGAAATTTATTATTATTTTTTTTTATTCACCCAGGTCCCTATGACCTTATAAAGGGATTGGATGGATTATAAACATTTTGGTGGGCCCCACATGGGACCCACAGTGATGTATGCGGCTGAATTCCACCGTCCGTACGGACGGTGGAGCCCAATGCAATATATGTGTGTGGGCGTACGTGGGTGTGTACGCGTGTGTGTGTGTGCATGTGTGTATGCATGTGTGAGTGCATGTAGGTGTGTGTATATATAATATTATATATATTTCCTATAATATGGTGTATATATATATGTACATATATATATACTTACCTATGTATATATACTGTATATGTATTATATAGTATATTAAAATTTTGGTGGGCCTTCCTGTGACCCCCGCCATGATGCATGTGTTGCACCTAAACCGTTCATTTAATTGTTTTATGGCTTGAGCCAAAATGAGCCAGATCTATGGTACAAATGGGCCACCATGACATGTGAATAGGGCCCTTTACTGATTTAACTTTGGCCATTCATTGAGGCCTACCTTGGTATATATCTGAGGCCTAAATGGTCAGGCCCATTTGATACATATAAGGGCTATGGGATTAAGCTTATCTGGCATTATAATGCCCATGGGTTTGAGCCCATTCGACATATGCAATACCCATGGGATCCGGCCCACCTACTCTATATAAAGCCCATGGGAACAAGCCCATTTGATGTGCATGGGGCACAAATGGAGTAGCCTAGTTGATATATTTATGTGCATGGGCCCATCTAGCATATTTATGGCCCAAGTTGTGAGACCACTTTAATATATTTCAAGGCCCATGGATCATGGACCATTGAAATGTACATAAGGCTCATTGGTGAGGCCCATTAATGCAAACCATTTGGTGAATGTGGGGCCTATGTAATACGACCCATTTAATATACCTAAGGCCCAGGGATCGAGGCCTAACGAATGTACTTAGGGTTCATTGCAATGTACGTTTCTCATGGTTCATGAAATGATATTTATGGCAAGCAGTGCCTAGGAAACAATGTTGGTTTGACGTCCACATTGTGTGTACAATGTTGGTTAAATGTTCGCATTGTAACTTTCTTTAGGGTCCATTGATAGGTCCATACCTGTTGCTATTCATTGCCTTACAACATGCTTAGAATAATCTCATGACTCATGCCCATACGCATCATATGTATGCTTGATATGAGTAATGACTGATCATAACATACGCCATTGGGCAGACCATTTACGGGACTCGTTATGTGACTGAGTGCCCCACATGATCGCGCAGTACGCGCTGGATTGCTGCATATTTTGACAGCGTGATTCATGCATCTCGCATACGTATGACTTGATCACTGCACGCCCTAACGACATCAGGGCCGTGGCTCCACAGGTACATCGTGGATGGCCATATTGGATACCGGAAATGCATATTCTAGCACTGTGGGCACTTAGGATGTCCTTGGGTGAGAGTCCCAGAACCTTTTTGGTACCAGGAGATGCTCCAACGTCTAGACCGAGTGGATACACGAGCGCCCGAGTGCCAAATACCAGTAGGCCGCGTCTCCCACTGTGTCGTGGTCGGTTGGAAGGGGGTGTGGCCTTATCCGCCTGAGTGAGAGGGCTATAAGCTAGGCTGAGTTTGACTAGCTCGCAAATGAGTCCGCTATCGACGAGCCGGGTAGGTATTGGCATACTACTGGTCAGGCGGATAGTGAGGTCTTATCCGCTTGCTTGACTGTGCAGCTAGGGAGGTGGCAGTCTCTGCGAAGTGTATTAGACCCCGGTGATATCCAGAGAGGAACTGTACTGATATACGCATTTGAGGAATACCGACTTGCTTGGATTGCATTTCGCATATGACATTTGGCTATGTAGGCCTTGCATTGCATCGGTGTGGCCGATGACATTCATATCTCGCATCATGCCTTGCATTACACAGCCTTGGTATATTCATGGACTTACCGCATGCTTCCGCATTGTTCTGATACTGTACACTTGGCGTTTGCCTTACGCACACACTTACACCACCCTCTAAGCTTTTGTAAGCTTATGCACGATAGTTGCGTGCAGGTAGCGTTGGACGACAGCAGCGCTGAGACAGGAGTGCACATCAGGATCTTTTGGAGCTTTTGATCACCTTGTATTTCCCTTTCTGCATTGTACTTAAAATTGTTGTTATAGTGGATACGTGGTGATGTTGTTTTGTGACTTGGTTATGTCTGTGGTTATGCTCCTTTACAAAAAAAAAAAAATTCATTCTGAAAATCCTCCTTGTAGGATCCCAGGATCGGAATCTGGCATTAGATTATCAGAAGCCGAGAATGGGGCACTACAGAGGCTGTCGACACCGGATTCGGCAATCGGGATTCATGTGAATCCAATTTTCGGGTTTGGGGCGTGACAAGACCCTTGTGTAAGACCCATTATATGCGTGAGGCCCATTGTATGGGTGAGGCCTACCATATGTGTGTGATTATGTGCGCACCACCCATTCATTATTACAGGCCATGGGCTGCCTTATACAGGCCCACCATGATGTATGTGATTATATTCATACTTGGTACACTTCATGATCCATGCCCATATGCATCATCTGCATGCTTGTTATGAGGAGTGATTGAGCATAGCATGTGCCAGTGGGCTGATTGTTTATGGGACCCCCTGATAAGCAGGAATGTCCCACATGAGCGTGTTGTATGTGCAGGATTTGATGCATGGTTGATTGGTGTGATTCATGCATCTGGCATTGTATAACACGTTAACATTCGCCCTTGCTTCATCAGGGTTGTTGTAACACCTCGGATTTTGGTCAATCTGGGATTTGACGTCCTTAGGCAATGGGTCAACCAAAACACCTGAAAAATCGCTCAGAACCCAATTTCATAGCCAAAGAGATCACTTAGGGTTAATTCCTTTAGAAACTAAGTATAAGTTAGCTAGCGCAACGCTAGAGTAGCTGGGAAATAGTCCCTGATCACTTTAAATACGTTCTACAAGACCCAAAACTTGTAGAATCCATGGTGCTATGATACTCTAAAACCTCGGATCAAACTCCAAACCAGTTTGTTCTCTGGACCTCTTTGAAACTTTGTATTGGATCTAAACCGCGCGTTGAAAGTCCGATACCTACTATCTTAGACCGTTAGAACCGCCTAGCTGGACTTGACAATCATTTCAAAAATCAAGTCCAACTGACATTCACAGGCTATTTCGTTGAGCCTGGATCGAAGAGAGTGAGAATAGGGTTAGATTTGAAATTTGAAATTCAAATCTGGCACACGACTTGACATGTCAGTATTAAGCATTCTGACCGTCAGAATTCAGCCAAATTACACCCTCGGATCAAGAAAAATTTCTATTTCATCTCATGAGACTTGTAGGCCTGATCTATGTGCGGTGACCGCTGAACTGAAACTGGACCGCCACGTGCGATCTACGAACCTTGCCGGACTGAAAACTTGATGCGTGCTAGATCCTGTATGCATGAGCTTAAGTCCGATCGCGTTCAGCCAGGGGACCACCAGAAATGATCTTTTGGACCGAAACAGTCCCGATTTGGATATACTTCAAGTATATTTTATTCCTGAGCCTATTTTGGGCACTTTTGGGCTTATAAAAGGGGTTGAAACCCTCATTCCTCTCTCCCATACGAATTTGAGAAAAACCCTAGATTGGGAGAGAGAAAAGGTGAGAGTTTGTGAGAGAAGGTGGGAGGGATTTTCCTGCCACCTGCTGCTGCTGCTGCACGTGCTTAGGCGACGCACTCCAATCACTTTCCCAGTGATTTCTCCGCATTTTTAGGTAAGAAAATACTTTAAAAGTTGCTGATTTGAGGTTCACTAGGATTCATATTATGTTAGCTGATAGAACTTGTGTATTAGGTCGCCTGATCGCCGTAGACGAAGCGTATACGCTCCGTTCAAAACGATACATATATAAAGTGAAAGGTGCGGATATTAGACGCTTTGATTGACTATTTTCAACGCTTTCAATGTCGTTTAATTGTAGATTATCGATGGCAACACCGTTTGACATGTACAACATGCTGTCCGTTTACTGTTTCGTAAACCGACGAAGAATATGAGATTTAGGGCATTTTAGTCATTTGTAGGAAGTACTGTTTCATGCATATTTTGCTGATGTGATTGACATGGTTTATTGTCACATTAGAATGTTAGGAATACATGCATAATTAGTTTGGCGAAGAGATTCACCTAAATGCGCACTTCGGGTCGACATACTATATGTAGACTTAAGTGTGTAGTGTAAGTGTTTGTATAAATGCTTGTATTAGTATGTATTGAATTAAATGGTGTTATGAATTAATTTGAGATTGATTTCTCAATTAATATGCTGGTATAAATGGTTTCCTACATGTTATCCATATGTACGATTTCATTGTATGTATGAAGTGTATATGCTTGATGTTTCACTTAAGTGGTATGTTATAACATGTGCTTGATGATTTCCTTATGATTTAGTTTGAGATTGAATTCTCGATTAATACGCTGATGGAGATGATTCCCTATATGTTGGCGATCTGCATAATTTCATTATATGTGTGAAAGACATGTGCAAGATAATTTACTTAAGTTGTACGTTATAACATGTGTTAACATGCTCACAAGTTTGTATTCCATTTCCAATACTCTTACCTGATTGCTGATGTGGATTCATAATTGTTTGGGACTATACTTAGTCCAGGCAGTCGGTAACCGAGCGAATTCGTGGTTGGCTTATCTTGGCCACGAACGACGCGTTGATGAATGCGAGTCATGTTTGGAGTTGACGGCAGTGGTTAGGCCACACGAAGTGTTTTACGCACTTCATGTCGTTCGACTTGAGATGCGATCATGCTAGTCGAGCCCGTCAAGTAACCCGATTGGCCATTGTATGTTCACCCTGCATGAGTCATAACTGCTTGAACCTAGGGTACTGAACTTACCATTGTAAACCCTGTTAACCATGGTACCTTGATCCACGAAGACTCAAGAGCCGGGCATGGTGGTATGGGACACCGTGGTCGAGCTGTCGGCCTACGCTGGGGCCAAAAACCTCCCTATAGTGACCAGTGAGCACCTAGTCTCGTGAGCAGATTATGGTGGTATGGGACACTATATTCTTGCTGTCGGCCTACACTGATCAGGCGACGAGTCCTTTGTAGTGACCGCGAGTGTATTCTGAGTCTACGGGAGGCGACGACCCTTCTGTAGAGTAGAGTACAGTAGGCCTGTATTGATAAGGTGATGGGGGAGCGGAGCAACGAGTGTGTGCAACAGCCCTGATAGCCCTTGCAGCGACCTACAAAATATACATCGTATGAGATTACTAGGAGTGATGACCCTAGACAGGATCTGTATTGGGGTTGATATAAGGGAAGTACCTTAGTTTCCCAATGCTGCTGTTTGAATGGACTAATAACAACTCGGTAATCATATCACCATTACATTGCATGCGCCTGGAAGATGTGGAGCATTGAGCGGGATGCACGCATGCCGCGGACGAAGATGGTGTCGTATGAGGGAGAATGTCGGTGAGGGCATCCATCATGTCATGTCATAATTGCATTAACAACAGTATTAGGAATGTTTGAATTACTGCTTTACTATTATCGCATGATTGATTTAATAACATGCTAATCTCTGCTCTCTTATCTCACTGAGTTGATCACTCACTCCCACGTTACGGGATGGTGTTTCCGGACACCCACCAGTCCCTTTTTGTGATTGCAGATGATGGCGCTGCTTGAGAAGTGGAGCTGGACTTGATGATGATGAGGAAGATTCCTCCTTTATGCGTGTTCTGATTGACGGGATTACAGGAAGGTTGATTAGATACCTTGACACTTGTCATTTTATATTTTTAGAACACTCATGTATATCCTTTTGGTTTACTTTTGGAGTATACATATATATATATAACCTGGTAATATATTCACACTCTGGAGACATACAACAGTTTATATATGTTATACATACTATCACAGTCTTCCGCTTATAAATTTAACTGTCTCTGGAGCGTGATATGCTGTTTTAGCTTAATCTCACTCATGTTTAATACATTATCATAGACAACATTCAATCATACATATCTATGTTGCATAAATAATATTTTGGAACTCGGGAGTTGGGTTTTTGCTCGACCCCCCAATTTTCGGGATGTTACAGTTGTTGCCTCCACAAGTATATCATGGATGACCAAATTTAGACACTGGAAATGTTTATTTAAGCACTTAGGGCACGTAGGATGTCCTTGGATGAAAGCCCCTAAACCTTCATAGTACCAGGAGATGCCCCAACGCCAAGACCGAGTGGAAAAATATGAACGCTCGAGTGCCTTTACATTGGGCTGTGTCACCCATTGTAGCGTGGTCGGTTGGGATGGGGTGTGGCCTTACCCACCCGAGTGAAGGGGGCGTATGCTAAGCTGAGTTTGAATAACTCGTAAATGGATCCGTTACCATCGAGCCTTGTTGGTGATTGGTTGTCCACAGGCGGGTAGTGAGGTCTCTTACGCTCGCTGGGCTGCGCGGCTTGGAAGGCGATAGTCAATATGTAGTGTATTTGACCCCGGTGATTTCCTAGAGAGTAACTGTACTGATATATGGACTTGATTAAGGACTGGCATGATCGCATTGCATATTGCATATGACATTTGGCTATATAGGCTCCGTATTGCATAGCCCTAGTATGACTGATATTATTCATGCCTTGCATCACATCATAGCCTTGGTATGGCCGATAACATTTAAGTCTTACGTCGCATAGCCTTGGTATTATTAACAACATTATAATAAATCCCAGTGCTAATCCCAGAGATGTTCAGTACTGGTATTATGACACCCCGTCACTGTTGCACACGTGGGCGGACGCTAATGTGGGTAGGGCCTAAGGGCCTGGGCGAGTTACCAATTGTTGGCAGGCTACTGTGCAGGGGTTTGTATACTCAGCATTTGACTCATTCATTCATTCATTCACTATCCATTAGGGCTGGTGGTGCGCAACCAAATCAGTATGCGTATCTTCGCAATGGTCAAAATTTCGGTTGGGGCGCACGACCAACCTGAGATCAGGAGTTTACCACATTGAGTCTGGCTATCCAAATTTAGGTATGAGACTGGTTTGGATAGAAGTCCCTTGTGACGAACCCCACAACTTGAGATACCACGTACTATCATCCCGACTACACATTCTAGCATCGTTATTCCTTTGCATTGCATATTGCATTACACCCTCGTTATGTGACATTGGGTTGTTATGATTCTACATTACATGGTATTTATAGACTTATCAGTATGCTTCCGTATTACTTTGATATTGCACCTTGAGCACACTTATATTGTGCACACAATTACACCACCCTCTAAGCTTTTCATAAGCTTATGCACGATAGATGTATGCAGGTGTCGATAGGATGCAGCCGAGCTAAGGTACGGGCTTGCGGCTAAGCTTGTGGCGTTATATGGAGACTGGTTATCTATATTATATTTTCCTTTAAGCATTGCACTTAAAGTTTTTATTATAGTGGATATGTGGTGATGTTGTGGTTATTGTTGTTAGGTTATGCTTATGGTTATGCTTTTATGGAACAAATTTATGCTGAAAATCCTCCTTATAGCATCCTAGGATCAGAATCTGGTGTATGGGTGCTGGGAGCCAAGAATGGGATACTACGAAGGTTATCGGCACCGGGTTCGGCAATCGAAAATTTTGTGAGCCTGGTTTTCGAGTTCAGGGCGTGACAAGAATCATGCACCAAATATCAAATACAGAATCATGCACAATAAAGAATCATGCACCAAATGTGCAATGATTACTCTCCCCCTTAATCCATTACTCCCCCTTAATTCAGGTGAGGTAATATGTAGAACCTGTATAAATCAAATACATGTCCAATCCAAAAAAATACACCATATCTACAATCATACATCCCCAATCATCATAAAGCATTAAAATCATGTCACATTTTCTCCCCCCTTTTGTCACAATATGACAAAGGAAAGAAATACAAACTGATGATATAGCAAAGAGATATAAGAAATAAGAGAGTAAATAACAGAAATATGTTTAGCAAATTATATTCAGGAAACATAGAGTCATGTTCACACGCCCAAATACTATCCAAGCGCAACTAAAGATAATAGTTAATACATGCCCAAAATAAAAAGAGTTTAATCAGAACCAAAAGGAGTAGGGATAAAAGGATCAATTTGATGTAATCCCTTGTTAATGCGCCTAAGGTATTTATGCATATATTTGAATTGAGTCTCCTGGGATACATGCAAACCTTTTACCTTTTCCTCTAGGGTTCTCATCCGCTCATCAAAATCAGAAGGCTAAAAGTCAGGATCAGCCTCAGAATCAGATTCTAATTCATTAAATAAATCATCCATGTTTACATCATCAGGAGGTAAAGAATCTTCCTCTCCATCTTCTTAAGCAGCTCCTACATCATCCCTATTAACTTGGCCAGGTACCAACCTCAGATTCATCTTGTTAATGTTAGAATTGTTGAAGGGTAGATAAGAAATAGGAGCTTCTCCAATAGGCATAACTATAAGACTATGAATAGCTAGCGTGGTCATCAGATATGCAAAGGGAATATCACTCTGGCTAGGATGGAGACGAAACTAAATAATGATATAACAAATAAGAGATGGAAGACATATTTGAACACCAGAAATAACTGAGTGAAGTATGCGAGTCATAAAAGAAGTTAACTCAGTTTTGTTACCAGATTGAGGATACACATTAGAAATGAAAATACGATGAAGAATCCTATATCTGGGTAACATATTTTTGAAACTGAGCGTAATACCAGAGTTTCATTCCGCATTCATATTGCATAACACTCTACTTAGCATACATTTTTCAGTTTCAGATGGTCTCATAACTAACGTAGAGATATGTATTCCTTCATCATTCACAGGAATATCCATCAAATCAGATATCAAGTGACGGTCTACATCAACTGGACCTTCTCTAGTTATCACACTAAAAGTTAACTTTTCAACAAAGAAGTCACTTATACAAGCAAATATGGCCTGTGCAATGGACTGGTATGCAGGACCAATTCAAAATGTTAACCCATCTTATAGTATTAAGGAGGGGAACGATATTAAAAGGACTCAGATGATTGGAATTAACCGTCCACTCAACAATTACATTGCAGAGATGAATATCCCACACATATTCGGGATCCTTTTCGGGTGGTCAAAGAGTACGCACCGTAATCGGTGCAGAACGAGAAGAAGAGGGACCATGAGAGGATCTCTTCTTGTATCTACTCTTCATTACAAAATTCATAAAAGGAATACAAGAAAGGAATGGAGGGTTTTTCCCAATCAGATTTTAAGCTAGAAAACTAAAGAAACCACAAAAAAAATTGAAATAAACTTCAAAATCAAGGAAATATAAGTGCAAAGATCCTAAATCTAAAACAAAAGAAGGAAAATATGTACTAACCAAGTAGTAATCGAAGGTGGGTTCAACTGGTCGTTGAAGGGTTTGTTGGAGAAGATGAGAGAAACGAAAAAAAAAATACTTTTTGCACATTTAAAACCCCTAAACTCGAGCTACTCGACTGGTCGTGCCACAACTGGTCGAGTGTATATTTGACTGGTCGTACAACCTTAAAAATATCCATTTTTTCAGTAATTTTTTATTTAAAAATTTTAAAAAGATAAAAACATGTAATATAGTACAAGCGAACACAATTAACTCAGATCACATTACACATACTAATATCTAATTTCAATTTAGCAAACCTGTTTCTGTCAAGTGGTTTTATAAAAATATTTGTAAGTTGATTTTCTGTTTGAATATAATCCAATGAAATAATCTTATCTTCCACTAATTCATGAATATAATGATATCTAATGTCAATATATTTAGTTCATGAATGCTGGATTGGATTTTTAGAAATGTTGATTGCGTTAGAATTATCGTAATACAGAACCATAAAATCTTACAAAAATTCGTAATCATTTAACATCCTCTTCATCCATACAAGTTGAGTGCATGCATTACCGGCTGCAATATACTCAGCCTCAGCTGTGACAAGCGATACGAAACTCTGTTTCTTACTATGCCATGAAACTAGATAGTTCCAGACATAAAAATATCCACCGCAAGTAGACTTGCGATCATCAATATTACCAGCCCAATCAGCATCCATATAACCGGCTAATTGAACATTAGTACCATGGGGATACCAAAGACCAAGATTGGTCGTACTTGCGACATATCTCAAAATACACTTAGCAGCAATCAGGTGGGATTCTTTAGGGTCAAATTGATATCTAGCACAGATTCCTACGCGGAATGCAATATCAGGTCGGCTCGCAGTTAAATATAATAAACTTCCTATCGTACTGTGATACAACTTAGGATATACACTTTTACCTATTGAATCCTTAGAGAGTTTAAGTGTCATATTCATAGGAGTATCAAAAATTTTACCGCTCTCGAATCCAAAAATTTTCACCAAGTTTAGAGCATACTTGGTTTGAGAAATAAAGATCTCATCTTCAAGTTGTTTCACTTGTAAACCTAAAAAATAATTCAGTTCTCCAACCATGCTCATTTCAAACTTGGACGTCATCAAATCTGTAAACTCAACAGACATATTAGAACAAGTAGATCCATAAATAATGTCATCAACATATATTTGTACTATCAGTATGTGATCATTGTGTTTCTTTACAAACAGTGTCTTATCAACACTCTCCATTTATTTTATTAACACTCCTCATTACAAAGTTATAACTCAGTAGAAACTTAGTCATTTTCTTGTACCATGCCTTGGGAGCTTGTTTTAATCTATAAAGTACCTTTTTTTTAAGTGATAAGCATGATCAGTATGTTTAAGGTCTTCAAAATCAGTAGGCTGTTCTACATATACTTCCTCATGCAGATCACCATTCAAGAAAGCACTCTTAACATCCATTTGATAAATTTTGAAAATTTTGTAACAAGTAATGGATATGAACAGTCTGATAGATTCATGACGAGCTACTGGGACAAAGGTTTCATCATAATCGATGCCTTCTATCTAAGTGTACCTTTGTACAACCAGTCTAGCCTTGTTTCTTATAATGTTACCTAATTCATTAGACTTATTTTTAAAGATTCATTTAGTTCCAATAATATATTTATTATTAAGTTTAGGAACTAAGTACCATACATCATTCCTTACGAATTGATTAAGTTCATCTTACACAGCTACTATTAAGTTTTCATTAGTAAGCGCTTCTTTTACATTGACGGATCAATCTAGGATGTGAAGCACACATAATTACAAATGTTTTCTAATTGTTTACGAGTGCGTACACTAGTGAGAGGGTTTTCAAGAACTTGATTAGTTGGATGGTCTTTAATTGACTAAAGTTCAGTGTCATTTTGACTAGATGAAGAGTCTGATTTATTAAATAAAGAGACTTCATCATCTTCTGAACTTGAGACAGGTGTATTCAGGTGATCATCTATAAGCACATTAATGGACTCCTGAATTACACCAGTCCTCTTATTAAGAATACGATACGCTCGACTATTTAACGCATATCCTAAGAAAATATCCTCGTCACTTTTAGTGTCGAATTTTCTCATATTTTTCTGGTCACGTAGAATATAGCATTTGCTGTCAAAAACCTGAATGTATTTAACTGTTGGCTTCTTATTGAACCACAATTCATATACAGTCTTATTATTTAACTTTCTAGTATTAACATGGTTAATAATATAACAAGCCGTGTTCACTGCTTCAGCCCAAAGATTTTTAGGAAGTTTCATGTTGTTTAACATCATATTAGCCATTTATTGAAGCACATAATTTTTTCTTTCAATAATCCCATGTTGTTGAGGCGTTTTAGGAGTAAAAAATTCATGCAAAATACCATGATTGTTACAAAACTTCTCAAAACTACTATTATTAAATTCAGAACCATGATCACTATGAATTTCAGAGACGTGATTCCTTCTCAGATTGTATATGCTTGAATACCCTTTTCACTTCATCTAGAGTTTTAGATTTCTCTCTTATGAAAACTACCCATGTATACCTGGTAAAATCATTTACTATTATCAGAATATATTTCTTACTACCTCGACTCTCCGTTCTAGTAGGTCCAAGGATATCCATGTGGAGGAGTCCAAGGAGTTTGAATGTGGCATTAGAGTTCACTTTCTTGTAAGCACTCTTAGTTTGTTTTCCAATCTGACATTCATCATAAATTTTATCTATTTTGTTTAACTTGTGTAGACCTCTTATTACTTCACCTTTGCTCAGCCTATAAAGATTATGGTAATGTACATGTCCTAGGCATTTATACCATAGTTCGATCTCATTGGTTTGGACCATGTAACACGATAACTTAGACGAGCTTGAATCACTAACTATATAGCGATTCTCAGATGTACTGCGACCAGTTAATATTACAAAACCATTCTCATTAGAAATATCACACCCTTCGTTGGTGAATTTAACACTATGTTTATTATTACAGATTTGAGAAATGCTTAAGAGATTATGCTTAAGGCCCTCTACAAACAAAATATTCTCAAATGGAAGAAGATTAAAGAGTTGAACCGTACCTTGGCCAACAATTCTGCAGTTGCTACATTCACCGAATTTGACTAAGCCATTAGTCATATCTTTAAGATTGATGAATAAATTTTTGTCACCTGTCATGTGTCCAGAACAACCATTGTCTAGGTATCACTTTAATTAACTCGAAGCCTTGAAAGTGGTGTAGGCAACCAAACAAGCAACCTTAAGGACCCATTTCATTACTGTTTTGGGTTTTGGAGCATAGTTGATTTTTCTACGCTTGTAGTTGTTATATATTCTACCATTCGAGTTAGATTTTAGAAGCTCCTTGAGTAAATGTACAATTTTCTTAGCTAAGGGGTTATCATTCTGATTTCTATAATTGATATGGTTGCTTTTAGGTTTCATAGCCTGAAAATTTTTAGGATGTTTAAAACTATTTTGATTCAGACTTTTCCCTTTTGAGTTAGAGGACTCCCTTTTAACAAACTTAGGTGGAGTGGACTTACTTTTAGGAGGTGTATTCTTATCGTAGCCCATACCAGATCTATCGCCACCTTTCCTTGATCCAGTTAGCAGTCTTTCTAATTTAGGATCATCCTAGGTATACCTCCAAGTATCCTTCAAACTCAAGAGAGAAGAGACTTCTAGTTTTAGTTTTTCATTTTCTGATTTAAGATTTTCAACTTGGAATATTTTGAAATCTAAATCATACTTAGCTTTTTCAAAACAATCAGAAAAATACAATTTTTCTAAAACTAAGTTTTTGAAATCTTCTTTTAACTTTAAAAACTTTTCTTTTTGAAGTTTTAGTTTTATAGGTATCTTGCAACTTTCCCTGTATAGGGCATTATAGGCACCTTGTAAATCATCATCATTTTCAGGGTCGCTTCTCAGATTTTCACCATAAGTTGAATTATAACTATCTGAGGAAGTGACTCTGGCTAGAGTCATTAAGGCCTTGACCTCATTAGTAGATTTGAGCTTAGAATCATTAAACTTAGAAGAAGCTTCAGAGCAAGATGACTCATTCCATGTGGCCAACATACCTTTCTTCTTAGGTTTGTCCCTTTTTGGATGTTTGTTTGCCAGATGCTCATATTCATGGTAGTTGAAACATTAGCTGTCTTCAATAGATTTTTAATTTTTATATCTAGTCCTTTTCTTTTCAGAAGGTTTTTGAAAATCTACTCTCTTTTTACTTTTGAGAATTTTATAAAACTTCTTGGCTAATAGTGTCATATCATTTTCAGAATTTTCACAATCTGAATTACTAGTTTTATCATGAGAAATATTTTTAGAAGCAGACTTAAGGGCTATGGACTTATCTTTAGGAGCCTTAAATTTTAACTCATAGGCTTGTAAAGAGCCAACAAGCTCTTCAACCCTCATATTATTTGTATCACGAAGTTCTTGAATGGTAGTGACTTTAGAATTGAACCTATCAGGCAATGAGTGCAATATCTTTGCACAGACTTTACTTTTTGAGATACTATCACCAAGACCCCACATAGAGTTGACTATATCATTTAACTTAATATAGAAGTCCATGAAATTTTCACTTTCTTCTATATGTATCTCCTCAAACCGAGTGGTGAGGATTTGAAGTTTAGATTTCTTGACTAGAGTCGTACTCTTCGTGTGTCATTTCTAGAATGTCCCAGGCTTGCTTTGCAATATCATAAGATATATTTCTTTTGAATTCATCTGGTGATAGTACACAAGTGATTGCATTTAAAGCCTTTACATTGGCACTACTCTCATTTGTCTGAAGTGTGGTCCATGAAAAATAATATGTAACTTTAATAGATTTAGTTCTATCAGTGCTTAGAACTTCTGTTGTGGGTGGATTCCATTTAGTCACTGTGGCTTGCCACACGCTCTCATCTATGGACCTTAAAA
Organism: Magnolia kwangsiensis; assembly: GCA_037074715.1. Lineage (NCBI taxonomy): Eukaryota > Viridiplantae > Streptophyta > Magnoliopsida > Magnoliales > Magnoliaceae > Magnolia > Magnolia kwangsiensis. Next base: position 64,954,806 of record CM073588.1, read on the forward strand.
AGATCATCATCCTGGCTTTCCAATAGGCATAATTGGAGCCATCAAAAGGTGGAGGCCTAGTAATTGAGAGGCTTTCAAAATTTAACATTTTATAAGCTTAGATCGGTTAGCTTCGGAAAAGAATCCAAATAATAAAAAGAAGCTATTAGTCTTTGATACCACTTGAAAAGGCTGAGCTAAACGTCCTACAGGGGGGGACTATGTTAAATTAAAAATAAATACATAATACAAAGATAGATAGCACAATCAAATAATAGAATAGCACAAGTAAATAGCAACCTCAAATGCACTACTCTTGAGAGGTTGATACAAACTTAATTCTAAGGACAATCTAACACCAAAAACTAAAGGCTTATGACAAGACAACCTTACTAGAACGTTTGTAAGTATCAAAAACCTAAACCAATAAAGAGGCAAAGGAAATAAAGTAAAGTATTACAACATTCACCATAAGTGCATAAAGTAAATTACACCATTCACCACAAGTGCATAAAGTAAATTACAACATTCACACACATAAGCAAATTCAATCATCCACCATAACTCCAAGAATTATAGTGGTTCATTTGTATGTACACCAAATGTTTGAAAAACAACCACATAACTACTCCACTCCCAATATCCACACCCACAGGATATTGGCTTTCACTATGAAAAACGCTTTTTAAGGTTCACCTTAAAACCTTCACAATTGTGTCTTTAGATGGGCTTACACAATTACAAAAACCCCAGACTCTGAGATTTTCTGGATTACCTCAGACAAAACTAAAAATGAGATTTTCTGGTACAACCTCACAAACCATAAAAGATACACAAAGATTAAATGGTACTTATCTGAAAAATTCTCCTTCTGAAGAAGCCCGGTAGAACCAATCCAATGTAGATGAAGATGTTTAATGTCCAGTCTCACAAATGAAAGGTTCTAGATCTAAATGATTTTTAGATTAATTCAGCCTGGGCTAGCTTGATTTGATTTTGCTCTCAAAGAGGGTAAAATCACAATTCCCTTCTTTAATGCAATTGAGTTGAATGGAGATCACAAAATTAAATGCAAAAAGCTATTTAAGAGAATTTAAAATGAACACAATATAGCTTAAGAAGTGTAAGAACTTATCTCTCAGAGTGATGGTTTGATATCGCTTGGAATTAATGAAAAACTCTAAGATTCGTCCTCTATTTATAGGTGAAAATATTGTTCTCTCGACTAGTCTAAGGGTCGGTTTGACTGGTTGAAGGAACAACCAAATTTCAAAATTTCTAGCATGATGAGATAAGGTCGTTACTCGATTAGTCGAGTGGAACTTAAAAAACTTGTTGGACTTTAAGTCGAGCCTGTACGACTAGTCGAGCATTGTTCACTCGATTGGTCGAGAAGTCTCCATGACTAATTAAGGGTCCAATAGAAAATTCTGAAATTCACAACAAACCTTGGACTGGTCTAAAACTCTTGGACTAGTCGAGCCAGAGCTTGGACTAGTCGAATAAAAACTGGGACTAGTTAAGGAAATAACCTATAAACTTATGAAATGACCCTCATATCATATGTAGTAAATATTACCTAACCTATGGTCAATTTAGGATCATCCATACCTTATTTGTGAGTTTGAACAATTGAAACATCGTTCGCCTTGCTAATTCACACACTTAAAATACTTGAAGCTTGTCTTCAAATCTTGAACTTGAGCTTGAGTAAAGACTTGAGTTCTTAAGTCTTTAAAGTACTAAACTTGAAGATTAAACTTGAACTTAAGCCTTGAACTTGTACTTGTACTTGAGCTTAAAATCTTGAACTTCAACAACGCTTCTTCAACTTAAATACATAGAGAAGTTCGTTGAAGACTTGGACTACCTTAAAATGTATGAAGTTGATCTATTCATCTTATTAATACATGATACAGATTTTAAATGATTTGGCACAACAAAATTTGACAACATTGGGTGCTAGATTTATAATATAGCATTTACACAATGCTTCGGCTCTAAAATCAAAGGTGGAGGTTGGTGAATCTCCTACAACTAATGAAAGGTTATAATTCTTAGGGGATTCACCTAGATGGGTCTTCTAGAGAATTTAAATAAAGGATATACCAATACAGTTGGGTCTAATCTCTAGAAAATGGTGGAGTTCAGCCCATCTTGAAGGTGGAGGTTGGAATCCTCATTTAAGTGTTAATCTTAAGGAAGATTACTTGGAATTCATTGGTTTAGAGGCTTAGGATGAGGGATATAAACATGAAATCACTTAGGCTTCTATTACACCAAAAACCCATGTAAATTCCAAGAATCGAATGCCATTTTATAAGAAACCAATTTGTAATGGCTATAAAATAACTAGTTAATGGCTCTTTCAATATGATCGAAAGGTCCTTTGATGGGATCGAACCCTCTGTCGATCCCATCAAAAAATTCTAGAATTATCTTTGTTGTTTGCTGGACTCATTCTTCGATATGACTGAATAGACCTTCAATTGGATTGAGTCTCATTGATCACCTGTTGATAGGATCAAAGACCACTCAAAAATTGTTGTTTTCAGTATACGCTTTCATAGTAGCTTAGCACCTCTACTACCCTTACTTATCATGTTCTAATTTAGCCTATAAGGCTAAGGGATGATCAACAACTTTTACCTATTAAGCCAGGATCATCTAGAAGTTTAAGGGGTTATTTTGGGTCAAGGGTTAGGTTCATTAAGGCACCTTATTTATCTATTCTTTGGTCTTTGATGTTCATTTCCTCTTATGTCTTTAGTCTTAAGCTTCCAAAGGTTCAACTGACTACATGACACAGACTCACGTGATTGACAAATAAGATGCACATATTAGTCCACTAATAAGTTAGTGCCCAAAAAGTTCAGAATCACCATCGTAGCTAATGCTAATAATGATTCATGCCAACTAGACTTATCACTGGTTGGAGAATATACATTGACTACAAGAAGTTGAATATGGTAATTAGGAAAGACTGTATTCCCTTGCCCTTTATTGACCAAATTTTAGAAAGATTGGCCGGTCATTCCTATTCTTGCATCCTTCACGAGTACTCGGGTTATAATCAGATTGAGATAGTCCCAGAAGATCATGAGAAAACTACTTTTAGATGCCCCTTTAGCACATTTTCTTACCAAATGATGTCATTCAAACGATGTAATGCTCATGCAACATTGAAAAGATGCATGCTTATTATTTTCTCATATATAGTTGGCCATCTTATAAAGGTTTTCATGGATGACTTTTATGTTTTTAGTTGTTCATTTGATGAGTGCCTTGAGGACTTGAGTTTGGTTTCGACAAGGTGTGAAGAGATGAACCTTGTCTTAAATTGATAAAATAACTACTTCCTGGTTCAAAAGGAAATTATCCTTAGACATGTGATATCATCCAATGGAATTGAGGTGGACAAGGCTGAAATTGACTTGATTATAAATTTTTTGGCTCACAAAAGCATACATGACATCCTTTCTTTTCTAGGTCATGTTGGATTTTACACAAGATTTATTAAAGAGTTTAGTCAAATATCTAGCCTATCGAGTAAACTCCTTCAAAAGGATGCCTCATTTGAGTGGACTAATGCATGCCATGGAGCTTTTACAAAGTTCAAGTACATGTTGAGAAATGCACCAATAATGCAGCCACCTAATTGGAGTGTTCCTTTTGAAATTATGTGATGGTAGTGGCTATATGGTTAGGGCTATGTTAGGCGAAAGAAAGGATAAGAAGCCATACGTTATCTACTATGCAAGTAGAATGTTGAATGGTGCTTAGATTTATTACTTCACTATGGAAAAGGAACTTCTTTCTATGGTCTTTGCACTAAACAAATTCATGTCCTACTTGATTAGATAAAAAAAATCCTAATCTTTACCGATCATTTGGTTCTCAAGTTCTCGATGTTGTGATTTTTGACCACTATATGATTAGTGCAGAAGCTTGGTGGAGCTAGAGAATGAAGGCTGTCATAGATGGGGGATGATTGGGACCAATAAAAAATATGCCTATTAAAATAACAATTTCGTAACTTAAACTAATTAATAATTAAAATAAGTAAGGCAATGTAACTCTAAGGCTTCCAAGCCAAGGGTTCGATCACATAGACTACACAAGATTTATAATTAAGGCAACTAGTCTATATAATGATAGTGAACATGTGTGTTTGGGTTGCGCTAACTATCAACTTAAGAATTCATCTAATCATGCATACATAATTAAGCATTTAACACATTAGCATAATTAAACAATTGTGCAAATGAATGTACTGGATCTCACTATTGGAGGTTTTAAATCAGGTTCACCTCTAACCTTTACAACCTTATACAAGAGTAAGTTTCTTAAACTTGAACTTGACAATTTAGGCTCTACTCCCGAGCCTAGGTCTTACATAAGTTCCTGGTCATTTAGGCTCCACTCCTGAGCCAAGGTCCTATACAAGAACCCGATATGTATTCTCCTGCCAGAGACTCTCACAAGCAACTTTAGTTAGTTTTTCCTTAGGCTAACCAACAACCTTGGTCTTACACAAGAACCACAGATTTAGGCCTTAAAGGTTCATGGTCCTACATAAGAACCTAGTTGAGTTTGAGTTTATAAAATCTTAGCTTCAATCCTACATAAGGAATAAGACTAAACTTAGACTCCTACAATTAACACTTACTTGTCGGATTGAGCCTCTATTGTAGTGCCTCTTGGGTTGCTTGATCTCCGCTCTCTAGTGCTTCAATAAGCTCGCCAATGCTCCCCCGATCATGATGTCGCCACTTCACCAAGGCTTCAGTTCTACGATCAATCACCTTACATGTGATGCTCATCTAATGTGATTAAGGTGATGGGAGGTTGGTTCAATCTCCTACAACTAGTGAAAAGTTATTTTCCAATGGGATTTACCTAGATGGGTCTCCTAGATTATTTGGATAATAGTTTTTCAAGATTACTTGAGTCCAATCTCTAGGAAATGGAAGGGTTCAAACACATCTTTAATGTAGAGGTCAGAATCCTCATATGAGTAAAAATCTCATGAAAGATTGCTTAGAACACCATGGAATAGAGGCTAAGGATGAGGGATATGAATATGGAATCACCCTGCTTTCTGTTGCTCCAAAAATCCTAAGAACTGAATGCCCTTTATAAAAAATTTGAGTTCTAACAGTCAAAAAACAAGTAGAAAACGGCTCTGTCAATGTCATCAAAGGTCCTTCGATGTCATCGAAGGGTTCCTCAATGCCATCGAACAATCTAGACTAAATATGATAGTTTCTTGCTGGATAGATCCGGACTATTACTGATGTCATCGATTGACCTCTGATGTCATCTAACATCAAGTTTCAATGTTATTGAAAGGGCTTCGATGCCATCAAGAAAGTCAGAGGAAAATCTAAAAACTTGCTAGATAATTCTGATTCTTAATCGATGTCATCGAAACATTAGTTTCGATGTCATCGAAAGGACCTCGATGCCATCAAGAATTTCAGACAAAAATCTAGTCTGGTTGTTGGACTTGATGTCATCGGTGAGGCCTTCGATGTCATTGAAGGTTGCTCAATGCCGGCTCGATGACATCGAACATCACTTGGAATATGTTATTTTGGGCTAACTTTTACACAAAAGATTCGCACCTCTTCTAACCTTATTTATCATATTTTTATTGGTCTTTTAAGGTTAAGGGATGATCGATTAGATATTCCTATTAGGTCAATATTATCTAGAGGTATATTGGTTATTTTGGGTCAAGGGTTAAGGTCACCAAGACACCTGTTTTACCTGTTCTTCCTTCATTGATGCTTTGGCTTTGCTTGTGTCTTTGGTCTTCACTTTCGAAAGGCTCGACTGACTACATGACACAACAACTCACATGATTGACAAACTGGGTACAAAAATAAGTGCACTAACAGTTCCTTATCTCGAAGAAGGATGTAAATCCCCATCTACTTAGATGGATCCTCTTACTCAAATAATTTGATTTAGAAATACGCGATAAGAAATTAGTAGAGAATGTTGTAGCTGACCACTTGTCCCAACTTATTTTATCAGATTCCATTGAGACATCACCTATCAAAGACAGATTCCTCATAAAATCTCTCTCTTTCAAACCTCTGCGAAAACCAAGGTTTGATCTGACTAGCCGAATAAAGGAATAACTTGGTCAGCCGACTTGTCCTTATGCATCGACTGCATAGGTGTGGGTCGTGGTCGATATGTGGTGCAGTTCTCGACCACACTTTTGTACTTGTGATTGCCTGCCAAGATGTGTATCATCTGTCGCTGGGTTGTTGTGCCACAACCTGTTGATCACAAGGGACAAGGTCAATCTTCTGTTACAGTTGAGCCAGCTTCTGAAGATTGATCGTGGCCATGTTGATCTCCAGATTAGGTGAAAATGGATCAGTGATGATCAACATTGCCTCCTTTTCTTTTTTAAGAAATTTCATTAATCTTTGGTCGATATTGTCCTAGATGATATTCTTGAAAATCACACATTTGTTAGTGAAGTGGGAACGAGTTCCATGCCACTTACAATATTTTCTCTGAGATGATGATGCCCAATCCTGGTTTGAATGATTCAGCATTGGATTTAATGGTGACCCCATGCATTAAGGTGTTGGTTGCACATGCATTTCCTTGGGTGGAGGCAGAGCATGTGAAGCGGGCACATTTGCCCTAGAAGAGTTTCGGGTAACCATTCGACTCATATCTTCACAATTGGATAATAAATCAAACTTATATAGCACTAATATGTTTGCCAAATCAGGGGTCCAAGCGAGCGTGCCAAAAGTTGTTGGCCTCTCAGATGGAGAATTTGGTAACGTGTGATGTGTGCATGTGTGCCAGAATAGACTATGCAGCATGATTCCAACTGAGCAACTTTGACCCCAAGTTTCAAGATAGGTAGATACGTCAGAATTGAACATATATGACCAAGATTTAAGAAGAACATTCACCTATTCAACCACTCGCAAGGTGTTGTTTAACATGATAGGCAATTATCGGAGGGTAAGGTTTATCCTCTGAAAATGGGTTGCACCTTACCTTTCGTATGAAAGGACTTTCATATACAAAACTAAAAACAAAAAGGAAACACTTGTTGTCGACTATAGGGAATAACTGCAAAGCACCTTTCTAAGAGAATTGCTTGTTTTTTTGTAGATATTGTCCAACTTATGAGCATAGACTTGGATTACAACTATCGAATTACCGCTACTCTTAAAGTAGGATTAGGCTACTGGTTACGATAAGGAACATAAAAGATTGGTTATGCTAAGGAACATAAAGGATAATTGATAGATTGATTTGTTTAGTTAGGTTGGTATGAGACATTTTGCTTCATTGAACTCCTTTGTTATTTATAGACTTCCTTGAGATAACTATCTAGATGCTTCTTCCCATGTTTGATCGGTTATAGCAATTTCTTTAACACCATTCCAACCTTCCAGACTCTTCCTGGACACTTATCCTAGTAACCGCTTCAACACAGCTTTTCTCTCAACTACGTTCCGTCTTTCACTTTTCAGCCATGCTGACATGTATTATCCAACCAGTGACAACTGTTACCTCTGTAGCATATGCTCAAAATATCTTCATAGATCTTATACATGCTACATACTTCTCATGCAATAAAACGTGTCTCTTCCTGATTAGCTTTTCTAGGAACGGATAAAATTAGGGTACAACAGATATTATGTATTTACAAAGAAATTTTTCGATGGTGATGTTATTATTATTTTGCTCCATATTGATGATATGTTAATTGTTGGTGAAGATATTGTCAAAATTGACAGGTTGAAAAAGGAGTTAAGTAAGTTCTTTGCCATGAATGACTTAGGATCCACGCAACAAATTTTAGTTATGAAGATCTCTCGTAATAGGAAAGTCAGCAAGCATTGGTTATCAAAAGAAAGGTACATTGAGAAAGTACTTGAAAGGTTCCATATGGACAAGGCAAAACCTGTCAGTTCTTCACTTGCAGGTCAATTCAAGTTAAGAAGTAAGCAAAGCCTTTCAAGTGAGAAAGAAAAAGAAGAAATGAAGAAGGTTCCCAATGCACCGGCAATAGGAAGTTTGATGTATGACAAGGTATCCACGAGGCCTGACATCACACATGTAGTTGGTGTTATTAGCAAATTTCTAGCAAATCCTTGCAAAGAGTACTGGGAAGCAGTTAAATGAATTTTCATATATCTCAGGGGTTCATCCAAGATGTGTTTATTCTTTTGTTATGACAACCCCAAGTGTAGGGCTACGATGTATTAATAACTCAGTGAGATCAAGGTCGTACCCATAGGGACTTAGTATTATGCGATTCTTAGAATACCTTAGAATTAGAACTAGAATCTAAACTAACTACTAAAATCTGGTTTAAAGAAGTAATTGTGTGAGAAACTATCAGAAATAGAATACTAGAGTGCTAAGGATCCACTTGTAGTTTTCTTAATGTTAATTTACTTGATTCAATTAAATCACACAACTTAAATCGAAGTCCTATCCTATCCATACGGATAATGGAGCAGTTAAATCATAATTCATATGCTTTAGAATAGATTTGAACTTTCATTGAATTGGTTCCCTCATAAAGCATCAACGTATTGATCGCAAAGAATTCAAAGCATCTATTTGCCTAGAGTCACTGATAGATCAATGAATTTTACAAACCAAATGATTGCAAAACATGTAAGAGAATATTCAGCCTTACTAAGCATCCAAAGTGTTCGAAGTTAATAATAGATCGAGGTAAACTGAAAATATTACTTCATTCAAACCAAATATTAATGAATTGTTCAGCATGAAAACCAAATAACTTAAATCGAAGTAAAATAAACACTAAGAAGAACTACAAGCTTCACCTCTTAGCTCTACCTAAGAGATTAGCCAACCATAAACATGATTGAACTAAAACTTAGACAGAAAAACATAAAAACTAAATAGAAGCAAAGGATTGAAGAGCAGGGATGACTCCTTGAAGTTCCACAACTCCTTGCTCTACTCCTTCTATCCTAATTTGTGTTTAGAAACTCCTAAAACATCCCTTTATATAGGCTTGATTCGCATCTACTTCAAAACCGACTTGATTTTATGCAGCCATCGCAACTTTGATGGCACCTTCGATGGCATCAAGCTCCTATCGAAGAGTCTGGGTGAAATCAGGAACTTATTTAACAACGAACTTTTAAATTTGCATGTTTTCTTGATGTTATCAAATGTCTTTCGATGGGATCGAACTTGGCTTCAATGACATTAAACACTCCTTTCGATGGCATCGAAAAGTGTACAAATATGTCCAGCAACAAGTCAAATTTTTTAAAATTTTGGGATGGGATCGAATGTGGCTTCAATGGTATCGACACTTGCTTTAATGGAATCAAAAGTGTCATCGATGTCATCAAAGGGTTGATTTTTGTACTTCTAATTTTCTACACTTTGAATTCTCAATTTTCTTCCTTCCTCGCTTGCTTTCTTAGATCTTAGACTCATGAATTCTTTAATTTTAACCTCTATAGATCTTATACTTCACTTGATAATTCTTTAAGTATTAAATTCATGCTTTAAGCATCCTTTTCTTCTTAGTATTTCTACTGAAAGAAAGCGACTTCGTGATTTTATGTCTTTCTTAGATGAAAAAGAAATAGAGATACATAAAACTGAATCAGAATGGGAGAAGTAGTTAAAAGAGTCAATTATAAGGTTATACAAAGAGGATTTTGATGTTTTGCACTGATGGAAGTTGAGAGTTCGTGAATACTTAGAACTTTTAGTGATGGCACGACATATTATTAATTCCAATTTCGACCATGGCATCAGAATCAACTTTTAGCATGAGGAGTAAGGTTGTGAGCAAGTATTAATGCTCACTTGTCTTGAAAACAGTTGAAGCACTAATATGTACAGAAGATTGGTTATATCCAGTTTGGAGCTGTAGTAGTTTCGATGTTGAGCAAGATGGGGACAAGAATAAAAGTCAAGATGAGAATGCATCTTGAAAGTAAAATTTTTCTTGTCAAAAAATAGAAGAGTAATAAAAAGTCTCTCCAAGATCGCTTCATTTTATAAGAATATAGGTACTGCATATAGATCAGATCACAGAGAAGCTTTGAAGAAGCTATATGTGAGACTTTTTTTGGACTCGATGTTGTGACATGTGAAATTTTTTGGACTTAATGTTATAGACTGTTGATTGATGTCTTAAATCTGTAAATCACCAGGTCTGTCGACAGGTTTGATGCCATCAAGCCAACTTTCAATGACATCGAAGTCGGCTCGATGCCATTAAGAAATATATAAAAATTATCGAATTGACTGATGGACACTTTAGGTGCCCTGTTCGATGACATCGAAGGTTTGCTCGATGTCATCGGTAAGATCCGAGATTTTCATGTTTAGTCACTGGAATATTTTGGCCATTAGTTCGATGCCATCAACAATCTGTCAATGCTATCAAAGTCCCATCGAAGGTCCCATCAAATGAATGTACAGAGGCACGTAGAATTACGTATCTGTGAGATTTTTTTCTGATTTTGATTGTGATTCTCCTATAGGATATATATATATATATATATATATATATATATATATATATATATATATATATATGGATGTAATCGGGATCAAAGGGTATCTCAAGGCTTTATAAGTTGTTCCAATGGTTTTTTAGGGTCTGTAAGGAGAGATTTGAGGCATGTTCGAGTTGGGTATTCTCTCTATCTCTTATAATTTCTTCTTTCATAGATATGTCAATTTGTGCCGTGGTTTTTTTCCGAAAGGATTTTTTCACATTAAATTTGGAGTATTTGTGACTGTGGTTGATTGTGCGATTGAAATACTTTGTTTGATTCATCTCTATGTGTTTCCATATCCCCCAACAATCAAGCAATCATTGGGGTGCAGTTTAAATATGAAAGTAGAGTATCAATTACATATAATCTTAAGTTTGATGTCGAGAAGTACTCCGAGAAAATACTTTTGAATTACAGAAGGTCAAGATGATTGTCCTCTTAGTTCAACAAGGATTGGACGAGGTCCTTGAGAAGCAACCGGAATCTATGGAAAATGATGAATGGAATAAGTTGGATAAGAAAGCGAGAACCTCCATCAAATTGTGCCTAACAAATGAGGTCCTCTACAATGTCATGAGAGAGAAAATTGTAACAAGTTTATGGGAGATGACATCTATGTGAAGAAATCTCTTGAAAATCGCATATACTTGAAGTTGTAGTTGTTCAATCTAAAGATGGCAGAGGGAGATGTTGATGCTCACATTAGTAACTTTAATAAGATGATTTACAAATTGCTGGATGTGGAAGAAACTGTTAAAGATGAAGATCAGGCATATATCTTGTTGAATTCTCTCCCGACTTCGTATGAATCTTTCAAAGACACATTGTACACTGGTAAAACGTCTCCTAGTGTTGATATCGTTATCTCAGCTCTTGAAGGAAAGGCAATGAGAAAGAAAAAAAATAGCACAGGGGCCTCTACTAATGCATTGTTTATGAGGGGGCGGAATTCTTAATGGGACAATGGATCTCCTCAATCAAGATCCAAATCTAAGGGTAAGGGAAAGTTAAAGTGCTGGAACTACGGGTTGTCTGGGCACATGAATAAGGAATATACAAATCCTAAGGGAGGAAAAGAGAATTCAGAAGCTTCTTCCCAAGAAGTCAACACTGTTGAGTCTGATGAAGGTACGAGTGGAATTGATGTGTTGTTGGTGTATATGGTCGGACACTTATACGAAGATCATAGGGACAAGTGAATTTTGGATATTGGGGCATCATATCACACAACTCCTCGTTGGAGTTGGTTCACCAGTTATAGAGAGTTCGATGCTGGCCATGTATTTATGGGCAATGACAATGCTTGTAATGTGGTGGGTGTTGGATCAATCACATCAAGATGTTTAATGGCATTAAGCATACCTTAACTGAGGTAAGACACGTTCCTGATATGAGGAAGAGCTTGATATCTCTTGGAGCACTCGAGGCACTTGGCTGCAAGTTTATTGGCTTTGATCATGTCCTTAAAGTTTATAAAGGGGCACTCGTTGTTATGAAAGCACAGAAGAGCGGGAACCTTTACAAGTTGATCAAGAGCGCTTCATTGAGTGAAGCTGCAATGGCTGTAATGGATTTTATGACTGCACGTCTAGGCCACATGAGCAAGTGGGGCATGAAGGTACTTTCTGATTGATGTTTAATTCTAATTTTTAAAGTCTTTGATTTAAATATATATGAGCATTATATATATGGTAAATAGTCAATACTATCCTTTAAGCCTGGTAAACATTTATGTAAGGGTATTCTTGATTATATTCACTCTGATGTATGAGGGTCATCGCCCATGGTTTCTGTCGAAGGGTCGTCTTGGTTCGTCACATTCATTGACGACTACTCTAAGAAAGTGTGAGTTTATTTCATGAAAAATAAATCCCAATATTTTAAAATTTTTCAAGTAATGAAAATCGATGGTGGAAAAGAAGTAAGGGAGAAAGGTGAAAGTTCTAAGGACAAATAACAATGGAGAATTTACTTCAGGGGAATTTAATTAATACCATAAGGATGAAGTGATCATGAGGCACAACACATTGTACCACACACCAGAGCAGAACGGTGTGGCTGAGTGGATGAATCGGACTCTCTTGGAGAGGGCCCGATGTATACTTAATAACACTGGGTTGGATAAGGAATTGTGAACTGAGGCTGTTAATATGGCTTGTTACTTAGTGAATTGGTCCTCTTCTACGACCATTGATTGCAAACTTCCAGAGGAAGTCTTAAGTGATCAAAATTTAGACTACTCAGGATTGCGTGTGTTTGGTTATGAAGATTGCTCTCGTGTACCATCAGTTGAAAGAGATAAACTAGATCAAAGAGCCAAAAAGTATATCCTTGTTGGTTATGGTAGTAGTGTGAAGGGGTATAGGTTGTATGATCGAGTCACATGAAAAATCAGTCGTGACTTCAAATTCGACGAAGAGTTCTTATTCCGTAAGAATGAGCAAGAGGAACTAGAAGGGTTAGTTGTGAAAGTTCAAGTTGACACAAGTAATACTCGGGCTAAGACAAATACACTGTTAGAAGTAAAGAAACAAGTGGAGCAGCCACCTGTAAGAAGGAATCCATTACGGGATTGCAGGTTACCGGAGAAATACAGAGATAACTTAAATATCATATATGCCCTCATTACAGATGAGGGGGATCCATCTACTCTTTAGAAAGCCCTTGATGACCTTGATGCAGAAAAATGAAAAGTGGTTATGGACGATGAGATGGATTCCTTGTACAAGAACGAGACGTGGGAGCTGATGGAGCTCCCCGTTGGCTGAAAAGTAATCAGGTGCAAGTGGATCTTCAAGAATAAACATGATATGTACAATGCGAGGTTGGTAGCAAAGGGATACACTTAAAGGGAAGGTGTCAACTTCACTAAGATATTTGTAACGTCTCGAAAAAATCCGTATAAAAACCCGAGTACCACCTCAGGCAGAAATCACTCAAGACCAAATCTTTTAAAAATTATATGAAATTAACCAAGTGTTGAACTATATTACCTACGAAATTAGTACTAATCACTTTAAATACGATCTTTAAGACCCAAAATGAGTAGAACAGTTAACGCTACCTTACCCTAAAATCTAGGATCCATCTCTAAACCCAGTTGCTCTCAGGAGCACCCTGAAACTCCGTATCGAACCTGAACCGCACGTCGAAAGTTCGATGACCGCAAAACTATATGATTTTGATCACCTAGTTGGACTAGACAACCATCTCAAAAATTAAGTCCAGATGGTATCCTGGGGCTATTTACTTGAGCCTAGAGCAAAGTGTGTGAGAAGCGTAAATATCTTTAGGAAACAAATCCAAACTTAAGTAAACTGAGTCGTATCGCTTGGGAGCCAAATATAAGGATTCAGACCATTAGAATCTGACCCGATTACACCCTCAGATCAGGGGAAATTTCCCACACATGTCTGTGCACTTGTGGCCCTTATTGATACTGGTGACCGTTGAACTGAAAATGGTCTGCCACGGTCGATCTGTAAATTCAATCGGACCGAAAACTCAGCTTGACCTAGATCCAAGGTCAGGGAGTTTAAGTCCGACCGCACTCAGAAAAGGCAGCTCCGAAAGTACTTCGTTGAGCCAAAACAGACGAATTTTGGCTATAATATACGTTACCATGGCCCTAGGGCCATTGAGCTCACATCTGAGCCTATATAAGGGCTTAAAACCCTCATTCTCTCTCCCCACATGAATTTACAAACTCTAGGGAGAGAAGAAAAGAAAGAGAAGGAAAGAGAGAGAGAAGAAGTGAGGGAAGTCTGGGTTTTGTTATAGAGATTCCTCCCTGCCGTTCTACGTACCGAATTCACGCTACCGTGTTACAACTTCAGCGATTCTAGTTCCATTTTTAGGTAAGAAATTCTAACCCTAACCTGTTTTAAGAATCCAAATACGCAGATAAGTGAAATAGCTAACCTGTTTCATTGATTAGGCATCCAAAGTCTAGTTTACAAGGCGAGAGTGTTCAAACTGAATCCATTACGAGTTTACCGGTGAATGGTGCGGATTATAAATGTATAGGTTATGGTTTTCAAGGCTTTCAATGTCGGTTAATGATTTATAACTAACGTGGGTGCCATTTCACATGCTAAATGCGATGTTTCCCTCGCTTTACAAATATATATGAACTATGTTGAGTATGGTGCATTCCATGTGTTTGTTGAAATGTTTGAGTGAGTTTAGAATTTGGATTCGTGCTTGCCATGATTATCCATCGAGGATACATGATGGTTGCATGTGTGACAACTCCTTGGCGAAAGGATTTTCCTAATACATGTTATGGGCAACATACATCATGTATGTTATAGTGTGTAGTCTAAGTGTTTGTTGAAATGATTGAATGAATATGGGATTATGATTTACGCTAGCCGTGTCTATGGAATGAAAATACATGATTGTTATGTATGTGACAACTCCTTGTTGGAAGGATCTGTCCAATTATATGTTATAATCAACATATGTTATGTATGTTGATATGTGTAGTTTAAGTGTTTGTAAAAAATGTCTGTATGAGTGAGTATTTGGTGCATTGTACTTTATATGGGTGTCGAGATAAGACTCTCAACTACCTTAATTGTGGGTATAAATCTCTCCATGTAACCTGCACAATATTGTCTATTTTACTTATGGAATGTGTATGTGTGAATCCATGTTTATGTTGTATTTCATAAAATGCTTAAATGGTTGTAGGATTTGAATTATTTGTTCAATACTACTTTTACTACTTCATGTGATTACTTGTTGAAATAAAATGTGGTTGGGACTATGGTATAGTCCAGGCAATCGGTAACGGCTTATGATCGGTGGCCAATTGATTTAGCCACGACAGATACATTCAACGAATTTGAGTCGTACGTCGTTTGACGAAAGTGGTTAGGCCACATGGAATGCTTATGCATTTCATGTCGATTAAGTTGACGTACGCTCGTTCTAGTCGAGCTTATCAAGTAACCTGATTGGCCCGATATATGTTCACCATGTATGGACGTTACTTCTTGAATCTATGGTACCAAACTTACTAGTGAAAAGTCCCGTTATCACGCCCCAAATTCGAAAATCGGATTCACAGGAATCCCGATCGCCGAATCAAGTGCCGAAAGCCTCCGTAGTACCCCATTCTCGGCTCCTAACATTCATATGCCAGATTCCGATCCTGTGATCCTATATGGAGATTTTTTTTTGTGTACATTTAGCTAGTAATAAGCATAACCACAAGATTACCCAATTCACAATGGCAACATCTTCATCACATATCCACTAATATAATTATTTGAAAACAATACTGAAAGGGAAATACATAAATAGATAATCAAACTCCAGAAGACCACCGCACACTCCAAGCTCAACACTGCTGCAGCCTAACATCACCTGCACGCATCTATCGTGCATAAGCTTATAGAAAGCTTAGAGGGTGGTGTAATTGTGTGTACAAGTTAAGTACCAAGTATTCAATACAATGTCATAATCATACAATACCGAAAATACTAGTAATTCATAATTCGTATATCATCAGAATAAGCAAAAATACTGACAAGTCCATAAGTTAATAAATATCAGGATACTCAATATAGAACAGTTATGCAATAAAGAATCATAAAGACCTAAATATCAGATGCCGAGGATGCAATGCAATATACAAATCCTGCTAAGTCTATCTAGGCCATATAAGTGCAGAAACATAGCAACCCAAAATGTCATATGCCTGTGGATGTAATGTAACATGCAGTGCGAATAAAATGACCATGTTGGGAGTGTGAAGTCGGGATGATAGTACGTAGTATCGCAGGCTACAAGGTCCGCCACAATGGACTTCTATCCAAACCAGTCCCATACCTAAATTTAGATAGTCAGACCCAACGTGGTAAACTCCTGATCTCAGGTTGGTCGCGCCCAACCGAAATCCTTGTCATAACGAAAGTACACAATAATTAGTTGCGCATCATCAGCCCGAGTGGATAATGAATGAATGAATGAAGGAGCATGCAACTCCTACTCGATAAGTCCACATATCAGTACGGTTCCTCTCTAAGAAATCACCGGGGTCTATTACACTCCAAACTAGATTGTCGCCCCATCGCGCACAACAAAGTGAGTGGAAGAGACCTCACTATTCGTCTGCCAATATCGGGCTCGGCTCATCAATAGTGGACCCATTCCTCGAGCTGGTCAGACTCAGCCTAGCATTGCCCCTCCTCTTAGGCAGGTAAGGCCGCACCCCCTTCTAACCGACCAGGACACAGTGGAGAGCGCAACCATCTGGTAATCGGCACTCGGTGCTCATCTATCCACTCGGTCTAGACGTTGGAGCAACCTTTGAAACCAAGAGGGTTCTGGGACTTTCACCCAAGGATATCTATAGCACCCCATATAGAACAGATTTTTGATGTCCCATCTGGCCATCCACGATATGCCTGTGGAGGCTACAGCCCTGATATTGCTAGGGTAAACAGTAATCACAACACACAATGCAAGATGCATGAGTCCTACAATCCAGTCATGCATCAATCCTGCACATACCGTGCGCTCATGTGAGACAATCTCCGCATATCAGGGAGTCTCATAACAACCGACACTATGACATATGCAATGGTCAATCATATCTCATAACAGACATGCAGATGATGCGTATGGACATGTGTCATGATGCTATGCAGTCATATACTCATAATCGGTATCAATAACCAGCATCATCAATCGGTCTCGACAATGTGGACATCTAACCAACATTTCCCTAAAGAATGACCCTCACAGGGCCAAACACATAATGGGCTGATAGCCTCACACAAAGGCCTAATATACAACACAGTGGGCCTTGTCCAAGGACCACAGATACATCACAATGGGCTTCAACTACAGTCGCATTACATCATATAGGTCTCGACAATCGGCCTTAGCAATCAAAATCTGAATCGGAGTAGGCCTCAGTAATCGGAATTGACAATTGGTCACGATAATCGGAATTGATCGATAATCGATAATCGGTAATCAGAGTCGGTAAATCAGTCACGTCCATCGAAATCAGAAATCGGCAGTCAGAATCAACTCGACACAAGGTTGGGTCCATAGATAGATGGTCAATGATGGATCAAACAATGTCAATAGGGCCCAAGCGTTTGGGTTAACCCACTAGAGAACGATGAAAATGGGCTTATCCAAGCCTAAGGGAAAGTCACAATGTGGACATCCAACCATCATTGCCCAACAATGTGACCATTTAACCAACACTACTCTCAAGGAGTGGCCTATACAAGGGATTCATACACAACTTAATAGGCCATACGTACATCGCAGTGGACCTCAACCATGAGCCTTGAATACATCACAACGGGTCTTGCCCATGGGCCTCAGATTCAAGTAGGTGGGCCCTATCATATGGGCCTAAAAAAAATACATCATGATGAGCCTTATCATAAGGGCTTCAAACATAAACAGATGGGCCCCATTACATAGGCTAAAAGTATAAATAAGTGGGCCCCGCACATGGGCCAAATTACATCATGATGGGGCTCATGGATGGGTCACAATTATACCACATCGGGCCCCATCATATGGACTGCAAATACATCATTGCGAGCTATGCACATGGACAGTATGGATGTACAATATATACAACACGACGGGCCGCATGAATGAACGTCATAGATATACAATACACACATCACGGAGGACTGTATACACGGGCCCTATATACATTACCAAGGACCACGACCCATGAGCCTCAAATGCATCAAAAGGGCTACGACCCATGGGCCTCAGCATACATCAAGTGGGTTACGTCAATGGGCTGCACTAATGGGCCATCATATATATCAAGTGGGTCATGCTAATGTATCGCACCAACGGGCCATACCAATGGGCCGTAAATGCATCACCATGGGCCCCATACGTGGGCCTCATGTACAATGTGTGGGTCACGTATATGGGCCTAACAATACAAACAAGTGGGCCCTGCACATGGGCCTCATACACAACAAGTTGGGCCTATCAATGGGCCCTCAGGAGAGTGACAATGCGGATATTTGACCAACATTAACCTTACAATGTGGACGTCAAACTAACATTGCTCCCAAGACATGGTCTGCCATAAACATCATTACATAACTAAGGTGGAATCACATATTGCAAAGGGCCTTATCTACATCCCATTGGGGCTCAAATACATCAAATGGGCCTCATCATATGGTCCTCATATATGTCAAGGTGGGCCTCAACAACAGGCCTCATACACATCACGGTGGGCCTAAATAACGGGCCTTGAATACATCACAATGGGCTTAAACCCATGGGCTTTAAATACATAATAGGTGGGCCTTGCACATGGGCCTCAGATTCAAGTGGACTACATCCACGGGCTGCACTAAAGGACCTCATACATCAAGTGGGCCGCACCACGGGCCCCAAATATATCCGGGTGGGCCCCATGGATGGGCCATAAATACATCAAGGTAGATCCCACCATAACGTTTATTTTCTATTCAATCTATTCATACGATCACAAAGACCTAAATTCAAGAGGAAAACCAATATTATATTGATTTAAAACTCCTGTGATCCAAAAGAGATTCCAATGGTAGTCGTTCAATCTCCACGATTTTCTACAGTGTGGTCCACCTGATATATCGACGGTGTGGATCTCTCGTATTCAACCAAGGTGGATCTCACCGTCCAGCATTCTGGACGGTGCAGATACAATAGATACATTAGGGTGGGGTCCACAGATGTGACCTACCAAAAAAAAGGATGGACGGTGTGTATACAACACATACAACAGAGTGGGAGATGTTCTGCCGTTCTGGGGTAGATGGACGGACGCTAAATATAAAACACGTACATCAAGATGGGTCCTATACAATCAGGATGACCCAGATAAAATACATAAATCATGGTAGATCCCATAGACCTTCCACTGAACGGTGGTGGATCAAAGCACAAGTCAGGTGGCCCTGCAGCTACTGGACGGCTCTCCAGCAGCATGCACAAATAGATGGTCGTGGATGAGACATATATCAGTGGTGGGCCTATTGTCTGCTGACCCGCACGCTGGTCGTTGGCCTCGACGCTAAAATGATTTGGGAAAACTGGATGGGCAGTGTGGAAGCATTCCACAATGGTGTGGGGCCCACGCACATGGACCGGATGGCATGAATAAAACACTTACATAATAGTGGGTCCCACGTCCAGACAATGGACAGCGAGGACTAACAGATATGTCAGGGTAGGTCCCACCGTCCTAGAATGGACGGTGGATGAAATACATAAATCATGGTGAATCCACGTGGAAGTGGCCCACATAAATATATATTATATTATTAATATATATATATATATATATACACACACACACACACACACTACACTTATAATATTTATAATATATTATATATATAATATAATATACACCATCCAGTCCAGCATCCAGATCTTCTAGACGTGCTGGACTGACGGTGGATGCAAGGCACATACATTCAAGGTGGGTCCCACGTACGTGCTAGCCAAACGTGCCATTAAAGTGGGTCCCACGTGATGGACGACCTTGATATACATGCAGCTGGTGGGGCCACCTAACTTGCTAACGTCCAACATCAGCTATACAGCTGGTGCGGTACTCGAGCCAATCTGCCCCGTGCAAGTGGGTCCCACATGGGGCCCACATAACGTTTATCCGCCATCCAAGCCGTTGATAAGGTCACTCGGACCTGGATGTAAAGGAAAAATAAATTTCAGGATGATCCAAAATTTCTCTGATAATCCAAAAGGGGTTTCAATGGTAGACCTTAGACCCCACTGTTTCCTGTGATGTGGGCCACCCGAGTCTTAGATCAGGCTGAGTCTTAAATTGGGTCCACTTCAGGGAGTGTCCCACCCGATGAACAGTGTGGATATCGAATATACATCACAGTGGGGCCCACAGCAGGGGGCCGTGGGTCCCTGCCTTCCGCCTGCTCGTCAAATGCAGCAAGACACTGCACAACATCCTCTTAACGCTGCAGCAGCAGCGCCTGCTGCTACATGATTTTATTTTTATTTTTTAAAAAAATTATTTTTTATGGTTTTTCATACAAGGGGCCCACATCGGAAGAATCTAATCCAGCCACTGGATTCCAAGCCTCAAGACGGACCAAATGAGACCAACATGTAACGTGTTTTTTAGGCGAATAGAAGAAACAAGGTGAGTTTTAATGGTAATTCCACTATCTCCTATGGTATGGCCCGCCTGAGAATCGGATTGGTCTCAAATTTTGTTTCAACATCTAAAATGATTTGGAGAATAGAATGGACGGTGTGGATTAAATCCACACAACAAGGTAGGGCTTGCATACGTAGCCCACTCCAAAGCTTGTTAAACCAAGCTATTATTTGTTTGCAATTCACGTCCAGCGTCCCTGGACGCTGGACGGCTTGAGCACAACACATATAGGTAAGGTAGGCCCCACCTCTAGACGTGCTGTCTAGATGGGCCACCAAAAGGCTCTGTGGTGTGGATAATATACACATCAAGGTGGGGTCCATCCGAGTAGGTCACACAATCATATCATCACACACAAAATATATGAAAAAGAGAGGGAGAGAGAGAGGCACCCACCTTAGGATCTTATCTTCCTCTTCCGCCTAAAGCCCCTAGAGCTCCAAGGGAACAAGATTCAATGGTTGGGATTGATTTTGGATGGTTAAATTTAGGGGTGGAGAACTTACAAATGGTTGGAAATGGAGAGCTCTCATGGACGTTGGGAGCTCTCTCTCTCTTGCTAGGAAATAAGAAAGAAAGAGGGAGGGAAAGAGAGAGGTGGTAGTTCCTAGGCAATTAATGAGTTTGACTAATGGGAAAAGGGGAATGGGTGGTTGCTTGAAAGGAGTTATGGCTAGGGTAGGGTAAGGTAGGGTAGGGTGATGTCACCCCTAGGGTGACATCATAGTAATTATGGCTTTCTAGGGAAATACATCAACAGGGATAGGTGGGTCCTGCGATCAAGCGATCAATGGTCAGGATAATGCACGGGCCGGATCTCATAATCTGAGCGTCGCATTGACGCACGAGACGTGGCGTCGGAATCACGTCGACGACGCGGTCGAAATGACACAGATCTCAGGTTGAGTCGGCTCGAGTTTACAGGGTGTGATTCAAAAGTATGTGCAAATATTATTTACACGTCGTGGGTCACCAGAATTTGACTTGAAGGACCGTGGGATCTTATGGAATAGTACATGTTAGGATACGGGTCTTACACCCATAAACCTTGGTACCTCGATCCGCTAATACTCATGAGCTAGACATGGTAGTATGGGACACCGTGGTCGAGCTGTCGGCCTACGTCGGGGTGACGAGCCACCCGTAGTGACCAGTGAGCAACCCTGTCTCGTGAGTCGAATACGGTGGTATGGGACACTGTATTCAAGCTGTCATCCTACACTGATTAGGTGACGAGCCCTTTGTAGTGACTGCGAGCGTACTCTGAGTCTGCATGAGGTGACGAGCCTTTCCGTAGCAACTAGAGTATAACTAGGCCTACACTAATCAGGTGACGAGCCCTTTGTAGTGACTTAGAACCGCAACATCATATGAGATGCACTAGGACTGACGATCCTAGAATGGATCCTCATGGGGACATGATATAAGGGAGGTACCGTAGCTTCTCAATCCTGTTATATGAATAAATCAAATGTAAGAACACGGTAATCATGTGCATGCACCGCATTGCATGTGCAATAGGTGTTGTTGAGCACCGGAGGTAGTGTGGCATGCCGCAATCGTAAGATGGTGTCGCAAGAGGGAGTGTTGGCAAGGGCATGCATCATATCATCTCATCCTTGCATTAACAAGAGTACTTAGGATTGACTGTTGTATTGTTTTATCATTACTGCTTGATTGAATTGATAACATGTTAACCTTCGCTTTATAGCTCCACTGAGTTGATCACTTACTCCCACATTCTGGGATGGTGGTTAAACACTAACCAAACTCTGTCTTAGTTGCAGATAGTGATGCGACACAGGAGACGGAGCCTGATCTTTACGATGACGAGGAGACATTCTCATATATGCAGTTCTTGGGTGGATTCTTTTAAGCTGTCCTGATTGACGAGGGCTATGGGGTTTACCACATGTAGTCTTTACGATGACGAGGAGACATTCTCATATATGCAGTTCTTGGGTGGATTCTTTTAAGCTGTCCTGATTGACGAGGGCTATGGGGTTTACCACATGTAGTTGGACCATGGTTTTGACATTTTATATTTTAATTTGTACATATATATATATATATATATATATATATATATATTTGACTC
This sequence comes from Magnolia kwangsiensis, assembly GCA_037074715.1. Classification (NCBI taxonomy): domain Eukaryota; kingdom Viridiplantae; phylum Streptophyta; class Magnoliopsida; order Magnoliales; family Magnoliaceae; genus Magnolia; species Magnolia kwangsiensis. The sequence continues at coordinate 64,977,631 of CM073588.1, forward strand.
AGCACTATACTCATACTCTGACGACTATCAGTGGTCTACACATCTTGTATGGATACACACATGTCACAGTCTTCTGCTTACGTTACACACTGTTTCTGGGGTATGATTTACTGCTTTGGTTTAATCCCATGCATGTTTATAGTACTAACACGGGCAAAAACTCAATCATACTCATGCACGTTGCATAAGTGATGTTTTAGAACTCGAGAGTTGGATTCCTGTTCGACCCCTGACTTTCAGGGCGTTACAAGTTGGTATCAGAGCATGATTTGGATTAAACTGGACCTAGGTTATGGTCACACGACGTACGTTGACGTATTTCGACTTAGGAGGGGGGCGAGAAAACATAGAAATGATCATAGGATTCCCAGTTTCGCCGCCAGGTGAAACTCACCGTCGAAATCGGTGCCCGTACGCATCTATGATCAGAGGCAGGGACCCCAAATCTTTTCTAGACCATCAATCGACGGGTATAGACCAAAATTCTACCCATTTCACATCCAAACAATCCGAAAAGCGTGAAAATACACAAAATGGGACCCGAAATGACTCAAACGAAATTGGGGGCCCAAACGACGCAAATCGGGGGAAAACAAAGTGGACCCTGCACCCCTACGGAACCCCAGGGAGTATCTTGTGCTGTGTGCAGAACAAGGGTGCACCCCCACCATCGCCTGATTCAGACGACTTGTCATGCTCGTAGTCATCTTTTAGTTTGCTCGGTTGTTGTTTTCTTATTTCTATGTATAGCCTTGATAGGCTTAGTAATGTGGTAGAATGATTTGTAGTTTTTAGCATATGAAATCCTGCTTAGAATAGATCACATACGTTTCCCATCATGATTCATGTAAAACTATCTCATGTATTGTGACAAATTTTGTTAAATGAAATGCATGTGACCCCTTTCATTATGGACTGTGTAGAATGCTTGAAGAATTGAGTGTTATATGTAAAATCTCACGAGTTGCACCCTATGTTGTAAATAGGGAATGCCACCTAAGAGCACGCGGAGCTCGACATGCCTTTCACTGGGAAAATATTTGACGGGGCACCTCCCCTAAGAGATAGCTATACGGACCCCAGCTTAAGCCTGATTCACGAGACCATGTCGAATTCTCAGCCGGCCACTGGCCCCACCACTGGGTCGATACCTGTGGCACCACTTGTTACACCATCAGTTCCTGAGCAGAACCGTGCGTCTACCTCGACGCCTCACATACCACAATCCACTCCGCCTCCTGATAGGCTGGAGCAAATGATGTTATTGATGCAACAGCAGTAGATACAACAGTAGCAGCAGTAGTTTCTGGCTACTATTGTAGGGGTCTTTGCCTAGAGTATGGGTGTGGCTCTACCTGCACCACCTGTGCACCCTGCTAGGAATATGAGTGCCAGCGGCACCTTCAAGCGATTCTAACGCTTGCCGCTTCCTACTTTTACGGGTACTCACCGACCCGAGGAAGCCGAATATTGGCTTGACCGTGTCTCTAAGATGCTTAAGACCACTGCACTGCACTGAGGCAGAACAGGTGGAGTTGGTCACCTTTATGTTCGAGAAGGAGGCCAGCTTATGGTGGGATAGTGTCCTTCAGACTATTATCGATGGATACGTATGGACGTGGGAGGCATTTGAGACGCACTTCCGTGAGAAGTACTTCCCTCTCACTTATCGCCATGAGAAGGAAGGGGAGTTCTTGTGCCTTAGGCAGGGAGGCATGTCGGTGGCCGAGTACGAGAACAGGTTCACAGAGCTGGCTCAGTATGCGCCACTGATACTTGGTGATGAGCCGATGCGGATGCGGCGCTTATCTGAGGGACTACGACCCGAGATTCGCTCGAAGATGTGTTGTGCTAGCATACCCACATATGCTGAGCTGGTACACATGTCTCTAAGGGCAGAACAGGACGGAGTTAGACCGTCCGGTGCACGTAGGCCGATGGTTCCTAGGCCGTGATCAGATATGCCGAATAGGCCGTTCCTCGGTAAGAGGCCGCATATAGACTCACCTCCCAGGAGTACAGCACACCCATGAGGCGACCAGACTTGCAATGTACCTACTACGGGAGGACAGGCCACACAGAGGCTAGTTGCTTCACGCGATGAGGGACAGTGGATTTACGACGCCACAGAGAATCAGTCGTCCGATGCCTCAGGCCATTTCAACTCCTCCCCTACGGACTGCACCTGCACATCCATCGTTTCGACCGCCGACACCCCATTTCAGGCTGCCTCAACGGCCTATGGCAACGCATCCGAACAGTATGTAGCAGGCTAGGGTACATTCACTCACAGCTGAGACATCTGAGGTAGCTGATGCAGCACCGTTGGCTTTTGAGATCACAGCACAACTTTAAGGTACATCTATTTTCTTGTTGGTGGACACTGGGTCCACTACATCCATAATTTCATGTGCTGCGGTCAAGAGGGTAACATTGTGTACAGCTCCTACAAGGGGAGTGAGGCTCCTTACCGCGACGAGCACCTTTTCTGACATTACCAAGATCTGCGAGGGTTACGCTATAAAGTTAGGTGGCAGGACAGTGCTGGTTGACCTGATTGTTGCACCCCTATTTCATTATGACATTGTCCTCAGCATGGATTGGCTCACTAAGATGAGAGCAGAGATAAATTGCGAGGCTAGGGTGGTGACAGCATATGGACATGAGCGCACAGCGTCTACTTTCCCTGTTCAGGTCAGTCACCCTTCCCGTTTGAGCTGCTATACTTCTTTGTTGGAGACTGCAGATACATCGACACTGAAGAGCATGCCGGTAGTTCAGGATTTTGCAGATGTGTTTGAAAAGATCTCGGGACTACCTCCTCAGCGCGAGATCTACTTCACTATCGACCTTGTGCTTGGTGCGACACCTATTTCGTTACCGACATATCGTATGCCTCTATGTGAAATGGAGGAACTGAGGAGGCAGATTGATGAGTTGGTAGAAGCAGGCTTCATATGAACGAGTGTGTCCCCTTGAGGAACGCCCGTGTTGTTTGTGAAGAAGAAGGATGATTCTCTGCGCTTATGTATTGATTATCGCAGGTTGAACCAGGCGACGGTGAAGAACAAGTACCCTTTGCCCAGGATAGATGATCTTTTGGATCAATTAAAAGGGACATAATATTTCTTGAAGATCAATCTGCAATCAGGGTATCATCAATTGTGCGTCCGGGATGAGGACGTGCAGAAGACGACTTTCAAGACCAATTATGGACACTACGAGTTTCTCGTGATGTTGTTCGGCCTTACGAACGCACTAGCCGTGTTCATGGATCTGATGAACAGGGTATTTCAGCCAATTCTATTCCGATTCGTCATCATGTTTATAAATGACATCTTGATATATTTCAAGAGTCGGGAAGAGTACAAGGAACACCTGCGAACAATCTTAGATACTCTGAAGAAGAACTAGTTGTTCGCGCAGTACAAGAAGTACGACTTCTGGAAAGAAGAAGTCAAGTTCCTGGGACATGTGGTGTCCAAGAAAGGAATAACAGTTGACCTTGCTAAGGTAGCCGCGGTTCAGGACTGGGAGCAACCTAGTTCGGTTATTGAGCTGAGGAGTTTTCTGGGACTTGCAGGCTACTATCGACGATTCATTCGAGACTTCTCCAAGATTATCAGGCTGCTATCTCAGTTGACACAGAAGGATCTGAAGTTTGCCTGAAATGAAAAGGCGAAGGTAGCTTTTTAGGAGCTGAAGGACATGCTAACGTCTACCCCTGTGCTAGTATTATCAGAGCAAGGGGTCAAGTATACTATATATACCGACGCGTCTCATGTTGGTCTGGGTTGTGTCCTGATGTAGAAGGACAGGTGATTGCTTACGCCTCAATACATTGATGAAACAAAAGGAGAATTACCCTAAACACGGCCTAGAGTTGGCAGCCGTCATCTTCGCACTGAAGCTCTGGAGACATTACCTCTACGGAGAGGAGTTCGAGCTCTTTTGCGACCACAAGAGCCTCAGATACATATTCACTCATTGGGACTTGAATATAAGGCAGCGGAGATGGATGGAAACCTTAAAGGACTTCAAGTTCGAGGTTTCCTATCATCCGGGCAAGGCGAACCTTGTGGCAGACGCGTTGAGCCACAAGAAGACCATAGAGTTTGCGGCTCCACTGATGATAGAAGAATGGGACATGGTTGAGTTTGTGCGGGACTTTGAGCAAAAACTCACAGTGGAGGAGCCGTATGAGGGCATCGCACACATTCGAGTACAACCCCTCATTGACGACAGGATTATCGTGGCTCAGACAGACAATGAGCTATTGGTGAAGATGAGAGAGTGGGTTAGTGCAGATGAGGACGCCAAGTGGAGAGTTGGTACGGATGGGGGTTTGCGTTACCGTGGCCACCTATGCATCCCAAGTCTTCATGACTTAAGACAGGAAGTTCTTGAGGCTGCTCACAATTTAAGGATGGCAATGCATCATGACAGTACGAAGATGTATCGCGAGATGTAAAGGTCGTACTGGTGGGACAACATGAAGGCCCACATAGCAGAGTATATATCACGCTATCTCATGTGCCAGCAAGTCAAGGCCGAGCATACCTCCTAGACTACTTTAGTCCATGCCCATAGCGGAATGGAAGTGAGACTTTATCTCTATGGATTTCATCTCTGGACTGCAGAAGACGAGGAAGGGACATGACTCCATTTGGGTGATCGTGGACCAGTTGATGAAATCGGCTCATTTTCTTCCTATCAGAGTTTCGAACTCTGCAGACGAGTTGGCCAGGTTGTACATCAAGGAGATTGTACGTCTACATGAAGTTTCCTTGCAGATCATGTCAGATCGAGACACACGATTCACATCTATCTTCTGGACTCGTATCCAGGAGACAATGGGTATGAAGTTGAAGTTCAGTACCGCGTTCCACCCACAGACTGATGGGCAGACGAAACGGGTAAACTAAGTGTTGGAGGACATATTGTAAGCTTGTGTACTTGATTTCAAGGATAGTTGGGACGACTGTCTTCCTTATGCCGAGTTCGCGTACAACAACAGCTTCTAGGCGAGTATTGGCATGACTCCATATGAGGCCTTGTATGGGCATCCCTGTCGAGCACTGCATTACTGGGCAGAGGTTGGTGAGAAGAGCTTGATTGGCCCAGAGTTAGTTCAAGCGACCTCAGAGAAAATCGATATTATAGGCGTCAACTTCAAGCAGCACAGAGTAGACAGAAGAGTTACGCCGATACGAGACGGCGACCACTAGAGTTTGAGGTTGGAGACCATATGTTCCTCAGAGTTTCCCCTATGAAGGGAGTCCTCCGGTTTGGAAAGAAGGGGAAGCTTACGCCGCGGTTCATTGGCCCATTTCAGATACTTGATCGAGTGGGTGTGGTGGCATACCACCTTGCTTTGCCCACACCACTTGCGGGCGTGCACAACGTATTTCATGTATCTATGCTGAAGAAATACGTTCCTGATCCTTCTCATATCATCAAATGGGAATAGGTGCAGTTGAGTGAGGATGTTACTTATGTACTACAGCCGACGCATATCCTAGACAGGAAGGAGCGGGTGTTGCATAGTAAGGTTATCCCGTTGGTGAAGGTGTTATGGACGCATCACATAGAGGAAGAGGCTACTTGGGAGACAATTTAAGGTCCGTAAGAACTACCCTCAGATTCTTGAGGAATACGAAAAGGTACTAATTTCTAGAACGAAATTTTTCTTTAAGGGAGTAGATTGTAACGTCTCGAAAAAATCTGTATAAAGACCCGAGTACCACCTCAGGCAGAAATCACTCAAGACCAAATCCTTTAGAAATTAGATAAAATTAACCAAGTGTTGAACTATATTACCTATGAAATTAGCATTAATTACTTTAAATACGATCTGTAAGACTCAAAACGAGTAGAACAGTTAACGCTACCTTACCGTAAAATCTAGGATCCATCTCTAAACCCAATTGCTCTCGGGAGCACCCTGAAACTCCGTATCGGACCTGGACCGCACGTCGAAAGTCCGATGACCGTGAAACTATACAATTATGACCGCCTAGCTGGACTTGACAACCATCTTGAAAATCAAGTCCAGATGGTATCCTGAGACTATTTACTTGAGCCTGGAGCAAAGTGTGTAAGAAACGTAAATATCTTTAGGAAATAAATTCAAACTTAAGTAAACTGAGTTCTGTCACTTACGGTCCAAATATAAGGATTCAGACCATCGTAATCTGACCCAATTACACCCTCGGATCAGGAAAAATTTCCCACACATGTCCGTGCACTTATGGCCCTGATCGAGTACCAGTGACCGTTGAACTGAAACTGGTCCGCTATGGTTGATCTGTAAATTCGATCGGACCGAAAACTCAGCATGACCTAGATCCAAGGTCAGGGAGCTTAAGTCTGACCGCACTCAGAAAAGGGGGCTCCGAAAGTGCTCCGTTGAGCCGAAACAGACAGATTTTAGCTATAATATACGTATATCATGGCCTTGAGGCCATTGGGCTCACATCTGAGCCTATATAAGGGCTTAAAACCCTCATTCTCTCTCCCACACGAATTTGCAAACCCTAGGGAGAGAAAAGAAAAGAAAGAGAAGGAAAGAGAGAGAAGAAGTGAGGGAAGTCTGGATTTTATTACAGGGATTCCACCCTACCGTTCTACGTACCGAATCCACGCTACGGTGTCGCTACTTCAGCGATTCTAGTTCCGTTTTTGGGTAAGAAATTCTAACCCTAACCTGTTTTAAGAATCCAAATACGCAGATCAGTGAAATAGCTAACCTTTTTCATTGATTAGGTATCCAAAGTCTAGTTTACAAGGCGAAAGTGTTCAAACTGAATCCATTACGAGTTTACCGGCGAAAGGTGCGGATTATATACACATAGGTTATGGTTTTCAAGGCTTTCAATGTCGGATAATGATTTATAACTGACTTGGGTGCCATTTCACATGCTAAATACGATGTTTCCCTCGCTTTACAGATATATATGAACTATGTTGAGTATAATGCATTCCATGTGTTTGTTGAAATGTTTGAGTAAGTTTAGAATTTGGATTCGTGCTTGCCATGATTATCCATCATGGATACATGATAGTTGCACGTGTGACAACTCCTTGGCGAAAGGATTTGCCCTAATATATGTTATGGCCAACATACGTCATGAATGTTATAGTGTGTAGTCTAAGTGTTTGTTGAAATGACTGAATGAATATGGGATTATGATTTGTGTCTGTCGTATCTATGGAATGCAAATACATGATTGTTGTGTGTGTGACAACTCCTTGTTTGAAGGATCTGTCCAATTATATGTTATAATCAACATATGTTATGTGTGTTGATATGTGTAGTCTAAGTGTTTGTAAAAATGTCTGTATGAGTGAGTATTTGGTGCATTGTACTTTATATAGGTGTCGAGATAAGACTATCAACTACCTTAACTATGGGTATAAATCTCTCCATGCAACCTGCACTATATTGTCTGTTTTACTTATGGAATGCGTATGTGTGAATTCATGTTTATGTTGTATTTCATAAAATGCTTAAATGGTTGTAGGATCTGAATTATTTATTCAATACTGCTTTTACTACTTCATGTGATTACTTGTTGAAATCAAATGTGGTTGGGACTATGGTATAGTCCAGGCAATCGGTTACGGCCTATGATCGGTGGCTGAATTGATTTAGTCACGACAGAAACGTTCGACGAATTCGAGTCGTATGTTGTTTGACGACAGTGGTTAGGCCATTGTAACACCCTGAAAATCGGGGGTCGTGTATAAACTCAACTCCCGAGTTCCAGACCGTCACTTATGCAACAAAAATGATTATGATTCAATGTTGTCTGATTTAAAGCATTCACATGAGTAATAGTATACTGAAAACTGTAATTCATACTTCAGATCCAGTGATAAAAGCAAGCGGAAGACTAGACAATATATATATATCACTGTATGGAAAACAAAGTAAATCTCATCTGTTTCTAAAGTATGAATACATCTCTGAGTCTCATATACATATACATGAACAAAAATGTAATGTTCAAAATAGTCCCACTGAAGTCCCCTCGATCCAGGTCGCCTACGGAAAGCCATCGTGATACTGCATGTACGAGAACTCGTCCTGATCCTCGTCGATGTCTGGCTCCACCTCCTGGATCTCAGCCTCACCTGCATCTATAACAGGGTCTGGTGGGTGTTTCAAACACCATCCCGTAACGTGGGAGTGAGTGATCAACTCAGTGGAATCATAAAGCAAAGATTAGCATGTTCACAATTCAATCATGCGATAATAGTAAAGCAGTAAATCAGACAATCCTAATACTGTTGTTAATGCAAGATGACATGACGTGATGTATGCTCTCACCGACGATCTCCCTCATACGGCAACATCTTACGACCGTGGCATGCCACACTCCCTAGAGTGCTCCACATCTTCCAGGCACGTGCAATGCTATGGTGATATGATTTTCAAGTTGTTATTAGTCCATTCAAACAGCAGGATTGGAAAACTAAGGTACTTCCCTTGTATCAATCCCAACACAGATCCTGTCTAGGGTCGTCACTCCTAGTAATCTCATACGAGGTATATTTATGTAGGTCGCTGCAAGGGCTGCCAGGGCTGTTGCTCGCACTCGTTGCACCGCTCCCCCATCACCTTATCAATACAGGCCTACCGTACTCTACTGCAACGGAGGGGTCGTCGCCTCCCGTGGACTCAGAATACGCTCGCGGTCAGTACAAAGGACTCGTCGCCTGATCAGTGTAGGCCGACAGCTAGAATATAGTGTCCCATACCACCATAATCTGCTCACGAGTCTAAGTGCTCACTGGTCACTACGGGGAGGTTTATGGCCCCAGCGTAGGCCGACAGCTCGACCACGGTGTCCCATACCACCATGCCCAGCTCATGAGTCTTCGTGGATCAAGGTACCATGGTTAACAGGGTTTATAATGGTAAGTTCAGTACCCTAGGTTCAAGCAGTTATGACTCATACAAGGTAAACATACATCGGCCAGTCGGGTTGCTTAACGGGCTCGACTAGCGCGATCGCATCTCAAGTCGAACGACATGAAGTGCGTAAAACACTTCACGTGGCCTAACCACTGCCGCCAACTCCAAACACGAATCACGTTCATCGACGCGTCGTTCATGGCTATGACCAGTCAGCCACGAATTCGCTCGGTTACCGACTGCCTGGACTAAGTCTAGTCCCAAACACTTATGGAATCACATCAGCAATTTAGGTAAGAGTATTGGAATTGAAATACAATCATGTGAGCATGTTAACACATGTTATAACATTCAACTTAAGCAAACCTTCAAACACATACATTCCATGCATGTAATGAAATCATGCATATGGTCAACATGTAGGAAATCATTTAGGTCAGCATATTAACTGAGAAATCAATCTCAAACTACCACATAACATCATTTAATTCAATACATACTAATACAAGCATTTATACAAACACATACACTACACACTTAAGTCTACATATAGTATGTCGACCCAAAGTGCGCAATTAGGCGAATCTCTTCGCCAAACTAATTAGGCACGCATTCCTAACTCTCTAAGGCGACAACAAACCATGTCAATCACATCAGCAAAATATGAGCATAAACCATACTTCCTACAAATGACTAAAATGCCCTAAATCTCATATTCTTCGTTAATTTACGAAACAGGAAACGGAGAGCATGTTGTACATGTCAAACGGCGATGCCGTCGATAATCTACTATTAAACGACATTGAAAGCATTGTAAACCGTCAATCAAAGCGTCTAAAATCCTCACCTAGTCTCTTACGGATGCGTGATTTCGAACGGAGCGTATACGCTTCGTCTACGGCAGTAGGAGGACCTGATTTATGAAGTACGTTAGCTAACACGCTATGAATCTAGGTAAACCCTAAATCAGCAAGTTCTAGGATTATTTTATACCTGAAAAAGTGGAGAAATCACCAGCCAGGTGATTGGGAAGAGTTGCTGAAGCACTAGCAGTCGGTGGCTCGGAGACGGAAAAATTTCCTTTCACTGTCTCTCTCAAACTCTCTCTCCTTTTCTCTCTCCCAAAGCTAGGGTTTGCAATTTTCGGATGGGAGAGAGGAATGAGGGTTTCAACCCCTTTTATAAGCTTAAAAATGCCGGAAACAGGCTCCGGAACGAAGTTTACTTGGTGCCTATCCATTTCGGGGCTGTTTCGGTCCAAAAGTTGCTTTCTGGTGGTCCCCTGGTCGATTGCGATCGGACTTAAGCTCATGCGTACCAGATCTAGCACGTATTAAGTTTTCAGTCCGGTAGGGTTCGCAGATCAAATGTGGCGGACCAGTTTCAGTTCAGCGGTCACCGCACGTAGATCAGGGCTGGAAGTCTCATGATAATAAATAGAAATTTTTCCTGATCCGAGGGTGTAATCTGGATGAATTCTGACAGTCAGAACGTTTAATACTGACGTGTCAAGTCGTGTGCCAGATTTGAATTTGAAATTCCAATTCTGTCCCTATTCGCGGTCTCTTCAGTCCGGGCTCAATGAAATAGTCCGTGATTATCGGTTTGACTTGATTTTCGAAATGATTGTCAAGTCCAGCTGGGCGGTTCTAACGGTCTAAGATAAGAAGTATCGAACTTTCGACGCGCGGTCTAAATCCAATACAAGAATTCCAAGTGATCCAGAGAACAAACCCGCTTAGAGTTTGATCCGAGGTTATAGAGTATTGTAGAGTTGTTTATTCTACTCGATTTGGGTCTTGTAGAACGGATTTAAAGTGATCAGGGACTATTTCCCAGCTACTCTAGCGTTGCGCTGGCTAACTTACGCTTAATTTCCATGGAAATTAATTCTACGCGATTTCGGGTCGAGTTGGTACTCGAGCCCAAGTATGGATTTTTCACAGGCGTTACAATCTACCCCCCTTAACAAATAATTTCGTCCTCGAAATTTATACCTTTTCGTACTCCTCGAGAAGCTGTGGGTAGTTCTTTCTGATCTCGGCTTCTGTCTCCCAAGTAGCCTCCTCCTCAGAGTGATGCGTCCACAATACCTTCACAAGGGGAATCACCTTTCTACGCAGTACCTGCTCCTTCCTGTCTAGGATGCGTGTCGGTCGCAGGATATAAGTAACATCCTCTCCTAACTGCACCTGCTCCCATCTGATGATATGGGAAGGATCAGCAACGTACTTCTTCAGCATAGAAACATGAAATACGTTGTGAACGCTCGCGAGAGGCGTGGGTAAAGCCAATCGGTAAGCCACTGCTCCCACACGATCGAGGATCTGGAATGGACCAATGAATCGCAGTGCCAGCTTCCCCTTCTTCTCGAACCGAAGGACTCCCTTCATAGGGGAAACTCGCAAAAACACATAATCCCCAACTGTGAACTCTAGTGGCCTCCGTCTCGTATCGGCGTAGCTCTTCTGTCTGCTCTGCGCTGTAAGAAGCCGACGTCGAATAGTATCAATCTTCTCTGACGTCGCCTGCACTAACTCCGGGCCAATCAAGCTACGCTCACCGACCTCTAACCAACAATGCGGTGCGCGACAAGGTCACCCATACAGTGCCTCATAAGGTGCTATACCGATACTCGCCTGAAAGATGTTGTTGTAAGCAAACTCCGCATAAGCAAGACAATCATTCCAACTGTCCTTGAAGTCCAATGCGCAAGCTCGCAACATGTCCTCCAAGATCTGGTTCACTCGCTCTGTCTGTCCGTCTGTCTGTGGGTGGAAGGCAGTACTGAACTTCAACTTCACACCCATAGCCTCCTGAATGCGAGTCCAGAAAATAGAAGTGAACCGCGTGTCTCTGTCCGACACGATCTCCAATGGAACTCCATGCAGACGCATAATCTCTCTGATCTACAATCTAGCCAGCTCGTCTGCAGAGTTCGTAACTCTGATCGGTAGGAAGTGCGCCGACTTCGTCAATCGGTCGACGATCACTCAAATGGAATCATGTCCCTTCCTCGTCTTCGGCAACCCAGAAATGAAGTCCATAAAAATGAAATCCCACTTCCACTCCGCGATCGGCATGGGCTGCAAAAGTCCAGGTAGTCGGCGATGCTCTGCCTTCACCTGCTGACAAGTGAGACAACGGGACACGAACTCAGCTATGTGGGTCTTCATACCTTCCCACCAATACGTCCTCTTCACATCACGATACATCTTTGTGCTGCCTGGATGCATCGCGAGTCTAGTAGAATGCGCAGCCTCGAGAATCTCTCGTCTCAAGTCAGGGACATCTGGGACGTATAGGCGGCCACGGTAACGTAAGCCCCCATCCATACCAACTCGCCAGTCGGCGTCAGCATCATCACTGGCCTGCTCTCGAAGCTCAGTAAGATGCGCATCGTCCCTCTGCGCCTCGATGACTCGGTCATCGATCTGAGATCGCACCTGCACATGTGCGATGAACTCAAACGGCTCCTCTACAGTGAGTTTCTGCTCAAAGTCTCACAAAAACTCAACCATATCCCACTCGGCAACCATCAGCGGAGCTGCAAACTCTATCGCCTTCTTGCGGCTTAACGCATCAGCCACAAGGTTCGCCTTCCCAGGATGGTAAGAGACTTCAAACTTGAAGTCCTTCAACATCTCCATCCATCGCCGCTGCCTCATATTCAAGTCTCGCTGCGTGAATATGTACTTGAGGCTCTTGTGGTCACAAAAGAGCTCGAACTCCTCTCCGTAGAGGTAATGTCTCCAGAGTCTCAGTGCGAATATAACGGCTGCCAACTCTAGGTCGTGTGTAGGGTAATTCTCCTCGTGCTTCCTTAATTATCTCGAGGCATACAAAATTACCCTGTCCCTCTGCATAAGGACACAACCCAAACCAACACTAGACGCGTCAGTGTATATAGTGTATCTAACCCCTTGCTCTGGCAATACTAGCACAGGGGCGGACGTAAGTCTGTCCTTCAGCTCCTGAAAAGCTGACTCCGCCTTGTCATTCCAGGCGAACTTCACGTCCTTCCATGTCAACTGAGATAAGGGTCTCACGATCTTCGAGAAGTCCCGTATGAAGCGCCGATAGTAGCCAGCGAGACCCAAGAAACTCCTCACCTCAGTGACAGAACCAGGCTGCTCCCAGTCCTGCACCGCAGCTATCTTAGACAGGTCAACTGCCATGCCATCCTTGGACACCACGTGTCCCAGAAACTTCACCTCTTGCTTCCAGAAGTCGCACTTCTTGTACTGTGCGAACAACTGATGTTGTCTGAGCGTATCCAGGACCAAACGTAAGTGCTCCTCATGCTCCTCTCGACTCCTAGAGTACACCAAAATGTCGTCAATGAATACAACGATGAATCGATAGAGGAAAGGCCGAAATACCCGGTTCATCAGATCCATGAACACGGCCGGTGCATTCGTGAGACCGAACGACATCACGAGGAACTCGTAGTGGCCAAAACTGGTCCTGATTGCTGTCTTCTGCACGTCTTCATCCCTGACGCGCAGCTGATGATAACCTGACTGAAGATCAATCTTCGAGAAGTACTGCGCTCCTCTCAGCTGATCAAACAAGTCATCGATCCTGGGCAAAGGGTACTTGTTCTTCATCGTGAGTTGGTTCAGCCTGCGATAATCAATACACAATCGCATCGAACCATCCTTCTTCCTCACGAACAAGACCGGTGCTCCCCAAGGAGACACGCTAGGCCGTATAAGGCCAAGCTCTAGCAGACCATCAATCTGCGTCCTCAACTCCTCCATCTAACATGGTGTCATGCGATACGTCGGCAGTGAGACGGGCGTAGAACCAGGAACCAGATCAATAGTGAAATCGATCTCTCGACGGGGCGGTAAACCAGGGATCTTCCTGAACAGATCCCCGAACTCAGAAACAATTGGCGTATGCTCAAGTACCTGGGCGCCAGCGTCGCGCAATAAAGTGGCGTAGCTAAGTATGCGGAAAGGGAGATTACCCGCACTGGAAATGTGAAGGATGCACCCTCAGGCTCGTACGCTGTGACTATACGAGTCTCGCAGTCAATCTCGGCTCTCGCTGCAGTCAACCAGTCCATGCCAAGAATGACGTCGAGATAATAAAGAGCAGGGTCGACGACAAGATCTAGAACCATCGTCCTGCCCCCCAGATCCACCAAACAACCCTCACACATCTGGGCGGCATCTGTAAAGGACCCATGAGCTGTATAAACCCGCACTCCATCCATAGTAATGGTGTGTAAGCCAAGACGTCTGACAATAGCACACGATATCAAAGAAATCGTGGATCCAGTGTCCACCATCACGAGAATAGGAGTACCTCCAATATGGGCAGTGACCTCGAAGGCCGAATGCTGAGAAGTGCCCTTCGCAGCTGCCTCAGCTATCAATGCATGAACTCGTGCCTGCTGTGGCCGGTTCGGCCGCTGTGTCATGGGCCATGGAGGCTGTCTGATCTGCGATACCGGAGGTCTGAAAGAAGGATGCGTAGGAGCTAACCGTATAGGCGGTGCTGATATCGCCTGTGGACGTACACGGTCAATCTTCTGCGGCGGCGAGAACCCACTATCCCGCATCCGAGAAAAGCAGCTCTGCGCCAAGTGGCTCGTCCTCCCACAGTATGTACATGTCAAATCAGGGCGCCGAAACGGTGGTACAGGCGCCGTAGTCCTAGTAGGAGGATCAATGCGAGGCCTCTTGCCCGCGAGGGGCCTGTCCTGCATGTCTGGTCGCGGCCTAGAAGCAACAGGGCCACGAGATCGCGCAAGTCGATCCACGTCCTGCTCTGCCCGCATGGACATGTGAATTAACTCCGCGTACGAGGGAATGCTCACACAGCACATCTTCGACCGAATATCTGGTCGCAAACCCTCCAAAAAGCGCCGTATGCGCATCTGATCATCAGCCAAAATCATCGGGACGTATCTGCCCAACTCCGTGAACCGATGCTCATACTCTGTAATTGTCAAAGCTGCCTGTCTGAGACGGAGAAACTCATTCTCCTTGTCGTGCCTGTAAGTCTGGGGATAATACTTCTCATGGAAGTGGAACTCAAACGCTGCCCACTTCCATACAAAGTCGGCGGCAACGGTCCGCAGTACGCTATCCCACCACATGCTGGCCTCTCTCTCAAACAGGAATGTAGCCAGCTCTACCTGCTCGGCCTCTGTGCAATGAAGCATCCGTAAGATCTTCGACACACGGTCGAGCCAGTACTCAGCCTCCTCGGGTCTGTGAGAACCCGTGAAAGTGGGAGGCCACAAGCGCTGAAATCGCTCTAACAGGCTCCGTGTATCTGCGGCGTTCCCCGCAGGATAAGCAGGCGGCGCAGGATGAGTCATGCCCTCATCCTGGGCGTATGTATAGGCATCCTCAGCTGGATGCGCAGGTGGTGCAGGTGGTGTAGATGGAGCCGCACCCCCACCCTGGGCTAATGTCCCCACGATGGTAGTCAAAAGCTGCTGCTGCAGCAGCATCATAGCCATCATCTGCTCGAATCTGTCAGGAGGTGGAGCAGGCTGTGGCGGATGCTGTGTGGAAGTAGATGCGCGATGAGGCTCTCGGACTGATGACGTAAATGGCGGTGGTCCAACTGTAGGACCAGCGGCAGGCTGAGACGATCGAACTGCCTCAGGAATCGGGCCCACAGCAAGGTCCGCATGGGTGCCAGACTGCGAAGGAGTCTGATCCATATGCTCGGTCAGTGCAAGACAAGCCGTGCTCCGCGTAGCCTTAGGCGGCATTCCCTATATTCAAAATAGGGCACAACCTTGTCAGTCTCAATTGCACAAATACACCACAATCATTCACACAAGGAGTCAAAGGCATTCCATGCATTTCAATTAATCAAAATTGTCACAATACAAGGGATATATCCTTACAAGCATCATGACGAGAAATACATGGAAATTAAGACAGTTAAGCAACAGCAACATAAGCAAAGCACTAGCCCTAACAGGTTTACACACATAAAGCAGGAAATGACTAACTACTGACAACAACATCAAAGATCACATCGCTAGTCAGAGTCTGGTGACAGAGGAGGAGCACCCTTATCCTTCAAGCAACACAGGATCGCCTTCAAGGTGCGAGTCACCTTGCCGAGTTTCTTCTTTGTAACGACCTTGGCATCCTCGACTTCAGCGCGAAGTTCCTGCACTTCCCTTCGCAAGGCGGTCTGACTCTCCTCCATCCGAGTAATGCGATCGTCGATAGTAGCCTGCGCAGAAGGAGGAGGGCTCTCATCTGTATCCTAAGCCTCCTCTTCTGCCTCTTCTTGGACTTCTTCCTGAACCTCTGCTCCAGGTTCTTCTTCACTTTGATTTTTCTCATCATCAAAGTCATCTTCACTGTCCTCCTCGAGCTGATTTTCACGGTACTGCGACCCAATCTTCATCTTGACCATATTCGACTCATCAATGGTATGAATCGATACTGACAATTTCGGCCCAAGTCTATAGGCAAACTCAAGCGCAATCTTGCAAATCAGTCGGCCAAAAGGAAGCGATTCGGATGTTCTTCTTGACCTGGCTATGAGGATTATTTGTCGTAAGATAAAAGTAGCCATGCATACATTCTCTCCCTGGGCCACCAGATACAGGAAATCAACCATAAGGCGTGTACATTCAATGCGATTCGTCGACCTGGGATAAACATTGAACGTGCAGATATGGTGCAGCAGGCGCAAATCATCAGACATATACGTCGCCTTAAGGCTATTATTAGGCTGCCATGGAACCAACTTACCGTACAAAAATCGGGTGCGGCGATCTCGTTCACGCCTAGTCCTCAGGTTCTTCTCACTAGGATGCACATCACCAAGAGGCACGTTCAGAAGTCGCGCAATCAGTCGCACATCAATCGTAGCCATCCGATCTCTACCAAAAGGGATTTTGAACTGTAAAGGCTCCAAGGTAGGATTCTGGATACTAGCATAGAAGGTACGAACGGTGCTCGTATTAGCACGAGCGCGAGCTTCAAAGATCGGACCCCAATGCGCAGCTTCAATGCGTTCGAACAACAGATATTCACCGAATAGTCTTCCATCTACGTCCGCCTCAAATAACACTTTGCGATCAGTGTATTGGTCATGAGGCATCTCTGATAAAATTGCTCGCCCAAGGTGAGCATGGGGATCCAAATCCCACTTAGTACGGCACTTCAGGACTGCAGCTGCACCTGCGGCGGCGCTTGAACTTGCGGCACCACCCCGTGGTCTTCTCGATTGAGCAGGGCGGCTTGGCCCAGCCTCGTCTGTTGCGGTTTTCCTCTTACCCATCAAGGATATGATGGATGAGAGTGATAAAAGGCCTAAAATGGCTTCCACGAAAGCCATGAAAAATGGTGAAAATGTGGAGAAGTGGCTGTCCAATCTGGAAAAAGGAATTCTAGGCATCGTAGAGGGATGCTTCAAGCTTTCCAAGAGTGTATTTTCAGGGAGAAATGAAAATAAAAAAGTGAAATGGAGCACCTCACGATTTCAGCTCGATTTGGGGGTTTTTGGAGCTCCAAATGATGAAATCTTCAAGAGGAAGGGCTGCAAACTCCCAAGGATCGATGGATGATGGTTGGTTTTGGCCAAGGAGGGATCTAGAAGCGATTTGGAACCATAAACTTTGGGGGTGGTTGCTGAAAAACGAAAATAGGGCAAAGGGGAGGGCTGTTTGTGAAGGAAGGGTGTGTTTTGGGGGTTTTCGTGGGACAACAGCTATGTGGGGAGGGTATACATGGTATTTTAGGGCGTGCGCCCGAAAATCACACCAAAGTGGCCCACCTGTACGGCGATGCATTGCCGGATCGACGATGGCATCGCCGACCGGTGGTGCATCCGGTCGGTGGGGCTAGATGGGTTCGGTCCCCCATGGTCCAAGGACCCCAAAAAGGTACGGTCCAACCCCTGGTTCATTGTACTTTGACCTACATAGGCCCAAACATGTGTTCGGGGCTTTTCGGGACCATTCCACAATTCTGAATATAAAACACTATGATGCAGCATATGATTTTGGGGTATAAGGATCTAGTACATCCATCTAGACCCTTAGTTGCTAAAGAAAGTGAAGTTAGAATGGCTTTATGGCCATTTTTCATGAAATTTTACTATTCACTGTAAAATTTTGTGAAAGTATTATTTTGTATTATTTTCACATTAGGTTTGATGTCTAACATGTGGATAAGAAAGAAAGGAAGATCGGAGTGTTTAGAGGAAGAATTTTGAAGATTTTTGGTGAAACGGGGTTTTTAAGCCCTAGCGATTGAATACAGGAGTCGTGGTCATCCCACGGCCCAAGAATTTATTTTTTTAGTTTAAAACCCCTCATAGGACGTCTCAACCCGACTTCCTATGGCTTAGAAGCTATTCGGGTTGCTTTACGCAACCCGAGATGCGTTACAGACTCGATCTTGCGATCGATTCTAACAGACTTCGCCTATCGGCGAATCTGCGATCCTAGAAGTGTTTCTAGACCCTTCTCGCACCCACCTAAGTCAAAGGAAGCGACAGCGTATGTCGCGAGACCATAACCCAGGCCCAGTATACTTTTATTCATGCTCTGATACCAACTTGTAACACCCTGAAAATCGGGGGTCGTGTATAAACTCAACTCCCGAGTTCCAGACCGTCACTTATGCAACAAAAATGATTATGATTCAATATTGTCTGATTTAAAGCATTCACATGAGTAATAGTATACTGAAAACTGTAATTCATACTTCAGATCCAGTGATAAAAGCAAGCGGAAGACTAGACAATATATATATCACTGTATGGAAAACAAAGTAAATCTCATCTGTTTCTAAAGTATGAATACATCTCTGAGTCTCATATACATATACATGAACAAAAATGTAATGTTCAAAATAGTCCCACTGAAGTCCCCTCGATCCAGGTCGCCTACGGAAAGCCATCGTGATACTGCATGTACGAGAACTCGTCCTGGTCCTCGTCGATGTCTGGCTCCACCTCCTGGATCTCAGCCTCACCTGCATCTACAACAGGGTCTGGTGGGTATTGCAAACACCATCCCGTAACGTGGGAGTGAGTGATCAACTCAGTGGAATCATAGAGCAAAGATTAGCATGTTCACAATTCAATCATGCGCTAATAGTAAAGCAGTAAATCAGACAATCCTAATACTGTTGTTAATGCAAGATGACATGATGTGATGTATGCTCTCACCGACGATCTCCCTCATACGGCAACATCTTACGACCGCGGTATGCCACACTCCCTAGAGTGCTTCACATCTTCCAGGCACGTGCAATGCTATGGTGATATGATTTCCAAGTTGTTATTAGTCCATTCAAACAGCAGGATTGGGAAACTAAGGTACTTCCCTTGTATCAATCCCAACACAGATCCTGTCTAGGGTCGTCACTCCTAGTAATCTCATACGAGGTATATTTATGTAGGTCGCTGCAAGGGCTGCCAGGGCTGTTGCTCGCACTCGTTGCACCACTCCCCCATCAACTTATCAATACAGGCCTACCGTACTCTACTGCAACGGAGGGGTCGTCGCCTCCCGTGGACTCAGAATACGCTCGCGGTCAGTACAAAGGACTCGTCGCCTGATCAGTGTAGGCCGACAGCTAGAATATAGTGTCCCATACCACCATAATCTGCTCACGAGTCTAAGTGCTCACTGGTCACTACGGGAAGGTTTATGGCCCCAGCGTAGGCCGACAGCTCGACCACGGTATCCCATACCACCATGCCCGGCTCATGAGTCTTCGTGGATCAAGGTACCATGGTTAACAGGGTTTATAATAGTAAGTTCAGTACCCTAGGTTCAAGCAGTTATGACTCATACAAGGTGAACATACATCGGCCAGTCGGGTTGCTTAACGGGCTCGACTAGCGCGATCGCATCTCAAGTCGAACGACATGAAGTGCGTAAAATACTTCACGTGGCCTAACCACTGTCGCCAACTCCAAACACGAATCACGTTCATCGACGCGTCATTCGTGGTATGACCAGTCAGCCACGAATTCGCTCAGTTACCGACTGCCTGGACTAAGTCTAGTCCCAAACACTTATGGAATCACATCAGCAATTTAGGTAAGAGTATTGGAATTGAAATACAATCATGTGAGCATGTTAACACATGTTATAACATTCAACTTAAGCAAACCTTCAAACACATACATTCCATGCATGTAATGAAATCATGCATATGGTCAACATGTAGGAAATCATTTAGGTCAGCATATTAACTGAGAAATCAATCTCAAACTACCACATAACATCATTTAATTCAATACATACTAATACAAGCATTTATACAAACACATACACTACACACTTAAGTCTACATATAGTATGTCGACCCAAAGTGCGCAATTAGGCGAATCTCTTCACCAAACTAATTATGCACGCATTCCTAACTCTCTAAGGTGACAACAAACCATGTCAATCACATCAGCAAAATATGAGCATAAACCGTACTTCCTACAAATGACTAAAATGTCCTAAATCTCATATTCTTCGTTAATTTACGAAACAGGAAACAGAGAGCATGTTGTACATGTCAAACGGCGATGCCGTCGATAATCTACTATTAAACGATATTGAAAGTGTTGTAAACCGTCAATTAAAGCGTCTAAAATCCTCACCTAGTCTCTTACGGATGCGTGATTTCAAACGGAGCGTATACGCTTCGTCTACGGCAGTAGGAGGACCTGATTTATGAAGTACGTTAGCTAACACGCTATGAATCTAGGTAAACCCTAAATCAGCAAGTTCTAGGGTTATTTTATACCTGAAAAAGTGGAGAAATCACCAGCCAGGTGATTGGGAAGAGTTGCTGAAGCACTAGCAGTCGGTGGCTCGGAGACGGGAAAATTTCCTTCCACTCTCTCTCTCTCAAACTCTCTCTCCTTTTCTCTCTCCCAAAGCTAGGGTTTGTAATTTTCAGATGGGAGAGAGGAATGAGGGTTTCAACCCCTTTTATAAGCTTAAAAATGCCGAAAACAGGCTCCGGAACGAAGTTTACTTGGTGCCTATCCATTTCGGGGCTGTTTCGGTCCAAAAGTTACTTTCTGGTGGTCCCCTGGTCGATTGCGATCGGACTTAAGCTCATGCGTACCAGATCTAGTACGTATTAAGTTTTCAGTCCGGCAGGGTTCGCAGATCGCACGTGGCGGACCTGTTTCAGTTCAGCGGTCACCGCACGTAGATCAGGGCTGGAAGTCTCATGATAATAAATAGAAATTTTTCCTAATCCGAGGGTGTAATCTGGATGAATTATGACAGTCAGAACGCTTAATACTGACGTGTCAAGTCGTGTGCCAGATTTGAATTTGAAATTTCAATTTTGTCCCTATTCGCGGTCTCTTCAGTCCGGGCTCAATGAAATAGTCCGTGATTATCGGTTTGACTTGATTTTCGAAATGATTGTCAAGTCCAGCTGGGCGGTTCTAAAGGTCTAAGATAGGAAGTATCGGACTTTCGATGCGCGGTCTAAATCCAATACAAGAATTCAAAGTGGTCCAGAGAACAAACTCGCTTAGAGTTTGATCCGAGGTTATAGAGTATTGTAGAGTTATTTGTTCTACTCGATTTGGGTCTTGTAGAACGGATTTAAAGTGATCAGGAACTATTTCCCAGCTACTCTAGCGTTGCGCTAGCTAACTTACGCTTAATTTCCATGGAAATTAATTCTACGCGATTTCGGGTCGAGTTGGTACTCGAGCGCAAGTATGGATTTTTCACGGGCGTTACAGCCATGTAGAATGCTTATGCATTTCATGTCGATTAAGTTGACGTACGCTCGTGCTAGTCGAGCTTGTCAAGTAATCTGATTGGCCCGATGTATGTTCACCATGTATGGACGTTACTGCTTGAATCTATGGTACCAAACTTACTAGTGAAAAGTCCCGTAAATCTTGGTACCTCGATCCACTAAGACTCATGAGCTGGACATGGTAGTATAGGACACCGTGGTCGAGCTGTTGGCCTACGCCGGGGTGACAAGCCCACCTGTAATGACCAGTGAGCAACCCTGTCTCGTGAGCCGAATACGGTGGTATGGGACACTGTATTCGAGTTGTCGGCCTACACTGATCAGGTGACAAGCCCTTGGTCGTGATCCTGAGCATACTCTGAGTCTACGTGAGGTGACGATCCTTTCCGTAGCAACTAGAGTATAACTAGGCCTACACTAATCAGGTGACGAGCCTTTTGTAGCGACCTAGAACCGTAACATCGTATGAGATGCACTAGGACTGATGACCCTAGAATGGATCCTTATGGGGACATGATATAAGGGAGGTACCGTAGCTTCCCAATCCTACTGTATGAATAAACCAAATGTAAGAACATGGTAATCATGTGCATGCACCGCATTGCATGTGCAATAGGTGTTGTTGAGCACCGGAGGTAGTGTGGCATGCCGCGATCGTAAGATGGTGTTGCAAGAGGGAGTGTTGGTAAAGGCATGCATCATATCATCTCATCATTACATTAACAAGAGTACTTAGGATTGACTGTTGTATTGTTTTATCATTACTGCTTGATTGAATTGATAGCATGTTAACCTTCGCTTTATAGCTCCACTGAGTTGATCACTCACTCACGTTTTGGGACGGTGGTTAAACACCAACCAAACTCTGTCTTAGTTGCAGATAGTGATGCGACACAGGAGACGGAGCCTGATCTTTACAATGATGAGGAGACATTCTCATATATGCAGTTCTCGGGCGGATTCCTTTAGGCCGTCCTGATTGACGAGGGCTATGGGGTTTACCACATGTAGTTGGACCATGGTTTTGACATTTTGTATTTTAATTTGTACATATATATATATATATATATATATATATATATATATATATATATATATATATATATATATATATATATATATATATATTTGACTCAGCACTGTACTCATACTCTGACGACTATCAGTGGTCTACACATCTTATATGGATAAACACATGTCACAGTCTTCCGCTTGCGTTACACACTGTTTCTGGAGTATGATTTACTACTTTAGTTTAATCCTACGCATGTTTATAACACTAACACAAGCAACAACTCAATCATACTCATGCACGTTGCATAAGTGATGTTTTGGAACTCGGGAGTTGGGCTCCTGCTCGACCCCCGAATTTTAGGGCATTACAATATTCGCGTCAGTTGTGAAGCAAGTATCTATCAGATTCATATTAGTATATATATTTAACCCTGGAAAGTAATACTGAGAAGTAGTAAAATAGCTATTTTGATTCGTTCAAGGTACGTAGGACTATGTGTTATCTTTTTAAAAAAAAACATGGGCCAAGTTAGATATGTACATTCAGATTATGCAAGCAGTGTAGATTCTAGAAAGTTGACTTCAAGTTATTCGTTTGTGCTAGCAGGCGGAAAAATCAATTGGATATCGAAACTTCAATCTATTGTAGTTCTTTACACGATCGAAGTTAAGTATATGTTAGTGACGGAGGTATTCAAGGAAGGCTTTTAGTTTAGGGGAATGATAATCAATTGGGGCTTCAACAGGAGGTTGTGCTGGTTAATTGTGACAACGAAAGCGCTATCAATTTGACTAAAAATTCTGTTTATAACTCACGTACTAAATATAATGATGTTCGTCACTATTTTATCTGATACGTGCTTGTGGAAGGAGGCATGACTCTAGAGAAGATTCACGCAAGCATAAATTCAGCGGACATGCTCACTAAGGTGGTTCCCATAGAGAGGTTCAAGTTTTGTACAACTTCTCTGAGCTTGGTGAAGGCGTAAAAGAAGATAAAGTGTGTACGAGAAGCAATGGTGTTATTATGATGCAAGGCAGGATTAAAGATAGAGAAAAAGAAGCTATGAAGAATGACGATTGAAGACCTGGTGGAGATTGTTGATTGATGTCTTAAATCTATAAATCAACAGGTCTATTGATGACAGATTTGACGCCATCGAGCGGATTTTTGATGCCATCGAAGTCGGCTCGATGACATCAAAAAAATTCAAAATTTATCAAATTGGTTGCCGGACACTTTAAGTGCCCCGATTGATGTCATTGAAGGCTACTCGATGCTATTAGTAAAATTCAAGATTTTCTTGCTTAGTCACTCAAACATTTTGGTCATTATTTCGATGCCATCGAAGTTGGTTCAATGCCATCGACGGTCTGTCGATGCCATCAAAGTCACATTGAAGGTGCCATTGAACGAATGCGCAGAGTTATGTAGAGTTACATATCTGCAGGATTTGTTTTCGATTTTGATTGTGATTCTCCTAAAGACTATATATAGAGGTGTAATCGAGATCAAAGGGTATCTCAAAGCTTTCTAACTCATTCTTAAGGTTTTTAAGGGCTTGTAAGGGGAGATTCGAAGCTTATTTGAATCAGGTATTCTCTTTATCTCTTGTAATTTATGATTTCATAGTGATATCTGTCTCTTTGTGTTGTTTTTTTTTTTTTTTTTTTTTTTTTTTTTTTTTTTTTTTTTTCTGAAGGATTTTTCCACGTTAAATTCAGACTCTTTGTGATTGTGCTTGATTCTGCGATTGGAATACTTTGCTTGATTCATATCTGTGTGTTTCCATGGTCCCCCAACATAGACTTTTAATTTATATTTTGTAGCAAAAAATATAATAATTTAAGGTGGGAGAAAGCTTGCCTTAAACTCGCCTTAAAAGGTTTAGCAAACAATACAAGCTCCAGTGATAAACTCAAACCCGAGTAGAGCAGGAATAACTCAAGGCAAGATTGGCCTATCTCACTTGATTCGGATCAATGTACAACTCTAGCCGGTAACAATAGTGAAAATGTGTGGGAATGGCCCCATTACGACTCATTAATACATACCAACCGCTAAGAATTGGACACATGATAGACCAATTGTCCGACCACACAGATGGGATATCACATTTGTTCAGATCATTAAAGAAGAGCCCCACCACATTAACACACGTGCCAAACCACTTTGATCGGATGTTTGTAACTGTCAGATTAGTGGTTCTGGAAATGAATGATCCATAGTATACTTAGAGAGGTGTAAGCATTGAGTGTAAGCATTGATATCGATCATCCATCATGTGGGCTCACCTTTGATAGACATTCCTATTAAATCACTTGTTTGGACAATCCTAAACACCGGATTGGTAGTTTGGGAAATAGATGATCCATATATGGAGTATATTAGAGAGGTTGAAGCATTGATATTGGCTGTCCATCATGTGGGACTCACCTTTGATTGCTCATCCATCTTTAATCACTTTGATCGTATGATCCTAACCATCTAATTAGTGGTTTGGGAAATGGACGGTTCAATTTGACTATACTAGAGAGGATTAAGCGTTGATCTGGACTGTCCATCATGTGGAGCCCTCTTCTTCTTCTTTTTTTAAGCAACTCTCAAATTACTATGATTGAATGATCCTAACCATCCAATTAATGGTTTGAAGAATGGACAGTAGGGCCGGCCTTTTCTTTATAGACCATCCCTCTCAAATCACTTTGATCGAATAAACCTGACCATCCGATTAGTGGTTTGGAAAATGAATGGTTGACAATATGGATACTAAAGATATCTAAGCATTGATCTGAACCATCTGCCATGTGAGGCCCACTTTTGATTGCCATCTGTCTCAAATTAATTTGATCGAATGATCCTAACCTTTGGATTTCTAATTTGGGAAATGGATGGTCCATACCGGGTATAATAAAAAGGTCAAAGCATCTATGTAGACCAGTCATCATATGGGTCCCGCCTTTGATTGCCCATCCCTCTCAAATCGCTTGGATCGAATGATTTCAATGATCCAATTAGCGGTTTAGGAAATGGAATTAAATATACAATAGAAGTCTAAACATTGATCTGGACCACCCATCATGTGGGGCCACCTTTGATTAGCCCGCCCTTCTTAAGTCACTTTGATCAGATGAGCACAACTTTCGAATTCGTCATTTGTGAAATGGATGGTCCATATTGAGTACACTAGAGAAGTCTAACCATTAGTGTTGTCTGTCCATCACGTGGGGCCACCTTTGATTGCCATCCCTTTCAAATTACTTTAATTGGATGAGAGTAATTATTGGACGAGTGATTTAACAAGTGAACGGTCCATGTCGAGTACACTCGAGAGGCATACAATTGATGTGGACCCTCCATCATGTGGGGCCCACTTTTGATTGCAGATTCCTTTGAAGTCACTTTAATCGGATGATATAACCAATCACGCGAAATTTACATATGTAACCAATTTCTCAGGGAGTGAAATTATTTTGGCCATTTACATAGGCAGTCATGTGTAAATAGCATGCAAATAAATGGCCCCCACTGCAAGTTATTAAGAGACTGTTTTGTGCTTAGGGCAGGTTTGCATTGTGAGAAAAGAAAAGAAAAAGTATAGTGACTATATGATGATGGATTCCATGGATTCCAATTCTAGAGGTGGTGTTTGGGTAGCAAGTAGAAATCTCAAGCTCCTCTCAAGATGATGACCTCTAACCTTGCACGTGATAATTCGAATTCAGGGAACATAAATGACCTCTAACCTTGCACGTGATAATTCGAATACAGGGAACATAAACGATTACAATGTGGAATCTGATTTTAAAATTTTCTATCCAAACAACACAAAAGCACTTTCTTTTCTTTTCCCATAATCTAAATAAGCCCTTGAGAGTAAAACAATTTTGTTTTAACCATGGAAAAGGAAAAGAATTGCTTTGATAGCTTTTTTCTTTTTTTTACTTCTTATTTTTCTTTATTTAAGAAATATAAGAAAAGAGGAAATCAATTCCCTTTTATGTTAGTATTTCTTTAAAAATGAATATAACTTATTCTTATTCAAAACCTGTAAATTTTCTTTTCCTCAAGGGAAAAAGAGTTGATCCCTGATGTGCGTTTAAATGGCAAAAGCTGTTATTATTATTATTATTATGCGTTTCATCTATTTGGTTGGATTTAACTTTTGAAAATGGCAACACAAACATTGAGAACGGAAATGGTAAGCAAGTAAACCATTTTCTATGCAAATTCATGGGAAAAAACAAAAAAGAATAAAGAATAAAGAAGGTGATCCATTTCCACTTCCACTGGTGTCAAAATTCCACTTTTAGTTTACCTTCTATTCTTCTACTACTGTCCATGAATTTATCATCTGCGGAAAAGGAAACTGCCAACGTAGAACGAGCAGTTACATCTGTTTTATCAAAACAGAGGTTCATGGGACACTTACTCGGTCACTTCACACGTCTAGCGAATCCAGACCATCAATCTGGTAAGACCTAACTATGGGTGAATTAATGTAGAGAGAACCACCACCTCAGTACCTAGTAGTCCAGTCTTTGGCCGTCAAACAGACAATACGAATAACGGTTCATGGTCTAGCTTACATTTAGTGTGGTTTTTCCACTGCAGGCCATGCATTGTTAGCTGAAACCAGATAGTCTGGATTTACCAGATGCACCATGTGTTCAGAGGAAAATGGTGACGTTCATTGCAGTGGGTACCAAAACTGCTCTATGGCCGTAAGACACTTGCACCCATCAGCCTATCATAGCATCTTGAAAGACGACAGGGGGCTGTGATGAGGGAAATTCCTTTCCCTTTAGAGTCAGGTTCCTACATGACAGGTGAGAGGTTCAAATGATCCCCAGCCTATTACTTATAATGCGAAGGACTCCCCCATCCATATTAGAGGGGGATGGTGGCAGAGATCAAAGTCGGCCACCCTCATATTTATCATAAAGAGAAGGCATATACTCAATGAACTGTAGCTGCAAATTTGAAACAATGGTGGGGTCATACATGTCAGTTGGGATTTCCCATTGACTAGAATATGAGTGCTATTACATGAGATTATGAGTACGGAGTTCTGATTACAGATGGGAGCCTTGGAAGCCAGCAATAGAATGGGATACATGAGCCAATGAAAGCAGGAATTACAACAATTTAATTATATACAGAATGCACAAGTGGTTTCGGTATTTTTTTACAAAAAATCCCACTGCCAGTACACCTTTTCCACGATCCCTCCGCCACTTCGGACAGCAAAATGGAGGGTCTCAGAAGCAGGGGGGACACCCCAGAGAAGCGGAACCGCAACAGTCATGATAAGCTTCTCCTGTAAGCCTCCATCACTCGCTTTCTCTGCGGCTACCACCTGCAGGCAGAAGAAGCAGATTGCTGAGCTGATCACAAAGAAGCCATGGCTTACAGACATGCTTTCTCATAATGTTAATATATTAGGATAAAAATATGGTGATAATATCTGAGTTAGTTATTATCAGGCACTCAATCTTGGTAGACATGGGACAGGCACTCGGATCTGACTTTCTTGTGTAGGGACCCTACTCTTTGGTTGCCACTTAAAATTGATATCATCTCATTTTAGTTAACAGTAATTATGCATTAGAGATTATAGTTTATGTAAATTATGGGTTATCGAGATTATTTTTAATCGTCACCAAAATCTCTAATACAATTACTATTAACTAAAATGAGATAAACTCATTTTTAAGGAGATACCAAACAGGGCCTTAGGCATTCACCTCACTACCTGGTATCTAAAAGAAAACGGAAGCTGGGCTCAAACCAAGACCTCAATGCTGAAGCTAAGGCTACCTACTGTTGAGCTATTTCCTCGAACATGCATACTTTGAATCTTTGATTCTTAGACTATAATCCAGAAAAAGGTTATAATGATAATGATTTATTTATTTTCTTTTTTGTGAATTGGCAACTTGACTTTCATCATCATCAAAGTCTCACCCCAACTGGGGTCAGCTACATAAATCATGTTTTCACATTACAGTCCATTAAGGACCATACCCTCAGTTAAACCACAAGTCATCAAGTCTTGTCTTACTGGGGTCCTAACTCTTGCTCAGGTGGAAGACTCTCAGGAGTTTCAACACCCGGTCAAGGGTTCGAGTACCCATAGGTGGTGAAATTCCACTAGCGTGAGTGTGTGGGGTGTGTGTGCGTGTTAAAAAGGGAAAAAAAAAAAGTCGTCTTACTACCTCTACCGACAATCTTTTGGGCTTTCTCTTTGCCCTTTTAGAGCTTTCATATTGAACTAACTCACTCTTTCTAAATGGTGCAGTTCTCAGACTCTGATGCACATGGCCAAACAAGATAAAGCCTACTTTCCTGATTCTTAAAACCCATCAATGCTACTCGTAAGTTCCCTAGAAAGCATTTATTTCTAATTCTGTCCTTGTCTTGCCACTTACCCATCTCAACATCCTCATTTCATTCAACGCTCATACTATGAACATGGTGTCCCTTGACTGCTCAACATTCTATCCAATAAAGTATGAATGATTTATTATAACAATCACAAAATCCGAATAGTCCATGTGATGAGGTACCCCATGAAACCCCCAAGGACTAACTTTCAGCCGGATCCAAAACTCTGGTGGGCCATAGTAAAGAGAGGCAAATCAAGGGAGGTAACTGCTTCCTTTTGCCATGGCCCACCAGAGTTCTGGATCTGGTTGAAGCAGAGGTAACTGCTTCCTTTTGCCATGGCCCACCAGAGTTTTGGATCCGGTTGACACAGATGAGCATCTCTCTCTCGTCGAGCTCATGGGAACTTCCCATGAGGTCGAGCTGTGTGGGCCCCACCATGATGTATGTCGAACATCAACACCGTGTGTTTGATGGGTCCCCCTTTAAATTATGGGATATCCCAAAAAATCAGCCACATACGGAACTTTGGTGGGCATACCATCTAAAATCATATGAAGACATGCCTAAAACATATAAAAGCACTTGGGGCCCACCTGAAATTTGGATGCATCTAAGACTTGGTTTGACCCCTCATCCAAGTGGGACACACATAAAGGACCAATTTTCACCTTGATCCAAAACTCTCGTGGGCTATAGAAAAGAGAGATGCAAATCAAGGGAGGAAACTGTTTTCTTTTTCCTTGGCCGGCCAAAGTTTTGGATCGAGGTAAAAGTTGGGCCTTGGGGGTTTCATGGGGTGCTGCATCATGGGGACCGTTCAAATTTTGGGATCACATCATGTGTGATGAGTTCTCAAAAAGTTCTCACGAGTTCTCGTGAGAACTGATGTGCAACTGAGCATTGGGATATATATATATATAGGGAAAAGGTACTATGCGCTCGACCTCACGAGTCCGTCCCATGAGGTCGAGCTGTGTGGGCCCCACCGTGATGCGTTTCGAACATCTACCCCATCAGTTAGATGCACCATTCATCGTGGGCCTAGGTCTCAAAAATCAAGGCAATCCGTGACTTGTGTGGGCCACACCACATACAGAAGAGGAGAGGGGCTGTGCACCATTAAAACATTCATAATCATTTTTTGGGCCCACCGAGATGTGGTTTGCAAATCCAGCCCATCCATTATGTGTGTCCCACTTGGATGAGGGTTCAGACCAAGTTTCAGATGCATGCAAATTTCAGGTGGGCCCCAGCAAGTGCTTTTATATGTTTTAACGGTGTCTTCACATGATTTTAGATGCTATGGCCCACCTAAGTTCCATATACGGCTGATTTTGGGGATATCCCATAATTTAAAGGGGACCCATCAAATGCACGGTGTTGATGGTCGACACGTATCACGGTGGGGCCCACACAGCTCGACCTCATGGGAGCTTATCGTGAGGTCGAGTGCATAGTACCTTTTCCCATATATATATACACACACACTATGAAGTTAAATGTAGTATTTTATTATTTCATCACGTAACATAATTATGAAATAATGTCATAAATTATACGTAAGGTGTTTAAACGTATCACTAATTATATTGCTTTATACAATATACATTCATACAACTGTGTCATGAGAATTGTCTTGTGTGGCATTGAGCACCTAAAAGGGCAGATGACCTAGGCCATTATCTATGCCGATTACAATGGGAACTCCACCTAGAAAAAATTGCATTTAATTTTGAGGAATGTTGAGGAATAACATATTTTTGATGATTAAAATTTGTTTCAACATCAAGAAGCTGAAAGTGCAGTTTAATAGCTTGATATTTTCTTTCAGAACTTGATGATAGTTACAAACTCTTCTTTGAAATAGTAGGCTAATACATGCAAAATTAGCTTTTCTACAATACCTGGCCAGGACAAGGGAACTGGCCACCAAAAGGTCTCAAAATATTTAATACAATGCGAACTACATGTATATATAAGGGGGAAAAAAAAAAAGGAAAGAAAAGAAAAGAAAAAAGAATAAAAAAGAGAAGAAATAAGAAAAACCAAACAGATTCCAAAACATACATTAACATCCATCAAATTGCCACATTAAGGTGATTCTGTAATGCAAGTATCGAGTTTGTTGACAAGCAATTACCTACCTCTCCACCATGCTCTAAGACAGCATCTTCCACCACATCACTGAGCATCTCAATGGAACGGCAAAACCCAAAGATGCATAACCTTCTGCCCATATCAAGCCCCTGCATAAAGATATTTTCATCACCGTGAGATGTCAAAATAGTTGCAACAGAGATATGCCTGGAAAATCAAGTAGCATCACAGTTGCTTACATTTGTTGCTGCAATGTCAAAGAGCGCACCTAAACAAAGACCCTGATTGGGATCCATGTAGTCTTGCTCCTGAAAACGCTGGAATCTTTGAAATGTTTTTCCTCTTCCTTGCTTCTTCTTTAAAGTGTTAAGTTTCATGGAAATTAAGTAACATCATCCGTTTAGTCAACTGGGTTATAGAGTCCAGAGTTGCATGGTAAAACCAAAATAAAATAGTTCCAAAGAATTGCATAAGAGATGCAAATGAGGAATCAGAATCACAAAGTTGAAACGAAGATTGAGGTAATTTAATTTCAGCAGTCTCTCTCTCGTGCATACACACCACACACCCACTTGTGCACACCACACATACAGAGAAATTTTCCATGCCCACACCTGTACAGAGAGATCTAGAAAGTGGGTTCACAGTAAAGTATTCAAAAGAGAGAATCACAAAACAGAAGACAAATCAATACAATCCACATGCTATAGTTAGTACTGATTAGTGATAAAGAGAAGGAGAGTGACTCTTCAGTCTTCACGTCCCTCTACTCTCTAGGTAGATAACAAGTCACTCCTCTCTTTTCTCTGACCAATTGTCCAACATTGGGAAAAAAACAGGCCCCCTGATACAACTTAATTAACAAGAGGTTTGCTCGAACCTCAAGCTAACTTAGCCATTAAGCAAAACCCTAATAAACCCAAAGACTAATAAAATCCCAGCATATATGATTTAATCTAAGCCATTATAATAAGACCCTAGGACTATTAACAAAACCCTAAGGAAACTTCTAAGACTAATATGGGACTTGAAAATGAACCAATGGACATCAAATTTGTGTTGGCACCCCCTTATAGGTGTCTTGAACCCACATCTTCATATCATTTTCATTTTCACCTGGTGGGGGGGGGGGGGGGGGGGGGGGGAGGGGGGGGGCATGCTGATTCAGAAGGAGAGTTTCTTTCCAATGAATTGACCAACTTTCTTATTCGTCAAGGAGCACTTAAGACTATCAACCAATAAAAGCTCACCCATCGAAAGATTTCAAGAGAGGAAAAAAAAAAGAGAGAGAGATCAAAATCCAAGTACTTTAGCAGATAACTGTTGTCCGAGAATAGGAGTTGGGATCCTATTAATCATATTATAATCATTATTAGCAGCTGTTACAACTGCCTCAGCTCAATATATTTTAGGGACCAACATTCCTATCATGACAGTGTGCAAGACCTCTGACAAGTGATTACTTTTCTGTTCACCAACACCATTCTACTGTGGTGTACACAAACAAGATGTTTGGAATTCTACAACATGCTCAAGAACGTAAATATGAAGTCATAATGAGATATTCCTTGGCCAAACTTTCATTCTAGTGCCAAACTGAGTTTGAACCTTCTTATAAAACGTCTTGACAAAAAAGAAACTTCATCCCTATACTTCATCAAATAAACCCATGTAAAACGTGAGTGATCATCAACAAATAAGATGAAAATTTCGTACCCAAAAACTCAAGTAAATGGGGCAGGTCCCCACATAACAGAATTGTGAAATAAGAAGAAAATGAGAAGAAAAGAGATATAGAAGAAGAAGAAGAAGAACGGAATCTGGGGGAAGATCTCCTCCCCTTCTCAATGATTTACTTATAGAAAGGTGTTTACAAGAAGTTGATTAATAAGAGGAGGATAAAAGAGGGATAAACACGGATTAGAGGAACTAATCCTAATCCATATCTAATTCTAATACTTAATTAGATATGATACTACACAGGTGTACATAAATCCTGTGTACAACGTAGGTGTACACCAACACTCCCCCTCGAGCTGGTGCATGGTGATCATTCATGCCAAGCTAGATATTGATGGTCATGAGGCGCATCGTTGATGTGGCTTTAGTAAAGACGTTTACTAACTAATCTTCTAAATGAACAAAGGGTGCATGTAGAAGCTTGACAACTAATTTTCTCGAATGAAATGACGGTTAACTTCAATGTGCTTTGTGTTCTCATGGAAGACCAAGTTTGATGCAATATGTACGGCTGTTTGATTATCAAAATGTCGTGAAATTGGAGAAGTGATCACGAATCTTATCCTGAAGGATGACTTTCACCCACATTAATTCACAAGCACCCATAGTAATTCACAAGTTGCATAAGCCATTGCCTAATATTCAGCTTTGGTCGAGGAGTGAGCAATAATGGATTTGCCTTTTGCTTTGTCAAGTAACTAGATTTCCTCCTACAAACATGCAAACCCTGTAGTAGAGTGCCGATCAGAGGAAGAGGCCGATTAGAGGAAGAGGTAGCCCAATCAGCATCATTAAAACAATTGATATTTAAGTGAACATGATTTGAATAAAGAAGACCGCGACCAAGTGTGGCTTTCAAATAACAAAGAATTCAATAGACTGCTTCAAGATTACAACGACAAGGTTGTTGCATAAACTCGCCTACAATTCCAACTGCATAAAAGATGTCAAGACGAGTAGAGCTAGATAAATTAGACGACCCACCAGTTGACAATATATGCCCGAATTATCAATTTCATCTGATTGTCTCTCATGCAACTCATGATTTACTTCAACAGGTATGTCAACAAGACGAGTACCAAGTAAACTAGCCTCAGAGAGAAGATCTAGCATACACTTACATTGGGATTTTAAAAAATTCCTCGTTTTGAGCAAGCTACTTTAATTCCAAGAAAGTATTTCAGTAGCCCTAAATCCTCCATTTCGAACGACAAGGCAAAGAATTTTTTAACATTATCTTAGTTGTGCTCCTGCTAGTTAAAATGGTATAATCAATGTATACAACAAGAATTGTCATGTTGCCATTCATATGTTTTACAAATACAAAAGGCACTTCTTTTAAATCCGATACTGGAAATCATATTGCCAAGGCTTTCAAACCAAGTACAAGGCGACTATTTGAGGCTACACAAAGCTTTCCGAAGACGCTAGACTTTGTTAATCTTCCCCTTAGGTTGAAAACCAGGAGGAAGTGTCATATATATTTCTTCGTGAAGTTTGCCATGGTGAAATGCATTTTTGACATCCAGCTGATGCAGGGGCCTATTACGATTTACGACGATAGATAAGAGGATACAAACAAACTTTAATTTCACCGCTAGGACAAAAGTTTCATTGTAATCTTCTCTAAACTTTTAAGTGAAGCCATTGTCAACCAGTCGTGCTTTACATCAATATATTGATCCATTTGCCTTGTGTTTAACGGTGAACACTCAATTGCACACAACCAAATGTTTGCCTAGTGGAAGAGTGACTAACTCTGAAGTATTATTTTTCAAGGTCAGGCATCTCTTCTACAATGTTTGCTTTCCATTTATGTTCACCCAAGACATTTGCAATCTTAGTTAGGATAGATGATGAGGACATCATGCACACGCATGCCACCTACACGCGCACGCACACCGCCTACTCCTACGCACGTACGTACGCAGAAGAAGGACCCCACCATCGAAGTGGCTCAATGACGACGTCCAGGGAGGGCCTCCTATCTAGAAGACAAGTTTTGGTTCAAAAAGTGGGCCCAATAGTCAAGAAAGGCCCATCATGGGATCTCATGATCATGGCCCACTCGTCAGATTGATTTCATATTTTAGATTTTGCTTATTGTTATTATTTATAACATTGTAAACGCTTTAGATTTCTTTATTTGGTTTTTATTTTAGTTTAATTCATTGTCAAGTAATAGGTTGTGCACATGGTGCGAGTTTTTTTGGTATAGGTTTTTTCTTATAAATAGGCACCCCTTGTAGTTCTTTTCATTCATTAAGTTTAATAAGAATTCTTGTTTTATTTTTTCTACTCTCTTCGTGAGTTATGGAAGAATTCAAAAGTGGGTGTGAAGCCCTCCCTTTTCGAAGGGCTAACTACCGTGGTGCGAAGCCACATCGATCCCGATTCACCCCATCTTCCATCATCTCTTTTTTTCTCATCTTCTATCATCATCCGTACTTCGAATTCGTCCTTTGTTGCATCAGTTTCTTCATTATAGAAAATTTCCAGATTTCGGCCCTGCAGGAGGTCAGAAACTTCGACGGAGTACTACGCACAAGCCGCCGCTCGAATCAACCCGAAATTCGGAGTTTTGGAGCCTACCCCCAGCCAACTAGTACCAAGGAAGGCTTTCTCGAAACCGATGCCCCCTCGCACGTGCGAGCGCCACAGGCCCACTGTCCACACGTGGGAATCATCTTTGGTTCAGGTTTTATTCCTCTTTGCCCCCTCATACATGTTTTCTTCATAAACCCTAAACCTAGATTGCATTTTTCCTAATTTGTTTGCCGTTTTCATCACCCTAGGGTTCCTTGAATTGAAATTGGGGAATCCCTTGGATTAGGGACTGATTTTTATGCATGTGTGGTTGATTTCTATTTCCTTTTAACATTGTTTGGTTTATAATTTTTATTGGTCCAATCCTGGCCTATGTCGACCTAGACCCGCATAGATTCCCCTTTTAATTCAATGATTTGAACTGTCATGTGTGATGTGGAATTTGTGTAACTGTTTCTGAATTGGTATGATCTAAGCCTGAATTCTTGCATCTCATACTTAAATTTCATGTTCTGCATCAATAGATACAGAGAGATCAAATGTATGATTGATAAATAGAAGAGCAAATTTTATATGAGATATAGTTACCAATAGGATGATGTGTATAATACCGAGTTTCTTTATGAAGGGCAATTGGGAAATCCACTTTTTCTTGTTCTAATGTTTAAGAGTGGTGGTGTGCAGGAAGAATAGGAATGTTTTCCTATAAGAGTAGACCTTGAGTTCATTGGTTGGAGTGGGGCTTGGTACTTCTTCCGCATTAGGATCGTCTATGACAGGAAGTAGAAGTGTTAAAGTATGTGTTTGTCTTGTGAATTGAAATAAGGTATGTTTTCGAAGAATATGACATCCTTAGAAACATATGTTTTCCTATTTACAAGACAATAACATTTGTACCCTTTCTGAGAGTTTGAGTATCTTAAGAACACACATTTTATTGATTGTGGTCCTAGCTCGGTGTGAAATTGTCCAAGGATACAAACAAAGCAAGTGCACCTAAACACTTTGGGAGGTTGGATAAATAGAGACGCATGAGGTTGCAAGACTTGTGATGGGTAGTTATCTTTGAGAACATCAGTCGGAGTCCAATTGATTATATAGGTAGCAAGAGGAATGGCTTCAACCCAGTATGTTATTGGTACTGACATGCCTACCAGTAAAGACCGGATGACGTCCATCAAGTGTAAATATTTACGCTCAGCTACTCCATTTCATTGCAGCATGTGAGGGCATAAGAATTGAAATTCTACACCGTGAACTACAAAATATTTTTATAAGTCATGGTATAAATATTCTCAGGCATTGTCAGAGCGAAATATTTTAATCTTGGTATTTTATCTAGGTAAAAACCATTTGATGAAACATCTTTATAATGAATGGGACTTCATCATGGCTTTTTAGAAGATAAACCCATGTATATCATGAGAAATCAGTGATAAATGATAGGAACTATTTGAAGCTAAATACATAAACTAGTGGAGCAGGTCCCTATACGTCAAAATGGATAAGTTGATATGGATTCAATGTCTTTGTATTACTCAAGGAAAAGTAGTTCGACAATGCTTAGATAACAGACATGTTTCACATTGTAAGTTATCACTTTTATTGAACTTTTCAAGAAATAAATGACACCCGATTTTTATTCTCCATGTCAGAAGCTGAAACATGCGTAAAACTAGTTCATTCTCGGTTGAGAAGATAAACAGTCCTTGATCTTCATGACTACCACCAATCGCCTTCTTCATTGCCAGATCTTGGATAACACAATGGGATGGATAAATGACATGGCAATTTGGTTGTTTGGTCAAAGAGCTTACGTAATGAACATTAGATGGAAACGAAGGAACATGAACTACAAAAGAGATAAATAGGATATCAGAATGATGGAAAGTGCCTTTCCAAGAGCTTTAAAAAGTGAATCATCAATTAATCTAATATTACTAGAGATAAGAGAGTACGGAGTATATCCATTGATTATATTATACCTCTCATGTACTCGGATGGCCTTGAATCAATGAGCTAGAATGTTTGAAAGATGTGATTTGCAGTTGCAGAAATACCTAACTACCAACAATGATGGATGCTTGGAGAGTTGCCACTTGTTATTGTAGCTCGCTGATGGTTTTGTCCCTTGGGTCTTGATCACTACGAGCAGAATTTTCTTTGATAGCACTCACGTTGGTGGAAGATTTTATTTTCACGTCCATTAGCTGAAGATGAGGATGAAGAACCCAACAGTATCCCTTCAGTTGTCATCTTCTTCCAGTGTGTGCATCTGAGCTTGCCTTTGTCCGAGTTTCCGCGTCCAGTTCCTTGCCACTTAGGATTTTTTGAGTCTATAGTCAAGGCTCACTATTATGGAAGGATGGCATGGGAGGCATTCCGTCATCTAGTCTCTATTGTGTATGTAGTTATACAGATTAGATGGTAGGAAAATATTCTCTCCAAAAAATCTATACATTGAGGTTTGAAGTCTCAATGAAGACCAGCAAGAAACTTAAAGATTATGAGTTGTCAAATTAGAATTTTTAGATCCTTGGATGTTAGAATAATTGTATGAAAGCTATCCAATTCTTCCCTTTTTTGTTCAAGTTAGAGACATTCTTCTACGGTTCTATCTCCCTATTTGAGATTGTTTATTTCTACATGGAGTTAATAAAGATGGGCTAAGTCTTCTTTGTGAGAGTACATTTTGACTACTTTATCCCATACATCCCTTCCGATTTTCAAGAGATGAAGCCCATGAATAATGTTTGGTTGCATGAATTTAGCAACCAATACATCACAAGCCAGTTTCCACTTTCCTATTCATCATTAGTAGGATCATCAGGATTAGGTTGTTTCTTAGTTCCTATAATGTATCCTAGTCTCTTCCGAGCTCCAATATAAATCCGGACTACTAGAACCACTAGATAATTTGTGCCATCTAGTTTTAATGTGATAATTGTAAGGCTAAGGCTATCCATTTGTTCAGATAGCATATAGGTATATTTATTATCTACGATTTAGAAAATAATAATAATAATAAATGTTGGGATGATACAGAGTACCAAAATAGTGCCTATCGAAGGTGTTCGAGGCAAATCGAGTGTCCACTGGAGGATTACAAGTCAAATCGGGAGAAACTATTGGCAAGAGACCAAATCTAATGATTAATGGTGGTCTAGGTGCCCCCACAAGGCACTTACGACAACAACAAAGCCTTATGGGCTCAGATCAGAGGCCTGAAAGTGGGGTCCAGACTAGATTCCAACAACGACAGAGGCTTCTGGGCTCAGATCCGATGACAAAAATGGCATTAGGATTGGATTCCAGCAATGGGAGAAGCTTTCGTGCTCAAATTTTGGTGGCAAAAATGGCATTGGAATTGGATTCAAGCATTGACAGAGGCTTCCGATGATCGATCTGGTACCGGAAATGGTGTTAGGGCTGAAATCCAACAACGGCTGAAACTTTTGTGCTCAAATCTGGTGTCGATGACTGAGTTTGGTGATAGATCCATCACCGAAAAGGGGCTGGAATTCAATTCTGGTGCTGTAAAAGGGGTACTGAAGTTTCTCTAGTGAGATTTATAGTCGAAGATATGCCATTTCTACTTCTAGAGAGACCGACCTCAGGAGAAAGACCTTTCGAATGAATTTACGATGCATTACAGATACGTCTATAAGGTGATGATGGAGAAAAATGGTCTCACTTTCACAACCTTACAGGTTAAATGAAAAATCAATGGAAGACATTCAAAACGAAGGCTAAAGAAGAGACCAGGGTTACCAAGTATTGGGAAAAGTGGAGAAGAGAAGGAAAAGAAAGGCATCAGATCCGTAAAGCTCTGATACCATGTGAAATAAGAAGACAGAGAGAAGAAAAGAGATATGGAAGAAGAAGAAGAAGAAGAAGAAGAGAAGAACGTAGGAGGGAAGTTCTCTTCTTCCTCCTCCTTGATGATTTAATTATAGAAAGGTGTTTGCAAGAAGTTAATTGGCAAGAGGGGACAAAAAGAGGGATAAAAACATATTAGAGGGACTAATCCTAATCTAATTCTAATACTTAATTAGATATAATACTCCACCGTAAATCCTGTGTACAATGATGAAATGTGTACACCAACAAGAATGAATCAAATCGAAATACTTGGAGAACATTAAGTACTACAATGTTTGGACAATTGACAAACATCACATTGAAAATGAAAATCATTTGCAAATTGGAACATAAGATACTTTAATGACAAATGACCCAAGCATGTGTGCCACAGGTTACCATGCTCTCTATTCCTTATAACTAACTTAGAAACTAAAGCAGTGTTGGTGTTTCCTATGTCGAACAAGTATAGCCTGATCTTCGAGACCACCACCAATCCATTTATTCTTTAGGTTTGAATAACAAGATGAGATGGGAATGGCATTGGAGTACAATTCAACTATTTTATAAGTGCGTTAAGTAACAACAGGTTAAGACTTGAGGAAAGGGAATATGAATAACAAATGGCAATAGCAATAGCTAAGAAAGTTAATGGCTCCTTTTCCAATGGTGCTAGAAAAAGACGATCAACTAGTTTAATATGACAAAAACAAATGGAATATAAAATGAAATGCTCTCTCTACTAGTCATATGATCTATAGCGCCATGGTCAATGATCCATGATATAGATGAACATGGTTGAGACCATTGTTCAAAGTATCCCTGATATTATCCTTATCTTCAACTCAATGAGATCAATACATTGGTAGTATAAAAAATTTCATGTGTCGGCAATATATCACTAGGAATCACTAATCCAATATTTTCGACTGTGTAAATTCCAGGTATCGCTTATATCGCCAATGTATCATCAATATTTTCGACCATGCATATTCTCGGTGTCGCTCGTATTGCCAATGTATTGGCAATACGCCAAAATTTTGTTTATTAAAAAAATTTTCCATTTCAATTTTTTTTATGGGTTGCATGGCTGTATGATGAAATGCATGTTTGTATGTGTAAATGTATGCATGCAATGTTCAAAGTATCCCCGATATTATTCGTATTTCTAGCTCAACGATATCAATAATATTGGTAGTGATATTAACAACATTGGTAGTATTAGAAACTCCAGGTATTAGCGACGTATCATTAAGTATTGCTAATGTATCAATATTGCCAATATTTTCGACTGTGTAAATTTCAGCTGTCGCTCATATTGTGATTCTGTGAATGCATTGACATCACCAATATATCCCCAATATTTTCGGCTGTGCGAATTCCAAGTGTCGCCTGTATCACCTGTGTATCAAAGATATTTCGATAATATTGCCAATATATTGACATTACCGAAAATCTGTTTATTAAATAAATCCATTTCAAATACTTTTATGGGCGCATGGTTGGATGTAGTGTTCAAATTGCCAACGATAATGTCGCAAAATTATTGTTATCGCAACATGGGCGATATCAAAACCATAGTCTTTCGTTTCCTTTCCAATTGTTGACGATTTCTCAGCGAAATATCATGTTGTCAATATTCTAAAATACTGATAGATGTTTAGATGGAAGGTTAGATGTTTGGATGGATGGTTGGGATGGATAGATGGGATTGATGGGATAGTTGGACTGATTTCTTATGACAACACATACTTTTAGGCCCCATTAAATGGAAATTTATTATGTATTTTTTTTTTCAATTTTTTATTCATAAATATGCCAATATGTGTATTTTAGCATCTCTTTAAGTTTCATTGAAAAATCCCACCATTTTCCTCATGTTTCCCCGCATTTACAGTTATCGACGATATTATGGCAATATCGATATTGTTTCTCTATCCCCAACCAACGAAACTTGTAGTGATACAAATACTTTGAACACTATGTGTATGGATTATGGATGGTTGGTTGGATGGTTACATGGATGGATGGATATAGATAGGAGTGTGTGTGTGTGTGTATGGTCATGCATGTCTGTGTGTTTGCATGAATGTGTGTATGCACGCACACACACATGGATGGATGGATTATGCATGTGTTTATATGTATGTGCATGCATGGATGGATAGATGGATCCACCATTTTCCCCATCTTTGCACAATGTTTCCCTGAATCAACGATACATGCTTTTAGGCCCCATTAAAGGGAAACTTATTATTTGCTTCCTAAATATGAAAATATGTCTTTTTCACTATTATTAGATTCTAAAATATGCAAATGTGTATTTTAGCATCTCCTAAAATATCATTGAAAATTTTCACCATTTTTCCAATGTTTCTATTTCGTTAAGTTAGCATTACATGCTTTTAGACCCCCATTAAAGAGAAACTTATTATGTATGTGTCTTTTTTGTAATTATTTGATTCCTAAATATGTAAAAAATAATAATAATAAATAAATAAATAAATAACATGTATTTTAGCATCTCTGGAAGTTTTCATTGAGAAATTCCGCCATTTCCCCGTGTTTCCCTCAGTCAGCGATATATTTCTGGGTATCGGTGATAATATCGGCGAGATATTGATACATGTCTCTGTATCCCCAACCAGTGATACATGTAACCAGTGTTCGAAATATCGGTATCGCACAATGTATCGCACCCTTGGGATACAGATACGTATCGGTTATCGCACGGGATATATCGTTTGTATCGCATAATTTATCGCACTTTTTAGGAAACATTGGGAAAATGGTTGAATTTTTTAATGAAACTTTAGAGATTGTTAAAAAGGCCCTTGATACACACTTTTAAATCATAACATCTCAACAAAAAGATGCACATAATAAATTTCCTTTGTATAGGGTCCTAAGTTACGCGATGTGTAACTGAACTAATACAACTATATTTAAATTGAATGCATGATATTTATAAATATATCATAGTCATGTATGAAAACACAACCAATTCATTGAAAAGCAAAATAAGAACTGAAGAAGTAAAATTTGATAAATATACATATCAATGATGGGGACTAGTTGTGGTCTAGACCCACATTGAGTTGCGTGGTGGCTCGTAATCATCATCTCCATCTTGACGGGGTTGGGCATAGTACTGCTCCTCCACAAGTTTACAATATTGTACCCAAGTCATAGTAGAGTGGTACCAATTAAGATACTCCCTGACATAACGCTGGTACTCATCCTCTCCGAACTGAATCAATACTCTCATCCGTGAGTACTGCGTAATCGTCACAGTCTGTAACTGATATGGATCTGGGAAGGGCACATATGAAGCTCCTTGGTATCCATATTGTTAGCCATATCCATACTGCTGCTCATATCCTTGCCCATATGCAAAAGTGAACTCCTGACCAGGGTTGAAAAATGACGTGCCGTAACTGCTGGAGTCACTCGTCGCATATCCACTGGGTCCATATCCATGCCCATACTGTGGCACAGAACTCGAGCTACTCTCCAGTGTTTGTGATCCAAATTCATGTTGTGGCCTGTAACTCGAGCTCCCCTCCCTCGTCCGTGATCCAAATCTAGAGCCACATCGCCTGCCACGAATGCTTGTGTCCCTCATGCATTTTGCCAGCAGCTCCTCCTCAGAATTTGAAAGTTTATGAGTCTTCTTTTTCTCCAGTAGCTTTTGACGCGTGTATGTCTTATTGTAAACAAGACGAGCTCGTGGTTCTCCTGGACGAGAACCATGGTCAGGGTCCTGCGTGGAATGATCGAAATTCTCCTCCCCGGTAAAAGGGCTAAGAGGCCTCTTATCCTGACTCCCACTCGCGACGCCACCATCCCCGTCACCACCACCATCATCATCATCATCATCATCCTTACTGTCATCAGAGTCATCGTCACCTTTATCGCCGCCATCATCATCACCGGACTCATTTCTCGCATCACTCTCTGACTCAGTCTCGGTGTC
This sequence comes from Magnolia kwangsiensis, assembly GCA_037074715.1. Lineage (NCBI taxonomy): Eukaryota > Viridiplantae > Streptophyta > Magnoliopsida > Magnoliales > Magnoliaceae > Magnolia > Magnolia kwangsiensis. Next base: position 65,020,911 of record CM073588.1, read on the forward strand.
AGACAATGTTTCCCTGCCACGTGTCCCGCGTGATAGTGACTGCCGCGAGCTGCCCTCTGGACTCCTCGTTAATGGGTCGAATGCCTCATCAGGAGACCTCTGCTGCTCCACATGTTTGTCAACATTAATCTCTTGTGTCTTTGCTTCTGCCGCAATATGTGGCTCTGGTTGCCCATCCGAGGTATCTAAGTCATCCGACCTAACCCACTGGTAAACTATATCATCCTCCGCATCATTAGCATTAGCATGTTGTCCGACCGTCATCAGGTCAAGTGGGTCTTCCTGTGCTTTTCTTCTTCCTTCCGAGCGGAGCAACCTCTCTCGTAACTTCATATTGTAGTGACAATACACTAGCTTTTGAAGCTTCTCATACCCTATTCCATTACATTTATTTGTATGTATGAGGGAGAATATACTCCAATTCCTTTCACAGGGTGACGATGACACCGTCTGTGCAAGCACACGGACAGCTAGTCGTTGTAAAACCTCGCAGTCAGTCCCATACATGGACCACCATTCGCCTGCATATCATAAGATTCTTTCATTATCCTAGATTTTTCAAAATAATATAAAAGTTAAGTTTACTACAATGACTCACATGGCATTATGGCATTCCTTAACTTCACAGCAGGGTGACACCCAAACATCCCAACCGCGTCGCGGAATTTAACAATCTGTTGATGGCGTATAGCAACCAGAATAAGTATTTAATGATTGAGATGAAGATAAGGAGAATATAAGTGCGGAACATATTTACCTCACTACCAAATGTGCCTTTTCCCGGACAGTCGGGGAATAAGTGGTCGTACACCTCATGCACAGCCCTCTTTAATGAATTATCTTCGAAGAGGTTCCGACTGTAGTGGTGTTTGGAATTCAGAAAATATGCTGAAAACCAACATATACACATCAATACAACTCTCGTTTATTATTGCACATGGTAAAAAAATCCATATAGGTACTTACCAGCCTGATGTAGTGGGTGAGAAAGCGTCATTTCCCAACGGTCGTCTATTATTGCATGCACCCACTTATATGCATTGGGAGCTTTAACCATGATGGCCTCTTTCATCAGCTGTATAGACGGATACAGTGACCCCATCGACGGATTTGTCTCATTGTCCACCATCCTCAACACCACATAAATGGGCTCTAGAATACCCACAACACCACGCACTTTATCCCAAAATGAATTACCCAGCACCAACTCCTCAATTCTATAGGTTACTTTCGTCAACCTTTTTTTCCATTCTTCGTAATCATGAGAGGCGAAAAGCTCTCGTAACCCCTGTTTGTGTTTGAGAAGGCTACTTAAGGCGATATAATTTGTAGCGAACCGCGTCGCTCCGGGGCGCACTATATCTCCACCACACCTCTCACGCATTGCGGCAATAACCAGCCGTGGTTGTATACAAAGTTTGTGATGAGTCGTGCATCAGTAATTACAGTCTTCACCGACGGCCTATCCCCGATCCCCTCCAGCATGAGATCGATGCAATGGGCTGCACAGGGGGTCCAATACATATGATATTTGTTCTGAATATCTTTCCCCGCCTTAACAAATGCACTCCCATTATCCGTAACAAACTGCACAATATTTCTCCTCCCAACATCTTGCATAACATTATGCATTAGTTTGTAAATGTAGTTATGATCCTTGATCTTACTACTCGCATCTATACTCTTTAGGAACACCGCTCATCCCCTAGAATAGACCATAAAATTTATAATCGACATCTTCGTCGGTCCGGTCCAACCGTCACACAAGACGGTGCAGCCATACATCTCCCATGACTGCCGATACGAATCAACATATGTCTTCATTTCTGCATGTTCATCATCTAAGTATTTCCCCATGATCTGTGTGGGTGTGGGTGGCTGCACACCCTCACCCCCACGCTGCACTTCACTTATCATATTTTTGAAGTGCGGGCTTGCTGCGGCATTTGCAGGGATTTGACCGTATATAAAAAATTTTGCTATAAATTTTTTAACTTTTTTCCTCACATCCCCTCCACTAAACATCTCCTTTATTTTCTTTTGTGTCCCTCCTACCTCTTTGTACATCCTCGGATCTGAAGGTAGATCCGGCACCCGCATGCTACTGCTCCTACCCATGCCCCATATTCCTCCCCGCCTACTACTCTCCCCTGATCCACCCCTAATACTCTCCCCTGCTCCACTTCCCCCACCACACTCATGGATAGACCCCTCAAATCTAGGCCTACTTGTGTCCCACCTCCTATCCTGATCCCTCTCCCACTGATCCCGTATGGACTCTTGAATTGCACGTCTGTATTCGGGATCATCATCATGATCGAGATCCACTACATCATCCTCACCTGTATATGGTGGTCGCCCCAACTCCTCCTTAATCTCCCTCTCCCGTGCATGTCGTTCATCTTTTGTTTTCACATTTTTTTTTAATATGGTCCTCTTCTGTTCTCGCACATCCCCTGGGCACTTCGGGCAATCCACAACATTGCAATACCCTCCCGCTAAATGCTCCTTTAAGCGGGTTACCCCACCACTCCTCGATACATGGCCACATAAATTACAAATACTCCCGAATCGATTATCGGGAATGGGCTGACCGTACCTCCACCCTATATCAGGTTGTCTACCTCCTCTTCCTCCCGACATATTTTATCTGTAAAATAATATTATATTAGTACTTGTTAGGGCCCACCTTGGGGCATGTGCTATACATCCATGACACTCATCCATTTTGTCATATTATTTTAAGGAATGGTCCATAATTTTAAGGAATGGTCCATAGAGCATCATCCACACGTACAATTGTTCATACATGCAACAATACCACATGTAAATCACGTGGACTAGAGCACCATCCAGCCATACAGTTGTCTCATTATTCATACATTTTATCCAACCTGTTCATCCATTTCACTATATAATTTTAAGTCTTTAGCCAAAAAATGAAGCTTATTAAAAAATCAAGTGGACCACATCAATTTTAAGTCTTTCCCAACAGTCCAGCTGATATTTGGATATGATTCATTTGTTGGATAATGCTCTAATATGATCTCTAAAAATAGATGAACGGTGTAGATATAATAAATACATCACTTTGGCCCATGTAACTTTGATCTCGTTTGAACCGTTCGTGCAACTGGAGCTCGAGGAGCGTCTTTGCACGAACGCTGATTGCGTCCAACCCCTGCCCGTCTCTAGCCCAAAACGGGCAGTTCTATGGGTTGGGCCCACCTTGAATGTATGTGATCTATCCACACCGTCCATTCGTTTTTCCATCTAATTTAAGGGGTTAAGCCAAAAATTGAATCATATCTAAAGATTAAGTGGACCATACCACAGGAAACAGCAGGGATAATGATATCCACTGTTGAAACCTTGCTAGGCCCAACAATGATGTTTATTTGTCATCCAACCTATTCATAAGATCGTACAGACATGGATGAAGGGAAAAAATAAATATAAACTTAGATCCAAAATTTATGTGGCCCCCAAGAAATTTTCAACTGTAGACGTTCAATTCATATGTTTCCTATGGTGTGGTCCATTTGAACATTTTATATGTTTCATTTTTGGGTTGAAACCCTAGAATTATCTATTAAAATAGATGGATGGAGCAGATAAAATACATAAATCATGGTGGACCATACAGAGTTTACGCAGCATAGTAAGCGTAGTGAATTACTCCATATGGAAATTGGATTGCGTACTGAGTTTCGCAGTAAGCTTCTATCGTACTGAGTAAACTCAGTTGGGCCCACTGTGAATTTATGTGGTTTATCCACACCGTCCATCCATTTTTACAGATAATTTTAGGGGTTGATCCCAAAATTGAAGTAAATACAAAGCTCAAGTGGACCATTACATAGGAAACAGTGTGGAATAATGATTTCCACCGTTGAAACCTTCCTAGTGTCTAAAGTAATTTTTATTTGTCATCCAACCTGTTCGTAAGATCACAAAGACATGGATGAAGAGAAACCACAAACTTCAGCTTGATCCAAAACTTCTCTGGCCTCCAAAAAGTAATTAATGGTAGAGGTTCAATCAAACTGTTTCCTGCGGTGTGGTCCACTTGAGATTTTAATTTGCTTCGTTTTTGGAATCAAACCCTAAAATTATCTTTTAACATGGATTAACGGAGTGGATAAAATAAACAAATAACAGTGGACCCCACACAGTTTACTCAGTTACTCAATACGCAATCCGCTTCCGTCAGTACGCAATCCGCGTCCAGCGTGGATTACCGATGTCACGTCACCAAGTTTCGTGGGTCCCACCTTGATGTATTTTTTATATCCACACCGTTCATCCATTTAAATGGATCATTTGATGGTGTGAGCCAAAAAATGAGCCAGATCCAGAGCTCGAGTGGACCCCACCACAGAAAACAGTGGAGAGAGTGACGTTCACCATTAAAAATTTCTTGAGGGCTACAAGAGATGGATGGTTAAGATGATATTTGTGTTTTTCATTATTCCATATCTTTCTGGACTTGTGAACAGATTAGATCACAAATAAACATTATGATGGGCCCTCAAGAATGCTACGGGTTTCAATGGTGGGCGTCACTCTCTCCGCTTTTTTCTGTGGCGGGGTCCACTGAAGATTTATATTTACATCATTGTTTGTGTCATGCCCTAAAAAATTATTTCCAAATTAATGAACGGTGTGGATACGACACATAAATTACCGTGGGACCCACAGAACACATACACCATTTCATATGATTGTACAGTAACTCAGTACGGTTAGCGTACTGTGTAAACTCATGTGAGGTCCACGATTTATGTATTTTATCTGCTCCGTCTATATATTTTAAAAGATAATTTCAGGGCTTTAGCCCAAAAATAAACCATATACAATGTTTAAATGGGCCACACCTTACAAAACAGTTGAATTGAACATCCACCGTTGAAATGCTATTTTTGGCCACAGAAGTATTAAATTTAGATGACTGATAAACATCACTACAGGGCCAGAAAGGTTTCAATGGTGGAAATCAGTGTCACCACTGTTTCCTGTGTTACAATACACTTCGCGGTCGAAGTTTTGGGATCAACCCTTAATTTAGATGGGAAAACATATGGACGGTGTGGATAGACCATATATATTAAAGGTGGCCCCCAAATGAGTTTACTGAGTACGATAGGACCGTGCTCGACAAACCACACCTGCGCCCGATCCCCATTTCACCGCTCCCGCCCCATCTTCTTCATTTTCCCCCTCTGTCGCGCGCGATCTCCCTCTCCTTCACGCAGCGAGGGATCCGGAAGAGGTAATCTCGTTACGTTTCCTCAAATCCGGCCTGATTTTTCGTCGATTCTCCGAGAAATCCGCACAGGCACGCTCCGATCAGCGAAGAAAGAGAAAAAATGAAGAAAATAGCGAGAAAAATTCGAAGAAAGAGGGATATACTTACCTGTCGAATGGCCCACCTCCGATCACTGCTACAGGTACTCTCTCTCTCTCTCTCTCTCTCTCTCTCTCTCTCTTCTAATTGAAATTTTTTTGATTTTCCGCAACCCACGGCATCGGCTTTTTATCATTGTGGGTTGTTGGCTACAGTGGGACTCGTGAATCCCCTGCAAACGCACCCGTGAGTGTCCGTAACTCTGTTTGTCGATTTCCGACAATAATGGAGGCGGAAATACCGCGATATCTAAATCGGGGTGGGTTTTATCGGAGATATTGGCGTTATCGACATCGACGATATATCGCACGATATCGACGATAATATCGCACGATATCTGCATTTTTCGATTTTTTGTATCTTCCGGCTGTTATCGGCGCAGTTTCGTCTCGCACAGGTGCGATACCGATAATATTGGCCGATAGTATCGATACTTCGAACACTACATGTAACCAGTGTTGGAAAAATCAGTATCGCGTTACGTATCACACCCTAGGGATACGGATACGTATCGGTTATCGCATGGGATATATCAATTATATCACATAATATATCATTGTTGTTGGAAACATTGGAAATTGGTCGAAGTTTTCAATGAAATTTCAATGATTGTTAAAAAAGATATCAATACACACTTACAAATCAAAACATTACAGAAAATAAGTGCACATAATAGGTTTTCTTTGTATGGGGTCCTAATCTACGCATTGTCTAATTGAATTGATGCAAGTATATTCATACAATTTATAAATGTAAGAAGGCGTGTAGAAACACAAGCAATACATTCAAAAGTAAAAGAAGAATCACTAGATTAGGTTACATACATGTTTGATTTTATGTTTGGACACAGATTGCAACCGATTGCAAGAAATTGGGAAAATTTTATTTTTTTCAATTTTCCGCAACTCAGTCCTTCCCCAAATCTCAAAATCGAAGCTTCCCAATCCATGATTTTTCATGCAAAACATGAAAAATCATGGATTTGTAACAGTTTGACACTGATTTATATCAGCCGATATCGTCAATATTTAACGATACCACTTCTATGAACATAAGTTGAGACTGAAATGCATAATCAGGGGTAACGAATATACTTGGTTCTTCAATCACTGTTCTAGCCAAATAGGAGGCTTGAAGATCATCTAGCCGTTCTCAAAGATCCCTTATAGTATGATCTTTTGGGCTTTAATAGATCTGCTTGAAGTGTTTAAATGGACTGACTATTCTCCCCTCAACCATGACATTATTGCAAAGCTCTTTGGTTCCGATCGCGAGGATTCAAGTCATAGCACGGCTCTCGAACATGTCCTCTTCAATCACAATGAATGCTATGGAGATGTCTTGTCAGTAGACCCAGGAAAAGATGGAACTGTCCATTCCCTAGTGCTCCCCCTCAAGATGGTTTAGACCCAACTGTTAAGGCAGATCTCTCTAGGACAGTAGAACTCTATCCACTAGATATAGCCCTTCGATTAGCTTCTCCTCTGATATAGTTGTAGATTAATTCCGTAGAAGAAAGAGATTCTATGCCAAGAACTTGTGCATGCTGTAGTTTGAAATAAAAATTGAGACCAACAAGGAACTCAACAAATTCTTTATTGTTCCACTTACCTCTTAGTATCTTCTAAGGTAGAGGCTACAAGTTGGCAGTGAACTGATTCTTCCAACTTTTGTCGCATTGCAGCAAAATATTCTTCCACTATCAGTTCTTGTTGCATGGTGGTGATCTAGCACCTAGCAACATGCAAATCATATTGTTGGAAGTGACAAGGGTGGAGGGACACCCACAACTCACACCATAAACGGGCCCCTGTGGGAGAATATATTAGGGAGGCATATTTGCTGCTCCCAGGATTCAAACACTAGACCTTCCTCTCTGATACCATGAAGAATGAAAGAACCAAAGAGGAGGAATGTAAGAGAGCGGAGAAAAATGTGAGAGTGAGGGTTTAGAGAAGAGAGAGAACGTGGGATCTCTCTATTATCTTATTCAATATATATATATATATATATATATATATATGGTTTTTTTTTTTTTTTAATTACATCATAATAGCCCACTTTATACAATATCTGCAAATAAGCCCACTAATATCATATTTACAGAAATGACCCTACTAACTTAATATTCAAATAGGGAGTACTCTTGGCGACGAATAGTTGATTTTAAGAACAAAAAACCGTCCACTAATGATTAGATGTATGGAGTCAAGAATCTATAGCATTACTGCTAAATTCTCACTTTCCCAATAGTCATGACTCATGAGATGGATGATCTACAGCAGGTTCCCCCTGTTGCCCATAATATACTCCATGTTTTGCACACTTACATTGAATTGCTTAGCCAACAAAGACCACTCAAAAAAGTTCTTCCCATCAAGTTCTATAGTGGTGATGATGAACCTAGGATATTGATATTTTGACCTGACCCATCAAAACACAGTTCTTTTGATTGCACCAATCTACTGTAATGGCTCTGATATAACATACCAGATTCATTGGAAGACCTAAAAACATATCAAGGAATCATGCTTCATTGCATCCAGACCAGATTTAAAGATGAAGTGCTTGGAGATGATGGAAAATGACAAGATAGGACCAACGGAAGATCCTGACAAGGCTGCCAATGATGGCTGGACATCTCGGTGGGGCCGCCTGACTGTGGCTGGTAGTCCAATTTGAGCTGACAGCTGTTTCTGGTGGTGCAGCTAAGCTATCGACTACAACCAGCAGTCTAGTTGCACTGCCGATTGTGATTGAGTGGTCTGGCTGGATTATTGGCTGTGGCTGGGTGGTGTTGTTGGGCTACTATTTATGGTCAGGTTATCTGGTTGGATTGCGGGCTATGGGCAGGTAGTCCAGCCATGCTGCCAGCTAGGGCTAGGGTGCAAGTCGAGCGGGTTGGGTTGAGGATCGGCCCAAGCCCAACCCAACCTCAATAGGAGTCGGCCCAAGGCCCAACCCAACCTAAGCTAGCCAAACTCAACCCAACTAGAGGTATTGAATGCTTAACAGCTGCAACTAGTAAACAAACACATGAAATGCAAAATCTAACCATCAAATAACATCATTGAAGGAAGACATACAACTAAAGAAATAACATTAGCAAAATAAGGTCTACAATTACCACTCATTAACAAAATGAAAGGAGTGAATGTCAAATATACAACACAGTGGCCCCATGAACCCTAACTGTTGTGTGGACTACATAAAACAGGTTGCAGGTGATTCCAACCTTTGTAATTTAGTCATTACTCGTGTATATCCAACAGTGTTTTAAATAGCGGTAGCATGTAGCGTAAGCTACACAATACTTCTATTTTTTATTATTTAATATATATATATATGATAAATATTAAATAGCAAGAAAAAAGTAAAATATATAAATGTTTCTTCAAAATAAAAAACCCAAAGTTAAGAGCATTAAGTACAATACAGTGGTTCCCACGTGGACCACACAATGCACACATACACACACCACAGTGGGCCCACTGTAGAAAACAATGCAAATCCACCCCTTCACGCACCTTAGTGGGCCCCATGTGGGCCACACCATAGAAAACAATGCACATCTACATATACGCACACTACAGTGGGCCCCACGTGGGCCACAACATAGAAAACAATGCTAATCCACCCCTTCACGCACCTCAGTGGGGCCCACGTGGGCCATACGACAGAAAAAAATATATATCTACAAAGATATTGAAAAAGAAATAAAAAAAATTATAAAGAACAAAAAAAAACGCACGGTAACCGACATTTTAAAAGGGAAAAACTGAGAAAAAACTCAAAATACCAAGCTATTTTCATTGTACATCAAAATTTTTTTTAAAAAAAAAAGGAGCATGCGTACCTGTTTTTGTCTCAAGATGAGATTGAATTAAAGAAATATGCAAAAGTTGAAGCTCCACAACCAATCACAACCGAAATAGGGGAAATGTGATTTCTCCATCATTTCTTCTCCATTGTTGATGAAACTGCACCAAATGGAGCTCCTTGTAATCTCCAACAATCGGCCAAAAAAGTCCCTTCGAAGGGCCTTTTGATCGCAAGATTGAAGAGGGGGGAGAGGAAGCAGCATTGGTTTAGGGCCGGCTGTCGAATACACTGTTCGAAAAGGCTGTGTTTTTTTTTTAAAAAACTTATTGTTGTGGTGTGAGTTTACCACCATTTACGGCAGTGGAAAAACAAAAAAATAAATAAATCAAAACAGGTAGCGCATGCTACCTGCGATACACGCTACGTGTACGTAGCGTACGCTACTGAAAACACTGATATCCAATGAAGAGCCCCAATTGTGAGGTGGTAGAACAAGTTTGAGAGATACCAATGGATGGCATACATGCAAAGATCTGTTTCTTTCGTCAAGTGAACATGCTATGGACCAAAAATAATGTTTGTCTGTTGATAATGCAAGCCAAACTTGCATCAACCCCATTTTCTACCTAGGCCATGACTTTATTTTTATATCAAATATTACTCGCAAGCAGTGTTTTAAATATCGGGTAGCATATATCGTAGCATTCAGCTCTCTATAGCATGTAGCTTAAGCTACATGATACTCCTATCTTTTAGTTAAAATAATAGGCTAAAATATAATAAATAATAAAAATTATACAAAAAGAAAAAAAAACAGCAAAAAGTATTCATTGTGATGATGGGATGCCCCAAAAATCCTACCTATTCAATCATCGGGTGGGCCACACCACAAAAATCAATTACAACAACCCAAAAAGCCTTCACTATAGTGTGGCTGGCCCACATGATGGATGGATCCACCCTGCTGGATTGGGTGGTGATCGACACTGTAGAAAACAATGACGAACTTTGAGCCACCTAAGAGAATCAAGCTATAATCCAACCATCACATGGGCCACACCATAGAAAACAATGCACAACCACCCAAACACCTCCATTAAAGCAACGTGGCCCATACGATCGTTGGATGGATTGGATGCCATGCCATACACACACACAAACTACAACAAGCCCCACACAAAAATGTTGTAAAACAATCCTATCCTACAACATTGCATAGGAACCGGCCTTTATAAAAGGGAAAAAAATTCAAAGAATCCCAAAAGAAACCATAAATCTTCATCCAAAATTATTTAATAATAATAATATATATATAATAATAATAAAAAAACTCATTATGAGATATTAAGGGGGCAAGAACATACCTCTATCAAGCTCGAGAAGAGATTCAATCAATTAAAAAACTGAATTTTTGAGCTTCATCGCCATACGAATGTGAAAAGGGGAAATTTTGAATTTTTTTAAATCCTTCGTTTGTGCTCCAATACTCTTGAAAATACAGAAAATGGAACTTCTTATAGGGCCAAGTGATCAGCCAAAATCTCCTCTCCCACAGCTTTGTGGATTTCTAGAATTGAAATGTGGGTTTGGGGGTTTGTAGGTGAAGTTGCCGTAGAGTGTTCAGGGCTTGAAGTTGAAGGGGTAGGGCTTCACGATCGAAAATCTTCTCTCATTTATTTTTATTTTTTAAATTTTATTTTATAAAAGCTAGGCTTTTGTGTTTGTTTTACACCATTTAAATATTCTTGTGACTCTTCAGCTATATACTTGTCGCACTTGTAAGGATAGCTACAGTTGCCTGATAGGTGATTCTAGAAATATATTCCATCCACTATAGGACTCACAGCTTGAATGATCCAGATAGTTTGTACTCAGTGTTCTAAATAATGAATAGCATGTAGCGTAGCATTCATCCCTCTGAAGCGTGAGGCATAAGCTACATAGCATGTAGCATAAGCTATACATGATACTTCCAGATTTTTAATCAAGGTTATGCTTGGTTGCACCATTTTCATGATATTCTGCACCAAATTAGACTGATTGATAATGAAATCTAACAAAATTTCATGATATTTTGTGCAACCAAACGCAACCAAAAGTAATAAGAAAGAGCAATGATTAAGTATAGAGGTATAGAAAGAGCAAGGAAGCTGATTTAATATCGTTACTTATATTATTTTAAGCATTGAAAATATAAAAGTTCGGGTTGGACGAATTAGGTTTGGGTTGACCTGTCCCAAGTTGTACCCCTAGCCTAGAGCAGAGTAGTCCGGCTGGACTGTTGGCTAGAAGAAAGGAAAAAAGAAAAAAGGAGAGAGAGAGAGAGAGAGAGAGAGAGAGAGAGAGATGAAAAAGAAGATTCCCCGTTCTAGCTCTAATACCATCATGAGATTCATGGTAAGAGAGTATCACTCTCCACCCATAACCCTAAAAACATATTGATGGTATTCCATATGAGCACCCATTACAAAACACAAACACCCACACAATCTTTTAGAAAATAAATTTAAATTCTGAGATTGAAGGAAGAAGTCATAAGGATATGAAGATGACATTTGAAAATGAGGTTGAAAAATCTCAAAGAGTAGTGAAAACCTTTGATCTAATGAACATTGGACAATAGTGGTGACCACGAAACAAATGGCTAGGAGAGACCTGTGCTGTTTTGTGCAGCAGGCTAATCCATTTCATCAACAAATTGCCCTATCAGTCCATCAGTACACAATGTTCATGAAATCACATATAAGATTTAACTACAATCCATTCAATACAGACTTTATATTGACAGAAATTCAGGAAAAAGTTTTATCATGTAACTTTGGGTACTGTTAGGACAGGGAAACTTCTATAAGCAAAATTTTGAAGGTTCTATAATGCAAGCAGTACGTAAAGTTAGATGCACATTTAATGGGTTCAAAATATTTCGTCAGCAAAAACACTTTGAGGTGATCTAAAGGTCCAAAATATGTTGGGAAGTAACTATCTATCCATAATATGTTGCAAGCATGGCACTGAGAACTGCATCAAGTTTTAAGTTTTCACGTATTGCAATAGTGGAAGAAAGTAAGAGTGTCCAAAAGGCAACAAAGCTTTGACTTTAATATATGAACTGGTTCCTTTCAAAAAATCCCAGATAGGCAAGCAAGGAATTCTAACTAGAATAAAGCAAAACACCATACATCTGAAGAAGGGATTTGACGAGGGACTAGGGAGCCTCCTATTTGAATGATCCCATCGGCAGTAAAAAGTGTGACTCTTTCCTCCTGTACCCATTCAATAGCTGCAAATGCATGTGTATGATCAGCATTTGTGGATTGGCAAGAAAGGCTCAAAAATCAAAATGATGATGAAAATGGGCAGAGGACTACATCATATTATCAGATTTATCAAATATTAAATAAAAATAATACTAATATTAATATATATGATATGTGTGTTTGTATAAAATTCCATAGGCCAAGAACTTCCTCCAAAGAGACAAGTATGCAGCCAAACATGCTCACAAAAGGTTAAAAGTTAGTCCTCCACAAAATTCCGCAACAAAATATGTTTACCACTTACCTATCCATTTTCTTTGAAACAAAGAAAAAGGAATGGGTTTATCTCTACCAAGCTTCATTAATTTGTCTCCAAATTTGGATTGAAGTCAACAACAAGCACTGCTAATCTTATTTCTGTTTAATGTTCCATCACAAGTGACATATGTAACAATAGCAATGAAAGGGGTATTTTTGTCTCTAGGTGTACAATAGATTTTAAGAGCATATTTTTTCTCACTTGTCCACCCATCACAACACCCCTAAAATAATGTACCTGTGGAGATTTCATAAGTAGTGTGCTGGTGCTTAAATGGATAGATGTTCCAAGTGTTCTTAACAGTCTTTTCCCTGAAGATTTATAGCATACCATTTCTAATGGATATTTGTCCATCTCACTTCATGGGAATTAGATGCCTACTGATTAATCACGGGTGTATATATATTATCTTAATACTACTATTGATTTCCACTAATATTGCATAAGTTGCTATTGGTAACATGAGTAATCTTCTACACATCATCGTCGTCGTCATCTACTGAACCATAAAAAGAAGTAAGCATAGGAGTTGAGATAAAGGAAATACTCATAGTAATTTCTGCTGAGAATTGGCTGGGCAATGCCCTCTAAAACAACCAAAGGAAATGGACTACCCAATCATCAGAAGCAAGAATCCCAAGGAGAGTCATCAAAGGCTCATGGTTGTTTACTGGACCACATTGAGTTTGCATCCATGGAAAAAGAACAATTCCTTTTGACCTACAAACCCAGGCAAATAACCATACTACAAGAAACCCAAGAGCTATGTCATAAATATTTTATCACTCTATCATTCAAATATTCTAATAAATTATTTTTAACATAAAATAATTCAGTAAAATGATGCCATGTCTTACACATATCCCATATCTGTACTCATGTTGTGGCATAGACAGAACGAGTACCCTGAGGAATTTGAAGGATCCAAGCATGGAAGCTAATACCCATACTTTTAAGAACATCTGCTAAAGTTAGACACAACAAAAACCATTAATAACCAACCTAAGATTGACCGAGATTAAATAAGACAATCCTATTCTATCTTCTCCTTTATTTTCGACCAATCTCTTCAATACATCAAAGCCCCAAGGGACATTCAATCCCCTTACGACCTCCCAACTTCCAGGTCAACTGCTAATGCCTTATGCCCTATAAAGATCTACTTATCCCTCCAAGCCCCTCCACCATAGTTTCATGTTCCATCATCACATCCACTTTATAGGACTGAATATTTTTTTAAACCATAAATGCAAGGTCCACCCCCCTGATCCCACTCTATTATTTTCCTCCTCCCTTCACAACAACAGACCATTGCTGACCTCCCAACTTCAAGGTCCACTAGTCACACCTCATGAAATATGAAAAATGAGGTTGCTGTCCATTATTCTCTAGCTTAGCATCATGTATGATGATATCCACTTTGTGAATTTTCTTTAACCATGCAGGTATTGTCCAAACTCCCTAAATTCCATTGTTTTCATATCATATATGACATGGCTGTAACTTACCCATATTGGCCGTGCCCATGTTGACATGTGATATGAGGGTGAAACATGCATATTAAAAAATCTGTCCATATCAGCAAATATGGATATAAAGCCACTTTTTTATTATTATTGTTTCAATTTTCACCTCTTTCTTCATTGAAAGCATAAACAAAGGCTAAAAAAGTCATCTCCAACTACATATAAGCCTATTATCAAATTAAGAATGTCCAACTCCCGAATGCTTTAAAACCAAATTTAAGGTTCAAAGATTAAGAAACCAACTTTCTGCAGGTTAGCTCCCTCAAGTATCCATGTGCATTGATGAGATAATGACTAATGAATACTTTGTATTTAAATAATTATATTTTGTGAAGCTATGTGTATATGCATTTGCAAACCTTTTTCTTGCATGAAAATGCGAAGTGCTAGATGATGTTATGAACCATGGTAGTACTTGCCTGTTTGGCAGTAATGAGTCTCTAGTCTCTACAGTCAATACTCTATATTTAATACATGAACTAATAAAGATGATAGTTGATATATCATGTGACAAATCAATTCATAAGAACCACATAAGGATGTAGATGTCAAAGACTTAGCATCCATACTTCCAATAGGTCAGCCAAACAGAAAGCATTCCTACCAAAGAATGGTACAATACACTTTTGATACATATCCAAAACAAAAAAGAAAATAAATTCTTTGGTTTCCCATTTCCCCCTTTCTCTGGAATTTTTTTGTAAAAGAAGTTTTTGATCAACAAGCCGATATGTGCCAAACACACCCGTATCATATCAATTCTGGGCCAAGCCAACAAACCTCTCGATACACAAATTGCTTTTAGGTAACAATGACGTGGCCCAATTAAAAAGTGTCATTGTGGAGATATGGGATCCATAGTGATAAGTAAAGATTTCCCTGCACAAAATGATCATTTTGCCATTTCATTATGGGTCCCATATCTAACATGCACATAGTGCTTTTTCATTGGGCCACATCACTGTTACACAGTGTTCATGTTGCAATCCACGTCCGTGCTTACAATCTTCTACCCTCATGAATCCATCCGACAACGGGTTTTTTTTTTCTATAGTTAAGCTGGGCTCGAACACAAGACTTTGAAATACACATTGTCTGCCACTGACCAGCGATACACATAATCTTTTACTGAGATAGGGAATGTAGTTGCCCAAATGTCAATCAAGCTTGCTTGAGATGTGGCTTCTAGAAAGCAGCAACGTGCGCCACACAGTTACCTGTTTCTGAGGTGCCCCAAAAGTAAAGTGGAACAGTTTATTCAGTGGAACTATAGAACTAATAATTCAAAGTATATCCAAAATGGATCCTATATCACTTTGCATTTTCTTTCCAATTAGAAAGGTCGCGTGAGGGAATAAATGCCCCACCTAAAGAATTATGACAAGAGAATTGCAATTCTTATGCGATTCTGATTACAATGCATCAATAAAAAGAAATACTGTTGGAAAAAATATAAATGCCTGCTTTTAGATTCACGAACTGAATTGAATTGTAAACATTCCGGGTGTGTTTGGATGCTCAATTGAATTGGATTGCAATAAAGAAACTCACATGCATTTCAAGTTGGACTTGGAACAATCACATTGGTGACTTAGGCCCAGTCAATTGCTATGAACGCAGACTGGATTGGCCATTCCTTCCCTATTTCACTGAGTTATTGTAATTCATCTCCTTCTAACACCCAGACGTGCCAAGAGATTAATCCCCGAATCGCAACCTGAAACAACACGATTGCAATTTGGATCCTTGGATTCCTGCAATATGAACGCTATGGGAAGGAAACAGAATCACGCTATTCCTCTTCATATCAGACTAATAATCGCAATTCAATTGGATCGTGCATCCAAACACGCCACCAAAAAACCCTAAATCAGAAGAATGACGAAAGAAATAAAATTGAAGCAAGAACGGATATGCGAACGAATCAACGCACCGTCGCTGCCGTCTCCTTGGGGATTGAAGGAGTCCCAAGGATAGAAAGAGAAGGGATTGTTTCTGGTGAAATCTCCACCATCCGAATCTTTGGCAGAGGATCGGACGAGAAAACGGGAAGAAGATGAAGAACAGGAAGAGGAAGAGAGGCGAGGAGGAATAAATGAGGAAGAGGGGGAGCAAAATGGTAATTTGGAGCGAGTGATTGTAGGTGTCGGTGGGAAAGAAGAAGAGAAAAAGAAATGGAGAGATGATGATGAAGCTTCCGCCATTGAAAGAAAGAGAGGGAAGAGAAACGGAGACAGAAAAAGCCTGTGCGGCATTGGATTGAATGTTTTATACAGCGGCTTTACAGAAACTTTCACATACAGCGGCTGTATAGAAATTTTCACATACATCCACCTATTTACCTTTGACATGCTAAGTTTATAAATATCTGAGCCGTGAAAAAGGTGGGTCACAATATGATATCTATTGTTTTTGTTTTAAATTTTAAGATGATATACTTATTGAGAGAGATAGAACATCAAGGTCAGTGAACAGCCGATGCTATGAGTCGGTGTATGAATGCTGCTACAATTTTAATTGGATCATTCTTATTTTTATCAAACATGATTAAGATAGTGTGGCCCACTTTTTTCACGTATGTGATAATTTATGTGTAAAAAAAGTTGGAGTGAAGATGTTTATGTATTCGAAAGTTCAATTACAGCCGTTGCATTCATTCATTTTTCTTCAAAAGCCGACAAGGGGCTTCGACTTCACCGCACCTGGCAATACCCCTGACGAGGGGCAAAGTTTCGACCGATCCCGACCGTTGGTGGTGAATATTATGCCAGATGTGAGAACCAAACCATGCGAAGAGAATAGAATGAATTGATGGATAGGATTGTCAGTTTCGTGCCAATTTTCTTCGCAGGATTATCCAGAGGAATGAACAAACTAGTGGACGGCCTGGATCCACTTGCACTTAGCACGTGAGGGATGCAGTGGATCCGGGATCGGATTAGCTACAGAGCGTCAGTAGCCAATTTCCCCACTGAAGTGACGTCACCAAGTACTGTGGGGCCATCATTGTTTATGTGTTGTATCCACACCGTCTGTATCCACACCGTTTATCCATTTGGAGAGATCATTTTAGGGCATAAGCCAAATAATAAGCCAGATCCAAAGCTCGTGCACCCCACTATAGAAAACAGTGGGGACAGCGGCGACAACCGTTGAAACTGTCTTAAAGCCTACCATGATGTTTTTTTTAAGATCTAACCTGTTCATACGCTTAACACAGACATGGACTAAGGGATAACATAAACGTCGGCTTGATTGAAAACTCATGTAGCCCCGAAGAGATTTCAATGGTAGGTGGTCAAAACAGTGGAGCGATGTATTTGAGCTTTGATCTGCCTCATTCTTTGGTTCCTCTCTGAATGGATGGACAGTATGGATACAGCACTTACATCACCGTGGGAGCTTGGTGACGTCACTTCAGTAGTGAAATTTGCACTGACGCTGTCAGTAGCTAAACCCCGTCCAGTGGATCCCTAACTGTGGGGCCGACCGTGATGGTGTCCTACATCCACGCCGTCCGTCCTTTTCGCCTAGGGCATGGATCAAAAAATGAAGCAGATATAAATCTTAGTTGGTCCATATTATAAGAAAAGTGGTAATTAATCATTAAAAACTTTACAACTGCCACGAAAGTTTTGGATTAGGTTGATATTTGTATTATTTCCTTTTGTGCTTGTGTGACCTTATCAATTGATTGGATATTAAATAAACAGTACACCGAGCCTAGGAAAATTTTAATTGTGGCATTCAATCACCTCTCTTACCCGTGGTGGGGTTCAAAATAAATTTTTATACGTCTGATTTTTTGGATATTGCCTTAATGGTGAGATGTAGAAGCGGATGGTCCGTGCGGATATATAACAAGTGCGTCACATTGGGACCTGCTAGGGATCCGCCAAGCTCGATGATTGGGGATACATTGAAGCTGCATTTTGCCTTTGGGCTGCATTAGCATGTTTACTTTAATTCAACAAGAGCGCTTTAATTCAACAAGAGCTACTGTAATACTTGTTTTAAATAAACTTGTTTGGTATAAAAGAAGCTTTTGTTAAAAATATGTATGTTTGGTAAAACTGTTAAATGATAGCTTTTCTAAGGATGGTTAGGGTCACTTTTAAAGATTATAGTAACTCTACTACAAGAGCAATCCATGTGGTTATTTTGGTGAATGTCACCATGAATGAATCATGCATATTTTAAGACATTTGGGTCATTCACTATGTTGAGTGTCGGCTTTATCGAGCGCTGAATTTGGCCCAAAGACAGCGGTGCTAGCACCATCTTCGCACAACGACGGTGGCACCAACGCCGTCTTTGCCTAAAAAATTGATTTATGGGCGGATTTGCGGGTTTCGACCCTCCACTCGCTTCCTAAAATGTGGTCGGGATCACGCATGCCATTACACATGCCATCACCCATCTATGACCCATCCCATCCATGACTCATCTCATCCATGACCCATGTCATGACACAACTCACACGAACTTAACTTTGTATCCAAACCAACCCTCTCCAAATATCTATAAAAGAGAGGCAGGGAAGCAGTGTCTAGGAGAGAGAGAGAGAGAGAGAGAGAGAGAGAGAGAGAGAGAGAGAGAGAGAGAGTCTAGAAGAGCATTTGGCCAGAGACTGTCTGGCCAAAGAGAGCACCAGAAAGAGAGAGAGAGAGAGAGAGAGAGAGAGAGAGCCAGCTAGAGCTCTAACTCTCTGTTCTCTTAGTCTTTTCTTTCCTTTCGATCATTTTTATCACATTTTAATTTCAAAGCCAATGCCGTATTTTTTATCTATTCTTTTCCAATCTATACATTTCAACCCCCTTACTATGAACACCTGAGGTAGTAGGCTCTGTTCTAACACCATGTAAAGTATGTTCTATACTTATCTCTCTTGATGATCTTCTATATCAGAAAACACGACTCAAAGGAGTAACTAAAAACTCTATGTTCCTTGTCTTTTTTGTACTTTTATTGAAAAACCAATTTTCTACCATTTTCATTCCATTTTTAGTTTATCTCATGTAATTTAGACATAAAAATCTTAATATTTTATTGGAAGTTCCTTGAATTCTCTTTGAAAGTGTGCTACCCGGTAAAGTAGATGTTTTCACATGGGTAGAAAAATGGTGTCTAACCTCTTCTTTTTCAGTAACCAAGACCCTTACTCAGAATCCATGATGCAGACCTATCTAAGAGTCACTCAAATTGGGAATTCTTCAGTTTTCCCGATCTCTAAGTGATTCCATAAATTCTAGTCGACCATGGATTCTAAAACCTTCATTTTGGCTAGTGGCGACTCTGATCAATATATGAACATGAGTAAATTGCATGAGATATTATGAACGATAGAAGTATAATTACTAGCTTCTATTCTCAACTCCTCTGCAAGGTTCAGGTATGGAGGTCTTAGTTATGGGTTTCACCGGATCTAGATAGACTTCAAATTTAGACCTTCACATGTTATACCCGCTGTTGATGTCAAAATCTAGTCGGCCCCTCCTCCATGTCTCTCTCACTTCAACGTACCACCTCTGGAACCTGCACCAAGAGAACGGGTAAAGGTGACCCTGGCTAAGCCGGGGGACCCTCCGATGCCTAAGTCAGGACAAGGGAATCTGGGTCTAAGTAGAGAGTAGAGGAGAGAGCATTCGCTATTGCGTACCTTTAGACATGGTGTCGTGTGCTATTTATACTTGCCTGTAGAATGGTCTGGATCCGATAATCTTGGCACGATCAAGGGGATTCTCGGATCATGGAGATACTGCCCGCAATCTGCTAATCACGCAGCGTATCAGGCGAGTAGTGCGTATCTACGAGCGAAGTTATCAGTCACGTTCAGTTATGGCAGTTTCCATGTTCGTCAAATAGAATATACGCCTCGGAGTATCTGCTCGGCTCGGCTCGGCTCGGTTTGTCCGACTGTCTGCCTCTGCGTTTGTTCGGTTGGACAAGGGCGGTTCCCAGATCCGAGCGGCCTTCATATCCGATCTGACCTTATAGGTCCGAGCCAATCTTGCTGGTCCGAACCGAAGCGGGAGGCTCTATTCTCCAAGGCTCTCGTCGCCTCGGACTTTACATGTGCTCGGATCTTCACAGGATGCTCGTATCAGGTCGGATAGGTCATGCCTCGGACGTCATGGCAATGAGTCGGCTCAGAGTGGCGCTCGGACTGGTGTTTTATCGTGGGCTCGGATCTCCCCATAACACTCGCATCAACCAAGCACCTAAAAATTATTAACCTTCATTTCTTAATCTGTCTGTAAGGTTCGATTATGAAGGTCATGGGTTTCAATGGATCTAAATAAACTTTGGATCTGAGCTTTCACATGCTATTGCCCATATCAATTAAGTATACAATATTCATATATATATATATATATATATATATATATATATATATATATATATATATATATATATATATATATATATGTATGTATATATATATATAGTGTCCATAGAATGGTGACTCTGCTGGGGAAGTAACCATTAGGCAAAGCCCGACTCGAAATGTCAGGTTGTACACTTTTAGGAGATTCTTCTAACTTCTGGTCTTTATTAGTATTCTAACATTCTGGTCAATTTACTTTCCAACTCTCCAGTGAATATTGGTGTCACACCCCGACTCTGGAAACCCGAGCTCTCTTGACTTAGTCACCGAGTTGAGGGTGTGACTCGATGGGGACAGGATAATAATATGCATATAACCATAATAATCATCGTAAATAGTAAATTAATCACCATGCATCCAATCACGAGTATCAATTATCCACTGACTGATATGCGGCACAAGTTCATACATCATTATTTAAAAGTAATAAATATAAAATGAAAAATTATTTATTATCACAACAAATGTCCAAGAGCACACCTCTTAAAGTCATTACTCCACACGTAAAGACTCTAGTTCATTCCCTTGTCCTGGATAGTTTTCAATTAACAAAATGAGATAACACCCCAGCAAGTAGTTGTATGTATGATTCATAATATAAGCATGATACAAATGCGTATACAAGAATCTTAGTATGTCATATTACCATAAAAATAATTTCTTTAGTGAACAACCAGCGCCATGGCTACGCATAGCGTCCGACTTACCAACACCCATCCGACCATGATCCATACGAGCACAACATGTGTAGGAGTTTACTCACATCATGTGCGAATGCTGGTTTGAGGTATCTCATGTACCGCGTGTAACCGTATAGTCTAGCAATGAGTAGCCCGCTCTAATAATAGTTAAACTCATTCCTTAGCCTTAACAGTAGTCTAATGAGGAGGCCCTATTAGTACCAATTCGGGTTCCATTGATAACTCCGTCCGAGAATTTAAGGGATAACTTGATTACCAAGTTATGTGATGTTCTCAGAATGATACATTAAATACAAGGCAGATGCATACTTAAACGGATATTTAGAAAAATATATTTGTGATATTGACTACTTACCCATAATGTTCATTCCTTATTCGACCATTTTGACATTTTAATTATTTCTTTATGGATCTGATTGTTCACTCCCCAAGTGCAGGGTTGTGATGTAGTAATAACTCGGTAAGACCCAGGTCGAATCCCAAGGGACTGAAACTTGTACGTTATCTAAAACTAACCAGAACTACAACTAGAATGAGATGAAATCTAAATCAACTAGAATTTCAAGGAATAATTATGAAATTATTATCTAAAACTTAGGAGAAATTCAGAGATGGAAAACTAGGGATTCAGAGGATCCACTTGTAGAGATCAGGGAGAACTTATGCTTGCATCAAAAATCATGGAAATTACTGAACTGCCGTTGATCTAGTTTTCAAAGAGATGAAAGGTGTATGAATTAGAATGGATTCCATCACCAAACCATGCCCAAAGACTATGGCAAACAACAAAATTAAACTAATTACCACCCAATCACATGTATGCAAGTTAGGAAGGGTACCGTCATCCAACCATGCCCAGGAGACTATGGTGAACAACAGGGCTTCCTGACATCATAAACATTAAAGAGAACAGAAATATTCAAAGTCATTGCAGACCCATTGTAATTTCAATCACAACAGACCATTAAAAACCTAAAATATTCCCATAATAATTAACTAAAATCAACGTCAATTCATGCATTAAAATTAAAATAAAATCAAATCTCCCATCTCACTACAAGCTTCACCTCTTAGCCCTAGCTAAGAGGTTTAGCCAGACATGGATGGCTAAATCTCTACAATTGAAATAAACTAAAAAATAAAAAAGAAAATACTCTTTTTTTTTTCTTCTGCTTCACGTCCCTGCCCAAGCCTCCACGTCTCTCTTTTTCTTCCTTCCTAGACCTGAATGAATGCTCTCCACATCCAAAACCTCCTTTTATAGCTGTTGGAAGGCTGGAGTCAGTGACAGAGTTGTAGCAGGACACGGAGTGCAATTTTCGCAGCCAAGTTCGGTGCCTCGAAACACGCCACTTTCCTCGCTCAAATTCCAAAGAAACACCGTCCCATAGTACTTTCTTGGGTTCTCTACATGATAGACGGTTCAGATCTGCCATATGATCAAAGATGGTGAGCCAAAACTGCCTGGAAAAGTCGATTTTCGCGGATGTGCGAAACCTTTCGCACCATTTCACTGTTGTGATCGGTGGGCCCCACAGAAGCATTTTAAGGAAAATTCACCCCGTCCATTGGATTCAGAACGAAATTTCAGTCAAAAATGGATGGTTTTGAACGTCCATTGACATGTCTCAGAGAAGAAATAACTAAAAGATTAGATTTAAACGTCCTAGGGTAGCCCTTTTATGGCCCCTGTATCGCACACGTGTGTTCGCATGAATGCAAAAGGTCAGCATGGTTTTGTAGCTCTCGAAGCTCCGTACAAGGTGGATGGTTTGGATTGAGCTTACATGGCACGTGTGGGGCCCACTAGCTTCCGCAAAACAGCCAGCGGCCGTGCATTACGCGGACGCAAAAATGGAAGCTTCTTCCGCTGTGATGATCCGTGGGGTCCACTTATCTTTAATTTGAAAAATTCACACCGTCCATTGGCTTCAAGATGAAAAATCGTTCGGGAATGGGTGTTTTTGGAGCATTTTCGGTGTGGCCCACAGAATCTGTAACCCAGTCGTCCATCCTGCATTTTCCATCCATCTACGTCCGTACCTGTGCATGGGATCAAAAGGACAGCTAGGTGAGGGTTTTTCCCCCCTATTAAGAGTATGGACGGTTCAGATCATTTGAAAAGATGATGTGTGGGTCCCACTACACAAAAAGCGGGAGCCAGCGTCCATCCGCTGGACTCTTTACGCAGAGAGGGAGAGAGAGGCGGGTCAGCGCTTGCGCTGACCGATTGGTTGGTCCGGTGCGGCTCGCGTGAGGACATGCTGTGTACACGCACGTTGCATGTGGGGTCCACTGTGATGTTTATGTGAAATCCATTCCGTTCATCCTCTTCACCATATCCTTTTAACCGTAAGGACCAAATTTGAAGCTTATCCAGATAGCAGGTGGGCCCCAAATTGAAGATTGATGGCTGATCTGCCCGTTAGGCCACTTCCGCCATGATCCAATGGATGATTTTTGACGTGTACGGTTAATTTATGGTCCTCAGGCCACGTATGAAGTTTCGAGCCGAATGGATGGTGGGAACCTTGTGATCTTGCATTCTGGACTTCCTTCAGGCCACTTGAGCTTCAGTTCTTCGATTTTTGTGGATCTCAGGCGTTGATCTTGGTCCCCAGGAGTGTATTCCTTACTTCTGGTGTCATCAGAGTGTTAAATTCATGCTTTAACGTCCTTTTTCCATCCATGCTCATAAAATTACCTTGCAACACAAGAATGAGAAAACGAGCCATTAGACAGCATTATATTCGTAAATCCAGACAATATCTGGGGTCTAATATGCAATATTTGACCCTCAACACTGATAACTACACTCGGGTCTACGATCCAAAGAAAGTTCCATTTTTTTATTCATATTTAAAATACAAGCATCAAGTTAATTTATATATTACTTAGTGTCCATTTTATCTTAGAACACTTGTAAAAACAATAAATAGTCTAAGATTTATCCATTAATAAATCTAAGATTTGAACACAAGGTTTAGATTGAGCACTGCATGGATCATCCACAAGTCCAAATTTAGACCAAGTTCTAAACTATCATCCGATCTCAATTTGAGTGTTATCAAGGATCAAATTTTAAGACAGGTTTTTCTAAAGCCTTTGATTTATGAGTCAAATCTACCAAGATTTTAGGGCCATTAAACGTTTAATTTAGGGCTAAATTCCAGACATCCATTGGTCTAGATTTAAGCTAGATGCAATGCCTTATTAAGGTTTTAAAAAAATTTCACAGCTTCTAAGGTGGTTCGAAGGCCAAATCTTTGACTTAAAGTGAGTCATACAATGGTTTAAAAAAAAAAAGATTAGATATAAACTAATAATAAATAAATAAATAATGTTCACTTGATGTCCATATTTGTAAGTGAAAAGGCCGAGCTATACGTCCTAGAGGGGGGATGAATAGGACAATGCTAAATTATAAAATAACAACGAAATTAAACAATAAAATAGTCAAATGAATTACAAATAATCAAAGGAAGCCACAACCTCAAAATTCAAGTATTGAAAGGTTGATACAAATGTTGTTCTAAGGATAACCTTACACCATAAAAACCAAGTGTTTATGGTAGGACAACCTTACTAGGACGATTTGTGTATCAAAAACTCAAACTGAAGAGGAATAAAAAGAAAATAGCAAGAAAGAAAATCTAAGCTATTACAACATTCCCCATAATGCCGAAATGTAAAGATTACAACATTCACATTCACAAATACATCCCACAATTTTGAACCAAAAAGAATAAAGAAAGGAAACCATAAAACTACAAAACACAAAGAATTATATTGGTTCACCTATGTATATACCAACTGTTAAACAATAGCTACACAACTACTCCACTCCTAATATCCTCACACAGTGGATATTAGTATTCACTATGAAAATAGATTTTTTCAGGTTCACCTAAAACCTTCACAATTGTGTCTTTCAAGTGGACTTACACAATTTAAAAAATCTCACACTCTAAGTTTTATGGATCACCTCAGATAACCAAAACTGAGTGATTTTTCTAGCTTAATCTCAAATAAACCAAAATAAAGAAAATTACAAAACCATAAAATACCTGGATATTCTCCTTTTGTTGCAGCCCGGAAGAACCAAATCGGAGTAGAAATTCAAATATAAAAGTTCAATATCCACACTTACTTATGAAATGGTTTTATGTTCTAAATTGATTTTAAATTAAATCAAGTTGGGCTAGCTCTATTTGATTTTGATTCCAATAAGTGAGAATACCTCAATCCCTCTTTCAGATCAGATTGGAATGCAAAATACAAAATCAAATATAACAAAGCTAATAAAAGAAAATATTAAATATGCACAATATAGCTTAAATAACTGAGTAACTTATCTCTTAGAGTGGTATCTTTATTTTACTTGAATTGAATGAAATACTCTGAATTTCGTCATCTATTTATAGGTTAAGAAATCACGATCATGACCGGTCCTGTGGACACTACGACTAGTCATATGACCAATTGATTTTTGAAAATTTGAGCGCGATCGGATAAAGTCATTCCACGACTATTAGTAGGCCATCCACGACTGGTCATGGGAAACTTGAAATAGTTGCTGGACTTTAAATCAGGACTGGTCGTGAGCGAGTCATGCACTATTCACATGACTAGTCGAGCAGTCTTTAGGACTGGTCGTGGCTCAACAAAAAATTTTAAAAATTTAAACAAACTTAGGACTGGTCTTGAAATTTCTTGGACTGGTCGAGCCACTGCTAGGACTAATTGAACAGAGTCCATGACTAGTCGAGAAACAGATTATTCACTTATAAAATGAGCAATTAAATTATGTATTCAAAATGACCTACCCTAAGGTCAATCTAAGGTCATCCGAAGCTTGTTAGTAAAGAATGAACATTGAGTCTTCTTTTTCTTCAGTTGATAGTCACTCTTTTAAGTTTACGAAGCTTGATACCATGTCATAGGATAAAGCTTAAACTTGAGACTTTTGAAACTTGAAATTCACTACCATTGAAGTTTGAACTTGAGATTCAAAGACTCGGAACGTTTGTCTTGACTTGTAAGAAGCTTTGAAAATCTTGAACACTTGAAGCTTGAGAGAGCTTGAATTCTTTCTTAATTTTGACACTACAAACTGAGAGGTTTTGACACTCCAAAATTTGACAATCATAAGAGCTAGAAAACTATAACACTTTCAATATGATTAGATAGTTGTCCATGATGAACAAATTGTAGCCTTCTAAACGTCCCAACAATGGATAACTTCTAGGCCTGATTATATTTCAAAAATAAATAGGTTTGAAGTTGAGTTAACAGTCTACATTTGACTCAATTCTTAGTCAACTAAAAGTCCAAAAACGGATAGATTTCATGGGTACTTTAATGGTCTAAACCTGCCCCACTTTTGAAGTTATTTAATGATCTGAATTTTGACAATTGTTAGACCATCAAATGATCCCAATTTGGGCAGCTTTGTAGTCTGTTCTAATGGTCCAGTTTTAGTCAGGTTCCAAGGCCATCTAAGATCTTTAATTCCATCAAATTTGGTGGTCATTGCATGTTATAGAATTGATCAAATTTGGACTTAATAGAATATTTGATAAATGAGTAGATTTGAACATCCCCATGTTGGTACGCATATGCATAGATTGGACCTCAAATCAATCATCCAGATTTGACTGATTGGAACATTCAAACAGCCCATTCAAAAATTAAAACATGTGGGCCTTGAAAAATACAATATAGATGTTACTTAATTGATGTATGGTAGAGATCAATGATTCTTTAACATGTGTGGCCTGGATTGCTTACATCTCACTCTCTCTATGTTTAAAGTATGAGTACTTATGAGTGATTTGGCATGCCTTATGTAGAGGAGCCAATGCCCCCTTACCTTAATACACATGTACATGTAAAAACGTGATAAATATATGTTAATTACATGTAACTCTTATCTTAAGGGTGTGAAGTAATGAGGAAGGTTTTATGGTAGATGAGGGTGCAAACAATATATGCATACATGCCTAGGAGATGTGGATCCCACAAGTACAATATTCTTTATCTAAGCACATGATTAGATTGTTTATACCGTATGCCCTCTTATAAAAATGACTTGTTGATCAAAATAATCATGTTTAATTGTAAGGAATCACAAGTGTTTGTAGAGGTGGCGGTGCACTAAAGATTGTACATGTGTTCATGTGAAGTAGGGTGCATTAATCGAGTGTGTACATATCACAATCGTGTAGGCCAAACCAAAACTTTTTATATTCAATCATTATATCAAAATGAAGTTTTTATTATAAAGATCATGGGAAAAATAATTTTAAAAAATAATAATAATGAGTATATAATACTATGGGTCATGCTCAAATATATGGTTATAGTACATATGGATAATTTTTATGATATTATATATGTTAAAATAATTTAAAATCATGGTCTTGAAGATCTACTAGAGTCATGAAATAAGAAGCTAGTATACTCTGCTAAGGTCTACGAAATATCTTAAAATTAACGGTTCAATAATTCTTGGCCTTAGATCTTAGCTTTTTATCCTTATTTAAGTCAAGATTTTTATATGACATTGTTGATATTGTGTCAAAGAACATATTAAACTGTGGTCTATAGAAAGATCAAGTGCCCATAAGGAAAATTCTCAAGATTTTGATGATACATCTGTTAGATGATAATTTTAACGGTAGATTTGAAAACAAATTAGTTATTATTTAATTTAGATAGTTTGAATCGATGATTCATGATTTGGATTAGTGATTCAACAGACGGCTTGTCACATATCTTGGTATAAATTGTTAAAACGACCCACTTGATGATTTGTTATGATTAAATAATCAGAAAAAAATACTACTCGAAATTGTTAGTATATTACAAGTGGTCTATTTACTTTCTTGCTTATATCTTGTATTCTTGTATAAATTGGTCCCCCTTACTTTTTTACTAGCATCATTCATTCTAATGCATACTCTTTTTTGCATGTACATACCACACTTTACTTTCTCTTGTAATTATGTTAAAAAATTACTTATGGGTCCACCACCCAACACACATTCACTAGAGTTTTACCTGAACATTCACAACAAAAACCATGCCAGTCCAGTAAGACAATCCAAGATCTCTCCTAGAGTCTCCCAGGTAACCCACGACTGCTCATTCAATAGCCAACTTAGTCCTTAAAATGAATAGGCTAGAAAACCTCATGACTCGCTTCCTTCAAAGCAGAACCACCCCATCAAGCCAAAGCATGCTAGCACAACTATCAATCGCTGTAATCATTCTGTCGATTCAAACCCCGACTTTGTATACAACCAATTAATTTCAGCATTCTCCCCTAACAGGGGATAGCCTCATTACAGTTAACCACAACATGTATATTCTAGTATTCATCATCATCCCGCTGTTGGGATTTCTTTTCATTTACAATCTCCCCTCTTAGTTTCAATTCAATACACTTCTCTTAATGGGAACAACAACTGAGTCATGATACACACATCGCAGAGGGCTAAACTTTTCCACTCAGGCCTCTTTAGAATTGATCGGCTTCAAGAATATTCGAGCAACAACTCAGGGTCATGAAAAGCGAACTCCAGAAATGATATGGGATGGATCTCTCCTCCACCAAATCTAGGGATCTTTGCCCTTTCCTAGGCACTAGAGTGCTTCAAAACTTTAAGGTGTCAAAATTTGAATGAAATGATAGTGCGAAATGCCCCATAGCCCACATGAAAGCATTTTGTGGCAATAACTCAATGCCATGGCGGGGGATTATGTAATCTTGATCTGATTATTCCAAAAGTCCCTGAGAGGTGATACGCTTAGCTGGTACATATCACTTGATTACCATAAAGTTAGGACCTGGGAAGACCTGTCCCAAGCATTATATGATTGCTTTGCCTATAATCTAAACGTAGCATTTGGAAGGGTGGATCTTGCTGCTTTTAAGACAAATGAATAATGCGTCTTTGTCAGCTTATGTTAGACGGTGGTGGGCTAAGGCTACCAAAATGAAAACACCCATTGAAGAGGAAGAGTGGATTTTCATGATTGCCCACTTAGCAAACCTGAGTATATCTGGATACATTGTAAGTCAACTTCATCTAAATGATCCGCGCTGGGGAACAAGTCAAAACCAAAATAAGGGCTCAAACAATCTGCTCTTGGCCACATTAGGCCACCCTGAAAAAGTGGGATCATGTGGATAAAGAGCCCACCGAATACGAGCCTACTGAATAAGAGCCTATTGAATATGAGAGCGATGATGACAATATCCCTATCCACTATCCAACAAAAGATAACAATCTCATCATATTTGCCCAAGCCGCGCCATTCACCACTCAACAGGGATAACTCCAACAGCAGCAACAACCACAAAGATGGAATCTGCAATACTCTAATCAGAATTGTCAAATGGGTATATTTTAGAAACCTAGGCAGTTTGCTCCATTGAATTAATCTTACAGTAGCATACTAGCAATGTGTTAAGATGTGGAGCCACATTTGGCGGCCGTTCGACCAGTCGAGTGGCCCACTCGACCAGTGGTGGACTGGCTCGCTCGTTTTCCATTGAGTTAGAATTTTAGATTTCTGAGGTGCTTGACCAGTCGTGGGATGTGCTCGACCGGTTGAAGACTCCGCATGACTAGTTGAGGTTACGCAGATTCGTTTTTGGATTTGATGTGGATTACGAATTTTTGAGTCGATTTTTGCAGAGGTGCGAAAGGAAAGTTGCCTAAACTATAAATAGGTGTCCCTAGGGCTTTTCTAGTGTATGAGAAATAATTTTAAGGTGTGGGCAAAGGGTTTTCTTTGTACTTCCGAGGAAGATGTTAGTATATTGTCTTGTAATCTTCATTTTTCTTCATAGTGAAAGTTTGCATATGTTGTTTTTTACCCTTGTTGGGGTTTTTCCATGTATATCTTGTCTTGTTATTTGTTTGGAATGCTTTGATTCTTTTTCTAATGTATATTTCTTTCTGTTTATTATTTGTGGGTGAGATTGGAGATTGGATCTCGGTTCACTGCGTTGTTGGCATGTTGCGTAATAACTGGTATCAGAGTTATTAGTTTAGTTATATTGGGAGCAATGATGGAAGAAGGAAACACTAGAATTGAGAAGTTTGATGGTTCAAACTTTGCCTTCTAGAAGATGCAGATGGAGGATTATCTATATCACAATGACCTCTATATTCCTGTAGAAGGAAAAGAGAAGAAACCAGAAAAGATGACAGATGATGAATGGTTTTTATTAGATTGGAAGGATTTAAGAATGATCCGACTCTCTTTGTCTAAGAACGTCACCTTCAATATATCCAAGATGAAAACTACAAAAGAATTAATGGAATCCCTAGCCACTATGTATGAAAAGCTCTTAATGTCCAACAAGGTTCATCTTATGAAACAGCTATTCAACACGAAGATGTCAAATGGTGGAAGTGTGGTTAAACATCTAAACGAGTTCAATATAGTCACAAGCCAGTTAGAATTCGTTGACATTATTTTTGAGGATGAGGTTAGAGCGTTATTGATCTTATCTAGTTTGTCAGACAGTTCGGATGGTTTGATAATTGTTGTGAGCAATTCTTCAGGGTCGATAAAGCGTAATTATGTATCAGGTGACTTCGGAAGAGTCTACCTGGGTGATGATGAGCCGTGTAGTATCGTTGGAAAGAGAGACGTTCGTATAAATTAGAAAGACGGTACAACTTTGAAATTGAAGGATATCAAACATATACCGAGTTTGTGATGGAATTTGATCTCAGTGAGGTAGTTGACCGATACCGGTTATATGACGACATTCATCAGTGATTCCTGAAAGATCACAAAAGGTGCCTTAGTGATATCTCTAGGCAAGAAGGAAGGTACTTTATACGTGACTTTAGGATCGTATAGTTCACTCGTAGTCGCATCAACTAGAGTGAATGAGCAGTTATGACATCAAAGGTTGGGACATATGAGTGAAAAAGGGATGAAAGTGCTATTGTCAAAAGTGAAGTTATCAGGGCTGAAGTTTATTGACTTGGAATTCTATGAGGACTGTGTGTATGGCAAGCAGAAGAGGGTAAGTTTCAAGAAGACAAGACGCGTTCCAAAGACGCATATGTTGGAGCTTGTACACACTGATGTGTGGGGACTGACACATGTATCATCTCTTGGTGGCTCACATTATTTTATTTTTCTTATTGATGATGCTAGTAGAAAACTATGGATTTATTTCTTAAAGTACAAATCTGATGTATTTAAAAAGTGAAAAGTAATGGTAGAAAATGAGACAGGTAAAATATTAAAATATCTCAAATCTGATAATGGGAAAAAATATTGTGATAAGAGATTTGAGCAGTATTGTATAACAAATGGAATCAAACATAAGAAAATGATTTCAAGGACACCATAATAAAATAGTGTGGCTAAGCGCATTAACAGGACATCCTTGAGCGCACTAGGAGCATGCGGTTACATGCAGGGTTGTCTTAGATGTTTTGGGCAGATGTTGTAAATACTGCCGCATATTTCATCAATAGAAGTCCCTCAGCACCATTGGATGGTAGGCTACTAGAAGAAACATGGACTGGTAAAGAAGTGAACCTTGCACATCTCAGAGTGTTCGGTTGTACTTCATATATTCACATTGTTGCAGAGCACAGAAACAAGCTAGATGCAAAGTCTAGGAGGTACATGTTTATAAGTTACAGGCAGCATGATTTTGGCTACAGGTTTTAGGATGTAGAAAATAGAAAAATTATCAGAAGCAAAGACGTAGTCTTCAATGAAAAAGTGATGTATAAGGACAGTGTGCAGGAAAATAAGGCCGAGGAGAAAGAATTTGTATAGTTGGAAGAGTTACCGGATACGGGTGTTACAGCGCCATAGGATGATCATGCACAGGACTATTATGAGGCAGATCCGCATACACCGGTTGTGAGGAGGTCTACTTAGGAGAGGAGACCCATGGTCCGATACTCACCCTCCTTACATTATCTACTACTGACAGATAATGGTGAACCAGAGTGTTTTGAAGAGGCATTACAGTCAGATACATTGGTTAAGTGGGAGCAGGCCATGGATGATGAGATGGACTCTCTTGAGTCAAATCGTACATGAGAGCTAGTTATCCTACCCAAGGGTAAGAAAGCTCTTCATAACAAGTGGGTTTATAGACTGAATGAGGAGCACGATGGTTCGAAACGGTACAAGGCTAGACTGGTTGTGAAAGGATTTCAACAAAAGGCAGGTATTGATTTTACTGAAATATTTTTATCGGTAGCGAAAATGTTTATGATTCGCATGGTCTTGAGTATAGTGGCTACAGAGGACTTATATTTAGAGCAGCTAGATGTTAAGATAGCCTTTCTTTATGGAGACCTTGAAGAAGAGATATATATGCATCAACCGACAATATATGTGGCACCAGGAAAGGAGAACAAGTGTGCAAACTAAAGAAGAGTTTATATGACCTGAAGCAGGCCCTAAGGTAGTACAAGAAGTTTGAAAGTTTCATGTTGAAAAACGGTTACAGGAGATGTCATGCAGACCATTGCTGCTATTTGAAGAAGTTTGATACGTCGTACATAATCCTTCTTCTGTATGTTGATGATATGCTTGTGGCCGGTTCAAGCATGAAGGACATCTCAGATCTCAAAAGACAATTGTCTAGAGAATTTATCATGAAGGATTTAGGAGCTGCAAAACAAATCCTAGACATGAGGATAAAGTGTGATAGGGAAAATAAGAAATTAGTTTTGTCATAGGCAGAGTACATAGCCAAGGTACTTGATCGATTCAATATGGGAGGTGCTAAGCTGGTAAGCACTCCATTAGCTAACCACTTCATGCTATCTAAGGAGCAAAGTGCAAAGACGTAGGAGGAACGGGACTACATGGCTAAAGTCACATACGCGTTAGCTATTGGGAGTCTCATGTATGCTATAGTGAGCTCGAGGCCTTGTAAGTGCTATAGTTTCTTACTCCTTTAATTGTCAAATTTTGTAGTGACAAAACCACAATCTGTGTCTTGTGTAGCAGATTGATATATATATATATATATATATATATATATATATATATATATATATATATATATATATATGTTTAAGGCAATACATCACATGTACAAGGACAATGCTTCAAGTCAAGAACAAAGATCTATTTCAAAGAAATGCAACATCAAGTACATTGTTCACTCTTTTAGGCTTCAAAGGTCAATGTTTTAAAGGGACATCGAAAGACAAGTGAATTGTTTTTTGAAATACAACACATGTACTATAAATTCAAGCTTCAAAAGATCTCAAGTACAAGCTTCATCATGTGTCGAGATCCTAAACTTCATGAACTTCAAAGATCATCTATCATTTGAAGAAAAGGAGGTTCAATGTTCATATATCATGGTTAAGGTATGAAAGACCTTAGATTGACGTTAAGGTAGGTCATTTTGAATACATAATTCAAATTGAAACATTTTATAAGTGTTTGGACTGTTCTTTGACTAGTCTTGGACTTTGTTCGACTAGTCCTAGCGCTGGCTCAACCAGTCTAAGAAATTCCAAGACCAGTCCTAAGATTGTTGTAAAATTTTAGAATTTTTTGTTAAACCACGACTAGTCCTGGAGACTGCTCGACCGGTCGTGTGAACAGTGCACGACTTGTTCACGACCAGTCCTACAGCTTCGACTTAAAGTCTAACAACTGTTTCTGGTTCCACACGACCAGTCGCGGAGGTCACACGATTGGTCATGCAAGCCTATGACCAGTCGTGGAATGGCTTTATCCGATCGCGCTAAAAATTTTAAAAATCCGTTAGTGTTATGACCAGTCAAAGGTGCAACTTCTGCACTTATAAATAGAGCACGATTTTCAGAGTTTGGTAATCTAATTCAAGTATAATCAAGACATTACTCTGAGAGATAAGTTTGTAAACATTTTAAGCTATATTGGGCATATTTAATATTCTCTTTTATTAGTTTTTAAATTTGATTTTGTATTCTACTTTCCAATCTGATTTGAAAGAGGGATTGAAGATTCCCACTTCTTGGAATCAAAACCAAATAGAGCTAGCCCAACTTGATTTAATTTAAAATCAATGTAGAACTTAGAACCATTTTATAAGTGAGTGTGGTCATTAAACTTCTATATTCGAACTTCTACTCCAACTTAGTTCTTTCGGGCTGCAACAAAAGGAGAATATCTAGGTATTTTGCATTATTGTAATTTCCTTTGTTTTGGTTTCTTTTGAGATTAAGCCAGAAAAATCTCATTCTTTTGGTTATCTGAGGAGATCCAGAAAACTCAGAGTGTGGATTTTTTTGAATTGTGTAAGTCCACTTGAAAGACACAATTGTAAGGGTTTTAGGTGAACCTGGAAAGACCTATTTTCATAGTGAACGCTAATATCCACTGTGTGAGGATATTAGGAGTGGAGTAGCTGTGTGGCTGTTGTTTAACAGTTGGTGTACACACAGGCGAACCACTATAATTCTTTGTATTTTGTGGATGTGTGGTTTATTTTCTATATCTTTTATCATTCAAGATTGTGGAATGTATTTGTGGATGTGAATATTGTAATCTTTATATTTCAACATTGTGGGGAATGTTGTAATATCTTAGATTTTCTTTCTTGCTATTCCCTTTTTATTTCTCTTCATTTTAAGTTTTTGATACACCAATCGTTCTAGTAAGGTTGTCCTGCCATAAACCCTTGGTTTTTATGGTGTAAGGTTGTCCTTAGAACAACATTTGTATCAACCTCTCAATACTAGAATTTTAAGGTTGTTTTACATTTCTGTATTGTGAATTGTTTATAGTGATATCTTTCCTTTAATTGATTAAATTCCGCTGTTATCATTTTAATTTGGCATAGTGCTATTCACCCCTCCCCCCCCTCCCGCCTTTAGGACTCTAGCTTGGCCTTTTCAGGCCTGACATTACTCAAGCATAGAAGTTGTTAGCAAGTTTATGAACAACCCCAGGAAGGAACATTGAGAAGCTGTGAAGTGGATTCTTAGATACCTGGTAGGTACTAAGGATGTAGGGTTGTGCTATGGTGGATCAGAAATCAAGCTACAAGGCTATGTGGATTCAGATTTGGTAGGAGATATCGACCACAGAAGAAGCACTACAGGTTATGTCTTTACTCTGGGAAGTGCTGCAGTCAGTTGGGTTTCTCAGTTACAGAAGATAGTATCTTTCAGTACGACGAAAGCAGAATATGTTGTGGCTACAGAAGTATATAAGGAGACGGTATGGATGTAAGGTTTCATGAAAGAGTTGAGTAAAAAGCAAGCAGATTGCAAGCCGTACAGTGACAGTCAAAGTGTAATACACTTAGCTAAGAATTCAGACTTTCATTCAAGAACCAAGCATATTGCCATTAGATATCACTTCATACGTTCGTTACTGGAAGATGGATCAATTGCTCTGGAGAAGATTCATACATGTGAGAATCCTGCGTACATGCTAACCAAGGCGGTCATAAGGAAGAAATTGAAGCTCTGCGTAGCTTTGATTGATCTTCAGGCTTGAAGAAGGGGAGGTGGTGCACTTCGGTCGTAGAAGACGAAGGTTTATGGTGATGTGTCTCTAAGTGAGAGATTGTTGAGATGTGGAGCCACATCTGGGGGCCGCTTAACCAGTCGAGTGCCCTTCTCGACCGGTCAAGTGGCCCACTCGACCAGTCGTGGACTAACTCGACTCATTTTCCAACGAGTTAGGATTTTAGATTTTCGAGGTGCTCGACTAGTCATGGGATGTGCTCGACCGGTCGAGAGTACTGCTTGACCGGTCGAAGACTCTGCACGACCATTCGAGGTTACGCAGATTTGTTTTCAGATTTGATGCGGACTGCGGATTTTTGAGTCAGTTTTTGCAGAGGTGCGAATGAGAAGTTGCCTAAACTATATATAGGCGTCCTTAGGGCTTTTCTAGTGTATGGGAATAATTCTAAGGTGTGGGCAAATGGTTTTCTCTATACTTCCGAGGGAGAGGTTAGTATATTACCTTGTAATCTTCATTTTTCTTCATAGTGGAAGTTTGCATCCGTGGTTTTTTACCCTTGTTGGGGTTTTTCCACGTATATCTTATCTTATGATTTATTTGGAATGCTTTGATTCTTTTTCTAGTTTATATTTCTTTCTGTTTATTATTTGTAGGTGAGACCGGAGATTGGATCTCGGTTCACTGTGTTGTTGGCTTTTGCGCAACACAGTGTTAGTTTAAAGGCAACTCTTTACCTCACTGTAGCCTAGGGCCCTACCGAACCCATTATCGCCAAACTATAATGAAAACAAGTATCGTGCATTCCATCAATCCAATGGCATACGATCGACCGCTGTTTCATATTAAAACATGCGATCCAGAATTTGATTGACTAAAGAAAAATTTTGGTCGCAACCTTGGACGCGATTGCTAACAACATACTCCAGAATCCCTTGTCATAACACCAAGTGAGCCCCAACACACGGGCATCCATACCATCAATCTTATTTGAGAATTGTCTCATCCCCATTCAACCCAATTCATCCACAATGACTTTCATCCGAAACTCACATGGCTCATTTTGTAGGGGCACCATCCTACTCGGCACCCTCTCCAGTTCTGATACTCTAAGGAAAGGCCCAAGAGCCACCATGTTACCCATCTTCTAGTACCAATCAAACACGGGCCGATTAGTCATTGATCCTCCAAGAAAACATCCACCAACCAACATTCACCACCTCTCCCTACCACAGTTTAGCGTGGTCCCGTTAACTGTTAGTCCTCCCAGAAAGGACACCTGATCCAAATTGCCCACAACATATTTCAACTGAGTCAGAACACCATGCCGATAAACCATCTTTCTTCCAGGCTTAGAGCTTGGCTCCCTCCTTGGGTCCTTCGACTTTCAACAAGCCCGTGATCCTCCAAGGAAAGAGACTGGTAAGTCACTTCAACCCATCGACTTCCGTCTTTCATAGTCCTCAACTCCTAGCCTTCCAATCCTTGGTCATGGATAAACAACGATCTGAAAAGGACACATCAAACAACAGTTTTGAGCCCAAGACTAAAAACTGTGTTCCATTTGTGTATTTTATTGAATTAAACTATGACTTAATTTTCTCCTGTTAAGCACCAAATTTTCTATTATCAGCTCGAATATTAAGACTCGACTGTAGTCGTTGATGTTCGAGAAAGTTCAGGTAGGACTGGATTATGATATGGACCTACTTCAAATTCGAGGCTAGGGCAACAAGGTCTAACAAGAGAACAAGGCTAAGGGGAGAAAAACAATCGTTTCACCTACCCACCAATCAGACACATCAATGTAGGGATGATCGCCTATCTCAATGATAAACCAAACTCCCCCTAGAGGACCAACTACATGGGCCAACCTTGACCGAATTAATCGGTGAAGGCCTAGATGAGGGGTAGAAGTTTCCCTTCATTGACTGGACTATCATCCACATCCCATCCAAGTTGCACATACCCAAGGAGATTCAATGTCTCGGGGAGTACCAAGATGCAACCACATTTACCATCGACTCGGAACCCAAGGTCAAATTCATCATGACGCTTGGGCACAAGGGTGAATGTAACATCCCAGATTTCAAGGGTCGAGCAAAGCTCAACTCGCGAGATCCAACGCATCACTTATGCAACATAGATAATAATGTTTAAATGATGTCCATATTAGTGCATTAAACATGAGAGGGATTATACTAAAACAACATATCATACTCCAGAGTTAATATAGTTAAGAAAGCGAAAGACTAAGATAGATGTATAAAGTATATACGTGTTTCACAACCTCCAAAGCATGAGTATAGTACCAAGCTGAATATATACATGTTCTGTCTCAAAATATACAAAATGTCCAACTAATCCATATAACCCTGTGATCTCTTTGAATCAGTACAAGGTCTACGTAGACCTGCCTGATAGCTGAACATATGAGAATTCTTCCTTCTCATCCATGAAGTTCAGATAAGTTGCATAGACTCCACCATCACCTGCATCTAAACCAGAGTCTAGTTGATGTTTTAAAATACCATCCCAGAGTGAGAGTGAGTGATCAACTTAGTGGTACTATAAGGCATAGGTTAACATATTATCAATTCAATCAAGCAGTAATGATAAATTAATACAACAAGCATTTCTTAACTACTCTTATTAATGCAGGGGTGATATGAAGTAATGATGCATGCCCTCGCACGAAGCTCCCTCAAGTGACTTCATCAACCATTCATGCATGACAAACTCCCTAAATGTACACTTCCTCGTCAAAGCACATGCAATGCTGTGCATGGTCGTGTTAGCCAAGTACTTAATTAGGCTTATTCATACAACAGATTTGAAAAGTCAAGGTACCTTCATTTATATCATTTATCCAAACCAGAGGATCAATCTAGCGTCGTCAATTTTAGTTAACCACATACGATAGGCAAACTGTAGGGCATCACCCCTAATGAAAAATAATGGATAGGCGAGTTTATACTCGAGGTCACTACGGGGAGGCTCGTCACCTCAGCGTAAGTCGACAGCTCGAATACAGTGTCCTATACCACCATATTTGGCTCACGAGTTTGGGTTGCTCACTAGTCACTATGTGGAGGCTCGTCACCCCAGCGTAGGCCGACAGCTCGACCACGGTGTCTCATACCACCATGCCCAGCTTATGAGTCTTAGTGGATTGAGGTACCATGGTTGAAACGGATCTTTACATTGGTAAGTGGTACCTTAGATTCAAGTAGAGATGTCCATACATGATAAACACATAATAGGCCAATCGGTTTTATTAGATAAGTTTTTATTGGTATGAGCGCACGCTGAATTAATCGACATGAAGCGCATAAGCACTCCATGTGGCCTAACCACTATTGATAAATCGTCGTACGACTCGGATTCACCAAACGTATCGAATGTGGTGAGACCAATTCCGCCACTCAAACGAGAATTGTTATCGATTGCCTGAGCCAAGTTATGGCCCCAATCTTACTCAAGTGCAATAGGCAGACACATGTGATAATCATAACAACACTTAACAAATAATTCAAATACAATTCTCATTTGAGCATTGTGTCAAACACATTGCATATGTTACCAAATATTTTCATTTCATCCATAAATTGCATAATTGAAATTATGATTACATGAAAGAAATTATACATATAGATAAGGCAATTGAGAATCCTATTTCAAAACTCTTATTAAATACAAATCATTAACCATTTCTCATTCAAACATTTTATCAAATACTTAGACTACAAATTACTAAATACATAGACTAGATTAATTACGATACGAATCATAGCAATTCATTACACAACATTGGTTATAAAGCATACAACAAACATGAATCTTAGATTGGAAAGTATGGCAAGCAGAAATCACAATTTCATATTCATTCAAATATTTCAACAAACACATGTAATGCATCTTATATTCAATATAGATCACAAGTATATAATTTATCGAAAACATCATAACTAAGATCATATGGTAGCAATCAAGTCAGACATAAATCATTACTGACATTGAAAGTCTTGAAAACCATAACCTAAATGTTTATAGTCCACACCTTTCATCGGATTACTCGATTAGGACGCATTTTGAATCCTACGTTCCCAAAAATGGAATAACGGGTACCTAAATCATGAAATTTATTAGCTAGGTTAATAAACGACTATTCTAAACCTTAACTACGGAGTTAGGGTTTAGATTTCTTACCCAAATCGTAGTTGAAACGAGTCATGTAGCGCAATAGAGATGTGTATCAGTGCGTGGAGTTGTGGAAAAGAATCCTAGCAAAGATCTCCAGGAATTTCTCTTCCTTTCTTCCTCTTTTCTCTCCTTCTCTCTCTCTCTCTCTCTCTCTCTCTCTCTCTCTCTCTCTCTCCCCTAAGGTTTGGAGAAAATTTGTATGAGAGAGGGGTGGAGTGGTTTAAGGCTTTTAAATAGGCCAAGAACTGGTGTCAATGGCCCCAGGGCCTTGATATACTTAGGTTATAATCAAAGGGTGTTTGTTTTTGACAAATAAAGCCCTTAAGAAGGTCCATTACTCACCTACATCATAGGGCAAGTTTCCTGACCATGGATCTAAGCCAGGTTATGATTTCGACATGATTGGATAAGCCGATCGACCGTGAACGACCTGTATTAGATCGATGGTCATTGTCACTCAATCAGGGCCACAAGTATACAGAGATGTGCAGAAAAATTTTCCTGATCCATGGTTGAAGTTTGGTCAAAAACTGACGGTCCAAAATCTTCAATTTTTCCCACAACCGAAAGGCCCAATTTACTTAAGTTATGTTACGTTTTCTAAAGATATTCGCGTTTCTCACACACTTCGCTCAGGGTTCAAGTTATACGGTTCTGGATACTATTTGGGCTTAATTCCCTCAATGGTTGTCAAGCCCAATAAGATGGTCATAACCCTATAGTTTAGCGGTCATCGGACTTTCGACGCGCGGTCCAGGTCCGATACGGAGTTTCAATATGCTCCTGAGAGTAACTGGCTTTTGGAATTTCTCCTAGGTTTTTAAGTAGTATTGAGTCAGTGATTTTGATAGTTTTAGGTCTTGCCATTTGTATAAATATTGGTTCAAGCTAAATCCACCAATTCTTTAGTTCAATACTTAATTAATTTTTGTCTAATTCCTACAGAATACAATCCTTAGGGATTTCTACCTGAGATGGTACTCGAGTCTTCGTACGAATTTTTCTGAGACGTTACAATGAAGGTCCACCTACTGCAATCTTTGGCCCTACCTCCTGAGGAGTGCATGCATCCATTAAATGTTGTCTCCATGATCATAGAATAAACTGATCGATCCTCTCAAGATGTCAGCTTACTTTAAAACTTTTTTAATCTTCCAACCACCATGTCTTCTGTTGTAGTTTCTTCTCCTCTTTCTCAGGCTAAGCCCTTTCTAAAAGAGATCCTCTCTGAAGACCTTACATTCTATGGTCAGTCTTCTCTTCTGTTAGACATAGACTTCTTCATCTGGAGCTTCTCAGAAGCTGCTTTGATTGATGCACCTTTTAGAGAAATCTTGGAGATCTTAAGGACACTTCACTGCCTTAGGAACACCTTTTTCTTTAAGGTCAAAATTGAAATGTAGTGTCTTTTGCTTATTGAATTAGAAAGCCTCCATCCAAGATGAATCTTGCACCCTCCTTGAGAAATACGAGGCCTGGAATGACGTCCTTCGCTAGACTCGGTAACATCAGTTCAACAAGATGGTGCTCCGAGTTCTCCAGAGTCAGCGTAAGGATCTGGAGGATGGCATCAAGGAAACAGAGCGCCTTTACAGTAGGAGAGATTGCACCAACTCACATGAGCTTTTGGCTTTCGTTGACTCCTAGATTGGTATTTTCCAATCTTGGTCATATGAGAGCACCGACTGCAAGAGGGAGGCAGAGACCAATGCCATCATCCTCGACCATTACATGGATGAAGTCATGCACTTTCTTGACTGGTGATCGAAGGGAAGTCCTGTAAGGACAGAAAATGCCAGGTGGAAGAGACCAAAGCACGTGCATATAGAGAATTTGAAGAAATCAAGGCAACGCACGCCTGAAGTACTAGCATGGCCAGGGCTATGTTTCTCTCTCTTTTTCCTCTCTTTTTGTTGTTTTCTTCTTTTTTAATGTAACTGGCCAGATGACCTCTCATGTTTCTCTCTCATTAATCAAATCTTCTTTTTTTTTTTCCTTTCCATGCTTTTTTTTCAACCATGCTAGATGTTAGTATATTTTTAGCAGTAAGGACTTATTATTGTAGACACTCTTACTTGACCCAGCCTTACACTGTTTATCACATACTGGGATGATATGCCTTAAAAAAATTCATTAATCGAAGCTTTCACAACCATTCCCTGCATATCATGAAGGATATAAGATCCACATCACAGAACTTGGATGATAGTAAATGGTCCATCTCAGGTGGGCAACCATTTACGAAAAGTAGTGTCCTTAAACCCTCAACAGTAACACCACCTTCCAAACCACATCTCCTTATCTGAAAGCTTTTCCTTTCACTCTTTATTACACGCTTGAGAAATCTTAGCCTTGTTGGCTATAATAGAATCCAAAGCTTTCAATCACATCCTGTTTAACTCCTCTAATTTGACCAACACGACTTCCATAAACTCGGTTGAGGTTAAGCTAGCTTTACATGTGACTCTTAGGGATGACACATTAACCTCTAAAGGTAATACTGCATCATGCCCATAGGTAAGTGCGAATAGACTTACCCTTGTATTAGTTTGAGGCGAATTCTTATAAGGCCATAAGTATTCGAATAATTTAATATTGTTGAGTGTGAAATATTACATACTTCCCCCTAAATTGTGCCTTGGTTTTATAAGCATGGGTATATTAAATTGATATAATTACGTATATTTTGCTATACAAGGTAATTTAGAGAGCTAAGATGAAAATGACGATTAAAGCAAAGATTTAAAGCTCGAAGAATGACCAAGTGAATGATTGGATATATGGAGGACAATATTGAAGAATTCAAGTGCTAAAGATATAAGAAAACCAAATAATAAAGATGGAGAAAAGTCTAAAAAATTACATAGTTCAATAACACAAATAATAGACTGTTTGGTCCCACCTAAAGTTGGCATGGTTCGACCAAAAGTACACGAAACAGTTCAGCAAGAAACAATGACTTTCAAACTTAATTTGGCTTGATCATTTAGTGTGACCGAACTTTGGTCCCACTAAAGGAGAGTTTGGTGCAACCTAAGGAAGACAAAAACTATAAAAGAATTTTAAGAAAATTCGGCTGCAATCGAGAGACATTCGGTACGATTGAAATGATGTTTGGTGCAACTGAAGGCTGTAGTTAGTGCGACCAAAGTGTAACAAAAGTATGAAAATATGAAGTCGGTGCAAAGTTGGTGTGGGATTTTCTTATTTAAGGTGATGATTTAGGTCAGTCTAGATACGAATTAGGGGTTGGGAAATAGAGCAAGGAGTTGTGAAACTTCTACGGAGCCATTCTTCTTCTCTAATATTTCGGTTCTAAGTTCTTTTTCATGTTTTTTTAGAGTTTAGTTCAACTATGACAATGGTGGGCTAAATCTCTTAGATAAGGCTAAGAGGTGAAGCTTGTAGTTATTTTTAATATTTTAGTTTACTTTGATTCCAATTATTTAGTTTGAATATTGAACAATTCATTGATATTGGTTTGAAGAAAGTTTTGGTTTTAGTTTACTTTGATCCATTGTTGACTCCGAGCACTTTGGATGCTTAGGAAGGTTAAGATTGCTCACTTATCTCTTTTGCAAGGGATTGATCTGTAAAATTCAATGATCTATTATAGACTATGTGCACAATATATACTTTGAATTCCCTGTAATCAGTAACTCGGTGCTTCATATGGGAAATGAATCAATTGAAGTTCAGATCTATTTTAGTTTGTGAATTATGAATTAATCGCTCTATTATCCGGCTAGATAGGATAAGACTTCGATTCTAGTTGAGTTATCTAATTGAATTAAGTGAATTAGGCATTCACAATGGCTAGAAGTGGATCCTTGATGCTCTGGGGTTTTATTTTTTTGATTTTCTCTAAATTACTCGAATTTGCATCATTACTTCTTCTAATGTAAAGTTCATAGTTAATCCTAGGTTTCATTTTAGTTCTAAAGTGTTTTAAGAAATGCATAATTACAAATTCTTAAGGATTCAA
Source organism: Magnolia kwangsiensis (assembly GCA_037074715.1). Lineage (NCBI taxonomy): Eukaryota > Viridiplantae > Streptophyta > Magnoliopsida > Magnoliales > Magnoliaceae > Magnolia > Magnolia kwangsiensis. Next base: position 65,064,997 of record CM073588.1, read on the forward strand.
CCTCGGTCTCACCGAGTTAAAACTATATCACAACCCTGCACTTGGGGTTGTCATGTTTTTGGATCGATCAAGTTTTTAGTACCATTGTTGGGGACTTCAGCCGCGTTTTTCTAAAATACTTTAAGGTTAGAATTTGTTTAGGAGTAGGATTATTTTTCTACATTTTTAAGTTACGGTTTTTCCAAAAATCTAGGTACTAACATTGCTTTTGTTTTCTTTCCCATAATCAAACCTAGAATCGTCAAACAAGTATTATCCTTCCAACCTTCTTACTTCAAATTATTTTTGATTTTTAAATTCTATAGAAGTAGATGTAGGTTTAAATTTAGGTTTTTAGTGGTTTATGTTAGTGCACTAAATTGTGCACCTTGTTTGTCAATTGCGTAAATCCATGTGTCATGTAGTCGGTTGAGCCCTTAGAAGCTAAAGATCGAAGATACAAGAAGACATGAGTATTAAGGAGTAAGGAGCAAAGAATCAATATGTGAGGTGCCTTAATGACCCTAACCCTTAACCCAAAATAATAACTTTTGAACCTTTAAATGATCCTTAACCTTATAGGCAAGCTTTGATGATCATACCTTAGCCATAAGAGTCTAAATTTGATCATCCTAACACTAGTTTGAGAGGTTGAAATGGACAAAATCATGACAGAAAGAAAACAAATGATCCTGAAATTTTCGACCCATGGATGGACCATTTTGATCGGTCAAAGGTCAAGTTCGACCCATAAAAAATAAGGGTCGACAAATCGAAAGTGACAAAAACTAGACAACAAGAAAAATCATGTACCACTAAATTTTCGATAGGTCGAAGCCTCAAGTCGACAGATCGAAGGTCAAGTTCTACTGGTCGAAAATAAGAGTCAATAAGTCGAAAGTGGTAAAAATTGGACAATAAGAAATACCTTGTGCCACTGAATATTTTGACAGGTCAAAAGACTTTTTAACAAGTCGAAGCCTCGAGTCGACAGGTTGATGGCTAGCCATTTCAGCCCATTTTATGACCATTGGAACTCGATTCCTTTATATAAAAATCCAGTCTTTGGGCGATTTGGAGGGGTTTTTGGTGTAACAGAAGCTCATGTAATATCATGATCATAAATCTCATCTCAAATCTCTAATCCAATGAGTTACAAGTCATCGTCCCTGATATTAACACTCTAATGAGGATTTCAACCTCCATCTTGAAGATGTGCTTAAACTCCACAAGTTTGTAGAAATTAGACTCAACCTCTATAGGTATACGATTGTCTAAATGCTCTAGAAAACCCATCAAGTAGAATCTCTTAAGCGTTACAACTTCTCATTAGCTGTAAGAGATTCTAACCAACCTTCCATCACCTTGGTCACCGCATTAGAGCATCACATGTAAGGTATTTGATCTTGGAGTTGAAGCCTTGTCAAAGCATCAACATAATCATCGAGGGAGCAAAGGAGAGTTGAATGAAGCATGAGACAGCATCAATCAAACAACCCGAGAAGGTGTTGTAAATGGGGCTCAATTCGATAAGTAAGTTGTCATGTGTAAGAGTCTGTATACACTCCTTTGTATAAGATTGAGTGTAAGAGTTTGAATTACCAAACTCGACTGGGTTCTTATTTAAGAGCTTGACTCTTATGTAAGGCCCAAATCAAAGTCCTTGTGTAGTCCACCAGACACGGGTGCATATATGTTAGTCTCCAAGGGAGCGTCCGGTGGGAGTAAATATAGGTCTTTGGATTAGGACTAAGGTTATTGGTTAATTGATAAAAAAATCAATTAAAGTCTCTTGTGGGAGCATCTAGAGGGAGTTTACACTAGGGTCCTTATGAAGGGCTGAAAAGGTTAGAGGTGAAACTGATTTAAAACCTCCAGTAATGAAAATCCGGTACACTCATGGGTTGAGTGTGTCTACCGGGAGTGGAGTAGGGAAACTAAATTACTATATGTGCTTGTGTTTGGGGTTATTATTTGAGTACTTGTTTAATTATTCTTATGTGGTGAATGTTAATTATATGTATACATGATTAAATGAATGCTAGGTGTTGATAGTTAGGACATCCCACGCACATGTACACTATCATATTTATTGAACTAGTTACTTAATTGCCATATCCATTGTAGTCTATGTGATTGGACCGTCTAATGGCTTGGAAGCCTTAGAGTTAATTACCTTGCTTAGTTTAAATTGCATATTAGTTTAACTAGGCAATTGTGTTTAAAAGGCATAATTTTTATTTGATCATAATCACCCTATCTCTAGGACATAGTCATCATTCATTAGCTCTGTCAAGCTTTCGCATGTAGTCGTGGTGTCACATTCCATGCAATTTTAGTTCATGCCTAAGTGGGTCCGTGATAACACTTTGCATCTTCTAAGTGAAGGATGACTAGTTGGAGGATTGTCTATCCATCGCCATGTTAGACAACACCTAAGATCCTCTGAATTGTTCGAGAACATGGATAAGAATCAACACCATCAGCATGCTGAAGAACAACAAGATGAGAATGATGTGCATAATGGTCCTCCAACTAGAACCTTATGTGATTATCAACAACCAGCTAGGACGACCACCCCTTCTTGCATGATTTTTCCACATAATGTATGAAATGTGGACTTTAAACTGGGAGTGATCCAACTACTTCCAAACTTCCATAGACTAGATTCTGAAAGTCCATACCTACATCTCAACGAGTTTGATGAGATTGTAGTCACCCTACACTTCAACAATGTATCAGATGATACCTTAAGATTAAAATTGTTTCCTTTTTCATTGAAGGAGAAGGCCAAGTCATGGCTTCACTCCTTAAGGCTGAGATCGATTGGAACATGGGCTAAGATGACCTGAGAGTTCCTTAAAATGTTCTTTCTAGTTTAAAAGACTAACACCCGTAGAAGGGTGATCATGAACTTTAAAAAGAGGAAGAAACATTCTTCCTATGTCGGAAAAGGTTTAAGGAACTTTTAAGTGCCTACCCACATCATGGTTATGAAATTTAGCTGGTTATAAGCTTTTTCTATGATGGAACGACTTCACCCATGCGTCAATTTGTAGAGATGATGTGTAATGGGGAGTTCACGAATACGGATCCCAATGATGCGTGAGACTACTTTGATATGTTAGCTCAAAATGTGCAATTCTAGGATACCAGCCAAGTCGAATCATCTCAAGTCAACTTGGTCCAAAGAAAAGGGAGGAATGTATGTCTTAAGGGAAGAAGATGATGTCAATGCTAGGGTATCCAACCTCACAAGAAAAGTCAAGGCCATGTAATTGAAGAAGGTGGAGATGATCAAACCCAAGGAGATCCCTTGAAATTATTTGTGGTATTTGTGCAAGTAACTTACACTTGACGCGGGAATGTCATACAATTCCTGCATTTCAAGAGTTATTACATGAGCAATCCAATGCCATGAACAATTATCAAAGGCCAATGAAAGTTGAAGAACTTGAGGAATCTACGAAGTCTGAGGATGATGATGATATTAGTAATGTCCAACTTAATGAAGCGTCGGAATGTGTTTATGAGCCTATCTTCTAGTTTTCCCAAAGGTTAATCTCATCTAAAGCTCTGGTTAATGATCAATAGATGTAGAAAATTTTCAAACATGGTCCTATTGATAAAATCCAGCAACTTGACATGCTTGATTCTATTGTGGAGAATGAGTCCCTCTTTTCTGAAAGTTTCGAACCTCTAGAAGTATGCTTGGCACACTTTGCATATTCAGACAATCTTATGATCAGAGACATAGTGAATGCCTTACAGGATTGTACCCTAGTGGTTGACATTGACCGGGAAGAACATTGTTCTAAAAATCCCCTTTCTACCAATTCTAAATATTTATTATCAAAGGTAAAGACACTGGAATTTGAACCGAAGTCGGAAACTTCGGATTTATTTAAGATTATGCTGGCCAAAGATAACTTTACTAAATTTCAATTATTTGTAGTTTCTTATTTACCATGGTCCATTAACACAAACTTTTTTTTTTTACCACAGGTGAATCTTATACTCTTTTGATACCTCACAATAACAAAAAGAAAATTTTTAATGAGGTTTACAGATTTCTCTAGACGTACATGTTCCAAGACGTCCAAACTTACTATAAAGTAGGTTTATGGATGATCTTGTTGAAAATTTTATTAAAAATTTTTCCTAAATACTTGTTAGAGGAAGAATCCATGTCATGGGATGTGAAATAGCGGTGAAGACCGCTTGAGTTGAAGTCAGAATATGCCAATATGTCCTAGAGGGGGGTGAATAGGACTTTTAAAGTTTTTATGATATATTTAAAAAATCTCGTTACACTAATCCTTACAGATATGCAATTATTAGGATTACTCAAATGTAACTTTACTGGCTTCCAAGCTTAGTAGAGGATCCAATCACAAACTATTCAAGAATCAACAATGTATAACTTAGTTTATGATGGAATTGACTTGTGTAAGTGTTTGAGGTGTGATCAGATAGGTAGAGATGAAAGAATATGAATAAATCACATACACAGAAAAATAGCATTCACAAACACATTTATTTTTATAGTGGTTCGACTACTTGTCTACTCCACTCCCAGTAACCGTACTCAACCCTTGAGTGTACCGAATTTCTCTAAGGAGGTTTCACATGGTTTACCTCTAACCTAAGGTTTTAAATCAGGTTCACCTTCAACCTTTATAACCTACACTGAGGCTGACTGTTTATGCTCTCACGAGCAAGGGTCAACACAATGCACCCACTTTTAGGCACACTGGCCAAGGATCTTCCATAAGACCCTAACGGAGGTTTTACGCGTTCACATCTAACTCAAGGTTTTGATTGGTTCACCTTCAATCAGATATTTATACTGTCCACAGAGAAAGGGTCCACACAACGTACCCACCACGTACATTCCCGCCGGAGGCTTCCTTGAGGACTTCAAAGGGTGAGAAATACCTTAGACCCAATCTTACAAAGGAATGATCAAAGGGATCCTCTGGACTCTAGATACTTACAGTTAAGTTAATGAGTCTCATTCAGCACGGTGGCGAAGATCTCCTCCTTGTTGACGAAGAGTCTTCAGCTCCCTTGATCCGCAACGCAAATGATGTACCAATATATGGCTAAGGGTTGGGTCAAGGTTATGATGAAATCCTACTCTCTAAATGTTTTTCAATTAAAAAGGTAGAGCGATTTCAATTATCTATGCATTCAAGGCATCCCAGCTTAAAGATTTTCCATTTAAGTAGTAGCTGGAGGATTCTTGAATGCGGAAGTTCATTCCCCAATCCACTCTATTGAATATCAATGATGAGGGTGGATTGGAGAATGAACTCCCATGAGAGAAAGGGTTGAGGGTATATGATCTAAGGTTAAACACACAAAAGCACTCTCTTCTTTCTCTACCAGCAGCAACAGACAAACTCTCTTTATATAAGCGAAAAGTTCCAACGGATATAAAACGATCACATTTATGACAGAGTTCGATATCATCGAGTGAGTTTAATATCATCGAGCGTATACTCACGATTGTATCGATGGTTCGGTGGATGACACAAACTCAATGTCATACACTTTTGAAAAACCTCTTGTTAGCCGGTCGAGGGAATTGAGACTCGTGTCGATGCCATCAGATTTCGAACTCTGATATTATCAATACAAGGATCGAGTCCTTAACATTTGAAAAATGAGAGAGACTTGCATGAAATTTTTTAGGTCATTAGATATGATCGGGGGATACTCGATATCATCAGAATTTGAATGTCGATGATATCGGAAGTCATGTCGATCATTGATTAATCCAAAGATTTTATCAGTGAGCTTGCTGGACAGTTTTGTCCATTCTTGATGCAATCGATTCGGCCCCGATAACATCGATATTTAGAATATTGATTCTATCGAGTGACCCCCAATCAAAGATAAAAAACTACCAGAAAAATGTTGCTGGAAGACTATGCACCCATGACCGATATTATCGAGAGACTTCAGATATCATCGAGATTTGAACTCCAATGGTATTGAGGAGATCTCCGATATATCAAAGCATATATGATTTTCTTAAGTAAAAACAAGAGCGCCGGATATATGCCTGTCTATAATATGGAGCCACCTTCGATGAACTCAAGATTCAAATATCGATGATATCGATAGGTATATCGATATATCGATAATTTTGTCCAGATATGTATGTGGTTACTGGACAAATTTCGTCCTTATTTGATTTTATTGATTGGTCTTCCGAGGACATCGACAGCGCAGGTCGATCATATCGAGATGTGTATCGATACAATCGACAGGGCAAAAAAACTTAGAGATTTTTTAATTCTTCGAAAAAATTTTTCTACCTAAAAAAACTCTATGATGTCTATCTTATTTTAAGGGCTTTATTCACTTAGTGTTTTGGGACAAGGGATGTGAGGCTTAGGTTTTCCTATGCCGAGCTTCCACACATTCGGTTAAGGTAGAGGCTTGAATAGATCTTCCTGTGAGGCTCTACATTCCCACTGACTCAACACACATGCTAATTAACAAACCAGGGCACTAGCAAGGGCACTTTCAGGATGATCTTGTTTATTCAGGATTGATTAGAGTAATTTAATTACTTTCTTAGGATTAGTTTGTTTTACTAGTTTAATTGCTGAAACACCAATTGATAGGAAGTTCACATTAACATTCACATGTTGTCACATTGCAGGTACTTTTCATATAATTCTCTTTATTTTCATTGCTCTCATATTGCTCTTATTGCATATGTTTATACATTGAAGAAAATATAGAATTTAGGTTGGGGGTAGGGTTTCTTTTGAAAATTCTTCACCCGTACTGAATTTTTTAATTTTACGTTAAAACTTTTCCAACTTTTTAAAGAAAATTTTCATAAATTTAAGAGATTTTGAAGATAATCTAGAGATTTAAATTATAAGATACTTAATGTTGAGGATTTTTAAGCCAGGACTCTAGTTATTCGATAGATTTTAAAGTTGAGTTCGAAGTTATTCATTTTTAATTGGAAAGTTTTAAACATTAATTGAGTCATGTAATTCACATGTCACATTTACCTTACATCTTTAAAGTTTTGGTTGGATATTGTAGTGTTAACTTGATGATTATTGAGAATGATAGGAACTAAGCATGGAGAATTTGTCCATCATGTTCAATAAAAAGAATTGAAAAAAAAAAGAGTAATACCTAACAAAAAAAAGTTGTTGTTGAAAGGGGCTACCTATTGAAGTCCATGAAAAAAAACAACGAGAATGTTTGAATAGACAAAAAAGCTTGATAATAGCGCGATAGTCACTGATAGAAAAATCAAAAGCTAGAAGAGTAGAATGTTGAACTATAAGCAAGTTTAGGTTTAGGCTTTGGTTATCTTAAGTACGCTTTTAATTATCAATGTTAACATATAATAGAAAGTTAAACCTTTGGTTGTGATAAGTCAAATTTTCACTATGCACCCAAGTAACTTAATGTTTAGGATTTGTCTAATCATAGGATTAACACTTTGAATTTGATTAGGATATTTACGAAGTGCTAGAGTTTAGGTGGAAGTTGTTTTTCATATTAATGTACTTTAGATTTCTATAATCTGCAATGTTTAAAGAATTACTTGAGTTTATAGGAATACATTCACTTGTTTTCGAAATATTTTTCGTATGATTTTCTTGGGACTAGTAAAATGATGATTAGGGGGTGTGATCAAGCATAAATATTGCATATTTATCCTCTCAATTGTATTAGTTTTGAATGCATTTAAGTGATTAATTAATTTAATTATATATGTTTTCTACATGTAAGATGATTGTGAATCCAAAGTTGAATAAATGCTTTAATAGATGATTTAAAGCTCAAAAAGAGATCAAGCTCAAAGGAAATGAATGATTAGAGATTTGGAAGATAATATTGGAAATTTAAGTGCTAAAGATCCAAAAAAACCAAGTACCAATGATGGAGAAAAGTCTGGAAAATCACAATCTAATAACAAAAATAACAAACTATTTAGTCTCACTTATGAGTGGTTTAGTTCGACCGAAAGTGCCCAAAATAGTCCAACGAGAAATAGTGATTTTTAGAGTTAATTCGACTTGACTGATAGGTGTGACTGAAGTTAGGTTTGGTGCCACCGAAGGAGAGTTTAGTCCAACCTGAGGGATGTGAGACCCGTATCTTAGCCTGTACCGTTCCGTAGGCTTCCACAGTCATCCTAGTTGAATTCCGACAACCCGCGACCTGTAATTGATAGTTGCGCACGGCCCTAAGTCATATCCTGTATTATTGAGTTGGCTCGACCTAAGACTTGTACCAGTGCGACCGCGCCGTCGCCGTACTTCCGACGCCACCTATTATGCACCAAGGCGATACTCGGGCCAGGAGATGTGGACCCACATTCAGTTCGAGGAAAAACACCGCGTGTTGCAAATACCGAGGGAATCTTTATGACACATCACATCAATACATCAATCAAATGTCAAATACAACACCCATCCCTAAGTACAACCATCCCTCCCTTAAGTCAACTCTCTCTCTTACAATCAAGTACACCCATCCATCACTCACCATCCCTCTCTCCCATTACTACTCTTACCTCACACACACTCTCTCTCATCTCTCTCTCATTACTCCCAAGTAACCCTAAGGGAGAGCAATGTCCATGGCGTCCCAAGGGAGAGAGAAGGCTATGTGTGGCCCACTTCCTATCTCTCTCATCCTAGCCACTCAATTTTCATCTTCAATCATCAAAAGGGAGCCAAGGAGCAAAAGAAGTCGTAGGAGCCAAGAAGGAGGCCGATTGGTGGGTGATCTTATGAATTTTCAACGATCGATTTGAGGGCCCATTTTTGTGGGACCCATTTTGATGTATGCATTGTATTGAGGGACCCATAGTGGTGGGGTTCCTCCACCGTCCGACTTCTCTCTCTCTCTCTCCCTCTCTCTTTTTGATTTTTTTTATGTGGCCCACCTATTAGATGCATGCACGGCTGATTCAGACCGTCTAGCCATTGGGCCAGCCCACTGCCCGAATCTAGATGCAGGGAAATCATAAATATCAGCTTGGTCCCAAGCTGTGGGCCACGTGTCATGTGGGACCCATTGGATTAGCTGTGTCAGGTGGGGCCTAGAGTGACGTCACCAAATTCTGTGGCCCACTGCGATATATGTCTTTCATCCACCCCATTCATCTATGGGACCCACCAGTCACATATCTTCTTTCAGCCGTCCATCTGCAACCGTGCAGATCAACAGCACGTCCAGACTACTGATCATTTGGATGTAGGCAGCAAGGTCAGGTTGACCTTCAAGCTGGTGGGCCTTACACCACGTGGCCTCCTCATCATGATGCATGTGCCATATCTTCATCGCCCATCCAGGCCTGGCCTGGAAATGAAGCAGATTCAAATCTTAGGTGGAGTACACCACGTGGGGCCCTGATGTAGTGTTTTGTCCACACCGCCCGTGCATGGGATGTGGGCCCCACCCAAGATATATGTGTTGAATCTCCACCGCCCAGCAAAGCACAGTGGGACGCACCTTCCTCCACCGTCCATTCATAGGATGTGCTGTGTGGGGTTGCCTTGATGCATGGGTACGTTCAGCACCATCCAGCAGCTGCTGGACGGTGGGGCCCACCTTAGTATATGTGTTGTATATCCCAGCCGTTTGTCCATTTGGTGGGACGTGGGACCCACCCCACACGTGCTGCACATGTGAGGTGGGGCCCACCTCGATGTATACATTCCGTACCCACACCGTCAATCCAATTGGTGAGCCGTCTTAAGGCTTGAGATTAAAAATGAAGCAGATTTGATGATCAGGTGGACCACACTGCAGAAAATAGTGTTGAGTGAATGTCCATCATTTGAAATCCTTTTTGGGAGCACCGAAGTTCTGAATCAATATGATATTTGTTGTCTCTCTTAATCCAGGTCATTGTGAGCTTATGATCAGTTTGGATGGAGAATAAATGTTATGGTGGGCCATGGTGCGGTCCAGATGATATTTTGATAGGCCTATTTTGATGTATATTAAGGCTTATGGGTCGTGGCCCACTGTGATGTATTTGGGGCCCATGGGTCATGGCCCATGGTGATGTATATTAGGCTCGTATGAGCGCCCTGTTGTGATATATTTTCGGGCCATGCGTTGAGGACCATTATGATGTATTTTCAACCCATTTGGTAAGGCTCATTGTGATGTATATGTGGCCCATGAGTGAGGCCCATAGTGATGTGTATTAGGTCCCTGTATGAGGCCGTGAGCCCACTGTATGTTCGGCCCTACGTGAGCCACTCCTTGGGAGCAATGTTGGTTAAATGTACACATTGATGGGCAGTGATGGTTAAATGTCCATATTATAACCTTTCCTTAGGCCTAGTTAGACCCATCCTCATCATTCTCTTGTGGGTTAACCTAAACGAATGGGCCCCATTGATATTGCTTGGACCATCATCAGCCGTCCATCTATGGACCCCGCCTTGCGTTGAGATCGATTACCGATTTCGATTGTTAAGGCCGATTATCAAGGCCAATTGTCGAGGCCGGTTTCGATTATCGAGGCCGATTTTGATTATTGAGGCCGATTATCAAGGCCGATTTCGATTGTCGAGGTCGATTCCGATTGTCGAGGCCGATTGTTGAGGCGATTCCGATTGTCGAGGCCGAATATCGAGGTCGATTGTTGAGGTCTAATGTGATGTATATGCGCCCTGTATTTATCCAGCTTGTGTTTAAGGCCCAATGTGATGTATATGAGGCCTATGTGATGAGGCCTATTGTGGTGCATTTAATGGCCAGATGATGAGGCCCATTGTGATATATATTAGGCCCATGTGAAAGGCCTATCGTGATGCATATTGAGCTCTTGAGTGAGGCCTATGATGTTGTATATTAGGCCCTTGTGTGAGGCCATGGGTCCACTATATGTTAGGCTCTATGTAGGCCATTCCTTGGGGGCAATGTTGGTTAAATGTTCACATTGTCGAGGCCAATTATTGATGCTGGTTATTGATACCAATTATGAGTATGTGACAATATAACATCATGATACATGCCCATACGCATCATCTGTATGTTTATTATGAGATGTGATTGACTATTGCATATGCCATTGTACAGATGGTTTATGGGACTCCCTGATAGGTGGAGTTATCCCACATGAGTGCATGATATACGCAGGATTGATGCATGATTGGATTACATGACTCATGCATCTTGCATTGTGTGATTGTGATTACTGTACGCCCTAGTGAGATCAGGGCCGTAGCCTCCACAGTCATGTCGTGGATGGCCAGATGGGACACCGAAAATCTGTTACTAGCATCGGGCTATCATAGATAGCTCTGGGTGAAAATTCCTAAACCCTCTTGGTACTAGAGGACACCCCAACGTCGAAACTGAGTAGATATATATGAGCGTATGAGGGTCGTATACCAGTAAGCCACATCTTCCACTATGTTGTAGTCGGTTGGGAGGGGGTGTGGCCTTACCCGCCTGAGAGAGTAGGCATAACTAGGCTAGTTTGACCAGCTCCTAAATGGGTCCGCTATCAATGAGCCGGGCCGATATTGGTAGGCGGGTAGTAAGGTCTCTTCCACTTACCCAGTTGTATTGTACGCTTGATGAGGCGGCAAGCTGGCGTAGAGTATAATAAGACCCTGGTGATTCTCTAGAGAGGAACTGTACTGATATGTGGACTTATTAAGCAGAAATTACATGCTCATTCATTTACTATCCACTCGGGCTGGTGGTGCGCAACTATTTGTTACGTGTACCTTCGCATGGCTAGGATTTCAGTTGGGCGCGCGACTAACCTGAGATCAAGAGTTTACCACATTAAGTCTAACTATCTAAATTTAAGTATGAGACTGGTTTGGATAGAAGTCCCTTATGATGGACCTCGTAACCTACGATACTACGTAGTATCTTCCCGACCTCACACTCCAGCATAGTCATTTCATTGCATATTGCATCCGCAGACATATGACATTTTGGGTTATTATATTTTCTGTACTTATATGGCTTAGACGGACTTAGCAGAATTTACATATTGCATTGTACCCTCGACATCTAATATTTGGCTCTCTATGACTCCTCATTTGCATAGCTGATCTGTATTGCGTACTCTGATATTGTATGACTCATGGACTTGTCAGTATTTTTGCTTACTCTGTTATCGTATGATTCATGACCTTACCAGTATTTCCAATATTGTATAATTATAGTATTGTATTGAATACTTGACACTTACCTTGTGCACACTCACTTACACTACCCTCTAAGTTTTTTATAAGCTTATGCACAATAGATGTCTGCAGGTGGCGTTAGGTTGTAGCAACGTTGAGCTTGGAGAGGGCAGCGGACTCCTGGAGTTTTGATTTCGATATACGTATTTCCCTTTTAGCATTGTATTCAAATGTTTATATTAGTGGATATGTGATGATGATGTTGTCTTTGTGATTTGGGTAAACTTGTGGTTATGCCTGTTATGAAACAAATGTACAAAAAAAAATCCTCCTTGTAGGATCCCAAGATCAGAATCTGGCGTATGAACGTTGGAAACTGAGAATGGGGTACTATGGAGGCTGTCAACATCAGATTCAGTGATTGGGAATTCATGAGCCCGGTTTTCGAGTTTGGGACGTGATAGGGAGACAAAGACTTCAGACATAATTTGAGGAAGTTCGGGTATAACCGAAAGATCTAGTTGGTGTGGCTGGAGGCCATCATTGGTACGACCGAAGCGTAACAAAAGTATAGAAATTTGAAGTTGGTGAAAATTTGATGTGGATTTTTCCTATTTAAGGGGGTGATTTAGGCTATTCTAAGTACGAATTAACACTTGGAAGAGAGATCAAGGGCTGATGGAGCTTTCATGGAGCCGTTATTCTTCTTCAACCCCTCAGTTCTAGTTTATCTTTCAGGTTTATCTTTCATTTTTTTTCTAGGATGTTAGCCATGTTAGGCTAATCTATTTGTTAAGGCTAAGGGATGAGGCTTGTAGTTGATTACATTATTTAGTTTAATTGATCCAACAAATAATGGATTTGAATAATGATATTATATTGAATTAATTTGAGATTTTACTTTAAAGTCTTTGACTTGTTTATTTCTGAATTTGTTGTGAACTACGGTTACAATGAATGCTTTGATTTAACAAATGCTTAGCTTGATTAGAGAATGAATCAATTTATATAACTGATTCATCTATCGTTGCCTCCGGGTACATTGGATGCTCTTGATTCCCTGCGATTGATGTCTGAGTGCTTCATGAGAGAATCGTTTAATTGAAATCATGTTTAATTGGAGTTGATGATTGGTTTAATCGAATTATTTTTTTATTGGATAGGATAGGACTTCGATTCCAATTGAGTTATAAGAGTTGAATCTGTGAATTAGATATTATGATTGCTATAGGTGAATTTATGGATCCTTAGTATTTTATTTTTATTATTTTTATCTTTAATCCATTAGCTGGATTGAAAACCTAGACAATCGTTTACATTTAGACTAGTTCTAATTGTGTTTCCCATTCCCTGAGAAATCGAACTCAGTTTCACTGAGTTATTACTACATCACAGCCCTGACCTTGGGTTCGTTCATGACTAATTTAAGATGAGGATCATTAGATGAATGGTGTCAATCATAGAAACAGATGGGCCACCTATACATTTGGTTGAGCATAAGATATTTCTCTTTTTCTCTTCTCCATGTTGTTTGAAACATAGATTGATTTGCTGGTGATGGAAAAAGGTTGGCTAAACCCCATATATTGAGCATTATGTAATTTGTTGGTTTGAAACGTTGGCTTCAACAGTGTTTTAATCATCTATCAATATGATTGCTAAATAATCAAATTATTGATTGTCTACTATTAGGTTAACATGCTGGATTTTGATTATGATATGGACTTTAATTTCTTAGTTGTAGCAATCACGACTGGTGCACTAATGATTGCTTAAGGAAAATCATATGCTAAAAGAACCACAATGGCACCAACAAAATTGGATGGGTGCTTAGGCTGCTAATGTGATTATTAATGTCTTAGGGTCAAAATGATATGATTACATTTGTATGCAAAGATGCTTTCTTTCATTTGCATAATATGATACAAGAAAAAAGTAACCTATGAAGAACATTTGGTGTGTATTTAGAAAAAAAAAATAATAATTTTCCTTCGTACAATTAGCCATCACATCAACAACAATATTATGTAACATCATTTCAACCACATCCGAAAAATAATTAGTCATCACTTGAATAGGGTATATACTGCAATTGTTAGGTCACAATGCAAACTTCTGAAACTACTTAGAAATAGGATACCTCCCAAAATAATGATAGTACGAGGTTTCTCCTATATTTGGAGGTTAGCAAGTATGCAATTTTTATTTGGTTCCCTTTCTAAAAAATAATAATAATAATAAAAACAATGGAAACCTATAAGCTATAGTTTCATTTTTTTGGGTTGTGTTGGAGCCATAGATGAAACACATAGTCATTTTAAATGAGTAAGAAAAGTGGCATAATTGAAAGTAATTTATTTCTCAGAATGTGCTGGCAAGTTGTTCTTTTAATTTAAAATTTCAATACAGACTAACAGGGTGGAAAGAATTAGCATAAGATACACGGACATTAGCGGATTCTCTCATGTGTAAAGATAAATTAATTGTTCCAAATGGTATTAACTCAAGTCAACCTATAGATTAGTATTAATTGGTTAATATGCAAATTAAAATTTAGGGACTTTTAGCCTATGTTTCTTATAGGCAAATGCTACTTAGTTAATGATGGTTTTTCGACTATGTGCAATTTTTTAGCACCATTTTGTAGAGTTTGGTATCACCTAAAGGAATTTAGTCAGGTTTGTGACCCTAAAATGATAGAGTTCTTTAATCTTCATCATTGTAAAATGCCATAAAAGGTGTTTTAGAGTATTAAAGGCACAATTTTTTATATTGAAGAAATTCCCAGCTTATCCAATAAATACACAAGTCAAGATAGTTTTTGCATGTTATATCCTATATAATCGTATTGTGAATGAGTAATGGATGACATCCCATTATTTCCATACCCTTCCGAATCATATGCACCATTTACACACATGGATGATTCATATTCAAACGGGATGTAGCCTCAACCTCAATACTTTGAGGGAAGTGGTCAACCGAATTTCGGAACCTTAGCTCTATGGCCCATAAAAAAGAAGAATGTTATTCTCACAACGGGTGCCATGCAGAAATTAGATTGCCTTTACATTTTAATAGACACATGGCCTTTTCAAAACCGAAATAGTGGGAAAATTATGGGAGGAATTGGAGAATATGACATATCCATGAGGAAATGATATATAGGGCCTTTGCATACCTCGCAGAACAACCATATTTTTCTGAGACGTTTCTTAATAGAGTGAACCCTAGCCAAAGATATATGTGGTTGGAAAATATGATTCCCAAATAAACATTTCTATTAATATACTTTATTTTTTGGTAGTGGTTGTGGTAATTAAAATTTATGTTTGGATTCATCTTTAATATTTTTAACTTTTTTGTTGCTTATATTAAATAGCCAGACATCTTGAATATGTGGGTTCACTTTTATGACCCACCCGATGATTAGTTTACCTTTAGAATTAGCTCAAAGATCATATTCTATCCCAAGCTTTCTTATGTGATTATAAGATTTTAGAATGATTCCTTACTCCAAGCTTTCTTTAGTGTGTGCACACAACATCTTACCTATATAAGTAAATTACATGTTGCCCAACTACAAAAAATAAAATAAAAAATACTTGTGTGTAAATGACTTAGAACTTACATCTATACATGTTGCGTGTAAGTAACATTCACTTGAAAGTCACTTTGTGAAAATTACCTACAATTTAAAAACTTAAGTACTGAAATGACCTTGCAGTGAAATTTGAAGGGGAAAATATGATTCAAGAAAGAAAGATGAGAATGAGATGCAATGATGAAGAGGAAGAGGAAGGAGAGGACATTCAATAGTATTTCCTTTCTATTCATTGCCTCTGCCATTTTTTCAGTAGTTCATTCAATAGTATCTCCTTCTATGCATGCCTCTTACCTTTTTCATTAGTAACTGAATGACAAAATACTCCTATTTGGCATTCATGTATAGCACACTTCAAATGATAAGAATAGTGGGGCTCGATTGAGATGGGTCATAATCTAGAAAATACAATGAAGATTCAATACTAATTGTCCAATTGGCGACCGTTAGCTGGATGGTTAAACTAAAAAGTAGCCAACGGTTAAAATTGAATGAAATATCTACTAAACAGTGGTTAGCATCATTTAGTCAATCTGATTTCTGGGTTGTGGCTAGTGTTTTCAATATCAACAATATCAGCCAATATATCCCACGATATATCTTGTATCCCAGTTATGCGATATGAAACGCATAGGTAATACTGATATATTCCACCTATTCGATCCGATGGGCATTTAAAAAAAAAATGATCCATTTTTTTATATAAATCATGTCAAATAGTTATCATGGATTTAGAGCTTCGATTTCAAGATTCGGAGGAGATGGGTTGAGTAGTGGAAAATTGTAAAAATATATATATTTTTTTCAATTTCTCACGAATTGTTTGCAATCTGTGTCCAAACACAAAATAACACACACACACACACACACACACACACACACACACACACACATATATATATATATATATATATATATATATATATATATATATATGAGAAAAGGTACTATGCGCTCGAGCTCACTATAAGCTTATTGTGAGGTTGAGCTGTGTGGGCCTCACCGTGATGCGTGTCGACCATCAACACTGTGCATTTGATAGGTCCCCTTTAAATTATGGGATATCCCAAAAATCAGCCATAAACGGAACTCAAGTGGGCCATACCATCTAAAATCATGTGAAGACACCGTTAAAACATATAAAAGCACTTGGTGGGGCCCACCTGAGTTTTGAATGCTGCTGAAACTTGGCATGACCCCTAATCCTAGTGGGACACACATAATGGATGGGCTGGATTTGCAAACCACATCTCGGTGGGACCCAAAAAATGATTATGAATGTTTTAATGGTGCACGGACCCTCTCCACTACTATATGTGGTGTGGCCCACACAAGTCACGGATTGACTTGATTTTTGAGACCTACATCCATGATGGAATGGTGCATCTGACTAATGGAGTAGACGTTCGAAACGCATCATGGTGGGGCCCACACAGCTTGACTGCATGGGACGGAGATGTGAGCTCGAGCGCATAGTACCTTTTCCCTATATATATATATAACCTGATCTAGTGATTCTTAGTAATTTAGGAATTTTTTGAAAAAATATTTTTTTAATTAAAATTATTATTATTTTTTCGAAATTCCACTACGGTCAATGGTCAATTGGAGCCCATTTCAGAGTATTGAGAAGTGTTTGATAAAGTCATCATCACATCCATTCCAATTTTTGGACTTGGGAGAAGATAGGTTGATTTACAAAAAATCTGGAATTTTTTTTTTTTTTTTTAAAATTCAAATTTTCTCTAATCGAAGAGAATGAGTACAAACACTATGTTACAAAATATCTTCATTGGTAGCATTCTACTATGACCTAGGCATAGTAATGTTGGTTTGTGGAGCAAAAATATTATGCCTAGCCCTATCAAGATGGAGATAATGGTTTTAAGCCACCATGCAGCTCTATGTTGGTTTGAGCCACAATCACACACATTATTCACAAGCATATTTCTAGTTTTATACTTCTTCTTTTACTTTTGAATGTATTGTTTACATTTCCATACATGCCTTCATATATTTATAAATTATATGAATAGACTTTGAATATACTTACATGAGTTTAGTCAGATAGTACATAGATTAGGACCCCATATGAAGAAAACCTATGTGCACTTGTTTTTTGTGATATTTTAATTTCTAAGTCTTTTAAGTTTCATTGAAAAATTCAAGCAATTTTCAATGTTTTCCAATGTTTCCCAACAACAACAATGCATTATGCGATACAACCGATATATTCCATACGATACTGATATGCATCCGTATCTCAAGCGTGCATAATAAATTACAAGTGATAATGATATAGAAAACATTGGCTGTGGCATCAAAAGTGGTTGCTTCCACGCATGTGGATTCTCACACTCCTCCAAGGAACCAATGTCTCTGCTTCAAAATGTGAAAGTTCATAAAAACATTCATGAAGTAGCAAAGTCACACTGACCGAATAAACGTAATAAAGAGTCTTATCAACACCACAATCCGTTTCTTTACTAATACAAATGAAGAAAACCATATAATCTTCAAATCAACACTTGAGAAAAAACATTCTTCTGAGCTCAAATCAAATTCACTGCACAAAACCAAAAAACAAGTTTTTAGTAATATATTTTTTTTAAGAGAAATGTTTGAGTGGTTTAAACTAACGGCCTGTTTGGATTTGTGGGTAACATAATGATTCCTCAATGATAATTTCCATGATCACTGTATAAAATAGATTCCAAAATCTAGTGCCTGTTTCAATAGCAAGTGGAATTCTGACCATGGATAAGAGAAATGATTATTACATGGAATCTATATATGCAAACAACCCAAACTGTCTTGTATGTGGAAATAACTTCCATATCTCTATGGATTCCGTGTAGTAAAACACAGCACAAGTTCAAAGAGGAATGATCAACCAGATGTGAACCATACTGAATTTCAGAGAGTTGAGATCGGATGGTTGTGAGGTGTATGGAACGTAGGGTGTCCGTCCAAACCAAATTGCTTGTCCAGTCATGATCCAGTCCGATCCAACACCTAATAACCATCCAGTCATGATCCAGGAGGTTGTTTTTACATCAGGTACACTGAAATTTAGAGTGATAACTTATTCCAGATAATTACATGATCCTTGTTCCGTGGATATGAACAATATACTTGAGTTTTCATTCTGTACAAGTGGGCCCATGTTTAAGTTATCCAGGCTGTTAGTCAATTTGGAATAACAACTAATGGACCATGCCTTAAAAATATCCTCAGTCAGAGAGTAAGTTTTCAATTTGTTGCCTGCGGTTAGATGGTCAAGAAGAGGAAAACAGAACTGATTCACATTCAATTGAAAAAAAGACTCAAGATTGGTGAAGAGGATTGTGCTATGGATGAGCATGGTCCATCCAAACTGTGGCCCAACAGATTCTGGATTAGAAACATTAGACCTGCTTGTACACAATCAAAACATGAGTTTATTGGTCAAGTACACCAGAACTGCTTATCTTTTTCACTTTTTCTTTTTGTACTTTCTTATGAGAAATGACAGAATACACAGGCTGCATGGCATGGATGTGTGCAAGGATCCAACTGGTTTGATTCAACATGGATGGATTCTTGACCAAAATTTACATTAAGATGCCTGTCCTATCTTTATAGTTATTTCCCTACAAAATCATGGTCATCGTCATCATCATTTGCATTGTTTTGTCTAAGCTATTTGAGGTTGGCTTCAAGAATCTTGTTTCAGCAATAACTTCTAAGGCTCTTACCCTGGTTAGTGAACAATCTTCAGATTCCTTCTCACCACCTCTATCCAACTCTATTTAGGTCTTCATTGGATTCTTTGATCTTTGCTGCACATCACCAAACTATGTCAATTTGCTTTTCATCTTTTTCTCTTTTATTGGAACTACTACTAGGTTGCTTTGAATGGCCTTATTCTTAATTTTCTTCTTCCTAGTCTTTCCAAATATCCATCTCAACATTCCCATCTCTATGATACTCAATATCTCCTTATGTTGCCTTCTAACTGCCTAAAGCCCCATCCCATATCACATAGCTGGTCGGATAGCTGCTTCATAAAATTCTGTCAAGTTTCATAAGCATGTGGTGATAACATATCACTCTAGAATCATCTCTGCACTTAATCCACCTCGCTCTAATTAGATTGAAAATGAGCTTTGCTCAAATACCCCAACCTATTGCAATGTGATATTTATGACTTTAGCCATTGGAATTGGGGTTATGTTAATGACCCAAAATGTTTATCTCAGAGGCCTCCCCTTGGATGGGGGATGCCCAAAAAACTTATCAGATTGAATATTTCAACTCTTTGATTACACAGGTTGTGATGATTGTCCATTTTCAAAGAAAAATAACCAAAGTTTAAATAGTTGAAATAATGTGAGGGTATTGGTTTGCATCACTCAAAGAAGCGCATGATAAATTGATAGATCATAATTGCAAAAGGAAGAGAAAATTGATGAGTGCATTACAAGCATGTATTTGATCTTTTGTGGGCAAAGAGAAATCCAAAGTTTCTCATGGCCTGTTTTCATGTTTGTATTTTTAATAGTTGCATTTAGCCTAAAAAAGATGGTATCAAACGATATGGAAAGTAGGAAGTATAAAAAAAGATCTTTGATATATATTACTACACTAGTATTGGTGATCTCTTATATTCATCTTCATAGAATATCAAAGTCATGTTGATGTAGCATGTGCTTGCAACACATTTAAGTACGTTGATATTTGCATATGGTTACACATAAGAGACACCACTCAACATTTGTTAAGTAAGAATAGTCGAGTAGAAAAATGTTTACCCGCCGTTGTTTCTGCCACTCTTCTAACATCAATGATTTCGACCCAATAACCATCAGGATCTTTTATGAATGCCAGTCCACTTGATTTTCCTACAATTAGTGTGACAAAACTAATCAACTCAACCACATATTTTCCTCGAAATAACTAATAAAATTGTTGACGATTAAAGCATTGTAGATGTGCACATGCATTATTTGTAGTTGAAGTTGGTTGAGGTTGTCCAATTAACAAAAAGGAAAAAGAACGGAAGTGATTTTGGTAAATCCAAATCATGATTGCTAATTTTTGGAAAATTCAACTGTATAAATGTACATACTATAATTTATATTCTAACATATATCCATTTACAACAATACATACTATAGATAGCTACATGGATAAATATATGTATCTGTTACAAATATCAATAGATCTCCCACCTCTTTAATATGTTCTTGTCATTCTAAACATAGAAAAATCATAACATTTACCACATGTACTTGTAAGAAGATGCGAGGTTTTGGTCGAATTATTATTTGATCACATTCGGTCCAAGGGGTCAAAGAAAAATGGAAAATTCAGGTTTTGGTCTAATTAT
The DNA here is from genome assembly GCA_037074715.1 of Magnolia kwangsiensis. NCBI lineage: Eukaryota > Viridiplantae > Streptophyta > Magnoliopsida > Magnoliales > Magnoliaceae > Magnolia > Magnolia kwangsiensis. The sequence goes on from CM073588.1 coordinate 65,086,109, forward strand.
TATTTGATAAAATTCGGTTAAAGGGGGTCAAAGAAAAATGGAAAATTAGATCAAAGGGGTCAAAAAGAAATGTCACTCATGAGCTCTTTCATTTACAGAAAGGTTCCTCCAAGACATTCATGCTCTGAAGAGTAAATGCCTCCATAGAAGCCAAGGCACTGGAGAAGCACTGGACTCGGTGAATTTTAAGAGGAGAGAAGAGTGGTACTCGGCCAGGTCCATGAGCAGTTTAATTGGACCTGAATCATTGCTATCTACAGCTCCAGTGTCTGCTGATCCCTCGGCACATTTTTCAAGAGCATTGTCACTTCTTTGGATGCTGCTTATTTCTTTTTCCATTAAATCAAAATGATCCCAGCCCATCGTTAAGTGATTGTACACCTTTAACACGTGGTTAATCAAAATTAGAGCCATTTGCCTGACTCTCCATCACAAGAATGGCTTCCAATGAAATTTCAGGCCTCTTTGATATCTACTTGAGCCACAATCTTTACTTGAACATTCACCGTTGGTTCACTTCTAACAGCTGTGCATGTCAGCAACTATCCAGAGAAAACACATTAAAATTCATTTCTGGATGGCACCCATTCACCCCAGATTTTATCCAGTAATTCCCTTAGTAGAAAAACTAAAACCTTAAGGGAAAATCCATTTAATTGCTATTTCTAGTGTCAACATTTGTATGTAGAATCTGGATTAATGGGTAGGTTTTTTTCCCCCTTAAAATCATCCATTGTTTCAGACAAGACCTGCCCACCTGTTGAATGTGCCGCTTAATTTTTTCCATTTTCACAGTGGCTGCCACCTTACGAAAGGCTCATTTTCCACCCATGCGCCAGGATGGCACATGGCTGCATGTAAAGGTGCATGTGTAGAGGGTTGTTTTGAGGTTAGGAAACCTCTGTTTTATTATAATCTTGTTCAACACTTGTATTTCTTGAATATGAAAAGAGTTACCTTCATCAGGCTTTCCCACAAACTCCACTCCTAAATGTTCAAATCGCTCACACGCCTTGTATGAGTCATCGACCACAATCGCTATATGTCCTAAAAATCAAAATAAATGAGCAAATACTTTTGAGTACCTTGCATATATATAGACCCCAATAATAGAATGGACTGTCCTAAATAATTCTAGGGAGTTATTTGATACTCTGGCAAAGTATGATGCTTGATATGCAGGCACTCAGACATTGTAGATGTGGACTACTTTAGCTCAAATTAAACCCACTGTTGCTAACTCACAGTCCCAAAATCACATTGGTCAAGCAATCATAACCTTCGATTTTGGACCACGTGATATTTTTCATATTTAACCTGTCCAATAAATGCCCACCAATCTGGTATTCAGTTAATCAAATAAGCATAACGTTTTGTTCTGATACATCAAAACTGAGACTGATAATTTTGGACAGTTCTATTTGAATTACTTGTATGCCACTTAAGCAATTTCTAAGTAATTTACATGTGTCATATCATCAATCACACTCTGCTCGAAGTATCAAAGATTTTTTCACAACTCCTAGCAACTTTGCTGCATATTTATTTGAAATAGTGAAATTTTGGGTACGTGAACTGCAGCCTTTCACATTTGATTGAGGGTTTTTTTTTGGGGTACATGTATGGACATGGCACACGTGCCTGAGAACCAGACAACTCATCAGTAGCGTTCCACCTTAAACACACACTGGCCCAAAAATCAGGTATGTCCATGTTTTTCTTATGCATGTGTCGCCCACTTGATGAGAGGACTTGCCTAGTTTTTGGGCCAAGCTGAGGAATAGCCAAGCTTGCATACACATGCTATGATGCCACATGTGCCATGAAGAAAACATTTAACCTAACCCGAATGGGCCCCATTTGCAGGGTTTGTGAAACTTCAGAGGATTTTCTAATTGATCTTTTGGAGATGCATACCGAAGCCAAAAGGCTCTGAATTCCCATTGTGGTAGCCTTTGAAGTCAGGATCATTTTCTGTGCCCCAAGTACTGGAAATGCATTCGAGCAAAAGTCATTATCACAGCAATGTCAGGAAGAGAATTAAGGGCTGAGTAAGAAATAGTCTACTTTAATCACATGCAAGCAGACATTTACTTGAAGATGAGAGAGAGAGAGAGAGAGAGAGAGAGAGATGCTCCTTACTGTTTAAGCTCAACTATGGCCTTCTGTCTTAAGGTCCAGACCAATCGTTGTACTGGATCATTTGGAGCCAATGCAGGATTCTACATGGAAATCACAGACCTTATACTCAACATATGATACCAATCATAAAAAATGAAAATGTTAATCTTTATTTGTTTACTTAAATGTAAGAACTATTGAAGGAACTATTACCCCATATCCCATTAAGTACACACTGAATTTGTACTGTGGTACGTCCAACCTCTTAAGTAGCCTGATGTAATTGGAAAAAAGTATTTAGGTAGCCAACAATCAATAAAATTATTATTATTTAAATGAAAAACACCAACAACATCACCACCATCATCTGTAGTCCCATTCAAACATTTCACTAATGTTTCCGCCCCTCTCTCTCTCTCTCTCTCTCTATCTCTCTCTCTCTCTCTCTCTCTCTCTCTCTCTCTCTCTCTCTCTCTCTCTCTCTCTCTCTCTCTCTCTCGTGTTTTGTGCTCTCATTGCTGGTCCACAGCCCAGATAGAGGACTGTTGCTTCAAATTGGCAGCTATTGTCAAATTTATATCATAACTTTCATCATGAATCCAAAACAAGTGGAATGGCGGAACATGATTCATGTAGCCAACCCTAATTGATTGGGATAAGGCTTAGAGGATGTTGATTATTGGTGTGTTACAATAGATTGGAATTTTGGAACCATGTAGCTGGCCCCAATTAATTGGGATAAGGCTAAAGACAATGAAAATGGTAATGTGTACATGGCGGCACAATGCAATACGGGTGATCATTGCCAGAAAAGAAGAGCAATAGACTTTTGATCATCACCAAATGTAGTGTTTGCTAATGGGGCCCATAGTTCAATGATCAAAACTGATGATCAAATGGGCGATTGGGATTCTATAACATGCCACTAGATGACACATGGATTGACAAGGCATGCAAAATCCATTTAAAGATTTTTTTTTTTTCCCTAGATAATATCAAGCCTCGAGCAGTATTCCATTTTGAGTGATGAAAGACTGTATCTCAAGCAGGTCCTTGCTGCCTTTTCTTTTCCTTCTTAATGAAAAAAAGATAAGCTCAACCAAGCTTTGAACTCTAAAGAGTGTGAATTATTAGAACCCATTGTATTATAATAGTAGCAATCTTGAATTTTCTTCAAATTATGTGGTATTTATCTCTTTATTCTGTTCATAAGTTCTAACTTTTCTATCCTTGTTAGCAGTCTTTATGCTATTTTACAAAGTTCTATGTTGTAGTCAGTGTACTTAAAGTGAGGCTGAGTTCCCTGTTTGTTCCGAACAAGGAACTTCCCTGTTCGTACCCTATCTCTGCATGCGGGGTCCATGGTTGGATTATCCAAGCATTCAATCTGATGACATTCATCATGGATGAGCCATGCCAAAAAAAATAAAATAAAATTCCTCTTCATTTGGTCAACTCTAACCTTTTAATTGTTGGCATGTAACTTCATGGTCAGGAAGACATGCATGACCAGTCCACATTCAAAAGAGAAAATACAAAACAATGTGTATACATTACCAAGTTGAATTGTTAGGTTTAGTCACAATAAGAGTTCTTAGTTTCCCTTATTTCACTTCGCCAAACAATGTTATTTAAGTATAAAAATCTGTGATTGATAATAAAAAATGCAATACTTCATGATATAGGAAGAGCTAATACAGCTCATTATTTGCAATAGACATACATGAGATATATGATCACTTACCTAGCTTGAGATGTTGATGCACAAAATTTGGGACACCAAGTATGATTATCAAGGTGTTCTTCAATAATCAACATGTGTACAACGCGACTCATTTGAATGCCAACACATACCAATATGATTCATGTTTGCAACAATCGAGCCATTCTTCAGGCTTGCCCAGTGTACAATGCCTTGGGTTGGAAGCCAGAACAGTCCCCTCATTAGGTGGGTCAGTATGTCAGAAAGCAAAAATGACATCTAAATAAGTTTTTGTATTGTTCATTTATTTTGTACAATGTGGCCCCCTTATTGAGTGGGTGGTCTGAATTTTTTTAGCCAAGGCACCTAGACAGTGGTTTCCACCTAATGAATTGCTTTGATGCTCTCCAGATTGGCATGTGCTTTGGCCTGTGAATGGACTACATTGTAATGCATATAGGTTTATGCAAACGTAAGTGGGTTTTTTCTAGTGTTTCTTAATAAGAATAGTTATGGCTTTTTTGGCTGATTTGTCTATTTAGCAAATAAATGGTAGTTCTTTCTATCAATGTCTTTGTTCTTGGACCATCAATAATAATTTTTCTTTAGAGTTCATCCACTTGATCGATGTCAATACTAATCACCATTGTTGGAATCATGGTTCTCATTTAAAGTGACAATTATATGGCTTATGATCAAGGATGTTTGAGACTTTAAAAAAAATAAAAAATAATTTATATTGTATGAGATTTTCCAATATTTCTATGTTGGGATTAACCATTTTTTTTTCTTTTCTTGTAGCTTTACTCGTTGGATATGGAGAAGCCTTCATGCCAAGCTCCTCATCCCTTTCGCTTTTCATCCAACTATTTTACAGTTGGTCAATCATATAGTCGATAACTCTATTGACGAAATATCTAAATGTCTCAACGGGCTCACATTCCCCGCCCTCGCATGGCATGTCTGGAGAGAAAGGAACAATTGTTGTCTTCAATGCAAAAACTGTTGAGAATGTGGAGCCACATCTAGGCCGCCTTCGACCGGTCGTAGGGGCTACTCGGCCGGTCGTGGACTGGCTCGACTCAAAGTCCAGCGAGTCCCGTTTTTCATGTTTTGGGTCCTTCGACCAGTCGTAGGGACTGTTTGACCAATTGTAGTATGACCAGTCGTAGCTCTCCTTCGACCAGTCGTAGGTTACGCAGATTCATTTCCAAATCTGATGTGGACTGCGAATTTTGGTGTCGCCTTTCGCAAGGGTGCGGAAGGGAAGTTGCCTAAACTATATATAGGTGTTCCTAGGATTTTTTCTAGGGGTATTGGAAAGAATAAAAAGTTATTCTAAGGTGTGGGTTAAGGGTTTTCTATGTGCTTCCAAGGGAGAGGTTAGTATTTTGCCTTGTAATCTTTGTTTTTCTTCATAGTGTAAGTTTACATCCGTGGTTTTTTACCCTAGTTTGGAATTTTTCTACGTATATCTTGTCTTGTGGTTTGTTTGGATTGCTTTGATCTATTTCTAATTTATATTTCTTTCTGTTTATCATTTGTGGGTGAGGCCTGAGATTGGATTTAGGCCCATTGCGTTGTTGGCGTGCTGCGCAACAACTGGTATCAGAGCTATTGGTTTAGTTCTATTGGGAGTGATGGCGGAAGATGGAAAAATTGGAATTGAGAAGTTTGATGGTTCAAACTTTGCCTTCTGGAAGATGTAGATGGAGGATTATCTGTATCAGAAGGCCCTCTATATTCCTCTGGGAAGAAAAGAGAAGAAATCAGAAAAGATGACAGATGATGAATGATTTTTACTGGATAGGAAGGCTTTAGGAACGATCCGACTCTCTTTGTTTAAGAGCGTCGCCTTTAATATATCCAAGATGAAAACGACAAAAGAATTGATGGAAGCCCTAGCCACCATGTATGAAAAACCCTCAGCATCCAACAAGGTTCATCTCATGAAACAACTATTCAACATGAAGACGTCAGATGGTGGGAGCGTGACTGAACATCTAAACGAGTTCAATACAGTCACGAGCCAGTTGGAATCCATTGGCATCGTTTTTTAGGATGAGGTCATGGCGCTATTGATCTTATTCAGTTTGCCAGACAGTTGGGATGGTTTGGTGATTCCTGTGAGCAATTCTTCAGGGTCAACAAAGCTGAAATTTGATGATGTGGCCGGTCTAATTCTCAACGAAGAATCTAAAAGGAAGGCATCAGGAGTTTAGGGGACTCAGGGAATGCTCTAAACGTTGAAGGAAGAGGAAGATCGCTGAACAAAGGAGGCAATAAATACTGGCGTTCTAAGTCAAGAAAGAAGTCCAAGGGACCGAAAGGCAAAGACGGGTGTTGGCATTGCGGCAAGAAGGGGCACATGAAACGTGATTACAGGGCGCTCAAGAAACAAGAAGAAAATTCTCAAGGCGGGAAGGATTCAGTGAATCTGTCTGAGGAGAGCGATACAGAGGCGTTGATCTTGTCTCTTGATGCAAGGAATGAGTCTTGGGTTATAGACTCGGGTGCTTCATTTTATGCCACTTCATGTAAGGAAGTTCTGTGTGATTATGTGTCAGGTGAGTTTGGGAGAGTCTATCTGGGTGATGATGAGCCGTGCAGTATAGTTGGAAAAGGGGACGTTCAGGTCAATCAGAAAGACGGAACGGTTTTGAAATTGAAGGATGTTAGACATGTCTATACCGAGTTTGAGAAGGAATCTGATCTCAGTGGAGCAGTTGGCCGACACCGGTTATGTGACGACATTCACCAATGATTCCTGGAAGATTACAAAAGGTGTCTTGGTGATATCTCGAGGCAAAAAGGAAGGTACTTTGTACGTGACTTCAGGATCGTATAATTCACTCGCAGTCGCATCAACTAGAGTGAATGGGTAGTTATGGCTTCAGAGGTTGGGACATATGAGTGAGAAATGGATGAAAGTGCTATTGTCAAAGGGGACGTTACCAGGGCTGAAGTCTATGGACTTGGAATTCTGCGAGGACTGCGTGTATGGCAAGCAGAAGAGGGTAAGCTTCAAGAAGACAGGACGCGCTCCAAAGATGCATTTATTAGAGCTTGTACGCACTGACGTGTGGGGACCGGCACAGGTATCATCTCTTAGTGGCTCACGTTATTTTGTTTTCTTTATTGATGATGCTAGTAGAAAACTGTGGGTTTATTTCTTAAAGCATAAATATGATGTATTTGATGCATTTAAGAAGTGAAAAGTTATGGTAGAAAACGAGACAGGTAAAACAGTAAAATGTCTCAGATCTGATAATGGGGGAGAATATTGTGATAAGAGGTTTGAGGAGTATTGTGCAGCAAGTGAAATCAAAAATCAGAAAACGATTCCATGGACACCGCAACAGAATGGTGTGGCTGAACACATTAACAGGACCATTCTTGAGCGCACCAGGAGCATGAGGTTACATGCAGGGTTGCTCAAGACCTTTTGGGCAGATGCTGTGAATACTGCAGTATATCTTATCAATAGAAGTCCTTCAGCACCATTGGATGGTGGGCTACCAGAAGAAACGTGAACTGGAAAAGAAGTGAATCTTACACATCTTAGAGTGTTTGGTTGCACTTCATATGTTCACATTGATGCAGAGCATAGAAACAAGCTGGATGCGAAGTTCAAGAGGTGCATGTTTATAGGCTACGGGCAGGATGATTTTGGCTACACGTTTTGGGATGCAGAAAACAGGAAAATCATCAGAAGTAAGGACATAATTTTTAACGAAAAGGTGATGCATAAGGACAGTGTGCAAGAAAATAAGGCCGAGGCAAAGGAATTCGTAGAGTTGGAAGAGTTACCGGACATGAGTGTTACAGCGCCACAGGATGATCATGCACAGGAGCATTATGAGGCAGAGCCACAGACACCGGTTGTAAGGAGGTCTACTCGGGAGAGGAGACCCACGGTCCGATACTCACCCTCCTTACATTATCTACTGCTGACAGATAATGGTGAGCTAGAATGTTTTGAAGAGGCATTACAGTCAGATACACGGGTTAAGTGGGAGCAGGCCATGGATGAGGAGATGGACTCTCTTGAGTCTAATCGTACATGGGAGCTAGTCACTCTACCTTAGGGTAAGAAAGCTCTTCATAACAAGTGGGTTTACAGACTGAAGGAGGAACATGATGGTTCGAAACGGTACAAGGTCAGATTGGTTGTGAAAGGGTTTCAATAAAAGGCAGGTATCGATTTCACTGAAATATTTCACCGGTAGTGAAAATGTCTACGATTCGCATGGTCTTGAGTATAGTGGCTACAAAGGATTTACATCTAGAGCAGCTAGATGTTAAGACAACCTTTCTTCATGGAGACCTTAAAGAAGAGATATATATGCATCAGCCGACAGGATACGTGGCACCAGGAAAGGAGAATAAGGTGTGCAGACTGAAGAAGAGTCTACATGGCCTGAAGCAAGCCCCGAGGCAGTGGTACAAGAAGTTCGATAGTTTCATGTCGGAAAACGGTTTTAGAAGATGTCATGCAGACGATTGCTGTTATTTGAAGAAGTTTGATACGTCGTACATCATCCTTCTTCTGTATATTGATAATATGCTTGTGGCCGGTTCAAGCATGAAGGACATTTCAGATTTCAAAAGACAATTGTCTAGAGAATTTGCCATGAAGGATTTAGGAGCTGCAAAACAAATCCTAGGCATGAGAATAAAGCGTGATAAGAAAAACAAGAAATTGGTTTTGTCACAGGCAGAGTATATAGCCAAGGTACTTGATCGATTCAATATAAGAGGTGCTAAGCCGGTTAGCACTCCATTAGCCAACCACTTCAAGCTATCTAAGGAGCAAGGTGCAAAGTCGCAGGAGGAACGAGACTACATGGCTAAAGTCTCATACGCGTCAGCTATTGGGAGTCTCATGTATGCTATGGTGAGTACGAGGCCAGACATTGCTCAAGCAGTGGGAGTTGTTAGCAGGTTCATGAACAACCCTGGGAAAAAAGATTGAGAAGCTGTGAAGTGGATCCTTAGATACCTGGTAGGTACTAAGGATGTAGGTTTGTCTATGGTGGATCGGAAATCAAGCTACAAGGCTACATGGATTCAGATTTGGGAGGAGATATCGACAGCAGAAGAAGCACTACAGGTTATGTGTTTACTCTGGGTAGTGTTGCAGTCAGTTGGGTCTCTCAGTTATAGAAGATAGTATCAATCAGTGCGACAGAAGCAGAATATGTTGTGGCTACAGAAACATGCAAGGAGATGGTGTGGATGCAAGGTTTAATGAAAGAGTTGGGTAAGAAGCAAGTAGATTGTAAGCTGTACAGTGACAGTCAGAGTGCAATACACTTGGCTAAGAATTCAGCCTTTCATTTAAGGATCAAGCATATTGCCATCAGATATCACTTTATTCGTTCGGTACTGGAAGATGGATCGATTGTTCTGGAGAAGATTCATACAAGTGAGAATCTTGCGGATATGCTGACCAAGGTGGTCATAAGGGAGAAGCTGAAGCTCTGTTCAACTTTGATTGGTCTTCAGGCTTGAAGACGGGGAGGTGGTGCACTCCGGATGAAAAAGACGAAGGTTTATGGCAATGTGTCTCCAAGTGGGATATTATTGAGAATGTGGAGCCACATCTGGGCCGCCTTCGACCGGTCGTAGGGGCTGCTCGACCGGTCATGGACCGGCTCGATTCAAAGTCCAGCGAGTCCTGTTTTTCATGTTTTGGGTCCTTCGACCAGTCTTAGGGACTGTTTGACCAGTCGTAGTACGACTAGTCGTAGCTCTCCTTCGACCAGTCGTAGCTCTCCTTCGACTTATGCAGATTCGTTTCCGAATCTGATGCGGACTGCGGATTTTGGTGTCGCCTTTCGCAAGGGTGCGGAAGGGAAGTTGCCTAAACTATATATAGGTGTTCCTAGGATTTTTTCTAGGGGTATTGAAAAGAATAAAAAGTTATTCTAAGGTGTGGACTAAGGGTTTTCTATGTGCTTCCAAGAGAGAGGTTAGTATTTTGCCTTGTAATCTTTGTTTTTCTTCATAGTGGAAGTTTGCATTCGTGATTTTTTACCCTAGTTTGGAATTTTTCCACGTATATCTTGTCTTGTGGTTTATTTGGATTGCTTTGATCTCTTTCTAGTGTATATTTCTTTCTGTTTATCGTTTGTGGGTGATGCCTGAGATTGGATCTAGGCCCACTACGTTGTTGGCGTGCTGCGCAACAAAAACAACCCAAAAGGAAGCAATCTTTAGACATGTAATAACTAACTCAAGAGCCAGGATCATCTTCTTATTTGGTCCACCTATAGCCTCTATGACTACTAGTGCTCTCTCCGCGGGCTAAGACCTTCCCACTTCCTACTCTGTTCTGCATCCCCTAGCTCCAAGGATTCACAACTAGGGTAGGGCAATGCCGACTTACTCTGGCCTGTGCAGAAATTATGGATTCTAAAGCGCGTCTTCTTTGCTTATCCCCCACCAATAACCAAGTTTGGGGAATCATCGCTATCAATGGCATGCGAGGGCTGGCAGATAAATGTCTTCAAATCCTATTTCAAGGTATTCCTAAGGTTTCATTTGCCAATCTTACGAGTACCAGCATTCAAGTTCGTAATGGTGAAAGCCTCTCTAGTCCTTTGGACCCCTCTTCTTATTGGGAGATGCAGCTCTATGCGTGTTGTAGTCACGCCTATTTTATTGATTCCAGTAGCACTGCCAGTGTTACTCAGCCCCGCCTTAGGAGGATGATATTGAAGCTGGATGCGGTTACTCTGATCTCTTCCTATCGCCTCATTTCGGGGATTGAGGTTGCTTCCTTATTATAGATTCGGGCCGAGATGTGGGCCCCTTTTCTTCTCTTTTCTTTTTTTTTTTCCCTTGGAGTTTGGGGTGTAAGCTCCTTTCTCTTTCTTTTTCTTTAGGGGCTTGCCCCTTTACCTTGGATACTTCTAGGTTCTTGCCTTCGGTTAGTAATAAGAGAGTCTTGCTTGCTTGCTTTACTAAAAAAAAATAAAAAAATTTATTAGTTCCAATTTGATATAAATTTATTTATTTTTTGGAAATGGGTGGAAATGTATTCGTATCCATTAATAGATTTTTGGTATCAAAATATGAAATATAGGACTTCAAACCTTGTCAATGGGCTTTGCAGGACCAAGCCAAGCCCATTGACACCCCTATTTGTGACCAGTTCTCGGATTTGTGTGTGTAATGTCTTTGGAAAGCTATTGACGAGCTCTCCATCCTTGCCAATCACCAAGGTTCATCGGCTCCCAATGGCTTCGCAAAACTCTTTCAATGGTCAATTTTGAGTCTGAAGTTAAAACCTACCATTTTTAGTAAGTTACTGTTTTGCTATTTTTAGATTCAAGAGTTTTATGATTTTGAGTAGGATAAGACAACTTTTACATTTTTTCCTTAATTGTTATTGGAAACTTCATTGTAAACAACACTTTCTTTCGATAGAATATCAATTTTTATTTCTCATTTTTAGAGATTTTCTCTTCTTGTGGATTCATGGATTATCAACTAGAAGAAGGCAGTGATCTTCTTCCTTTTCTCCATGCACCCACTATGTCATAAACACAGTCAAGATCTTAGGAAATGGATTTTGTTTCCTGCCCTATACTTCTCCAAGTTGCTAAACGACCCTTGAAAGAGACACTGAACATTATCAAACAAGTAGCCATGCAAAATTGTGCATTTTTTGGAGAAATTCAAGAATAAAATTATAGAGTAACTTACGTCATGCCGAGTACACGAGAGTAGAAATCAAGGCTAGCTTTGGGATCTTTAATTCGAAACATCTGCACAACCAAACTCAATTTTCAATCCATAAAATTGCAGTCTCCTCGTAATTGAATCGCAAAATACCTCCCATCATCCTCTTGTGATAAAAAAGCACACATATTACCAATGTACACATTAAAGTTACCTCCTACAATGGCATCCACCTATACCTATATATATATATCAATGTACACATTAAAGTTACCTCCTACAATGGCATCCACCCATACCTATATATATATCAATGTACACATTAAAGTTACCTCCTACAATGGCATCCACCTATACCTATATATATATATATATATATATATCTCATAATTTGCTAAAAATATCTTCACACATGAAATTAAACTCTGTATTTTTATGATTGTTGAAGAGTTTCCCAACTAAATGGGGTTAGCTACAATAATCTTGTTTTTTTTATTTCTCTGTATTTCTATAAGTAGAGAAAAGTCATCAGCCCACAGATAACCCATTATACCTTTAGGCTCTAAAGTGTTGATGGTAACATTTTGAATACTAACAGCTAATGAATGTGCATGGAATGTGACACAGGGGTGGACGTGAGGTCGAGCACGGTCTTCCTTAGGGGGGATAATTGTTCCATGGAACTCCTCTGGACTCCTCAAAAAGAGACTCTTCAAATCCACAAGGAAAAGAACAAGAAAATAGAAAAATAAATTCTATATAATTCAAAATTGATTGATAATTGACTAGTCTGTATGTGCTTGTTACATCATTAATATAGAAAAAAAACTAAAATTCATAATTATCAAATAGCAAATTTCTAATTCTAATAAAAATTCTAATTCTACTAAAACTCTTCCAAAGCTTAATTTCTAAAAATAAAAATTTCAAATAAACTTTGCTAGAAGAGTCCTAGCATAATTACAAGTTATATCTTAAAAAAAAAAAGAAAATCTAAAACTTTAAAAATAAGAAAATATTAAAAAATTCAGAATTATTAAAAATAATATTTTTTTTTTTTTCCTAAAAATTCGTTTTTGAGCTGAAAGCGCTCGTTTTCTGACGAAATGGACAGATGTGACCCCCTTTGTGGGTCGGTTCACCTCAGATGACCCATTTTAATAAAGATTGATAGGTTGTGCACCCCGTAACGATATCCGAATCAAAAGTTATAGTTAATTTATGATCCATCATCTTTTGGCCCAACCATGATAGGAACATATCTGACACATTCTACATCATAATGTTGCTTGTTTTAAAGCATCCATTTGATAGCCGTTGATTCATTATCTAGGATGGAGGATATGTGTGTTGAATTGTTTCACCACGTTCACAAAAGCTTCCCCCTATTGGGTTCTTAAAACTATTTAGGAAAGATTACAAAGAACAAAGCGACACTTAGTACGGCAAATCCAATGTGGAGGGCACGAGAGTGTTAGATACCTTGTCCAAAGGTACTTATATTTTTAGGGAATTTTTTAAGCATGCACCTAGTTTTTGGCTTCAAACGGTTATGTAGTGGCCTCCAACGGTACACAACAGCAACGGTGAGAACCGTGACTCATAACGGTGCAATACATTTTATTTTATTTTATTTATTCTGTTTTTTTAAATGGCCTTTGCAGCCTTCTAACGGCAATGGCCACCATTACTACTATTCAATACTCGGGAATGCATAAAATGCGCAGGCCTTTTGGGGCTGTGTATGGGAAATATATTCCGTCTATTATAGTAATTGCCATTGTGCTGACCAATGACCATACATATAATAAGAAGTGATTGCGTCCTGCCCTTAACATGGACGGACTCGGTCCAGGGAGGGGCTCTATGGGGTCCATCGTGATGTATGAGTTTTATTGATGCTGTCCATTCATTTTTTTCAGATCATTTTGGTGTGTGAGCTGAAAAATGAGGAAGATCTAAGGCTCAAGTGGACCACACCATAGGAAGCAGTGGTGATAATCATGCTCACCATTGAAACCATCCTAGGGCTTACAGTGATTTTTATATGCCATCCAACCTGTTTACAAGGTCACGTAGGGAAAACACAATTACACTAGTATCAGCTTAATCAAAGCTTCTACAGCTCCCAAGAAGTTTTAATGGTGGCTGTCCAATTCCCACCTTGTGGTTCAATTCAGCTTTAGATCTGCCTCTTTTTGAGATTCATATGTAAAATGATCTGATAAACTGAATGGACGGTGTGGATAAAGCCCCTGCCTGGACCCAAACTGTCTAGGGCAGGACACAATCGGCTTCCCATACCATAAGGCATACTAATAGAAGGATCGTTACACTTCAACACCCGGTCAAGGGTTCGACTATCATAAGTGGTGAAATCCCACTAAGGTGTGAGTGTGTGGAGGTGCGTGTGGAGGTGCGTGTGGGTGTGTAAAAAAAAAAGTTAGAAAAAAAGGCATCCTAATAGAAATCTCGAGTAGGAATACTTGCGGTGGCTCCGCACACAAACGTATAGTTGATATCCCAACTCCATTGCTGAGGCACTCGAGTTGTAGATCAGTCTCATTTTCAGCCCCACGGCCCAGCATCATGGATCACATCTGATGGACCGATTGGATTTGACATATACAACATGATGGAGCACAAGAGCTAGAGTGTTTTTCGTGGACTAGATTGGGTAGGGTAAACACTGCATTGAGACTGGTAGAGTGTTGACGTTGCAAAGTTACATGGGCCCTATCATAAACTATATGTTATATCCACACCATCCATCCATTTTTTCGGATCATTTTGGAGCACGAGGCCAAAAATGAGGTAGATCGAAATCTCAAGTGAACCACACCACAGAAAGCAGCGGGACAATGACAATCCATCATTGAAACCTTCCTAGGGCTCACCATGATGTTTATTTCCCGTCATTATACGGTGTGAACCCAAAAATAAGGTAGATCTGAATCTCAAGTGACCACATCACAATAAACTATATTGATTGTACTTCCACCATTAAACAAATTTTTTTTTTTTTTTCCTTCTGCTTTTTTCAATTACAAGATACATCCGTACTCTCACAAGCACCCCAATGGGCACTCGAACCCATGACCTCTTTTGTTGAAACTCTTATCATCACGATGAATGTCAAATAAACATTACAATGAGGGTGAGGAGGTTTTTAACCGTGGACAATCAATCACTACTGTTTTCCTGTGGTGTGGTTCAACTGAGGTTTAAATCTATCTCATTTTTAAGATCAAGCCCTAAAATGATATGAAAAAATAAATGGACGGTGTGGATAAAACATATATATCATAGTGGGTCTATAGAGACCACTAGCCACCTGGCTATAGGCAGCATCACTGGCCAAACCATGTTCATCTACAACTTCCGTGGCCACCAAGTAGTTTTCAATCGATAGGCATTCAATCCCCAATGTTCTCTTGCAATGTGGACTGCTTAAGCTTTGGATCTGCCTCAGTTTTTGCTCATTTCTTAAAATAATATGAAAAAATGGACAGATGGTGTGGATTAAGACATACATCATAATGGGCCATAGAACTTTGCCACGTCAACACGGTGCAAAATGCAGGAATCGGATTGCCGGTGAGGCACAAAGATATTCCTGTGTCCAAAGCGTTGTGGAGCCCACAGAGACGTCTGTGACATATTCACTCCATCCATTTATCTTGAAAGGCCAGTAGGACGATATTCTAAAAATTAGTCAGATCCAAAAGTCATGTGGGCGACAAAGGAAACAGTGGGAATTGAAAGCAGGGGTGACAGAGGTTTTGTTTCAGGATGATATTTGTTCCTACAGTTTCTTTGAGTGGTAATAAACTTATGAACGGTTGCATGGAATATAAACATCATGGTCAGCTCCAGGAACGGTGGATGTTTCTACTCACGCTGTCTCATTAGTGTGGCCCACCTGATATTTGAATCTGGTTGATTTTTAGAATCAGGTACTAATGTGGTCTTTCAAAACAGATGGACGGAGTGGATTTGTCACGGACCTCTCTATGAGCCCACACCCCCCTAAAAGTCAACTAAAGACAGGCAGTCAAAGGACTTTTAAAAGGGATGCACTCACACGTGTGTGGCACTCGCACCACAAGCCTATTTGGGAGCGTATTAGAACCCTCTAGATTTAAAGTCCCCTTGATTTAAAATTCTACTCTTTATCTTTGGCACCGTGTATTCAAGAATCTCTTATAATTTAAAAGTAGATATGAGTAGTATATTTACAGGTCCAAATTTAATTATTAAATCAACTTTAATATCTTTAAATAGTGTACAAATGTAATGTTTGATATAAATAATGCTGGTAATAAGTGAGTTGAAATATATACTTTGCTCGAAAATGATGAAATTCCAAGTCTCAGATGGGACACAAGCACAAGATCACATCCGAGTGACTAACCAATGATTTTTAACCATTGATTTACAAGGATCATGTTTGGACATCATAGATCATAATATTAAAGTAATTATAATGATGCAATTGATAATCTAATTGTTTTGGGATATCTTCAGTGGGCCATGTGCCCATTAGATTAATAGTCTAGTGACACACATGTATACACGCAATTCTTGAAAGGCACATAGATGTAATCCAAGCTTTCATCTTGGATTTAAAACTCCATCTAAGAAGATTTGAAACTCCTTGTATTGGAAACCCCAGCTACTCAATGATGCCAAATATACCAAGTAATTTGAAATCCTTCGACCCTGTTGCCAAATGACTCGTAAATAGTCTATCACTGAGGCACTGCACAGTGCTGATAGCTTGGATTTTGATTCTTAAATAAAAGAATTCAAATCCAAGATTTCAAATCCCTCATGTTTGGATTTAGCAACTTAGATTCGTGGAATCAGAAAATTTTCTGGAGCCCAGTGTTTAATACATTTATTACGTGCACTCTCTCATGTTTTCGTTGGATGCCAAAAGAGGGCCGATTGAAAACTCAGGTGGGCCACACGACACCAGAGAGAACAGTTGGTACACAAACCATTAAAAACCTTCCAGATTACCAGTTGGACCCACCTTTTATCTGCACCATCCAATCCATTCAGAAGATGCGTTTGACTGGATGCATGAAGAGTCAAAAAATAAGGCCATTCCAAAAGTCAAGTCGCCATACTTTAGTGTGAAAATTTTAATTATTGGGTTGGATTTAAAATCATTGGACTTTGCAACGAAGCTTTTAGAAACGCAGCAAAACTAGCCTCACATATGGATTTCAAGGATTCAAATCCAGGCAAAAAAGAGGCTGCCAGACATAACTGAGGCCTTTTGGATTTGGGATCCAAATCCAGTCCCAAATTCAGGTTGCAAAAAGACCCCTTAGAGAACTAGTTTAGCAGAACCCTTGCATTCATCACCATCCAAAAGCATAACAATCTAATAATCCTAACCATCCAATGAATAGATCTCAATACAAATGGTCATCATCTATACCAACCTAGTTTGATTGTCAAACTAAACTGTTCATCCAGTTGGCCCCAATTTGGATTGCTTATAGATGCTCATAGCATCAAGAGTCATTTTGAACGGATGATGCTAACTATTCAGTAGCTAGCTTGCAAAACAACAAACAAACATGACAGTTGAATGGTTAAGATCATCCCCATGGTCGCCATTCCTCGTGAGAAATTGTCTAAGTAGGTTATGTGTGATTGTACAGATCTGCATGGTGTTTTTGAAGATATGCAAAGATGTACGAAGAATATTTCTTGATAAAATATTTGGAATGCATCGAATAATGCCATGTCATTGTAAAGATGGTTGGATCATGAAGGAGCGGTTATAGAGCATATGGTAGAAAGAGAAGAAAAAGGTTATGGAGTTGATTGGATATGGCAACCATTGACACGTGGGAAGCATCTAAATGGTCAAATTAAGGTTATAAATAGTAAAAGAATTCAACATGAAGAGCTCGTCTCATACAAACCCAACTAACCCAAACATTATCTTTCAATTATCCTTCCAATTGCTAAGTCAATTACATTTTCTAGTATAATCCTTTACTTTTTGCAAAGTAAATTACCTTTCTTAGTGTAATCATTTACTTTCGGCTTGTCATTTACATTATGTAGTGTAATCCGTAACATTAATCAAGTAGTTGATAATTCAGCTATAATTTGAGTCTACGCTCACATGTTGGATTCGGTTCTTCACTGGAAGATGTGTTTCACAGTTGTTCTTCATGACTGATTGTAAGAATCTATTTTTCTCATTTCACTTTATCTATATTGAAAAGTCCTTTTGTATGAAAGACAAATGTGTAACCCATCATCAGAGGATAAACCCTAACATCTCAATATCGCCTGATCCTATTTACACATTGAGCGAGTGGCTAAATATACGATTGATCTCATCAGATCCCGGTTATACACTACGTGTCTGCCTATCTTGGCGCTTGGGGTCATAGTTGTTCAGTTTGAATTGAGCCGCAAATTCAATTCTGGCATGCCGCATACTTGTAGTCGAAAACAGAATAGCAATAGTTTTCGACATGCCCAATGGGAATCACTCTCTAATTTATTGGCATAATATTGCTACTTATGAATATAAGAAGTACTCGAATTGCTGAGGTCAATACCTCTACGCCGACCGCACCACCTCTAACTGAGGATGTGTAGGTCCTAGTGGTCCCTAAAGCGTTGAATCTAAACAACAGTCCAACGCTTGGTATTGGGGAGCGAGAAGGAGCATTGACCTCTTGGACGACCTCCCCAAACGAGATAACGGTCGTGCTTCAAGATGTACAAATGACTATTTAACATGTACAAGAATATGGAAAAGCCCAAGTTGAGAAATTCCGTATTCAAATTGAGAATATTAATAGATTCATGGCTAACTAGATTGAGTTTATACATCAATTAATGGTTATGATGGCTGAGCGAACGCCATTGGTGATGTAGTATAATGCCGAGGGAAGTTCTATCGGCAATGCAACTCAGCTGCCATCTATACCACCTCCACAGAGGAATCTGCCACCATTCATAGTTCCAGAGATACGAAATATTCCGCTTCCCATGGAACTTAGACGACTAGAGCGAGAGGCTAGAAATTTCGTACCTGAAACTCAGAATCAGGGATTACTAGGATGATATAATCCTCATCAGTTCCCTAGGAATCCTTTATTCTAAGAGAGAATGAACCGATTCGGTCTCGAACCACCACCAGTCATTGAACCTCAGCGAGTGGATCATGACCAAATTGTACGAATCGTTCAGGAGGTTGCTAGCCAAGTACTTAGCCATAATTTCATCGCAGTATATTACAAACCATATCCCTAATGGATAGATCAACAAAATCCATTGTCGAGAAATTATTGACCAAAATTTGCCTTGTTTTTAGGTGATCTTGGTCAGTCGATTATCGAACACATTGGCTGATTCACTATGCAGTGTGGAGAATTGGCGAATGATAATTATCGTAAGGTACAATTATTCGGTCATTCGCTAAGGGGGACAACCTTTACATGGTATTCAAACATATTACCAGATTTGGTGCATACGTGGCAAGAAATGGAAGAGAAATTCCATGCTAAGCTTTTTTGTAAGAATAGGGAAATAACTATGTTCGATCTCACATGTTTTTGGCAATTATCAAGACAGACTTGTGATAATTATATCACTTAGTTTAATAGGGCAAAGAGCCGATATAAGATTTTCATGATCGAAGCTGAATTTGTGCAGCTAGCATAAGATAGGCTAGAATATAAACTTCGTAAGAAGTTCATTGGGATAGAGTTCATAGACCTATATGACTTGACCAAGAAAGTCTCTAGGTATGAGGAACTTTAGCATGAGGGGATCGGGCAAAAGAACTCGTCATTGAGGACATATTATCATGACTCAAATTATGAGGTCGCGATTGTCAAAGTGGTAGCTAAGAAACCACATGTATGTTCAGCGTTGGTCAAAGTGGAATTGACCACATCTACCGCACTAAAAATTCAAAATATTTACACCTTTGACATCACAAGAGCCCCGATGAAATCTTTAAAATTATGTTTATCGAAAAGTTTATTAAGGTTCCTATGAATCATAAAGTACCTTCGGGTGATGAGTTACAAAAGATCAAATATTGCAAGTGGCATGGAACTCGGTCTCATTCAACTAATAAATGTGTTGTATATAGGAAAACCATCCAAGATAACATCAATTGCGGATTGCTGAAATTTTCGTGAAAAAGGCGAAGAAGCTATGTTGATTGACACAAATTCATTCTCACCTAATCTTGAGGTCAATATGGTCACAGTGAATCTAAGAAAGCCTAATCAGCCACGTTCGAAGGTTCTTGAAAATGATGTCAAAGTTAGGAAAGACATCGACCAATTTGATCCCATCAGAGGTTACTGTCAGTAGTTTTGTTGGTCATGCTATGAACACTCATGGGGCCCTAGTAGTTGACTTAATTGTTGGGATCAAAATGGTATTGGCTCCATTTTTTTGTGGTCGATACTTCATTTAGCTACAATGCCTTGTTGGGTAGAGACTGGATTCATTCATTCGCGTGTATCCCGTCATCCCTACATCAGTTCGTAATCTTTTGGAATCGGGATAAAGTTGAACTAGTCCGGGCCGATAATATACCTTTCTTGGCCACTTCAAATGCGAATGAAAACTATTAATATGGGGAAGAAGTAGGACCAATTCAGTTTATTAGAAGAAATAAGTTCGGCCGACAAACTCGAATATTCATAAAAAAGAAACTAGATAGTGTTATGCAAGCCATTACGGAAGTAATTCGACCAAGTGACATCCTACTGAGGTACATAGCTCCTTATCAGCCGGTTCCACGTTGTACCATTAAAGAAATCACATAATCGGTACATCAGGAAATAAGCAAATCAGGATGATTTCACGACCAAAATAAGAAAGCTTGAAAGAGACAAACGATGGTTGTCTTGTGAACTTGACCGATATGGATGCTTTGACCGAAGAAGAGGACATGGAGCTTAAGGAAGCCCCTGATAAGTTGGAGGATTCTCGGCTACAAGTTCAAGATCCTATGGTAGAGATTAATTTAGAGACCACGCAAAACCCGAAACCCACATTCGTCGGCGATTTGCCGAGACCTTAAGAGAAGGCACGACTGGTTAGTTTACTTGAGGAGTTCGCTGATTGCTTCACATGGGATTACCATGAGATGCCAGGACTCCATCATGGCTTAGTTGAGCACATGTTACCTATAAAAGAAGAATATCAGCATCATAAGCAATTGCTCAGGTGAATGACACCATAAGTAACCCACAAAATAAAAGAAGAAATTGAACAGCTTCTAAAGGTTGGTTTCATTAGACCTATCAAGTACGCTGAGTGAATTTCGAATGTTGTCCTAGTTATAAAAAAAAATGGTAAATTATGGGTTTGTATTAACTTTCGAAATTTCAATTTAACCACACCAAAAGATGAATACCTAATGCTAGTGGTTGATCAGCTGATCGATAAGGTTGTGAGGCATAGGATCGTATCCTTCATGGATGTCCATTCTGGGTATAATCAGATTTATATTGCAACAGACAATGCGCTGAAGAGGGCCTTTATATGTCTAGGTTTGTTATGAACTTACTGTTGGGTGGTGATGACTTTCGGACTTAAAAACGCAGGAACCACATATCAGAGAGCAATGAACGCTATAATCCATGATATGATCGGCTTGTTTATGGAGGTCTATGTGGACGATGTAGTGGTCAAGCCGGCTAATATAGAAGACCATGTCATTCGATTGTGTAAATCGTTTGAACAAATGAATCTCCATAAGCTTAAAATAAACCCCCTAAAATGTGCTTTTAGGGTTTCAGCCAGAAATTTTATGGAATTCTTGGTGTATCAACGAGAAATAGAGATCGATCAGAATAAGGCTCGAGCAATTATTAACACTAACCCGATAAAGAATAAAGCTGAACTACAACAATTCCTAGGTCAAGTTAATTTCATGCAGAGATATATATCTAATTGTGTAGGGAAAACCAACATATTTTCGCCATTGATAAATCTAAGATAGGGGTCGAAGTTCAAGTGGGAGGCAGAACATCAGCTAGCTTTCGATAAAATCAAGGAATATCTGATGAAATCGCCGGTGATGCCATTAGTCAAAGGTCGATCGCTTAATCTTTACGTTGCAGCATCAACTGAGTCGGTCAGAGCTCTCTTAGCCTAGGACGATGAGACTCGGAAAGTTACACCTAACATCTGATGAAGTTATACCTATCACTGTATTTTGCGGTCACTAAATTAAGACATGATTTGTTGTTCGAAATAGTAAATATAATAGTGGTAACCGACTTAGTGAAGATGTTGAATTAGTTGATTCTAAATGGATGAATTGGCAAATGGTACTACTGGCTTTATTTGAATTTGATCTTTGTACACTCCACAAAAGACAGTAAAAGGTCAGGCCGTAGCAAATTTCTTGGCCGACCATCTATCTGATCTAGAGGGACAGATTTATCTAGAGATTAAAAATTTGTACTGCGTACAATTGACACCATGGAAGTTGATCTTTGATGGGTGAAAGATGTATAAGGCGTCAGAAGCGGGCATAATTTTAATTGCATCAAATGGAAACAGATAGGAGTTTGCGTTCCAATTGGAATTTGACTGTACCAATAATCAAGCTGAGTATGAAGCTATGATAATCGTTTTAGAATTATTGGTGGAGTTAGGTGCAAGAACTATGATAGTAATAGGGGACTCACAGTTAATGATCAATCAAACGGCATGACTTTTTAAGTGTACTAGTACAACCTTGTTGCCATATTATGTCTTAGCAACTTAGATGATGGATGCTTTTAAAGAAGTGGAGTTAATGCATATAACTAGGGATTACAATAGTGATGCCAACAAAATGACATAATTAAAAAATAAAATGAAATGACACAATTAGCTGCAGGGCTTGATGTGTTGAGAGGATAGGGCAAAAGGATGATTGCTATCCATAAAAGATTCTTACCATCTATTTTCGAAAGATGAAGTACTATGGAAATAGGCCAAGTAGAGTTAGAAGAAGATTGGATGGCTCCTCTCATGGGTTACCTTCAGAGCCCGCGTACTAACGCCAACATGAATGTGAGGAGATTTGTAACAAATTATGTCATGATTGATAGTGAACTTTACCAAAAAGGTGCCGACGGAGTTTTACTTCGATGCTTGTTTGAAAAAAAGAGGATTTGTTGGCAATGGGTGAGCTCTATGAAGGGATATGAGGGGCTTACCAAGCAGGGAAGAAAATGAGACTCACGCTTAGGTGTTATAGATATTTCTGGTCAACAATGATGGTTGACTGCATACGGTATGTTAAAGGTTGTGAGGCTTGCTAGAAGAATGGGCCAATTCAACATGTGCCCACCAATGAAATACATTCGATCATAAAACCTTGGTCTTTCTAAGCTTGGGCGATCATTTGATAGGCCAGATTCATCCGCCTTCATCACAGATGGATTCATTTATCATTACAGAGACCGATTATTTCACTAAATGGGTGGAAGCAAAACCTATGAAAGAAGTCGATCACCGGAAAATCATAGAATTCATTGAAAATAGTATCATCCATCGGTTTGGAAATTCAAAATCCATAATAATAGATAAAGATGCAACATTTTGTGCAAAAGAAATGTGAGCGATGGTGGACAAATATAGAATAAAAATCTTGCATTCAACGTCATATTATGCATATGTCAATGGCCAGGCCGAAGCCAATAACAAAGTAATCAAAAACATTTTAAAGAAGATGACAGAGGAAAGTTTTTGGGAATGACATACGAAGTTATTAGAAGCATTGTGAGCTTATGGAACTCACAATTAACTGCTGATTCCTAAAGTTGTGTTACCCATCATATTTACGCATTGAGTTAGTGGCTAAATAGGTGATTGATCCCATCCGATCCCAATCATACACTGTATTTGACTATCTCGGTGCTTCGGCCACAGTTTTTCATTTTGAATTGAACGCAAATCCAATTCTGGCAAGCACGCATTCCTGCAGCCGAAAACAGAGCAGCAACAGGTTGCAGCCATCTATTTGGTCCATTCTACTGTGAAAGGACATGATGGAAAAGAAAAAAAGAAAAACTATAACCGTATAATCGATCCCTACTTAAAAGAAAAGTGGATGAACAAGATCATTCATGTCAAGAAAGTTCCGATTATAATCTGAAGTATGCATTCAGCAGGCGAACCTTGAATTGCTTATAATTTTCTAGAATAACTTCCATCAGATGAAGTTGACTGCCCCCCCTTAGAAAGATTACACTTATAAATAAACAACCTGACATTTGGACGGTTAAGATCATCCTCAATCTAGACCATCTATTTGTTCCAACCCACACCTTAAAAGACAGTGCAAAAAAACATAATCATCAAATTATCATATACCCATCAGATCAATAAATCCAAAAATAGACGGTCAAGATCTTTTATGAAGAAACAAGTCCAAACATCAATCTGAGCCATCCAATTGCTGAGCCCCATCTGATGGTTTGCCAGATGGACGCCGAACAGTGGGCTGGACAAGACGGAAAGTCCATACAAATGTTATACAATGTTGGCATGTCCAAATGCAACTAGCTGTACTGAAATCTACAGTACAATAGTTACCAGATGGAATAGATAGGATGATCATATGGATCCTTACTCTTGGACGGGTGGTAGGCTCCTGGGAGTTTCGACACCCCATCCAGGGTTCGAGTATCCGTAGGGGGTGAATTCCCAGGCGTATGGAGTGAGTGTCTTAAAAAAAAGAAAAAAAGAAAGGATGATCATATCACTCCAACTTTGAAAAGCATGCCCATCCACAACGGGGTTCACCAACTGGACGGCCTGGATTGAAGAGGCGTTCCAAATGTGCTGTGGATGTGTGCGAGAGTATTTTTCACCGTAGCTTGCAGGAATACCATACGTACCGTGTGCTGCATGTAGTATCCTTTGGTGTCATCGTCGGGGTTGATGTCGAGGCCCGGGTTATTGGAGGGAGACTCTGACTCGGACGCCATTGAGAGAGAGAGAGATCCAAAGGAAGATGGAAGGGAATTTGTTTTCGGGAAAGTGTCAGAGAGGCGGATGGTGTCCTGCCCCTTACAAAACGGACTTGTCCAGGCAGGGCCTCCGTGGGGCCCGCCGAGATGTATGCGTTTTATCCTCTTTCAATCCATTTTTCCGGATAACTCCAGAGCATCATGTTGAAAATGAGGCAGATCCAAAACTGGGGCGGACCACATAGTGGAGATTGAACGCCTACCTTTAAAATTTTATCGGGCGACATGGAAGTTTTGGATCAAACTGATATTTGCGTTTTCCCATCATCCCGGTTAGACTGACCCTATTAATGGGCTCGATGTAACATAACATCACGGGGGGCCCTAGGAAGGATTCAACGGTGTGCGTTATTATTCCTACCTTTTCTTGTTTGGCCCACTTTAGTTTTGGATGGGTCTAATCTTTTATCTCATGCCCTGAAAATGGATGGACGGAGTGGATAAAACATCTACATCTTGATGGCCACACCCTAGTCGTTCCTAGCATGGGCATATTAGTAGATGGTGCTGTGGGTCCCACCATAATTTATGTGTTTTATCCTTACCGTTCATCCTTTTCCCAGCTTATCTCAGGCATAATCCCAAAAATCAAGCAGGTTTAACTCTTAAGTAGACTACACCACAATAAATAATTATAATTAAACACCCACCATTAATAAAAGTTTTGGATCTTGACATTTGTTTTCTCTTTAGTCAATCCGTCTGACGTAATCAATAGGTTGATGGCGAATAAATATTCCAGTGGTCCGTAGGAAGCATTTAATGGTGAGTGTTTAATTACCCCTATTCTCCAATGGTCTGGTCTACTTGAGATTTAGATCTGACTCATGTTTTTTTCGCTCATGCCTTAAAATAATGATCTAAAATGGATAGCAAGCATGGATAAAACACGTACATGAATGATGCTGGCCGACACAGCGCGTCCATCTTTGAGGGTATGAATTCAGGCATTCAGGTCTTGTACACGTGTCACATATAAACTCAAATTTAAACGATTATATTGTGGAACCTCTGCCTTTAAGGCAGTCTCAATATCAGGTTGGTTTGGACAATCCTATCCTCTGATTTGTGGAAATAAAGCCATTCACCATTTTTCGTTTTAAACCGTCTAATAAATGGATCCCATTCCATGGTTAGACAATCTGATAATCTTAATCTTTAGTTCACAGTGCATCGAAACTAAATTGGCTCCATAATCTGGACAGTTTAATTTGAACGATTCATTTGCAAATTATGCAATTTATAAGTGATTTTTAAGTGCCTGCCTATCATTCATCGCACTGAGGCAGTGTATTAAAGTTTTTATCCATTTAAATATTTAAACGAGTAGAGGCATGTGATTGTTCACCACTGTTTTGTAAACGGCAGTGACTTGTCGTTCACCCGAGTCGCAGTACATGCAGATGTCCAGACCATCCAAATGGTGGCATGTTGTGGGTGGAATATATTAATAGAAAATACTCATGCTAGCTGATCAAGCAATCCTGACCATTCAATGGATGTCTATCAAATAAATGGATGAAAGTAAAACAGTGGGCGTCCATCCTCAATTGAGTCAGCGGGTGGAACCCACTCTTGGAGTTTCAACACCGGGTCAAGGGTTCGAGTACCCATGGTGGTGAAATTCCACGGTGTGTGTGCGTGTGGCGTGAGTGTGTGGGGGTGTGTGTGCGTGTGTAAATAAATAAATAAAAAACTATGCAGTGCATATCGAGCAAAAATCACCACCGTTTTTAGAACGGGTTCACACTCATTATTCGAATTAGAGATTTTTTTATTTTATTTGGCAAATTTCTTGAGGAATTTATATTTTACCGAATAATGCCTCTAAGAATAGAAATGGCAGGGTGGCTCTTTTTGAATTATGAAATTACAAAAGTTGTCATATTTAATATTTTTTCTTTAAAATTAATGAAACACAAGACTTGTGGGGCACACATGGCATTGTACATTATTTTTTAATGGATTGGCCTACCTAACAATTGGATCCGTCATATTTTTAATTCATATGTTAATAATATTGGTGTGTTTCTGTCGACCCGGTTAGACGTGGGACACATGACTATGTAGTCTTATAACTTTTAGTTTTCAACTTCATTCCAAAGGAAAAAAACAAAGGGGTAGTAATGTAATTTTTGGGCTCAAATTCATTTTCGAGCTTAAAAAATCAGCTCGACTCAACTTGGACTGGGCTTTGAACTGAGCCGAATTGAGCTTTTTCAAGTTAAGTCGAGCGAGCTAACCATGCTAGTTCGGTTCATGTAAACCTTTAATTAGAAGCACTATTTGATAAAATCTATTTTTGAGGAATTTTGTGGTAAAAATCTCTTTTATTTTACTTATGATTGTTTGATACACTATAGGTCCATTTAGATATCACCAAATATGTTACTTATATATAAAAAAAAAACCTACAACAATTGATAAGTAACTTGTTTGAGATAAATAAGTTTGGTTTATGATCAATTTTAAGTAACTTTTTATTTTTTTAAAATTTGTTTAAAGTTACTTAGGGCGAGTTTGGATACCACCAAATAAGTTACTTTTTCTACTTATAGTAGTAGATAAGTAACTTATTTCAGATAAGTAAGTTTTATGATTAGTTACAAGTAACTTTTTTACTTAAAAGTACTTAGTCACTTCATTTAATCTTTTTAGGCTTTTCCACTTTTCATAAATTGCTAAAGAGAGGCATAAGGAGAGACGAAAGAGAGGAGAAGTTGATAAGAAATAGAGTAGTTATTAGGAATTTAAAAGAAGACCAAGTAGTTGATAATCATTTATGAGGCAAACTAAGCGGCCGATAATCA
Organism: Magnolia kwangsiensis; assembly: GCA_037074715.1. Classification (NCBI taxonomy): domain Eukaryota; kingdom Viridiplantae; phylum Streptophyta; class Magnoliopsida; order Magnoliales; family Magnoliaceae; genus Magnolia; species Magnolia kwangsiensis. The sequence goes on from CM073588.1 coordinate 65,113,471, forward strand.
TCCATGAGTTTGATCAAGCGGCCGATAGTCATCCAAGAGGTAAACTAAGCAGTTGATAGTTACTCAAGAGGTTGACCAAGTAGCCGATAGTTATCCAGGAGGTCGATTAAGTAGTCGAGTGAAATATAGTTGAGTCAACAAGGAGGCCTAGAGCGGTTAATAAGACAGGTGTCAAATTTAGAAGGAAGTCTCCAGAAGGCCATTTAGTACAAGACAGGTGTCAAATTTAGAAGGAAGTCTCCAGAAGACCATTTAGAGTTGAAGTGGTTACAACAACTGTTAGAATATGGGAAGCATCCAAAAGGCCATGTAGTGTTGAAATGTTTATAATAACTGTTAGAACATGGGAAGCATTCAAAAGGCCATATAGTGCTGAAATAGTTACAACAACCATCAGAACGTGGGAGGCATCCAAATGGCTGAGTTAAGGTTATAAATAAAAGATGAATTCAACAAAAAAATTTGGTCTCATACCAACCCAATCAAACCCAATATATACTTTTCAATTATCTGTCATTTACATTTCTTAGTGTAATCGCTCTACCTTTCTACAAGTCAATTACATTTCTTAATATGATCATTTACTTTTTGCCTATTGTTTACATTCTATAGTGTAATCCATAGGGTTAATCAAGTAGCTGATAATCTTAACTGTAATTTAGGCCTATGCTCATACGTTAGATTCAGTTCTCCATCTATGAAGGTGTTGTGCAGCTGCTATTGGTGTCCGACTGTAAGGTTTCCTTTCTTGTTTTTCTTTTATCTATATTGAAGAGTCATTTTGTACGAAATACAAAGATGTAATCCATCATCAGATGATTGACCATACTCTACACCTGATCATATTTACATATTGAGTGAGTGGATAAATAAGCGACCGATCTCATTCAATCTTGGTCATATACAATGTATATGCCTATCTTGGCACTTGAGGTCATAGTTGTTTGGTTTGAATTGAACCACAAATTCAATTATGGCACACCCATACTTCTCACGTGACTAGAACCGAAAATTGAGCATGAATAAGGTTTTTGGCATGCTTAGTGGGACATTAAAATGAAAAAAAAAAACTACCTGGCTATCATGAATATTCACTAAACACTGGACGTGCAGAACCACAATAAGGTTTTTAGCACACCCAGTGTGGGACCCTATGTAACATCCCAAATTTTCGCGGCCTGAGTATATACTCGTGCCTGAGAATTTCGAGTGTTAATAATGTAAAATTGAAACATGCAGAAAATTGAAATACTTATCTGAAGATTCTGATGTAGCCCGGTAGAACTAATTCGATGTAGATGTAGATGTTCAAAGTCCAATCTCACAAATGAAAGGGTTCTAAGTCTAAAGGATTTTAAAATTAAATTAACTTGGGCTAGCTTGATTTGATTTTGATCTTAAAAGGGTAAATCACAATTCCTATTTTTAATACAATAGAGTTGAATAAAGAGATCACAAAATCAAATACAAAAAGATATTAAAAAGAATCTAAAATGAATAAGAAATAGCTTCACAATTGCAGGAACTTATCTCTCAGAGTGATGACTTGATTAGGCTTGGAATGAATGAAAAACTCTGAGATTCATCCTCTATTTATAGGTAAAAATTTTATTCCCTCGATTGGTCTAAGGGTTGGTTTAACCGGTTGAAGTACAAATCAATTTTCAAAATTTCTGGTGCGATAAGATAAATCCGTTACTTGACTAGTCAAGCAATGCACTCAACTGGTCGAGTGAATAAAAATTAAAATGCTGGAGTTTGAGTTAAGCACTGTTCGAATGGTCGAGACTGTTCACTCGACTGGTCCAATAGTGTGCACGACTGGTCGAGCCATAAGAATTTTTTTTTTAAAATTCTCCACAAATCTTGGACTGGTCGAGAAACACTTTGAACTGGTCGAGCCAGTGCCTAGACTAGTTGAATAATGACTAGGACTAGTCGAAGAAAAACTTATAAACTTATATAATGACCTAAATTTAATATATAATCAATATGACCTAACCTATGGTCAATTTAGGGTCATGCATACCTTGTTTGTGAGTTTGAAACATTGAAACATCGATCGCTTCGGTAACTCGATTATCTTGAAGTACATGAAGCTTGACCTTGTAGTCTTGAACTTGAGTTTGAGCTAGAGCTTATGTTCATGAGATTTTAAGCTTGAGGTAGTGATCTTGTAATATGAGCTTGAGTATTTAAAACTTGAGCTAGATGTAATGAACTTGAACTTTAACTTTGAGGTTGAGATAGACTTTGTGTTATTGTACTTGAGCTTGTGTTAGATCTTTAGCAATGTTCTTCAACTTGAAAATGTAGAAGAGTTGACGATGACTTGAAGGTGAACTTTTCATCTTTTCATAACAAGATACTAACTTCAAGTGGTTTGACATAACAAAATTTGACAATATCGGGTGCTCGAATTACAACATAACACTAATATTATCCATCTTCTTTTCTTTTCGAAAGAATCTTCCATAAAATATTTATCGATCGTATCATCAACTTATAATTCACCTGCAATATCTATATGGTTTGAGATGGTCACTGTCTTACTCTTAGTGATAGTTATCCTTTAATATTAACAATAATTCACGAGATTCATAGGAATAATGTGAGGGTTCTGATACGTCTTGTATTCCACCACTACGAGTGGTATCAGTATGCGCAACCAATATATATATATATATATATATATATATATATATATATATATATATATATATATATATATATATATGAATGCATGCTTAACAAAGTGTGTGCGGTCCATCATACATAATGATCACCATAATGTGGAATATAATTCATAAAAAATTCAGCTCACCCCGCATTCTCACACTAAAAAGATTCGCTGGTGTATCCAACGTTAACGTAGATTTATGTGAACATCTCAAGATGACACAACAAAGCGATTGGAAGATTTATATGACACGATTTGTTTATGGAGTGACTATTTGTGACATTTGATCCCAAGAAGTGATGTAACATGCATGATGGTTTACTTACATTGATTGTGCACCACTACCCAAATACGAGATTATGTGCCGACTAAGAGGGTCATTATCCAAAATGCATGATGTCTACGATAACATTATATGAACCACTATATATGAGTCCTATGACACATTACTTACATCAATAAAAAAATAAGTCGAACCATGAGGGTTTTAAAATTTCAAGACACATGTCCAAGCCATAAAGGGAGGTAACACAAGGTTGACCTAATAAATAAGAAGAGTAGTAATAAACTAACTCAATAAAAAAGAAGAGTAGTAAATAGACTAACTAAAAAAAGAAAAATGAGCAAAAGGTCAACTCAATATACAGTGGAAGCACGTGTTGCTCTCAAAATTGGCAAAAAGTAAGGCTTGTATCAATCACTCCATATAAATTTATAAAAATCACACATAATTAAAATCGTACCTTAACCATAATTCTCAAAAGGATAAATAATTGATAATGGTAAATTAATTGATTACATGTAAAATCATAGTAATATGAAAGTATACAAAAATAAGATAAATCATGTTAACTCAAATTAGTGTAAGCTGAAGGGAATTCCTTACCTTACTCTTAGATCTAAATCCTAAGTACATCTCGATGTAGAAAAGTTTTTACATGAATCATGACATCGATTGAAATAAGAGGGAGACATCACACGTGAGGAGGAGAAGGATAATGGGCGACTAAGCTTTCTCTTTCCCTTTCTCTTTCTCTTTCTTGGACGTGGGATCATGAGCGTGTGAGAGGAGAAGGGGATGCACTCCTTTTATAAAGGAGTGGGCGTGTGAGAAGGGGTGTATTTAATATCCCACTTGGATTAGGTTTCTCCAATTTGACCTCTTCTATCGATCTTTCTTTAAATCTAATTCACCAGTGTGTCGGGGTCGTCGAATAGGACTGGGGTATATGATTTTCTTAGTGATCTGAAATTTAGATTGACCTATCTTGAAAATTCTCTTAACGTATGCCAAAACGAACTTGATCTCAATTAACGGTCCACACTAAATGATCAGGGTCTAATTTTGGAAGAAATTTGTAGTTAGGATAGGAAAACGGTTGAACGAAAGTTGGTGGTTAATTAATGGTGGAAAAGGCCTAAATATGAAATTCAACTTTTGCACAAAAATGAAGGAAATGGCTTCAACATTTAACGGTGTAGGATCATACATTGAGTTTAAATTTTAAATAAGCTCGTAGTCATATGAGATCAAAGTGTGGTCCAAATTTAAATTGCAATGGATGAAAGGAAGTAGTTAAATAAGAAGATCCATATTTATAAAGAGTTGGTAAGCCTTGAAAGGATAACTTCGTGCCTAAGAAAAAGTCTACTAAAGTGGGATCTTCATATTTCACACTTGATCCATATTATGTGTAATATAAGTTATTCATATGAAGGAAAATATCCTACTACGACTACCCACGTGGTTTCTTCACTCGATGGACACCAAAATGAATGATTAAGGGGCTGATTTGTCAATTGGGTCACTTTTACAATAATCTTAGGGCTGAGATTTGATATGTACGGTTAATTTACGACACATACATATGGTATAAAATTTCACATTAAATGGATCGTGAAAACCATGTGATTTATAATTCAATGGTCTAATTTAATAACATTTTCATAATTATTGGTGATATGAGAGTTTTGAAAAATATAATGGTTCTACATGATTATAGGCACGTTTCTAAGTAATTCTTACAAAAGAACTTATATAATCATTATGAATAAAGAATTATTCACCAAATTAATTACGAGAATGTACATATATCAATCAACATAATCAATGGTCAGATGATATATTAAAAATAGAAAAACTTGATGGTTAGTACTCTGATCATGTATGTAAGTGGATGTAGGTCAGTTTTGTAAACGTATGATCCCAAGTGAATTTTTGAAGTGATTAAGAGGTAGAACATGTATACCGTTAAATTCAAATGACTTGTTCACATATGTAAGTTTCTCAGATTATAGTTTTGATGATGGTTTAAGCATATTCATGGTGGTGAATAAGATGAATAGATCAGAATTTTAATTTAATATGTGTACGAGTGGATGTAGATACCAAGTAGTTAGTTTACTATGATCGGGTGGTCAAAACTCAAAGTGGATGGTCAGATGTCTTTACCTATTGGTGGATAGTTAGCTAAACAGTTAGTTATGATGGATAAGTGAGAATACTTGGACATATGATGATCTTGTCTTAAAATCAACGGTCGGATGACTTGATATATGGATGAAGATAATTCTCAACGGTCAGATTCATGTTGGAGAATTGATGTAAGGTCAGGATAGCTAAATTGGTATCGTGCACATGTCCATACTAAGTTAAACTTCATGGTGACACTCGAGAACTTTCAATACTTGGGTATTGAAAAGTTCCGAGTGTTACACTCTATCTTTAATTTATCAGTACGACGTTGCTAATTGGAAATATGAATAAGGGTAATTGATCGTTGGAGTCGAACCTTCCAAACCAATCGCACCACCTATGACTGAGGACATGCTAGTTCAAGCTGCCCCCAAAATTTTAAATTTGAATAGTAGTCCGATACTCAGTACCAGGAATCAAGAAGGGTTTCAACCTCTCAGACCATTTCTCCTAAAGAGATAATAGTCGCACTTCGAGATATATAATTGAGTATACAACATGTTTAAGAATATGGAAGAGTCCAGGTTGAGCAATTTTGTAATCAAACTGAGAATACTAATAGATCCATGGCTAGCTAGGCTATTGCCATGCATCGATTGATGGCTATGATAGCCAAAAGAACACTTGCATCAACACAATATAATTCCAAGAGAAGTTCTATCGACAATGCGGTTCAGCCACCACTGATGCTTCCCCCACAAAGGAACCCACTACCAATTCTAGTTTAGGAGATACAAAATTCTCCACCCCCCACTAAATTTAGATGACTAGAGCGAAAAGCTAAGAATTTCATTCCTAAAGTTTGGAATTAGGGTTTACTGGGAGGGCATAATCTCTAGTAATTCCCTAGGAACCCATTGTTCCAAGAGGGATCAAGCCGAGTAGGTCCTGATCCATCACCGATGGCAGAACCTCTATGAGTGGATCGCTCCCAAATCATGCAAATATTTTAAGAAATGACAGGCTAAGTACTCGGCCACAATACCATCCTGGTCTACCATAAGCCATATCCCGAATGGATTGACTGACAACACCCATTAGATCAGAACACTCTTTTCGTTGTGAACTGGGATTGGAGGAATATTCCACCACCTGCTGAGTTCAAGCGACCAAAGTGGGAGGTTAGGAATTTTATCCCTAATGAAGGAAACCATTAAATACCTATGGGGCAACAATTTCATTGGAATCCATCGTATCATGGAAGACAAAATCAAGTAGGTCCTGAATCACATCCAATGACCGAATCACGCCGTTTGAATTGTAAACAAATTATTCAAATAGTTCCAGAAGTAACAGGCCAAGTTCACGGCTATATTACTACCTCAGTCAACTATAAGCCCTATTTAGAATGGATTAATCGATAGTATCCATTCTTACAATTAGTTTTCCTGTTTTCCTATCAGGATAGCTGAGTTCGACCAGGACAACTGAATTTGCCATTTTTTGATCATGATGGTCGAGTTCGACCAGAATGGTTGAATATGCCGTTTTTCAATTATAATGGCCGAATTCGACCAGGATGACCGAAATTGACAATTTTTTATCACGATGGCCAAGTTCGACCATAACGGCTGAAATTGATGTTTTTTCGATCAAGAAGGTTGAGTTCGACTAAGATGGTTTAAATTGATATTTTTACACGGTTGAAAAATCACATTTCTTTATTTCTGAGGTGGTGATATCATATGATGATACATGGGAATTATGGAATGTAAATGTACAGTATATAAGTTATGCCTTCAAGTACGGGATTGGGGTTAGATATATGCGGGTGTCAGACTTAGGGCATATCATACCCTTTGTGTAATAGAAGATGGAGTACTCGAGCGATTTAAGATTAAAAGGCACCATTTGAGCCCCTACCACTCGCAAATGAATGGATTGGCCGATCCCTCCAACAAGAGCTCATTGTATACTCGAGATGATAATCAAACTTCCATATGCACTTTGAGCTTATTGGACATCCGTACATACCACAACATGTGCCATTTCTTATGGGCTAACATATACATAATATAGGCAGTCCCACCAACTAAAGTCGAGATTCCATCATTTCACATGTTAATGATGGTTTAGAAAGTTGAATGGTTATAGGCTTGTTACAATCAATTGTACTTAGCTGATGAGAGGCATATACAGATACTTTGTCACTAACATAGCTACAAAAAAGAATCGTTCAAGCCTACAATAAGCAGTTCAGAAAAAGAAGCTTCACGGTGGGGATATAAAAATGAAAAGAATCTTGACACCTCTTTGCTAGATTGTGGGGCAAATTTAAGCCTACTAGGGATGACTAGCTAGTTGCTCCTCTCGAGAGGTACCCTACGCCTAACCAACATGTGGGGTGAAGATATTCCCGAGCTAGTCAATGTTAATCTTGTCAAAGTTTACTCTGGGCACCTTAACCTTCTAGCATCGTTGGATATGATCATGACGCAACAACCATTGTGGGCAACTAATCGAATGAGAATCTCCCATAGATCCTAGAGAGTTTTAAGGGTGAATAAGTATAGAAAATAAAAGTATAAAAGAGAAAATATAACCGTTCAAGTAAAATAATTAAGGGAAGAGAAAAAGAGGAAAAGAAAAAAAGGTATTAGCCTATTGGACATGGTCTAAGTAAACCATCCAAACCCTTGTCTCATCTTAAAAATCCTTCAAATGATCAAAGCTAGAGCTGTACACGAGCAGACTAAGGCTCGAGTACTCGCTCAACTCGACTCGGATTACTCGACTCGTCAGGTGTTAGAGCCGAGTCCGAGTAGTTTTTTTCTACTCGTTTTGAGTTCGAGTAGAGTACGAGTAAGGTAGTACTCGACTCGGTACTCGACTTGGTGCTCAACTCGGTGCTTGAACTCGGTACTCGACCAGGGCCATATATAATATACAACTCAGCCCTATTCTCGGTCACTTTCAGCTTTCGCCTGCCCCACCCAAATCGAAAAACCAAACCCTACCCTTTCCTTCCCTCCCTCCCATCATCCAGCGCTCGTCCCTACTCCTTACTAGGCTACTATCCTACTACCCATTCGGCCATTCCTCTCTCTCTCTCTCTCTCTCTCCTCCATTCCCCTGTCTGGCTCGTCCCTCTTATTCCCTCTCTCTCTCTCTCTCTCTCTCTCTCTCTCTCCCCCTGCCGATCGCGACTCGTCCCTACGGCCTGTCCGGTGCAGCTCGTCCCTACCCTGCCTGGTGCCCCTGTCTCTAGCCTGCCCGACGCCCCTGTCCGCAGCTCGTCCCTGTCCTGCCCTGTCCATAGCTCATCCCACCCCTGCCCGGTGCCCCTGTTCGTCCATCAGGTAAGCATTTTGTTTTGAATCTGTTGCTAAGAATTTTGTTTTGAATCTGTTGCTTTTCGATGTTGATTTTGATGGATTACAGAATCTATGTGTTGGGGCCCACCATTTTGTGTCTGGTGCCCTTGTCCGTCCACAGATTTTCTTGTGGTGGGCCCACCATTTTGTGTGTATGCTGTCCAAGCCGGACGGCGATGATTCTTAACAATGTATTTGAACTTTAACATACAATAGCTTTTTTCGGCCATTTTATTGCTTGCGTAGAACATCTGATCCATGTAAATGATAGACCCCAACAAAAATGATGAATTAGAGAGAAAATCTGATTAATTTACAAATTAGGTGTACCAAACATGTACATTCAATCAGTCCATCGGTTGTCCATTGATATTAATGGTGTTGCTCACTTGATGAATGGACGGCCCTTTTTTTGCCTCTAGCTAATCTCTGTGGGGTGGCCCACATTTTGCATGGTTAGGATTTTACACACAGTTGGCACATTGGTAGGAAAGTCGTGTCATGTATTGAATGTCACATACAAGGATTGCATTCATGTATTGAGTTGCTACTGGACGGTGCTCTATGGCCCCACATTGATGTATGTAATATGTTTTTATCCAGGCCATCCATTCATTTTACATCATTATTTCAGATAATGAGCTACAAAAATGAGGCAGATATCTCAGATGGACCGCGTAACATGAAAACAGTGGTGATTGAATGACCACCATTAAAAACATCCTAGGCGCACTGTAAGTTTATTTGTAATTTTGTATATAACCTGTTCATCAAGTCACAAAGACCTGCATGAAGGGAAAATACAAATATCAGCTTGGTCCAGAACTTTTCTGCCCCCCAAGAAATTTTTAATGCTGGGCATTCAATCACCACCATTGTTTCGTGTCATGTGGACCTACCCATCTTAGAAATAGCTAGGACAATTGATGGTCCAGATCGAGTATATTATTAAAAATTCATAGCATTCTTTCATTTATTGTTTGATTGTTAGGTTTTATTATTATGTGGACAATTGATGTGGACCTACCCATCTTAGAAATAGTTATTACACTTAGCATTTATTCTTCAGATTGCACTTTCAATTCATTTATTGTTTGATTGTTAGGTTTTATTATTATTTTTATTATTCTAGTTGTAGTATAAGATAATCAGTTGCCCATTTGAGGAATTCTATGTTGCCAGACATAGATTCAGTGTGTTCTTAGATGTATAGAAATTGCTCAAATTGTACCATTTTGGACAGTTCAGGGTTAAATAGATTGTAATGTCTTCATTTATTTCAATTTAAATGCATATGCCTGTTCTGGTTTCGTCTCTCTTTTTTCTCTCTGGATATATTTCATGTATTTATTTCCGTCGTCAAATGTCCACACTTTGCGTTGATGATTGACATGGGAATCAAATATAAGATTAATATATTCTGGAGAGATGAGGGAGATGCTGCCGAAATTTCGGCGTAGCATTTAAATTGGAAAATGAAGCATTACAATCCATCTAACTTTGAATGGGTGACTGATTTAGACAGTTAAGTAATTATGCCCGTCTAACGCTCTAGCCATCTAGGACCCTAGGTATAGCCATATAACATATCGAGAACTTTATTTTATAGATGGCTAGTCAAGACGAAAGCGTAAATACCCCTGGAATGGGTGTATCGGCCACATCTCCTCTAATAGTAGAGGGAGACACAGACACGTCAACCGCATGCAAAGGGAAGAAGAAGAGATCACCAGTGTGGGATGATTTCGAAGATGTGACAGTTAACGGTGTATAAAAGATAAAGTGTATTAACTGCAAAGGGTTATTCAGTAAGATTCCAGGAGGATCTACGACACATCTAATTAGACATTTGAAGACGTGTCCTAAGAAAGCAAGACTCCCTCCTCCTGGTCAACAGACGCTGTCATTTACAAAGTCAGAAGGGGACGACTCCCAAGGCATAGTGTCCACTCATAAGTTTGACAAGGAGAAGCTGAATGAGTGGTTTTCTAGATTAGTGATTTTGAAAGAAAAACCTTTCAGAATGATTGAAAGTAAAGGGTTTAGGGCTTTCTGTTAATTCCTTAACCCTCGGGCCGAGAATGTCTCCCACGTCACAGTGCAGAGAGAAAACATGAAGATGTACGCAAAGGAGAAGATGAAACTGAAAGAAGGTTTGGCTTCAGTGACCAGAATAGCTTTGACTTCTGATTTATGGATGGCGTCCAATCAAAGAAAATGATACATTTCATTAACCGCTCACTATGTCGATAAGGATTGAAAACTATGCAAGAGAATTTTGAACTTCAAACACCTTCCTCCTCCACATACTGGTTTACTTATTTCAGATTGCATTTATAGTTGTCTAGAAGGCTGGGGCATTGAGAAGAAAATTTCAGCAATAACTTTAGATAATGCTTCAATAAATGACAGTCTCATTTCATGCTTACGTAACCAGTTCAGGGCTACACAAAATTTATTTTTTGAAGGAAAAATATTCTAGGTCAGATGTTGTGCCCATATTGTAAATTTGATTGTACAAGAAGGGCTGAAAGCAATCGATGATACTATAGAGAACATAAGAGAAAGTATGAAATATATAAGGGGGTCACCATCAAGACTGAGTGTATGGAATGACATCATCTAACGTTTGAATGTGCCATCTAAAAAAATGTTGAAGTTGGATGTCTGTACACGTTGGAACTCGACCTATGAAATGTTAGATGCAGAAATGGAATTACAGCTTACATTTCCTGAATACGCGTCGCGTGACAGAACGTATTCTTGGTTGCCGAGCACAGATGATTGGGCCAAAGCACAACAAGTTCACACATTTCTCCAAGTTTTCTACGATTGCACGAAGATTTTTTCTGGGAATCAGTATCCAACTGCGAATCTGTTTCTTCCGTCTCTTTAGAAGATTAAGGATGCTCTGCAGAAAAATGCCAGTGTGGGTCCAGATTTCATACGCCAGATGACAGTTGGTATGAAGACGAAGTTCGATAAATACTGAGATGAATGTCATTTGTTGATGTCCTTGGCAGCTGTTCTTGATCCCCATTGTAATATGGGACCAGTTAGCTTTATTTTCATGAAGCTTTATCCTACTGAAAGAGCGGCAACAGAGGCGTCTAAGGTTCGTCAAGCCCTTGAAGATCTATACAAATCGTATGTTAATACTTTACCTGCAGCGGGTGTTGAAGAAAGTAGAGATGCGAATATTTTTGTACCTGGCAATCCGGATGTGCTAAATGAGTACATATCATATTTGACACAAGCACGAATGAGAGTTGATACTAAGGAATTAGAGTTATAAATGTATCTCAAGGAGCCAATTGTAGTGTGTCACGCCCCAAACCTGGAAATCAGATTCACAGGAGTCCCGATTGCCGAATTCGGTGCCGACAGCCTCCGTAGTACCGCATTTTCGGCTCTTAGCATTCATATGCCAGATTTCTGATCTTGGGATCCTACAAGGAGAATTTTTTTTTATACATTTAACTAGTAATAAGCATAACCACAAGTTTACCCAAATCATAAAGGCAACATCATCATCACATATCCACTAATATAATCATTTGAATACAATGCTGAAAGGAAAATATATATGTCAAAATCAAAGCTTCAGAAAATAGCTGCACGCTCCAAGCTCAATGCTGCTGCAACCTAACATCACCTGCACGCATCTATCGTACATAAGCTTATAAAAAGCTTAGAGGGTGGTGTAAGTGTGTGCACGAGATAAGTGCCAAGTATTCAATACAATATCATAATCATACAATACCGAAAAGCTATTAATCCATAAACCATACAATGACTGAATAAGCAGAAACACTGATAAGAGCAAGAATTATCAGCGTAAATAGAAATACTGACAAGATTATAATCATGCGATAACAGAATAAGCGGAAGTATGAATAAGTCCATAAGTTAATCAATATCAGAATACGCAATATAAGACAGCTATGCAAATGATGAGTCATAGATAATTAAATGTCGAATGACAAGGATATAATGTAATACACAATTCGAAAGAGCTAACAAATATCATCACTCTCATCTAAGTCACAGGAATACAGAAATATAACAACCCACAATGCCACACGTCGAAGATGTAATGAAATATGCAGTATATGGTGCTAATGGAATGACCATACTGGAGTGTGATGTCAGGATGATAGTACGTAGTATCGCAGGCTACGGGGTCTACCACAAGGAACCTCTATCCAAACCAGTCCCATACCTAAATTTGGATAGTTTGACTCAACGTAGTAAACTCCTGATCTCAGGTTAGTCGCGCGCCCAATCGAAATCCTTGCCATAACGAAGATACACAACAATTAGTTGCGCACCACCAGCCCGAGTGGATAGTGAATGGATGAATGGATGAGTATGTAACTCCTACTCAGTAGCCTGTCAGCACAGTAGCCTGCCAACCGCTGGTAGCTTGCCCAGGCCTCAGCCCCGCCCACATCAGCGTCTGCCCATGTGCGCCCGCCCACATGCACAACAGTGACGGGATATCATAATATCATGTCAGTCCTCATATCAGTATGGTTCCTCTCTAAGAAAATCACCGGGGTCTATTACACTTCACATCACCTGCCGCCCCAATCAAGCGCACAACTGGGTAAGTGAAAAAGACCTCACTATCCGCCTGTCAGTAGTCTGCCAATACCTACCCGGCTTGCCGATAGCGGACCTATTCCTCGAGCTGGTCAAACTCAGCCTAGTCATGCTTACTCCCTTGGACGGGTAAGGTTGCACCACCTTCCAACCGACCACGACATAGTGGAGAGCACGACCATCTAGTAATCGGCACTCAACGCTCATCTACCAACTTGGTGTAGACGTGGGAGCATCCTCTGGAACCAAGAGGGTGTTTAGGGATTTTTATCCAGGGCCATCTATTGCGGCCCGATGCTCGAAAAGATTTCTGGTGTCCCATCTGGCCATCCACGATATACCTGTGGAGGCTACGGCCCTGATGTCACTAGGGCGTACAGTAATCACAACACAATATAAGATGCAGGAGTCATACAATCCAATCATGCATCAATCCTTCCCATGTCATGTGCTCATGTGAGATAATCTCCACCTATCAGGGAGTCTCACATCATCCTGCTCAATGACATATGCAATGGTCAATCACATCTTATAACAAACATGCAGATGATGCGAATGGACATGTATCATGATGTTATGATGTCACATACTCATAGACGGTATCAATAACCGGCGTCGACAATGTGGATTTTTAACCAACATTGCCCCCAAGGAATGACCCACATAAAATCAAATATATAATGGGCACATGACCTCACACAAGGGCCAAATATACGAAATAGGTAAGCCCTGGTCATGGGCCTATCACATATCATAATGGGCCTTGCCCATAGGCCTCAAATACATCTGGATGGGTCGCACCCATGGGCCTCAGATATATCACAATGGGCCTCAAATATACTTCGCAGGTGAGTCACATACCTGGGTCTAATATACATCAGTATGAGCTACATCACATAGGCGTAATATACATCACTATAGCCACAACCTATGGGCTTTAAATACATAATAGGTGGGCCCTACACATGGGCCTCAAATATATATCAAGGGTGAGCCTAATGGATGGGTCACCAATACAACAGGATGGGCCTAATGACATGGACCCCATAAATATATCGAACAGGCCGCACCAATTGGGCCTTACATACATTGCAATGGTCCATGAGCCATGCGCCTTACATACATCACAATGGGCCTTGCAACATGGGCCTCATATATATTTAAGGTGGGCCTCAACAACGGGCCTCATACACATCAAGGTGGGCCTCAACAACGGGCCTCATACACATCAAGGTGAGACTCAACAATAGGCCTCATACACATCAAGGTGGGCCTCAACAACGGGCCTCATACACATCAAGGTGGGACTCAACAATGGGCCTCATACACATCAAGGTGGGCCTCAACAACAGGCCTCATACACATCAAGGTGGGCCTCAACAATGGGCCTCATACACATCAAGGTGGGCCTCAACAACGGGCCTCATACACATCAAGGTGGGCCTCAACAATGGGCCTCATATATGGCCTTAGCAACAGGCCACAAATATATCAAGATAGGCCTAATTAATCATATGGGCTAAATCAATCAAATGGCCGATACGAGCAGGCCGATCAAATGGACCGATACAAATGGGCTGTACGTCATGGAGTTATACTAAACATGTTATAAAGTAATGCCCTATCCTTACAACGCAGCTGGCCTAGACGGCTTGCATACAACAAGTACGGGCCTACCAATGGGCCCTAGGGAGAGTCGCAATGCAGACATTTAACCAACATTATACTCGTAATGTGGACGTCAAACCAACATTGCTCCCAAGGTGTAGCCCGTAGTGAATAACATTACGTAAACCAGGTTGGGATCACACATTGCAATGGACCTTAGGTACACCCCATTGGGCCTTAAATATATCAAATGGGCCATGTCATATGGGCCTTTTACTCATCAAATGGGCCACATCAATGGGCCGCACCAATGGGCCTTATGTGCATTGCAATGGGTCATAACTCGTGGGCCTTAGATTACATCAAATGGTTCTCGACCCATGGGCCTTATACATATCAAATGGGCCTAATCCCATGGGCTTTAAAATACATCAAATGGGTTCATTCCCATGGACCTTGGAACACATCAAATGGGTCCACTCTATGGGACTTAAATTACATCAAATGGGCCTAATCCCATGGGCCTTGGAACACATCAAATGGGTCCACTCTATGGGCCTTAAATAGTTCAACAACTAGCTACATTCATGCCAATTAAATTCAACTGTGGTGGGCCTCAAAAGTACATTCATTAAGCCCAACATTTAAGGAACTAAAGGTATAAATCATTTCCTCTAAGATCTTTATAATATGGTGGGCCCCACTCCTTAAAATTTCAGCCCAAGGCCAGCATAATTATAACATGTTGCTGTCTTAAATTTGGGCACTCCATTGGAGTGGGTCTAAGGCCTCTAAAACTCTGAAAATTGAGGGCCAAGGTCCCTCATCATGCATAAAATGAGAGGAAACCCAAAAAGGTGGCCCACCATCAGAAGAAATATTTTTGAATTATGGTTTTTTATCAAGGCATATTGCTGGACTGCACAGCAGAAAAAATCTGGGAGTCCAACCATCTTGGCCTATTCTTTTGGATACCCAAACGGGGTCACTTGAGGCTAAAATTTCATAGAGTGATACTTCCATAGGTGTGCCACACCCCCACAAAATTTTATAATTTTTAGATATCTCTAAATATTTTAATTAATTTAAACAAAACAGACTGTCTAGAAAAATCGGATAGACCTGGACGTCCCAACGTGGTGGGCCAGTCCGACCCTCACCACGGTGTGTACAGGAGTCCATTGGTCCTGAAATTTGGTAGGTAGATTCTAAAATAAGTGGACCACACTCTTAAAAAATTTTAAAATTTTTAGACATCTTTAAATATTTTAATTCATTTACATAAATTAATCTGTCCTGAAAATCAGACTGATCTGGACACCATATTATAATGGGCCGGTCCCACCATCACCATGGTGTGTACAGGCGTCCATTGGCCCTAAAATTTTATATGTGGGTCCTACCATAAGTAGGCCACCCCCTAAAATTTTTTATAATTTTTAAACACCCATAGGTATTTTAATAAATTTTAAAAATCCAACTGTCCATGGTGGAATGTTGCTGGAACAGTACATAAAATCCAGACTGTCCGCCTCACTTGGACCACACCTTTGGGACCCCAATGAAGGTCAGTTGGGGTTGAAATTTGGGGGACATTAAGATGAGATCCTCACCTTTCAGAAAAGTATATTTAATAGGTATGAATAGTCCCCCAAATAGTCCCAAAATCTGGTCCAAAAATAACCAGAAACTGTCCAGAAATTTCTGGACAACAACATGTACTTAGATAAAATTTATTATATAATTTAAATAAAAAGAGAAATACATAAATGGACCACACACATCAGAAAATAAAATGAGAGAAAAGTGAGATAGAAGGACAATCCGGCCATAGGGAAAGGGGCTCCGTCACTATTGAGCCCTCCCAAGATCAATCACACTCGCACATCATACCTAGATCTACATTTACAACATGTATCTTGCACATGTATGGCCTATAATTAAAATGCATGGTGAGGATGCCATCCCCACCATGGTTATAAGGTTTAGATGACCTAAACATAATATGATATGAAATAAAACTACCATGATGGGGCCCATAGAGAAAGGCCCCATACATGGATCATGCATGCATAAGGTAGGCTATTAGGCTACAACCATGGGATTGTGTGGGATCTCCACTATTAATTGGTGGGTCCTACACTTTTCTCATGAAAGAAAGAAAACATATAGGCTATATAAATCAAATTTTTTACATCTAGAGGAGCACCCACCATTCGATCTTCTTGCTCCTATGAGTTTCTTAGCACCTTAGCTTTGATTCCAATGGAGGAGATGGGGAATGGATGGTTAGGATGGGAGATCATGGGGTAGGAAAGTGGGCCATACTTGAAGTTTTGAAAGAGAGGGAGAGGCTTGGAGAATTCTCATACGTATGGGATTTCTCTCCTTAGATTTTTTTGAGTTTGAAAATGAGAAAGAGAGAGAGAGAGAGAGAGTTGTAAAGGGAGAGAGAGATGGGTGATGGATGTGGTGAGTGATGGGTGTAAGAAAATATTGACTTTTGTGGCCATTTGTGTAAGAAAAGCATGGGTGGTGTAAGAACTTTTTGACTTTGAGGGGTTTTGGTGTAAGAGAGGTATGAGCTTGTAAGAGATTTTTGACTTTTGTAGTTGCTTGGGAATGGGTGAAAGGTGATGTGTACTTGACATGTACTTGACATGTGATGGATTGATGGATTGATGGGATTGATGTGACACCTCGTAGAGGTTCTCCTAGGTTTCGCAACGCGTGGCATTTTCTTCGCACCAAACGTTAGCCCACATCTCTTGACCAGGGTATCACCTCGGCGTGTAAGTCACGACATCGGAACCGTAGCGACAGTGCGGTCGCTATGGTAAAGGTCTTGGGTTGAGTCGATACGGGTTGACGGCATACGAATTAGGGTCGCACGTAAATATTGGTTAATGGTCGAAGGTTACCGGAATTCGACCGGTAAGACCGCGGAAGTCTATGGAACGGTACGGTTTAGGATACGGGGCTTACATAGTGCGAGCTGAATTTGATGTGTTGGAATGGTGGAAGATGAGGGTTAGTGAGTCAAAATATACTACATTATCTGTGATGGCATGAGACCTATTATCAATACCAATTTTGACAGTGGCATCAGAATCTGCATTCAGCACAGGGAGCAGGGTTGTGAGCAAGTATTGAAGCTCACTTTCGCCAAACACAGTTGAAGCGTTGATTTGTACGCAAGATTGGTTACGCCCGATATGGGGAGGAGATATGAATGATGATGATGTAGAAGAGGAGATTGAGATTTGTGACGAGTCTCTACCTAAAGATCAGTAATTATTTTCAGTTTTTCAATTTTTTTGGCTGAATGTTGAATGATCTATAATATTATTTCACTGTAACTGCAAACACGAAAGTATTGGTCCTTTTGGAATATGGTTTGGAAGACTTTGAATCTTTGATATTTATTTACATATGCCTGTTCATTTGCTTTTATTTTTGAATTTTGATACATTTATATTGTTTTCTTTTGTTCCTATATCAAGTTCAATTTATTTATCAATATTCTGATTTTTTTAATTAAAAATTGAATGTATATATGTCGTCATATGAGCCATCGACAAACATTTGGGACTATGCTTCCCTAGTTGAATCACCACCACGGTCTGAAAAAATAAAGATTAAGTGTGGTTTGTGTGGCGCAAAGTTTGTACACAAGACTAATCGCTTTCACTTACACTTGTCATGTCGAGGTGGTGATGCAAAACCATGCCCCAATGCCCCTAAGGATGTCCAAATTCTTTTTCAAGCCTTGTTAGATTCGAATAGAAAGCCTTCCACTCCATCTAAACCTTCTGCTTCTGGATCTAGTACACAAATGACATCCACGAAAGATGCAGAGGAGGAAGCCAGATTAAAAGCTTTGGAGGAAGAACAATTCCAACTCGCCTTAAAACGTAGTATGGAAGATGTTTCTAGACTTCAGCGATATTCGAGTCAAAGACAACACGATGTTGAAGCAGGGTCGAGTTACTCGTCGAGTACGACAAACAAGAAGAAGAAAAAGAGTAACAAATTTAAATTCCTGACTCGTCTCGATGAATTTTATAGGGCATTGGGTACTACATACAATTCTTCACATAAAATAAGTTTGAAAAATCTAGTTCAAAGTATAGAAGAGCACGAAGAAAAAATCTCTTCGCCTTCTGACTCAGAGGAAGTGAACCAATTTGTATATGAAAAAATAGATAGCAGTTCCGATGGATCAGATGACAATACAGGAACAGGAAGCCACTCATCTTATGGAGGTTATTAGTTATAAATTGTCATTTTGAACAATGTAATGTAATTATGTAAATATTTTAATGTAATTATCAAAGTTTTTTAATCATAAATTATGTGCATTTTATATATTTTATTATTTCGTTTAAAGCTCGAAATCGTTACTCGAAAACCCTGCTCGAATTGGGCTCAAATCCAGACTCGTATTCGAACTCGCCTCGAAAACTCGCACTCGACTTGACTCAATTTTTACTTGTACTCGAACTTGCCTCAAAAACTCAGACTTGACTCGACTCGACTTGTTTACTACTCGTACTCGACTCGTACTCGGGCGAGTAGAGTTCGAGCAGGGGGTCATGCTCGTTGGCCGAGTAGAGCCCGAGTACGAGCAGCGCTCGGTTGTTAAGAGTCGAGTACGAGTAGGGCGATACTTGACTCGACTCGACTCGTGTACAGCTCTAATCAAAGCCCTTAGCCCTAGCTTTATGATCATGCCAGATAAAGTGGGCGAGGTGAAAATCGAAAAAGGTGCCTCAAATAAAAATAGTTAGCATACAATGGCCCTAGTGAAAACCCGAGAGGGTGTCAAGGGCAAAAAAGGTATAGTTACCAAGGAGAAGGCAATATCAAACTTTCATGTATGTCAACAATCCACAAGGGCACCATGAGAAAAAAATGACACGTAGAATGGATATAATAAAAACATAAAGGGCACCATGGGTAAAAATAATCAAAGGAAAAGAAACGGAGAGAAAAGCAGAGAATGCATTTCCGGACCACACGGGCACCAATGAAGTAAGACAATTGGAGCGGCTATGTTTTTGGGTATCCCATCAACTCTGCCCAAGCTTAGGGATAGGTTTTTAGTGTGCATTCCTTGGAGAATTAGAACCATGGGAATCAACTAAAAAAATAAAAAATTGGCTGAGTCAAGCGTCTAATTACAAAATTCACGTACAGGCACCAAAATTCAAACCACAATCACATAAATAAACTAATGAAATGCGTTCCTCTTTCTTACTAAAACCAAGTCATATGAACATATATGGCTATGTACAAAATGATATTAAAATCTTCGCTCCCTGCAACTACATCAACAAATGCTTCAAGCATTTTTCCCGAGTATGTGCCATCTTTCCTGCAACCTAAGAGCCCTCATTAAGAAAAGATGGTATGTCCTCTCTCGAGAACCTACTCTTCCATCACATAACTAAGCTTCCCTTTCTCTTCTTGCAGGTGGCGTAATTCATCACACTGGGAGTACGAAATAATCGTCAGGCTCTGAACCTTGAACTGTCAATGAGGCGATCAACCCAATTAGCCGGGTCTTACAAATGTGCACAAATGCTGACCTTGAAGATCTCATGCATATTGATGATAAGATTTCTGATCATGTCGCTTGCACATGTGACAGAGGAAATCAATTTCCATTGACATGTGCCAATTGGGTACTTCCTGAAAAACATAGAAGGATTCCAAAAGTCTTGAGGTTCAAAGAAGAAAATAAAGCAAAATATAGCTAACAAGCTACACAACGATTTTTTTTTTTTTTTTTTAGGAGTAATTTGGCTATACAAAATTCCAAGTGGAACGTCATTGTTCTACTTTCCAATAAACCTTGGCCTTAGTAGACGACCGCAATTGTTGGATGTCTTAGGTACATCGGAAGATCACTGAGAGTTGGGTGACGTTTTCAAAAATACAATGCGAAGAATGGGCCCAGTAAAACCATTCCAAGGTGAAGCTTTTCTTTCAAATAAAGGCCCTTAAATTTTCTCAAAACTGTAAATATAATTAGTCTCAAAGGAACCTTTAGTAAAAAATTAGTGAATTACTAGTGTTGGGGAAAAATATATCGACTTATGGAATGGACCAACTCTACAAATCAGCACAGATCAAATAGGGTTAAAACTACTTAAGAGGCATCTACTGGTAAGGAAATGTTGACCCTCAAGTAGGTCGATGCAATTGTAAGTCCGCTTAAATAAGATACAACTATAAGTCCACTCAAATGGCCGCTTGCCGACCTAAATCATATGTCGGCTATAGGTCGACCTAAACAATAGGTCGGATATAGCTCGGCCATATGGCGGCTACAAGTCAGCCTGACATAAGTCGGCATAACCTATGAACCAGATAAACACTGATCTGATGAAAAGTTTAGTATTACTTACATCTATTGTATCTGGTGCCTCTATCATCTGACCTTTTCCCGAACTAATAGTTCGGGAATCCCTCCAACGGCCCAAAGATCTCTTTAAGATCTTCGGGAGATAAAATCAGACCCTGAGGATCTCGGACAACCACAATCTCGGGAAGATCCTAGACGGATCTACAAACCTGTGCAGTAAGATCTCTGACATATTAGGAAAGACTCTCTACAACATGGTCTTCCTTCTCCTATAAATAGAGATATTTTTATCCAATGTAAGGTATGCATACAAACCCTAATACTCGACTAAATACTGTTTTCCTTAAGATCCTATTTTACGAAAGACCCAAGGTTCTGACTTAATCATCAAAGGATCCCCTGTACAAGCTAGGGTCTCCTTTGTCTCTTACTTTCTCCTGTGCAGGTCTTAGAGGGTTCATTAAGAAGGATCTATCGTAAAGCTGCATCAACGGTTTGGCGCCGTCTGTAGGAAACGAGATTATATTCGTTTCTTATTTTCCACATTATCAAAAAAGCTACAATGGGCATAGGGAAAAAGAAAATCCGAACTCCCCCAATTGCCATTGACCACACGCTGTCCTCGGAGGAGCTTGATAGTCGGTGGGCTCTACGTCCCAGCATCAGGCCGATTCCGGCCCAAAGAGGCAAGGTCAGTGCTCTCGTGTGAAAGGAGGTCGATTGAACCCTCTCGAACAACAAGTGGAGATGCTGAATAATAATATGAAAGCCATGAAATAAATGTTGGAACGAGCCCCAGCATGTCCAGGTGACCGTTAATGGGGACAGACAAACAGGCCACATCCCTCCTCAGCCGTCCAGCACGCCTACTGCATCTCAAAGGAGCCGGTAACATGGTTCGACCAACCCAACCCCAACCCACATTTCCGGAACTATAGCTCTATCAGCTTCCGGCCTACGCTATGAACTAGATCGGAAGAAGATGACAAAGCTCCAATTGAAGCTACGGTAGTGAGCGGTGAACCTTAGGAGGTTGAGCTAAAAAACTTGCTACATCAGATCGGAGACATGCAGCAGGCCTACCGAACTAACGCGCTAACTCCAATGCAAGCCATAATGGAGGAATCTGATCCCCCATTTACTGTTGATATCATGCAGGTGAGACTACTAGATAGATTCCGGTTACCTCAAACCGCTTCGTTCTTAGGAAATATCCACCCATGGTAGCATATGGAGTCCTTCAGAGTCTATATGGAACTCCATAATGCTTCTAATGCGGTCATATGCCGAACATTTTCTCTAACCTTAGCTAGAGCTACTCGACTGTGGTTCAAGCAGTTGAAATCGAACTCCATTAGTTTGTTCTCCCAACTCAACCAAACCTTTGTCACAAGATTTATCGGGGGAAAGAAGAGGCTCAAAGCACCTGCCCACCTCCTTCATGTCATTCAGAAAGATGACAAGGTTCTGAAAGACTACATTAAACACTTCAATCTTTAAGCTTTACAGGTTCGAAAGCATTCAGAAGAGCTCGCTCTAAATGTCATCATGGGAGGGCTGAGAGATAGCTAGTTCCTTTTTTATTAGACAAAAGCCCTCCCGCAACAATGGCTGAACTACTGAATAGGTCGCAAAAGTATGCTAACACTAAAGAAGCTCGTATCTTGCGAGAGGTTGTCCAGAACAAAGCTCTTCCGACTAAAGAACAGAAGATGAGGACAGAACCAACTTCGGCTAATACGAACAGAAAGAGGAAGGACGATCAATTGTGGGACAATCATCGCCCGAACAAGCAGCCCAATAGTAAGTTTAAAACTTACACTCCTCTCAACAAAACACCCTAGCAAGTTTTTACTAGAAATCTAGGACAAGTGTATCCTCCACTAGCCGAACAAGTTGAAGTTCGATCCAAAAAATAGAAGCAAAAAAAAAATATTACCTCTTTCACCAGGATCATGAACACACAACAAGCGATTGTTTTGACCTCAAGCAAGAGATCGAAGCACTCATTTGCAGTGCCCATCTTGGGGAGTACGTTAGTTATAGAGGAGATCAGGTTGCGTCAAAAGATGAACAGCCAGTCAACTACGAGCTGACCGAGGAGATCTGCACGATCTTCAGGGGCCATAGAAGCGGAGGAGACTCAAATAATGCTCGGAAGGTACACGCGAGGAACATTGGTCGCCTCGAAGAAAAAGTTTCGCTTATCGGAAGACTTCTGAAAGAGTAAAAGGTGGAGACTCATAGCCTGACCTTTACAGCAGAAGATGCTTGAGGGATCCACATCCACACGACGACACACTTGTGGTCACCTTGACCATAGCCAATTGTAAAGATTTCAAATCCTTGTGGACACTGGATCATTAGCTGATGTCCTCTTCGCTCAGGCTTTTGAAAAAATGAGAGTTAGTCGATCTTGACTACAACCTATTAAAACCCTATTACTCGATTTCTCAAGCGGACAAGTCATACCTGAGGGAGCAATACAACTCCCACTTACGGCCGAAGATGGGCAAAACCAAGTCACTACGATGGTTAACTTCTTGGTAGTGGATTGTTTGTCTGCCTACAATGTGATCCTTGGCTAACCATCTCCAAATTCCCTGCGAGTTGTGGTCTCAACCTACCATTTAGCCATGAAGTTCCCAATTGAGCAAGGCATCGGATCAGTGAAGGGCGATCAACACGATGCTCGGTAGTGCTACGTGATGGCAATAAAAGCTTCACACCAGGCGATGATCGTACTTCTCTGGATCCTTATGAGGATTTCGAAGAAAGAGGCTATCCTATGGAAGACCTTGTTCCCGTCCCGCTCGACGAATTTGTCTCGTCTAGGATTGTCCAAATTGGGTCATCCTTGACAACACCACTACGGGACAAAATAATAGCTCTCTTTCGACGTTATATGGGTGGAATCATGAAGACTTGCCTGGCGTCGACTTCAAAATCATTGTGCATCACCTGAATGTCGACCCAGCTCACAGAATAATTCAACATAAGCACTGCGCGCTCGATCCCAAGAGATATGTAGTGATCAGGGAAGAAGTCGACAAACTCCTTAAGGCTAGATTCATCGAGGAAGTTTATTATCCAGACTGGATAGCCAACATTGAGTTGGTCAAGAAGGCTAATGAGAAATGACGGGTCTATGTTAACTACACAAACCTGAACAAGGCCTGTCTCAAAGATAGCTTTCCTCCTTCCCTGAATCTATCAACTTGCTGACAGCACTGCTGGGCATGAACTACTCAGTTTTATGGATGTTTATTCTGGTTATAATCAAATTATAATACACCCACATGATAAGAAAAAAATCACCTTTATCACTGAAAAAGGTCTTTATTGTTACTGTGTCATGCCTTTTAGATTGAAAAATGCAGGAGCCACTTATCAACAGCTGGTCAACAAATGTTCGCCTAATAAATATGACAAACTATGGAAGTATACATCGATGATATTCTCATTAAGAGCATTGAAACTATATATCATGCTACTGATCTCGAGGAAATGTTCCAGTCCTTTGTAAATACTGGATGAAATTGAATTCAAACAAAAATGCCTTTAGAGTTAGCTCAGGAAAGTTCCTCGGTTTCTTAGTCAGACAACAAGGAATCAAAGCGAACCCTAAGAAGATCAAAGCTATGCTTAAAATGAATTCCCCAAAGATGACCAAGGACATTCAACGACTTACAAGGAGGATCGTAGCTCTCAATCGCTTCGTGTCCTGAGCTACAGACAAATGTCTCCCATTCTTCAAATAGTTGAAAGGGAAACAAGTGGTAGATTGTATAGAAGAATGTTAGACAGCCTTGTAGAAGCTCAAGCAATATTTAGGGTTGCTGCCACTACTCTCCAAACCCAAGGAAGGAGAATCCCTATTATTATACTTGGTGTTTCTGATGCAACAGTTAGCTCAGCTTTAATTAGGGAACAAGTAGAAAAGAAATTCCTAGTATACTACATCAATAAAGCCCTAGTTTTAGCCGAGACTAGATACCCAAACCTGGAGAAATTAACATTGGCATTGGTCATTTCTTCTCAATTTTTGTGATCGTACTTCGAAGCTCACACCATCGTTGTCTTGATCGATCAACCATTATGTCAAGTGCTTTAAAAGCCCAAAGCTTTAGGAAGGCTGACTAAGTGAATGATCGAGTTAAAATTTAGATTTTTAATAGCCCAGTAAGCCCTATGTTCCAACTCCATAGGTAAGTGGCAAGCCTCCCCATAGACAAGTCTAAAGGAAGATATTCCAATAGCGGTTTTAAATGCAGTATGGTAGGCCCATAAAGCATCGGTCAATTAGATTGACCAATCCTTTTGATCAGGGTTAATTAGTTTTTTTCAAAATATGTTTAATTTTTCTATTGAAAATCTATGCTTGCTCACTTGTTTGTGGGTGGTATGGAGTTCTCAATTTGTAGAAAATGCCAAATTTCTTTATTAAGTTCGTAAATGGCCTATTAACAAAATGTGAACTTCCATTACTAATGATTGCCAGAGGCTTCCGAACCAAGAAAGGATGTTTTCTTTTAAGAATTTAATGACCGTTTGATGATCGTTGTTCTGGCATGGAATCGCTTTGACCCATTTAGTGGCATAGTCTATAACGAGTAAAATATATAAATTTTTAAAAAATTGGGGGAATGGTGCCCTGAAATCGATGCCCCATCAATCAAATGCTTCAATGATCAGAATGGGATTCAAATGCATCATATTTTGTGGGACAATGTTCCTAATTTTTGACAACACTCACAAGATATACAAAACTCATGAGTGTCATTGAATATAGCAGGCCAGTAAAAGCTACACTACAGAATTTTGGCTGTGGTCTTTTTAGCAGAAAACTGACCACTACAGGCCTGAGAATGATATAAGGGGATGACACTTTGGTATTCAATATCTAACACACATCTCCTTGAGATTTAGTCTGGGTAATATTTAAATAAATACGAATCATCCCATAAGAATTTGCATACCTCGGTGATAAATTTCTTCTTATCTTACGCAATCCAATGTGTCGGTGTGAAACTTGTGGCAAGATAATTTGAAATGTCAGCAAACTAAGGTGAGTGTGAGACTTTAAATAACTATTCCTCAAGGAACATGTCATTTATTTGTGTTGTCTTAAGGGAATCAGGGAGATAAAAGGGTGAGCTCTCAGTCCTAAAGGGGGGGAATAGGATTATGCCAAATAAAAATTAAATGCGAAATATAAAGGTAGATAGTAAAAATAAATTGCAACATCTAATGCACTAGTCTTGGGAGGTTGATACAAACTTTGTTCAAAGGACAACCTTACACCAAAAACCAAGGTTTATGGTAGGATAATTTGATGTCTTGAACTTAGTAAGGATCAAAAACTCAAACTAATACCAAAGGCAAATAAAATAAATCTAGTTATTATAACATTTACCACATGTACATGAAAATAAATATAACATTTAATACATCACATACATCACCATCTTCATCATCATCATCAACCAAACTCTAAGAATTATAGTCGTTCGAGTGTACACTAACTGGTCTCAAACAACCACTCAACTCCATGCCCAATATCCACACCCCCCACGGGATATCGACTTTCACTAAGAAAGAAGGTTTTACAAGGTTCACCTTAAAACCTTTACAATCGTGTTTTTAATGGGCTACCATAATTAAAAACCCCACACACTGAGATTTTCTGGATATCTCAGTGAAAACCAAAATGAAAGATTTTTTTATCAATCTTACAAACCACACTATTATAAATGAAATATACTTATCTGAAGATTCTTCTTTGATGTAGCTCTATAGAACCAATTCTTTGTAGACGAAGATGTTCAATGTTTAATTTAACAAATAAAAGGGTTCTAGGTCAAAATGAATTTTAATTTAAAATCAAACTTGGGCTAGCTTGATTTGATTTATTAGATCTCAAAAGGGTAAAGAAAAATTCCCTTTTTAATAAGTAGAATTGAATAACAAGAGATCAATAAAATCAAAATCAAAAGAGTTATAAAAGAATCTAAAAATACCGAACAATAAGTTCACAATAGCGGGGACTTAATTCTCAGAGAGGAGGCATGATATAGCTTGGAATGAATGAATAAAGTTGAGAAATGTCCTTTATTTATAGGATGAAATTCAATTCCCTCAACTAGTCTAAGTTCTGCCTCGACTGGTCCAAGCAGCAACCAATTTTTTCAAAAATTCCGGTGCGATTGGATAAACCCGTCACTTGACTAGTGGAGTGGGCTCAAAATAGCTTGCTGGACTTCGAGTCAAGCCAGTCTCCACGATTGGTTGAGCAGGGTG
This sequence comes from Magnolia kwangsiensis, assembly GCA_037074715.1. Lineage (NCBI taxonomy): Eukaryota > Viridiplantae > Streptophyta > Magnoliopsida > Magnoliales > Magnoliaceae > Magnolia > Magnolia kwangsiensis. The sequence continues at coordinate 65,140,824 of CM073588.1, forward strand.
CTCGATTGGTCAAGTCCTCAATAGAAAATCTGAAAAATTTCAAATAATTCTTAGACTAGTTGTGAAAAACCGTGGACTGGTCAAGTCAGTGCCTAAACTAGTCGATCGAAGACTAGGACTAGTCGAATCAAGGTCCAAATTAAGTACCATAACCTAAATTCTATATGCAATAAGTATGACCTATTTCTAAGGTCTTTCTATGGTCATGTATACATGAAATGTTAGCATTAAACTTGTCAACTCGGTCGCTTTGGTAGATAAAACACTTGAAGCACTTTGAAGCTTGAAACTTGTACAGTTTGAAGCTTGAGCTTGAATGGTTGAATTTGAAAATGCTTGAACTTGCATTTAAAGCATTGGCATTGGCACTACTCTCATTTTTCTGAAAAGTGGTCCACGAATAATAAGGTGTAAGTTTAATAGATTTAGTTCCATCAGTGCCTAGAACTTCAGACATGGGTGGGTTCCATTTAATCGTTGTGTCTTGCCACACGCTCTCATCGATGGACATAAAAAAGATCCTCATCCTCGCTTTCCAATAAGCATAATTGGAGCCATCAAAAGGTGGAGTCCTAGTAATATAGAGGCTATCAAAATTTGGCATATTATAAGCTCGAGATTGGTTAGCTCAGGAAATGAATCCAAATGAATGAGATATTAGGCTTTGATACCACTTAAAAAAGGCTTAGCTCTAAGTCCTAGAGGGGGGGGGGGGGGGGGGGGGGGGGGGTGGAGGGTGAATAAGACTATACGAAATAAAAATTAAATGTGGAATACAAAGATAAATATCACAATTAAATAATAAAATAACACAAGTAAATAGCAACCTCAAATGCACTAGTCTTGAGAGGTTGATACAAACTGAGTTCTAAGGACAACCTAACACTAAAAACCAAAGGCTTATGGCCGTACAACCTTACTAGAACGTTTACAAGTATCAAAAACCCAAACTAATAAAGAAGCAAAGGAAATAAACTAAGTTATTACAACATTCACCATAAGTGTATAAAGTAAATTACACTATTCACCACAAGTGCATAAAGTAAATTACAACATTCACACACATAAACAAATACAATCATCCACCACAACTCCAGGAATTATAGTGGTTCGTTTGTGTGTGCACTAACTGTTAGCAGATAACCACAAAACTACTCTACTCCCAATATCCACACCTATGGGATATTGACTTTCACTATGAAATAAGGTTTTTCAAGGTTTACCTTAAAACTTTCATAATTGTGTCTTTCAAATGGGCTCACATAATTATAAAAATCCCACAATGAGTTTTTCCTGGCTAAATCTCACAAAGAAAAAATGCAGAAAATTGAAATACTTATCTGAAGATTCCGATGTAGCCCGGTAGAACCCATGCGATGTTGACGTAGATATTCAATGTCCAATCTCACAAATGAAAGGGTTCTAGGTCTAAATAATTTTTAAATTAAATCAACCTAGGGCTAGCTTGATTTGATTTTGATCTCAAAAGGGTTCAAAATTCTCCTTTTTAATACAATAGAGTTGAATAGAGATCATAAAATCAAATACAAATAGCTATAAATAGAATATAAAATGAATAAGTAATAACTTCACAATTTGTAGGAACTTATATCTTAGACTGATGGTTTGATTAGGCTTGGAATTGATGAAAAACTCTGAGATTCATCCTCTATTTATAGGTTAAAATTCTGTTCCCTCGACTGGTCAAAGGGTTGGTTCGACTGGTCGAAGTACCAACCAATTTTTAAAATTTCCGGCGCGATAACATAAACCCGTTACTTGACTAGTCGAGTGGGACCAGAAAAGCTTGCTGAACTTTGAGTCGAGCATTGCACGACTGCTTAAGATTGTTTACTCGACTGGTCGAGCAGTGTGCACAACTAGTCGAGTCATAACAAAATAATTCTGAAAATTCTCAACAAATCTTGGACTGGTCGAAGAACTTCTTGGACTGGTCGAGACAGTGTTTGGACAAGTTGAACAAAGGCTAGGAATAGTCGAAGAAAGACCAATAAACTTATACATTGACCCAAATTCAATATGCAATAAATATGACCTATCCTATAGTCAATCTAGGGTCATTCATACCTTGTTTGTGAGTTTGAAACATCGAAACATCAATCGCTTTCGATTACTTGAAGTACATGAAGCTTGTCCTTGAAGTCTTGAACTTGAGCTAGACTTAAGGTAGTGATCTTGAACTTTATCTTAAGCTTCGAACTTCTGTTCTTGTACTTGAGCTTGTAGTCTTGAACTTTGTCAACGTTCTTCAACTTGGATATGTAGAAAAGTTCGACGATGATGTGGACAACTTAAAATGCATGAAGATGATCTTTTCAACTTATGATACAGATTCTAAATGGTTTGGGACAACAAAATTTGATAAATCTGGGTGCTGAATTTCCAATATAGCACTTACAATCTCCCCCTTTGTCAAATTTGTGATAAAACTAACTAAAGAATCATGCACTAGTAATGCTACTACAACTCCCCCACAATCCAATACTCCCCCTCAATCCAGGCAAAGTGATTTGCAGAGTACCCGTATTAATCAAATACATATAAAAAAATATATCCATATATCTATCCATATATCTCCACAATCACACATCATATACATATACCATCAAGAATCATACCACATTTCTCGTCTTTTTTGTCACAATAGGACAAAGGAAAGAAAATGAAAGAGAGGAGTAAAAAAATATAAGAGAAGAGTATGATTGAAGAGAGTGAATAACATAAACATGTCCATAAATTAGTAACAAAATATCATCATGAAGCATAAACCAATCATGTCCAAGTACTATTCAAGCACAAGTTAAGAGTTATTACAAACCTAACATAAACAACAACTAGTCAGAACTAGAATATGGAGTAGGAATAGATGAATCAATTTGATATAATCCCTTGCTAATACGCCGAATGTATTTGCGCATATATTTGAATTGAGGCTCTTGGGATACATGAAAACCTTCAACCTTCTCCTCTAAGGTTCTCAACCGCTCATTAAAATCAGATGGCTGATAATCAGAATCAGCCTCAGAATCAGATTCTAATTCATCAAATATATTATCCATAGTCACATCATCAGGAGTAGTGCTTTGTCCTCTCCAGCTTCTTCAATAACTCCTCCAGCATCCCTATCAACTTGGCCAGGAGCCAACTTCAAATTCAACTTGTTAATGTTAGAATTATTGAAGGGAAGATGGGAAATAGGAGCTTCTCCAATTGGCATGACCACAAGATAATGAGTAGCAAGGGTGGTCATCAAGTAAGCGAAAGGTATATCACTATGGCCTGAATGAAGACTTAATTGAATTATCATATAACAAATTAGAGGTGGAAGACACACTTGAGTACTAGAAATAACAGAGTGAAGAATACGCACAATGAAAGAAGTTAATTTGGTCTTGTTACCAGATCTCGGGTAAACATTCGAGATTAAGATATGATGAAGAACTCTATATCTGGGTAACATATGATTGGATCAGAGCGTAATCCCACAATTCCAATCCGAGTTCATGTTGCATAAATCTCTGGTTAACATTCATTTTTCTGATTAATTTAATCTCTTAGTCAATGTGGATATCAGAATCCCTTCATCATTAATAGGTATATCCATCAAACTAGAGATTAAGTGATGATCTGCTGGAAATGTACCTTCTCTAAACGTAATAATACAGGTTAAATCTTCAATAGACACATCACTAATGCATGCATACATGGCCTAGGCAATGGACCGATATGCGGGTTCACCCCAATTCAATATGTTAGCCCATCCTACAGCCACAAGGAGGGGAATGATATTGAAAGGAACCAAATGGTTGGAATTAACTGTTCGTTCAACAATGACATTGTGGAAATGAATATCCATCACATATTACGGGTCCTCTTCTGGTAGTTGAAGAGTACGCACCGAAATCAGTGTGAAACGAGAAGAAGGACCATGAGTGATTCTTTTCTTATATCTACCTTCCATTGCAAGAAGCACAAATAGAATGTAAGGAGGGTTTATAGATTTCACCCAAATCAGATTTTATGCAAGAATCATAAAGAAACCACTATAAATCTTGAAATAAACCTTAGAATCAAGTAAATAGAAGTGCAAAGAACCAAAATCCAAAAGGAAAATGAAAAAAAATGCACTAACCAAGTTGCGATCGAATGTGGGTTCGACTAGTCATGTACATACATGCGCTACTCGACTGGTCATGCGCATACTCGATCGGTCGTTCCACGACTGGTCGAGTGTGGACTTGATTGGTTATGTAGATAAAAAAATGTGCAATTTTTATTAATTTTTGAAATCTAATAACTTTACAAAAATAACAATATACAATAGGATACAAGAAGACACAATAATCTTAAATCATATTACACATGCCAATATCCAATTTTAATTTAGCAAACCTATTTCTGTTAAGTGGCTTTGTGAAAATATCTACAAGTTGATTTTCAGTTTGAACATAATCTAATGAAATAATTTTATCTTTCCCGAATTCACAAATATAATGATATCTAATGTCAATATGCTTAGTTCGTGAATGCTGGATGAGATTTTTAAAGATGTTGAGAGCGCTAGAGTTATCGCAATAAAGAACCATAGTATCTTGCACAAATCCATAGTCATTTAGCATCCTTTTCATCCACACAAGCTGAGTGCATGTATTTCTAGCTGCAATATATTCATCCTCAGCTGTGGATAGCGAAACAGAAATTTATTGTTTGTTATGCCATGAAACTAAATAATTTCTGACATAAAAATATCTACCGCTGGTAGACTTTCAATTATCTATATTCCTAGTCTAGTTAGCATCCATATAACCAGCTAACTGAATATTAGTATCATATGGATACCAAAAGCCAAGATTAGCTGAACATGCGACATATCTTATAATTCGCTTGACAGCATTCAGGTGAGATTCTTTAGGATCTAATTAATATCTAGCACACATACCTACATTAAATGCTATATCAGGTCGGCTCGCAGTTAAATATAATAAGCTACCAATCATACTGTGATACAACCTAAGATGTATACTTTTACCTTTTGCATCCTTAGAGAGCTTAAGAGTTGTACTCATAGGAGTATCGAAATTTTTGCCCCTCTCAAAACTAAATTTTTTCACCAAGTTTAGAGCATACTTGGTTTGAGAGATAAAAATCCCTTCTTCAAGTTGTTTCACTTGTAGACCTAAGAAGTAGTTCAGTTCTCTAACCATGCTCATTTCAAACTTAGAGTTCATTAACTTTACAAACTCAGTAGATAGGTTAGAACAAATAGAACCATAAATAACATCATCAAGATATATCTGTACTATGCGTATGTGATCATTGTATTTCTTTACAAACAGTTTCTTATCAACACTCCCCATTACAAAGTTATGACTTAGTAAAAACTTAGTCAGCTTCTCAAACCATGCATTGGGAGCTTATTTTAAACCATTGAGTGTCTTTTTTAGGCGATAAACATGATCAATGTATTTAGGGTCTTCAAAACCCTTAGGTTGTTCTACATTTACTTCCTCATGTAAATCACCATTCAAGAAAGCACTCTTGACATCCATTTGATAGATTTTGAACTTTTTAAAACAAGCAATGGATATAAATAATCTGATAGATTCAAGACGAGCTACTGGGGCAAAGGTTTCATTGTAATTGATACCTTCTATATGAGTGTACTCTTATACAACTAGTCTTGCCTTGTTTCTTATAATATTTCTTAATTCATTAGATTTATTTTTAAAGATCCATTTCATTCCAATTATATGTTTATCATTAGGTGCAAGAACCAAATACCACACATCATTCCTTACAAATTGATTTAGTTCATCTTGCATGGCTACTATCCAGTTTTCATCAATAAGCGCTTCCTTTACATTAGCCGGCTCAATCTGGGAAGTAAAGCACACATAATTACATATGTTGTCTAATTATTTACGAGTGCACACACCAGTGAGAGGGTTCCCAAGAATTTGATCAGTTGGATGATCTTTAACTGATTACAGTTCAGTGTCATTTTGATTGGATGAAGAGTCTGGTTTATCAACTATAGAGACTTCATCATCTTCTGAACTAGAGACATGCGTATTCAAGTTATCATCTATAACCACATTAATGGACTCTTGAATAACACTGGTTCTCTTGTTGAAAACTCGATACACTCGACTATTTAGAGCATACCCTAGAAAAATCCCTTCGTTACTTTTAGTGTTGAACTTCCCTAAATTTTCACGGTCACGCAAAATATAGCACTTACTGCCAAAAACTTGAAAGTATTTGACTGTGGGCTTCTTATTGAACCACAGTTCATATGCAGTCTTATCATTTGATTTTCTAGTATAAACACAGTTTATTATATATCATGCAGTGTTCACAGCTTCAGCCCATAGATTTTTAGTAATGTCATGCTATTTAACATAACATTGACTATTTCTTGAAGTACACGGTTTTTCCTTTCAACAATCCCATTTTGTTGAGGTGTTTTAGGTTTAGAAAATTCATGCGATATCCCATGATCACTATAGAACTTCTCAAAATTACTATTATCAAATTCTGATTCATGGTCACTTCAGATTTTTGAAACATTTGATTCCTTCTAAGTTTGGATACGCTTGATATCCTTTTCACTTCATCGAGAGTTTCAGACTTCTCTCTCATGAAACCTACCCATGTATACTTGGTAAAGTCATCCACTATTACGAGAATGTATTTCTTACCGCCTCAACTCTTCATTCTCATAGGTCCAACGAGATCCATGAGGATGAGTTCAAGGGGTTTGGATGTGGCACTGGAGTTCACTTTCTTGTGAGTACTCCTAGTTTGTTTACTAATCTAACATTCGCCACACATTTTATCCATTTTGTTTAACTTAGGTAGACCTCTTATTAATTCACCTTTGCTCAGTCTATAAAGATTACGGTAGTGTACATGTCCTAGGTGTTTATATAATAAGTCGGTCACATTGGTCTGGACCATGTAACACGATAACTTAGATGAGCTCGAATCACTAACTATATAACAATTTTCAGATGTTCTGTAACCACTTAATATCACAGAACCTTTCTCATTAGAAATTTCACACCCTTGATTAGTGAATTTGATGCTATGTTTATTATCACAAATTTGAGAAATGCTTAAGAGATTATGCTTAAGGCCTTCTACAAATAAAATATTCTCAAAAGGAGGAAGATTGAAGAGTTGAACCATACCTTGGCCAATTATTCTGCAGTTTCTACCATCACCAAAAGTGACTGAACCATCAGTCATATCTTTAAGGTTGGTGAATAAATCTTTGTCACCTATCATGTGTCTAGAGCAACACTGTCTAGGTACCACTTTGATTGACTCAAAGCCTTGAAAGCAATGTGGGCAACTAAACAAGAAACCTTAGGGACCCATTTCATTACTGTTTTTTGTTTTGGAGCAATGTTGGTTTTTATTTATTTTTTTTATTTTTTATTTTTATTTATATTCTTGTAGTTGTTATACATTCTACCATTAAAGTTAGATTTCAGAAGCTCCTTAAGTAGATTCACAATTTTCTTAGTTAAAGGGTTATAATTCTGATTTCTAAAATTGATATGGTTGTTTTTAGATTTAGTAGTCAAAAAAGTTATAGGATTTTTAAAACCATTTTGATTAAGACTTTTCTCTTTTGAGTTGTAGGACTCCACTTTAACAAACTTAGGAGGAATAGACTTACATCTTAGAGGTGTATTTTTTATCATAACCTAGACCAGATCTATCTCCACATTTCCTTAATCCGGTTAGTAATTTTTCTAGTTTAGGATCACCCTAGGCATATACCTCTAAGTATCCTTCAAACTCAAGAGAGAAGAGACTTCTAGTTTTAGTTTTTCATTTTTTGATTTTAGATTTTCAACTTGGGATGTTTTGAAATCTAAATCACATTTAGTCTTTTCAAAATAATCAGAAAGATGTGATTTTTCTAAAACTAAGTTTTCAAAATCTTTTTTTAACTTTAAAAACTTTCCTTTTTGAAGTTTAAGTTTTACAGCTATCTTACAACTTTCCCTGTATAGGGTATTATAGGCATCTTGTAAATCTTCATCATTTTCAGGGTCACTCCTCAGATTTTCATCATAAGTTGAATCACAACTCTCTGAGGAAGTGACTCTGGCTAGAGTCATTAAGGATTTGACCTCATTAGAAGATTTGGATTCAGAATCATCTAACTCAGAAGGAGCTTTAGAGCAGGACGATTCATCTCATGTGGCCAACATGCCTTTTCTTTTTGGCTTATCCCTTTTTGGACACTTGTTTGCCAAATGTCCGTATTCATGGTAGTTGAAACATTGGCTGTCTTTAAGTGATTTTTAATTTTTAGTCTACCCTTTTTCTTCTCAGAGGGTTTTTAAAAATCAACTCTCTTTTTTCTTTTGAAAATTTTATAAAAATTCTTGGAAAATAGTTCCATATCATCCTCTGAATTTTTGTAATCAGAATTATTAGAATTATTTTGAGAAATACATTTAGATGACTTAAAGGCTATGGACTTACCTTTAGGAGCATTGAAATTTAACTCGTAGGTTTGTAAAGAACCAATAAACTCTTCTACCCTCATATTATCCGTATCACGAAGTTCCTGAATAACAGTGACCTTAGAATTGAACCTTTCAGGTAATGCGCATAGTATCTTTGCACAAACTTTATTTTCTAGGATGCTATCTCCAAGACCCCACATTGAGTTAACTATGTCATTCAATTTAGTATAGAAGTCCATGAAAGTTTTACTTTCTTCCAGATGTATTTCCTCAAACCTAGTGCTGAGGATTTGAAGTTTAGATTTCTTGACTATAGTCGTACCCTTGTGTGTCATTTCTAAGATAACCCAGGCTTTCTTTGCAGTATCACAGGATATAATTCTTTTGAATTCATTTGGTGATAGTGTGCAAGTGATTGCATTTAAAGCTTTGGCATTGGCACTACTCTCATTTTTCTAAAGAGTGGTCCATGAATAATAAGGTGTAAGTTTAATAGATTTAGTTCCATCAGTGCCTAGAAGTTTAGACGTGGGTGGGTTTTATCTAGTCACTGTGGCTTTCCACATGCTCTCATCGATGGACCTCAAAAAGATCCTCATCTTGGCTTTCCAATAAGTATAATTGGAGCCATTAAAAGGTGGAGGTATAGTAATAGAGAGGCCATCAAAATTTGACATATTATATACATCAAAATTTATCGAATCCAGTGCCGACAGCCTCCGTAGTACCTCATTCTCAGCTTCCAGCACCCATATGCCCGATTTCAATCCTAGGATCCTACAAGGAGGATTTTTTAACAAACATTATCTCGTAAGAAGCATAACCACAAATATACCCAAATCACAAAGGTAATATCATCATCATTACATATCCACTAATATAAACATTTGAATACAATGTTGAAAGGAAAATACATATGTTAAAATCAAAGCTCCAGGAGTCTGCTGCACGCTCCAAGCTCAACATTACTGCGACCTAACACCACCTGCATGCATCTATCATGCATAAGTTTATAAAAAACTTGAATGATGGTGTAAGTGTGTGCACAAGATAAGTGCCAAGTATACAATACAGGTCTATAAATCATACAATGTTAGAAATACTAGCCAGTTTATAAATCATACAATATCAGAGTATGCAGTGCAGATTAATTATGTAATGCTTAGACATAAAGAGCCAAATATCAGATGTCGAGGATGCAATGCAATGTACAATTCTTAATGAGTTCACGAATAGTGTCAGCCTTATCTAGGCTATATAAATGCAGAAACATAGTAACCCAAAATGCCATATGCCATGAATGTAATGCAATATGCGGTGCGAATGGAATGACCAAGCTAGAGTGTGAAGTCGTGATGATAGTACGTAGTATCATAGGCTATGGGGTCCACCACAAGAGACTTTTATCTAAAACAGTCCCATACTTAAATTTTGATAGTCAGACTCAATGTGGTAAACTCTTGATCTCAGGTTAGTTGTGAGCCCTAATTGAATCCTGACCATTGCGAAAGTACACGTAATAAATAGTTAAGCACCACCAGTCGGAGTGGATAGTGAATGAATGAATGAATGAGTATGCAACTTCTACTTAATAAGTCCACATATCAGTACTGTACATCTCTAGGATCATCACGAGGGTCTAGTATACTCCAAACCAGATTGCCACCCCATCACGCGTAACAAGGTGAGTGGAAGAGACCTCACTATCCGCCTAACCAGTAGTCAGCCAATATCTATCCGACAAGTCAATAGCGGACCCATTTATGAGCTAGTCAAACTCAGCCTAGTTTTGCCTACTATAAATTGGGTAGGTAAGGCTGCACCCCCTTCCAACCGATTATGACACAGTGGGAGATACGGTCTACTAGTATTCAACACTTGGGCGCTCATGTAATCTATTTGGTTTAAACATTGGAGCATCTCCTAGCCACGGAGGTTTAGGAATTTTCACTCAAGGACATCTATGACACTCATATGTTAGAACCTAATATTTTCGGTGTCCTATCCAGCCATCCACGATATGCCTATGGAGGCTACGATCCTAATATCGCTAGGGCGTACAGTAGACATATCACACAAATGTGAGATGCATGAGACATACCATCTAGTCACGCATTAAACCTGCACGTATCACGATCTCATGTGGGGCAACTCCGATTATCAGGGAGTCTTATAAATAACCTACTTATTGACATATGCAATGGTCAACCACATCTCATATCAAGCATGCAGATGATGCGTATGGGCATGTTTCATGATGCTATGCTATCACATACTCATAATTAGTATCGATAATCGGCCTAAAAAAGGGCCTAAGGGAAGGTCATAATGTGGACATTTAACCATCATTGTCCATCAATGTGGACATTTAACTAACACTGCTCCTAAGGAGTGGCCCACATAGAGCCTAACATATAGTGGGCCCATGGCCTTACACAAGGGCCTAATATACATCACTTGGGCCTCATACAAGGACTACATATACATCACGACAAGCCTCATCACATGGGCCAAATATACATCACAATAGGCCACATCACATGGGCCATATATACATTAAGTGGGCCGCATCGCATGAGCCTCGAATACATCCCAATGAGCCACATCATATGGGCCAGAAATTCATCATAATGGACCATGTGACATGGGCCTAATACACATCACAATGAGCCACATGACATGGGCCTAATACACATCACAATGGGCCGCATAACATAGGACTAATACACATCACAATGGGCCTCATCGTATGAGCCTTAAATACATAATAGGTGGGCCCTGCACATGGGCCATAAATGCATCACATTGGGCTTCATTAGATGGGCCTCATCATATTTATAGTGGCTTAATGCGGTAGCCCATGGTCCAACAAAATAGATGGGTATACATTAAGGTGGCCCTACACATATAGCAGGTGGGCCTGCACCTCCAAATGGGCACACCAGATGAACAACTTGGATATACAACACATATATCGAGTGGGCTGCACGTACAGCAGACTGGATGACATGGCTAAAACACATACATCATGGTGCTATCCCACTCTCCCAATTAAATGGACGGTGGGGATAGAGAATACATCAAGGTGGGTCGCATCTCACGTGTCTAATATACATTGCAATGGGCCGCTCACACAGGCTTAATACACATCACAATGGGTTGCACCACCTGGGCCTCCTATACATCAAGTGGGCCGTATCAATGGGCCATAAATACGAAACAGTTGGGCCTTACACATGGGCTTCAAATACATCAAATGGGCCGTAGCACATGGGCTTCATATAATCAATTGGGCCGTATCACATAGGCCTCAACAATGGGCCTCGTAAACATCAAGTGGGCCGTATCAATGGGCCGCACGAACGGGCCTCATATACATCAAGTGGGCCACATTAATGGGCCACACCAATAGGCCTCATATACATAAAGTGGGCCATATCAATGGGTCGCACCAACGGGCCTCATATACATCAATTGGGCTGTATCAATGGGCTGCACCAACGGGCCTCATATACATCAAGTGGGCCGTATCAACAGGACTCACCAATGGGCCTTATATACGTCAAATGGGCCGCGCCAATAGGCCGCGCCAATGAGCCTTATATACATCAAGCGGGCCACATTAATGGGCTGCACTAACGGGCCTCATATACATCATATTTGGGCCACGCCAATCAACAAGTGGGTCTGAAAATTGATGGACAGCAAGGATAGAATATAGATATCATGGTGGGCCTCGAAATGATATGTAAATAGGGTGGATGGTGTGGATACAACACCTACATCATGTGGGTCCCACTGTCCATGTGTGGAAGTGTTGGAAAAAACATATATATCATGGTGGTCCTTGGGAGGATGGTGTACATCCAACACATACGTCACAGCGGCGTCTCACTATCTAAATGGACGGTAAAAGTAAAATACATGTATCAGTGGGCTCTACCATCCATTGCTGGATGGTGGACAGCGTGGATTAAAACACTTACATCTAGCGGACCCTATGGACGGATGGCTTGGATATAACACGTACCACGATGGGCCATAGATGGATGGTAGGATGAAACACATATGTCACAGTGGGTATCACGTCTAGATGGATGGTATGGATTAAAATAGATACATCATATGAGGGCCTATCGTCCCATCTTGTACGGTGTGGATAAAACACATACAACATGGTGGAATCCATTGTCTAGATGGACAGTGAGAATGAGACATATACATCACGGTGGTCCCCACCATCCACATAGTGGACGGTGGGATGCACCCAACCGTCAGTGGACCCTACGTGGTGGAGGTGGGCCACCCCACTTCTCTCTCTGTATATATACATATATATAATATAATATTATATTATTTATTAGTATTATTATTATTATTTTATCACTATGAATTTAAACGTCCAGCCTTGACGTCCAACTGACAGACGGTCTGGATATGGATAGATACATCTGGGTGCGTCCCACCATATCTGGACGGTGAAAATATAAAACGCATATGTCGGGTGGGCCATACACAACACATCAGCAAGGTGGCCCCACCCATCCAAAAAATGGACGGATGGTGAGGATGGGACCCAGGTACGTCACTGCAGATGGTGTGAGATGCACCAACCCATCACTCTCAGCAAGGTGGGTCCCATGTGGGGCCCACCATAAATACATATATTATGTGTATATATATAATATAGTATTATATTATCATTATATATATATATATATATATATATATATATATATATATATATATATATATATATATATATATATATATATATATATATAATTTTGAAAGAACCAACGTCCAGACCCTCTGGGACGGATGGTGTGGATCTAAACCACATGCATTATAGAGGATCCCACCTTCCAGGGGTCTGGACGGTACGGATCAAGCACAGCATCAAGGTGGGCTCACACGTGTGACCCACCTCGGCTTTGGATTAAGTCGATAATTGTGTTTTCCCTTCACCTAGTGTCCAAGATGGGCGGCAAGGGTAGAACACGGGTCGGGCCTTACCTTTCAAAGTATCTAGATGGTTGGATGGCATGGATGAAAGGCATACATCAGGTGGACCCACACGGCTTGTATGGAATGGATCAAGTAGGCCACACCCATCACAAGAGAGAGAGAGAGAGAGAGAGAGAGAGAGAGAGAGAGAGAGAGAGAGAGAGAGAGAGAGTAGTGGAGGGACCCTGCCACTATGGGCCCCTCATAGATCACAACACATATATCAAAGTGGGTCCCATCATAAGTGGGCCCTTAAATGGAAATCAACGGTGGATCACCCACTGATTGCAAAGCTTCTTGGCTCCTTAGCTCCCTCTTTGTTGGTGGAAGATGGGGATTGAAGTGTGGAGATTGGGGTAAGGAAGTGGGCCACACCTAGCTTCTTGGAATGCTTGGACGTTGCTCTCTTGGAAGCTTGAGAGTGAAGAGAGATAATGAGAGAGAGAGAGAAGTGATGGATGAAAAGAGATGGGATGGGTGTAAGGAAGGGATGGGTTCGGTTGAATTTTAGGTGAGAGAGGGATGGGTGAAGAGAGAGAGAGAGAGAGAGAGAGAGAGAGAGAGAGAGTTAACTTTAGGTAAGGGTGGTGTAAGAGGGGGATGGTTGCTTATATTTGACTTGATTTGATTGATTGATTGATTGATTGATAGGATAAGTTATAGAGATTCTCTCAGAATTTGCACGCGCGTCGTTTTCCTCGAAATGATTGATAGGATAGGTTGTAGAGATTCTCTTAGAATTTGCACGCGTGTCGTTTTCCTCAAAATGAATGTGAGCCCACATTTTCTGGCCTGGGTATCACATCGGCGCGGTTGCTAGGGTACAAGTTTCGAGTCGAGTTGACTCATATCTTCAGGATACAACTTAAGGTCGCACGAAAACGCCGATTATAGGTTGCGGTTGCTGAAATTCGACCGGGAGGATCGCAGAAGCTTAAAGAACAGTATGAACTAGGATATGGGTCTTACATTCTAAGCTCGAGATCGGTTAGCTCAGGAAATGAATCCAAATGAATGAGCTATTAGGCTTTAATACCACTTGAAAAGGTCGAGCTCTAAGTCCTAGAGGGGGGGGGGGGGGGGGGGGGGTAAATAGGACTATGTCAAATAAAAATTAAATGCGGAATACAAAGATAGCATAATTAAATAATAAAATAGCACAAGTAAATAGCAACCTCAAATGTACTATTCTTGAGAGGTTGATACAAACTGAGTTATAAGGACAACTTAACACCAAAAACTAAAGGCATATGGAGGGACAACCTTACTAGAATGTTTGTAAGTATCAAAAACTCAAACCAATAAAGAGGCAAAGAAAATAAACTAAGTTATTACAACATTCACCATAAGTGCATAAAGTAAATTACAACATTCACCACAAGTGCATAAGGTAAATTAAAATATTCACACATATAAACAAATACAATCATCTACCAAAACTCCAAGAATTATAGTGGTTCGTTTATGTGTACACTAATTGTTAGCAAACATCCACACAACTATTCCATCGCCAATATCCACACCCACAGGATATTAGCTTTCATTATAAAATAAGGTTTTTTAAGGTTCACCTTAAAACCTTCACAATTGTGTCTTTCAGATGGGCTTACACAATTACAAAAATCCCACAATGAGTTTTTCTTGGCTAAATCTCACAAACCAAAAATGTAAAAAATTAAAATACTTATTTGAAGATTCTGATGTAGCCCGGTAGAACCAATTTGATGTAGATGTAGATATTCAATGTTCAATCTCACAAATGAAAGGGTTCTAGGTCTAAATGATTTTTAAATTAAATCAACTTGGGGCTAGCTTGATTTGATTTTGATCTCAAAAGGATAAATCACAATTTCCCTTTTTAATACAATATAGTTGAATAGAGATCACAAAATTAAATACAAATAACTATAAATAGAATTCAAAATGAATAAGTAATAGCTTCACAATTTATAGGAACTTATCTCTCAGAGTGATGGCTTGATTAGGCTTGGAATTGATAAAAAACTCTAAGATTCATCCTCTATTTATATGTTAAAATTTTGTTCCCTCGACTGGTCTAAGGGTTGGTTCAACTGGTCGACGCACCAACCAATTTTTAAAATTTCTGGTAAGATAAGATAAACCCATCACTCGACTGGTCGAGTGGGACCAGAAAATCTTGTTGGACTTTGAGTCAAACACTGTACGACTGGTCGAGACTATTTACTTGACTGGTTGAGCAGTGTGCACAACTGGTCAAGGTATAACAAAAAATTCTCAACAAATCTTTGACTGGTCGAGAAACTTCTCGGACTGGTCGAGCCAGTGCTTGGACTAGTTGAATAAAGGCTAGGATTAGTCGAAGAGAGACCGGTAAACTTATACATTGACCCAAATTCAATATGCAATAAATATAACCTAACCTATGGTCAATCTAGGGTCATTCATACCTTGTTTGTGAGTTTGAAACATTGAAACATCAATTACTTTTGATTACTTGAAGTACATGAAGCTTGTCCTTAAAGTCTTGAACTTGAGCTAGACTTAAGGTAGTGATCTTGAACTTTAGCTTGAGCCTCGAACTTCTGTTCTTGTACTTGAGCTTATAATCTTAAACTTTGTCACCATTCTTTAACTTGAATATGTAGAAAAGTTTGATGATGACGTGGGTAACTTAAAATGCATAAAGATGATCTTTCCAACTTATGATACATATTCTAAATGGTTTACCACAACAAAATTTGACAAATTCGGGTGCTGGATTTCCAATATAGTACTTACAAAACTTAAGCTTGAGTACTTGGCTTGAGCTTAGGCTTGAGCTTATGTACTTGTACTTGAACTTGGACTTGAACTTGTGTATGAAGTTGTACTTGCACTTTGACTTGTGTATGATCTTTGGCAGTTGAACATGCTCTTTAACTTGAAGATGTAGAAGCTTTAGATTGTTGATGTAGATGACATAAAAACTCATCTTCGAATGAAGGTGAACTTTCCATCTATTGAACTTGAAGGTGAACTTTCCATCTATAAAACAAGTCAATCACTCGCAAGTAGTTCGTCACTACAAAATTTGACAACACAGGGTGCTAGATCTAAAACATAGCACTTACAATCTTTCCCTTTATCAAATTTGTGACAAAACTAATTTTGAGAATCAACCTATTCAGTATACAGATTCACAATCAAATCAATCTTACAAAATTCTTCAAAACTCCCCCTTAATCTACTCCCCCTCACTATGAGGTTGGTGACTTGTAGAGACTTATATTAACAAATACATTTAAAAAGAAATCTACATACATGCATCTCATGCATCTTAATATTCACCACACATATCCATCATATACACAAAATTTTCCCCCCTTTTTGTCACAATATGACAAAGGAAGACATATAGAATCAAGGATAAACATGATAGGATATATGAAAAGGATAAATAGAAAGAGAATAAAAGCATAGAAGATTAAACTATAAAGCATGAAAGCATTAACTTTTAAGAGTTATACATGTCCAACTATCAGTGAATGAAAGTTATAAGTAATCCTTAATACAAGTCCAAACAGCAAAATATCAAGATATCAGCCAGAAGAAGGTGGAGGTGGGATGGACGGATCAATCTGATGCAATCCCTTAGCAATGCATCTAAAATACTTACGCATATATTTCATTGATTCGCTTGGGATATTGTCAATCCATCCACCTTCTCTTTTAAGACTCTAAGGCGCTCATCAAAACCAGAAGACTAAAAATCAGGATCAGCCTCAATGTCATCAGATTCCAATTCATTAAAAATATCATCCATATCGGTGTCAATTGGCAGCACATCTTCCTCTCCAACTTCTTCTCTAACTTCTTCAGCATTCCTATCTATTTGACTAGGTGCTAACTTCAAATTCATCTTGCTGATATTTGAATTGTTGAATGGAAGATGAGAAGTAGGATCTTCTCCAGGTGGTATGACTATAGAATAGTGTAAAGCAAGGGTGGTCATCAAATAAGCAAATGAAATATCACTATGCCCTGGATGAAGTCGAAATTGGATAATGAAATAATAGATTAACGAAAGAAGACACATCGGAATGTCAGATACAACAGAATGAAGAATAAGAACCCTAAAGGTAGTCAGTTCGGCCTGATTACTAGATATAAGGTAAACATTGGAAATAAAGATGTGATATAATACTCTGTATCTGGACAACATCTGGTTGGCTCAGAGCGCATTCTCAAAACTCCATTATGAGTTCATGTTGCATAAATTTCTGGTTAATAAACGTTTTTTCAACTTATTCAATCTTTTAGCCAATGTCGGAATAGGAATGCCTTGATCATTCACTTGAATGTCCATCAACCCAGAAATTAAGTGACGATCTACTTTATATGAACCTTCTCTAAATATGATAGTGAATGTTAAATCTTCAATGGAAACATCACCTATACATGCATACATTGCTTGCACAATGGAGCGGTATGCAGGTCTGCCTCAATTTAGAATATTATCCCATCCTATAGCAACAAAGAGGGGAATAATGTTGAATTGAACAAGAAGGTTTGCATTGATGGTCCGCTCAACAATTATGTTGCGGTGACGGATATCCCGCACATATTCCGGGTTATCTTCAGGTGATCGAAGAGAACGCATCGAAATGGAACGAGAAGAAGATGCTCAAGTAGGTTTCTTCTTTGGTCTACCTTCCATTGAAAGAGTAAATAAGAAAATGCAAGAAATGATTTAAGGGTTTCAAACCCAACATATTTTTCCCTAAAACACCATGGAAATCACAAGGAAACTTGAAATAAAGGCAAGAATCAAGCTAAATGACAATCAAGGAACCTAAATTTGAAAGAAAAATGAAAATGATGCACATACCAAGTAGTAATTGAAGCTGGGTTCGACCAGTCGGAGAAGGGGTTGGTGAAGAAGAAGAAAGAAATGGAGAAAAGTGATATTTACACATTAAAAAGCCCTCCAACCATGCATCACGACTGGTCGAGTATGTACATGACCAGTCGTGCAACCACAAAAATGCACATTTTTATTAATTTTTAAAATTTAAGAGTTTGCATAAAAAATATACAAAAATAGAACATGCAAACATGATAAACACAAATTGAATTATACATACCAATATCTATTTTTAATTTAGAGAACCTATTTCTATTAAGTGGTTTAGTGAATATGCCCGCAAGTTGATTTTCAGTTTGAACATAATCCAATGAAATAATTTTATCTTCCACTAATTCCCGAATGTAATGATATCTAATGTCAATATGTTTGGTTTGAGAATGCTGGATGGGATTTTTAGAAATATTAATTGTGCTAGAATTATCACAATACAGAATCATAGTATCTTGCACAAACCCATAGTCATTTAACATTCTTTTCATCCACACAAGTTGAGTACAAGCATTTTCGGTTGCAATATATTCAGCCTCAGCTGTGGATAGTGACACAAAACTTTGTTTCTTATTATGCCACAAAACTAAATAGTTCCCGACATAAAAAATCCACCGTTGGTAGACTTTCTATCATCTATATTCCCAACCCAGTCAGCATTCGTATAACTAGCTAATTGAACATTAGTATCATGTGGATACCATAGGCTTAGATTGGCCAAACTTACGACATATCTTATAATTCGCTTGACAGAATAAGGTGTGACTCCTTAGGATCCGATTGCTATCTAAGCACAGATGCCAACACTGAAAAGGCATAGCTATAAGTCCTAGAGGGAGAGTGAATAGGACTATGCCAAATTTAAAATAATAAAAGCAGAATTAAAGAATGAGATCGCCAAATAAATAAAATCAATTCACAATGCTTAAATGAAAAGGCAACCTCAATAAAAAAGTATTGAGCGATAGATACAAATGTTGTTCTAAGGACAACCTTACACCAAAAACAAAGGGTTTATGGTAGGACAAACTTATTTCTAGAAAGGTCTTTGTATCAAAAACTCAAATTGAAGAGGAATAAAATAATACAAGGGAATTGAAATAAATTGCAGGAATTTAAATCTAAATTATTACAATATTCCCCATAATGCTTGGAATGTAAATTTACAACATTCACATCCACACATACATCCCACAATTCTGAATGATCAAAGATAGAAAAAATAAAGCGCACATCCACAAAACACAAAGAGTTATATGGTTCGCCTGTGTGTTCACCAACTGTTAAACAATAGCCACACGGCTTGCTACTCCACTCCTAATATCCTCACACAGGGGATATTAGCATTCACTATCAAAATAGATTTTCACAGGTTCACCCAAAACCTTCACAATTGTGTCTTTTAGAAAAGGGCTTACACAATTCAAAAACCCTCACTTCTGAGTTTTCTGGCTTCCCTCAGATAACCAACAGATTGAGATTTTTCTGGCTTAATCCTAAACAAAACCAAAAAAAAAAAATTTACACAAATGCAAAATACGTAGATTTCTCCTTTTGTAGTAGCCTGAAAGAACCAATCGAAGTAGAAGTTAGGATAGAAGTTCAATGTTCAATACTCACTTTAAATGGTTTTAGTTCTAAATTGATTTTAAATTAAACCAGTTGGGCTTAGCTCTATTTGATTTTGATTCTAAGAAGAAGGAATATCACAATTCCTCTTTTCAATTAATACTAGAATGTAGAAACAAAATCAAATCTATAATGCTAACAAAAGAGAATATTAAATATGCACAATGTAGCTTAAAATAAACACAAACTTATCTCAGAGTGGTCCCTTGATTTTTCTTGAATTAAATTATGAAACTCTGAAATTTGTCTTCTATTTATAGTTATAGAAATTCGTCTACGACTGGTCCTGTAGACACTATGATTGGTCGTAGGAGAACAGATTTTTAAAATTTTTAGTGCGATCGAATAAAACCGTTCCACGGCTGGTCGTAGGGTGTTTATGACTGGTCGTAGGCCCTCTATGACTAGTTGTAGCATACTCATGACTAGTCGTAGGACTCAAAAATTAGTTGCTAGAGTTTAAGTCGTAGAACTAGGACTGGTCGTAGGACAAGTCAACACTGTTCATATGATTGGTCGAACAGACTCTAGGACTAGTCGTATCACAACAAAAAATAATAAAAATTTACAATAAACTTAGGACTGGTCTTGGAATTTCTTGGACTAGTCAAGGCAGTGCTAGGACTAGTTGAATAGAGCCTATGACTAGTCTTAGAACGGACCAAAAAACATATAATAAGATTCAAATCGAATTATGTATTCAAAATGACCTACCCTAAGGTCAATCTAAGGTCAATCATACCTTGTAAGTGAGATATGAACATTAAGACTTTATTTTTTCAGAAGATGGTTAACCTTTGCAGATTACGAAACTTGATGTATCTTGAACTTAAGATCTTCTGCAACTTGCAAACTTCTTCTTAAGTTGTACACTTTCTTGAGTCTTGAGATGTACTTATCTTTTATTGTAGCTCTTTTGAAAGACTTTTATCATTGGAGTTTACAGGAGTAAACATCGTATATGACCTTGCAGACCTTGCGTGTCTTGAAGTAGAGTGACATTCTCAACTTGTAACATTGTGATGCAGTGTCTTGAACATGTATATCTCCTCATGCTACACAAGACACGGGTTGATGTTTTGGCACCACAAAATTTGACAACCAAGGAGCATAAAACCCTAACACTTACAATCTCCCCCTTTGTCAAATTTGTGACAAAATATACTTAACAATAAATAACACAATAATCATGCACAAGTTATAAGAGGAAACTACTTACAGCCTGATTAAAGAATCATGCACCAGTTATCATCAACTAGTACAGAACATCATGCAAACATCATGAAAACATCTCGTCACATACTCCCCCTGAGTATCACATATATGCAAGCACACTGAAAAAAATGCTACTACTCATAATCCATTCCATCTATATCAATCAATCCATAAAATATTTCCCTTTTTGTAACAATATGACAAATGATGAAAGAGAAAGAAAATAGAAAATGATAAGAAACAGGAGTAATAAAAGATTAACTGGTTAAGATATAATCAAATAAAGTCCACACACTATGAACAAGTTTAAACAAAGTTAGCAAACCACAGTCAGCAAACCAAATAAAGTTTACAACCCAACAAAAGTAAACTTAAAGTTATTATAGACTAAAGAGTAAATCACTTAATCTGAACCTGAAGAAGGAGCAGGTATGGAAGGATCAAGTTGATGCATGCCCTTGTTTAAGCGCCTAAGATACTTGCGCATATATTTGAACTGTAAATCATGGGCAACATTCATATTTTCAACCTTCTCCTCTAGAGCATGAAGACAAGCATCAAACTCAGAAGGCTCATAGTCGGGATCATTAGCAGAATCAGATTCAATTTCATCAAAAATATCATCCATATTTATGTCATCTAGAGGAAGATCATCAGCTTCTTTTTCATTCCCTGCTTCAGCTCCATCACCACCATAATCCACTTGGCCAGGAGCCAATTCTAATTTCATCTTGTTTATATTTGAGTTATTAAAGATAAGATGATGGATGGGAGTCTCTCCAACAGGCATAGCGACCAACATGTGAGTAGCTAAAATAATCATAGGATAGACAAATAGAATATCACTATGACATGGATGGAGATGAAAATAAATGATGGAATGACATATCAAAGATGGAAGGCAAACTTTAGTACTAGAGACGACAAAATACAAAACACGAACCATAAATGAAGTCATCTCTATTTTATTACCAGAACGTGGATACAGATTTGAAGTAAAGATTCTGTGGAGGACTCTATTCTGGGTAACAAGTATTTTGAGGGGACTGCATTCCCTTTATGAGTTCATTGCACATTCATATTGCATAAATCTCTAGTGAGCATTTGTTTTTCAGATTCTGAGGGTTTCTCTGCTAGAGTATGAATAGGAACACCTCATCATTAATAGGTTATCCATTAATCTTGCAATCAGATGGCGTTCAACTTCAAATTGTCCTTCTCTAGTATCAATTTTAAAAGTCAAGTGCTCACATGAAAAATCAGAGATACATGCAAACAAGGATTAAGTAATAGATTGGTATGCAGGCGCACCCCAATGTTAGATGTTATCCCATCATACATATTGGAGAAGTGGGAGGATACCAAATGGAGCAATGTGATCAAGAAATACGGGACGCTCAACAATTACTTTGCGCAAATGTAAATCCCTCACATATGGGGGATCATCTTCGGGTGACCGAAGGTGGCATCGAGTTATTAGAGTAGATCTAGAAGAAGATAGACAATGGGAAGTTTTCTTTTTCCCTCTAGAATCCATTTCCAATAAGAAACTCAAATAAACAAGAAATCACAAAGGAAGTAGACATGGGTTTTTCTAGATTAGCAATGGAGAAGAAAAACCCAAAAATCTCAACAAAGCTTGAAATCAAGTACTCCAATGACAAAAAAAAGAAGAGAATAGAACATGAATCTACAAGATTGATAGAAAAAAATGCACTAACCTTGAAGATCAGGTCGGTGAGTTCGACTGGCCGGGCGTCGACTCATTGTAGAGGAAATAGGAAATGAGAAAGATGAGATTTTTCCTAAATTTTAAAAGTCCTAACGCGCTCCACGACTGGTCTTGAGCTGTCCTCGACCGGTCATACCATGACTGGTCGAGTACATCCATGATTGGTCATGAACCGACTAAAATATGTAATTTTCATAAAAATTTAAAATTTAAATCAACAAAATATCAAGTATATATACATTATGATACACATATACATGAATAATCAATTTAGAATGCACATAACAAGATTAAATTTTAATTTATTAAAACTACTTTTGTCAAGCGATTTAGTGAAAATGTCAGCAAGTTGAGTCTCAGTAGGAATATATTCCAAAGATATTAATTTTTTTCCACTAATTCATGAATATAATGAAACCTAATGTCAATGTGCTTAGTTCATGAATGCTAGATTGAATTTTTTAAAATATTTATGGTACTGGAATTATCACAATGTAAAATCATTGTATCCTGTGCAATTCCATAATCGCTTAACATGCGTTTCATCCAAACAAGCTGAGTACATGCATTTCCTGTTACGATGTATTTAGCCTCAGCAGTTAAAAGCGATATAGAACTTTACTTCATGCTAAACCAAGAAACTAAATAATTTTTAAAATAAAAACAACCACCACTAGTTGATTTCCTATCATCTATATTATCAGCCCAATCAACATTTGAGTACCCAGCCAATTGAACACTAGTTTTATGAGGATTCCAAAGACCGAGATTTATAACACTTGCGACATATCGCATAATCCTCTTAATAGTAGTTAAATGTGACTCTTTAGGGTTGGATTGATATCTTGCACAAATACCAACACTAAAGGAAATATCAAGTCTACTAGCAGTTAAGTAAAGTAAACTGCCAATCACACTACGATATTGTTTAGGATCAATATTTTTACCTGTAGACTCCTTTGAGAGTCTTAAGGTTGTATTCATAGGAGTATCAAAATTCTTACCATTCTCAAATCTGAACTTTTTGATCAAGTTTGGAGCATATTTGGTTTGAGACATGAAAATACCATTAGGTTACTGTTTTACTTGCAATCCAAGAAAGTAGTTCAATTCCCTAACCATGCTCATTTCAAACTTGAATTTCATTAAATTTGCAAACTCAACAGTCATGTTTGAACAGGTAGATCCATAAATAACATCATCAACATAGATCTGTACTATTAAGATATGATCGTTATGCTTCTTAACAAAAAGAGTTTTATCAACACTTTCCATTTAAAAATTATGACTTATTAGAAACTTAATCAATTTCTCCTACCATGCCCTGGGAGCTTGTTTTAAGTTGTAGAGAGACTTTTTAAGGCAATAGATATGTTTAGTATTCTTAGGGTTTTCAAAACCTATTGGTTGTTCAACGTACACTTCTTCATGCAAATCATCATTTAAGAAGGCACTCTTCACATCCATTTGATAAATTTTAAATTTTCTAAAGCAAGCAATGGAAATAAATAGTCTGATTGACTCAAGACGAGCTACTGGGGAAAAAGTTTCATCATAATCAATACCCTCAATTTGAGTGTATCCTTGAACAACCAGCCTAGCCTTGTTTCGAATTATATTTCCAAGTTCATCAGTCTTATTTTTGAAAATTCACTTAGTTCCGATAATATGTTTATCTTTAGGTCTAGAAACAAGATACCAAACATCATTTCTCACAAATTGGTTAAGCTCTTCTTGCATCGTAACAATCCAGTTTTCGTCAGTAAGAGCTTCTTTTACGTTAGTTGGTTCAATTTGGGATGTAAAACATACATAATTATATATGTCTTTAAGTTGTCTACGAGTTCGCACACCAGTGAGAGGGTTTTCAAGAATCTGAGTGGTTGGATGATCTTTAACAGTCCTCAATTCAGAATCAGTTTGATTTGATGAAGTATTTGGCTTGTCAATTAAAAGAACTTCATCATTATCTGAACTTAGGGCAGGTGTATTTAAGTGATCTTTTATGACCACATTTATAGATTCTTGAATAACACCAATCCTTTTGTTCAATACATGATAAGTGTGACTATTTAAAGAATATCCTAAAAAGATCCCTTCATCACTTTTAGTATCGAACTTTCTCAGATTTTCTTGGTCACATAAAATATAGCACTTGCTGCCAAAAAATTGAAAGTATTTGACAGTAGGCTTGTTATCGAACTATATTTCATAAGTCATTTTATTACTCGATTTACTTGTATAAACCCTGTTAATTATATAACAGGCAGTATTCACAGCTTGAGCCCAAAGATTTTTAGGAAGCTTCATACTATTCAACATTACATTAGCCATTTCTTGAAGCACTTTATTTTTTCTTTCTACAATTCCATTTAGCTATGGAGTTTTAGGTGCAGAGAATTCATGTAATATCCCCTGATCGCTACAGAATTTCTCAAAACTGCTATTCTCGAATTTAGATCCATGATCACTACGGATCTTACAAACCTGAAAACCTTTTTCAGTTTGGATCTGTTTGAGAATTCTTTTCACTTCTTCAAAGGTTTTTTACTTATCTTTTAAAAAGGCTACCCAAGTGAATCTGGTATAATCATCCATAATTACTAAAATATATTTTTTGCCACCTCGACTTTCCGTCCTGGTAGGTCTAATAAGATCCATATGGAGAAGCTCGAGTGGTCTTAATGGGGTATTGGAGTTCACCTTTTTGTGAGAGCTCCTTTATTGCTTGCCAGTCTTACATTCGTCACATATTTTGTCTACTTTCTGTAATTTTGGCAGACCTCTTATTAGTTCTCTTTTGATCAATCTGTACAGATTACAGTAGTGTACATGTCCAAGGCGTTTATGCCACAAGTCTGTCTCATTCGGATGGACCATGTAACACGCTTGACTAGATGAGCTGGATTCACTAACTATATAGCAGTATTCAGAAGTTCTGTGACCAGTTAAGCTTACTGAACCCATATTATTTAAAATTTCACAACCTTGGTTAGAAAATTTTACACTACGATTGTTATCGCATATTTGAGATATGCTTAATAAATTATGTTTTAACCTTTCAATGTATAAAATATTTTTAAACAAAGGGAGGTTATAGAGTTGAACCGTACCTTGGCCAATAATCTTGCAGTTGCTGCCATTACCAAACGTAACTGAACCATCAGTCATGTCCTTGAGATTGGTGAATAGACCTTTATCACCAGTCATATACCTTGAGCATTCATCGTCTAGGTACCACTTTGAATGACTTGTTACTTTGAAAGCAGTGTGGGCAACCAAGCAGGTAACCTTAGGAACTTATTTCTTAACTGTTTTGGGTTTAGGTGTATAGTTGGCTTTCTTTTGTTTGTAGTCATTATAAGAATGACCTACTGAGTTAGATTTTTAAAGCTCCTTAAGAAAATCAACTATTTTTTCAGCTAAGGGGTTTTAGTTCTGATTTTTTTAGTTGATGTAGTTGCTTTTAGGTTTTTGAAAAGTTTTAGTATTTTTTGAAAAATCTTAATTTGTACTTTTCCTCTTTGAGTTTAAAGTCTCTCCTTTTACAAACTTAGGAGGTGTATTCTTCTGTTTAAGAGGAACATTCTTATCGTAGTCCAAACCGGATCGGTTGCCACATTTCTTTAATCTAGATAAAAGTTTTTCTTTGGATCTCCTTGGGCATACTTCCATGTATCCTTTAAACTTAAAAGAGAAGAGACTTCAAGTTTAAGTTTTTCATTTTCAGATTTCAGATTTTCAATTTAGGAGGTTTTGAATTCTAAATCGCATTTAGTCTTTTCAAAATAATCTGAAATATGTGATTTTTCTAAAATAAGGGATTCAAAATTTTCTTTAGGCTTTGAAATTTTTTTTTTTGAAGTTTTAATTTGACAACAATTTTACGACTTTCCTTGTATAGGGCATTGTAAGCAACTTGAAGATCATCTTCATTTTCACATTTACTGTTCAGATTTTCTTCACTTGTTGAATCATTATTTAAAAATGTGATTTTGGCTAGAGTCATAAGGTCTCTAACTTCATTGCTTGACTCGGTTTCAGAATCTTCTGATTTAGAAGAGGCTTCAGAATCAGAGGATTCATTCCAAGTAGCCAACATACCCTTCTTTTTGGGTTTGTCCTTTTAAGAAAACTTGTTTGCTAAATGCCCATATTCTTGGCAGTTGTAATATTGATTATCTTTTTAAGATTTTCAAGTCTTAGATTTAGATTTAGATCTTTTCTTATGATTTACTTTTTGAAAATCAACCCTCTTTTTACTTTTGAAAATTTTGTAAAACTTTTTCGCTAAAAGGGCCATATCGTCTTCAGAATTTTCCAAATCATAATTGTTATCTTTTTTTTGAAAACTATTTTTAGAAGATTTTAAGGCAATAGATTTAGCTTTTGGAGCTTTAAAAGTCAACTCATAAGTCTATAAAGAGCTAACTAATTCCTTTACCCTCATATTGTTTGTATCATGAAGCAATTGGATCGCGGTTACCTTAGAATTGAACTGTTCAGGAAGTGAGCACAGTATTTTTGCACAAATCTTACTTTCTGGGATTTTGTCACCAAGACCCCAGATAGAGTTTACAATGTCATTTAATCTTGTATAGAAGTCCATGAACATTTCATTTTCTTCTATACGTATTTCCTCAAATTTGGTTATGAGGATTTAAATCTTAGATTTCTTGACAATTGATGTTCCCTTGTGTGTCATTTCTAAGATGTTACTCTCATTGATTTTGATCCATCGATACCAGTTACTTTAGTGGTAGGAGGGGTCCATTCATTCACTGTGGCTAGCCACATACTTTCATCCATGGATTTAAGGAAAATCCTCGTCCTGGCTTTCCAATAGGCATAATTGATGCCATCAAAAGGTGGAGGCCTAGTGACTGAAAGGTTATCAAAATTTGACGTCTTAAATATAGCTCAGATTGATTAGCTCAGAAAATAAATCCAAATAAAAAGAATTAAAATGAGCTATTAGGCTCTGATACCACTTGAAAATGCCTAACTATAAGTCCTAGAGGGAGGGTGAATAGGACTATGTCAAATTTAAAATAATAAAAGCAGAATTAACGAATGAGATCGCCAAATAAATAAAATCAATTGACAATGCTTAAATGAAAAGGCAACCTCAATAAACAAGTATTGAGAGATAGATACAAATGTTGTTCTAAGGACAACCTTACACCAAAAACAAAGGGTTTATGGTAGGACAAACTTATTTCTAGAAAGGTCTTTGTATCAAAAACTCAAATTGAAGAGGAATAAAATAATACAAGAGAATTGAAATAAATTGTAAGAATTTAAATCTAAATTATTACAACATTCCCCATAATGCTTGGAATGTAAATTTACAACATTCACATCCACACATACATCCCACAATTCTGAATGATCAAAGATAGAAAAATAAAGCGCACATCCATAAAATAAAAAGAGTTATAGTGGTTCGCCTGTGTGTTCACCAACTGTTAAACAACAGCCACACAGCTTGCTACTCCATCCTAATATCCTCACATAGGGGATATTAACGTTCACTATCAAAATAGGTTTTCACAGGTTCACCCAAAACCTTCACAATTGTGTCTTTTAGAAAAGGGCTTAAACAATTTAAAAACCCTCACTTCTGAGTTTTCTGGCTTCCCTCAGATAACCAACAGATTGAGATTTTTCTGGTTTAATACCAAACAAAATAAAAAAAAAAGAAATTTACACAAATGTAAAATACCTGGATTTCTCCTTTTGTAGTAGCCCAGAAGAACCAATCGGAGTAGAAGTTCGAATAGAAGTTCAATGTTCAATACTCACTTCAAAATGGTTCTAGATCTAAATTGATTTTAAATTAAACTAGTTGGGCTTAGCTCTATTTGATTTTGATTCCAAGAATAAGAAATATCACAATTCCTTTTTTCAATTAAGATTGGAATCTAGAAACAAAGTCAAATCTATAAAGCTAACAAAAGAAAATATTAAATGTGCACATTGTAGCTAAAAATAAACACAAACTTATCTCAGAGTGGACCCTTGATTTTTCTTGAATTAAATTATGAAACTCTAAAATTCGTCGTCTATTTATAGTTACAGAAATTCATCTACGACTGGTCTTGTGGACACTACGACTAGTCGTAGGAGAACGGATTTTTAAAATTTTTAGCGCGATCAGATAAAACCATTTCATGACTAGTCGTAGAGTGTCTACGATTGGTCGTAACATACTCACGACTGGTCATAGGACTCAAAAATTGGTTGCTGGAGTTCGAGTCGTAGAACTAGGACTGGTCATAGGACAAGTTGACATTGTTCATACGACTGGTCGAATAGACTCTAGTACTGGTCGTAGCACAACCAAAAACTTCAAAAATTTGCAACAAACTTATGATTGGTCTTGAAATTTCTTACACTGGTCGAGGCAATGCTAGGACTAGTCGAATAGAGCCTATAACTAGTCTTAGAACATGCCAAAAAATATATAATAAGATTCAAATCGAATTATATATTCAAAATGACCTACCCAAAGGTCAATCTAAGGTCAATCATACCTTGTAAGTGAGATATGAACATTAAGACTTCATTTCTTTAAAGGATGGTTGACCTTTGTAGATTACGAATCTTGATGTATCTTGAACTTGAGATCTTCTATAACTTGCAAACTTCTTATTGAGTTGTACACTTTCTTGAGTCTTGAGATGTACTTGTCTTTTGTTGTAGCTCTTTTGAAAGACTTTTATCATTGACGTTTACAGGAGTAAACATCATACATGACCTTGCAAACCTTACATGTCTTGAAGTAGAGTGACATTCTCAACTTGTAACATTGTGATGCAGTGTCTTGAACATGTATATCTCCTCATGCTACACAAGACATAGGTTGATGTTTTGGCACCGCAAAATTTGACAACCAAGGAGCATAAAACCATAACACTTACAAACACTAAATGCTATATCAGGCCGGTTCTCAGTTAAATATAATAATTTACCAATCATACTACGATATAACGGAGGATTTACACTTTTACCTGTTGTATCCTTAGAAAGCTTGAGAGTTGTACTCATAGGAGTATCGAAGTTTTTGCCATTTTTGAATCCAAATTTCTTCACTAGATTTAGAGCATACTCAGTTTGATAAATGAAAATACCATCGTCAGGTTGTTTAACTTGTAAACCCCGAAAGTAATTCAATTCTCCCACCATGCTCATTTCGAACTTGTATTTCATCAACTTTACAAACTTAATAGATAGGTTAGAACACGTAGAACCATAGATAATGTCATCATCATAGATCTGTGCTATAAGAATGTGTTTATTATGCTTCTTAATAAAAGAGTTTTATCAACACTCCCTATAACAATATCATAACTTAGTTAAAACTTTGTCAATTTCTCATACCATGCCTTGGAAGCTTGTTTTAAACCATAAAGTGCCTTTTTAAGTCGATACATGTGATCAGAATATTTAGGGTCTTCAAAACCCTTTAATTGATCAATGTATACTTCTTCATGCAGATCACCATTCAAGAAAGCACTTTTCACATACATTTGATAAATTTTAAACTTTTTAAAACAAGTAATGGATATGAACAATCTAATAAATTCAAGACGAGTTACTGGGGAAAAGGTTTCATCATAGT
This sequence comes from Magnolia kwangsiensis, assembly GCA_037074715.1. Classification (NCBI taxonomy): domain Eukaryota; kingdom Viridiplantae; phylum Streptophyta; class Magnoliopsida; order Magnoliales; family Magnoliaceae; genus Magnolia; species Magnolia kwangsiensis. Next base: position 65,171,417 of record CM073588.1, read on the forward strand.
CGATTCCTTTTATCTGAGTGTACCCTTGTATAATCAGTCTAGCCTTGTTGCTTATAATGTTTCCTAATTTATCAGATTTATTTTTAAAAATTCACTTGGTTCCTATAATATATTTATCAGACGGTCTTGGAACCAAATATCATACATCATTTCTAACAAATTGATTTAGTTCATCTTGCATGGAAACTATCCAATTTTCATTAGCGAGTGCCTCTTTTACATTGACTGCTTCAATTTGGGAAGTGAAACATGCATAATTGCATATATTTTTCATTTGTCTATGAGTACATAGACCAGTGAGAGAGTTGCCTAGGATTTGATCAGTAGGATGATCTTTGACTGATCGTAGTTCAGAGTTGGTTTGATAAGATGAAGAGTTAGGTTTATCAAATACGGTGACTTCATCATCTTCTGAACTAGATATTGGTGTGTTCAAGTGATCATCAATAATGACATTTATAGACTCCTGAATAACACCCGTGCTCTTGTTTAGAACACGATGTGCCCGACTATTCAAGGCATAACTTAGGAAAATCCTTTCGTCAATCTTAGTGTCGAACTTCCCTAAATTTTTTTAGTATCGTAAAATATAACACTTACTACCAAAAATTCGAAAGTATTTAACAGTGGGTTTCTTATTAAACCATAATTCATAAGGCATTTTATCTTTTGATTTTCTAATGTAAACACGGTTTATTATATAACATGCAGTAAAAGCTTCGACCCATAAATTCTTAGAAAATTTCATGCTATTTAACATTACATTGGCCATCTCTTGTAGCACTATATTCTTCCTTTCAATAATCCCATTTTATTGAGACATCTTAGAAGCAGAAAACTTGTGCGATATACCATGGTCGCTATAGAACCTCACAAAATTGCTATTCTCGAATTTTGATCCATGATCGCTTCGAATCTCGACTACATTCATTTCTTTTTTATTTGAATACGCTTAAGTATTCTTTTAACTTCATTGAGAGTTTCAGATTTTTCTCTCATGAATGCAACCCAGGTAAATCTAGTAAAGTCATCGACAATTACCAAGAAGTACTTTTTTACATCCTCTACTCTCCGTTCTGGTTGGTCCTACTAGATCTATGTGGAGGAGTTCAAGAGGTTTGGATGTGGCGATGAAGTTCACTTTCTTGTGACTACACAACCTTTCTCATTTGATATAGCAAGACTCATTTATGATATAACAAGTCTCAGACGTTCTACGGCCATTTAATATCACACAACCTTTCTCATACGATATCTCGCATCCTTTATTAGTAAATTTAACACTATGCTTATTATCATAGATTTGAGATATGCTTAAAAGATTATGCTTAAGACCTTCTCCAAATAGAACATTCTTAAAAGGAGGAAGGTTAGAGATATGAACCATACTTTGGCCAATAATTTTGTAGTTGCTTCTATCACCAAATGTGACTAAACCATCAGTCATATCTTTGAAATTGGTGGATAAATCTCTTTCACCTATCATGTGCCTTGAGCAACCACTGTCTAGGTACCATTTTGATTGTCTTGAAGCCTTGAAGGCTGTAACGCCCGTGAAAAATCCGTACTTGGGCTCGAGTACCAACTCGACCCGAAATCGCGTAGAATTAATTTCTATGGAAATTAAGCGTAAGTTAGCTAGCGCAATGCTGGAGTGGCTGGAAAATAGTCCCTGATCACTTTAAATACATTCTCCAAGACCCAAATCGAGTAGAACAAACAACTCTATAATACTCTATAACCTCGGATCAAACTTTAAGCAGGTTTGTTCTCTGGACCGCTTTGAATTTTTGTATTGGATCTAGACCGCACGTCGAAAGTCCGATACCTCCTATCTTAGACTGTTAGAACCGCCGAGCTGGATTTGACAATCATTTCGAAAATCAAGTCAAACCGATAATCACAGACTATTTCATTGAGCCCGGACTGAAGAGAGTACGAATAGGGACATAATTGAAATTTGAAATTTGAATCTGGCACACGACTTGACTCGTCAGTATTAAGCATTCTGACCGTCAGAATTCAGCCAAATTACACCCTCGGATCAGGAAAAATTTCTATTTTATATCATGAGACTTTCAACCCTGATCTACGTGCGGTGACCGCTGAACTGAAACTGGTCCGCCACGTGCGATCTGCGAACCCTGCCAGGCTGAAAACTTAATACGTGCTATATCTGGTATGCATGAGCTTAAGTCCGATCGCATTCGACCAGGGGACCACCAGAAAGCATCTTTTGGACCGAAACAGCCCCGAATTGGATATGCACTAAGTAAACTTCGTTTCGGAGCCTGTTTCCGACGTTTTCAAGCTTATAAAAGGGGTTGAAACCCTCATTCCTCTCTCCCATCCGAAAATTGCAAAGCCCTAGCTTTGGGAGAGAGAAAAGGAGAGAGTTTGAGAGAGAGAGTAGAAGGATTTTTCCCACCTTCGTGTCGCTGATTTCACGTGCTTCAGCAACTCTTCCCAATCACCTGGCCGGTGATTTCTCTGCTTTTTCAGGTATAAAACAATCCTAAAAGTTGCTGATTTAGGGATTACTTGGATTCGTAGCGTGTTAGCTAACGTACTTCGTAAAACAGGTTCTCCTACTGCCGTAGACGAAGCGTATACGCTCCGTTTCAATTCACGAGTCTACAAGACATAAGGTGAGGATTTTAGACGCTTTGATTGACGGTTTACAATGCTTTCAATGTCATTTAATAGTAGATTATCGACGGCATCGCCGTTTGACATGTACAACATGCTCTCCGTTTCCTGTTTCGTAAATTAACGAAGAATATGAGATTTAGGGCATTTTAGTCATTTGTAGGAAGTACAGATTACGTTCATATTTTTCTGATGTGATTGACATGGTTTGTTGTCACATTAGGAAGTTAGGAATATGTGCATAATTAGTTTGGCGAAGAGATTCGCCTAATTGCGCACTTCGGGTCGACATACTATATGTAGACTTAAGTGTGTAGTGTATGTGTTTGTATAAATGCTTGTATTAGTATGTATTGAATTAAACGATGTTATGAATTAGTTTGAGATCGGTTTATCAATTAATATGCTGACCTAAATGATTTCCTACATGTTGACTATATGCATGATTTCGTTACATGCATGAAATATGTGTGTTTGAAGATTTACTTAAGTTGAATGTTATAAAATGTGTTAACATGCTCACATGATTGTATTTCAATTCCAATATCCCTATATAAATTGTTGATGTGATTCTATAATTGTTTGGGACTATACTTAGTCCAGACAATCGGTAACCGATCGAATTCGTGGCCGGCTGGTCTTGGCCACGAACGACGCGTCGATGAATGCGAGTCGTGTTTGGAGTTGGCGGCAGTGGTTAGGCCACGCGAAGTGTTTTACACACTTCATGTCGTTCGACTTGAGATGCGATCGCGCTAGTTGAGCCCGTCAAGCAACCCGACTGGCCGATGTATGTTCACCTTGTATGAGTCATAACTGCTTGAACCTAGGGTACTGAACTTACCATTGTAAACCCTGTTAACCATGGTACCTTGATCCACGAAGACTCATGAGCCGGGCATGGTGGTATGGGACACCGTGGTCGAGCTGTCGGCCTACACTGGGGCCACAAACCTCCCCGTAGTGACCAGTGAGCACCTAGACTCGTGAGCAGATTATGGTGGTATGGGACACTATATTCTAGCTGTCGGCCTACACTGATCAGGTGACGAGTCCTTTGTAGTGACCGCGAGCGTATTCTGAGTCCACGGGAGGCGACGACCCTTCCGTTGCAGTAGAGTACGGTAGGCCTGTATTGATAAGGTGATGGGAAAGCGGTGCAACGAGTGCGAGCAATAACCCTGGCAGCCCTTGCAGTGACCTACGAAATATACATCGTATGAGATTACTAGGAGTAACGACCCTAGACAGGATCTGTGTTGGGATTGATACAAGGGAAGTACCATAGTTTCCCAATCCTGCTGTTTGAATGGACTAATAACAACTTGGAAATCATATCACCATGCCATTGCATGTGCCTGGAAGATGTGGAGCACTTGAGGGTCGATTGCATGCCACGGTCGTAAGATGGTGCCGTATGAGGGAGATCGTCGGTGAGGGCATACATCACGTCATGTCATCTTGCATTAACAACAGTATTAGAATTGTCTGATTTACTGCTTTACTATTATCGCATGATTGAATTGTGAACATGCTAATCTTTGCTCTATGATTCCACTGAGTTGATCACTCATTCCCACATTACGGGATGGTGTTTGCAACACCCACCAGACCCTGTTGTAGATGCAGGTGAGGCTGAGATCCAGGAGGCAGAGCCAGCCTTCGACGAGGACCAGGATGAGTTCTTGTAGATGCAGTATCATGATGGCTTTGCGTAGGCGACCTGAATTGATGGGACTTCAGTGGGACCATTTTGAACATTTACTTTTGTTCATGTATATGTATATGAGACTCAGAGATGTATTCATACCTTAGAGACAGATGAGATCTATTTTATTTTTCCATACAGTGATATATATATATATTGTTTAGTCTTTCGCTTGCTTTTATCACTGGATCTGAAGTATGAATTGCAGTTTTGGTATACTTTTACTCATGTGAATGCTTTAAATCAGACAACATTGAATCATAATCATTTTTGTTGCATAAGTGACGGTCTGGAACTCGGGAGTTGAGTTTAGACACGACCCCCAATTTTCAGGGTGTTACAAAGGCGGTATGCGCAACCAAGCAAGTAACCTTAGGAATCCATTTCATAGTTGTTTTGGGTTTTGAAGCACTATTGGTTTTTCTTTGCTTATAATTACTATTAACCCTAACATTAAAGTTAGATTTGAGAATCTCTTTTAGTAAATCCATAATTTTTTTAGCTAAAGGATTATAAGATTGTTTTCTAAAGTTGAGATTATTAGAATTGACTTTAGGTGCTTGAAAAGTCTTTGAATTTCTAGAGTTGTTATGATTATTCTGTTTCAAGTCTTTTCCTTTTGAGTTAGAGGATTCTCCTTTGACAAACATTGGAGAAGTGCTCTTATTTTTAAGAGGCATGAATTTATCATAGCCCAGACCCGATTTATCTCCACATGTTCTAGAAGTGGTTAATAACTTTTCAAGTTTAGGGTTTCCTTGGGCATACCTCCATGTATCCTTTGAACTTAAGAGGGAAGATACTTCATTCTTTAATTTCTCATTCTCTAATCTTAATTTTTCAAGTTCTGATGTTTTGAAATTTAAATCAATTTTTTTTTCTAAATAATTAGAAATATGAGACTTTTCTAAAATAACAATTTCAAAATCCTCTTTTAACTTCAGAAATTTCTCTTTTTGAAGCTTAAGTTTGACAAAAATCTTACAACTCTCCCTGTATAGGGCATTATAGGCATCTTGAAGATCATTTTCATTATCGTTTTAAGGGTCACTCCTTAGATTTTCATCATCGGTTGAATCACAACTATCTGGGGATGTGACTCTATCTAGAGTCATTAAAGCCTTGACTTCATTTGAAGTTTCGGGTTCTGATTCATCCGACTTAGAAGAGGCTCCAGAGCTGGATGATTCATCCCATGTGGCTAACATACCTTTTCTCTTAGGCTTATCCATCTTTGGACACATGTTTACCAAATACCTGTATTCATGGCAGTTGAAACATTGTCTATCTTTTAGAAATTTCCAAGTTTTAGTTTTTTCCTTTTTCTTCTCTGAGGGTTTTTAAAAATCAACTCTTTTCTTATTCTTAAAAACTTTGTAAAGCTTTTTCGTAAGTAAAGTCATATTATCCTCTGAGTTTTCACAATTAGAATTATTGTCTTGAGAAAGAGATTTGGATGATTTAAGAGCGATAGACTTACCTTTTGTAGTTTTGAAATTTAACTCGTATGTTTGAAGAGAACCAACAAGTTCCTCAACCCTCATGTTATCTGTGTCTCTAAGTTCCTAGATGGCAGTAACCTTGGAATTGAATCTCTTTGGAAGTGATCGTAGAATTTTTGCACAGACTTTACTTTCTAAGATACTATATCCAAGACCCCACATAGAGTTTACTATGTCATTTAGTTTCGTATAGAAGTCCATGAATGTCTCATTTTCATCCATATGAATTTCCTCAAACTTAGTTGTGAGGATATGAACTTTAGACTTTTTTACAATAAATGTACCCTCGTGTGTCATTTCAAGATTATCCTAGGTTTGTTTAATAGTATCACAAGATATAATTCTTTTAAATTCAACTGGTGATAGTGCACAAGTGATTGCATTTAAAGCCTTAGCACTAGCATTGCTCTCATTTTTCTGAAGAGTAGCCTACATATAATATAGTGTTTCTCTCATGGACTTGGTTCCATCATTGCCTAGAACTTTAGACATTGGTGGAGTCCATCTAGTCACTGTGGCTTGCCACATGCTTTCATCAATGGACCTTAAAAGGATCCTCATACGGGCTTTCTAATAAGCATAGTTGGAGCCATCAAACGGTGGTGGCCTAGTAATAGATAGGCTATTAAAATTTGACATCTTGAAAGCTCTGGATTAAAAGACTCAGGAAATATCTAAATAAATGAGCTACTTAGCTCTGATACCACTTGAAAAGGGTGAGCTCTCAGCCCTTGGGGGGGGGGGGGGGGGGGGGGGGGGGGGGGTTGTGTATAAGACTATGCCAAATTTAAATTATATGCAGAATATAAAGGTAGATAGCATAAATAAATTACAAACTCTAATGCACTAGTCTTGAGAGGTTGATACAAACTTTGTTTAAAGGACAACCTTACTCAAAAACCAAGGTTTATGGTAGGACAATCAGATGTCTTGAACTTATTAAGGATCGAAAACTCAAACTAATACCAAAGGCAAATAAAATAAATCTAGCTATTACAACATTCACCACATGTACATGAAAATAAATACAACATTCAACACATCACATACATCACCATCATCATCATCATCAACCAAACTTCGAGAATTATAGTGGTTTGGTTGTACACCAACTGTTCTCAAACAGCTACCCTGCTCCTCTCCCAATATCCACAACCCACGGGATATCGACTTTCACTAAGAAAGAAGGTTTTCCAAGGTTCACCTTAAAACCTTTACAATTGTGTTTTCAATGGGCTATCACAATTAAAAACACCACACATTGAGATTTTTTAACTATCTCAGTCAAAACTAAAATGAAATATTTTCTGGTAATCTTACAAACCACAATATAATAAATGAAATATACTTATCTGAAGATTCTTCTTTGATGTAGCCCAGTAGAACTAATTCTTTATAAACGAAGATGTTCAAAGTTCAATCTCACATATGAAAGGATTCTAGTTCTAAATGAATTTTAATTTAAAATCAACTTTGGGCTAGATTGATTTGATTTCTTAGATCTCAAAAGGGTAAAGAAAAATTCCCTTTTTAATAAGTAGAATTGAATAACAAGAGATCAATAAAAGTAAAATCAAAAGAGCTATAAAAGAATCTAAAAATACCGAGCAATAGCTTCATAATAGCGGGGAATTTATTCTCAGAGAGGAGGCTTGATATAGCTTGGAATGAATGAATAAAGCTGAGAAATGTCCTCTATTTATAGGGTAAAATTCGGTTCCCATGACTGGTCTAAGGTCTGCCTTGACTGGTCCAAGCAGCAACCAATTTTTAAAAATTCTAGCGCAATCGGATATACCTGTAACTCGACTGGTCGAGTGGGCTCAAAATAGGTTGCTAGACTTCGAGTTATGTAAGACCCGTATCCTAGACAGTACCATTCCATAGACTTCCACGGTCTTCTTGGTCGAATTTCGACAACCTTCGACCCTTAACCGATATTTACGCGTGACTCTGATTCGTATGCCGTCAACCCGTATCGACTCAACCCAAGATCTTTACCATAGCGACCGCGCTGTCGCTGTGGTTTTGATGCCGTGACTCGCACGTCGAGGTGATACCCTAGTCAGGAGATGTAGGCCGACGTTCGGTGCGAGAAAAATGTCGCGCGTTGCGAAACCCAAGAGAATCTCTATGAGATGTCACATCAATCCCATCAATCAATCAATCTCATCACATCACATGTCAAGTACATGTCAAGTACACATCACCTTTCACCCTTTCCCAAATAAGCCACAAAAGTTAAAAGTTTCTTACAAAGCCCATGCCTTTCTTACACAAAAGGTCACAAAAGTAAAAAAGTTCTTACACCCATCACCACCACATCCACCACTCCATCATCCATCACTCTCTCTCTGCCTTTACAAGCCTCTCTCTCTCATTTTTAAACCCATTCCAAGCAAGAAAGGAAAACCCCACACGTATGAGCTCTCCAAGCCTCTCCCTCTCTTTTAAAACTTCAAGTGTGGCCCACCTTTCCATCCCAAGATCTCCCATCGTAGGCATCCATTTCTCATCTCCTCCATTGAAGTCAAAGCTAAGAAGCTAAGGAACCCAAGGGAGCAAGAAGATCGAACGGTGGGTGCTTGATAGTGGTCATTTTTCATGTTTTTAAGGTGGGCCAAGTGAGGCTAACCGATCAATGGTTTGGATCTCACTTGGGACCCTAAGATGTGGCCGATGGCCCACTTGATCATCATGATCATTCCATGAGGGGACCATTCTCCATGGACCCCATCATGATGTTTATTTCATTACATTAAAAGGTCATCTGGACCGTCCATATTGGTGGGGAAAGGGTCTCCACCTTTGATTTCGATTTTGGTAGTCCCATGTGCTAGGGGATTCATTTGATGTATGATTTATTTTATAAGGGAGCGCTCATAGTAGCGGAGCCCTCCATCACAAGCGTGTCCCACTCTCTATCTCTCTCTCACTCTATTTCATTTTCTTTTTTTAGATCATGATATGGTTGTGTGGCCCACTTGAATGGACCCCATCATGAAGCATGTATTCTATCCTAACCATTTGCTAGTGGGGCCCACTTCGTATGTGTTATATCCATACCATCCTCCATGAGGTGGCCCACTTAAGTGGGGCCCACCTTTAATGAATCCCTTAAGTGCAACATCTAGCGTCCGTGGATTGGAAAAAGACAAATATTAGCTTGATTTCCAAGCTTCTGGGGTGGTCCACTCACTTAGGCCCCACCTTGATGTATGTATTCAATCTGCGCTGTTCATCTCATTCCCTAAATCATTTTAGCCGTTGAGTAGAAGAATGAGGCTGATCTGAACATCTGGTGGGCCATAGTATAGGGAACTTTGGTCGTTACCATTAAAAAAATTTCTTGATGATTCTATGCACCCAAAAATCCCAAACTTTGGACTTATTTCGCTTGTTAGGAGCCGTAGAATCTCATGGCCGGGACAGATTTCTTAAATATGGGCCCCACCTGTGGAAAACTACAGAAAAACAAAAATAAAGGAGAGAGAGAAAGGAAAGAAGCAGCAAGTGTTGCTGGTGTCAGACAGCGCAGGTAGCGCTGCGCTGCTGCCAGACGGGCGGGCGGACGACAGGGACCCATGGCCTCCAACCGTGGACCCCACCTTGATATTATTTATCATCTAAACTGTTCATATGGTGGACCCCCTTCTCAGGTGGGCCCCCTCCAAAAAAGGACCCCATCCAACGCTCAGGTGGCCCACATCATAGGAAATAGTGTGATTGAATGCCTACCATTGGAACCCTTTTTTTGGGACCACGAAAGTTTCGAATCAATCTGAAATTTGTGTTTTCTCTTCATCCGGGTCTGAGTGACCTTATGAACGGATTGGATGGCATGTAAGCATTGAGGTGGGCCCCACATGGGACCCACAGTGATGTATGTGTTCTATATCCACCATCCAGGCGGACAGTGGTACCCACCATAATACATTTGTTTTATTCACACCATCCGACCAGCGGACGGTGGAGTCCTCTGGTGTTTGGTCTGCACTGTCCAGCGACAGCGGGACCCGTCATGATGCATGTGATGCATCCAGACCGTCCATCCACTTGGGAAGATCATTTTAAGGCATGAGTTGGAGCAGGAGACCGATCTATGATCAAGTGGGCCACCTATGTTTGGGTGTAGCCCATTTGACATATAAGGCCTATGGGTTTAGGCCCATTTGATATATAAGGCCTATGGATTTAGGCCCATTTGACATATAAGGCCTATGGGTTTAGGCCCATTTGATATATAAGGCCTATGGGTTTAGGCCCATTTAAGACACGTAAGGCCCATGTCATGGGGCCATTAGATGTAATAGGGCCCATGGGTTGAGGCCCATTTGATGTACAATATGGGGCCCAATTGGTATGGCCCATTTGTTACCTATAAGACCCATGAGATTAGGCCCACTTGATGCATCTTAAGGCCCACGGGTTATGACCCATTGCAATGTACATAAGGCCCATTGGTGCGGCCCATTGATGTGGCCCACTTGATAAACAAAGGTCCATATGATATGGCCCATTTAATGTATTTAAGGCCCAATGGGATGTACCTAAGTCCATTGCAATGGGTGATCCCAACACGAATTATGTAACGATATTTACGACGATCGTGCCTTGGGAGTAATGTTGGTTTGACGTCCACATTGCAAGTGTAATGTTGGTTAGATGTCCGCATTACGACTTTCCCTAGGGCCCATTAAAAGGCCCGTACTTGTTGGGTGTAGGCCATCTAGGCCCACCTGCGTTGTAAGGATAGTTATTACTTTATTACCTGTTTAGTATAGTTCCATGACTCATGATCATATGCATCATATGTATGCTTGATATGAGAGGTGACTGATCATAGCGTATGCCTTCGGGCAGGTTATTTATGGGCTCCCGGTTAGGCGGTATTGCCCTACATGAGCGCACGATACGCGCAAGATTTGATGCATGATTGGATAGTATGATTCATGCATTTTGCATTGCATGACATGGTTATTGTACGCCTTAGCGACATCGGGGCTGTAACCTCCACAGATGTATCATGGTTGGCAGGATCGGATACCAGAAATCTTGTTCTATATGGGGTGCTATAGATATCCCTGGGTGAAAGTCCCTAAACCCTTATGGTACTAAGAGGTTGCTCCAATGTCTAGACCGAGTGGGTAGATGAGCTTTGAGTGCCAATTACCAGATGGTTGTGCTCTCCACTGTGTCGTGGTTGGTTGGAAGGGGGTGCAGCCTTACCCGCCCGAGAGTAGGGGGCAATGCTTGACTGAGTCTGACCAGCTCGAGGAATGAGTCCGCTATCGACGAGTCGAGCCTGATATTGACAGATGGATAGTGAGGTCTCTTCCACTTAACTTATTGTGCGCGATGAGGCGGAGATCTAGTTTAGAGTGTACTAGACCCCGGTGATATCCCAGATTTGAGCTGTATTGATGTGTGGACATAGATGAGGATTTGTATACTTGAGTTGCATTTCACATCGCATGGCCTTGGGATGGCCGATATCATTCATGTCTTGCATCGCATAGCTTTGGTACGGCTAATAGTTTTCATGGATCCATCTGCATATTCCGCATTACCCTGATATTGCATGATTATATTACTACTTTGCGCACACACTTTTACCACCCTCTAAGCTTTCTATAAGGTTATGCACGACCGTTGCATACAGGTGACGTTGGGGCGCAGCAGCACTAAGGCAAGAGCACTTTGCAGATCATTTTGGAGTTTTTGTTCTTTACCATTGTATTTCCCTTTATGCTCATTGTACTTATAAAGTTTTTGATCATAGTGGAAATGTAATGGAGTTCTTGGTTGTTGTTTGTGGGTTATGCCTTTGGTTATGATTATTATGAATCAAACTGACGTTGAGAATCCTCCTCGTAGCATCCCAAGATCGGAACCTGGTGAATGGGCGCTAGGAGCTGAGAATGGGGTTCTACGGAGGCTGGCGATGCCAGATTCGGCGATCGAGAATTATGTGAGCCCGATTTTTGAGTTTGGGGCGTGACAAGTTAAGCCCTGCTCGATTGGTTGAGCTAGTCTCCACGATTAGTCGAGCAGGGTGCTCGACTGGTCGAGTCCTCAACAGAAAATCTAAAAAAAATTAAATAATTCCTGGACTAGTCGAGCCAGTGCCTAGACTAGTCGAACCAAGACTAGGACTAGTTGAAACAAGGTCCAAATTAAGTATCCTATCCAAATTCTATATGCAATAAGTATGACCTATTCCTAAGGTCTTTCTATGGTCATGTATACCTGAAATGTGAGCATTGAACTTGTTAACTTGGTCGCTTTAGTAGATAAAATACTTGAAGTACTTTGGAGCTTGAGCTTGAATGCTTGAACTTTAGCTTGAGTACTTAAGCTTGAGCTTAGGCTAAAGCTTGTGTACTTGTACTTGAGCTTAGACTTAAGCTTATGTATGAAGTTGTACTTCACTCAGACTTGTGTATGATCTTTGGCAGTTGAACATGCTCTTCAACTTGAAGATGTAAAAGCTTTAGATTTTTTATGTAGATGACATAAAAAATCATCTTCGAATGAAAGTGAACTTTCCATCTATCAAACAAGTCAATCACTCTCAAGTGATTTGTTACCGAAAGGGTGCTAGATCTAAAATATAACACTTACAAGATCAAGGTAGGAAAGATGGTCAACCACTACATTTTCTATTCCCTTTTTATCCTTTATTTCTAATTCAATTTCATAGTGTAAAAGGAACCATCTTATCAAGCGGGGCTTTGCATTATTCTTAGAAAGAAGATACTTGAGCACTGCATGATCAATGTAGATGATGATCTTGGATCCGATCAAGTAGGACCTAAATTTGTCCAAAGTGAGTACTACAACTAAGAGTTCCTTCTCCATAGTGGAGTAATTCACTTGGGCAGGATTTAAGGTTTTACTTGTGTAGTGTATAACATAAGGATTTTTATCTTTTCTCTAGCCTAGCACTGCCCCAAGAGCATAGCTGGATGCATCACACATAAGTTCAAAAGGAATTCTCTAATAGCGTGGTTGCATGATAGATGCGATGGTTAGCATGCCCTTAAGCTTAGAAAAAGCTTCCTGACATTGCTCAGTCCACTCGTATGGTACACCTTTTTAAAGTAGATTACATAAGGACGAGAGAGGTGACTAAAGTCCTTTATGAATCTTCTGTGAAATCCAGCATGTCCTAAAAAGGATCGCATGTCTCGTATATTCTTAAGTGGAGGTAAGTTAGAGATAAGATCAATCTTAACCTTATTTACCTCAATTCCTTTGGACGAGATGATATGTCTAAGGACAATCCCCTTACAAACCATGAAATGACACTTTTCTCAATTTAGTACCAAATTCTTTTCCTTACATCGGTGAAGGATAGACCAAAGATAGAGGTGTTGTCCATGAAGATCTTTAGATATTGTCCTACCATGTCAGAAAAAATACTCAACATGCATCGCTGAAAAGTGGCGGGGGCATTACACAGTTCGAATGACATTCTTCGGTAAACAAATGTGTCAAAGAGACATGTGAATGTGGTCTTTTCCTTATCTTCAAGGGCTATCTCTATCTGGTTGTAGCCTAAATACGCATCAAGGAAACAGTAATAAGAATGACTAGCTAGCCTTTTCAAGATTTGATCAATGAAGGGCAAAGGAAAGTGGTCCTTCCTTGTGACAGTATTCAACTTCCTGTAGTCAATGCACATTCTCCAACTAGTAGTGACTCTATTTAGCATGAGTTCATTGTTGGCATTGGCTACGATGGTGATTCCGGACTTCTTAAGAACCACCTGAGTTGGACTCACCCATTGGCTATCCGATATAGGGTATATGATACCCACATCTAATAGCTTAAGAACCTCGGCTTGAACCACTTCCTTCATATTTAGATTTAATCTACGTTATGGTTGTCGGGAGATCTTCTCATTATCCTTTAGATAAATGCGTTGAGTACAAATCGAAGGGTCAATTCCCTTGAGGTCCGCAATCGACCATCTGAGGGCTCCCTTATGCTCAATGAGAGTAGAGATGAGCATACTCTCCTATTTCTACTCAAGGTGGGAAGAAATTACCACTTGGTATGTCTCATCTTGACCTAAATAGACATATTTCAAATCAGAGGTAAAGGTTTTAGATCAAGCTTTGGTGCCTTTAGGTTAGACGGTAGAGGCATTACATTAGTTTGGGGCAATTTTTAAAATTGTAGCCTCCAACGGTTAACTTTAAGTACCGTCACGGTATCCAGCATGGTCCCCATCTCCATAATCATATCATCATCAAAATCATAAGAGTGGGCTAAGCACGTCTCTAGAGGGTCAGAGGATAAGGTCAAAAGTGTTCTATCTTCCATGAAAGAGTCAATCATGTTAATGTCGTGGATATCGTCATCATCCTCTAACTGTTTGCCTGTATTGAAAAAGATATTCAACTCTAATGTCACATTTCTAAAAGATAAACTCATGACTTCATTCCTGCAATTAATTATTACAGCGACCAAGATTGATAGGAATTTGAGTGCTCATGTCTACGATGGTTTGAGTATCCAGGGTGATAAAATTTATTAAGCAGTAGAATTTGTTAACCTGGACCAACACATCCTCAATTATCCCTCTCGGTATATGAACTGAGTGATCAACAAGTTGTAATGTGGCCCGGGTGGGTTTTAATTCACCTAGACCCATTTTTTTGTAGACCGAGTAAGGGATCAGATTTGCGCTTGCTCTTAAGTCAAGAAGTGTGTGCACAATTCGGTAGTTCCAAATTACATAAGGGATGGTTGGGCTACTAGGATATTTATATTTTTGTGGCATATCTTGCTTGAGGATGACACTCATTTTTTCCATAAGAAAAATTTTCTTTTTGATACTTTACTGCCTCTTAGTCATGTATAGGTCTTTCAGAAATTTGGCATATAAAGTAACTTGTTACACGACATCCAGGAGACGAATGTTGAGCTTCACTTGTCTAAGTACCTCTAAAATGTCCTGAGAGTTAGAGTGAGACTTTGGTGCAATCAACTATTGGGGGAATGGAGCAATCGGCTTATTCAGAGGTTCAAGTTTTAATCCATATGGAGCAATGTTAGGTCTATCCTATGTTTCTTCTTCTAGGTCCTTGGATTTCTTCAGTCCTTATCGGAATAGATTTGTCAATTATTTTTTCACTCCTGAGAGTGGTGATGGCTTGCTCCATTTTATTTGAAGAGCTTGGATCACTAATTTCGTATTGCAATTTTGGATTAGGAAGAGGTTGAGCTAGTAGGATCCCTTTTTCCCCAATTGAATTTTTTGTCTCATGCTCTTGTATGACCTTTGAAAGGTCTTCAAGGGTTTACAATATACTATAATTGATAAGCTCTTAGTTTTGAGTATGTTTCCAGACCGGATCCTCTTAAAGTTTCCTTTGATTTAAGAATTAGCTAGGGATTCCTTGAGGAGTACCAGTTTGTCCATTCCTCCAACTAAAGTTCGGATGACTTCTCCAACCAAGATTATATGTGTTAGAGATGGGTCCATTAAAAGGTCTTTGGTAGTTGTTTATAGCATTTGATTGCTCGTTCAGTACCTTTTAAAAAGTAGGTCTTGTTGGGCAATTTTTAGTTGTGTGTATGTTGCAAGCACAGATACCGTAAACAACTTCCTTAGCCTTATCCTTCTTAAGTTCCATGGCCTCGACCTTCCTTGTGAGACTGGCCAATTTAGTATTTATATCATCATTCTCTTTCAGTAAGTATATCCCACCCCTCTCCCTTGCTTGAGTAGGCTTAGATGTGGTGCCAGGTTTTGGAGAGATGTCCCATGATTGTGCGGTTTCAGCGAGTCTATCAAAGTAATTCCACACCTCATCAATATTTTTGTTTATGAACTCCCCATTGCACATCGTCTCAATAAATTGACGCATAGCAGATGTTAGTCCATCGCAGAAAAAAGCTGTTATGCACTACATTTCAAAACCATGTTGTGGACATGAACTGATAAGATCCTTGTTCTTTCAAGGAGAAAGGAAAGAGTTTCAGCCTAACCGTGTCCTCTGGCATGTTAGGAAAGTAAAAAGTGGCTATAACCTAGTCAAACTCTTACAAGTGCAGGTATGGACTTCTAGATTCAAGTCTAAGGAACTTTAGAAGGAGTTGGATCACTCCAGGCTTGATATCCATGTTTCCTGTGTTTTCTGGAAAAAACATACAAAAAAGGGTGTTCACCCCCGATGGTTGTAAGTAATCTCATAAAGTACGAGGGGGGGGGGGTGCATGGTGCACCTCATTCTTATCCTAGACTTCCACAACCCAATGTTGTGGTTGATTTATAGCCATAACCTCAATTAACTCTATGGATTTCGAGTGATGTCTAATCCTGTGATGGATAGATAACCCCTCAACCAATCCTCCTTTACTCAAGAGACGTCAAGTGTTGTCATGGACCTACTTGGGCATGAAACACTATCAGCCTTCAATTTCAGAATCTAACATAAACCTAGAATGAAAGAGGGAAATAAAAATCTAGAAATAGAAGGAAGTTACTAAATTAGAAGTTTCTATGTTAGGATCCTATAAAAGAAAAAGGAAAGTGAATTAGTTTCTAAAAAGAAATAAGAAAGTTTCTAAAAATAGAAATAGAAAGATGAGTTAGTTTCTAAAACTAGAAACGAAAGTTTTTTTAAAAAAACAAGCAACCTAGTTTCTAAAAACTGATTAGGAGAGTTTTAAACTTAGAATTAGAAAGTAAGTTTCTAAAAATAAATTAGAAAAATCCTAACCTTAAAATAGAAAGTAAACAAATCCTATTCTTAACCTGATTCTAAAACTAGTTAGTCTATGAAAAATGCAACCGTTAGTCCCTAGCAACGATGCCAAAAACTTGTTCACAACCCTAAGTGTAGGGTCACAATATAGTAATAATCTCGGTAAGATTGAGGTTAAATCCATAGGGACTAATCTCGTGTGTATTCTAAAAGTAATTAGAAGTAGAATTAGAAGAAGATCTAAACCTAAATTTAGAATAAAAAGAAGTAATTGTGAAGGATTTTTAGAAACTTAAGAATTTGAAGGTGGGAAATAGGGTTTCCAGGGATCCACTTGCAGCCATTGGGATATTTCCTTATTTGATTCGAGGATCTCAATTGGAATAGGAGTCCTATCCTATCCAATTGGAAGATATATTAATAAACTCAAATCTGAACTTCCATTGACCTAATTCTCAATGGATGAAAGTTGTAGAGATTGGATGTGATTTCATCATCCAACTATGCCCAAGAGACTATGGCAAACAACAGGATATACTGATTTAATAACCAACATAGGAGAATTGTGAGGGTTAGAAGAGATTTCATCACCCAACCAGGCCCAAGGGAGGATGGTGAACAACAGGATTTACTAACTTCACAATCTCATAACAGTAAAAGAAGATACTTCAAGCTATTGAAGATTTATTGTAATTTGAGTCACAACAAACCATTAAAAACTAAAAGTATTCCTTAAATATCAAAGTAGAATCAAAGGAGTTCAATAATAATAAGAACCAAACTAGAAAAACATTCTAATCACACTATAAGCTTCACCCATTAGCCCTAGCTAAGAGATCTAGCCAACTTTAGACATGATTGGATTAAAAACCCTAGAAGAAAGCATGAAAAACTAAGAAGAAGAGAAGAAGAAACGCTTGGGAGGCAGCTCTATCACTTTTCTGTGCTCCTTCAAACCCTAGATTGATGCCCAGGGATGCCCTGAGGACTCCTATTTATAGTTGTGCAATACCTCCTTTTGCACCTCCTTGAAAAAATTTAGAAACTTCTTTAAATTTACACACTACGCATAAATCTACATAACTTCGCGTTATTTGTTTCATAACATCGAGTTGGCTCCGATGTCATCGAAGGTGCCTTATATACGTGCTTTTTTCGTGCTTTTGTAACCTCATCCGGACTCTATAACCTTCCATGTCATCGAACCTACCTTCGATGTCATCGAAGAGGCCTTCGAGGTCATCTAGCATTGTTCAATGAATCAATAATTAGAGAGTTAATTCAATTTCTTTAATAAATTTGATGTCATCGAGGAATTCTTTGATGTCATCGAGCAGTTCTTCAATGTCATTAAGGAGTTCTTTAAGTAATCGAACATAGTGCCCAATATGTCCAGCAAGTTTCGCTGAAAATCCACAGAAAATTTGATGTCATCGAACTAGCTTCGATGTCAATGAGCATGGCATCGAGTCATTGAATAAGTCCTCGAGTCATCAGAAAGTGTCTTCAATTTGTCCATCGACCAGCTCAATTTTCTTTCATAAATTCGATGTCATCGAATGGTAGCTTTGAGTCAATGTGAATTTTGCACTTGTTCTTTCGACTTCGTTCCTTCTCCACTTGGTTTTCTTGAATCTTGGGACCTTGAAATCTTCAATCTTTATCTCTTAAGATCCATTCTTTGCCTTGGTGATATTTGAGCGTTAAATTCATGCTTTTAGTACTTTTTCTAATCTAAGCTCTTAGATTCACCTTGCAATACAAACATGAGTAAAACAGGACATTAAGCAGTATCATGTTCATAAAACCAAGATATAAATGGGGTTTAATATGTAATATTTAACCCTTAACACTACACCATACTCAACAATGTCCTCTACTAAAAAGATTTTTATCTCCCCTATCCTAGGTGTCTTCGGCCAGATGAAGCAGAGTACGTCCTATGACAAATCCATGAGGGCATATGTGGAAACCACTCTGGAGGCTGGGCCTTAGCTCACAAAGTTATCCAACAGGGCTATTATTGGCCTACCATCCAGGCCAATGCTCGGTAATTTACTCAGAAGTGTGACAAGTGCCAGCGCTTTGTAAATATACCTCGATAGCCTCCTGAAGATCTCACTCCCATGACCGGACCATGGCCATTTGCCCAGTGGGGAATCGACATCATTAACCCTTTCCCCATTGGCAAAGGTCAGATCAAGTTTATCATGGTAGTAGTCAATTACTTCATGAAGTGGGCTGAAGCTGAACCTCTGACAACGGTAACCGAATAAAATATCACAGACTTTATTTGAAAAAAATATCGTTTACAGGTTTGGGATTCATTGAACAATCGTCTCCAACAATGGAAAGTAATTTGATAACAAGCGATTCTAGGGAATGTGTGAGAACCTTGAGATTCGCAATGTTACTCTTCACCATGACACCCGCAGACAAATGGACAAGTCGAAGTAGTCAATAAGATCATCAAGCATCACCTCCACACCAAGCTCGAGAAACCTAAGGGAGCATGGGCCGAGGAACTCCTTAAAGTCCTTTGGGCATACCGAACTACCACTCGAATGGCCACTGGGTAAACCCTCTTTTCTTTAGTGTACGGAGCAAAGGCTATCACCCTAGTAGAAATTGGGTTACCAATAGCTCAGACAGAGACATTTGACAAATAAATGAATACCGAGCTAATGACATTGAGTCTCGACCTTCTCGAGGAAAGGAGAGAACAAGCTCAGATCCGAACCGCTATTCGCCAGCAGCAAGTGACATGTTTCTACAATGTCAGCGTAAAAGTCAGGAGATTCCGAGCTGGTGATTTAGTCCTTCGAAGAAACTTCAAAAATACCAATGAACCAGGATCGAGAACTTAAGGCCTGAACTAGGAAGGACCCTATGTAATAACGAGTACAAGCCAACTTGACTCATACCGAGTGGAAGATCTGGATGGTCAAATCCTACCTCATCATTGGAATGCTGAACATCTTAAGATCTATCGTCCTTAGTAGATCAATGCGAAGTTTACTATATGTTGATCAGCCCCAAGATAGAACTAATAAAGATTTGTTACAACCTAATTCTTATTTGACCTATCTATGTGGTTCGACCTATCTACAAAATTCAACCTACCTAATTAAATCCAGACCGAATCCCATCCATCTACTAGATCTGACTCCTCTATTGAGTGCGATCTACTTAGAAAAATCTATGAAGGAACACATTGTCTCAAAAAAGGAGTAATTTCCATTGATAAAGCCCCAAGGGGCATGTTTACATCAGTCTACATAAAAAAAACATAAAGGGAAAGGTATTGCAAAGAGAGGTCGATCTTTAAGCCTCAGGGGGTTGCTCAGAGGGTTACTCAGGAGTTGCTTCGTTGCTAGATGCATCAAAGCCAGACTCAGAATCATCGAAACTAGAAAGGTCTAACTCAGGAAAGCTTCCTTCATCGTCTCAATGCACTTTAAGTAGCATAGCTGGTACAGAGAATTTCTATCGTCCATATACATCTGGAAAGACTAATATTCTTTGACAGCATCCTCCCGAGCCTGGGAAATATCTACTTGAGTTCCTGCCTTTAGTTTCTCAAGATTCACTTCGGTCTCCCCAAGCTTCACCCCAGCTTCCTCGAGCTTTGCCTCTAGCTTAGCCTCCCACCGAGCCAACTTCTTAGAAGCCTTTGCAAGAAGAAACGCGAGCTCGGGATTGAGCAACCTCAATCTCCTTTTATGCAAGCTTCTGACCAGTCTCGCTTAACTGCCCCTGCAACTAACTAATCTCATGATGCACCTTTAATATGTAAGGAGCAACCTACTAAGGAAAAGAAAGAATGAGCGAAGATGAACAATCATAAAGAAAGATGAACCACTTAAGGAAATGCACTTACCCCAAGAAGACTTGTCATCCAAATGCGAGGACCGATTTCATTAGAGAATCTAACAAACCAAGGAATTCCACCTTGGGCACGTGCTAATTCTCCTAAGGAAGGATATCTTAATAGCTCGGTGGAGGCCCCAACCTTCCTCCCCCTGAACTCTTGAAGGATTAGTTGAAGAGCGGCCAGTCTTTGCAGTCTCTGCAGAACGAGCCTCCACAGAAGGCTCAGAAACTCCCCGTGCCTCGACAGGAGAAACCTCTTCCCGAACGACTGTCTCGATCGTTGCAGCAGCAACATTAAGGATGGGCTCCGCTGTTGCTTCCTCTTATTCAACCTCCATCACGACGGTGAAAGAAGGACCGACCTTCCCCTTACTTTTAGAAGAGTTCTTTTGCCTCTTCCTTTTTGGTGTCGTTATTTCTTCTAGGGAGGACGCCTGGAACTTGGAGGCTGGCCTTAGCAAATGACGAGCTACAAGCATTTCTGCACCAATACATGAAGAAATTTAATTATGGAAGTCCATGAAGATTTTGTAAGTCTTAAAGCTCGGTCGAGGTTCTTACCGAAGTTCCTACCGGTGAGAGCGAGATCTAAGCCTGACTTAAGAAGCAGCTCAGGTTGGAGAAGTATTCTCCAAGATCTTTCCTCCTCCCCTAGTGCTTTTGCCCCTCTGATCCGAGTAAGAAATCCACTGTCTAGCAGGGGAGCGTGCTTAGGAATAACTGCGACAGAAGACATGTGCGAACAAGTCAAGAAAACTCAAAAACCGACCACCCAAGGAAGAGCTGAAGGATAACTAAGTTCGAAGAATACTAACCTGGATCGGAAAATGCCATGGGGACTAAGTGCTAATCTAAAGATAGGTCGTCCACTTCCCAACATCCAAAGGCCCAAAACCATTTGTCCCTCCATTCTTATTGGACGATGGAGGGTTGGTACTAAGGCTCCCTCCAGTCCCCCACCATGTAGAGAGATAATACCAGCTAGGGTGAAACTTGTTCAGCTTCAACTGGTATAGATGGAGGAACCCCTCAACAGAAAGCTCGGCTGCTCTATCTCGGACCATAAAATCGCACAGTTGATCAAAGCCCTCCATCCATTAAGGATCATCTGCCCTGGATCCAAATTCAGGTGTGCAAGTACCCACCTTACTAGACCTTGCAGAGGGAGCCTAAGGCTGCATTGAAGGGTGACCTAAAAATGATAACTACTTACTCTGAAGGACAATCAGGAAGCTCGTCTGGCGAGGGAACTCAGAGGATTATGAACTCAGGGATGTGATACCCCAGTCTAATCCAAGCTAATTTCGCATAGGACCTCTCGGCCCTCCTTGCAAAAGGACTATTTTGGATCTTCTTCACCGGATTGGCCATGCTCTACCCTAACCGGCCTATCTGCCGGGGAACTCTTCATCGCTTGTGATGCCTGGAAATCAACATCGGCCATCATCACTAATGGTGACGGTGGGTTCGACATTACCCAGAGGCTACTCGCCCCACTGTCGCCGTTGGAAGCCCCCTCCAATGAACTCAAAGAGTCAGACATGATGACTTTTATAGATGTTGAGAGTCGTTGTTAAAAGGAAAAAAGAAAGGAGGGGGTAAGTGAAGTGTGAAGCTCATTGGGGAAGAAACAAATGCCCATCCGCTAGTGAAGACAGTCACCGAAAATTTCTTATGTAAGATAATGAAGATGACTGGAAGGGAAAATGAGAAAATGCAAACGAAAATGACTAAGGGTTAGGGCTTCCTTTATATAAGGAAGCCACGTGGCAAAACTTGAGCACGCCTATCAATGCTGGGTTTGTACGATGTCCCCTTGACTGCCCCATCTCGACACATGGCGTAACCCCATGCGTTAGTCAACCCTTATATTGAGAATTAGCCATGTGTCATTCTCTCATTAGATTGACAACGAAACGACGGTCTAATAGACCACGTGACCTCGAGCCACAAAACACCACCTCGACTACTCCGTACATAATTACTGGCACGCCTCGACTACCTTGTTGGCCGCCGTACTTGGCATTTATGACAACATAACCCAACCTAAGCTATATGTGACTTACTTTTCGAGCCTCTGCGGATCGACTCGAAAGTAAGGGGGGCTTACTACTGGGGGAAAATAGATCGGCTTATGGAATGGACTAATTCTACAAATCATCACAGACCCAATAGGGTTAAAAACACTTAAGAGACATCTATTGGCAAGGAAAAGTTTTCCCTCAAGTAGGTCAATGCAATTGTAAGTCCACTTAAATAAGATATAACTGTAAGTCCGCTCAAATGACCGGTTGCTGACCTAAATCATAGGTTGGCTACAGGTTGACCTAAATAATAGGTCAGATATAGCTTGGCCATATGGTGGCTATAGGTCAACTCGACATAGGTTGGCCATAGGTTGGCATAACTTATGAACAAGATAAACACTGATCTGATGAAAGGTTCAGTATACCTTACGTCTACTATATTTGACACTTCTATCATCCGACCTTTTCCCGAACTAACAGTCCGGGAATCCCTCCAACGGCTCGAAGATTTCTTCAAGATCTTTAGGAGATAAAATCAAACCCCGAGGATCTCGGACAACCACAATCTTGAGAAGATCCTGAATGGATCTAGAAACCTGTGTGGGAAGATCTTCAACATATTAGGAAAGACTCTCTACGACATGGTTTTCCTTCCCCTATAAATAGAGATACTTGTAGCTAATGTAAGGTACACATACAAACCCTAATACTTGACTGGAAATTCTTTTCCTTATGATCATATCTTACAAAAGACCCAAGGTCCTGACTTAATCATCGGAGGGTCCCCTGTACAAGCTAGGGTCTCCTTTGTCTCTTACTTTCTCTTGTGCAGGTCCCAGAGGGTTAACCAAGAAGGGTTTACCGAAAAACTGCATCAACAATTAGTGCTAGTGGAGTTACCTCAAATAAAATGGCTTTCTAAAATCTTCCCAGTGGGACTAGTGTCACGCCCCAAACACAGAAACTGGATTCACAAGAATCTCGATCGCCGAATCCAGTACCGACAGCCTCCATAGTACACCATTCTCAGCTCCTAGCATCCATATGCCAGATTCCGACCTGGGATCCTACAAGAAGAATTTTTTTTCAATCTACATTTAACTCGTAATAATCATAACCATAAGATTACCCAATTCATAAAGGCAACATCATCATTACATATCCACTAATATAATCATTTGAGTACAATGCTGAAAAGGAAATATATAAATTGAAGATCAAGCTCCATAAAACCACTGAACACTCCACACTCAACACTGTTGCAACCTAACATCACCTGCACGCATTTATCATGCATAAGCTTATAGAAAGCTTAGAAGGTGGTGTAAGTGTGTGCACAAGGTAAGTGCCAAGTATTCAATGCAATACCATAATCACACAATATCGAAAATACTGGTAATCCATAAATCATACAATGTCGGAATAAGCAGAAATACTAACAAGATCATGAATTATCAGAGTAAATAGAGTAAGTGAAAATACTGACAAGTGCATGAGTCATACAATATTAGAATATGCAATAGAAATTAACTATGCAAATGAGGTGTCATAGAGAGCTAAATATCAGATGCAAAGGATGCAATGCAATATACATTCCTGATGAGTAACACAAACAGCGCTAGTCGTACCCTATGCTGCGGATGTAATGCAATATGCAGTGCGAATGGAATGACCATGCTGAAATGTGAAGTCGGGATGATAGTACGTAATATCATGGGCTATGGGGTCCATCACAAGGAACTTCTATCCAAACCAGTCCCATACCTAAATTTGGATAGTCAGACTCGATGTGGTAAACTCCTGATCTCAGGTTAGTCGCGTGCCCCAACCGAAATCCTGGCCATTGTGAAGGTACATGTAACAATTAGTTGTGCTCCACCAGCCCGAGTGGATAGTGAATGAATGAATGAATGAATATGCAACTCCTGCTCAATAAGTCTACATATTAGTACGGTTCATCTCTGGGATCATCATCGGGGTTTAGTACACTCCAAATGGCACTGTCCCTCTCCTAGCAGCACAGTCCAAGCAGCATAAGAAACCTCACTATCTGCCTAGCCAATAGTCTGCCAATGCCTATCCGTCACATCGATAGCGGACCCATTCACGAGCTGGTCAAAATCAGCCTAGTATTGCCCTCTACACTCGGGCGAGTAAGGCCACACCCCCTCCCAACCGACCACGACACAGTGGGAGATGTGGCCTCCTGGTATTCGGTACTCAAGAGCTCTTGTATCCACTCGGTCTCGACGTTGGGGCGTCTTCTAGCCACGGAGGTTTAAGAATTTTTACCCAGGGACATTTATAGTGCCCGTATGCTAGAACTAAACATTTCCAGTGTCCCATCTGACCATTCACAATATGCCTGTGAAGGCTATGACCCTGATATCGTTAGGGCGTACAATAATCATATTGCAGGATACATGAGTCACATAATCCAGTCATGCATCAATCTTGAACATACCGTGCGTTCATGTGAGATAACCTTCACCTATCAGGGAGTCTCATAACAACATGCTCAATGATATATATAATGATCAACCACATCTCATAATAAACATGTAGATGATGTGTATGGGCATGTATCATGATGCTATGCTGTCACACACTCATAATCAGTATCAATAACTGACAACGACAATCGACCTCGATAATGTGGACATTTAACCAACATTGCCCCCAAGGAATGACCCACATAGAGCCTAATATATAGTCGACCCATGGCCTCACATGAGGGCCAAATATACAACACCATGGGCCCCACTCAAGAGCTTAATACACACTACGATGAGTCTTTCACATGGGCCTAACATGCATTACAATGGGCTCCATCGCCTGACCCTTAAATGCATCACAATGGGGCTCATCCCATAGGCCTCATATATATCACATTGGGCCTTAAACACGGGCTGAATACACATCACAGCGGGCCTCAAATATGGGCCGCATATGCATCACATTGGGCTTCGACAATCAGAATCAGCAATCGGCCACGATAATCGGCCTCAATCGATAATCAGCTACGATCGATAATCGACAATCAACCACGAAAAATCAGAATCGGTAATCGACCTCGATCGATAATCGGCAATCGATCAGGACAAATCAGAATCGGTAATCGACCTTAATCGATAATCGACAATTGGCCATGACAAATCAGAATCGAGAATAGATAATCGATGAAAGGTGAGGTCTATAGATGGACGGCCAATGATGGTCCAAGCAATATCAATGAGGCCTATTTGTTTGGGTTAACCCACTAGAGAATGGTGAGAATGGGCCTAACCAGGCTTAAGGGAAGGTCACAATATGGACATTCAACCAACATTTCTCTCAAAGAGTAGTCCACATAGAACCAAACACATAGTGGGCTCACGGCCTCGCACAAGGGCCTAATATACATTAAATGGGCCATACCAACGGGCCGTATCGCATGGACCTCGAACACATCACAATGGCCTCACTTATGGTCCTCATATACACCACAGGTGGGCCCTACACATGAGCCTCAAATACATAACATGTGGGCCCTACACATGAACCTCAAATACATAACATGTGGGCCCTACACATGGGTCCATTATGCATCAAATGGGCCACGCATCTGGGCCTTGAATACATCAAGTGTGCTGCATCATATGGACCTAGAATACAACTCAATGGGCCACACCAAAAAGGGCCATAAATACATAACAGGCGGGCCCTACACATGGGCCCAATATACGTACTAGGTGGGCTCTGCACATGGGCCTCGTCATATCAAGTTGGGCCGTGCTAATGGGCTGCACCAATGGGCCTCATGTACAACAACTAGGCTGCATCATTGGGTCATACTAATGAGCCCCATAAATATATCAAGGTAGGCCATAAGTATATCAAGGTGGGTACCTCGAATAGACCACAAAATACATCAAAGTGGGCTTGACGGATGGGCCACAAAGTACATCAAAGTGGGCCCGATAAATGGGCCACAAAATACATCGAGGTGGGCTCGACAAATGGGCTGCAAAATACATCGAGGTGGGCCCAACAAATGGGCCACAACATACATCAAGGTGGGCCCGATAAATGGGCCACAAAATACATCGAAGTGGGCCCAACAAATGGGCCATGACATACATCAAGGTTGGCCCGACAAATGGGCCGCAAAATACATTGAGGTGGGCCCAACAAATGGGCCACAAAATACATCAAGGTGGGCTCGAAAAATGGGCTGCAAAATACATCAAGGTGGGCCCAACAAATGGGCCACAAAATACATCAAGGTGGGCCTAATCACGTGGGCCTCATTTATATCCAAGTGGGCCTCAGCATCGGGCTCATATGTCACATCAGGCTGAATCAATTGGCCAATTGAATGGGCCGTGCTAAACATCCATCAATAGAGGTCATTATAGAGCATTAAATAAATAAATAAATAAATAAATAAATAAAATGGATCATATCCAAAGATCATTTGGACCATACCACAAAATGACACTGGTGATGTTGATTTCCACTGTTGAATCCCAATGGACCCCACCGCAGTACTTATTTTCCATCAATGGTAGACGTTCAAACCCACTGTTTACTGTAGTGTGGTCCACTTGATGCTAAATCTGACTTATTGATAGTCTCAAGCCATAAGACAAGGTCACCAAATGGATGGGCGGTTGGATGCAACACGTATTAAAGGGTGGGGGCCATGTGCACGTCAGATGGATGGACGACATGGAGGCATCAAAAGGGCCCACCGTAAAAAAAAAATGGAGATGGCATGGATGCTCAAACACACCAGGGGGTGGGGCCCATTTAGGTGGCCCACTAGAGAAATGAATCTGCTCCGTCTTAGTCCTAAAGTGCTACTACTGCACGTGAAGCAGCAGGTGGCATCAGCTGCTGGCCCACATCAAATCGAATGGACGGTTGAGATTTAAGATGGATGGACGGCTTGGATGGATGAAGCCATCAGTGTGGGGTCCACATGGACGTCAATGCATGGACAGTCTGGATGGATAAAATCCACCAGTATGGGGTAGTGAGGACACTACCAGTTCGCTCATCAGGTGGGTCCCACACACGTGGCCCACCTCCAGAGGGTTTGGATATATATGTTTATAATATAATATAATATAATATATTATATTAGAGTATAATATAAAATAATATAATATATAAATTAAAGAGCCACCGTCCAGAGGGTCTGATGCTCTGGATGGTGCATACCGGATGCATATGACGTGGTGGGTCCCACATGTGGGATACAATACATACATTAGTGGGTCCCATGTGGGGCCACCAAAATGCTTATCTGCCATCCAATCTGTTGATAAGGTCACATGTACCTGGATGAAAAGGAAAAACTAATTTCATATGATTCAAAACTTCTGCTACAAAGGGTTTAAATGGCAGTCGTTCAAACACACTGTTTCCTGCCGTGTGGGCCACTTGAGTCCCAAATGTAGGTTAAGTTTTTGGAGGGCCCACTGTCCCAAAGGGACCCAACAAATGCACGGTGTTGATGAACAACACACATCATGGTGGGGCCTACAAGTGGGACCACATTCCTGCCCGTTTTGTCCATGCAGAGTAGGATGCTGCTGAGGACGTCAGCAGCAGTGTCCCTGCCTTGTTTAATTTTTTTTTTTATTTAAGGAAATGTGTTTATCCGCGGTTTTCCCCAGGTGGGGCCTGCATCAGCAAAATCCACCTCGTCCACTAGTTCCCGTGGCCTGAGACAAGCCAAACAAGCCCAATATTGGGCACGCTTCGGTGTGTAGAAGATAAAAGTGCATTTTAACGGTGAAAACCACTGGTTTCTATGCCATGGCCCACCAGAAAATCGGATCAGCCTCATTTTTAGGCTCAACGTCTAAAATGAGTTGGGGAATGAAATGGACGGTGTGGATTAACTCAATACATCAAGGTGGAACCTGTGTGAGTGGCCCACCTAAAAGCCAAAAATAAATTCAACGTGAGCACCTCACTGTCCACTCACACTTTACAAAATACGTCTAGCGTCCTTGGACACTGGACGGTTGGAATGTTCTTCAAGGTGGGTCCCACATGGAATGGCCCACTTAGTCAATTGATCCTTGTGTTTACCAATCACTGTTAAGTAGGGCCCACATGGCTTGGACGATCGTGGGGTCCATTTGATGGACAACTTGGACATCACATACATTCAGGTGGGGTACATCCGGGTGGGCCACATGGCCACATCATTACATCAAAATATTGAAAGAAAGAGGGGGAAAGAAAGAGAAAGAAGCACCCACCTCTAGATCTTGAACTCTTTCCTCCAATAGGTCTTAAATCTCTAAGGAAAGAATTTCAACAGTTGAAATTGGTTTCGGAGGGTGAAGATGAGAGATAGAAAGGTGGGCCATACTAGCTCCTCTCATATAGCCATGGACGTTGGGTGCTCTCATGGGGTGTTGTTTGAAAATAGAGAGAGACATGAGGGAGAGAGGGGTGATGTGAGAGAGGGATGGATGGGTATACTTGGGTAAGGGATAGAGTTGACTTTTAAGGTTTCTTTTGTACTTGGGAATGAGATAGATTAATGTGTGTACTTTGACAAGTGAAGTGATTGATGTGATGAATTTTCTAGAGATTGCAACGTGTGATATTTTTTTCTCAAACCGAACGCAGGCCCACATTTCCTAGCCAGGGTATCGCATCGGCGTGCAAGAAGCGGCATCGGAACTACGGTGACGGCATGGTCGCACTGGTATAGGTCTCGGGTCGAGCTGACTCAGATATACGGGACACATCTCAGGGTTGCACGCAAACGCCGATAATAGATCGCGGGTCACCGGAATTCGATTGGGAGGACCGTGGAAGCCTACGAAATGGTACGGGCTAGGATACGGGTCTTACAACTAGTTTTCAAATAAAAAAATTATTTTAAAAAATCCTCAAGGAGTGGTTCCGCCTAAGAGGAGCCTCCAAGCAATAAAATTTTTAAAAGATATTTTTCAAAAAATAATGTATGGAGTCTGAGGCATTAAGAAGTCTTTCGTATTTCTCAATAGGAACCATTGCAATGACAAACTTGGATGTGGTTTTCCCAATCTTTTCAATTTTACCAAATTCACACACACACACACACACACACACACACACACACACACACACACACACACACACACACACACATATGTATCATCAAAGTAGTTAGATTGAACACTTGGTGTTAGTCTATTCACATTTTGAAAGAGAAGTAGTAAGGGACATACTTGAATTGCCTTTTGGTTAGGGCTACCTTACATCATAAGTGGAAGAATAAATGATAACCTAAATGTCAAATTTGAAAGTTTGAGTAGGAAAAGATAATCTGAGTGTGCCTATTCAAGATCACTTGTTGAGGCTAACAATCATGGTGCAATATTTGGGTCACCATAAGGCTGCAATGCATACGGCGACTACTCATCTAGATGAAAAGACTCAAGCTTAGTCCTAAGGTGACTGTATAACAAGGGCAAATCACTTTTCTCGATCAAATTGTAGTAGCTGAATCCTCATAAGGTTATAAAGAGGAGTACAAACTTCTGTTTATCACTCACGTACTAAACATATTAATGTGTGTCACTATTTTATCCAATGGGTACTTTCAAAAGGAGGCGTGACTCTAGAGAAAACTCACATGAGCGTGAATTCGGCTAACATTCTTACCAAGGTAGTTCCTATAGAGAAGTTCAAGTTCTGTACAACTTCTTTGGGCTTTATGAAAGCGTAAATGGAAGACGGAGTGTGCACGAGAAGCGATGGTAAAACTATGATGCAAGACAAAATTAGATATGAGGATAAGGAGTTATGAATAATGAAGTTTGAAGACTGAAGACATGGTAAAGATGGTTGTTGACGTCTTAAATCTATAAAGAGCAGGGTCGACAGACCAATCGATGCCATCGAGCAGATGTTGATATTATCGACAGATGTTCGATGCTATCAGAAAGATCCGGAAAATCAATGTTTTGTTGATGGCATATTTTGGTATTTTACTTGATGTCATTGAAAGTGTTTGATGCCATTAAAGTCCTATCAAAGATGCCATCAAGTGCACGCGCAGAATTGTGTAAGTGCGAGATATATTTTCTTTTCTGATTATGATACTATATGGTGTTATATATATATATGGTGTAATTGGAATTTAGAAAGGAGAAAAAGAGTTATAAGGCTTTTTAATTCGTTCCTAAGGGTTTCAAGGGTATAGCTTGGGATAATGAGGTAGATTTGAGGCTTGTTTAAATCAGTAAATCTCTATCTCTTGTAATTTTTATTTTTTTATTATTTTCTTTTTTTTTTTCATAGTGTATTACTCATTACTTTGTGCCGTGGTTTTTTTTTTTTTTTTTTATAAAAGTTTTTCCACAAAAAATTCAAATTGTGTTTAGATTTGGTTGTGCGATTGGTCATGCTTTCCTTGAT
Source organism: Magnolia kwangsiensis (assembly GCA_037074715.1). Taxonomy (NCBI): domain Eukaryota; kingdom Viridiplantae; phylum Streptophyta; class Magnoliopsida; order Magnoliales; family Magnoliaceae; genus Magnolia; species Magnolia kwangsiensis. The sequence continues at coordinate 65,202,309 of CM073588.1, forward strand.
TCAACTCTTTGTGCTTCCTCGGTTCCCCAACACTAAGTTGGGAGAGTCTTTGAATTCTTCAGCGCATAATAATCCTATACTATTTAACTGACCCAAACCCCCTAGCCCTGTTGGCAAGTGGGACTCCAACTTGGGCAAAAAGCATCCACAAGCCAACTCACCAAGCGTCATCGATAGCAATCACCAGGAGGCTGCCCCGCCCACACGACAAAGACCAGAAAACAACTGATTTGATAAAAGGAACAACAACCTTCCAAGGCTATCCAGGGGTGCCTGACAGGGATTCAATTGCACGGGCTTCTTGTGTTTACGATTGACTGCTGCTAACCATATGATTCACTCGTTCCAATGCATCCGTAGTTGTTTTAGATAACCTTCCTGATAACATGTCATTGGGCTTTTAGAACGATACATGCAGTGATTCTGATCGATCTCGCCAATGCTTACCATCGGTTATTATATGCATTGATGGACTGTTGCGTTCTTATTATATTAGTGCCCTGAAATTCGGCCCAACATCTTCTTAAAGTCATTATTATTATTTTAAAATTTTATTTTATTCCATCGTAATCATCGTAAAGTCACTGTTCTTTTCATATTAGTGTGCATGTCATCACGCTTGGCGTGGTCGAAGGAGTGATGCTCTTAATTGGATGTTTTCAAATATGGGTTTTGTGTCAGGACGCGGACTGCTTGATACCAGCAGCAGGAACTTCCTGCTGTCATAAAGTTAGGTGAGGCCCCACCATAATGTTTGTGATAAATCTACCCCTCTATTCATCTTTCGGGCTCATGTTAAGACGTACCAAAAAATGAGACAGATCCAAAACTAAGTAGGCCTACGGTTGAAACCTCACCATGTTTGTATGCCATGTCAATACCACTGGGATGAACTGAAAACACAAAAATACTAGCCTTCTCCAAAACTTTTGTGCCCGAAGGAATGTTTGAACGGTGTTGAATCTCCATTGTTTCTTGTTGCGTGGCCCACTTCGTTTTGAATCTGTCTCATTTTAGTTTCTTATCCTAGCGGAAATGGATGGGCTACTCCCTTTCACCTGGCTGGTGGTGGGTTCTCTGTGGGCGCCACCATGATGTATGTGTTTCATCCATGCCGTTCATCTATTTTTCTAGATCATTTTAGTGCATGAGACCAAAAATGAGGTATATCCAAATCTCAAGTGTACCACATTACAGGAAACAATGTTGAATGAATGTGGACCATTAAAAACTTTTTGGGGGCCATAAAAGTTTTGGATCAAGCTGATATTTGTTTTTTTTTTTTCCCTTTCATCTAGGTCTGTATGACTTAATCAACAGATTGGATGCCAAATAAACAGTCCAGTGGGCCTTAGGAGGATTTTAATGGTGGATATCCAATCACTATTGTTTTCCTATGATGTGGTCCACCTGAGATTTATATCCCTCTCATTTTTGTGATCAAGCCATAAAATGATCTGTAAAAAGGGATGAATGGCATGAATGAAACACATACATCATGGTGGGGCCCACAGAGCATCGACCATCAGCCACCATGCTAGTGGCAGGGGAGTTGCCAATCCGTTTCCAATACGAGCGGGCAAAACAGATGGGCCGGGTGGATTTATCAACAAAGGGTTGCAGGCAATCCGCATCCACTGCATCCCTACCTATTGTTAACTGCTGGACTGCTGGCATCATGGGCCATTGTTTCATGGTAAAGCTTGGAAGTTCACGTGAAGCTAGTTTTGGATGCAGGATAGGGCCGTATTTTGAGCCAGTATGCGGGCTTTATCTGGTAATTGGGCGCAATTGGTATTGTGGCCAGACCGTGGGTTTGGTGCATTTTCGGCTCAAATCTGGCCATCTGTTTGGCCTGATTAGTAATTGGGCTGCGTTTGTTTGGGCGGATTCTAAGCTTAATCTTGGTCAGTTTTGGTCAAGAATAAAAACCAAGTTTGGTCTAAATCCAATCCATTTTATTGTCATTGATGTGAACTCAATTTCTATTTCAATCAGTCTAATTATGGGCCACCATTGAGGCTGAAATCTGACCGTTCACTGGGGCTAGATTGGACAACAAATTTCTTGAGTAATGATTTCAGCTGATTAAGGGAGTGGATTTAGAATGGATTTTTGGCTCATATTTTCTGTTTTGGTGTTGGATCAGAAGCAGTGGATCCGAGAAGCAGTGGCCTACCTGATCAAAGATTGTGGATCATTTTGAGTTGTGATCTGGCTCGAACTTGGGCCGTTAGAAACATAACTTTAAGTCCAATCTTGACCTTTGAATTTGGTCACTTCTTTCCCACGGCTAAATCTAACCATTCGGGAATATGATCAAATCCAATCAATCATAATGTCTACATAGAAAGTTATGTGTTGGTGAAATCTAGCCTAATTTAGATTAGATATGACGCGGGGAAGGACATGTTGAGGTCGAGCACCATCTTTCTCAAGGATAACTACTTCGAATCCACAGAGCTTCCCTGGACTCCTCACAGACATGCATCAAATCCACAAGAAAAAATATAAAAAATTTGAAATAAATTTATTAATTATGAAAAATGAGTTTACAACTCTTTAAATAAAGCTATGAAACCTAGGGAGAAGTTTCGGAATTCAACTACAACTAAAAACTCTCTAAAATCACAACTTACTATAAATATTAAACTTATTGTTTATATACTATCGTGATTTCTAATAGTGCGCATGGTTTTTGGCTAAAAATAGTAAGTATCCTATTTGGCTAAACCATGACGTTCTCCTAACTTTTCTAAGCACTTTTCATGTTGGATACAACTCCTAAAGCCCCACGTACGAACAGTTACAATCTAATTAAAACTTATTAAAAATAGTAAAAATAAAAATAAACAAGGATTTCAATTATTGATCTGATGAAATATCACAAATTCAGCGTGGGCAACCCAGTAGCAGGGTTGGGTGGCTAAAGTAGCTCGTCCTACCCAAAATCATATATGATACGTCCAATAACTTATTCCGATTTGTGAGATATGTCTGTTTTAATTTCTTATGGTTTGGATCACCTCCATCTCCGATCAGCCCTTTTCTGGTCCATCTTGACCATGAAATTATTCAAAACTCTTTCTACATCAGATACATGCACCTCGGGTGTCCCATTTGAGTCTTAAATATCGATTGAGTCAAGTCTTTGAGTCAACCCGACATGGCTGGACCGGAGTGAAGTCAGGTTTTCTTCGGGTTTTTGAATAGGCATTATAGAGAGACAACAATCATGCATGAATCCCTGAACACCGTAGAGATTTCAAATCCCTGTTGAGCAGAGAATCCAACGCTCAATCACAGACAGCTCCGTGTCCACATGCTGTCAATCAAAATCGACAGTGCCGGTCTTTGATTCCTCAATAAAACTTCAATGATAACAACAATCGACTTGAGATGGGGTATAAGAACAATGGGCATGAGATGAGATGTCATGCTCGCGAATATTAATACACTAGAAAAGGAAAATTTTAAACTCCTGTCTTCCTGTCTCTCACAATTGTAAAGACCTCCACTCTAACATGGAATATTGCAAGTATCTCCCTGAGTGCTCCGCACTAAATGACAATACTCTCATTTTAGGGAAGCCGGTCGGGTGTTACCCTGTAACACCATAGTCTGTGACATCCACGCGCGCCATTGATCAGATTTTCCAACTCAATTTATGTCATGCCCCAAATTTAGTACCCGACACACATGCCACATTTCCAAATTTACATGTGTGAGAGAAAATTTTGTTCTAATATAAGTTGTAAGGTTGTGATTTCTATGCAAAGGTAAAACAAAATTTAAACAGTTAAATATATCATTCATGCTTATAAAAAAGCACAAGTTCTAGAACATATTATAATTTGGATTTTAAAAAAAAAATAAAAAATCTAAGTAACATTTGTAGTGATCCATGCCTGGCTACTCCTGCCATTTACCTTTGCTTAAAAAATTCAACAATAGCAATAATGAGTTTAAGGAAGCTCAGTGAGTACAACCCGAAGTGTGTGCGTGTGTGATGTATCACATGCTTTATCATAGATCACCTAGTTAATAGCGTGTGTAGGGTACTTATATACAGGTGTGATTGCAATTTAGTCATGAATGCTATACAATCATGAACTTCCATGAACAACCAAGGTCATTTTTACCTGAGCTAACCTAAACTCATCACCAACACTTACCTGGCCTCAATAATGAGAACCTATTGCAAACATCGTGTGCTTTCCTACCCGGCCTTATGGTAGTGGATCTATTTGTTGCAATCCTGACATACTAAGTGGGTTACACCTCTTTCCATCTAGCCTCGGCAACGAGGACATTTTTGCAATCCTGACATGCTCACCCGACTCGACACGGTAATGGGGGGACTCGATTTGTACCACCGATGTTTAGGAATTTTTTTTTCCCATGAGGCTCCTAAGTCTCCTTTTCAATTTCCATTATTTTATGGTTTTCAATCACTTAATGATTTGTGAATTTAATCATCTATATAAGGTGGTGCATGAGTCAACGTCCAACCATCCCTTGGTTCCAATATACATTCACATGCTTAGAACATTATTATTATGAATGAATTGTATTGAGTCAAACGGCTTAAGTCTCTAAGGTTCTACCCAATTTCATGAGTCGACATTCCCACAATCCATGATGTGTATACATGCATCTGGGTAAGTTGTTTCAAGTTAATTTACTAATAAAAGATGAGTTTACGCACATTAATGCAAACTCAGCAATAGTTTGCACTTGCCGCACAGGGTGTGCTAGAAACAATTGAAACAATGGCCAATTCATGCATGCGCGCACACACACACACGAGCACATTATGAGTTGGATCTATTGTATACTTGAGTCAAGGCCCCACTTGCACACACATGGTGTGTCTTCCTGTGTTAGGTTTCTTTTACATGTGATAGTGTACTTGAACTTTGATGGAACTTGCACACTTAATGTTTCTAGCTAATGAACTATTTTAAACATCACCAAAATGTGCTTGTATGGGGCTGATTTGTGTGCTTTTATCCAAGGGTCAAGTAGACTAACTGAAGCATTTAATTCCATGCCCGTTCTCAAGTGGACCTAGTCATCCCTCATGCATTCATGTCCAATGTAAACCTAATTAACTCTCTCATGTTCAAGTGGGTCAAGATAAACATTGCACTCAGGTGGCCAAGTGGCTCATGCGAAGCCACATGTATATTATCAAGTGGCTAAGTCAACATTAATGGCACATGGTCAAGCAGCTAAGTGTCCAGTACTCTACAGACATGGTCAAGTGGCTAAGCGAATGTTCACACTTCCACATACTTAAGTGGCCAAGAAAGTGTCACAGACGTACATGTAGTTAAATGGTGAAGCATACGTCACATATTGTCACATGTTCTCAAGGGTAAGTGGCCAAGCAAGTATCCACAAGTTCCCATATTTAAGTGGCCTAAGCAAGCATCACATTTCCTCGTAGTCAGGTTGCCAAATCAATTAATTACCACATACACTCATGGTTGGGAGTCTTAACTAAATGCCACTCACATGTGATCAAGTTACTAGGTTTGCATCCTTCACACAACGTCAAGGGGACTGAGTATCCTCACATATTATCTTAGCTTAAATGATCAAGCACACTTCACACGTCATATTTAAGGAATTATACATACTTCGCATGTTGTCATGATTAACCAGACGAACTTGCTCCACATGCTGTACACTTCACACAAATTTTCATGGTTAAATGGCACATTTGATACACACACGCTTTAAGGATTAATTAGGCACTTCATATACAAATATTGGGGCTGACCTTGTACACTATGACCCATGTAAGGTTGCTGAAATCTCAGCCACCACAAGAGGATGCCTTTCTGATTTTTCCTGAATGCCTAATTTAAAGCCTTTCACACTCTGTTTTTGGGATGAAATTGTGTCACTACTTATGCGATAATTACATATGTAACTAGATGGCCCACAAGAGAGTTCTGTCCACATAATATTAAAGGCCCCAAATCCGCACCTCACTACTAGTAATAACATAAAAATACACCATTCTATTTCATTCGATCTTAGGGGCTGATCAAGGCACCACTTAGAGTAACCTTGGATACTTGTTTAGGCATCATTCCATACCTGCTTTAGGTCCTAAGGATGGCCCTAACCATCTGTCCAAAGTGGAGAGATAAATGTCCCATTCGGGGCCCAATTTAAGCACCCCCTTCGGCATAACTTAGGAGCTGGATTAGGGGCCATCCCAAGTATGATTCAAGGGATGGTCTATGGGCCATATATAATTGTTTAAATGGCCCAATTGAGGGTATAGTAGTGATGGTGTGTAAAGTCAAGTCAAAGTTCACTCTCCTGGTCTTTGGTCAACATCTTCTTTAATTGTTTTGTGTGTGCATGTGTATGGGTTGTATGTATGCTTAGTCACATGTGCTGGCATATATATAAGCGTGTGCGGGTGGGGGAGTGTGTTCACACACATACAGGTAGCTAGGGCACACGCATGAAGTCCCAGTTGGGCTTGGGAAAATTCTAATTTATTACATTTTATGACATGGTCCACAAAATGAAGTAGATCAAAATCTCATGTGGACCACACCACAGGAAAAGTGGTGATTGAACCCAACAATTAAAAACATTCTAACGCCCAACATATTGTTAATTTTCCAACCAACCCATTGGTAAGGTCAAAAAGACCTTGATGAATGTAGAACACAAATATTATCAGCTTGATCCAAAGCCTTTGTAGCCCAAATAAGTTTTTAATGGTTAACCACCATTGTTTTCCTATGGTGTGGTCTAGTTGAGATTTGGACTTCATATTTTGGGCCATGCCAAAAAATGAGCTGGAAAAATGGTTGGATTATACAACACATCCATCAAGGTGGGCCCCATGGCTAGGGAAACAACCACTACAGTGTTACCTTGGTAACACCTGATTGGCTCTTTATGTAAGTGATATCCAACCCGTGTGTACTGAGTAAACTCTGTGGGGCCCATCATGATGTATGTGTGTTATCCACACCATCCTTCCATTGTTCTAGCTCATTTAAGGGCATGAGCCCAAAATTGAAGCATATCCCAAGCTCAAGTGGGCCACACATGGGAGGGAATCATGACATGCTCATTTTATGGCATGAGAGTAAAATTGCAGGCTCAAGTGGACCACACAAGAGGGGATCATGACATCCACCATTGAAACCTTCCTAGGGCCGACAATGATGTTTATTTGTCACCCAACTTGTTCATAAGGTCACATAGACATGGATGAATTGGGAAAACATAAATATCAGTTTGATCTAAAACTTCTATTGCCTCCAAGAAGTCTTCAACAGTGGGTGTTCAATTCCCACAATTACTTATGATGTGGTCGACATGCTTCCATTTTGGGCTCATGTCATAAAATGAGCTAGAAAAACATGCGAGTAGTATACATAAACAAATACATCATGGTGGACCCAATTGAGTTTACTAAGCATGCTGAGTAACTTTATGGAAGGTCCTTTCATCATAAATGATGGTTGCTGAAAAAATGAAGCTAGAAGAATCATTGGATTGGCCACTGTATTTTTACCGAGCCACACCCAAATTAAAAACATCTAACCTTACGTGGTGGTCACTTGCTGTTAATTACTACGTGAAAAATGGAAAAAAAGGATGGATTTTGAGACGGTCCTAGACCATCTCTAAAATTGCTTGGTTTAGAGACGGCCATAAACCGTCTCTAACATTTTAGACGGCCCCTGACCGTTCTTAATATTGTCTTAAAAATTTTAGCATCCACAAATCGTTTGGTATGGTCGTTGACCGTCTTATATGCGGCCATTCGAGACGGTCATTGGCCATCTAAATTAGAGACGGTCATTGACTGTCTTTTACTTGTAATCTGAGACTGTCGAAGACTGTCTCTATTAGAGATGGTCCTTAGTCATCTTATAGCCCTGCCAAAGACCGTCTCTAATAGAGACTGTCAAGGACCATCTCTATTAGAGACGGTCCTAAACCGTCTTATAACCCTGTGAAAGACTCTCTATTAAAGATTGTCAATGATCGTCTCTATTAGAGACGGTCCTAAGCTGTCTCTAACGCTTAGGTCAAAAATTAAGAAGCTCAAAAAAATTATGAATTTCGCAAAAAAAAAAAAAAAAAGTCGAGAAGCTTAGAAAAATAATTAACAATGTTTAAGAAAATTTTAAATTTTGAAAAAAAAATCTGTAATTTTATAAAAATCTAGATTTTGAAAAATATTTTAAGAACTTTGAATAATGTTGATAATTTGAAAAACAAAATTCGATAAAAAAATGATATTATGAAAAAGAAAATTAAATAAAATTGTGAAAAAATTGACAAACCATAAAAAAAAAAAATATTTATTAAAAAAGAAAACTAAATTTTGTATTTTGACAAGAAAAATTAAAAAGTTATATAACAAAAGTGAATTAAAAAAATTGAAATAGCGGTGAAGACGGCTTGAGTTGAAGCAGGAATATGCCAATATGTCCTAAAGGGGGGTGAATAGGATTTTTTTAAAAAGTTTTTATGAATTATAAAAAATTCTTATCAAACTAATCCTATCACAGAGTACAGATTAGGATTACTCAAAATTAACTCTACTGGCTTCCAAGCCTGGTAGAGGATCCAATCATAAATTATTTAAAAGATAAACAATTAATAAATAAGAATGTGAAGGATATGACTGTGTGTTTGTATAAGATGTGATTTCAGATGATCAGATATAAAGGCATATAAGGAACTCACATAAATGAAAGACAATCCCAATCTCAAACACAGTCATTTTTATAGTGGTTTGACTACTTGTCTACTCCACTACCGGCTTCCACACTTAAACCTTGAGTGACCGAATTTCACTAAGGATATTTTCCATGGTTCACCTCAAACCTAAGATTTTAAATCAGGTTCACCTTCAATCTTTACAGAGGTTTCTACTCGGTTCACCTCAAACCCTAGAGTTTCGCTGGCGTACTCCTAACCAGATGTTTATGCCCATACAGAGCAAGGGTCCACACAACGCACCCAGAGATTTCTACTTAGTTCACCTCTAACCCTGGAGTTTTATTGGTTCACTCCTAATCAGATGTTTATGCTCTCCACAGAGCAAGGGTCCACACAATGCACCCCGCATGTACACTCCCGTCGGAGGCCTCCTTTGAGGACTTCAAAGGGTGAGCAACACTTAAGACCCAATCCTAGAAAGGAATGATCACAAATGTCATTTGGACTTTAGATACTTACAAATAAGTTGATGAGTCCCTTTCAGCGCAATGTCAAAGATCTCCTCCTTGTTGTTGAAGAGTCTTCGGCTCCCTTGATCCACAACACAGAAGATGTACCAGTACTAGGCTTTGGGTCGGGTCAAGGTTAGGACGAAAATTCACTCTCTTGAAATTTTCCTGTGAGGAAGATAGAGTGATTCTCGTCATTTATGCATTCAAGGCATCCCAGTTAAATGATTTGTCATTAAGGTAGTAGCTGGAGGATCCTTGAATGCGAAAGTTCATTCTCCAATCCACTCTACTGAATATCAATGATGAGGGTGGATTGGAGGATGAACTTCCTGAGAGAAAGGGCTTAAGGTAAATGATAGGAAGGTTAAAACACAAAAAAGCACTCTCTTCTTTCTCTACCAGCAATAAAGGCAAGCTTCTCTATATATAGGCAAATGGTTCCAACGGATATAAAACGGTCATATTTATGACAGAGTTTGATATCATCGAGAAAGTATTGATATGATCGAGCGTATACTCTCGATTGTATCGAATGTCCTCTCGATGATACAAACTAAAATGTCATTTTCACTTTTGAAAACCTTTTGCCAACTGGTCGATGGGATCGAGACATACATCGATGTTATTAGATTTCAAACTCCGATTCCATCGATAGATGAATCGATCTATCGACAAGTGAAAACAAGAGAGAGAAGCCTTGAAGATTTTCAGGTTCTAAAGATATGATCAGGGAACAGTCGATGTTATCGGAATTTGTATATCGATGATATCGGAGACCGTGTCGATGAGATCGATAAATCGTATAGATTTACCTTTAAGCTTATTGGACGGTTTGTGTCCCATTTCGATCCAATCGACCAGGTCTCGATAAGATCGACATATGAATATCGATTTCTCGACTGGCAACCCGATCAATGTTTAAAAACATCCTGAAAATCATGCTGGAGAAAACATGTGCCCACTATCGATATGATCGACTGACTTCCAATATGATCGATATTTGAGTTCACATTAAATCGGACAGTCATCGATATATCGAAGCTCACAGTGATTTTTTTTTAGAAAAACAGGGGCGCCGAAAAACTACCTGTCGATTATATCGATCCAATTTGATAGGATCGATATTTGAATATCGATGATATCGACTGATCCGTCAATATATCGATAAATCGTTCAGATGAATGTTTGATTGTTGGACGCTTTTTGTCTTCAATCGATTGTATCGATTGAGATGTCGAGGACATCGACAGAGTAGGTCGATCATATCGAGATATGAATCGATATAATCAACAGTGTAAGAAAAACTTGAAGATTTTCATAATTTGTAAAAAGTTTTCTTACACAAAAAAACCCTAAGATGTTATACATATTTTTAAGGGTTTTAATCACTTGGTGTTTTGGGACATGGGATGTGAGGCTATGATTTACCTATGGTGAGCTTTCACACATCCAGTTGAGGCAAACACTTGAGTTGATCTTCCTGTTAAGCGCTGTTGTCCGACTGACTCAACTTACACCGTAATTGACAAACTAGGGCACTAGTAGGTGCACTTTCAATCTCTCCCTTTGTCAAATACGTGACAAAATACTCAAAAACACCCTAGGAAAATATCTAGACAGATACATCTTAAATTGTGTGTACATGCATTAATACAATTTTATAAATTCTAATCACCCATGTACACACCCAGTAATTTCTTTCCCTTACTTCAAAAACTCCACCTTTCTTGTTGCGTCTGCTCCCTCTAACACCTACAACATATAAGATTACAGATATCCAATTTTTCACAGGGGTGTTTGTAATTTTCTCCCCCTTTTTGTCAGTCATTGACAAAGATATAGCATGTGATATTGACTGAATAGTTTAAGCATATGAGAGAAATATAGTCAGATAGATAGATATAAATAAAACAGTGTAAACCATACATCATGAGTAGACAGTATGGAATTAATAAAGCACTGAAGGCATAAGATAAACATGCAATCCATAATCCCAAAACTTCAGTAAACCAGGGAGACAGAAATTTAAATGGCAGGAATATAAGAACTAGATTCAGCCATATGTAAAATAAACTGCCCAAGAGTGGCAGAAATATCCAATGCTGCCCCAGACAGCAGCAATTTAATCCAAAAAATAAAGCCCTTTTGAGGGCACCCAAATATCAAAACCAACATTTTAGCCCAACCGTAGGCATATTCAACCAAAAGAAAAAAAAAACTATGCATGGTAGAAATGCTGTCATACACACCACTGAGAGCGAAGAACATCCAAAAAGATACTGATGTTCATTTGCAAGATAAGAGTAAGGTGTGTATAATAGCATATTTGAACCCGGCTTCAGGAAGTAGAATGAGACGGCATCGCGTCGTCCCGTCGGCACGTCAACAGATCCATCAATTATTGCACCGTGCTCTGCACTCCATGAACTATTCTTTCCAGGACAGTAAGCCGTTCCTTAACTGAGTGCATGTCCTTCTGAATGGCCCCAATCATGTCCAGTTTGAGCCTTTTTCCATACCCAGCGGTTGATGTAGACGGAGCGACATCTGGTCCATGAGGTGCGTCGTCAGCCATTGTATCTCCTTCCATGGGATCACCACCTTCTCCTCCTTCCCCTTCTGTATGAATGTCTTCCTCAGTTTTCTCCTTGTACTTGTGAAATATTAGATCCATTTTTTGAATATTCTTTTTATTGAAAACTTTGAGCGGGAAAACGGGATCAATTGTAGATGGAAAGCCAATGCTTTGACAGATTCTACTGATAATTCAGGGATATGGCAGATGCAAATCTTTAAAAGTATTTATGGCATTGACAAATTGATTGACAATCAAAGTTAGAAGGCACATATTTGTCCCGGTTGCAATGGAGTAGATAATCATGACCATGAGACTTGTGAGATCTGATCGGTTTTTACTTCTTGGGTACAAATTAGTGGTAAAGATCCCATGCATGACTCGAAACCGGGGTTCCATATACCTAGCTTTTAGGGCATTCCCTTGATGCCATGGAATATCTCTGTCATGAAATAGGTATTTGGTTATCTTTGATCGCACATCTGGAAGATCGAGATCCCACTTTGGAAGGCCTTCTGTAGCCAACTGTAGATTGAGGATGTGAGCTACAGTGGCGGGGGTCATAAATGCATCATCACCATCCAAAGATACCATGGACGAAGGAGGGTCAGCCACCGGGGAATGACATGCAATAAGAAAGTTTCATGTCCTTTCTAGTTGGCATGGTCCACCAAAATCCAGGATAGGCAGCCAACCAATTGCAACAAACAGAGGTTCTAATTTATATGGTGTTAAACACTCCGTTTACTTTTCTCTCAAAAATCAACTTCCTATTGGCGTATTTTGGTGGCCGTTGGACCGTCGGAGGAGGAGGCGCTGGTTGAAACGATGCAAAAAATTAGATTTGGGACCCACTGCGTCGTGATCTTTACCGTGTGGGGGTCCCACTGTCCGGGATCCTTGCTCTTTCCCTTGAGGCAAGGACTTTTTGTTAGGTACCTCTTGAAGACTCCCCCGGACCGGATGCTATGTTTTTTTCTTTTTCCATGTGGAAGAATGGGCTGATTGAAGTATTTGGGCAAAAACAACAAAAACGCTCTACAAACCAAGAAAAGAAAGTTCTGACAATGTTGGAAGAATATTACCTGGTTTGTGGAGGGATTTGGTTAGTCCGACTTGGCTTCTGATGATTGGTTGAGAGGATCAGACAGGGAAGACGACCGAAACACCTTTTAAAGAAAAACTCCCTTTTTTTCATCCTGCTGACTTATATCAGGCGCCATCGGTCGATCATATCGGCCAACGTATCGATTGTATCGATAAGTTGTCAATTGATGCTATCGAGACAGCCCACGATGTTATCCACGGTTATACGACTTTTATTCTGAAGAGTCGTCGATTGTATCGAGCCTCAGTCGATGAAATCGAAAAAGAGGTCGACACTCGTATCAAAAGTAGATAATATTCAGAATTTTCATAATTTTTACACACTATCGGGTATTTCTTGGCTTGATCAGTATATGTCACAAAAAAAATTATACCAGTTCTGTACAATTATAAACATGATAATGTTTATATACAAAATTTCAAGGTCTCCAACCTTAGATGTAACATTGAAGACTCAACAAAATTGCATCATTTCAGCAAATATCCAGATCTAGATGCATAATCTAGATTTGTTCCTTTTTCTGCTTGATATATTAGGGTATATGCGATTTAATCCTTAGACATTTCAGTTTTTCTTTAACTACCCATTGTGAGACAGATTTCTTTATTCTTTCTTTTCTTTAAGTGGTGATGGATGAGAGCTTCTCCTAGATGAACTTTTAACATTCTGAGTTTCTTTGATTGGTTTGAATTTTTCAATGTGATTTTGATCAGAGTTATATGGAGTTCTTCTAGGTGCTAAACATTCAAATTTATAATGTCCAACATCACCACATAAATTACAGACCGGAGAAATTTTCCTATTGCTACTTGAAGTCGTACGTGTTTGGTCTTTATTTCCAGTTTTCTTTTTACTTTTTTCATATCCTAATCCACTCCTGTCTCTTCCTAGTCTTCCCATCCCTAACAATTTTTTCAATTTCTCACCACTCTGAGAAAATTTTTTGTTTATCTCGGCAAATTTCCTGAATTTTTCTAAGTCAATACAAAGTGAGTGGTTCTCATTTTTGAGTTGTGCATTATCATCTCTTATCAATTCAGATTAGTTCATGAGTTTTGATAATTCTGCTTTTAGGGATGAGTTTTCTCTTTCTAATTGATCATTGTCTGTGAGATATTGTTGCAAATCATTGGCTAAGTGTATGTTTATTTTCAAGGTTCTGTCCAAGTCTTTCTGCAATAATTTCTTTTTATTTTCAGACATGCCAATTTTTTTAAGGATATGGATGCTATGAATGTATAGTTGATTATAAGCATCTTGCAGTTCATTTTTCTCTTTATCTTCTTCTTCAATTTCCTCATTATCAGATGGAAACGATTCAGTGGCTTATTGCTCTTTCTCAAATTCAGTTAAAATGATTGAAGTAATGGAGACCATAAGTATTTTCAAGGATTTTTTATCTTCATTACTTTCTGAGTCACTGTTTTCTGAGTTTGACTCTTCTGTATCATCCCATGTGGCAGCCATCGCCTTACCCTTAGTTTTTCTGTTTAGGCATTCAGTAGATAGATGTCCATACTCATGACAGGCATAACATTGTGGTTCTTTAGTCTACTTACTAAATTTTTCTGCAGAAGGTTTGTAGTTCACCTTTCTTCCTCTAGAAGGATGGCCGCGATTCTTCTGAAAGAATCTTCTGAATCTTTCTGCCAGCAAAGCACTTCCTCATCTTCATCTTCTTTTTCACTCTCATTGTCCTCATGTTTTGATTTCTTAGAAGTTTTTAGGATAGTGTTTTTGGATTTTTGGAGTTGTGTGAAGTGTAGTTCAAAAGTTTGTAGGGAACCTACTAGTTCTTCTATTTTCATCTCATCAATATTCCTACACTCCTCAATTATTGTTACTTTGGGATTAAACCGTTCTGGTAGGGATCTTAAGATTTTCTACATATTTTAGGTGTCGGAACCTTCTCTCCCAATCCACCCATGGAGTTACAAATGATATTCAATTTGGTGAAGAACTCCATAAATGTCTCATGCTCTTCCATCCTAAGATTTTTGAACTGTGAAGTTAAAATTTATAGTTTAGATCTCTTCACAGTGCTTGTGCCTTCATGGGTTATTTCCAATAAGTCCCATGCTTCTTTAGAGGTCACACACATACTTATCTGATTGAAAATATCTTGGGACACGACATAGTAGATGGTGTTCATTACTTTTGCTTCAGCATTTTGTTGTTCTCTGTCAAACGCTGTCCACTTTTCATTAGGTTTGGGTTTAGAGATTGTGATTTCATTTTCAAGTATAATTTGTTCAGATGGTACCACATATTCTTTTTCAACTACATCCCAAACTTCATGATCCAAAGATCTCAGGAAGTAATGCATTCTAGCCTTCCAGTAAGCATAATTTGAACCATCAAATACTGGAGGTCTAGTGACAGATGAGCCCTCTCCTTTGGCCATATTTCAACTTCAGTCAAGATCGTACTCTAGGTGGTGAAGCCCTTAAAGAGAGACCCGCTTTGATACCAAATGAAATAGCGGTGAAGATCGCTTGAGTTGAAGCAGGAATATACCAATATGTCCTAGAGGGGGGTGAATAGGATTTTTTTAAAAGTTTTTATGAATTATAAAAAATCCTTATCACACTAATCCTATCACAGAGTACAGATTAGGATTACTTTAAATTAACTCTACTGGCTTCCAAGCCTAGTAGAGGATCCAATCACAAACTATTTAAAAGATAAACAATTTATAGATAAGAATGTGAAGGATAAAACTCTGTGTGTGTATAAGATATGATTTCAGATGATCAGATATAAAGGCATATAAGGAACTCATATAAATGAAAGACAATCCCAATCTTAAACACGGTCATTGTTATAGTGGTTCGACTACTTGTCTACTCCACTACCGGCTTCCACACTCAACCCTTGAGTGACCGGATTTCACTAAGGAGGTTTCTCATGGTTCACCTCAAACCTAAGGTTTTAAATCAGGTTCACCTTCAACCTTTACAGAGGTTTCTACTCGGTTCACCTCAAACCCTAGAGTTTCGCTGGCGTACTCCTAACCAGATGTTTATGCCAACACAGAGCAAGGGTTCACACAACACACCCAGAGGTTTCTACTCGGTTCACCTCTAACCCTAGAGTTTTATTGGTTCACTCATAACCAGATGTTTATGCTCTTCATAGAACAAGGGTCCACACAACGCACTCTGCACGTACACTCCCGTCGGAGGCCTCCTTTGAGGACTTCAAAGGGTGAGCAACACTTAAGACCCAATCCTAGAAAGGAATGATCACAAGTCTCCTTTGGACTCTAGATACTTACAAATAAGTTGATGAGTCCCTTTCAGCGTAATGTCAAAGATCTCCTCCTTGTTGTTGAAGAGTCTTCGGATCCCTTGATTCGCAACACAGAAGATGTACCAGTACTAGGCTTTGGGTCGGGTCAAGGTTAGGACGGAAATTCACTCTCTTGAAATTTTTCTATAAGGAAGATAGAGTGATTCCCATCATCTATGCATTCAAGGCATCCCACCTTAATGATTTGTCATTAAGGTAGTAGCTGGAGGATCCTTGAATGCGAAAGTTCATTCCCCAATCCACTCTACTGAATATCAATGATGAGGGTGGATTGGAGGATGAACTTCCTGAGAAAAAGGGCTTAAGGTAAATGATAGGAAGGTTAAAACACATAAAAGCACTCTCTTCTTTCTCTACCAGCAATAAAGGCAAGCTTCTCTATATATAGGCAAATGGTTCCAACGGATATAAAACGGTCATATTTATGACAAAGTTCGATATCATCGAGAAAGTGTCGATATGATCGAGCGTATACTCTCGATTGTATCGAATGTTTTCTCGATGATACAAACTCAAATGTCATTTTCATTTTTAAAAATCTTTTGCCAACTGGTTGATGGCATCGAGACACACATCGATGTTATTGGATTTCGAACTCCGATTCCATCGATAGATAAATCGATCTATCGACAGGTGAAAATAAGAGAGAGAAGCCTTGAAGATTTTCAGGTTCTAAAGATATGATCGGGGAACAGTCGATGTCATCAGAATTTGTATATCGATGATATCGGAGACCGTGTCGATGGGATCGATAAATCGTATAGATTTACCTATAAGCTTGCTGGACGATTTGTGTCCCATTTCAGTCCAATCGACCAGGTCTCGATAAGATCGACATATGAATATCGATTTCTCGACTGACACCCCGATCAATATTTAAAAATATCCTGAAAATCATGCTGGAGAAAACATGTGCCCACTATCGATATGATCGACTGACTTTCGATATGATCGATATTTGAGTTCAGATTGAATCGGACAGTCATCGATATATTGAAGCTCACAGTGGTTTTCTTTAAAAAAACAGGGGCGCCGAAAAACTACCTGTCGATTATATCGATCCAATTTCGATAGGATCGATATTTGAATATCGATGATATCGACTGATCCGTCGATATATCGATAAATTGTCCAGATGAATGTTTGATTGCTGGACGCTTTTTGTCCTCACTCGATTGTATCGATTGAGATATCGAGGACATCAACAGAGCAGGTCGATCATATCGAGATATGAATCGATATATTCGACAGTGTAAGAAAAACTTGAAGATTTTTCTATTTTGTAAAAAGTTTTCTTACACAAAAATACCCTAAGATGTTCTACATATTTTTAAGGGTTTTAATCACTTGGTGTTTTGGGACATGGGATGTGAGGCTATGATTTACCTATGGTGAGCTTCCACACATCCAGTTGAGGCAGACACTTGAGTTGATCTTCCTGTTAGGCGCTGTTGTCCGATTGACTCAACTTACCCCGTAATTGACAAACCAGGGCACTAGTAGGTGCACTTTCAAAAATGAGATTTTGAAAGTAAAAATTTAAAAAATTAAACAAAATTGTAAAAAAATTGACAAATTGTAAAAAAATATATATTTTAAAAAAGAAAACTAAATTTTGTATTTTGACAAGAATGATTGAAAAGTTAGATAACAAAAGTGAGATGTTGATGATGTGTCTACGAGAAAAAGTGTTTTTAGTGACGAAACTTATTTTCATCATTAAAAGTCACTTTTAGCGACGAAAGAAATTTTTAGGCAGGCCCCTCATCCAAGTTGGACACACATAATGAGTGGGTTGGATATGTGAATCATATTTAGGCAGGTTTAATATATGATTATGAATGTTTGAAGGAAACCCTTCTCCACTATGTTTAGGTGAGTTACTCGTTACCCTTACCAGAGTAAACTCTGTGGGGTCCACCGTTATTTATTTATTTTATCCTCTCCATTTATCCATGTTAACAGATAATTTAAGGTTTAAAGAAAAAAAAAGGAAGTATATCCAAAGCTCAAGTGGACCACACCATAGGAAAATAATGTGATTGAACCTCTACCATTTAAAATATCTTAGAGGCCATAGAAATTTTGGATCAAGCTAATGTTTGTGTTTTCTATTCATTCATATATTTTTGATATTATGAATAACCTTTAACCATTTTTGGACAATCTGATCAGTCCAGATTGAAGAGTAAATAACTTCAAATGTTTAAATTAAAATTCACTCGAATTGTTGATCAATCTTGTTTGCCCAATATCTTTCTCATGTGTAGCATGATCGGGGCGAGTAATTAGTCAAATTGAGGGTAATGATCAGTAAAATAGAGTGAATTGACCGGACATGTAAAATGGGCCAAATATTCTGCTCAAAATTGTGACCCAATTTACTGACCTCGTGAGAACCTAAGAATTGATGTTAGTAAGTTTTGTGGGCCCCATCATGATGTGTGTCGAACATCAACACCGTGGATTTGATGTGTCCCCTTTAGGTTATGAGATATATCTTCATTTATATCTTTTTAATATTATGAACATGTTGGATGTCAAATAAACATTACTATGGGCCTAAGGAAGGTATCAACAGTAGAAATCATTATTCCACATTGTTTGGCGTGGCATGGTACACTTGAGTTTTGGATTTGCTGAAAATTTGGGATCAACCCACACTGTTCATCCATTTTTTGAGATAATTTTAGAGAATTATCCAAAAAATGATCATATCCAAAGATTAAGTGGACCACACCACAAATAAGGGGAACGGATTGACTACTCTCCCTAACACCATCCAATGGTTGGTGGTTGGTGCTTTGTGAGCCCTACCATGGTGTATGTGTTTAATCCATGTCGTCTATCTATTTTTAAAGATCATCTTACAGTTTGAGACCAAAAATGAGATATATCCAAATCGTAAGTGGACCACATTCCAGGAAACAGTGTTAAATGAGCGTTAACCATTAAAGAACATTTTGGGGCCATAAAAGTTTTGGATCAAGATGATTTTTGTTTTTCCCCTTCAACTGGCCATGTATGACCTAATCAACATATTGGATGTCAAATAAACAGTACAGTGGGCCTTAGGATGATTTTAATGATGGATATCCAATCACTATTGTTTTCATGTGGTGTGGTGCACTTGAGATATCGATTTATATACAGTGGGCGCTAAGGTGGGCCCATATAAAGTTTTTAATGGTGGGTGTTTAATTACCATTGTTTTTTTTATGTTGTAGTCTACTTAAGATTTGAATATGATTCATTTTTAGACTCATATCCTATAATGAGTTGGCAAAACAAATGGACCATATGGATATACAATATATAAATCAAAGTAGGCCCGAGGTCAAGTCTGACATCAGGTTGGTTGAGGTTAGGCCAAAGGAGCTGGGCAACAAAGAGCTCTGTTGGGGCCTATATGACCTAATAAACAGATTGGATGTCACAGAAATAGTAAAGTGGGCCTTAGGACGATTTTAATGATGGATATCCAATCACTATTGTTTTCATGTGGTGTGGTCCAGCTAAGATTTATTTACCTCTCATTCTTGGGCCCCACCATGATGTATGTTTTGTACCCACACCTTCCATCCATTTGGAGAGATCATTTTAGGGCAATGTCTAAAGAACAAGTTAAATCCAAAGTTCTAGTGGACCCTAGCACAGAAAACAAATTGATTTAAAACTTCTATGGCCCTCAAAATGTTTTTAATGGTCGACACTCAATAGTGTTTTCTGATTGTGTGGTCCACCCAAGATTTATTTCTGGCTCATTTTTTGGGATCATACACAAAATGATGTTATGAAATGTATGGACGGCATGGATGAAACAAATTGATTATGTTGGGGCCCATAGAGCGATACCAGGTCCAAACATGAGTTTTAAATGTGGCTGAAACTGGGTTTGACCCCTCATCCAAGTGGGACACACATAATGAGCTTAATCTGAAACTTCTCCAGCTACTTATAATGAGCTTGACCCCTCATCCAATCTGTTTTTAATGGTGGAAGTGCAATGCCCAATTTGTAGTCCACTCAAGCCTTATTCCTACCTCATATTTTGCATGATACTTTATAATGACATGAGAAAAAAGATTAGGTTATACGGCTCTATAGGACCTATAAAAATAAATGTTTTATATCGAAGCCGTCCATCTATTTTGAAATATTATTATAGGGCTCTATAGGGGCTCTATAGGGCTTACAAAAATATATGTTTTATATTTAAGCTGTCCATCTATTTTGAAATATTATTATAGGTCATGAAACTAAAAATTAGGTATATTAATGGCTAAAGTGGACCACACGAATATGGAGATTAAATCACATGTGCTTCCTATGGTGTGGTCCTCTTGGGCCTTTAACATACTTTATTTTTGGGATCATGTACTAAAATTATTTATTAAAATTAATGGATGGAATGGATAAATAAAATACATCTTGGTAGGTCCCACAGAGTTCCGGATAGGACATTCATGTATGTCTTACCCCATCTACGCCTAAAATTAGGAAACGGATTGGCTACTCCCCCAGCCACCATCCCCGTGGCTGGTGGTCAGTGCTTTATGGGCCCCACCATGATGTATGTGTTTCATCCATTCTGTTCATCCATTTTTAGAGATCATTTTATCGCTTGATCCTAAAAATGAGAGGGATATAAATCTCAGGTGGACCACACCATATGAAAACAATAGTGATTGGATATCCACCCTTAAAATCCTCCTAAGGCCCATTGTACTGTTTATTTGACATGCAACATGTTGATTAGGTCATACAAGCCCAGATGAAGGGAAAAAACAAAAATAAGCTTGATCCAAAACTTTTATGCCCCCAAAATATTTTTAATGGTTGACGCTTATTCAACACTGTTTCCTATAATGTGGTCCACTTGAGATTGGGATATACCCCATTTTTGGTCTCATATCATAAAATGATCTATAAAAATAGATGGACGGCATGGATGTAACACATACATCATGGTGGGTCCCACAGAGCACTGACCACCATTTCGGGCACGCGCTCAAAACAGAGCCACGTGCCCAATTATTTTTTTCATTTCTCTCTCTCTCTCTCTCCCCGTTCCCTAGTCCTATCTCTCTCCTGATCTAGCTCTAGCTCTCTCATCTTCCTCCCTCTCTCTATTCATTCCCCAATCTCTCTCTCTCTCTCTCTCTCTCTCTCTCTCTCTCTCTCTCTCTCTCTCAGTTCCCCAATTTATCCCTCCTCCGTCTCTTGTGGTTCGTTGCCGAATGCCCTACCCACACACGCCCTCTCTCTCGCTCTCTCTCTCTCTGAAGCTTGGTTGAAGGTCATTGACGACTGTGAGGTATCTCTCTCTCTCTCTCTCAATCTCTCTTAATCTCAATATCGATTTAGAGATTTGGGGATTTAGGGATTTAGGGCGTGTTTGGGCAGTGGGATTAGAAGAGATTAGGTGGGATGGAATTATAATTGGTCCTGTGCCTAACACTAGTTCCACAAACATGTGTAAGATCTCAGCCGTTCATTTGGTAGGTGGTCAAGTGGTGAATGTGCATATGTCCACATTCAACTGGACTACCTAATGAACTAACCATCCATATATATATATATATATATATATATATATATATATATATATATATTTGTGATAGGGAACATTCCCATGATGGCCCACCTAGTGAAAGGCCAGGATCTCACGCCATTTTCCCCATGAAGGTTTAAGCAGAGCCTGTAATTGCAAATTGGTGAATGCTACTGATAGAGAGGAGAAATGATCAGATACATTATCTGCAAATTTTGCTAGTTGTCTGCATTGTTGCTCAGTCATTGATGCAATCGCCAAACGAAATGATTTTCTCAGTACTAGTTGGGCTACGTTCAAAGACTTTATATGGGAGGGCGAGGCAGATCTGGTCTATCTGTTGTAGAGACTTAGGCTGCAGGATTTTTGTTCGTTTGTTTGTTTAGGGTATCTGGATAATGCAGGGTGAAGGATAGTAGCTGACGGAGGGTGAGCATGAGAAGTGGGTGAGTAGGAATTGTCTCCTTACTGCTGGTTCGCAAGGAGGCATAGAAGCTGAAGTTTTTTGCATTTTGAGTGGCTGCTTAGCATGCTCTGATTTTTTTGAATATTATTCCTTGTTGTATAGTGTTGAGTAACATTTCTTTGAATATTATTCCTTACTTGCCAGGCTACAAGTAAGAAAATCGTGAAAGTCGATGTGTATGTTGCAGGTATGTTGATAGAGTTTCTTCTTTTATTTTTATTCCATTTTATCTCAGGAGTGTAGATATTTGGCACTGAATACTCCATTGCATTATTGCAGCAGCATGTGATGTCCTTGGAATTGAAAGATATATTTGTTATCTTAAGAGTTTCTTCAGGTGAATACTTTATTGAATCTGTTTGATACTGTTGAAGAATGATGCATGTGAGAGGGATCCAGGGATGATTTAGAAAATCATCTGATACAATTTGTTATCTTCTTGAGTCCTTTGGTTTTGGTCTAAAATGAAATGGGCCACCATGCCAAAACAGGATCAAAACCAATTGATACAGGGTGAGTTGTATGGTTCCAGTCCTCTGGAAATAAAGAAATGCCTCCCCTTTAACATTAAACATGTGGAGAAATATTGTAAGATTGAAAGAAAATATTTTGCAATAATGGTTTTGAATTAGAAGTCAGTGTGGCTAATGAGAGTGCTGACTGTTTGGCGAAGTTAGTAAGTCTGTATTATGAAGAATGGCTGGACAGTTTCCAAACATTATTTTGGGTTCTGTAAAAGTCTTCTGCTTGTACTTTTGCTACTTGATTCAATTGTGCATCCAATCAAAGCTTAAATAGATATAAAATATTGGAAGTAATAGGTACAGTTCTATTGATGGCATGCTTACCGTTTGACATTAATCACTTAAAATCCTTGTTTACCATGTATTGATCGATGCAGTGATGTTGAATATGTTTCCTTTTCCTTCCATCTATTTTTATTTTCGTAAATGAGAAGCGTCAACCTAACTTCAATCCATGCTCAGTAGACTAAATCTTTGTGAGAGAAAATGGTGTCAGCCCTATGCTTTTGGGGGTGTAAAACAATGTAAGAACATCATTAAATTGGCTCCAGTTGAAAGTCTAATAAATTTATTTTTCGACCAGCCTAACATCATGTAATTCTAATACTATTTGAATGACTTAGAACCATTTGGTTCCTTGGCGGAAAGCTTTTAGCCCTTTAGTGAAATTGGTGGGAGCTTCTTTGATGGTTTTGTGCATCTTTTCTAGTACAAAGGTGGAAGCAGATGGATCAAATCACAAGTATAAGCCCTTTGTATGCAAACAAAGTGGGTCTTTTTCACAATCCAAGGTAATATTTTTTTATTTTTTTCTTTTATAGACCCCATACTACAAGTAGAGTAACATTGTAACCATGGATATGCCATTGATGGGAAGCCATGTAACATCCTTCCATAGTCCATGGTTCCACTTTGTTATTGGAGTTGTGGTCTACTATAATTTATATTAGTAGTTGCTAACTTATGGATGGATGTCTGTTTGATTGTTTTCGTTTGCACATCAATATCAATCATAAAGACAATAAAGACAATAGCATCTTATCATTAATCTCACATCCTGCTAGCCTTTTTCTGGCAATATGCCTTCAATTACATGAACCATCTCGTTCTGTGGGATCTTCGACCTCTTGGCTTGATTGGTAATGATCTTATTTAGATGGCTGCTTGTGGGCATGTTTGGGTGTTCATAGTTCCCATGTTCAACATGATGCACTAGTATCCAGTCTTGGATGAGATAACATCTTCCTCTTCCTGCTCTTATCTCAGCCATGCATTGGGGAGGGAAAAGTGGAAAATGACAGCCTGTTTAGTGCGGTTGTCATTTTTTGTGTCATACCAAATCCCTAGCCTAAAAATCTTTCATATTCAATTGATCGAGAATTGTTGTATTTTTTAATGTCTTTTTTTTTTTTTTTTCTTTCCTGAGCCACATTGTTTATGATCTATAGCAGTGATGTTAGTTTCTTTAGTTCATTTAGTTGAAGTGTCCATTTTAGTTGATTGTAGGGTATAGGTAGGATTTTGAAGGGTCTTATTTTTTCATGGTATCCCTTTAAATATGTTCTAAACTTAATAGACGGTCTAGATCTATCTCTTAAATTGTCCAAGTTACCCAATGTAATTAAAATCGTGTAATTCACAGTGCTCCAAAAGAGCATTGAATCATTTCTCAAACTTAGAAACCCCACCTATTTAGTAGCCTTTTAAATCTATCATCCAAGAAAAAAAAACCACCCCATCTATTTTCAAGTACTTAAAATGAAAAAAATAACCATTCATTTCTAAATTAGTGGACCTCTTATCTTTATAAATAGCCATTTCTTCCTTTATTTTATCATTCAGCTGTCCAAACATACATACAAGAAAGAGAGAGATGGGATGTTTATAAAAATATTAAAAAAAATCAGTTTATATAAAAAAAATTTCCATTTGATTTTTTTTGTATGGATGTATCATGCATGGTTTTATGGTAAAACACATGTATGTATAAAATAAATTATTTTTTCCAAACAGGACATTTATGATAGAACAAATTATTTGTTCCAAACAGGACATTTATCAAAGGAGCACTATTAGGTGATATTTAATAGTTATAAATAGATTAAGAGCCAATGATAATTATAAGTAGACTTGCAACCAAAAATAAAGAATTTTTTTTTTTTTTCAAAACATGGAAAGACTAATCAGTCCTACTTCTTGTAACTTCAGCCACTGCTTCAAATGGATGGACTGCACAAAGATTTGTTTAGGGAGAGTACTGATGGTGAACTAGCAGTTGCAATAAATATGAGAGTTACAAAGGTGAAAAGAAAAATAAGGTGGTTGGTAAGATAAGATGCGTGATTTTTTAAACCTTAACCTCTGACCTAAACGTTAACCTAAACTCAATTCCCTAAACCTTAACCTATAACCTAACCTAAATCTAAACCTAAACCTAAACCTATAACCTTAACCTAAACATAAAACCTAAACCTAAACCTAAACCTATACTTATAACCTAAACCTATTCTTATAACCTAAACCTATTCTCAAATCCCAAAACCTATAACCTAAACTTAAACCTAAAACCTAAACCTAAACCTATGAAAGCGCACCTACTACGTGCCCTAGTTTGTCAATTACGTTGTTAGTTGAGTCAGCCGGACAACAGCGCCTAACAGGAAGATCAAGTCAAGCGTCTGCCTCAACTGGATGTGTGGAAGCTCGCCATAGGTAAATCATAGCCTCACATCCCATGTCTCAAAACACCAGGTGATTAAACCCTTAGAAAGAACTAGAACATCTTAGGATTTTAGTGTAAGAAAACTTGTTATCAAAAAGGAAAATCTTTAAAGTTTTTCTTACACTGTCGATTATATCGATTACCCCTTCGATATAATTGACCATCTCTGTCGTTGTCCTCGGGATCTCAATCGATACAATCGAGTGAGGACAAAAAGCGTCCAGCAATCAAACAATCATTTGGACGATTTATCAATATATCGACTTGGTAGTTGATATCATCAATATTCGAATATCGATCATATCTGAAGTGGATCGATAATATCGACAGACTGCTTTCCGGTGCCCCTATTTTTTTAAGAAAGCTAACATAATCTTCGATATATTGATGACTGTCCAATTCAATCTGAACTTAAATATCGATCATATCGGAAGTCAGTCGATCATATCGATTATGGGCGCATGTTTTCGCTAGCATGAATTTCATGTTGTTTTTAATGTGGATCAGGGTGCCAGTCGATAAATCGATATTCATATATCGATCATATCGAGACCTCATCGATTAGATCGACTCCGGACATAAATAATCCAAAAAGCTTATAGTTAAATCTATACGATTTATCGATCCCATCGACAAGGTCTCCGATATGATCGATGTACAAATTTCGATGACATCGACTGTTCCCCAATCATATCTGTTGAACCTGAAATTCTTCAAGGCTTCTCTCTTATTTTCATCTGTCGATAGATCGATCCATCGCTTGATGGAATCGGAGTTCAAAATCTGATAACATCGATGTGTGTCTCGATCCTATCGACAAGTAAGCGGAAGGTTTCCAAAAGTAAAATGACAATTGAGTTTGTATCATCGAGAGGTCTGCCGATACAATCAAGAGTATACGCTCGATCATATCGACGACTGCTCGATGATATCGAACTCTGTCATAAATATGACCGTTTATATCCATTGGAACCTTTTGCCTATATATAGAGAGATTAGTCTTTATTGCTGTAGAGAAAGAAGAGAGTGCTTTTGAGAGTTCTAACCTTCGTATCATTTACTTAAGCCCTTTCTCTCAGGAAGTTCATCCTCCAATCCACCCTCATCATTGATATCTCATAGAGTGGATTGGAGAATGAACTTCCGCATTCAAGGATCCTCCAGCTACAACCTTAATCATTAAGCTGGGATGCCTTAAATGCATAGATGATTGGAACCACTCTATCTTCCTAATTGAAAAATTTTTAGAGAGTGGTATTCCATCATAACCTTGACCCAACCTAAAGCCTAGTATAGATACATCTTTGTGTTGCGGATCAAGGGAGCTGAAGACCCTTCAACATCAAGGAGGAGATCTTCAACATTACGTTGAATGGGACTCATCAACTTATTTGTAAGTATCTAGAGTCCAGAGGACACTTGTGATCATTCCTTTATAGGATTGGGTTTTAAGTGTTGCTCACCCTTTGAAGTCCTCGAAGGAGGCCTCCGACCGGAGTATACGTGCAGGGTACGTTGTGTGGACCCTTGCTCTGTGGAGAGCATAAACATCTGGTTAGGAGTATGCCAGAAAAACTTCAGGGTTTGAGGTGAACCGAGTAAAAACCTTAGGGTGCGTTGTGTGGACCCTTTTCATGTGTGGGCATAAACATCTGGTTAGGAGTACGTAAGCAAAACTACAGGGTTTGAGGTAAACCGAGTAGAAACCTCTGTAAAGGTTGAAGGTGAACCTGATTTAAAACCTTAGGTTTGAGGTGAACCATGGAAAACCTCCTTAGTGAAATTTGGTCACTCAAGGGTTGAGTGTGGAATCCGGGAGTAGAGTAGACAAGTCGTCGAACCACTATAAAATGACTGTGTTTGAGATTGATATTGTCTTTCATTTATGTGATTACCTTACATGCCTTTATATATGATTATCTGAAATCA
Organism: Magnolia kwangsiensis; assembly: GCA_037074715.1. Classification (NCBI taxonomy): domain Eukaryota; kingdom Viridiplantae; phylum Streptophyta; class Magnoliopsida; order Magnoliales; family Magnoliaceae; genus Magnolia; species Magnolia kwangsiensis. Next base: position 65,229,729 of record CM073588.1, read on the forward strand.
CATCTTATGCACACACTGTCAAATCTATCACAATCTCATCTATAAATTGTTTGTCTCTTAAACAGTTTGTGATTGGATCCTCTACCAGGCTTGGAAGCCAGTAGAGTTAATTTTAAGTAATCCTAATCTGTACTCTGTGATAAGATTAGTGTGATAAGAATTTTTAATAATTCATAAAAACTTTAAAAAGTCACATTCACCCCCCTCTGGGATATATTGACATATTCCTACTTCAACTCAAGCGGTCTACACCGCTATTTCAATTGGTATCAGAGCGGGTATCTCTTTAAGGGCTTCACCGCCTAGAGAGTGATCTTGACTGAAGTAGAAATATGGCCAAAGGAGAGGGCTCATCTGTCACTAGACCTCCAGTATTTGATGGATCAAATTATGCTTACTGGAAGGCTAGAATGCATTACTTCTTGAGATCTTTAGATCATGAAGTTTGGGATGTAGTTGAAAAAGGATATGTGGTACCATCTAAACAAATTGTACTTGAAAATGAAACCACAATCACTAAACCCAAACTGAATGAGAAGTGGACGGCGTTTGACAAAGAACAGCGAAATGCTAAAGCAAAAGCAATAAACGCCATCTACTATGCCGTGTCCCAAGACATTTTTAATCAGATAAGTATGTGTGGGACCTCTAAAGAAGCATGAGACTTATTGAAAATAACCCATGAAGGCACAAGCACTGTGAAGAGATCTAAACTATAAAATTTAACTTCACAGTTCAAAAATCTCAGGATGGAAGAGCATGAGACATTTATGGAGTTTTTTACCAAATTGAACATTATTTGTAACTCCATGGGTGGATTGGGAGAGGAGGTTCCGTCACCTAAAATATGTAGAAAAATCTTAAGATCCTTATCGGAACGCTTGAATTCCAAGGTAACAACAATTGAGGAGTGTAGGAATATTGATGAGATGAAAGTAGAAGAACTAGTAGGTTCCCTACAGACCTTTGAACTACACTTCACACAACCCCAAAAATCCAAAAACACTATCCTAAAAAGTTCTAAGAAATCAAAACATGAGGACAGTGAGAGCGAAAAAGAAGATGAAGATGAGGAAATGGCCTTGCTGGCACAAAGATTCAGAAGATTCTTTCAGAAGAATCGCGACCATCCTTTTAGAGGAAGAAAGGTGAACTACAAACCTTCTGCAGGTAAATTTGGTAAACAAACCAAAGAACCACAATGTTATGCCTGTCATGAGTATGGTCACCTATCTATCGAATGCCCAAACAGAAAAACTAAGGGCAAGGCGATGACTGCCACATGGGATGATACGAAAGAGTCAAATTCAGAAAACAGTAACTCTGGAAGTGATGGAGATAAAAAATCCTTGAAAATACTTATGGTCTCCACTACTTCAATCATTCCAACTGAATCTAAGAAAGAATAACAAGCCACTGAATCATTTTCATCTGACAATGAGGAAATTGAAGAAGAAGTAGATAAAGAGCAAAATGAATTGTAGGATGATTATAATCAACTATACATTCATAACATCCACATCCTTAAGAAAATCGGCATGACTGAAAATAAAAAGAAATTGTTGCAGAAAGACTTAGACAGAACCTTAGAAATAAACATACATTCGTCCAATGATTTACAACTATATCTCACAGATAATGATCAATTAGAAAAAGAAAACCTATCCTTAAAAGGAGAATTATCAAAACTTATGAACAAAGATGAACTGCTAAAAGATGATAATGCAAAACTCAAAAATGAGAACCACTCACTTTGTATTGACTTAGAAAATTCCAGAAAATTTGCCGAGATAAACTATAAGTTTTCTCAGAGTGGTGAAAAACTTGAAAGAATGTTAGGGATAGGAAGGCCTGGAAAAGATAAGAGTGGCCTAGGGTATGAGAAAATCAAAATAAAAGCTGAAAAATCTGTTGCTTCAGGTAGCAATACAAGAACTTCTCCAGTTTGTCATTTGTGTGGTGATATGGGACATTACAAGTTTGAATGCTTAAAGACAACTTCTTATAACCCTGGTCAAATCCACACTGATAAACTTAATCTGACCAGAGTAATGCAAAATACCCATTTATCACCCAAAATGGAAGACAGAACGGAAAAATCACTGGATCAAGTTGGTGAGATAACAAAAGTCACCACAGCAAAAACTTCTGTCTCAAGGTGGAGAGTGAAAGAAAAACTGAACTTTGTACCCTGAATTATTTAGCATATAAGAACAATTTTAGATTTTGCATCGAAATCTGGATAATTGGTGAAATTATGCAATTTTTGCTAAATCCTCAATGTTACATCTAAGGTTGGAGACCTCTAATTTTTGTATATGAACATTATCATGTTTATATTTGTACAGAACTGGTGCATTTTTTTTACATATACTGATTAAGTCAAGAAATATACAATAGCGTGTCAAAATTAGAAAAATTCTGAATAGCACATACTTTCAATGTAAGTGATGGTCTTCTTCGATTTTATCGACTGAGGATCGATACAATCGACGGTTATTCAGAATGTGAAAACTCATGTGTCCATGGATAACATCGAGGGTAGTCTCGATAGAATCGACCGACAACTTCTTGATACAATCGATTTGTTGGTCGATATGATCGACAAATGGCGCCCGATAAAAGCTAGTATAACAAAAAAAGGAGATTTTTCAAAGGGTGGTTCGATTGTCTTCCCTGACCGATTCTCTCGACCAATCATCTTAAGCCAAGTAGGACTAGCTAAATCTCTCCACAAACCAGGTAATATTCTTCCAATATCATCAGAATCTTTTTCTCTTGGTTTGTCGGGGTTTTTATCATTTTTCCCAATATTTCAAATAGTCTTTTCTTTCACATGGGAAAGGATAAAAACGTGGCATCCTGTCCAGGGAAATCTTCAAGAGGTACTCGAAAAAAGGTCCTTGCCTCAAGGGAGAGAGCAAGGATCCCGGACAGAGGGACCCCCACACGGCAAAGATCACGACGCGGTGGGTCCCAAACCGAAATCCCTGAACCATCTCAACCAGTGCCTCCTCCTACTGTCCAACGACCACCAAAATATGCCAATAGGAAGTTGATCTTTGAGAGAAAAGTAAACAGGGAGTGTTTAACACCTTACAACTTAGAACCTCTGTTTGCTGCAATTGGTTGGCTGCCCATCCTAGATTTTGGTGGACCATGCCAACTGGAAAGAACACTCAACTTCTTTGCTGCATGTCATTCCCCGGTGGGTGATCCTCCTTCCTTCATGGTATCCATGGATGGTGATGATGTATTTATCAATCCTGCCACCATAGCACAGATTCTCAATCTACAGATGGCTCCAGTAGGCCTTCCAAACTGGGATCTTGACTTTCTAGATGTGTGCTCCAAAATAACCAAATACCTATGTCATAACCGAGATATCCCATGACATCAAGGGAATGCCCTGAAAGCTAGGTATATGGAGCCCCAGTTCAGAGTCATGCATGGGATCTTCACCACTAATCTGTACCCAAGAAGCACGAACTGATCGGATCTAACAAGTCTTATGGTGATGATAGTATACTCTGTTGCAACCGGGATGAATATTTATCTTCCAACCTTGATTGTAAATCAGTTGTCAATGCCATACACACTTTCAGAGATTTACATCTGTCATATCCCTGGATTATTAGTAAAATCTGTCAGAGCATTGACTTTCCTTCTATAACTGATCCGGTTTTCCCCCTCAAAGTTTTCAACAAGAAAAATATTCAGAAAATGGATCTGAGATTTCATGAATACAAGGAGGAAACTGAGGAAGAAATTTATGCAGAAGGGGAAGGAGGAGAAGGTGGTGATCCCATGGAAGGAGATGCAATGGCTGACGATGCACCTCATGGACCAGATGTTGCTCCGTCCACATCAACTGCTAGGTATGGTTAAAGGCTTATACTGGATAGGATTGGAGCCATTCAGAAGGACATGCATTCAGTAAAGGAACGACTCACTATTCTGGAAAGAATGGTTCAAGGAGTACAGAGCACGGTCCAACAATTGGTGGATCTACTGACGTGCCAATGGGACAACACGATGCCATCTCATTCTGCTCCCTGATGACAGATTCATACATGCTATCATGCACACCTTACTCTTATTTTCGCGTATGAACATCAATATCTTTTTGGATGTTCTACGCTTTCAGTGGTGTGTATGACAGTTTTTTTTCTGGTTTCTTTTTGGATGAATTTGCCCACGGTTGGGCTAAAATACTGGTTTATTTTTGTGTGCCCTTCAATAGGATTTATTTTTTGTTGGTTTAAATTGTTGATGTCTAGGGCAGCATTGAATATTTCTGCAAATCTTGGGCAGCTTACATATGGCTGAATCTAGTTCTTTTACTCCTGCCATTTGAATTTCTGTCTCCCTGGTTTATTGCAGTTTTGAGATTATGATCTGCATGTTTATCTTATGTCTTAAGTGCTTAAACTTCATTTTGTGTCTTCATTGATATATGCTTTACAGTATTCTCATTTATATACATCTATCTATTTATAATTCTCCCATAAGCTTCAATCTTCAGTCAATATCACGTCTTATACCTTTTCCAATGACTGACAAAAAGGGGGAGAACAATTCAAACACCCCAAGAAAAAATTGTATATCTGTGTTGCAGGTGTTAGGGATAGCAGCCGCAACAAGAAAGGGGGATTTTTTGAATTAAGGGGGAGAATTTACGGGTGTGTACATGGGTGAATAGAATTTATAAAATTGTGTTAATACATGTACACACAATTTAGGATGTATCTGTCTACATATATTCTTAGGGTGTTTTGGGTATTTTGTCAAGTAATTGACAAAGGGGGAGATTGAAAGTGCACCTACTACGTGCTCTGGTTTGTCAATTACGTTGTTAGTTAAGTTAGTCGGACAACAGCGCCTAACAGGAAGATCAAGTCAAGCGTTTGCCTCAACTAGATGTGTGGAAGCTCGCCATAGGTAAATCATAGCCTCACATCCCATGTCCCAAAAAACCAGGTGATTAAACCCTTAGAAAGAACTAGAACATCTTAGGATTTTAGTGTAAGAAAACTTGTTATCAAAAAGAAAAATCTTTAAAGTTTTTCTTACACTGTTGATTATATCGATTGCCCCTTCGATATAATCGACCAGCTCTGTCGATGTCCTCAGGATCTCAATCGATACAATCGAGTGAGGACAAAAAACGTCCAATAATCAAACAATCATCTGGAGGATTTATCGATATATCGACTTGGTAGTCGATATCATCGATATTCGAATATCGATCATATCTAAAGTGGATTGATAATATCGACAGACTGCTTTCCGGCGTCCCTGTTTTACTAAAGAAAACTAACATAAGCTTCGATATATCGATGACTTTCTGATTCAATCTGAACTCAAATATCAATCATATAGGAAGTCAGTCGATCATATCAATTGTGGGCGCATATTTTCACCAGCATGAATTTCAGGTTATTTTTAATGTTGATCGGGGTGCCAGTCGATAAATCGATATTCATATATCGATCATATCGAGACCTAGTCGATTGGATCGAGTCCGATAATAAGTCATCCAGCAATCTTATAGGTAAATCTATACGATTTATCGATCAAATTGACAAGGTCTCCGATATGATCGATGTATAAATTTCGATGACATCGACTGTTCCCTGATAATATCTGTTGAACCTGAAATTCTTCAAGGCTTCTCTCTTGTTTTCATCTGTCGATAGATCGATCCATCGCTCGATGGAATCGGAGTTTGAAATCCGATAACATCGATGTGTGTCTCGATCCCATCGATAAGTAGGCGGAAGGTTTCAAAAAGAGAAATGACAATTGAGTTTGTATCATCGAGAGGTCTGCCGATACAATCGAGAGTAAACACTCGATCATATCGATGACTGCTCGATGATATCGAACTCTGTCATAAATATGACCGTTTATATCCGTTGGAACCTTTGGCCTATATATATAGAGATTAGTCTTTATTGCTGTAGAGAAAGAAGAGAGTGCTTTTGAGAGTTCTAACCTTCGTATCATTTACCTAAGCCCTTTCTCTCAGGAACTTCATCCTCCAATCCACCCTCATCAATGATATCTAATAGAGTGGATTGGAGAATGAACTTTTGCATTCAAGGATCCTCCAGCTACAACCTTAATCATTAAGCTGGGATGCCTTAAATGGATAGATGATTGGAACCACTCTATCTTCTTAATTGAAAAATCTTTAGAGAGTGGTATTCCATCATAACCTTGACCCAACCTAAAGCCTATTATAGATACATCTTTGTGTTGCGGATCAAGGGAGCTGAAGACCCTTCAACATCAAGGAGGAGATCTTCAACATTGAGCTGAATGAGACTCATCAACTTATTTGTAAGTATCTAGAGTCCATAGGACACTTGTGATCATTCCTTTATAGGATTGGATTTTAAGTGTTGCTCACCCTTTGAAGTCCTCGAAGAAGGCCTCCGACGGGAGTATACGTGCGGGGTGCATTGTGTGGACCCTTGCTCTGTGGAGAGCATAAACATCTGGTTAGGAGTACGCCAGAAAAACTCCAGGGTTTGAGGTGAACAGAGTAGAAACCTCAGGGTGCGTTGTGTGGACCCTTGTCATGTGTGGGCATAAACATCTAGTTAGGAGTACGCCAGTAAAACTACAGGGTTTGAGGTGAACCGAGTAGAAACCTCTGTAAAGGTTGAAGGTGAACCTGATTTAAAACCTTAGGTTTGAGGTGAACCATGGGAAACCTCCTTAGTGAAATTCGGTCACTCAAGGGTTGAGTGTGGAAGCCGGGAGTGGAGTAGATAAGTTGTCGAACCACTATAAAATGACTATGTTTGAGATTGATATTGTCTTTCATTTATGTGATTGCCTTACATGACTTTATATATGATTATCTAAAATCACATCTTATGCACACACAGTCATATCCATCAAAATCTCATTTATAAATTGTTTGTCTCTTAAACAGTTTGTGATTGGATCCTCTACCAGGCTTGGAAGCCAGTAGAGTTAATTTTGAGTAATCCTAATCTGTACTCTGTGATAAGATTAGTGTGATAAGGATTTTTAATAATTCATAAAAACTTTAAAAAATCGTATTCACCCCCCTCTAGGATATATTGACATATTCCTACTTCAACTCAAGCGGTCTACACCACTTTTTCAACCTACACTTATAACTTATAACTTAAACCTATAACCTAAACCTAAACCTAAAACCCAAACGTAAACCCGATCTTGAACCCGAACCCGATTTCCTAAACCTAAACCTTAACATATTCTCAAATCCCTAAACTTAAACCTACACCTAATCCTAATCTCAACTCCCTAACCTAAACCTAAACCAAAACTTGAAAACCCAAAACTAAACCCGAACCCAAACTCAATCCCGATTTCCTAAACCTAAACTTATGACCTTAACCTAAACCTATTTTTAAATCCTAAAACCTAAAACCTATAACTTATAACCTAAACCAAAACTTATAACCTAAACCAAAATCAAAACCTTTAACCTAAACCCAAACCCATTCTCAAATCTCAAAACCTATAACCTAAACCTAAACCTTAACCTATAACCTATAACCTATTACCTAAACCAAAATCAAAACCTATAACCTAAACCCGAACCCAAACCTGAACCCGAACCCAAATTTCTAAACCTTAACCTAAACATGTAACCTATAACCTATAACTTAAGCCTATACCCAAACCTAAAACCTTACTTATAACCTATAACTATTCTCAAATACTTAAACCTTAACCTATAACCTAACCTAAACCTATACTTATAACCTAAAACTATTCTCAAATTACAAAACCTATAACCTAAACCCAAATCCAAACACGAACCTGAACCCGAATTCCTAAACCTTAACCTAAAAATATAACCTAAGCCTATAGCTTAAATCTAAACCTAAGCCTAAACCTATAATCTAATCCTAAACCTATAACCTAAACTCAAATCCCTAAACCTTAACCTAAACCTAAAACCTAAACCTAAACCTATAACCTTAACTCAAATTCCTAAACCTTAACCTATAACCCAACCTAAACCTATACTTATAACCTAAAACTATTCTCAAATCCCAAAACCTATAACCTAAACCCGAATCCAAACCCGAACCCGAACTCAAATTCCTAAACCTTAACCTAAACATATAACCTATAACCTAAGCCTATACCTAAACCTAAAACCTAAAGCTAAACCAAAACCTAAACCTAAAACCTATAACCTAAACCTAAAACCTAAATGTATTATCAAATCCCTAAACCTAGACCTACACCTAATCCTAATCTCAACTCCCTAACCTACACCTAAACCTAAACTTGAAAACCCAAACCTAAACACGGTCCCGAACCCGAACCCGATTTCCTAAACCTAAAACCTTAACCTATTCTCAATTTCCTAAACTATAGCTTATAACCTAAACCTAAACCTAAACCTAAACTTAAAACCTAAATGTATTCTCAAATCCTTAAACATAAACCTACACCTAATCCTAATCTCAATTCCCTAACTTAAACTTAAACGTAAACTTAAAAACCCAAACTTTAGCCCTATCCCGAACGCGAACCCGAACCCGATTTCCTAACCCTAAACCTTAACCTAATCTCGATTCCCTAAACCTAAACCTTATAACCTAAACCTAAACCTAAACTTATAACCTATAACCTATAACCTAAATGTATTCTCAAATCCCTAAACCTAAACCTACACCTAATCCTAATCTCAACTCTCTAACTTAAACCTAAACCTAAACTTGAAAATGCATACCTAAACCCAAACCCGAATTCCTAAACGTAAACCTTAACCTATTCTCAATTCCCTAAACCTATAGCTTATAACCTAAACCTAAATCTTAACGTAAACCTAAACCTAAACCTAAAACCTAAATGTATTCTCAAATTCCTAAACTTAAACCTACACCTAATCCTAATCTCAACTCCCTAACCTAAATCTAAACCTAAACTTGAAAACCCAAACCTAAACCCGATCCTGAACCTGAACACGATTTCCTAAACCTAAACCTTAACCTATTCTCAATTCCCTAAACCTATAGCTTATAACCTAAACCTAAACCTATAACCTTAACCTAAACCAAAACCTATGACCTAAAACCTTAACCTATAACCTATAACCTAAACTTATAACCTATAACCTAACCTTAACTTATAACCTAAAACCTAAACCTAAACCTATAACCTTAACCTAAACCAAAACCTATGACCTAAAACCTTAACCTATAACCTATAACCTAAACTTATAACCTATAACCTAACCTTAACTTATAACCTAAAACCTAAACCTAAGCCTAAAACCTAAATGTATTATCAAATCCCTAACTTAAACCTATAGCTAATCCTAATCTCAACTCCCTAACCTAAAGCTAAACCTAAACTTGAAAACCCAAACCTAAACCCGATCCCGAACTCGAACCTGATTTCCTAAACCTAAACCTTAACCTATTCTCAATTCCCTAAACCTTAACCTATAACCTAACCTAAACCTAAACCTATAACCTGCACTTATAACCTAAACCTATAACCTAAACCTAAGCTTAAACTTAAAACAGAAATGTATTCTCAAATCCTTAAACCTAAACCTACACCTAATCTTAATCTGAACTCCCTAACTTAAACTTAAACCAAAACTTGAAAACCCAAACCTAAACCCGATCTCGAACCCGAACCCGATATCCTAAACCTAAACCTTAATCTTTAACCTATTCTCAATTCCCTAAAGCTATATCCTATATACTATAACCTATAACCTAAACCTAAACCAAAACCTTAACCTAAACCTAAACCAAAACCTATAACCTAAACCTTAACCTATAACCTATTACCTAAACTTATAACCTATAACCTAACCCTAACCAAAACCTAAAACCAAAACCTAAACCTATAACCTATAACCTAAACCTAAACCTATAACCTAAATGTACTCTCAAATTCCTAAACCTAGACCTACACCTAAACCTAATCTCAACTCCCTAACCTAAACCTAAACCTAAACTTAAAAACTCAAACCTAAACCCGATCCCGAACCCGAACCCGATTTCCTAAACCTAAAACCTTAACCTATTCTCAATTCCTTAAACTATAGCTTATAACCTAAACCTAAACCTAAGCCTAAACCTTAAATTATTCTCAATTCCCTAAACTATAGCTTATAACCTAAACCTAAACCTAATCCTAAACCTTAACCTAAACCTAAACCTATAACCTATAACCTATAACCTAAGCCTAAAACCTAAACCTAAACCTAAACCTAAAACAGAAATGTATTCTCAAATCCTTAAACCTAAACCTACACCTAATCCTAATCTCAACTCCCTAACCTAAACCTAAACCTAAACTTGAAAACCCAAACCTAAACCCGATCTCGAACTCGAACCCGATTTCCTAAACCTAAACCCTTAACCTATTCTCAATTCCCCAAACCTTAACCTGTAACCTAACCTATACCTATAACCTGCACTTATAACCTAAACCTATAACCTAAACCTAAGCGTAAAACCTAAACCTAAACCTAAAATCTAAATGTATTCTCAAATCCTTAAACCTAAACCTACACCTAATCCTAATCTCAACTCCCTAACCTAAACCTAAACCGAAACTTGAAACTGCAAACCTAAACTCGAACCCAAACCCGAACCCAAACCCGATTTCCTAAACCTAAACCTTAACCTATTCTCAATTCCCTAAACCTATAGCTTATAACCTAAACCTAAACCTTAATCTATAGCCTATAACCTAAACCTAAACCTAAAACCTAAATGTATTCTCAAATCCCTAAACCTAAACCTACACCTAATCCTAATCTCAACTCCCTAACCTAAACCTAAACCTAAACTTGAAAACCCAAACCTAAACCCGATCCCAAACCCAAACCCGAACCCGAATTCCTAAACCTAAACCTTAACCTATTCTCGATTCCCTAAACCTATAACTTATAACCTAAACCTAAACCTTAACCTAAACCAAAACTTATGACCTAAAACCTTAACCTATAACCTATAACCTATAACCTAAACTAATAACCTATAACCTATAACCTAACCTTAACCTAAACCTAAAACTAAACCGTAACCTACAACCTTAAACCTAAACCTAAACCTAAACCTAAAACCTAAATGTATTCTCAAATCCCTAACCTAAATCTACACCAAATCCTAATCTTAACTCCCTAACCTAAACCTAAACCTATACTTGAAAACCCAAACCTATATCCGATCCCGAACCCGAACCTGATTTCCTAAACCTAAACCTTAACCTATTCTGAATTCCCTAAACCTTAACCTATAGCCCAACCTAAACCTAAACCTATAACCTGCACCTATAACCTAAACCTAAAACCTAAACCTAAGCCTAAAACCCGAACCTAAACCTAAAATAGAAATGTATTCTCAAATCCTTAAACATAAACCTACACCTACTCATATCTCAACTCCCTAACCTAAACTTAAACCTAAACTTGAAAACCCAAACCTAAACCCGATCCCGAGCCCGAAAGCGATTTCCTAAACCTAAACCTTAACCTTTGACTAATCTCAATTCCTTAACCTAAACTTAAACCTAAACTTGAAAACCTAAACCTATACCCGATCCCGAATCCGAACCCAATTTTCTAAACCTAAATCGATTTCCTAAACCTAAAACTTTAACCTATAACCTATAACCTAAACTTATAACCTATAACCTAACCTTAACCTAAACCTAAAACCTAAACCTTACCCTAAACCCTAAACCCTAAACCCTAAACCCTAAAACCTAAATGTATTCTCAAATCCCTAAACCTAAACCTACACCTAATCCTAAACTCAACTCCCTAACCTAAACCTAAACCTAAACTTGAAAACCCAAACCTAAACCTGATCCCAAACCCGAACCTAAATTCCTAAACCTAAACCGATTTCATAAACCTGAAACTTTAACCTATAACCTATAACCTAAACTTATAACCTATAACCTAACCTTAACCTAAACCTAAAACCTAAACCTTAAGCTATAACCTAAAACCTAAACCTAAACCTTAAACCTAAACGTATTCTCAAATCCGTAAACCTAAACCTACACCTAATCATAATCTCAACTCCCTAACCTAAACATAAACCTAAACTTGAAAAGCTAAACCTAAATCTGATCCCGAACCCAAACCCGATTTCCTAAACCTAAACCTTAACCTATTCTCAATTCCCTAAACCTATAGCTTATAACCTAAACCTAAACCTAAACCTTAACCTAAACCAATAACCTAAACCTAAACCTAAACATAAACCTTAACATAAACTTATAACCTAAACCTAAACCTAAAACCTAAATGTATTCTCAAATCCCTAAACCTAAACCTACACCTAATCCTAATCTCAACTCCCTAACCTAAACGTAAACCTAAACTTAAAAACCCAAACCGAAACTCAATCTCGAACCTGAACCCGAACCCGATTTCCTAAACCTAAACCTTAACCTATTCTCAATTCCCTAAACCTATAGTTTATAAACTAAACCTAAACCTGAACCTTAACCTAAACCTAAACCTAAACCTATAACCTTTAACCTAAACCAAACCCTATGACCTAAAATCTTAACCTATAACCTATAACCTAAACTTATAACCTATAATCTAACCTTAACCTAAACCTTAACCTATAAAGTAAAACCTAAACCTAAACCTAAAACCTAAATGTATCCTCAAATCCCTAAACCTAAACCTCCACCTAATCCTAATCTCAACTCCCTAACCTAAACCTAAACCTAAACTTGAAAACCTAAACTTAAACCCGATCTCGAACCCGAACCCGATTTCGTAAACCTAAACCTTAACCTTTTCTCAATTCCCCAAACCTTAACCTATAACCTAACCTAAACCTAAACTTATAACTTGCACTTATAACCTAAACCTAAACTTATAAGAAAAAAAAAAAAAAAAAAAAGCAAATGAAGTTTCTGCAATTCTTCATGATTTTGAATTATAATGTTATGTTGGTTGAATATTTTTTTATTAGATGAAAGACAAAAAGAAAATTGTTGCTGATTTCCCTTTTTTTTATTTATGATGTTAATGTATTTATGCATGGATGAATGTAATGTGGAAGATTGTTTGTGTTTGGATGGATGTAGTTTATGTTTTGATGAATGTAGTTTAAGTTTGGATGAATGTAGTTTATGTTTGGATGAATTTATGTAGTTTGGGTTTAGATGGATGTGAATGTGAATATGATGAAATATATTATATAACAGGTGTATATCAGGAAGAATACGATGTTATAACAAGTGTATATAATAGGTGTATATTAGGAAGAATATGATATTGTAACAGGTCTATATTGTTTGTGTTTGGATGGATGTAGTTTATGTTTGGATGGATTTAGTAGTTTGAGTTTAGATGGATGTGAATGTGAATATGATGAAATATATTATATAACAGGTGTATATTAGGAAGAATACGATGTTGTAACAAGTGTATATAACAGGTGTATATCAGGAAGAATATGATATGAACAGGTGTATATGTAAATATGAGACGGCCGAAGACCGTCCTTTTCAGGTTCGTAAGAGACGGTCCATGACCGTCTTTTTCAGGTTCATACAAGACAGTCTATAACCGTCCTTTTTATTGACGATCATGGGCCGTCCTTTTTACGGACGATCTAGAACTATCCTTTTTACGGACAGTCATAGACCGTCCTTTTAAGCTTCATTTTAAGTCCTCTAGTACATACCTCTATAGACTGTCTATGACCGTCCTTCTTTAGAGATGGTCCATGACCATCCTTCTTTAGAGACGGTTTATGGCCGTCCTTTAAAAAATACGACACGTCAAAATTTGATGGCCGTTACGACGGTCCAAGACCGTCCTTTTTGGCCTTTTGAGACGATTTTTGACCGTCCTTTTTTAGCTATTTTGGCATAGTGTAAATCAACTTAATTCTTTTGTGCTCCCTAATTACATGATGGTGTGACCATGCTGACACATCTACAAATATGGTAGGTCGCACATCTATAACTAGTTTACCTATTATATAGTCAAATTCTTAAAGATAACAGTGCTAACAGACATCTCAGGGAATCGAGGTTTTTACTACTGTAAATCTCACCTTTTACCCACCGGTTTTTCTCAATGCTCCAAAACTTTACTTTCCAAGACTAAACCATTCCATATAGTCACACTATTTACAGACGAAATAACCCTTCTTGTCATGGTGGCACCGCGATAGGCATATAGCTATGGATTATAACCATGGAAAGTCTGTAGCCATTGATACCATACCCATTGCTTCATTAGATTCATAGCCATTAGTTCTGTCTATGGATCTAATTTGTAGCCATTAATTCTACATATCTAATTCGTAGCCATTTCTTCTGTAGTGAAAAGAACATACAACTACAGATAATTGAGCGAGCCTAACATGAAATTGAATGAGCTTCAAATGAAATTGAACAAGCTTAACATGAAATTGAGCGAGCTTCAAACGAAATTGAACGAGCTTAACATGAAATTAAGCGAGGCTAACATGAAATTGAACAAGCCTAACATGAAATTGAGAGAGGCTAACATGAAATTGAGCGAGCTTCAAATGAAATTGAGCGAGCCTAACATGAGATTGAGTGAGCTTCAAATGAAATCTAACGAGCCTCAAATGAAATTGAGCGAGCTTCACATGAAATTCAACTAGCCTCAAATGAAATTCAATGAGCATCACATGAAATTCAATGAGCATCACATGAAATTGAGCGAGCCTAACACGAAATTCAACAAGCCTCAAATGAAATTGAGTGAGCTTCACATGAAATTCAACAAGCTTCGAATGAAATTGAATGAACATCACATGAAATTGAGCGAGCCTAACATGAAATTTAAAGAGCCTTAAATGAAATTGAGTGAGCTTCACATGAAATTCAATGAGCCTCAAATGAAATTAATTGAGCTTCAAAAGAAATTCAATGAGCATCACATAAAATTGAGTGAGCTTCGCATGAAATTCAATGAGCTTCAAATGAAATTGAGAGAGCTTCAATGAAATTAAGCGAGCCTAACATGAAATTGAGCGAGCTTCAAATGAAATTAAGCGAGCTTCACATGAAAGATCTCTTTGTAGTATGCATAAAAATCTCCATATTGACTGGTCTTCTGATGGAGTTAAGGTGAACAATGACTAGTAGAGATGAGTTAGGGAAATGGAATCAAGATTGGAATGTATTCTTGCGGGAGGTTATTAAGGGATTGTTCAAGTAGTTTGGAAGGTTGCAATATATATATATATATATATATATATATATATATATATATATATATATATATATATATATATATATATATATATAAATGAGCCGAAACTAGAAGATAGAAAATTTTGGTTCTGCCTTTTATAGACTTAGTTAATAATTGTCATTTCTTCGAGACCATATGTATTTTTCCTCAAACCATACAGCCATCTTGTGGAGTTTTTATACAACTCTTTGCCTGAGAGTTTGTAGAGTATGGTAATGTTTTTGAGTTTTTACAGTTGGGGCCATATGGTTTAGTGATCCAAAACCATTAATGTGATGGGCCCCATTTTGGATGGCCACTCCCCCAAAATCATGTCAATAGCTTGCATCATGGAAAACCATGGGCCGCACTTACAAACTATAAACCCGAGTGTACTGTAGAAATTCTTGACCACCCCATTCACCCTCTCACATTTACTATTTACACAGTTGGCATATATAAAATACCAAGTAATGGAAAGTCTTTGTTTCTACCATAATGAGTGAAATTGAGTGAGGCTAACATGAAATTGAGTGAGCTTCAAATAAATTGAACAAGCTTAACATGAAATTGAGCGAGCTTTAAATAAAATAGAATGAGCCTAACATGAAATTGAAAGAGGCTAACATGAGATTGAGTGAGCTTCAAATGAAATTGAACAAGCCTAACATGAAATTGAGTGAGCTTCAAATGAAATTGAACGAGCCTAACATGAAATTGAATGAGCCATAATTTCATGTTAGCCTCACTCAATTTCATGTTAGGCCTCATTCAATTTCATTTGAAGCTTGCTCAATTTCATGTTAGGCTCGTTCAATTTCATTTAAAGCTAGCTCAATTTCATGTTAAGCTGGCTGGATTTCATTTGAACCTCACTTAATTTCATATGATGCTCGTTTAATTTCATTTAATGCTCGCTTAATTTCATGTGATGCTCGTTGAATTTTATGTGAAGCTCGCTCAATTTCATGTGATGCTTGTTGAATATCATGTGATGCTCGTTGAATTTCATGTGAAGATCATTGAATTTCATGTGAAGCTCACTCAATTTCATGTTAGGTTCATTGAATTTCATTTAAGGCCCGTTGAATTTCATTTAAGGCTCACTAAATTTCATGTCGAGCTCGCTCAATTTCATTTGAGGCTCATTGAATTTCATGTGAAGCTCGCTCAATTTCATTTGAGGCTCACTGAATTTCATTTGATGCTCTTTTAATTTCATTTGATGCTTACTCAATTTCATTTTAGGCTTGCATAAATATCATGTGATGCTCATTGAATTTCATGTGAGGCTTGGGCAATTTTCCATGACATCCAACCTAAATACAACATGGGACTACTTACCTTCTCTCTGGCATCTCTTGCATTTTTTTAGTATTATTCTATTGCTTTGGTATACATTGTATCCCCTCTTTCGACTCAAACTTGAAAACTTTGAACCCATGATCCCCATCCTCTTGCCCATGCATCGTGTGAACACTGCCTTTATTTTCTTTATATCCACGGATGATCCAAAAGAGGGGATGATGTACGAATTTAGGAATTATAGGATCCCTGACTCAAGCCTTTCCATAGTATACTCAAAGTTGACTCCACATAGTTGTACAACACACTTAGTGAGAGGGGTTACCCTTATTAAAACAATCATAATCATTTATTGGTCCCTCTGTGATGTGGTTCACAAGTCCACCCCATCCATTATATGTGTCCCACTTAAATGAGGAGTCAAAGCAAGATTCAACTGCATCTAAAACTTAGGTAGACCCCACTTGAGCTCTATATACGGCTGGCCGATGTTGAGAAATAAAATACAAGTCATTCTCTTGTATTATTTTCTAAAAGTAAAAGAAAGATCGGCCTGAAGAGTTCAGGGTTAAGGGAACAAAAAATAAAGAATAATAAAATATTTTCTATTCAAGAGCTACTATTAACATCTTCTATGGTGATTAACTACATGGGTTTAAAATTTTCAAGTTTGAGTTGAGAAGAATGCCGGGGTAGCCTAATCGAACTAAAACTTAATATTTATAGTAAAAATGAAAATAAAATAGACTCTCTACCATTTATTTGATGGAATCTTGAATATCTACTGGGTTGGTTGGCTAAATCAGCTTCTCCTACCCCAAAATTATATATGATATGTTGAAAAACTCATTTTGGTTTGTAACATATGACTGTCTTAAGGTTTTGACGATCCTGATCACTTCTGCCTTCAATAAGTCCTTTGGTCCATCTTTGCCATGAAAGTGTCAGCAACCCACTTTTAATCAATGCCATGTTGTTGGAAAAGAATGAAAAGGGGGCTCCGATTGATTCAACTTGGCCCGGTCGACCTCGAGTCGCTGAAAAGGGGTGTATCTAGTCAACCTTGGGTCATTGAAAAGGGAGACCTGGTCAACCTCATTATCACACCCCAAACTCGGAGAACGAACTCACAAAATTCTTGATCACCGAATCCAACACAGATAGCCTATATAATACACCATTCTCGGCTCCAGGCACCCTTATACCAGTCATGGGATCCTATAAGGAGGATTTTCAATATAAATTTGTTTCATAATAAGCATAACCAAAAGCATAACTCACAAACAACAATCAACAACATCACCACATATCCACTATAATCAAAATATCTTAAGTACAATGTGTAAAGGAAATTCAATATCAATAGCTCGAGAAGATAGCTACACGCTCCAATTTCAATACTGCTGCAGCATCCTAGCGTCACCTGCATGCAACGATTGTGCATAAGCTTATAGAAAGCTTAGAGGGTGGTGTAAGTGTGTGCGAAAGGTATATGCCAAGAATGTAATATCAGAATAATGCGAAATCATGCTGGTAAGTCCATGAATGCTATCAGACATACTATGGCTATGCGATGCAAGGCCTACATGGCCAAATGTCATATGGAAGATGCAACGCAATCATACCAGTCCTCATCTGAATCCTCATATTAGTATGGTTCATCTCTGGAATATCACTGGGGTCCAATACACTTAACACCAGCTTGCTGCCCCATCTAAGCGCGCAATTGAGTAAGTGAAAGAGACCTCACTATCCGCCTACCAATATCGGGCCCGACTCGTCGATAGCGGATCCATTCCTCAAGTTGGGTCAAACTCAGCCTAGTTATTGCTCCCTCACTCGGGCGGGTAAGGCCACACCCCCTTCTAACCAACCACTACACAGTAGGAGACACGGCCAACAAGTATTCAGCTCTCATGCGCTCATATATCCACTCGGTTTGGACATTGGAGCATCCTCCTAGTACCATAAGAGTTTGGAGACTTTCATCCTAGGACATCTATGGCGTTCTCGTGCTAGTAACAAGAATTTCTAGTATCCAATCTTGCCATCCACGATATGCCCGTGGAGGCTACAACCCTGATATTGATAAGGCATACAGTAATTGTATCATACAAATGTAAAGTGTATGAGTCACACTATCCAGTCATGCATCAATCCCGCGCGTACCTTGCGCTCATGTGGTGTAACTTCATCTCTTAGGGAGTCCCATAATCAATCTGCCCAATGGCATATTCTATGATTAGTCACTCCTCATAACAAGCATGCAAATGATATGTATGGGCATGTATCATAATGTTATGCTAACACATACTTTGTGATAATTAGCCTATATATATGGCGGGGTCCATAAAAGGACAATAGATCCATAACATGAAGGTCAGTCCTCAACTGTGAAGGCCAGATGATGTGGATAAACAACACACATCATAGAGGGTCACACTGTCCAGGGGTGGACGGTGTAAATACAACACATACCTCAAGGTGGGCCCCACCCCCACACGTGTAACACGTGTAGGGTGGGTCCCACATCTAGAAAATGAATGGATGGTGTGGAATAAAACACATATATCATGTTGGGGACCCACTATCCATGGACAAACGGTGCTGATAATACATACATACAAGGTGGGTCCCACGTCCTAGCTGGACGGATGACATGGATAAAACATATACATTAGGTGGGTCCACACATGTGGCCCACCAGCAGCTTTGCATAAAACCTGATATTTGTGTTTTCCTCCATCTGGAATGGCCCAAAAATGGGTAGCAAGTGGGCTCCATTAACTCCAGTCCATCTGAAATTTTGTTAAACGTCCAAAAAAAATCTGGACAGTCTGGATTTTTGCTAAACACATCCGATGGGCCACACACATCATCATCATCACCATAAAAAGAAAAGGAGGGAGAGAGAGAGAGAGAGAGAGAGAGAGAGAGAGAGAGAGAGAGAGAGAGAGAGAGAGAGAGAGATGTGATGGAGGGGCCCCGCCACTATGGGCCCCTCTAGGATTTACAACATACATCATACATTCATTAAGATGGGTCCCATGATTGAGTAGGCCCTCAAATCAGTAAATCAAGGTGGGGATGTCATCCCCACCAAAAATCAAGGGTATATATGACTCATCAATAGTATGGATTTAAATAAAACATCATGATGGGGTCCATGGAGAATGGCCCCATCATGGATCATGCATGTAACACGGATGGGCCATTGGCCACATCTAAGGGATCAAGTAAGATCTCCACCATTGATTGATAGGTCGTACATGTTCCTATACAAGAAAAACCAAACATCTACGAAGGGAAAAGGAAAATTTAGTCCTAAACATGCACCCACCTTGGATCTTCAACTTCTTCTTCCACCTTAGGGTCCTACAACTCCAAAGGAAGGGATTTCTATGGTTGAGATGGCTTTTGGATGGTTGGATTAGAAGGTGTTGAGCTTGCAAAGGGCTGAAAAATGGAGCTCTCATGAACATTCAAGCCCCTTGCAAAAATGGAGAAATGAAGAAGAAAGAGGGAGGGAGAGAGATAAGAGAGAGAGAGAGAGAGAGAGAGAGAGAGAGAGAGAGAGAGAGAGAGAGAGAGATAGCTAGCTCTCTTAGCTAGGTAATGATTGCTTGTAAGATCATCATTACATTGTAAGAGCATGCCTACCGAGTGGATGATGTCACCCCTAGCCTAGTAGCCTAGGGTGACATCACCCTCTTAATGGTCTTAGGAAATTTTGTTTTCTGGAATGTCCTTTTCTCGCAACGTGCGGTCTATACCCGGAATAGAGCACGGGCCACATCTCACGATCTAAGCATCAAATTGGCGCACGAGATGCAATTTCGAAACAGCTATGACGGCGCGATCGTGATGACATAAGTCTCGGGTTGAGTTCTCTCTGGTTTACAGGGTGCAACTTAAGGTCGCACACAAATACTAACTAAAGGTCGCAGGTTACCGAAATTTGACCAAGAGGACCATGGGATCCTATGGAAAGACGAGATAATAGGACACAGGCCTGACAACTCTCCCCTCCTAATAAAAATTTTATCCTCAAAATTTACTATCACGCATAACAAAGTAAAGAGGAAGAGAAAACATGGTATTATATAAATATATTATCAATACAATACAAAGCACGATACAAGAACAATCAATCTACAAAAAGATGGGGATGATTCTCTTTAATCTCAGCCTCGCACTCCTAAGACGCCTCATCAGCACTACGATGACTCCACTGCACCTTCACCAAGGGAATGACCTTGGTTCGGAGGACTTGCTCCTCCCGATCAAGGATTTGAACTGATTGCTCAATGTAGGAAGCATCCTCATGAACCTCAAGAGGCTGCCAATCAATCACGGGAATGGTGTCTAACCCACACTTCCGTAGTATCAAAACATGAAAAATGTTATGGATGTAGATAACTGAGAAGGTAAGGCAAGCCTATAGGTCACAACGCCAATGCGCCCAATAATCTCAAAAGGTCCAATAAATCTTAGGGCAAGCTTGCCCTTCACTCCAAATCAAACCACGTCCTTCATGGGTGAGGCCTTGAGATACACTGTCCCTAACAACGAACTCTAAGGGACGACATATACGATCAGTAAAACTCTTCTGCCGACTCTTGAGCTGTGCGCATCCTCTGCCTGCTGATATTGATAACCTCTGACATTTGCTGCACAAGCTCGGGGCCTAGGAGATGGTGCAACAACTGGGAGATCAACATGGTCTGCCATACAAGGCCTCAAAGGGAGTCATACCAATAGTTGTTTAATAGCTGTTATTATATGCGAACTCAACCAGGCGCAAATGCTCATCCTAGCTACCCGAGAAGTCGATTATGCAAGCTTATAAGCACATCCTCAAGGATCTTGTTGACCCTCTCAGTCTGGCCATCGGTCTGTGGATGATACGAGGTGCTGAACTGCAAGGTAGACCCCATCGCCTTTTGAAAGGTCCTCCAAAACTGGGATGTGAACCTCGGGTCTCGGTCGAAAATGATCAAAATCGAAACACCGTGTAGTCTCATAATCTCATTAATGAACAATCTGACAAGCCGGTCCAAAGGCCAAGTCACACAAATCATGAGAAAATGTGGTAACTTCATCAGATAATCCACGATAACCCAGATGTGTCATGACCACGCTGAGTCCTCAACAAGCCCATGATACATGCTCCCACTTCCATGTCGAGACACTTAATGATTGCAATGGACCTGGGGGTCTTTGATGATCATCCTTGACAAGTTGGAAAGTGTCACACTTAGCTATAAAACTGGTGATATGACTTTTCATCCTTGACCAAAAATACTGTCACCTCATATCGCGATACATCTTCGTCGAGCTAGGGTGGATAGAAAACCTCGATCGATGTGCATCAGTCATAAAATCTTTGTGCAACTCTGAAATATTTGAGACACATAATCGGCCTCTAAAGCGAAGTCCACCATCAGAACCAATCTGTCAGGCTGACTGACTCTCAGATGTTGCCTCTGTTCGATAACTCTGAAGTGACTTATCTGACTGCTGAGCCTCGATCACTCTTACGACAAGAGAAGGTTGAATTGACAGGCTCGATAACTGAAAGATAGAACACTGTAAGTCAAACTTGAAGTCATATGCTGCCATATCCTCAAGCATCTTTCACTCCTGAATTATCATATGTGCTACCAGGCCTCGTAGCTAACAGCTAAGGGCGTCCGCTACCACGTTCACCTTACCCGGGTGGTACTGAAGATCAAAGTCATAATCCTTTAGGAGCTTCATCCAACGTCTCTGCTGTATGTTCAACTCAGACTATGGGAAGAGATACTTCAAGCTCTTATGGCCAGAGAAGAGCTCGAACCTAACCCCATAGAGATAGTGCCTCTACACCTTCAATGCGAAGACGACTGCTGCTAACTCCAAATCATGCGTGGGGCATTTCAGCTCATGGACCTTGACCTGGCTAGATGCATAATGCACTAGACCTATATATATATATATATATATATATATATATATATATATATATATATATATATATATATATATATATATATATATATGTGTAATTGATATGAAATGTGTGTGGAAATTTACATTGAGACATTCTCTCCTTCTCCAGAGACATAATTATACATACATTAATCGCTTTTAATCTTGATTAAAGAGGAACTCAATTTAAAAGGGTGATCACTCTACAAAATCTCTTTGCTATGATCCAGCTGAAAAATGTAAGCGCTCCCCTAGTCAGGGAAGGGCCCTATCTTTAGATAGTATAAGGTTATTCCTTTGACATAAGACTATTCCATTGACGTATAAGGCTATTCCTTTGATAGAAGTCTATTCCATTGAAGCTGGGTGTCTATCCATATTTAGTTGGAAGGGCCCTAGTCTTTTTTATTTTAGTGCACCTGAGTGCATAAGCCCAACAACTACAGGGGCGAGCCTTAAGCTGAAGGGGGCGAGCAACCATTGATGTCATAAATGGTCATAAGAGCACCTATCCACATTCAGAACCTATGAAAAGATGGTTGACTTATCAAATTCTCTATTGAGCTGTGAAAAAGATTCAATAAAAGACAAATAAATCCACTATCTATTTTACGTCAAGCAATACCTGGAGTAACTCCCGATATATCAGTAAAAGAAAGACGTGTAGGTGGATTGACTCATCAAGTTCCCATTAAAATAGGATCAATCTAATCTCTTTCTACCTCAGCCACCGCCATTTGGTTTTGGATAGTTAGAAGGAATGGGAACGGTCAATCAGAGATCAGAAAGACTTCGGCAGAGGAATTGAAGATGGAATGAGAGTCGGTTCATGAATGAAACTACTATGGAGATCTGATTGATGGGTTGATCCACCAATCAATGAGTTTGGTCTAGTTACTTAGATGATAATTTCGGCCGAGTCATTAATAGGGAGGGGCGAGCGAGCGAAGCCTTCAATGTCACCCAAGCCAACACACGAGACATCGGTAAACACCACAAATCCATCACTCCCAGAGGGACGAGGTGGTCCTTTAGCTCCATAAATGCTCTCTCATAGGTGTCACTTCACACAAACTCTGCGCCCTTTCAGGTCAACCTGATCAGCGGTCTGCCATACGGGAGAATCCCTCAATAACGCATTGATAATATCCCGCCAAACCAAAGAAACTGCGGATCTTGGACGCGTTTGTGGGCTGACCCCACTAACACACTTCATCTATCTTCGAGGGGCCCACTGCGACAACCTCCCTCATCACCATGTGACGGAGGAATTTCACCTTCTCTTGCAAAAACTCACACTTCTCCAGCTTCGTATACAGCTGGTGGGCATGGAGGGTCTGCAAGGTAATATCCATATGCTGTTCATGGTCCTTATAGGTCCTCGAATATAACAGAATGTCGTCGATGAAGACCACAACAAACTGTTCGAGATAAGGATGAAAGACCTCATTCATCAAATGTAGGAAAATGATGGGCGCATTGGTCAGTCCAAAGGACATGACTTGAAACTTAAAGTGACCATAACGTGTCCTGAAAGCTGTCTTCGGGATCTCTTCCTCTCGGACTCGAATCTGATAATAACCGGATTACAGGTCAATCTTTGAAAAGAAATGTGCACCTTGCAGCTGATCAAATAAATTATTTATCCTTGGGAGCGAATACTCGTTCTTGATTATGACTCGGTTGAGCTCGCGATAATCCATGAAGAGCCTCAACGAGCCATCCTTCTTCCCGATGAATAGTACCGGTGCTCCCCACGGTGAACTGTTTAGACGAATGAAGCCTAGCTCAGGCAACTTGTCTAATTACTATTGAAGTTCCCAAAACTCCATCGGTCCTATATGATACGGGGCCTTCGAGATAGGCTTGGTACCATGCATAAGATCAATCTAAAACTCAATATGCCGGTGCAGCGACAAACCCGGAATCTCCTTAAATACATCAGGGAAATCACAAACAATTGACAACTGATCAATGCCCACTGCTACGAGCTCCTTTATAGCACACGACATCAAACAAGATAGCGACTTTTCTCTAGGCTCAGCTACGAACTGAAACTATGACAAGTTGGGTATATAGAATGTGACAATCCTCATGGAACAGTCCAGAATGCTATGGTACTCGACAAGCCAATCCATACCTAGGATGACGTTGAACTCTAATATTGGTAGCACAAACTTGTTGGCGGGCATGAAGATCTCTCCCACCAACATGGGGCAAGATGAATAAAAGTGGCCTAACATTGCAGTCTTCCCCAAGGGAGTTGACACTGACAATCCCTCGCGAGCAAACTCTAACGGTAATCTAGTCGAATGATAAAAATCCTTAGACATAAAAGAATGAGATGCACCAAAATCGAACAAAACTCGAGCAATGCAAGCGAAAATTAGAAGAATACCATTAACAACCCCTCTTGATGACTGCGGGTCCTGCTGAGCTGCGTAGAATCTAGCCTGAGCTGGCTGGAGAGGTGCCTATCCCCTCTGAGGTCTCTGCTGCTGCGAATGGAACTGTTACCTCGACTGCTGTGGTCTAGGAGGTTGTTGTGGTGCTGTTGGCTGCTAATGTGGGGGTCTTAGTGGTAGGAGCTATTGTCACTGCTGTTGTGGTGCTCTCGACCCACTTATGGTGTTCTAGTCCACCTCATCCATAATAAACACTAGGGGGCTACCTCAGAGGTGGTGCTGGAGGTGCCACTAGTGCTGGATGGGTCGCACGCCTCTGATGTTGTCGACACTGCTGCTATTGGGAGCCACTGAAGGGGGCCTGCCTCTTCCAGTCTCTCCTTTGATCACAATCACTCTGCGTGCCGGCCCACTCAACCTTATAAACCTGGGTCCTCTGGACTACCTCCTCAAAAGTCTAAAGCATATTGCTAATAACATGGCCTCAGAGACATAATGCAAGCCATTCTTGAAACGGTGGGCCTTCTGCCCCTCATCATCAAATAAATAGGCACGACAAAGTAAGCCGTGTACTAAGTCATAGTCATATCTCCCTGTACTAGAGTCTCGAACTCCAGCGCATAATGCTAATGAATGTGGTTGGGGAAATATTGCCGGTTAAACTGGTCCACGAAGTCCTACAATGTCCAAACAAAATCAGGCCCTACAACACAGGCAACGGAGCTCCACCAATGCTAAGCCTCACCCTCAAGTACACACTGCCAATGGGACTTGCTGATGGGTCATACATCTCATGGTCTCTAAAATCTTCTCCACCTGGGAGAGCCATCTCTCGGCCACAGACGGATCGGGCTCTCCCTGAAATCGCGGGGGATCGAGCCAAAGTAAATCTCACAATAGGGTGCTCGTGCGCTCCTGCTCTGCCTACTCTGGGGTCTTAGTGGGATGCCTACCCTGCCATGGAGGGCAACTATCACAACCTAAAGTATCTGTTGTAATTGGTCGACACTAACTGATACATTAGGGGTTGTGCTAGTCTCGGATGGAGGTGAAGGATCTATAGGAGTCTCAGGCACTGGAACATGAGGTTCAGGTGGGGGAACGGGAACTGCGGGAGGTGGAGCGGAAGCCGTTCAGGTCGCTTGGGTCGCTCGGGCACCTCGGGCGCCTCAGGTGCCTTGGGTGCCTCGCCTAAGCGGCATGGTATACAAAAAAGAATAAAGGCGCCTATCAACCTTGAGAACCCTCGAAGGCTCAGACATTAGGAGATTAAACCGGAAGATTACGCACTCTGGACCTAATTGTACTAAGCTCATAGAAGATATGTGATGTTGTTCTCAATTATTCTGAAGTTATGTTTTGATACCAACTCCTGTCACACCCCAAACTTGGAGACCGGGCTCATAAAATTCTTAATCACCGAATTAGACACCGAAAGCCTCCATAGTACCCCATTCTTAGCTCATGACACCCATATACTAGGTTTCGATCCTGGGATCCTATAAGGAGGATTTTCAACATAAATTTGGTTCAAAATAAGCATAACCCAAAAATAACCAACAACATCACCACATATCTACTATAATCAAAATATTTTAAGTACAATGCATAAGGGAAATACAATATCAATAGCTCTAGAAGATAGTTGTTGCGGCGTCCTAGCATCACCTGCACGCAACGATCGTGCATAAGCTTATAGAAAGGTTAGAGGGTGGTGTAAGTGTGTGTGCAAGGTATATGCCAAGAATGTAATATCAGAGTATGCAGAATCATGCTGGTAAGTCCATGAATGATATTAAGCGTACCAAGGTTATATGATGCAAGGCCTACATGGCCAAATGTCATATGCAAGATACAACACAATCATATAAGTCCTCATCTGAATCCTCATATCATATCAGTACGGTTCATCTCTGGAATATCACCGGGGTCCAGTACACTTGACATCAACTTGCTGTCCCATCTAAGTGCACAACTGGGTAAGTGAAAAATACCTCACTATCTGCCTGCCAATATCGGGCCCGACTCGTTGATAGCGGACCCATTCCTCAAGCTGGGTCAGACTCAGCCTAGTCATTGCCCCCTCATTCGGGTGAGTAAGGCCAAACCCCCTTCCAACTGACCATGACACAGTAGGAGACATGGCCAACAAGTATTCAGCCCTCATACGCTCATACATCCACTCGATCTAGACATTGGAGTAACTTTCTGATACCATAAAGGTTTGAAGACTTTCACCCTGGGACATCTATAGTGCCCCTGTTCTAGTAACAAGAATTTTCAGTATTCAATCCTACGATCCATGATATGCTTGTGAAGGCTACAACCTTGATATCACTAGGGCATATAGTAATTGTATCATACAAATATAAGGTGCATGAGTCACACTATCCAGTCATGCATCAATCCCGTGCATACCGTGCGCTCATGTGGGGCAACTTCGTCTCTCAGGGAGTCTCATAATCAAATTTTCCAATGACATATACTATGATCAATCACTCCTTGTAACAAACATGTAAATGATGCATATGGGCATGTATCATAATGCTATGCTAACACATACTCGGTGATAATCGCCCTATATATATATATATATGGCGGGGTCCATTGAAGGATAGCAGATCCATAACATAAAGGTCACTCCTCAATTGTGGATATACCAAATATGTTATCACAGATCCTACCTGTTGAGGGTCAAATATTACATATTGTCCCCCATTTATTACTAGGTTTTATGAACATGATAACGCTTAATGTTTTATTTTAATCATGTTTGTGTTACAAGGTGAATTTAAGAGCTTGGATTGAAAAGGATGCTACAAGCATGAATTTAACGCTCAAGAATCACCAAAGCCAATGATGGATCTTGTGTGACTAAGAATGAAGAATTCGCATGCTAAAGATTCAAGAAAACTAAGTGAAGAATGAAGAGCATTGAAGAATTGAAGTGAAGAAAAGGAACCCTGAAATTATCCTGAAAACAAACATATTCCTGAAAGTGTCATGAAGAAGCATATTTTGAAACATTGGTGCATTCTGTGAAATTACGCAGAGTGAAGCCTATTTTGGAAAACTTCATAAATTTGAGACAATTTTTAGAGTTTTCCAACTAGATGTGAAAGTTGGAGTTTCATAACTATAAATAGGACTCCCATTGATGTTCCTAGCATCTTCTAGGGTTTGTGAAGTAGAGCAAAAGCATGGAGAAACTGTTGACAAGAGTTTTTCTTTGCTTTTCTTAGTTGTTTTTATGTTTTTCTTAAGAGATTTTCATTCAATCATGTCTATGGTTGGTTAAACCTCTTAGCTAGGGCTAAGAGGTGAAGCTTGTAGCATGGTGGGGTATTTTTTATTACTTTAATTCATATTTAAGTTAATCTATCTTTGATTCTATTTTGATTATAATAAATACTTTCAGTTTTTAATAGTTTGTTGTGATTTAAATTACAATAGATTTGCGATAGCTTTGAGCATGTTCTTTTCATGTATTGAGATTATAAAATTAAGAAATCCCGTTGTTCACCATCGTTCCATGGGCATGGTTGGGTGATGGAATCCTTCTAATCTTCATGATTCTCTTATGATTGGTTGTGGGATTGGTAAATCATGTTGTTTGCCTTGTCGCATGGGCATGGTTTTGTGATGGAATCACTTCCAGTTCTCACACCTCTCATCCATTGAGAATTAAGTCAAAGGAAGTTTAGATTGATCTTAATTGCTATATCTTCTAACTGGATAAGATAGGATTTTGATTCCAGTTGTGTCATTGAATTAAGCATAGATCTCCCTGATCTCTACAAGTCAATCCTTAGAAACCCTAGTTTCCTACCTTTGAATTTCTTAAGTTTTTCATTAAATCTCTTACAATTACTCTCTATACTTTCAGACTTGGTTTTTCATCTTCTTCTAGTTCTAGTTCTAGTTGCTTTCAGAAAACACACAGGATTAGTCCCTGTGGATTTGACCTCGGTCTCATCGAGATTATTACTACATCGCAGCCATACACTTGAGGTTGTAAAAAAGTTTTTGGTGCCGTTGCGGGGGATTAACGGTTGCATTTTTCTAAGATTAACTAGTTTTAGAATTAGGATAAGATTAGGGTTTTTTTGTTTTTTATTTTTAGGGTTTATTTTCTGGTTTTAGAAACTTTCTAATTCTAGAGTTTCTTTTATTTTTAGAAACTAAGTTACTTTCTAATTCTAGGTTTAGAACTTTCCTAATCATTTTTTTTATAGAAACTTTCTTTTTCTGCTTTTAGAAACTAATTTATTTTCTAATTCTAGGATAGGATAAGATAAGATAAGATAGGATAAGATTAAATAAGATAAGATAGGATAAGATAAGATAAGATAAGATAAGATTAGATAGGAAAGGATAGGATAATATAAGATTAGATAAGATTAGATAAGAAAAGATAAGATAGGATAGGATAAGATAAGATAAGATAAGGGTTATTTCTAATTTTTTTTAAAAAACTAACTTAGCTTTCTAGGTTTAGAAACTTTCCTTTTTCGTTTTTAGAAAATAGGATTTTTTTTTTCTTTCCTTTTTAGTTTTAGACACTAACTTATCTTTCTATTTTTATTTTTAGAAACCTTCTTATTTCTTTTTTAGAAACTAATTCACTTTCCCTTTTTCTTTTGTAGGATCCTAACATAGATCTCCTCCAATCTGGTAACTTCCTTCTAACTTCTCTTCTACTAACTTTCCATATTTCTTTAGGATTCTTTTTTCTTTTATTTTCTTTTAGGATTAGGTCCAGGATTAGGGTTTCACCATGTATATGCAAGAGTGGGAACGTTAATATGATGAGCTAATTTTAGAGAATGCGAGAAATTGTGAAGGGCTGTTAGATGATTACATGAGGAAATAACCCATGTCTCAAAAATTTTCTGAAACTATCATTGAGAACCGAATGGAATACAATGCTCCATTGGTTAAGAAATCCTTACGCGATCATATGCAAGAGAACAATTACACCCCCATGGATTAAGAAAATGGTACATGAGTGTTGGGGTTATCATAACTATAGGAGTGAGAATTATTATCACCCATCAGACAAGAAGAAAACAATGAGAGATTATATTATGGGTGATAATATGTATCAACAACCATCAGATTCTCTCACCTATGACCTGTATGACTATAATCAGTGGAAACATCAATGTTGAGAAGATGAACCAGCAAGACATCATAGTGAACACTCTCTAAGGTCCTCTACCTTTGAAACCCAATTAGAAACGATCTAAGAGAAGTCACTTCAGAGTTACACATACAATTTTGCTGACATCAGAAGAACGATAGAAGCGATTGAATCGTGCCTTGATAAGGTAATGGAGGCTAGTTCACCCCAGCCTCAACCCAATCTAATTCTTCATTCCTAACTCCCTACTTATGATCAGCGAAAACATCAAGATTGAGAAGCTGAATCAACAATGCAACATAATGACAATTCTCTTGGGTATTATACCATTGAGATCCAATAAGAAACGATCTAGGAAAATTCACTTCAGAATTTCATAGAAACTCTAGAGCTCAGTCAGCAAAACACATTCCAAAGATTTCAAGAACTTATAAAAGATATACAATAATGGGGTCCATGTGATGCGATTATAGAGAATACTAAGATTGAGAATGAAGTGTTGGATTGTGTTAATGAGCATATAGTTCAATTTCTCGAAAAGTCGATCTTGATGACAGTCTAAAGGAATGATCAAGAGACATGGGTGTATTTCAAATATAATGATAATGACACACTTCACTCATATGACATACTTGGTTTCAATGATGAGGGAGAGGTTAGTTGATTCGAACCCCAACCCAATTTAGGAATAAAATGTGAGGAAAGCGATCCCATCCCAAGTGTGTATTGTACTGAATTGGAAAATGATGAGCATTGGGATGACGATCATAAATGTGCAGTCCAAATTCCTTTGGAATCAATCTCAAGTTTGGTCTAGGTCGATGATCAAGAAGTACATGAAGTGGTTAGTCATAATGAGCTACTCTATTCATCTGACATGGCTGATTTAAATGTGAAGGATGAACCCTTTTTAACCAACCCTTCTAACTCTTATGAGACATGTTTAGACCACTCTCTTAAATTGAATGACAATATTATTTGGGAGATAGACAAGTTGCTTGATATGATTCTAGAAGTTGAAACCACACAGTTGAGGCCACCATTTGAGTTGTACATTTTTAACAATACAATGCCTTTACTGAGTAGTACCAATGAACAAAGTCTTCACATCAATTTTTTCCTGTAGATTCTCAATCCGTTTATGAAAGGCAAGACAAGATACATCCGGTGATGATTTATTCTTACCGTGATGAAGAGCAAGAGATCATGCTTTCATCCACTTCCAGAGACAATGGAATCCTTGTGCAGGTTATCACAAATTTCAATGAGAAAAATGAGTCACTCTTAGCTGAATTTTCTAACTTTTTGGACGATTGCTTGTCACACTTTGCAGATTCAAATGATCCTATGATAAAAGATACAGTGAATGCCTTGCATGACAACACCTTGGTAGTTGTTACTAACCAAGAGAACCCTTATTCTGAAACCTTTCCCTCCACAAATCGTAAACGTTTATTATCACAGGAGGGAGAGCTGATAATTGATCCGAAGTCTATAACTTCGGAATGTGTTGAGACTATATCATCTGCTGAGAATTTTTTTGAATTTTATACCTGTAGTTTCTGATTTACCATAAAGTACTAACATTGAAACTTTTTCATTTATAGGTGAATCATATATATTTTGGATATCTCAAGCGATTCAACGACAATTTTTTTCTGAGGCCCATAAATTTCTCTTGAAATTCATGCTCTAGGGAATCCAATTAATTGCAAAAAGGGTTTTTGAATGATCTTGTTGAGAAACTTACTAAGAAATTTATCAAGATATTGGCCAAAGGAGGAACCTTGCGGTATGACTAAGTAGCTGTTCCCTTGCTTTCCTAGGTTAAGATTAGTTTATTTCTTTCATGTTATCTCTAGGATAGTCGGATTTATGCTGTTTAGGATAGTTTGATTTTTGTTGGTTTAACTCTTATGTTAACATATCTTCACACTGAGACCATTGGAAAAGCCTATAGATTTCTTCAGGTACTACCTTTCCATCATTTCTCTTTCACTTTTGTTGTCTCATATGTATTGCATGCTTATATCTTTTACATTGAGGACAATGTAGATTTTAGGTTGAGGGTGTGGATAAGGCAAGCGAATCAGTGTTTTCTTAGTCTTTGAGCAAACATTGTGAAAAAATTTATAAATTCGAGTGATTTTGAAGTTCATCCATAATTTAGAAGTATAAGATACTTAATGTTAGTGATTTATGACTCTTATGGATTTAGTTACGTGTTAGATTTCACGTTAAGTTCGAATTATTAATCCATGATTAGAAGTTTTAAACATTGATTGATTGAGTTATAATTACACATGTCACATCTAGATTACACATTAAGGTATCAGTTTGATATTGAATTGTTAACTTGGTAATTATTAAGCATGGAAGGAACCATCCTGGGGAATTTGTCCATCATGTTCAATGAGAAGAATTGATTTTTTTTTAAATAATAAAAAATAAATAAATACCCAGCTAAAAAATAGTTATCGTCGAAAATGACTACCTATTAAAGATCTTTAAAAAGGTTGACATAGCGTGAAAAACATCGATGAAAAAATCAAAAGCTGGAAGAATGTAAAGATGAACTGTAAGGCAAGTTCTGGTTTACGTTTTAGTTGTCCTGAATGCTCTTTTGATTATCAATATTATCATGAAAATTAAGAATTGAACCTATGATTGTGTTAAGTCTAGATTTCACTATACACCCATGGAACTTAGTGTTTAGAATTGTTCTAATTGGTCGATTAATACTTTGAAATTAACTATTAGATTTACTGAGTGCTACAGTTTAGGAAAAAATAATGATTAACATCGATGTATTTTGAAACTATATTGTCTGGATTGTTTAAAAAACACTTGAGCTTATAGAAATTGTCATATGGTTCTCAAAATATTTTTCGCATACTTTACTCGGGACTAGTAAAATGCTGGTTGGGGATTGCAAAAATTTGTTCACAACCCCAAGTGTAGGGCTACGATGTAGTAATAATCTCGGTGAGACCGAAGTCAAATCCACAGGGACTAATCTCGTGTGTTTTCTGAAAGCAACTAGAACTAGAACTAGAAATTCAAAGGTGGGAAACTAGGATTTCCAAGGATCCACTTGTAGAGACAGAGAGATCTATGATTGATTCAATGATGCAACTGGAATCAAAGTCTTATCTTATCCAGTTGAAAGATATAGTAATTAAGATCAATCTGAACTTCCTTTGACCTAATTCGCAATGGATGAGAGGTGTCAGAACTAGAAGTGATTCTATCACAAAACCATGCCCATGAGACAAGAAAAATAACAGGATTTACTAATCCCACAACCAATCATAAGAGAATCATGAAGATCAGAAGGATTCCATCACCTAACCATGCCCATGGGACGATGGTGAACAACGAGATTTCCTAATTTCACAATCTCAATACATAAAAAGAATATACTCAAAGCTTGCGTAGATCTATTATAATTTAAGTCACAACAAACAATTAAAAATTGAAAGTATTTATTATAATTAAAATAGAATCAAAGATAGTTTAACTTAAACATGAATTAAGCAGTAGAAAACATCCCACCACACTACAAGCTTCACCTCTTAGTCTTAGATAAGAGGTTTAGCCAACCATAAACATAAATGGACTAGAACCTCTTAAGAAAAGAATAAAAATAACTAAGGAAAGAAAAACTCTTGGTGACGACTTCTCTATGCTTTTGCTCCACTCCATAAACCCTAAAAGATGCCTAGGAACATCCTAGGGAGTCGTAATTATAGTTGTGGAACTCTAACTTTGGCACCTAGTTGGAAAACTCTAAAAATTGCCTCAAATTTATGCAGTTTTTCAAAATAGGCTTCACTCTACATAATTTCACAAAATGCCCTAGTGTTTCAGAATATGCTTCTTCAAGACAGTTTCAGGAATATGTTTGTTTTCAGGACAATTTCAAGATTAATTTTCTTCACTTCATGTCTTTAATTCTCTTCATCCTTGCTTAGTTTTCTTGGATCTTTGGCATATGAATTCTTCATGCTTGGTCTTATAAGATCCATCCTTAGCTTTGGTGATTTTTGAGCGTTAAATTCATTCTTTTAGCATCCTTTTTAATCCAAGCTCTTCAATTCACCTTGTAACACAAATATGATTAAAATAGAATATTAAACATTAGCACGTTCATAAAATCAAGTAATAAATGGGGGATAATATGCAATATTTAACCCTTAACACTACCATCTACGGTGATGATGTTCTTTCCTCATATCAAGGATGGGCCTAAATGGCCTACTCACATCAAGAATGGGCCCAAGAACGAGGAGTGGGCTTCCCTGTAAGGCCCGTAACCTAGTCTGTACCTTTCCTTAGGATCTCACATTCCTCCCGGTTGAATTTCGATAACCTGCAACCTGTAATCGGCATTTGTGCGCCACCTTATGTCGCATCTTGTATATATATGTCGACTTGACTCGAAACTTGTACCCTAGCGATCGTGTCGTCGCAGCGGTTCCAACATCGTGTCTCTTGCGCCAATGTGATACCTAGGCCAGGAGTTGTGGGCTCGCGTTTATTTTAAAGAAAATGTCGCACGTTACAAATCCCAAGAGAATGTCCACCACTTTTCACATCAATCAATCAATCACAAGTCATGTACACAACTCATCCCTCTCTTACACAAGCCTTACCCAAAGTCAACCTCTCTCTCTCTCCATGCATCCCTCTCTTATCCAAAATTCAACCAAGCCCATACCCTCCATGTCATTTTCTTACAACATGCATTCCTTCCATCCTTTTCATTCCATTACCTTCTCGCTCCATCTCATTCCATCCTAAGCTTTCATGAGAGAAAAAAATTCTAAGGAGAGAAGAACTCAAGAGAAGGCCCACCTCCCTACCACCTATTCTCATCATCCAACCCTCTAAAATTAATCCCAACCATTGAATCTCATCCCTTGCAGCTCTAGAACTCACTGGCGGAAGAAGAAGTCCAATATCTAAGGTGGGTGTTTTGTAGGATTAGATTTCAATTTTTATGATGGACCAAGTGGGGCTTATCGTTTAATGATATGGATCCTATTTGGGACCCATCTTGATATACGTATTGTAATCTTAGGAGGGCTCATAGTGGTGGAGCCCTCCATCACACGAATCTCTCTCTCTCTCTCTCTCTCTCTCTCTCTCTCTCTCTCTCTCTCTCTCTTCTCTGTTGCAGCCCACCTTAATGAATGGATTATATCCACACCATCCGATCGTGTGGTCCACTGGACGTGGGGCCCGCTGTGATGTATGTCCATGACGCCCACACTATCCAGCAAAGATAGTGGGACCACCTAATGTATGCGTTTTATGTCCACGTCGTCCATTGTATGGACATGGGACCCACCATATGTAAGTGTTTCATTCATGTCATCCAGTCCATGTGTGTGGACCCTACACCATGATGGCATGCCATTTAGACCGTCCATTTGCTAATAGCAGCAGATAGCTGCCATATCTAACATCAGCAGTTCTGTGGGTTTTGCATGATGTATGTGCTTTATTCACGCTGTCCATCTATGTGGGCCACACCGGCTGAATAGTTGTTGTACTGACGTCAGAAGTTCTATGGGCCTTGATCATGAGGGATGTGTTATATCCCAACCAATCATCAGGGACCTTTGCTGTATATACAGTAGATGTATTGACGTCAGCAAGTTCCCTAATCATGAGGGATGTGTTGTATCCCAACCGTTCATCTGTTACCCACCATGATATATGTATTTTATTCCCACTGTCCATCTGGACGGTGGGGACCACCCTTCATAGCTGTTGGACTGACGTTAGCAAGCCACATGGGTCTGATCTTGAGGTATATGTTGTATCTCAACCATCCATCTAGATGGTGGGGACCCACAAGCAACATAGCTACTTTATTACATCAGCAAGCTCTGTGGGTCTAATTTGAGGTATGTGTTAAATACAGACCATCCATTTGGTGACCCACGAGCAGCATAGCTATTATGTTAACAACAGCAAGTTCTATGGGTTTGATTAGGAGGTATGTTGATCCAAACCGTTTATTAGGTGGACCACACTACAAATAATCAGTAGAGGATTGAACATCTAACATTGAAACCCATTTGGGATCACAGAAATTTTGGATCAATATGAAATTCATTTTTCCTCTTAATTTAGGTCTTTGTGACCTTGTAAATAGATTTGATGGAAAATAAATGTTATGGTGGGCCTTGTGTATTGTTAACGATGAAATCATTATCTCCACTGCTATTTGTGGTATGTTCCAGATGGTCTTCCCATATGATTCATTTTTTTGGGTAATGCTCTATAATGGTCTTTTTAAATAGATGAATGGTGTAGATATAATAAAATAAAAAGTATAGTGTTTTACGCACACGTGTGGGTCCCACTTGATGTGATATATATTAGGCCCGTGTTAGAGGTCCATTGTAAGG
This sequence comes from Magnolia kwangsiensis, assembly GCA_037074715.1. Lineage (NCBI taxonomy): Eukaryota > Viridiplantae > Streptophyta > Magnoliopsida > Magnoliales > Magnoliaceae > Magnolia > Magnolia kwangsiensis. Next base: position 65,266,206 of record CM073588.1, read on the forward strand.
TATTTGAGGCCTATGAGTTGTGGCCGCTTATGATGTATTTGAGGCCCAGATATGAGGCCCATTGTGATATGTTGGAGGCCCATGGGTTATAGCCCATCGAGATGTATTCGAGGCCCATGGGATGTGGCCCATTATGATGTATTTGAAGCCCATGGGATGTGGCCAATGTGATATATATTGACCCATATGATGAGGCCCAATATGATGTATATAAGGCTCATACGATGAGGCCCAATGTGATGTATATTGGCCCATATGATGAGGCCCAATATTATGTATATGAGGCCCATATGATGAGGCCCAATGTGATGTATATTAACCCATATGATGAGGCCCAATGTGATGTATACAAGGCTCATATGATGAGACCCAATGTGATGTATATTGGCTCATATGATGAGGCTCGATGTGATATATACAAGGCCCATATGTTGAAGCCCATTGAAAAGTATATTAGGCTCTTGTGTAAGGCCATGGGCCCCACTATATTTTGGGTTTTATGTCAGCCAGTCCTTGGAATTAATATTGGTTAAATGTCCACATTGTGACCTTCCCTTAGGCCCTTTGTTAGGCCTATTATCGATACCGATTATGAGTACGTGATAGTATAACATCATGACACATACACATATGCATCATTTGCATGCTTGATATGAGATGTGGTTGACCATTACAGATGTCATTAGGCAAGTTGTTATGAGGCTCCCTGATAAGTGGAGTTTTCCGACATGAGTGCACGATATGCACAAAATTGATGTATGATTAGATTGTGTGACTCATGCATCTTGCATTGTGTGTTGTGAGTGTTGTACGCCATAGTGACATTAGGGCCATAGTCTCCATAGGCATATCGTGGAGGGCAGGACTGGACACTGAAATTCTTCTCTATACATGGGTGCAATAGATGTCCTTAGGTGAAAGTCTCTAAACTTGACGGTACCAGAAGATGCTCCAACGTTAAGACTGAGTGTATACATGAGTGCACAAGGGCCGATTACTAGGAGGCCTCATTTCCCACTGTGTCGTGGTCGGTTGGAAGGGGGTGTGGCGTTACCTACCTGAGGGTAGGGGCAATTACTAGGCTGAGTCTGACCAGCTCATAAATGGGTCTGCTATCGACGTGTCAGATAGGTATTGACAAACTATTGGTTAGGTGGATAATGAGGTTTCTTATGCTGACTTGGACTACCTACTTAGGGAAGGGGTAGTGACATTTACAGTGTACTAGACTCCTATGATTATCTACAGTGAGAACTATACTGATATTTGATGCTTTAGTGATTAGCTACATTGATATGTGGATTCAGATGAGGATTGGTATGTTTGAGTTGCATCTCACATCGCATGGCCTTGGCATGGTCAACGTTATTCACGCCTTACATCACATGGCCTTGATATGGTCGATAGCATTCATGCCTTGCATCGCATAGCCTTAGTACGGCTGATAGTATTCATGGATTCGCTAGCATATTCCGCATTACTTTGATATTACATTCTGAGCATGCTTATATTGCCACTGCCAAAAAAATAATCAAAGGCTATGGATTATGCTAAAAGGCTGCGGATATAGACTGTAGCTATGTCACTACGGCTTAAAACCGTAGCTAAGAAAATGCCCAAAGTGTAGTTAAAAGCTAACACCTCCACATCTTCATATAACCTGGGATAGCCCAATAAGGGACTCTATAAGGCCTATTAAAATGTGTGTGCTCCATCTAATACATCTATTTATTTTTAAAGAGCATGTTAGGGCAAGAGCCTAAAAAAGGAAGTAGATCGAATGCTCAAGTAGACCACACGGTAGGAGACAGTGAAGATTAATACCTATCATTGATCGATGGTGTGGTTCAATTAGACCTTTGATTTTCTTAGATGTTAGGGTCATTCCCTATAAAAAACTACAAAATTATTAGACAGAGTGGATATATCAAATGCATCACGATGGACCCCACAAAGCCCTTGACAAGACGGTCCATCCAGAATCTGTCAAATGTGCAAATGTGGTGGGGCTGTGAAGGATATATAATGGCTACGGTCAAGAAGGCTTTTAGCTATGGTTTGAAACCGTAGCAGCTGAAAATGCAAAAAACCATGGTGCCTTTCTCTTTTCCTCTCTCACGAAACCTTTTGTTTCCCGCGTTCGTCCCTTTCTCTCTCTCTCTCTCTCTCTCTTGCTTCACTCTCCCTCCCTCGCTCCCTCTCCCTCTCGCTCTCAACCCTAACCCCTACCTCCTTTTGTCGACCCTCTCCCTCTCCCTCTCCCTCTCAACTACAACCCTTGAGCGACGCACCCCCTTCACCCGGGCGAAAATCCACCCCTGCGGCCCTCACCCTTCATCTCTTCTCCGTCTCTCCTCTTTGACCAGGTACCCATTTCTCTCACCATATATTCTAAGCTTGATTTTGAGATTTTATTTCTAAATCTTCAAATCCACAGATTAGGGTTTTGTTTCCTGTAAAATTTGTAATAGGAAAAGGATTTAGAGTTCTGTAAAATATGTAATAAGAGAAAATGGGAAAGTTTTTTTTTTTTTTTGCAAGTTATTTAAGGATTTTTTTTTTGGTACACTCAATAGGGCTTTTGATCTTCCTCTATTCAATTGATCCAATGTCGATTGACATTTATAGGTCTCTCTCTCTCTCTCTCTCTCTCTCTCTCTCTCTTTATTTCTCTCAATTGATCTAGTGTCAATTGACATTTAAGGATTTTCATTTCTTATAAAATCTGTACACCAGCCATTTACTTTGTGTCTATCAATGTTTATGATGATGGTTATTATTATTTTTGTGGCCACTTCTTAGAACAGTCAGCATTATGTTTTATACATGGGTGACAGGATAACCTTTCTGCAATTGATATCTAATGATAATTTTTATGAGCACTATTGAAACATGGATTTTAGTTTTTGGGTTCTTGTTTGCATAGCAAGGGAAAGATCATATTCCTCTCAGTATTCCTCTCACAATGACAGTCACTTAGGTTCTTGTGCCAAGATTCAAATTATGGAAAAGTTTAATGATTGCTTGGTGGAATCCATCCTTTCCTTTGCTATCCAAACAATAAATATTGTCACATTAAAGGAAAATATTTTTTTTGTTCCATTGTTTGGCATGGAATCCCTATTATCCAAACATGGCCTTATATTTATGTTAGAGTCTGATAGCAACAGCTTGGTCCTAGGTTTTATCTTGAAGGCTCGGCTTGGACAGATCTATACCCTATACCTGCCCATTGATAACCCTACTAAAAACTGTATAGAGAGCTAGATGATGCTTCAATCTGATTGTCTTTTCAGCACTTGTTCAACCTGAATATCTGAGCATAATAAGAAAAAAACGAACTAGCAGTTCATGGATGGCTAACCAATGATGATACTTAAATTCTGTAAATTCTTTGCACATCACTAACTACTCATTTCTTGATTCTGTAGACTCATTCCTTTGCATCATCTAAAATCTCTCATGCACATCAGCCTTAGCCATGTTTTCAAAACCAGGACTTTTACATTTCCAAAAACTAGAACTCATAATGACTTTTGAACTAATCATGTGACTGTTGAGAAGTCTAATTTTACAGACCTTTCATCTCATTTCTTATTGTAGAATGTGCAAGAAATCCATTTACTGATCACTGATTATGGGAGTCCATTGGTTGTCTTCGAGTCTGTCTTTTTATGCATTTTGTTTTGGGGATAAGTGTAAGTGCTATGGTTTTATGCTCCTTTGGTTGTCAAATTTTGTGGTGCCAAAATATTAATCTATGTCTTGTATAATCTATGTCTTGTGTAGTTCATTGGTATATATGATCAAGACATTGCATATAGGTTCAAGACATTGCATCACCTCTTTAAACACGTTACTTCAAGTAAAGATTTATTTCAAACCTTTTCAAGAAATGCAAGTACAAGCTACAACGAAAGAAGTGATGTTGTTAAAAGACTCAAGTTCATGTAAAACTTGAAATGAAGTGTAATTCAAGCTCTATAAGATCTCAAGTTCAATGCTACATCAAGTATAGAGATATCAAGCTTCACAATCTTCAAAGTTCAACTATCATATGAAGTCTTGATGTTCATATCTCACTTTTAAGGTATGATTGACCTTAGATTGACCTTAAGGTAGGTCGTTTTGTATACATAAGTCAAATTGAATCACTTAGCAATTGTTTGGACTGTTTTAAGACTAGTCCTGGACCCTGTTCGACTAGTGCTAGCACTGGCTCGACTAGTCCAAGAAATTCCAAGATCAGTCCTAAGTTGTTGTAATTTTTTAGAATTTTTTAGTTGAGCTACGACCAGTCCTGGAGTCTTCTCGAATGGTCGTGTGAACAGTGTACAATTCGTCCTTCGACCAGTCCTGGTTCATGATCAGTCGTGGGTATGTCACGACCAGTCGTGGAGGGCTCATGACCAGTCGTGGACACCCTACGACCAGTCATGGAATGGTTTTATCCAATCACGCTCAAAAATTTAAAAATCCGTTTCTCCTACGACTAGTCGTAGTCTCCACAGGACTAGTCATAGACGAGTTTCTGCAACTATAAATAGAACACGAATTTTAGAGTTTAGGAATTCAATTCAAGTAAAATCTAGGCATCACTCTAAGATAAGTTTATGTTCATTTTAAGCTACTTTGTGCATATTTAATATTCTTTTTTGTTAGCTTCATTGATTTGGTTTTGTTTCTATATTCCAATCTGAATTGAAAAGAGGAATTGTTGTATTCCTTCTTCTTGGAATCAAAATTAAATATAGCTAGCCCAACTAGTTTAATTTAAAATCAATCTAGAACCTAAAACCATTTTTTAAGTGATTATTGGACATTGAACTTGTATTCGAACTTCTACTCCGACTTGGTTCTTCCAGGCTGCAACAAAAGGAGAATTTCAGGTATTTTACATTTGTGTAAATTTCATTCTTTTGATTTTATTTGAGATTAAGCTAGAAAAATCTCAATTTGTTGGTTATTTGAGGAGAGCTAGAAAAACTCAGAAGTGGGGTTTTTTGAATTGTGTAAGCCCATTTGAAAGACAAAATTGTGAACGTTTTGGGTGAACCTGTGAAAACTTATTTTGATAGTGAACGCTAATATCCCTTGTATGAGGATATTAGGAGTGGAGTAGCAAGTTATGCGGCTGTTGTTTAACAGTTGGTGAACACACAGGAGAATCACTATAACTCTTTGTGTTTTGTGGATGTGTGATTTATTTTTTCTATCTTTTATCATTCAAAGTTGTGGGATGTATGTGTACATGTAAATATTGTAATATTTACATTTCAAGCATTGTGGGGAATGTTGTAATAGTTTAGAATTTATTTCTTACTATTTCCTTTGTTTCCTTTCTGCTTGAGTTTTTAATATTCAAATTGTTCTAATAAGGTTGTCCTGCCATAAACCCTTGGTTTTTATGGTGCAAGGTTGTCCTTAGAATAACGTTTGTATCAATCTCTTTATTTAAGATTGCTTTACATTTTTGTATTGTGATTTAATTAAAGTGTTATCTTTCGTTTATTCATTTATATTTCATTTTTAAAGTTTTAATTTGGCATAGTCCTATTCACCCCCCCCCCCTCTCGGACTCATAGCTAGGCCTTTTCAATTGGTATCAGAGCCTAATAGCTCGCTTTTAATTCTTTATATTTAGATTTATTTCTTGAGCTAATCGATTTAAGCTATATATAAGATGTCAAATTTTAATAGCTTTTCAATCACTAGGCCTCTAGCTTTTGATGACACCAATTATGCTTATTGAAAAGCCAGAATGAGGATATTCCTAAAATCCACGGATGAAAATGTGTGGCTAGCCACAGTGACTGAATGGACCCCTCCTACCACTGAAGTAACTGGTATTGATAGATCAAAATCAATGAGAGTAACACCTTATTTTTCATTGACCAATCTTCAGAAAAGTGAGAGTAGTACAAATGCAAAAGCACTAAATGCGATTACTTGCACACTATCACCGAATGAATTCAAAAGAATTATATCCTATGATTCTGCAAAGCAAGCTTAGGATATATTAGAAATGACACATGAGGGAACATCAATTGTCAAGAAATCTAAAGTTCAAATCCTCACAACCAAATTTGAAAAAATATATATTGAGGAAAATGAAATGTTTATGGACTTCCACACTAGATTAAATGAAATTGTGAACTCTTTGTGGAGTCTTAGTGATAAAATCCTTGGAAGTAAAGTATGTACAAAAATACTGTGCTCACTTCCTGAACGGTTCAATTCTAAGGTAACTACGATCCAGGAACTTCGTGATACAGACAATGTAAGGGTAGAGAAATTAGTTGGCTCTTTACAAACTTATGAGTTAACTTTTAAAGCTCCAAAAGGTAAATCTATTACCCTTAAATCTTCTAAAAATAGTTTTCAAGAAAATAATAAAAATTCTAATTTAGAAAACTCTGAAGATGATATAGCCCTTTTAGAGAAAAAGTTTTACAAAATTTTTAAAAGTAAAAAGAGGATTGATTTTCAAAAATCGAATGATAAGAAGAAATCTAAACCTAAAACTCAAAAATCATTAAAAGACAGTCAGTGTTATAACTGCCATGAATATGGGCATTAAGCAAACAAGTGTCCTAAAAAGGACAAATCCAAAAAGACGGGTATGTTGGCTACTTGGGATGAATCCTTTGATTTTGACGCTTCTTCTGAATCAGAAGATTTTGAAACCGAGTCGAGCAGTGACGTTAAAGCCCTTATGACTCTAGCCAAATTCATATTTTCAGATAATGACAATTCAACAAGTGAAGAAAATATGAACAGTGATTATGAAAATGAAGATGATCTTCAAGATGCTTATTATGCCTTATACAAGGAAAGTTGTAAAATTATTGTCAAACTTAAACTTTGAAAAGAAAAATTTTCAAAGCTTAATATTTTTTTTGAGTCTCTTCTTTTAGAAAAATCTCATATTTCAGATTATTTTAAAAAGACTAAATGTGATTTAGAACTCAAAACCTCCCTGATTGAAGATCTTAAATATGAAAATGATAAACTTAAACTTGAAGTCTCTTCTCTTTTGAGTTTAAAGGATACATGGAGGTATACCCAAGGAGATCCAAAGTTAGAAAAACTTTTATTTGGATCAAGGAAATGTGGCGACCAATCCAGTTTGGGCTATGATAGAAACATTCCTCCTAAACAGAAGAACACTTCTCCCAAGTTTGTAGAAGGAGAGACTTCAAATTCAAAAGGGAAAAGTACAAATCAAGATTTCTCTAAAAATACTAAAACTTTTTAAAAACATAAAAGCAGCTATATCAGCTATAAAAATTAGAATCGAAAACCCTTTAGCCGAAAAAATAGTTGATTTGCATAAGGAGCTTTTAAAATTTAACTCAATAGGTTACTCTTACAACAACTACAAACAAAAGAAGACCAACTATACTCCTAAACCCAAAACAGTTATGAAATGGGTTCCTAAGGTTACCTGCTTAGTTGTCCACACTGCTTTCAAAGCTACAAGTCATTCAAAGTGGTAATTAAACAGTGGAAGCTCAAGGCATATGACTGGTGATAAAGGTCTATTCACCGATCTCAAAGACATTACTGATGGTTCAGTCACATTCGGTGATGGCAACAACTGCAAGATGATTGGCCAAGGTACGATTCAACTTTATAACCTCCCTTTGTTTAAAAATATTTTATACGTTGAAGGGTTAAAACACAATATGTTAAGCATATCTCAAATATGTGATAACAACCATAGCATAAAATTCTCTAACCAAGGTTGTGAAATTCAAAATAATAAGAGTTCAGTAATATTAACTAGTCATAAAACTTTTGAAAACTGCTATATTGTTAGTGAATCCAGCTCATCTAGTCAAACGTGCTACATGGTCCATACCGATGAGACTGATTTGTGGCATAAACGTCTTGGACATGTATACTACCGTAATTTGTATAGATTGAGTAAAAGAGAACTGATAAGAGGTCTACCTAAATTATAGAAAGTAGATAAAATATGTGGCGAATGTCAGATTGGCAAGCAATCAAGGAGCTCTCACAAGAAGATGAACTCCAATGCCATATCAAGACCACTCGAGCTTCTTCATATGGATCTTATAGGACCTACTAAGACGAAGAGTCAAGGTGGCAAAAAATATATGTTGGTAATTGTGAATGATTTTACCAGATTCACTTGGGTAGCTTTCTTAAGAGATAAATCAGAAACCCTTAATGATGTAAAAAGAGTTCTCAAATGGATCCAAACAGAAAAAGGTTCTCAAGTCTGTAAGATTCGTAGTGATCATTGATCTGAATTTGAGAATAGCAGTTTTGAGAAATTTTATAGTGATCAGGGGATATTACATGAATTCTCTTCACCTAAAACTCCACAACAAAATGGAATTATTGAAAGAAAAAATAGAGTGCTTCAAGAAATGGATAATGTAATGTTAAATAGTATGAAGCTCCCTAAAAATTTATGAGCTAAAGCCGTAAATACTGCATGCTATATAATTAACTGGGTTTATACGAGAAAATCTAATAATAAAATGGCTTATAAAATGTGGTTCGATAAGAAGCCTACTGTCAAATACTTTCGAGTTTTTAGTATCAAGTGCTATATTTTACATGACCGTGAAAATCTGGGATAGTTTGACACTAAAAGTGATGAATCTTTTTAGAATATTCTTTAAACAGTTGTGCATATCGTGTACTGAATAAAAGGACTGGTGTTATTCAAGAATCTATAAATATGGTCATAGACAATCACTTGAATTCACCTGCCCCAAGTTCAGATAATGATGTTGTTTTAATTAACAAACTAGATACTTCATCAAATCAAACTGACTCTAAACTAAGGACTGTTAAAGATCATCCAACCACTCAGAGTCTTGAAAACCCTCTCACTAGTGTACGCACTCGTAGATAATTAGAAGATATATGTAATTACGTGTGCTTTACATCCCAGATTGAACCAAAAAACGTATAAGAAGCTCTTACTGACGAAAACTGGATTGTCACGATGCAAGAAGAGCTTAACCAATTTGTGAGAAATGATGTTTGGTATCTTGTTCTTAGACCTAAAGATAAGCATATTATTGGAACTAAGTGGATTTTAAAAAATAAGTTTGATGAACTTGGTAATATAATTCGAAATAAGGCTAGACTGATTGTATAAGAGTACACTCAAATTGAAGGTATTGATTATGATGAAACCTTTGCTCCAGTAGCTTGTCTTAAGTCAATCAGACTATTTATATCCATTGCTTACTTTAGAAAATTTAAAATTTATCAAATGGATGTGAAGAGTGCCTTCTTAAATGGTGATTTGCATGAAGAAGTGTATATTGAACAACCAATGGGTTTTGAAGACCCTAAGAACATTGATCATGTCTATCACCTTAAAAAAGCTCTCTATGGCTTAAAATAAGCTCCCGAGGCATGGTACGAGAAATTGACTAAGTTTTTACTGAGTCATGATTTTGAAATGGGAAGTGTAGATAAGACTCTTTTTGTTAAGAAACTTAATGATCACATCTTAATAATGCAAATCTACGTTGATGATATTATTTATGGATTTACCTATTCTAATATGACTGTTGAGTTTACAAATTTAATGAAATCTAAGTTTGAAATGAGCATGGTTGGGGAATTAAATTATTTCCTAGGGTTTCAAGTAAAATAATAATCTGATGACATTTTTATTTCTCAAACCAAATATGCTCTGAACTTAATCAAAAAGTTTGGATTTGAGAACGGTAAGAATTTTGATACTCCTATGAGTACAACTTTAAAACTCTTAAAGGACTATAGGTAAAAATGTGGATCCTAATTTATATTGTAGTATGATTGGCAATTTACTTTATTTAACTGCTAGTAGACTTGATATCGCTTTAAGTGTTGGTATTGCGCTAGATATCAGTCTGATCCTAAAGAGTCTTATTTAACTGTTGTTAAGCGGATTATGCGATATGTCGTAAGTACTTCTAAATTGAGTCTTTGGTATCCATATGATACTAGTGTTCAATTGGTTGGGTACTCAGATGCTGATTGGGGTTGTAATATTGATGATAGGAAATCAACCAGTGGTGGTTAATTGTTTTTATATTGAAAATTGCTTGATTTCCTGGTTTAGTAAGAAGCAAAGTTCTATATCAGTGTCAACTGCTGAGGCTGAATATATCGCAGCAGGAAATGCATGTACTCAGCTTATTTGGATGAAATGTATGTTAAGCGATTATGGAATTACACATGATTTAATGGTTTTATTTTACGATAATTCTAATATAATAAATATTTCAAAAAATTCAATCCAGCATTCACGTACCAAGCATATTGACCTTAGGTTTCATTACATTCGTGAATTAGTGGAAGAAAAACTGATATCTTTGGAATACATTCCAACTGAGACTCAACTTGCTGACATTTTCACTAAACCGCTTGACAAAAGCAGGTTTAATAAATTAAAATTTGATCTTGGTATGTGCATTCTAAATTAATTATTCATGCATATTTGTATCATAGTGTGTGTATATATATATATATATACACACACACACACACACACACACACTAATATATATGATAATTTATTGGTTTAAATTTTAAATTTTTATGAAATATGCATATTTTAGTCGGTACACGACCAGTCGAGGATGAACTCGACCAATCGTGGCATGACCGGTCAAGGACATCCCATGACCAGTCATGTAGCACGTTTGTGACTTTAAAATTTTGGAGAAAACTTCATCTTCTTCATTTTAACTTTCCTCTCCAACGAGTCGACGCCTGACCAGTCGTACCCACCATCCTAGATCTTCAAAGTTAGTGTATCATTCAAGTTTTTCTTGTAGATTCTAGTTGATATTACTTCATTTTCACTCTTAGAGTAATTTATTTTGTCATTCATTGTAATTTTAGGGTTTTCTCTTAAAAAATCCAATCTAGCAAAACCCCACTCCACATCTTTTGAAGCTACTTGTTTCTTTGACTCTTCTATTACAAATGGATGCTAGAGGAAAAAATAAAACTTCCTGTGGTCCATCTTCTTCTAGATCTACTCCAATAATATAGCACCACCTTTGGTCACCCGAAGATGATCCCTCATATGTACAGAATTTACGTTTGTGAAAGGTTATTATTGAATGATCTGTTGATCTTGATCACATTGCTCCTTTTGGTATCATTCCACTCCTCCAAGCTGTAGGATGGGATAATATCTTACATTGGGGTGGGTCTACATACCAGTCTATTTTTCAGTACATGTTTGTATGTATCTCTGATTTTTTGACTGAGAATTTAACGTTTAAAATTGATGCTAGAGAAGGTCCGTTTGAAATTGACCACCATCTGATTTCAAGGTTAACGGACATACCTGTTAATGATGAGGGTATTCCTATTCATACTCTACCTGAGAAAGCCTCAGAATCAGAAAAACGTATGCTCATTAGAGATTTATGTAATATGGATGTGTAATGTATTCATAAAGGGAATGTGCTCCCCTCAAAGTACTTGTTATCCAAATAAAGAGTTCTCCATAGAATCTTCATTTCAAATCTGTATCCGCGTTCTGGTAATAAAATAGAACTGACTTCCTTTATGGTTCGGATTTTGCACTTTGCCATCTCTAGTATTAAAGTTTGTCTTCCTTCTTTAATATGTCATTCCATCATTCAGTTTCATCTTCATCCAGTTTATAGTGATATTCCATTTCCCTATCTTATGACTGTTTTTATAACGTCCTAGAAAAATCTGTATGAAGACCCGAGTACCACCTCAAGCAGAAATCACTAAGGACTAAATCCTATAGAAATTAAGTGAGAATTAACTAGTGCTAAATTAGATTACCTGTGAAATTAGTACCAACCACTTTAAATACGATCTGCAAGATCTAAAACTTGTACAATTATTAACGCTACATTACCCTAAAATATAGGATCAATCTCTAAACCCAGTTGCTCTTGGGAGCATTCAGAAACTCCGTATCGGACCTGGATCACACGTCGAAAGTTCGATAGCGACGAACTTAGACAAATACGACGTCTTGTTGGACTTGACAACGACCTCAGAAATCAAGTCCAGACAGTATCCCACGACGATTTTCTTGAGTCCGGAATGAAGTGTGTGAGAAACGTGAAGGATTTTAGAAATTAAATACGAATTTAAGTAATCTGAGTCGTGTCACTTACGTGCCGATTATAAGCATTTTGACCGTTAGAATCTAACCTAAATACACCCTCGGATCAGGAGAAGTGTCCCACACATGCCAATATACTTGTGGCCCTGATCGAGTGTCGGTGACCGTTGAACTGAAACTGGACTGCCACAGTCGATCTGTAAATCTGATCAGACTGAAAACTTAGCTTGATTAAGATCTAATATCAGGGATATTAAGTCTGACCGCATTCAGTAAAACGACCTCCAAAAATGCTCCGTTGGATCGGAATAGACTGGATTTGGCTATAACCTAAGTATACCTTGGTCCTGGGGCTGTTTACATCAGTTTTAGGCCTATATAAGGGCCTTAAACCCTCTCTCATATTCCATACGAATTCCAAAAATCCTAGCTAAGAAAGAGAAGAAAAAGAGAGAGAGAGAGAGAGAGAGAGAGAGAGAGAGAGAGAGAGAGAGAGAGTGAGTTGGTGATTTATCCTGGGATTCTTCCTAGTTACACTATGTGTCTAATCCACCTATTCGTATCACTATACGGGCGATATCGATTCCATACTTGGGTAAGAAATCCTAACCCTAATCTATTTTTGGGCTTTACAATAGTTGAAGTGATGAAATAGCTAACCTAGTTCATGCTTTAGGTTGCTAATCCGTCGTTGACGAAGACTAAATATTTAAATCAAATTCGTTACGTGTTTACTGGCGTAAGGTGTGGACTACTTTATGGTTTTCAAGACTTTCAATGTCAGATAATGATTTATTACTGACGTGGTTGTCATTACACATGGTAAATGCGCTATTTGTTTCGTTTTACATATATGTATAAACTATATTGTGAATTGAGTATTTCATGTGTTTGTTGAAATGTTTGTATGCATTTGAAATCTGATGTTGTGATTGCCATGATTAACTGTCATAGGTACATGGTTGTTATGTATGCGACAATTCCTTGGCAAAAGGATTTGCCCTAATACGTAATATGGCCAACATACGTGATGTATGTTGGAAAGTGTAGTCTAAGTGTTTGTGAAAATGTCTGAATGAGTTAGTAGTTAGTAAAGTGTGATTTATAAAGGAGCTGAGATATGAATCCCAACTACCTTAACTGTGTGTATGATTTTCTCCATGAACTGTATAACCTACTTATTCATGTTTAAATGTGTGTATGATTTCCTCCATGTACCATGTTTTCATGTTTAAGCTATATTCCATAACATGTTCATATCATTGTAGGATTTAACTTAAATATTTATTATTATGATTACACGTGATTGGAGCTATTTCACAGTCCAGGTAATCAGTAATAGTTCTTGAACTAGTGGCTGAGGTTGTTTTCGCCACGCAGTAAGCGTTAGATGAATCCGAGCCATACTTGGGGTGTCGACAGTGGTTAGGCTACAAGGAGTGCTTATGCACTTCATGTTGATCAATTTAACGTGCATTCATCCTAGTCGAGATCGTCAGTTAACCCGATTAACCCAATGTATGTTTACCATGTTTGGACGCTACTGCTTGAATCTAAGGTACCAAACTCACCAGTGAAACCCTATTAACCTTGGTACCTCGATACCCTAAGACTCATGAGCTGGGCATGGTGGAATAGGACACCGTGGTCGTGCTGTCGGCCTACGCTAGGGCGACCAGCCTCCCCATAGTGACCAGTGAGCAAACCAGACTCGTGAACCGAATATAGTGGTATAGGACATTATATTCATACTGTCGGCCTACTCTGATTGGTGACGAGCCCTTTGTAGTGACCTCGAGCATACCTTGAAGTTGCATTGAGGCGACGAGCCTTATTGTAGCATTTAGGGTACAATAGACCTATATTGATTAGTGACGAGCCCTTTGCAGCGATCTAGAACTATAACATCGTATGAGATTTACTAGGACTGACGACCCTAGAATGGATCATTGTTTGGGTATTGACATAAGGAAGGTACCTTAGTTTCCCAATCCTGTTATATGAAAAGGACTAATATGAACTCGGTAATCAAGTTCATGCACCTCATTACATGTGCTTTGGCATGGAAGAGCACTTTCGGGTGGTTGCCATGCACACCGTAGATGAAGACGCTGAGGGAGTAAAGGCGAGGGCATACATCATTATGGTATATCATCCTTGCATTAACAAGAGTATCTAGGACATGTTTGATTGTACTGCTTTATCATTACTGCTTGACTGAATTGATAACATGTTAACCCTTACTGTGTAGCTCCACTGAGTTGATCACTCATTCCCACATTCTGGGATGGTGTTAAACACCAACCAGACTTTGTCTTAGTTGCAGATGATGATGCGACCCACGAGGCAGAGCCGGAGTTCAAGGATGATGAGAAGGCATTCTCTTACATGCAGTTTTTAGGCAGATTCGCGTGAGTTGAGTCCGGATTGACGGGGCTTCAGGGATTATACTTGTAGAGGACTAATTACATTCTTTTTAACTTTTTGTATCTTGACACAACACTTGTAAATATTGACCTGACATTGCATACATACTTTGGAGACTTATACTAGTTTATATATTCATTTTTATCTTTCGCTTGCATACTTTAACTGTCCATGGATTATGTTTTGCTGATTTGGCTTAATCTAATTCATATTTTATACACTAATACAGACAATATACATCCATCATTGAAAATGTTACATAAGTGATGTTTTGGAACTCGGGAGCTGAGTTATGCTCGACCCCCGATTTTCAGGGTGTTACAAGTTGGTATCAGAGCATAATTTGGATTAAACTAGACGATGTATGCTAATGCCAATTTAATGTAGGAGGGTGTGAGAGAAATCTAGAAACAAGTCTAGGTTTCCCAGTTTCGCCAATTGGCGAAGGATTATTGTAAACGATCGCCGAGATCGGGTTCGTACACACCCGTGATCATGCAAAATGATCCCAATCCACTTATAGAACGTCAATCGACGGGTTTATACTGTGTTTTATCCCATCTTAGCTGTTTAAAATTGATAAACTTGTATATGCATCAGAAATCACCCGAAAGGCCCCGAAATGACTCAAAACTAAGTAGGGGGCCCAATCGGGGTACTTCCAGGGGGACCCCAGGTGGGACCCACATGTTTTTAGACCCAAAGGGGGGGAGGACATCGCCCCACCGGCGAGTCCTCACCGGGACCTCTAGAGACCGGTGAGGGCCTTGCCGGTTTGGCGAGGCCTCGCTGCCCAGTGGGCCAGGCCGGGCGGGCCAGCTCGGACCGATGTCGCTTGGGTCCTTTGTGGCCCACTCATGTAGGTTTGGTCAGACTTAAACCCTCCTGCAGCACCTCCTCTTCATAACATACTATCACGCCCCAGACTCGGTAACCGGACCTCACAAGGAATCCGATGACCGGTTCTAGCCGCAACAACCTCCGTAGTACCCCATTCTCGGCTCCTGAGGCAGGTTCCGATCCTGGGATCCTACAAGGAGGATTTCCACAACAATATAATCATTTCCAATACAAGCATACCCAAGATCACAGCAAGTAAATATGAGAATAACAAAGGCACACATCACAAAATCCACTATGAATTTGAACTTTTACAAGCTTACATCAGGCCCAAAAGGACATACATAAGATAACAGAAGAAAGAAGAAAGAGAATCTGCAACACTGGGTCCTCGGCTTGCACACCTATCCAAGCTCTACTGCTAAGACACCAACTTACAATCTCCCGCACGCATCAATCATGCATAAGCTTATAGAAAGCTTAGAGGGTGGTGAAAGTGTGTGACAATGGTGCTCAGAAGAAGATAGAGAATGTAGAAGGGAGTCACGATCAATACTAATACCACTAGCCTTACTAAGGCGATCATGAACACAAGAAGCTATGCCAAGGTAGTATGATAATGTAGGAAGTCATACCAAGGCTATATAGTGCAATGCGTAATGTAATGTAATGAGTACTGGGCACCATGCCAAGGTGATGCAATATGAGGCTTACACAGCCGATGCAAATGCAATAATGCGAAGTAATGCCAGTGCTCATATCCAATCCACATATCAAGTACATTTTCATCATGAGAAAATCACCGGGGTCCATTACACTACTGGATGACTGCCGCTCTACAGACCCCGCACAGTCAAACGAGCGTAACAGACCTCACTACCCACCTGTGGACAGCCAATCACCAACAAGGCCTGAAGGTAGAGAACCCATTCACGAACTGGTCAGTCTCAGCCTAGCAATGCCCTCTTACATCAGGCGAGTAAGGCCACACCCCTATCCAACCAACTACACGACAGTGGGAGTCGCGGCCTAATGGTATAAGGCCCTCATGTGCTCATATATACCACTCGGTCACGGCGCTGGAGCAGATCCTTGGTACCATGGAAGTTTTGAAAATTTCACCCATGGGCATCCTATGCATCCGGTATGCTCAAGTAACATTTTCGGTATCCAATCATGGCTATCCACGATGTATCTGTGGATGCTGCTCATATGCTATGTAATGATAGATGCATGAATCACGCAATCAACCATGCATCAATCCCAAGCATCCAACGTGCTCAAGAGGGGATACTACGTCCCTCGAAGAAAGTATCATGCAATGCCCAAGGACACAATATGACCACACACATATAGTGTCAACCAAGCATATAATGCTGTACATGGGCCATGAAGATGGGTCTAGACACATTATGCAGCGATATACAAAGTAGTACACTCCTATCCAAGAAGGGATCAAGACTAGGTACTTAGACAATATCCTTAAGGAATCCAACCTCTAGTGGGGGCCCATTTACCTGGGGTAGCCCACGAGACTAAGCATACAAACTATGTGTCTAAGTAATACAGAACTGAGTCTAGCAAGAGTTTAAGATGAGCATCTAATCA
The DNA here is from genome assembly GCA_037074715.1 of Magnolia kwangsiensis. Lineage (NCBI taxonomy): Eukaryota > Viridiplantae > Streptophyta > Magnoliopsida > Magnoliales > Magnoliaceae > Magnolia > Magnolia kwangsiensis. The sequence continues at coordinate 65,283,181 of CM073588.1, forward strand.
CATTTAGATATAACCGGGCCTAGAGGGGTCCATAATGGGGACATTTAACTGCCATTTTCCAAAAAGGCATATCAACCATGAACTATATGGATAGAAGGCCCAAGGCTTACATTTAGATAAAAAAATAGGTAACCACATACATATATATGCCATGAGAAAATGATATAATACCACCTTTAACAACATGGGCCCCAAGAGGGAAATCAAGGCCCAAGGCTTAATTTCCAATAGCCATAGAATCCATGCATTAAGTTGGACTTGGTAGGCAACCCGCGTACACAACATACGGCTCGAAAATAAGTTTAACTTTGGAGGAAATGGGCCCAACTACATCAGCCCAATAACTAACAAATTAAGTGGGCAACCAAGGGCCCAATACTATCCTTATCTTAGCCCACAAGTCCATCAAAATGGTGGAAGTCGGCCCAATATATAGTTGGGCTAAGCTAGAACGTTCCAACTCACTCTGGGCCAATGGGATACCCCAAAAATATGATCTAAGATGGGATCCTCATGTGATCACTAAAGGTGACCCAAAAGAATGCATTGATTAAGCCCAAAGATTATAAGAAAACATAAGCACGTAACACGTATACAAGTTCTCAATATGGTGGGCCCCACAGCCAAACAAAGTTTTAACCATATAATTTTAATTTAAGGCCCTTTGATAAACTTTTGGCCCATTTGACTTTCTGGGCCTGCTAAGGTCCAGAAATTAGTCAAATAATCTCATGAAGGCCAACAATACTCACAGGGGGCCCCACCAGATAGAGGGTGTGCATACATCATGAAAAGGTCAAGTGGGCCTGCTAACGGACTGGGAGTCCAGTAGCAACCCAAGGCAGAGAGTATCTCCATAATCGGGTAATCCAAGGCTTAAACAACCTGAACCAAACTTGTGTTGAGGTAGGCTCCACATGCATCCATATTTAGCCTCAAATAAACAGTCAAGGGTCTATGGTGGGCCTTTAACCATCCATAGAGGAACCCATGGGCTTACCCTAGGATCACCCAGGAGGACATCCAACCTCAACTGGTTTCCAAGAGATAGCCCGCCACTACTCGTATAATGTAAGGTCTAAAGCCCATGCAATGCATGACCTAATGGGCCATACACCAAGCCCAACTCATAGGCCATATAGTGGGCCCTCAAGTAAGGTTTGGGCCCAACCACAAAGGCCATAATTCCACATATTGTGGTGGGCTTCATGGATAGCCCAGTAATTCATTTACATGGCAAGTTTCACATTTAACACAAGTGAGTTGGGTCTCACTTTTGGCCCAAGTACAGGGTCAGTTTAAAGGGCAGTCAATGGCCCGACTTCTTGTGTATAATTGCCCCTAAGCCCATCACAATAGATAGGAGATTACAGGCCTAAGATCAATGGGCCTATCCAAAAGAATTGAGTCAACAAGGCCTACTTGCTAATACAAACATGCATATATTATATCACATAATGGGCCCTAAAGAAATGGCCCAAAACAAAAGCCATCCAATTCATACATTATAGTAGACTTGAGGGCAGCCCATAAGTCGAAGAATACATAAGGGCGAGACCTATACCGATAAGGTGGGCCTTGCCTCATCAGATAAAGACTTAATAAGATCCTCCACAATATGCATTTATGTGGGCTTTGCAAGTCAGCCCACAATTAAACATTTCATGAGGGCATCAAGGCCTATTAATATATATGATCAGCTTATAGACAGCCCATTGGGCTCGTAAATCAATAAGGTCAGCCCTTGCACAATCTTGGGCTTAAGAAAGAATCTCTACCCCATTGAGCCTATAAAACTATTAAAATTTCTGGTTAAGGCTAGCCCACAAAATCACCACAAAGGTGGGCCTCAAGGGGGCACTCATTAAGCCTAAAATGTCTAACAAAGGAAAGCAAGGAGTGTGTACAACACTCTCTCAAATCTGGTATGCCACAATAGTTCCTAAACAATCAACCATGTAGCAAATTTTGGGCCTATTGTTGGAATTCCAGCCCACCCATTTCCTGGGCCTACCGGAGTCCAGAAATTTATTTAATTTAGATGGGTTATTGACCCATGGTGATCCACATATATCATAGTGGGCACCACCAGATAAAAGAGAGATATACAACACTTACTTCAAGTGGGCCATGCCATTAGCATGCAGGCTCAGCAACCCAAGATAAGGGTGTGCCTGGGTATTTGACCCAAAACTGGTCCAAATTGCAGGCCACACGACGGTCGGTACAGAGGCCCGATGGCCTTGAAAATTTATAGGGTGGTCCTTCCATGGGTATACCACACCCCCATAAAATTTTATAATTTTTTAACATCATAAAATATTTTAATTAATTCAAATAAAACAATCTATCCTAAAACTCGGACTGATCTGGACACCATATAATAGTGGTCCGGTCTAACCACCACTATGGTGTGTACAGGCATCCAATGGCTCCAAAATTTTGTAGGTAGGTCCTAAATTGAGTTTAACATATCCTTATAAATTTTTATAATTTTTAGACACTCAAAAGTATTTTAATAAATTTTAAGAATGTAATCTGTCCAGGATGAACTATTGCTGGAATGTAACTGTTCTAAATTTGGGCCACCCAAATGGGTAGATTCTGGGCCTCCAAACCCAAGGTCCCTCATTAAGCATAAATTAACATGGATCTCAGAAATATGTCCCACCTTCTGAAAAAATATTTTTAAAATTTTATTTTTATGAAACTATACTGCTGGACTGCACAGCAGAATGTTTCTGGCAGTCCATTATGTTGGACCACCCGTTTAGATGCCCAAATGGGGTCCATTGGCCCTAAAATTTTTCATGTATTTCTTAACAAGGGTGGACCACATTCCTATAAATTTTCAAAATTTTTAGATACCCAGAAATATTTTAATAAATTTTGAATTGCCAACCTGTCTAGGGTACAATATTGCTGGAACAGTGCAGAAAATCCAGACTGTCCACCCCACTTGGACCACACTTTTGGGACCTCTATCAAGATTGGATGGGGTTGAAATTTGGGGCACATGAAGATGAGATCCCCAAATTTTAAAAAAATATATTTGATGGGTACAAAAGGTTTCCTAATCAGTCCCAATTTCAAGCCCAAGTCCAACAAAAAAATCTGTCCAGAAATTTCTGGACAGCAATGCATGCATGGAATAAAAAAAATTTATGGGCCTATTAAGGAAGGAATTGGCCCATAAATTGGGTGTCATGGCCCACCCTAGTGGGCCCCACAATTTTTTAGAACAAACCCTTAAATTTTTACCCTTACAAGAACATTTAAGGTGGCAAAAAGAGGCATCTAAACCATGGTGTAGGTTGAGTATAGATGTCCCTTTCTTCCTAGGCTTTTTCTTTTGGGCAATCCAGGCCCACTAAGTGGACCACACATAATATCATCAGATTTCTAACTAAGAAAAGAGAAGGAAGAGCATCCGGCCATCAGGAGAGGGCTTCGCCACTATTAAGCCGTCCCCACACAATCACAACCACAAACAATAATATAAACACATTGTACAACTAGATCTTATGATACATGACTTAGATCTTTGAAATGAGTGGTTGGGATACCATTCCAGCACATGCAAGGGCCTGGATGACCCATCATACTTAGAAAAATAAGAGAAATCCACATGCATGTACAATGTGGGCCTCATGGCCACATCTAAATGGTTGTGTAAGATCTTCACCATTAATTGGTGGGTCCTACACATCCAAATGAGAGAGAGAAAAGAGATTACATGAGGAGAGAAAAGATTTACCTGATGAAAAAAGCACCCACCTAGATAAAACTTGAAATTTACATTACCATCATCTAGAGGCTCCAAGTAACATGGATCAATGGTTGGGATGAGTTTTCAATGGAGGGATTGAGAAGAAAAAGGAGGAGAAGGGGCTGGAATGGAGGGGAGAGGTGCTGGATTTTTTCAAGGGAGAAAGAAGGAGAGAAAATGAGAGAGAGAAGGGAGAGAGAGAGAGTTGTAGGGAAGCAATCATGGCCTCTCTCTCCTTGGTTAGAGAAACCATAATGGCCTATGGTGACAATAACAAAGTGCTATGCTTAGTAGGTTTCTTGGTGGTGTTTTTGGTTAGTGGTGTTAGTTATGGATATTTATGTAGTGTGTGGGTAGTGTACCTTGGAACTTGTGCCAAGGGAGGTGGTGGTCCACACATGCACTCCACCTAAGTGGGCCACATGATCAATGGTCATATAATGAAATATACACAACTTTTGATCTACATATCGGATGGACGCACAAGACGCGGCATTGGAATCGCGACGACGATGCGGTCGCAATGACATATGTTTCAACTCGATCTAAGTGGGGTCTTCAAGACTGGACTTATAGATGACTGCAAACACTATCCAAGGTCACGGGTCGCCGGGATTCGACCGGTAGGACCGCGGAACCAAGATGGACAAAATGCATACTTACACACACATGCACACATACGAACTCGGGTCAGGTCTCACACATACCCTTCCTAGCTTTCCTTTTCTAAAGAAACCCTCAAAATTTCCACACAAATCCCTCTCCAATCACTTTCCCTTCCATTTTCATGCACCATTCCACACCACCCCCTCAAAATCCTCTTCACAGCCATTGTTTCCCCTTTCTTTTGCTTTTATTTGAGCTTACACATCCCCTTTTGCTAGCTCATTATTCCAAAACCCAACAACCTCTCTTCTATTTTCTTCATTCCTTCTCATTTTGAACACACAAGTACCATTGTGTGCTTCAACAGTTTTGGTAGCCCATAACCCATCCTATTTCCACCTTTTAGTCTGCTCTAATGGCTCTTTTTGAGCTTGTGACAAAAATCTTCTCCCTTTTCGCCCTTCTTTCGCTCATGGGAAAGAAGAGAGCTTCCATAGATGAAGCCGGGCCTAGTCGCCCCACTCGTTCAAGGAGACTGAGAGGTGTCACCGCAAGTTCAAGCGCCAATTGAGAATTGCAGACCAAGCGGGATCTAGATCCTCAATCTCCCATAGGAAGGACTTTGTTGCTGAAGTTGTCTCATGGAGTTTATGAGGGCCGTAGGGTCCTTTTTGAAGCTCATGTGGATGCGTGGCTATTTGGAGAATACTTGTTGTTCGAGCACCTGGTAAAAGCCAAGTGGGGTCCACTATTTGAGGGTGAGCACCATACAAATGTGGGCACTGTCCGAGCTTTCTATGCCCACATTCGAGAGCCAACGTTGGAGCCCTTGTAGTTTAAAATCCCATTTGCATGAGATCGGGAGGCCACAATCAACGTTGCTTTGATATCTCGGCTTATGAATGTGCCACTTGGCGAGGTACATGCAAATGAGAAGAATCTGAGTAGTGCACGTGAAAGGGATCGCCGCACATGATTCCTTTATGGTCGTCTGGTTGAATGACAGCCAAACAAAGCCTTTTAGCGACCAATATGAGGGACAACTTTTGCCTGCTTCACCACATCTACAAGTTCAATGTCTATCCCAGGTGGAGCAACCGCAGTGTAAGACCCGTATCCTAATCCGTACTGTTCCATCACTTCTCGCGATCCTTCTCGTCAAATTCTGGTAACTCGCAGCCTGTAGTCGACGTTGCGCACGACTATGAGACGTATCCTATACATTTGAGTCGGCTTAATCCGAGACTTGTATCATTGCGACCGCACCATCGCCGCGGTTTCAACGCCGCGACTCATGTACCGATCCGATACCCTGACTAAGAGATGTGGGTCGGCGTTTATTTTGAGAAAATGCCGCGCGTTTACATTTCCAAGAGAATCTCTACAAAGTGTCTCATCAATCACATCAATTAATCCCATCAATCACCTCTCATGTCAAGTACAAAGCAACCATGCTTTCTTTCTCCACAAGCCAAGCAACCCCAAAGTCAACCAATCACTCACCTCACCCATCACTCACCTCACCCATCACTCACATCAACCATCACCCCTTCACATCACTCCATCTCTCATTACATCACACCTCTCTCTCTCACTTCTCATCACAATTCCAACCAAGCAAGAGCCTCCCACGTCCAAGGCTCCCCATGAGAGAAATGTGCATTTTGGTGGCCCACTTCCCATCTCCAAATCCCATCATCCTAGCCATCCATTTTCCATCTCCACCATCAAAGTGAAGCTCTAGGAGACCGGCATCCCGACGGATCAAGAAGATCAAGTGGTGGGTGCTTTGATAGAGTAGTTTACTTTTTTTTTTTTATGATGGGCTAAGTGAGGCCCACCGATCAATGGTGTGGATCTCACTTGAGACCCTAAGATGTGGCCAATGGCTCATCTTAATCATCAAAACTATTCCATGATGGGGCCATTCTCCATGGACCCCATCATGATGTTTACTTTCTTGCATTAAGAGGTCAAATAGACCGTTCATTTTGGATGGAGAGGGATCTCCACCGTTGATCTTTTATTTGGATGGCCCATGTACAACGGGACCCATTGATGTATAATTGGATGGTTGAAATGGAGGGCCCATAGTGTCGGGGCCCCTCCATCATGCGTGTCCCACTCTCTCTCTCTCTCTCTCTCTCTCTCTCTCTCTCTCTCTCTCTTTCCCATTATATGAGATGTTGTGGCCATGTGGCCACTCGGATGGACCCCACATTTATGCATGTTTCATCCACACAATTCATGTGTATGGTGGCCACCTGGATCGTCTGAAGGTGGGGCCCACCATAAGTGGTACCGTGTACATATTGAAGAGGAACAAAAAAAAATAACAAAATATACCGTCCAGCGTCTCTGGATGCTGGACGTCGCCTGGATAAAGGCAAAAATATATATTTTGTTTGGGGTGGGCCACTTGTATAGGCCCCATCTTGATGTGTGTATTCAATCCATGCCGTTCATCCCATTTAGAGGTCCATTTTAAGCGTTGAAATGAAAGATGGGGTTGATCGGAGCATTTGGTGGGCCATAGTTTTAAAAATGGTACCATTACCATTGAACTCTACCAAAACTCTTCCTACACGCTGAAAAATGGCCGATATTGGTCTTGATGGGTGTATTTTGTGCTTGGGAATACAATGGACGGAGTGGATGCACTTCGAGCGGGCCCCGTATATGAAAAACCGCAGAAAAAGGTTTTTTCCAAAAAAAAAAATAAGCAAAGCAGCAGCAGAGCTGCTGCCGTCAGAGCCACAGGCGCTGCCTGCTTCCTTGCAGCGGGCGGCCAGACAGCAACCCATAGCCCCTGCCGTGGGCCCCACATGATGTATATTTTGTATCCACGCCGTCCATAAGGTGGCCCACCCTCTGAGGTGGGCCCTCTCCAAAAACGAGGCACATCCAAAGCTTAGGTGGCCTACACCATGAGAAACAGTGTGAATTGAATTCTACCATTGAAACCCTTTTTTGGGGTCCACAGAAATTTACGATCAAGCTGGAATTTATTTTTTATCCTCACCCAGGTCCCTGTGACCTTATAAACGGGTTGGATGGATTATAAACATTATAGTGGGCCCCACATGGGAAGCCCACAGTGATAAATGTGTTATATTTCCACCGTCCGTCTGGACGGTGGACTCCACTGTGACGTATGTGACTATCCACACTGTCCACCTTTTGGACAGTGGGACCCACCATGATTTATGGGTCCTATCCACTCTATCCACCATGGTGCATACGATGCATCCAAACCGTTCATTTATTTGGTAAAAATCATTTCATGACATGAACAAAAAAAAATAAAATAAAATAAAAAAATGAGGCAGATCTATGTTCCAAATGGGCCCACCTTGGTGTGTGTCTAGGGCCCACAATTTACTTAATTATGGCCATTCATTGAGGCCTACTTTGATACATATCTAAAGCCTATGGGACTAAGCCCATTTGACATATGCAAAGTCCAGGGGACTAAGCCCATTTGATACATAAAGAGCCCATGGGTTCAAGCCCATTTGATGTGCATGGGGCGCAAATGGAGTGGCCCATTTGATATATTTAAAGCTCGTGTATGTAGGCCCATCTGACATATTTAAGGCCCAAGTTGTGAGGCCACTTTGATGTATTTCAAGGCCCATGGATCATGGACCATTGCAATGTACATAAAGCTCATTGGTGAGGCTCATTAATGTAACCCATTTGATGAATGTGAGGCCCATGTAATATGACCCATTGGATATATCTAAGGCCCATGGATCTTGGCCCAACGGATGTCCTTAGGGTCCATTGCAATGTACGTTTCTCATGGTTCATGAAATGATATTTATGGCAGGTCATGCCTAGGGAACAATGTTGGTTTGACGTCCACATTGTATGTACAATGTTGGTTAAATGTCCTCTTTGTAACTCTCCTTAGGGCCCACTGATAGGCCCACACTCGTTACTATTCATTGCTTTATAACATGCTTAGTATAATCCCATGACTCATGCCCATACGCATCATATGTATGCTTGATTTGAGTAGTGACTGATCATAGCATATGCCATTGGGCAGACCACCTATGGCACCCGTTATGAGACGGAGTGCCCCACAAGATCGCGCAGTACGCGCTGGATTTCTGCATGATTTGACTGCGTGATTCATGCACCTCGCATATGTGTGACTTGATCACTGCACGCCCTAACGACATCAGGGCCGTGACTCTACAGGTATATCATGGATGGCCGTATTGGATACCGAAAATACTTATTCTAGCACTGTGGGCACTTAGGATGTCCTTGGGTGAAAGTCTCAGAACCTTTTTGGTACCAGGAGATGCTCCAACGTCTAGACCGAGTGGATACATGAGCGTCCGAGTGCTGAATACCAGTAGGCCGCGTCTCCCACTGTGTCGTGGTCGGTTGGAAGGGGGTGTGGCCTTATCCGCCTGAGTGAGGGGGCTATAATCTAGGCTGAGTTTGACCAGCTCACAAATGAGTCCGCTACCGATGAGCCGGGTAGGTATTGACAGACTACTGGTCAGGCGGATAGTGAGGTCTATTCCGCTTGCTTGACTGTGCAGCTAGGGAGGTGGCAGTCACTGCGAAGTGTATTAGACCCCGGTGATATTCAGAGAGGAACTGTACTAATATATGTACTTGATGAGTACCGACTTGCTTGGATTGTATTTCACATATGACATTCAGCTATGTACGTCTTGCATTGCATCGGTGTGGCCGATGACATTCATATCTCGTATGATTGATTTTTATTCATGGACTTACCGCATACTTCCGTATTACCTGATATTGCACACTCGGCGTTTGCCTTGCACACACACTTACACCACCCTCTAAGCTTTTGTAAGCTTATGCACGATAGTTGTGTGCAGGTAGCGTTGGACAGCAGCAGCGCTGAGACAGGAGCGCGTATCAAGACCTTTTGGAGCTTTTTGATCACCTTGTATTTCCCTTTCTGCATTGTACTTAAAGATTTGATATAGTAGATATGTGGAGATGTTGTTTTGTGACTTGGTTATGCTTGTGGTTATGCTCCATTACAAAAAAAAAAAATCATTCTGAAAATTCTCCTTGTAGGATCCAAGGATCGGAATCTGGCATTTGATTGTCAGGAGCCGAGAATAGGGCACTACGGAGGCTGTCGGCACCGGATTTGACAATCGGGATTCATGTGAATCCGATTTTTGGGTTTGGGGCGTGACACGCAGTGAGTGCATGCGCCTGATGGTGGACTTCCTGTATCAGGTGGGGTAGGGAGAGAAGTTGTGTGTGCCTACATATGTCTTGCGACAGATAGTCCTTACCGGACTTTCTAATAGAAGGACTGAATCGCTCCCATTCGGCTGACTCATATGCAGGATTGCACTCGAGTTTGGCTATAGACTTGGGGCAGAATTGCCAGTGCCAATCCATTACATCAACGAAACTACTCTCAATCAGACGGATATGGGGCCATGGTAACAACAAGCCCTACTTGAGGAGAGTGAGGATGAGACAAAAAGCGAAGAGGAAGAGAGTGAAGAAGAAGGTGGATACGAAATAGAAGAAGATGAGGAACAGGAAGAAGAAGAAGAGGCCAAGGATACGGATAAGAGCTCTCCTCCTGCGACACGAGAGCATGATCCTAACCGGGCTGATAGGGAGGCACACTTAGCTCGACTTGAGGAGGGCCAGGCTGCCCTACAGTAGGATATTATCGATGTTCAAGCCCTTATGAAACATAAGTTTAAGAAAGTGAATCGCACTTTAAAGTCTATCCTGTGCTGCCTGAAGGATAAGGGTGCCCCTCCTCCATCTCTAGGTTTTAACGAATAGTCATATATGTAGTCATCGTTTGTTTTGCTTTGTTGCTTGTTCTTATGTGTAGCCTTTATAGGCATAGTAGTTTGGTAGTTGTTTTCGACTTTGAAGCCTTAGTTGTATTAGCTCATATGCATTCTCTATCATGATCTATGTAATGTTGCGCCTCATGTATTATGACAATTTTGTTAAATGAAATGCATGATGTTTCTTAAGTTAAGATGTGAATGCTGTGTGGATGAATTGTCTCACCGAGATAAGAACAGAGATTGATTGCGAGACCAGAGTTGTGACAGCCTACGGACCTGAGGGCACGGTCTTTACATTTCCAGTTCAGGTCAGTTGGTCCTGTCGAGTTAGTAGCTACGCTTCCTTGTTAGAGAGTATTGATGATCCGACGTTGAGAAATTCGCCTGTGGTTCAGGATTTCCTGGACATATTTGAGAAGATCCCGGGACTACCTCCTCGGCGCGAGATCGACTTAACTATCGATCTTGTGCCTGGTGCAACACATATTTCATTGCCGACATATCGCATGCCTCCATGTGAGATGGAGGAACTGAGGAGGCAGATTGATATATTGTTAGAGGCGGGCTTCATTCGTCCAAGTGTGTCTCCTTGGGGATCGCCTGTATTATTTGTGAAGAAGAAGGACTGTTCCCTGTGATTATGTATTGATTATCAGTGAAGAACAAGTATCCCTTGCCTAGGATTGATGATCTGTTTGATCAGTTGAAGGGGACACAGTATTTTTCGAAGATATATTTACAATCGAGTTATCATCAGTTGCGCATCAAGGATGAGGATGTGCCGAAGACAGCCTTCAGGACTAGTTTTGGCCATTACGAGTTCCTTGTGATGTCGTTCAGCATTACGAACACATCGGCCATGTTCATGGACTTGATGAACAGGGTATTTTGGCCGTTTTTGTTCCGATTCATCATCGTATTTACAAATGACATTTTGATATACTCCACGAGTCGGGAAGAGCACGAGGAGCACCTAAGAGCGTTCTTGGATACTCTCAGGAAGAATCAGCTTTTTGTGCAGTATAAGAAGTGCGACTTCTGAAAAGAGAAAGTTAAGTTCCTAGGACATGTGGTGTCCAAGGAAGGGTTAGCAGTCGACCTCACTAAGGTAGTTACAGTTCAGGATTGGAATCAGCCCGATTCAGTTACTAAGGTGAGGAGTTTTCTTGGTTTGGCAGGGTACTATTGGTGATTCATTTAGGATTTCTCCAAGATTGCCAGACCGCTATCTCAGTTGACTCGGAAGGATCTAAAGTTCACCTGCAATGAGAAAGCGGAAGCAGCTTTTCAGGAGCTGAAGGACAAGCTGACATCTACCCGTGTGCTAGTATTGCCAAAGCAAGGGGTCAAGTACACTATATACACTGACATGTCTCATGTTGGTCTGGGTTGTGTCCTTATGTAGAAGGACAGGGTCATTGCTTATGCCTTGAGATAGTTGAGGAAACACGAGGAGAATTACCCTACACATGACCTAAAGTTGACAGCCGTCATCTTCGTACTGAAGCTCTGGAGACAATACCTCCATGGAGAGGAGTTCGAGCTCTTTTGTGACCACAAGAGCCTCAGATACATATTCACTCAGCGAGACCTGAATATAAGGCAACGGAGATGGATGGAGACCTTGAAGGACTTTAAGTTTGAAGTTTCATATCATCTGGGTAAGGTGAACCTTGTGGCAGACGCGTTGAGCCGCAAGAAAGCCATAGAGTTTGCAGCTCGGCTGATGGTGGCAGAGTGGGGCATGGTAGAGTTTGTACGAGACTTTAAATAGAAACTCATAGTGGAGGAGCCATACGAAGTGATTGCACATATACGAGTACAGCCCCTCATTGACGATAGGATTACACGACTCAGACAGACGATGAGCTATTGGCGAAGATGAGAGAGCAGGTTAATACAGATGAGGATTCAGAGTGGAGCATTGGTATGGATGGGGGATTAGTTATCGTGGCCGCCTATGCGTCCCAGACGTTCCTGACTTGATATGGGAAGTTCTCGAGGCAACTCACAGTTCGAAGCTTACGATGCACCTGATAGCACGAAGATGTATCAAGACATGAAGAGATCGTATTGGTGGGACAACATGAAGGTTCACATTGCAGAGTTTGTGTCCCACTGTATCACATGCTAGCAAGTCAAAGCAGAGCATCGTCGACCTCCTGTACTACTTCAGCCTATGCCCAGAGCTAAATGGAAGTGAGATTTTATCTCTATAGACTTTATATCAGGGCTGCCTCAGACGAGGAAAGGACATGACTCCATTTGGGTGATCCTAGACCGGTTGACGAAATTGGCTCATTTCCTACCGATTAGAGTTACGAACTCTAGAGACGAGTTAGCTACGTTGTACATCAAGGAGATTGTACGTCTGCATGGAGTTCCCTTGGAGATCGTGTTGGACCGAGACACGCGATTCACATCTATCTTCTGGACTCGTATCCAAGAAGCGATGGGTGTGAAGTTGAAGTTCAGCACCGCGTTCCATCCACAGATAGACGGGCAGACGGAACGAGTGAATCAGGTGCTAGAAGATATGTTGCGAGCTTATGTGTTGGATTTTAAGGACAGTTGGGATGATTGTCTTCCTTATGCAGAGTTCGTGTATAACAATAACTTTCATGCGAGTATTGGCATGGCTCCCTATGAGGCACTGTATGGTCGCCCGTGTAGTGCACCGCATTACTGAGCAGAAGTGGGCGAGAAGACTCTGATTGACCCAGAGTTAGTTCAAGTGACCTCAGAGAGGATCGACATTATTAGGTGTCGACTTCTATCAGCACAGAGCAGGCAGAAGAGTTACGTCGATATGAGGCAGCGACCACTTGAGTTTAAGGCTGGGGACCATGTATTCCTTAAGGTTTCCCCCATTAAGGGAGTCCTTCGGTTTGGTAAAAAAGGAAAGCTCACGTCGAGATTCATTGGCCCATTTCAGATACTCGTTCGAGTGGGTGCAATAGCATATCATCTCGCTTTACCCACACCACTCGTAGGCGTGCACAATGTATTTCATGTGTCCATGTTGAAGAAGTACGTTCCTGATCCTTCGCACATTATCAGTAGGGAGCAGGTGCAGTTGAGCGAGGATGCTACATATGTACTGCGACCGACGCGTATCTTGGATAGGAAGGAGCAGGTATTGCGAAGCAAGGTGATTCCACTCGTGAATGTACTGTGAACGCATCATAATGAGGAAGAGGCTACTTGGGAGACTAAAGCTAAGGTCATGAAGAACTATCCTCAGAGTCTCGAGGAGTATGAAAAGGTATTAATTTCGAGGATGAAATTTTTCTTTAAGGGGGGTAGATTGTAACATCCTAGAAAAATCCATATGAAGACCCGAGTACCACCTCAAGCAGAAATCACTAAGAACTAAATCCTATAGAAATTAAGCGAGAATTAATTAGTGCTAAACCAGATTACCTGTGAAATTAGCACTAACCACTTTAAATACGATCTACAAGACCCAAAACTTGTAAAATTATTAACGCTACATTATCCTAAAATCTAGGATCAATCTCTAAACCCAGTTACTCTCGGGAGCATTCAGAAACTTTATATCGGACCTGGACCACACGTCGAAAGTCCGACAGCGACAAACTTAGACAAATACGTCCTGTCTTGTTAGACTTTACAACCACCTCGAAAATCAAGTCCAAACAGTATCCCACAACAATTTGCTTGAGTCCGGAGCAAAGTGTGTGAGAAACGTGAAGGATTTTAGAAATTAAATACGAATTTAAGTAATCTGAGTCATGTCACTTGCGTGCTGATTATAAGCATTCTGACCATCAGAACCTGACCCAAATACACCCTCGGATCAGGAGAAGTATCCCACAGATGCCAATATACTTTTGGCTCTGATCGAGTGTCGGTGACTGTTGAACTAAAACTGGACCGCCACGGTCGATTTGTAAATCCGATCGGACAGAAAACTTAGCGTGTTCAAGATCCAATATCAGGGAGCTTAAGTCCGACCGCATTCAGTAAAGGGATCTCCAGAAATGCTCCGTTGGATCGGAATAGACCCGATTTGGCTATAACTTAAGTATACCTTAGCCCTGGGGCTGTTTCTATCAGTTCTGGGCCTATATAAGGGCCTTAAACCCTCTCTCATATTTCATATAAATTCCAAAAACCCTAGCTAAGAAAGAGAAGAAAAAGAGAGAGAAAGAGAGAGTGTGAGTTGGTAATTCATCCTGGGATTCTTCCTAGTTACACTGCGTGCCTAATCCACCTATTCGTATCGCTATATGGGGGATACCGATTCCATACTTGGGTAAGAAATCCTAACCCTAATCCGTTTTAGGGCTTTTCAATAGTTGAAGTGATGAAATAGCTAACCTAATTCATGCTCTAGGTTGCTAATCCACCGTTGACGAAGGCTAAACGTTTAAATCAAATCCGTTACCTGTTTACCGGTGTAAGGTGTGAATTATATACGTTTAGGTTATGGTTTCAAGACTTTCAATGTCAGATAATAATTTATTACTGACGTGGTTTCCATTACACATGTCAAATGTGCTATCTGTTTCATTTTACGTATATGTATAAAATATGTTGTGAATAGAGTATTTCATGTGTTTGTTGAAATGTTTGTATGTGTTTGAAATTTGATGTTGTGATTGTCATGATTAACTGTCGTAGGTATATGGTTGTTATGTATGCGACAATTCCTTGGCAAAAGGATTTGTCCTAATACGTAATATGGCCAATATACGTGATGTATTTTAGAAAGTGTAGTCTAAATGTTTGTGAAAATGTTTGAATGAGTTAGTAGTTAGTAAAGTGTGATTTATAAGGAAGTTAAGATATAAATCCCAACTACCTTAACTATGTGTATGATTTCCTCCATGAACTGTATAACCTACTTATTCATGTTTAACTGTGTGTATGATTTCCTTCACGTACCGTGTATTCATGTTTAAGCTATATTCCATAACATGTTCATATGATTGTAGGATTTGACTTAAATATTCATTATTATGATTGCACGTGATTGGGGCTATTTCACAGTCCAGGTAATCGGTAACAGTTCTTGAACTGGTGGTTGAGGTTATTTTCGCCATGCAGAATGCATTCGACAAATCCGAGCCGTACTTGGGGTGTCGACAGTGGTTAGGCCACAAGGAGTGCTTATGCACTTCATGTCGATCAACTCAACGTGCGTTCGTCCTAGTCGAGCTCATCAATTAACCCGATTGACCCGATGTATGTTCACCATGTTTGGACGCTATTGCTTGAATCTAAGGCACCAAACTAACCAGTGAAACCTTGTTAACCTTGGTACCTCGATCCCCTAAGACTCATGAGCCGGGCATGGTGGTATGGGACACCATGGTCATGCTGTCGGCCTACACTGGGGCGATGAGCTTCCCCATAGTGACCAGTGAGCAACCCAGACTCGTGAGCCAAATATGGTGGTATGGGACACTGTATTCGTGCTGTCGGCCTACTCTGATTGGTGACGAGCCTTTTGTAATGACCTCGAGCATACCCTGAAACTACATTGAGGTGACGAGCCTTATTGTAGCATCTAGGGTATAACTAGACCTATATTGATTGGTGACGAGCCCTTTACAGCGATCTAGAACTGTAACATCATATGAGATTTACTAGGACTGACGACCCTAGAATAGATCATGGTTTGGGTATTGACATAAGGGAGGTACCTTAGCTTCCCAATCCTACTGTATGAAAATGACTAATATGAACTCGGTAATCACATTCATGCACCGCATTGCATTTTCTTTGACGTGGAAGAGCACTTTCGGGTGGTTGCCATGCGCGCTGTAAGATGAAGATGCTGAGGGAGTGAAGGTGAGGGCATGCATCATTATGGCATATCATCCTTGCATTAACATGAGTATCTAGGACTGCTTGACTGAATTGATAACATGTTAACCCCTACTGTATAGCTCCACTGAATTAATCACTCACTCAAATGTTCTGGGATGTGTTAAACACCAACCAGACTCTTTCTTAGTTACAGATGATAATGCGGCCCACAAGGCAGAGCCGGAGTTCAAAATTAATGAGGAGGCATTCTCTTACATGCAGTTTTCGGGTAGATTTGTGTGAGCCGAGTCCAAATTGACGAGGCTTCAGGGATTATACTTGTAGAGGACTAATTGCATTCTTTTTGACATTTTGTATCTTGACACAACACTTATAAATATTGACCTGGCATTGCATACATACTTTGGAAACTTATACTAGTTTATATATTCATTTTAATCTTTTTCTTGCGTACTATAAGTGTCCCCGAATTATGTTTTGCTAATTTGGTTTAATCTAATTAATGTTTTATGCACTAATACAGATAACATACATCCATAATTGAAAATGTTGCATAATTGATGTTTTGGAACTCGGGAGTTGAGTTATGCTCGACCCTCGATTTTTAAGGCATTACAGTTTTAGCTACTTACATGCTGTTTTCTATGCCTGTTGGAGATGCTCTCATCCATCATCTTATTTTCAACAATTCAAATATTAACAAGATGAAATTGGAATTGGCTCCTGGCCAAGTGGATGTGGGTGGTGGTGGAGCTGAAGCATGGAATGAAGAAGAAGCTGGTGATCTTCCTCTTGATGATATAAATATGGATGATATTTTTGATGAAATTGAATCAAACTCTTAAAATGATACTGACTATGAGCCATCTGATTTTGATGCTCGTCTTCGTGCTCTAGAGGCGAAGGTAGAGAATATGAATGTTGCCCATGATTTACAGTTTAAATATATGCGTAAGTATCTTAGGCACTTAAAAAAGGGCCTTCATCAACTTAATCCGACCATACCTGCTCCTTTTTAAGGATCTGATTAAGTGCTTTACTCTTTAGTCTGAAATAACTTTAAGTCTACTTGTGTTGGTTTGTGAACTTTATTTGGTTTATTGATTTTTGTTTAAACTAGTTAATGGTATGTGGACTTTAATTTTCTTATATCTTGACTAGTTAATCCTTTATTACTCATGTTTATTATCCTTTATATCCTTTTTCATTTCTTCTTTTCTTCCTTTGTCATATTGTGATAAAAAGGAGGAGAAATATTTCAATTGATTGCTTATGAATTATGAATTGCTTTATGAATATGGCATGGATATGGATTGTAGGGGTAGTAGCATAAATTTTTTTTGGGATATATGTGTGCTACTCGGGGAGAGTATGTGAGGAGATAATTTACCTATGTTGTGCCTAGTTCATAATGTTATGTGCTAGTTGATGATAACTGGTGCATGATTCTTTAACTGGTTGTAACTGGTTTTCTCTTATAACTAATGCATACATGATTCTTTGTATGTATATTATTGTTGAGTATGTTTTATCACAAATTTGACAAAGGGGGAGATTGTAAGTGCTATGGTTTTATGCTCCTTTGGTTGTCAAATTTTGTGATGCCAAAACATCAATCTATGTCTTGTGTAATCTATGTCTTGTGTAGCTCATTGATATATATGATTAAGACATTGCATATGGGTTCAAGACATTGCATCACCTCTTTAAACACGTTGCTTCAAGTCAAAGATTTACTTCAAACCATTTTAAGAAATGTAAGTACAAGCTACATCGAAAGAAGTGATCTTGTTCAAAGACTCAAGTTCGTGTACAACTCGAAATGAAGTGTAATTCAAGCTCTACAAGATCTCAAGTTCAATGCTACATCAAGTATAGAGATCTCAAGCTTCACAATCTTCAAAGGTCAACTATCGTATAAAGTCTCAATGTTCATATCTCACTTTCAAGGTATGATTGACCTTAGATCGACCTTAGGTTAGGTCATTTTGTATACATAAGTCAAATTGAATCACTTTGTAAGTGTTTGGACTGTTCTACAATTAGTCCTGGACCCTGTTCGACTAGTCCTAGCACTGGCTCGATCAGTCCAAGAAATGCCATGACTAGTCCTAAGTTGTTGTAATTTTTCAGAATTTTTTAGTTGAGCTACGACTAGTCCTAGAGTCTTATTGACTGGTCGTGTGAACGGTGCACGACACATCCTACGACCAGTCTTGGTTTTACATATCAAACTCCAGTAACCATTCCTGGTTTCTCACGACCAGTCGTGGGTATGTCACGACCAATCGTGGAGGGCTCACGACCGGTCTTGGACACCCTACGACCAGTCGTGGAACGGTTTTATCCGATCGCGCTCAAAAATTTAAAAATTCATTTCTCTTACGACCAGTTGTAGACAAGTTTTTGCAACTATAAATAGAACATGAATTTCAGAGTTTAGGAATCCAATTCAAATAAAATCTAGGCATTACTTTGAGATAAGTTTGTGTTCATTTTGAGCTACTTTGTGCATATTTAATATTCTCTTTTGTTAGCATCATTGATTTGATTTTGTTTCTATATTCCAATCTGAATTGAAAAGAAGAATTGTTGTATTCCTTCTTCTTGGAATCAAAATTAAATATAGCTAGCCCAACTGGTTTAATTTAAAATCAATCTAGAACCTAGAACCATTTCTTAAGTGAGTATTGGACATTGAACTTCTAATCGAACTTCTACTCGGACTTGGTTCTTCCAGGCTGCAACAAAAGGAAAATTTCAGGTATTTTACATTTGGGTAAATTTCCTTCTTTTAGTTTTATTTGAGATTAAGCCAGAAAAATCTTAATCTATTGGTTATCTGAGGAGAGCTAGAAAAACTCAGAAGTTGGGCTTTTTGAATTATGTAAGCCCATTTGAAAGACACAATTGTGAAGGTTTTGGGTGAACCTGTGAAAACCTATTTTGATAGTGAACGCTAATATCCCCTATGTGAGGATATTAGGAGTGGAGTAACAAACTGTGTGGCTGTTGTTTAACAGTTGGTGAACACACAAGCGAACCATTCTTTGTGTTTTGTGGATGTGTGATTTATTTTTTCTATCTTTTATCATTCAAAGTTGTGGGATGTATGTGTGGATGTGAATGTTGTAATATTTACATTTCAAGCATTGTGGGGAATGTTGTAATGTTTGGAATTTATTTCTTACTATTTTATTTGTTTCCTTTTTTCTTGAGTTTTTGATATTCAAATTATTCTAGTAAGGTTATCCTGTCATAAACCCTTGATTTTTATGGTGCATGGTTGTCCTTAGAACAGCTTTGGTATCAATCTCTCTATTTGAGATTGCTTTACATTTTGGTATTGTGAATTGATTAAAGTGCTATCTTTCCTTTATTCATTTATATTCCGCTGTTAAAGTTTTAATTTGGCATAATCCTATTCACCACCCCTCCCTAGGACTCATAGCTAGGCCTTTTCAACTAAGTCATTTGTTTGGAATTATTTGTGTCATTCTCTCTCTCTCTCTCTCTCTGTGTGTGTGTGTGTGTGTGTGTGTGTGTGTGTGTGTGTGTGTGTGTGTGTATCTTTTATTATTTTGCTGGAAACACTGAAAGTCACTCTAGGACAAGGTAGCAACATATCTCTCTAGTTTGTTGGTCCAACCTGGTCATATGAAGGAACCTTGTATAAGGAAATCTTTGAGCTAGTGTGCATTTGGTGTATTTTTTATATACTACACTTGGAACATTGGTTTCTTTAATTGGCAATTTTGAGTTCTTCTCATGGTTCCTAATGCTATCAAGGCATATTTTCTTATGTGCTCTGCTATTTGTCACTGCTTAAGGATGTTAGCTCTCTTCATATTCTTATTATTTGTGTCTAACTCTTTGTATTTGGAAAACAGAGCCGTATTCCAGGGTATACAAAAAGGCAAAAAACTACAATGGGTAAGGCCTGAAGCTCAGGAAGGGTGTGATGTGTCAGATTGGTTCAACATTATGGTACTCCATCAAAACAAGTTTGACATTGTCTTTGAGAGTAACCTAGAAGTTAGAACACATGAAAAATAAAAAGCAACATAATCAATCTCCTCAACTTAAATTGATTTGTGATGAGTATTTTTCATGAGTTGCTAGATGTTTGCATTGGGAAATTAAGTGCTTACCTGATTAGTTGCTACTTATAATTGTACGTTTGTGCATTGCAGGATCAAGACAAATCCCAAAAATGTGATAAATGAACATTTCTTGCCACAATTCCTGGACTTCATAGTGTGGGCGCATGAACATGAATGCCTTGTTGATCCACAGGTATTGCTGATAACATTTTTGGTTTCCTGTGGATTACTTCCTTCTTATTGCATCTTATTAGGGGTAGTTTCTGATTCATAGGAAGTTCTTGGGATGGGTTTTCATATAACTCAACCAGGGTCGTCTATTCCAACATCATTAATCAATGGGGAAGCAAAGCTTAAGCATGTCCTTCTTTTAGAACTTAAGGTTCTTTTGGTGAAGGAGCCTTTTTTTTTTTTTTTTTTTTTTACCTCCTTTCATCTTTTTCGTCAATGGTCATACAAGTGAAATACAGCTGGTGATTTCTATTTATAGGGGAATCAATATCGTCCAACTAAAATACCTTTGAAGTCAGTGAGGCCTTTTGAATATGCTGAGGTACGAAGTTCTGTGGAATTTGGTTTTCATATTTTTGAGTATTTTCATACCATCCCATGCTTTCTAAGCAGGTCATTTTAAAGGACAAGGTGGACATTGACCCCAATGATTAATGCACTGTTCTTGAGCATTTGGACAAAGTCGTATGGATTTTTCTTTCCCACTTTCATTAAAACCTACAAAACATCATATCTTGATGGCTACATACTAGTAACTGTATTTTAATAAGTTCAGACTACTTTAGGTCATAAATCTAATTAAGAAAGGTAGCAGAAAGGTTGTTAGTAGGTCATACCTCAAGCTTCCATTAGTTCACATAAGGGTATTACTTTTGGGAAGTTCTTGGTGGAGTTCCAGATAAATAGTTCTCAAAAGAAGCTTACCAAAATTTAAAGGAAGTTTGAAAGAAGCTTACCAAAATTTTTTGGTTGCAACCATGTATTATACAATGCTTCGGGTTAATAGTGTACAACATTTAGGTTTTCAGTTTGTAAAAGTAGGGGATCTCATAGATACTGAGGGCTTGAAATTATTTGTTAAAATATTTTGAAAATTGCTGTTCACTTCCCAAGTGCAGGGTTGTGATGTAGTAATAACTCGGTAAGACCGAGGTTGAATCCCAAGGAACTGAAACTTGTACGTTATCTAAAACTAATCAGAACTAAAACTAGATTAAGGTGAATTCTAAATCAAGTAACAATTATGGAATAATTATGAATTAATTAAACTAAACTTAAGAGAAATCAGAGAAGGAAACTAGGGATTCAGAGGATCCACTTGTAGAGATCAGGAAGATCTTATGTCTGCTTTAAGAATTATGGAATTTACTGAACTGCCGTTGATCTAGTTTTCAAAGAGATGAAAGGTATATGAATTAGAATGGATTCCATCACCAAACCATGCCTAAGAGACTATGGCCAACAACAGAATTAAACTAACTACCAACCAATCATATGTATGAAGGTTAGGAAGGGTACCGACATCCGACCATGCCCAGGAGACTATGGTGAACAACAGGGCTTCCTGACGTCATAAACATAAAAGAGAAGGAAATATTCAAAGCCATTGCAGACCCACTGTAATTTCAGTCACAACAGACCATTAAAGACTTAAAAACATTGCCATAATAATCAACGTTAATTCATAAATTAAAACTATATTAAAAACATAAAATAAAACCCCCCATCTCACTACAAGCTTCACCTCCTAGCCCTAGTTAGGAGGTTTAGCCACACATGAGTGAGCTAGAACTCAGATCTCACAGAACAAATAAATAAAATAAAATAGAACCTTAAAAGAAAAGGAAAAACTCTTCCTCTCTCTCTATGTTCCTCTGTCCACGTCCACCCACAGCCAAAGATCTGCAATTCAATCCCCTGAATGCCCTCCCCTCTATTTCTCCTTCTCTTTTATAGCCTACGTGAGGCGGTGACTGCTGGAAGAGAGGTCGGTGCTGTGCATGCGTAAAAAGATATCTTCCGCAGCAACATGCGTATGAACCATCTTGCGTAACTGGTGGGGCTCACGTTCAATGCTGACAAGAAGATCCACTCCATCCATTGGATTTACGCCGGCATTTATGTCATATAAAGATTGATTTGGCTCGGATTCAGTGCAATGCACAGGATCTTTCTTCCTCCGTTCGTCTTCCTTTTGAACGGTTGAAAACTGATATTCCCTGCCTTCTACAACTCTGCCACCTAGGCTTTGATGATAAGGACCGTGGGCTCTTGATGGACGGTTCGGATCAAGCCAACGATGCATGATGGTGGCCCACAACATCCTTCCGCAACCTCTATTGCGAAACAGAGTTTCCGTTTTCGCTCTGTGATGGTCGGTGGGCCCTATATTGATGTCAGTTGAGAAATCCACACCGTACATTAAATTTCTGGCGAAAAACTGTCCAGGAATGGCTGGTTTTGGATCCCAACTATGGTGGATCATTAGATCTTGATTCCGCCGTCCATCTTGAATTTAAATACAGATTTCTTGTGATCAGGTGCATGGGACCAAACCGTCACCATGATTGTGGTCGTCTCATCAATCTGGACATAGTGGACGGTCCAGATCATGCATACGTATAATGGGTGGGCCCCACTACTGCAAACACGGCGTTGGACAGCGTAACGCTGTTGCCTTTAAAAAAAATTCAAATTCCGTCGGTCAGCGCAATCGCTGACCGACTTGCTTTGCTCGGTGCACGGCCAGTGCCGTGTACATGGTGTACACACACTGGCCTTGTGAGGTTCATCGTGATGTAAATATGAAATCTGCTCCGTCCATCCATTCTGTCATATCATTTAAACCGTAGGGACCAAAGATGAAGCATATCCAAACAGAAGGTGGGCCCCAAATCATGATTCTGAGGGCTGATTTGTCCGTTGGGACACTTCTCCAATGATCCAATGGCTGAAATTTGACGTGTACGGTTAATTTATGATCCTAAGGCCATGTATGAAGTTTCGAGCCGAATAGATGATGGAAACCACGTGATCTTGCATTCCATATCAATTTTGAGCCACTTAAGTTTCAGTTTCTCAATTTTCGCAGATCTCTGGCGTGTACATTCATCGATCTCGATCCCATAGAGTCCGTCCCTTGCCTTGGTGATCATTAGAGCGTTAAATCCAAGCTTTTAGCATCCATTTTTAACTTAAGCTCCTAAATTCAACCTGCAGCATAAATACGATTAAATCGGCAGTTAAACAATATTATGTTCATAAATCCAGACAATATCTGGGGTCTAATATGCAATATTTGACCCTCAACAATTGCTGATGAAATCTCTCAATCAATAAATATCTCTATAAATTTATTATGGATTCTGTCAAATATTCTTTTTCTCCATAGTATTTTCTTGGGTTCTGTTAAATCTTCTTTTTCTCCTTAGTATTTTCTTGGATTATGTTGAGACACATTTTACCTTGAATGTTGATTCTAGAGGCATATATTGTGTCTAAATTTTCAAAACTAAGGGTATGCTTCAAGCTAGCTTTAGTCTGTATTATCTAGTATTGAATTGAATTAAAATAATTAGTATTTCAGTAAAGTGGAAACTACCTTTTGAAATGTTTTATACAGAAAATAAACCTCCTTTTCTCACCTTTCTTGGGTATGCTTGGTTATCATCTAATTCTTTTAGATTTCTTTTTCTAAGTTTATTTGAAATATGATTTATGAGAAAATTGCCAAGAGGATTCATTGAAGATGATTGAAGAGGATCTTCACAACATACATGCCAAATTGCCAATGTAAGCAAGAAATGAGTAAGGTTGACGTTGTTATTCTGGAACTTTTGTACTAAAGTTGAAACTTTTGAATCATGAAGGTAGGGGCAGATTGTTACTTGATTCTTGTCAAGTGACATTTCTACATATAAAACTAACAAATATGGAGATCCACGGTAACTTAAATTTCCCAAGGCAATCTCATTGGGATTGCCTTAGGAAATAACATATGTGAATTGAATTGCTTATGGTCATTTAAATGAAGAGCAAATAACAAAAGCAATGGTGTTTCTTGGCATGCACATGTACTAACACTGGAATGCTTTATAGCTAACTCAGATATTTGCATTGAGAACCAGCTAGAATTTGCTGATTTACATTTTATCTCTGCATATTGGAAACTTATGCATGGTCATAGGTTCCAAAGAACATTCCTATTGGAAGGTATATCTTCAAATTATCAGTTCATCTCTTGTAATTGACAAGAATTTTGTTCTTTTAATTTGTTGGAAGTGTCTGATTTTTAATTGGTCGGTTATTTGTTCCAATGCAAATTAGTAAATGTATGCAGAATTCCGCTTGTCATTTTGTTTTTTGCATATGCCAAAGTGCTTCATTGTTGTATGAATCATCAAGAATCCAATGCTAGGTGCTAATATCTCAATTATCTCAGGTATGTAAAGCACATATGTTCATACATACATAAATTTGTATTTCATTGACAAGTAAAGAGAATTTTATTAAAAAGAATACCAATGGGCTAGCATATTACAACATATATATAGAGTAAATATGCAACACCATTGGAGAAAGTAACTAATGGGCTAGCATTCAGTCCAAAATTGCTAAACAATAATAGGAAACATGGAAAACTATCATCTTCCTAATTGAACAGGGCTTCCGCAAGTATACTAATGACTTTTGATCTACTTCTATAGTGGTGATCTGCTTAGTGTCAGTCAATTGGTAATGACATGACATAGTGTATTTCTTCTGTTCTACCTTATGAGTATCTAGAAGGAATCTAAAGATGAAAATTCTATTGGCTTCATTATGTATTCAACAATTTGGTTAAAACTCAATTCTAAATGAAGCAAGTTTCAAGTGGGATGATCGATAGAGCATGATTTAGTGGAGAAACTTTTTAATGATTGATGTGACATTGTTCTTGCACATGCACATCTAGCTTGTAACCTTCTTGCAATTGAAACTGAAATCTCGGCATGGAGAAAGACGTCTAATTGCAGACTTCTTCCATGGATATGGATTGAAGAAGTTGGCCCTTAGTAACATGTTGACTAGGAAATAAGTCTCGACCTCCTTGGCATTCTTTATAAATTATTATCAGACAATTTAATAAATATGTAAAATAAATTCATATAGCATAAGTAGTATAAAGCATAATGTGTAACAATAATTAAGGATGTGTGTTTTACTGGTTAAGAGTTCTGCTTAGTTAAAGGGAAGATGAGGTTCAATTCTTGCTCTTTGCTTATTTTTTTTTTTTTTATATATAAAACTAAACAGAGAGCCACAATGAGTCGCATTGAGTTGCTCCTACTACTGGGTTTCCTAATGACTTGGCTAGAAATTTTGCTGAGTCGAATTAACTTGGCTGAATTTTGGGTTGATTTGGCAAATTTTAGAACTATGATTTCATCTGCAGCTGCTACTCATATGTCATCTCTTTGTACTTGTGATTTGATGGATTCACAAATTTCCTGTGTTCTCAACAGTTGGCACTTTCTTGTAGATTTTGGTACCAATTGGCAATAGCTCAATGGAGATGGAAGTTGTTATGATATTTGATATTCTGCGGAGAGCAAAGGAAAATGTGCGGTAGCATCTATCGAAGATAAATTAGAAATAGTGGTAGCTAGAAAAGTGAAACTAGTGGTTGATATTCTCCTCAAGGAGGCTGACAAGCTGCAATATGACCTTATTTTTTTGTTGGTAAGTCATGAAGACCATACAGTTTGAGACATATTGCCTATACACACTTTCAAGGAGTGAAAACTATTGAGCATTCTATTAGTAAGGCTTGCATTCTTTCATATCCCGCGCTTGCTTGCTTGGTTTTAGGAGAATTTAAGTTCTAAATCATTAGTCTTTGCTGCTGATTTTTTTTTTTTTCATTCTTTTTCCGAAACAATCATATGATCTAAATCAAAGGCTGTTGTCACGCCCCAAATCCAGAAATCGGATTCACAAGAATTCCAACAGCTGAATCCAGTGCCAACAACCTTCGTAGTACCCCATTCTCAGCTCCTAGCGTCCTTACGCCAGATCCAATCCTGGGATCCTACAAGGAGAATTTTTTTTTTCTTTTTTTTTTTTTACATTTAACTTGTAATAAGCATAACCACAAGATTACCCAATTTACAAAGGCAACATCAACATCACATATCCACTAATATAATCATTGAGTACAATACTGAAAGGGAAATACATAAATAAAAAATCAAGCTCCAAAAGACCACTGCACGCTCTAAACTCAACACTGCTGCAACCTAACATCACCTACACGCATCTATTGTGCATAAGCTTATAGAAAGCTTAGGAGGTGGTGTAAGTATGTGCATAAGGTAAGTGTCAAGTATTTAATACAATGCCATCATCATACAATACCGAAAATACTGGTAATCCATAAATCATACATACTGACAAGATCATGAATTATCATAGTAAGCAGAAATACTGACAAGATCATAATCATAAGATGACAGAGTAAACGGAAATACGGACAAGTCCATGTGTCAATCAATATAAGAATATGCAATATGGAATAACTATGCAAATGAGGAGTCATAAAGAGAGTTACATATTAGATGTCGAGGATGCAATGCAATATGCGGTGTGAATATAATGACTATGCTGGAGTGTGAAGTCGGGATGATAGTACGTGGTATAGCAAGCTATGGTCTTCCATAAAGGACTTCTATCCAAACCAGTCTCATACCAAAATTTGGATAGTCAAACTCAATGTGGTAAACTCCTGATCTCGATTAGTCACGCACCCCAACTGAAATCCTGGCCATTGCAAAGGTACACGTATCAAATAGTTACGCACTACCGGCTCAAGTAGATAGTGAATGAATGAATAAATGAGTATGTAACTCCTACTCAATAAGTCCACATATCACTACAGTTCATCTTTGGGATCATCACCGGGGTCTATTACACTCTACGCCAGCTTGTCGCCCCTATCCGAGTGCACAACTGGGTAAGTGGAAGAGACCTCACTATCCGCCTGCCAATATCGCGCCCGGTTCATCGATAGCTGACTCATTCCTCAAGCTGGTCAAACTCAACCTAGACATTGTCCCCTCACTCAGGCGAGTAAGGTCACATCCCTTCCCAACTGACCACGAAACAGTGGGAGACGCAGCCTACTAGTATACGGCCATCATGCGCTCATATATATCCACTCGGTCTCGATGTTGGGGCATCTCCTGGTCACGAAGGTTTAAGAATTTTCACTTAGGGACATCTATGGAGGCTATATGCTAGAACCAAACATTTTCAGTGTCCCATCTGGCCATCCACGATATGCCTATGGAGGCTACGGCCCTAATGTCACTCGGGTGTACAGTAATCACAACATATAATTATGATGCATGAGTCATACATCAATCTCGCGCATACTGTGTGCTCATGTGAGATAACCTTCGCATATCAGGGAGTCTCATAACCTGCCCAATGACATATGCAATGGTCAACCATATCTCATAACAAACATGTAGATGATGCATATGAGCATGTATCATGATGCTATATTGTCACATACTCATAATTGGTATCAAAAATCGGCATCGACAATCGACCTCAACAATGTGGACATTTAACCAACATTGTCCCCCAAGGAACAGTTCACATAGAACTTAACATATAGTGGACCCATGGCCTCAGACAAGGGCTAAACATACAACGCCATGGGCCTCACTCACGGGCTTAGTACACATCACAATGGGCCTTTCTCATGGGCCTAACATATGTCGTAATGGGCTCCATCGCCTGGCCCTCAAATGCATCACAATGACCTCATCATATAGGCCTAATATACATTACAAAGGGCCACATCTCATGGGCCTTATGTACATTACATCAGGCCTTGACAAACGGAATCAACCTTAACCAAACAGAATTGGCCTTAATAATCGGAATTGGCCTCGACAAATAAAATTGGCCTCGTTGATTGGATTCAGCCTCGATAATCGAAATTGATCAATAACTGTCCTCGATAATCAAAATCAGCAATCGGCCACAACAATCAGAATCGATCACTAATCGGCCTCGATGATCGGAATCGGCCTCGATAATCAGCCTCGATCGATAATCGGTAGTCGGAATCGGCCTTGACCCTAATAATCAAAATCGGTAATCGGCAATCAGAATCGGCCTCGACCATAATAATCGAAATCGGTAATCGGTAGTAGAATCGGCCTCGACACAAGGCAGGGTCCATAGATGGACGACCGATGACGGATCAAGCAATGTCAATGGGGCCCAACCATTTGGGTTAACCCACTAAAGAACGATGAGAATGGGCCTATCCAGGCCTAAGGGAACATCACAATGTGGACATCTAACCATCATTGCCTATCAATGTGACCATTTAACCAACATTGCTCCCAAGGGTGACCTACATAGGGTCAAACATATAGTGGGCCCATGGCCTTACATACAATCACGATAGGCCTCATTTACGTCACACCGGCCTCGTCATCTAGGCCGACACACATTACATCGGACCTCGAATACACAACAGGTGGGCCTTGCGCCTGGGCCTCAAATATATCATATGAGCCTCATTGCACAGGCCTCAATACTAGGCCTCATATATCGAGTGGGCCTCATTACATGGGCTTAACAATACAAATGGGTAGGCACCACCTATGGGCCAAAATATATCATGATGGGTCGCACCAATGGGCTTCATGTATATTAAATCGAGCTGCATCAATGGGCCTCATAAACATCAAGTGGGCCGTATTAATGGGCCACACCAACGGGTCGCACCAATGGGCCTCATAAACATCAAGTGGGCTATATTAATGGCCGTTCCAATCAAACACCTACATCACGGTGGGCCACATCACATGGGCCTAATATACATCATGATGGGCCGCATCACATAGACCTCGACTATATCATAATGGGCCTCACTATGGGCCTTAGATTCATACAGGTGGGCCCTATCATATGGGCCTTCAAGCTATCGCAATGCGCTTCATTAAATGAGCCGTAAATGAATCACCATGGGCCTCATATGTGGGCCTTATATACAACAAGTGAGGTGCACTACTTGGGCCTCATACTGTAACATCCCATACTTTTCAATCCACGAGCGTTACCTATAAATTAACTAATGTGTACACGTGTACGATATGAATCCAACTATCCTAGCCTTACATTTTTACCCTGACACAAATCTAACCGTTGGGAATTACATCCATTCAATAAATCCAACCATTTAACCATTGATTTTAAGACGAGATCATCCATCACATGATTTGACGTAAGTATCTTCTCATAAATGACACGACGAATAATCCCTTATCTGTAATGATTTAGATATACATTCTTTTATAAGAATTTTTTAGAAACATGCCTAGAACCATGTGAAGCCATTGGATTGCTAAAAACTCGCAGATCAACATTAATTACGAAAATGTCATTAGCTTAGACTACTGGATTTTAAATCACATGGTTTCCATTATCCATTTAACGTGAGAATTTACAGAATTCCTATAAATCCTAAATTAACCGTACACGTCAAATTTCAGCTCTTAGATAGTAGTAAATTAGTTATTTGACTTCTACATCCGTTCATACACTTATCAGATCAAGATTCTAACCTGTCCATCTTGTTCACACCATATGGATATGCTTAACCCACCGTTAGAATCAGAATTTGAGAAACTTTCACATATAAGAAAGTCATTCGAATCTAACAATATACACTTCTACCCCTAATTACTCCGTAAACCCACTTTGTGTTCATCCATTCACAAAACTTACCATGCATCCACCCATATACATAGTTAGAGTGTTAATCATAAAGTTTTCTTATTTTTAACAAGTCACCTGACCATCCATCAGGTTTAGATCCGCCAAATGGGCCATCTGAATATCAGGAGGAATCAGTCATTATGAAGATCTTCGGGTTTAAGTCTAAATTACCGGGTAGCTCATTAATGAAATAGGTACAAATGTTATTTTGAATTTCGGAATTAGTTAGCCTTCGAAAAAGTATCTTTGTCATTCTTGAGAAATCGGGACCCAAACTGGGGTAATTGAAAGAGCATTAAAAACAACGAATGGTTGAAAAATTTTAACATATTCGAACGGTATATTAAGATGTTATGCATGGTGGAAGTAATACAAAAGTAAAGGATAGATTTATAAATAAGGGGATGTCATGTGCATGTCAATTCAAATTCAATAGATACATAATGAAGCTTTTACGGTAGAATTCATTCACTTGTTCCTGCAAATGTGTGGCCCACCTTGGATTATGATCTGTTTTATATTTTGGCCCAAGGCCAAACATGATCTTTTAAAGCTGGTGGACGGAATGGATTTCTTAACAAACATCACTGTAGGCCCCACCTGACTTTCCCCAGCCGTGCATGCAAGTCCAGAAATTACGTGAAGATGGTTTTAACGTGAATACCATTTAACGCATTAGTAGATCTGCGACTCACCTGAAGTTTGGATTTACTTCAAATTTGGGACCATGGGTTAATACGGCGTGCCAAAGACGGTGAATGGAGTGGATCTTCCGAAAGGTCATCACAGGTGGAACCCCAAATATTTTGAACAAACTTGTTTGCATGCTCGAAAGTGACGGAATTACCACCACACATTGACTAGTGGTGTGGCTCATCCAAAACTCGGATTTATCCTATATTCTGGCCCCTAGCCTAACATCACCTTACAAAACTGATGGAAGGAATGGATTTTCTGAAAACCATACTAGTGGATCCCCGAAAACAAACGAAGGGAATTGATCCCTGACCGTCCGTTCTGTTATGAACAATCAGAAGGCGAACAGACCGCTGAAGTTATGGGGAGAACCGCGTCGGTTGGATTTCCGACGTGCAGACGCCAGCTCTCTCTCTCTCAAGCCAAAAATAGCCAAATCGGGGGGACTTACGAGCCGCATTTATCCATTTTGAGAAAAACAGAGGCAATGGCAGAGTCTATCTCAGCCGTTGCACCCCTCCATCTCCTTGCCTTTAAATGGGGAGCTCAACCCCTCAGACTTTACACAGAAAGAGAGTTGAGAGAGGAAAGAGTCGGAGAGAGAAGAAAGAGAGAAAACAGAGAAAGAGAGCAAACGGTGAGGAAGAGAAAAGAGGAAGAAAGAGAAGAGAGTGGTGGTGTGTGCAACTGTGGAAGGTAAGACCACTTCCTCCATTTTATTTTATTTTATTTATTTATTTTCTTTTCTTCTTTAAGAGACTCTAAAATAAACTCATACTAAAGCTCCATCACACCGCACCACACATGTGCAAAAGCACCCATTAGCAAAGACTATACATATAGTGAAGAGCAGACTCTGTTTTGAAGCTGAAAGAAACCCACGTTCTGGCATTATTTCAAGGCCGAACCAGCCTGAGTATGGCCCTGTTTTGGGGCCAAGTAATGAAGCGAAAATGGTCTCAGATAATGACTGAAACACGAACAAAGAACGGCCCGTAAATGAGTTGTAGTATGCCTGGAAAACGGACTGAAGATGGCCCGAAAACCAGGGAGAAGACGCCCCTGTGCAGCCCGTTTCCTTGGCTGGAAAAACAGGCTGAGAAACGACCCTGATCAAACCGTTTCTAGGTGGACGGATATGGCAGCCACCTGCCTTCTTAGAACACAGAAATAGACTGTGTTTGGACTGAAAACTAGGGCCGAAAATGGCCTCCAAGATAGCCTGCGACAGTGGCAGCTTCACGTTAATACAGATGGCGGCCAAACATGTTGAAAATAAAGGTGGGCTGCTTGTGGGCCTCACCAAAATGCAGGTGGGCCTCACCCAAAACCGAATAGCTGCCTTAAGCTTTGGGCCCTGCACGTGTGGAGGTGGGCCCGCCCTGCATCAGCGGGTGGACCTCACCTTACAACTGCGTTGGGTCACGTAAGTGGACCCCACCTTGATGACGTGTCTCATCCAGGACCGTCCATCCATTTTCCTAGTACCTGGGTGTCATGCTCTAAAGGAAATATATATAATATATATTTATTAAAATAAGCATGCATCTGTACGTGCATGGATTTATAAAATGGCATACACCCTTGATGTATGAAGAATGGTGCATTAGAGGATTCCATCTGGACTCCCTCCTTCAGCCATGGATCTCCATGATCCATCCAGGCCGTCCATCACATGGCCCACCTTGATGCCACGTGTAACCTATGTCAATATAATATTCAGATTCATGTCAGGTACATATGAGGTATAAGGTTTAGATAGGCATCAAATGCATGTAACGTTATATGATATCGCTGGAATATATGTCAGATGCATGTAATATATGATATTCACATATACGTAGTGCATGTGCATTCATATGATACGTCAGATGCATGTATATGATATTCACATATACGTAGTGCATGTGCATTCATATGATACGCCAAATGCATGTATATGATATTCAAATATATGAAGTGCATGTGCATTCATATGATATGCCAGATGCATGTAATATCTGATATTCAAATATATGTAGTGCATGTCCATTCATATGATAATATATATATATATATATATATATATATATATATATATATATATATATATGTGTGTGTGTGTGTGTGTGTGTGTGTGTGTGTAATAGACACATATGGTGGGCCCTATGCGGGACCACGTGACATGGTATGAGATGGATGGAAGATGTAATATTTAAATAAGCCATGCATGTAATGTTGATGTATTATTTAAATCTATAGCAAATGCATAGATATGTAATATTTATATCAGGGACATGTGGCGTTGACATTGTATGTTAAATACATGTGGTGGGCCCTGTGTGAGACCTACGTTGATGTAATCCCACCTGCACCGTCCAAACAGATCCGACAGTAGTTGCCCACTGCAACTTCTGCTGAAATCCAAGCCTCCCATATATTTAATCAGCAGATGGAGCCCCAACCCCACGTGTATCTGGAATCAACTCACGCATAAGGGCCACATACAGGTGACTACACCCACACCATTCCCCTAGACGATAATCCAGTCCGTCCTTCTGCCTATAGTCTGGACCATCCAACATCAGTGTGGTCCACTTTACTGAACACCCCACTCATATGACTCAACTAACCGACAGGATGAAGATACCTCATTCCAAGCACTAGAGGTCTTGGTGTCAAACCCTAGCAGGATGACTAACATGGCATGTGTGCACCAACACGTGTGGTGACCGTTAGATGCGCCCCCACATTGGTCACATATGGACTCCACCATATTCGAGATTCATCCCAACTGTCCATCTGTATAGTAAATTCCACCACATGATGTGTCGCACCACCCATGCACCATCCATGGGACTTTACTATGATACATCTGTTAATCCAAGCCGTGGAAATACCTGAAAAATATGAACCATAATTTTAGAAAATTCCTCAAGCAACCTTATACCACAAGAAGGCTCGGGCCAAGTTCGAGAGCACTACCATACAGGTGATGATTCTTCTCCTTGAGCTTTCCATCTTCTCATTAGCTTAAGTTACATTAGCTTAAGTTATAGTTTTTATTTAAATTCATAATTGATATCTCTTTTATAATCACATGTATTAACTGATGGAAATTGAATTGCCATATTGCTTACTTAATGTTCATCCTGTATATTTGTTCATGAATTATTTATAGATTTCTTATAAAACTTAAACTGGTACATCAGTGGGAAACCCCCACTTATAAATGTACACCCATACTTGGGATGTAACTCGATTGACGGAGATTGCAATGGACCTTCGATCTAGTGGTTATTGAATGATGGTCTAGATGAATCATTGATGTGGGCTTACCATCCAGGGTTTTTGTATCCAATGGTTTTTAAGGATGGTCTTTATCGTATGGTTTTTATATTCGTCCTATGTGGCATATTTTGATACTCGCCCTATGTGGTTTTGTTCTGATACTTTCCCTATATGGGTTCGATGTTTTATAATGTGCAACCATGCAATGGTAAGCCCCATATACTATACTATGATTGGCCACTAGTCGATGGGTTTCCATTAAACATCCTAAGATGGTAGACTCATGCGCCGAGGATGGTGGTAATGGGACACTATGCCCGAGCCGTCGGCCTACGCTGGGATATGTGCTCCCCGTAATGACCTTTGAGCTTATTTAAATTGGCTGGTTGTAACTGGACTAATAATGGTTTGGCTAATCATGCATTTATGGCATATTGGCGATAACGGGTGGCTAATTCTGGATGCTGTAGCACGTGCCCTATAGTTGTTGAGGTATCGTTTCGCTAGCTCCCAAATCACCGACTATCAACCCCTGTCCGACTGGATGATTTTTCCCAGGTCGATGCATTGCATGGGCGGCGGCCCTGTCCGCACGGATGAGCATCCATGGGGCGTGAACACATTCCATACATCCATGCATTTAATAAGACTGCATTTACTATGTTTTAGTTGTCTGGATGTCTCATACTATTTCTTACCTAATGCGGCGGTGTATAATCTTGAGGGGAATTCATACTGAATTGGTCATTCATCCATAAAAAATATAACCGTACAGGTAGCATAGGTGGCTTAAGTGATATGCAGGTTCAGACTGATGAGGAGCCGTTATAGTAGGTCAAGGACATGTGATTGTACCTACCAAGGAAGATGTGTGATCTT
Source organism: Magnolia kwangsiensis (assembly GCA_037074715.1). Classification (NCBI taxonomy): domain Eukaryota; kingdom Viridiplantae; phylum Streptophyta; class Magnoliopsida; order Magnoliales; family Magnoliaceae; genus Magnolia; species Magnolia kwangsiensis. The sequence goes on from CM073588.1 coordinate 65,317,923, forward strand.
GCGGCTTTAGTTTGTGTTTCATATGCTTTTAAATTTCTCATGTGTGTAATCTTGTATTTGTTATTATGGAGACATTAGTTTGTATAAGTCATTATGGGCAACCACTTGTATATTCTAAATGAAATGAAAATTTTCCTTTATGTTGATTTGTCCATTTTATGCTCATCTGCTTACTTTGATAAAGGAAAAGAATGTATACTTGAATTTGACCATCCTTTAAGGTTAACACTCGATTTTTTGGAGCACGGGTCATGTACTCGGGTCCTGAAAACATGAGGCGTTACACATACGCATCTAATGGGCCACGCTACACGGACCTAATAATACAAATAGGTGGGACCCCGCACATGGGCCAAATACATCATGATGGGCCTTATGGATGAGCCACACCAATGGGCCACAAGTGGGCTTAGTCCACACCAAAAATCATTTCAATAGTTGAAGGTGTAACATGTATACCACTGTACATAATTTCTCTACAGGGCACAAGGCCTTCTAATGATGAGCAACACTGTCCAAACATTGCCTAGGTAAATCAGCACCATTCAAACATTGTCTATGTAAATCAACACCATCCAAACATTGTTCAGGGCCGTCCAGCATGGCCTGGATGGTGTGAAGGGAACAAATACATCACGTGGGCCCTTATAGTGGATGGACGGTAAGGATATGGAATATACTTCGCAATTAGACCCACCATTTCAGACCATGGATGGTGGGAATATAAAACATATATCAAGGTGGGTCCCACATGGTTGGATGACATTAATATAATAGCTAAATAGTTGTTGTAAACGTACTCCAGCCAATCCATTCCCACATTAATGTAGGCCCCACGTTTAGGGTGGGACCCACCATCCAAGGTCTGGACGGTGTGGATGCACCACACGTACAGGGCCCCACACAAAAAGGATGGTGTGGAGAAAAGTCATGCGTCAGGTGGGTTCCATGGATAGTTTGGATGTAAGGCATATATATCACAGTAGGTCCAGCAGATGGATGTTAGGATGTAGAATTCATACAGCAAGCTGGGCCCCACGTACATGGCCCACCAGAGTGTTGAATCTACCTCAGTTTTGGGGTGGTGTGTATGCTCCACACGTGCCCAACAGGTGGGGTCCATGATCTGGATGGTGCTCTTGGGTTTTGAATCTATTTCATTTCCCAGGAGACTTGGATGGACGAGGTTTGTACAAAATACATACATGAGGTGGTGTCCCACCTTGGATGGACGGTGTGGAGAAAACACACATCATGCGTGTGGCCATCTGGACCGTCCAGGGCCTGACTTTCTTGGATGGATGGCACGGCAATTCAACACATACATCACACGTGTGGTCCACCTGAACCGTCCAGGGCCTGATGGTCTGGATGGATGGCATGGTGATAAAACACATGCCGCAACGTGGCCCACCATCCAACCATCTGGACGGTGCGCTGACACTAGCCAATCCGTTTCTCAAGCAGTGGGTCCCACGTGGGGCCCACCAAATATATATGTTATATATATACCATATATATATATAATATAATATAATATATCTTATATGTTATTATAATAATAAAGTATTATTATTATTATTGAAAAAGCAGTAGCATCATCCAAGCCATCTAGGGCCTGGATAAAATATCATGGAGCGTCAATCAGCACCGTCCATGGACAGACGGTATAGGTACAAAATACATGCATCAAGATGGGTTCTGCCCCCCATGTGCCACACGTGTGGGGTGGGCCATGGCTCCAAATGGGTGGACCGTTTGAATATAACACACACCTCGTGATGGGGTCAAAACTTGCTGATGTTACTGGTAGTGGAGTCCACCGTCCCAGCTTGTTGGACAAACGGCTGGGATGAATCCCACACATCACATGGCCCCACATGGATGGGCTGCATACATCAGGGGCCCACAACACCGTGCAAATGGTGTGGATGAAACAAATACATCATGATCAGGCCCACCTAAAAATGGGCAGCAAGGTGGGCCCCTGGATGGACAGCGGCGTGGATAAAATACATTCATCATGGTGGGCCACACACCAAAAGGGAGAGAGAGAGAGAGAGAGAGAGAGAGAGAGAGAGAGAGAGAGAGAGAAGGAAAGACCGATGAGAAGGGGAGGGACCCCGCCACTATGGGCCCTCCCTAAGCAATGCATACATCAAGATGGGCCCCACCGTATGTGGGCCCTCAATATCATCAAAATCAACAAATAAAATCACCCACCTCAAGATCTCAGACTCTTCCTTCCACCGACACTACACCAAAATTGTCATTTAGGAACGGTTTTAAACCGTTCCTAAATGCTTCAGGAACGGTTTAATACCGTTCCTAAATGAGGCATCACAGAAAATCAGGAACGGTTCAGAACCGTTTTGGGCACCGTTCAAAAATGGAATTTCTAGAACAGTTTTAAACCGTTCTGGTGCCAACGGTCACATTTTAGGCACAAAATTTTAGAAACAGTTTTGAATGTTTATTTGTTGCCAACGGTCAAATTTTAGGACGTAATTTTAAGAATAATTTTAAACCCTCATTGTATGAGAGAGAGAGTGGGGTATGTAATCTACTTGTATTAATGACTAAAATGGAATTTGATTTTAAAACTACAGATACATAAGTCCGATTATCGGTTGGGCCATATATATTCATACTGAGAAACACTTGTTAAATCCGTTGCTATTTGATGGAGCAATGGCTGGTATGTAATAATAAAAATAAACCAACGGTCCACATTCAAGAGGAAAGGGGCTAAAGATTGGATAGCTAAGTTCTTCCAATTTGGAAGATTTTGATTACATGGTCCATCCATGATGGGCCCACCATATTAACGGCTTTGGATAACCCAACCTTTACCCATATACATGCAATAGAGAGCTATGAAATGTACTATACATCATCCTGATAATCTAATTGCACTCGAAACTAAAATCGTGCATGAACTGCCCACCTTAAACCGAGTTCTATTGGCATGGACTCAGTGGGCCTGAGCCCGTCCGATTATTATATTGTCTAAAAACTAGCCCATGGGCCCAAAATCAAGCCTAAGTCCATCTAGTGAGGGCCCACACAAGCTATGGGCCAGGATGGGTTTACTATTAGGGTTACTCAAGCTTCTTGTGTGACTTCTATCTCCATATTCGGGTCCGTTGGATCTTGACCGTTGGTTTTGTTTTCATGGGCTTCTTTGGGCGTGACTGGTGTTGGCCCACCAAACTGATTATCATTGCTACCGTTGATCTTGTAGGCCTCTTCTGACATGATTTCTGTTGGCTGGGATTCTCCATTCTCCACACATTTTCTGATGTCCTGGTGAGCTTTGCTGCCCTGGAGGATGCTCATAGTCCAGCCTCTGAGCTGTTCAATGACTGCCTCATCTGTCAACGGCTATGATCTGTTACTAAAACATTCTCTATATACATAAATATACATTTGAAGAGGAACTTCAGGCATGTATGGTCAAGTTATCCCACCTGATTATCATTGTGGCCCACATGACTAGCAGAGCTGCCTGATTTCCTGGCCACTTGGGACACATGAACTGGTGGTGTACATGAACTGTCACAGGTACAAAAATAAAAAGGTATCAAATTCAAATTCAGTGAAATCATGAAAGTAGAAGTTTCAGTTGTCTAAACCATTGATCTATTAAAGGGATAATCACATGGAATCACTCCAATGGAGATTTTCATGGCATCGCATCACACCATAAGAAAAAAATAGTTGTACCTAGGATTCAATGAAACCTAAAATTCTGTTGTAACTCTTCAACAAGCAGTGCTAGAACTTGGTTTTTTGAGCTCAAAACATCAGCTCAACTCGGCTTAAACTCAGTTTTGAATTGAGTCGAATCGAGCTTTTTCGAGTTGAGCGAGCTAACCGAGCTAACTCAGTTCATGTACAGCCCTAGTGAAATGTGGGTCGTTGACCTTTTATTTCAACCCTCAGTTTGAAAGGTTCAGATGGGCTGGTCAGGATTAAGTAACGATTGAGAAGTTTAGGCATTCGAGGCTGGATCAGTAGTAGATCCAAACCATCCATCTACTGGGTTAAGTTCATAACCCAACATCACTGGACGGGTGATCTAACCATAATTTTTTGAAGTTGATCATTTTTCATATTTACCATCCATTCGAAAGCTACTGTTTTTGTGGTCAAGATAGTCTGTCCATTCAGTGTGATTTTTTAAACATGGCCATTCACAAGATCTACCGATTCACCTACCACATATCACTCCTTGGGCGCTTATCACCCAGCACCCGCAAGCTTGAAATAAAGGTGGGGTCCATGACTTTCTTGTGTGTGTGGACATTCCAGGAAACGAAGGTGATGGCCACTCCCAAGGATCCATCAGGCTCCTACACTCCCCGCATGTGCCACTATGCAAAATGAGGCCCGCCAGGTCATTGGGTGGGCCACAAGCGTATAAGTTGGACATTTTTCAAACAACTCGAAAAACAGTCCAGTTTCAATGTACACATGGCCCACTTGATGACCGACTAGCCTGATTTCAGGCATGGTACATGTGTAATTGAACTGACTTGATGAGTGGCCTACATGTCGCAGAGACATGAAAGATTGACACTTTTGGAGAGTAGGCTTAAGGCGACATTGCATTTGCATGGCTCTGCAGTCTACATGACATAAGCATGCAAGTTATTTTAAAAAACAAGAAAAGAAAGGCAGCAGTACCCAAAAAAAACAAAAACAAAACATATGGGGGACTGTTGTTAGTCGACTCACCTGGTTTTTGGGATATGCTCGATGCACTCCTAACCCATGGGGAACTCGTTCTAGATAAATTCAAAGGTATCCAATTTTTGGCTGATCAGAAACTATCCTTGAGAGAAAAAGTAAACGGAAAGCATTGTTGGAAGCTTGGAACTAATAATTTTTCATAGGGCCAGCCAAATAGGTACATCCAATCAGTTCAAAATCCACGCCAAAAGCAACCCAGGCCCAACTCATTAACAACCATATGGATAAAAATATTGAAAATGGAAATTTATATCAAAAACTCATATAAATGGAATACCTTCTCATTTCTAAAACTACAGTGCAACTATGTCAGGTGACTGAACATTTGTAAAGGAAGCCTTCTGCAGGATACAAATGAAATAAACACAATTAAATCCTTGTAGTAAGTTTGTATACATATAACATATCTATATAACATAAACAAATCACAAAAAAGCAATATAAATAAATAAAATAAAATAAAATAAATATTTTATTTAGCTTTCCTAGGAATGATCAACAACAGTTATAGGACTTTTATGAATTACGGGCATTTCACAGCTTTTCTTTTTAGCTCATACTTGCAAGGACCAACAGAACAAGAAACTAAAATTGAGACCAAACAAATATATATATAGTTATCTAAATTCTCATCTACTTTTCTACATATAAAAGTATTATTTCAAATCTTACAATTGTTTTAGATTTAGTAGATCTGTAAATATGTTTCCAATGGGCCCAGATAAGGAATTGTGGCTAAGATTCCTGCATTCAGATAAAATGATTCATGAAAATATGTCCCATATTCATAAACCAAAACCTTTTTGAGTTCGTATTCAACAAGAAACTCATAGGGAGCAGAGATATTTCATAGAAGCCAAGGAGGAAGGGATGTTCTAGCTGATTTGATTGAATGCCAAATTTCTCCATTGCAAAAGAAAAGAAATCAATACTGATCACAATGAGCTGATATTTTTCTATCCAAAGCCTATATCTAAGTCATTCTACCATATCAACAATCAGGAGAGAGAGAGAGAGAGAGAGAGAGAGAGAGAGAGAGAGAGAGAGAGAGAGAGAGAGAGAGAGAGAGAGAGAGAGAACCATCAAGCGGATCGGTAGTTGTTGAGGTTGCAGAAAACAGTAATGCAGATAGAGAAATGCGAGGAGAACGCATCAGAAGCAGCTTAGCCATTACTGCGAAAAGTGACAAATAATTTCAAAATTTACCTTTTTTTATGAGAAGAACACAGAAGAAAAAGAGCTGGACAATTTTTTCCTTTTTATGACAATCCAACTGATGTATCATAACACATAGCAGACTGCAGAAAAAAAAAAGTAATAAACAAACAGTAACCTACAAACATGTAATCGAGATTCCGATAAAAAAAGAAGTTGCATATTCAACTAAAAGTGCAAGTGGAATGTTCGAAACCGCCAATCTAGAGACTCTGGCTTGGACCTGATTGGAATTAATAGTGCTATAATTTCTGCTAAAGAAGCATTTATTAATAAATTATCATCTTTCAAAAATAAAAATAAAAAAAATTAAGAAACAAAATGAAATGTGCAGCAGCTTTTAGCAACTCGTCCTACTCAATTAACGAAGAATAATAGAAAAGAAGTTGGTACTCTATGATTAGTGAACTGAAATGACAAATACAACTGTGTATTACTAAACGCCATCATTGTAAAAAAATTTCCAAGAGAAAACTTTTCAAGACTTTTAAAATGTAAATTTCAAACACACTACTACACTCACATGTAGATATATGTTGCAAATACTGAACTGAGTCCAAACTAAAAGAATCTAATAAACAGCCTTGAGATCACCATGCCTCTAGCTGTTGAATAAGCCCCAAATGTGAACAGGACATCCAAGCAGCCTACAAATTCAGCTATGACACCCATTTTCTCCTTGAAAAAGCACTCCATGTTATCCATCTACAAAAACAAAATCATTCCAACAACATAAGAGCACAAATTTCAACAACACATTCTTCAAGATCAATAAAAGGAAACATGCCCTACTTTATGTTAAACAACATGGATGATAAACTGGGGGCTAAATGGTACCGGTTTCGTATAGTTTCACTCTAAAAGAAAAACAAGCAAAACACAACATCAATTGAAAGAAAAACCTATTTTTCATAATATAATTATAATACCCTAAAAATTGGACCTATCGAGTAGACTGATTCATATATCAGCTGCCCATTGATTTTGACAGTGGCTCCTGCATTGGTAAATCTGCTTGATTTTCATACCAGTTTACGATCATAGTGCGGACAGATTGGGTATTCTATACATGTGACAAGTTGCGGACACTGGTAAAGAAAAAGGAAAAGGAAAAAAGAAAAGTTGGTGGGAAAGAAATGTGGTCGTTGCAGAAATGGTTCAGTAATGGCCTGTTACATGATGGTAACGGTGGGAACTGTTATGCATCGTGGGCTGTAATGGCCATTGCAGAAGAAAGGCCCACAATGGCGTTACAGGGAAGATACATAGAATTTGTTTTCACCATTATTTCCATAGATGGACAACAATTGCATTTACAGCTGATGATCTAGATAGGCTTATGGCAAGGAATTACAAGAGATTACAAGGTGAATTTGCAGAAATAGAGATGGGAAGAGATAAAAATCCACATCTAGCAAAAAGCCAAACTGATGTTGCAATCATATTTAAAATGGTGGTTATGAAGTAATCCTAAAATGGAGCATTAGTCTCTAAAATCAGACTGACCAAACAGATATGGAATACCTTGTTAAAAGGTCAACGGTCAATAGTCAACTAGTTTTAAGTCCCAACTAGATCACACATGCACCTTTGACTTATTCATCTTCTGTAGTAAAAGGATGCAAGTCATTTCAAACCCTTCTTTTTATGGATAGAAGAGATTTCTAACTCTTTCATTTATTTGATAGAAATAATTGATCTCTAATTTCAAAAAAAAAAAAAAAAAAACGGAGAAGCAAATTTAGCAAGGTCTACAAACAAATAAATCAAGTGTCCAATGATAAATTACATGCACATTTGAGTTTTTTTTTTTTGATAAGTTATGGCACTGTTGAAAATAAAAATAAATTCTAACACAATAAGCTTCAGCACATTCAATATTGATGAAAGTTAGAGTTGGCACAATGAGATGGTGTAAGTAGGATCATCATGCAAAAATGAGATTGAAAAAGGTACAAGGAAGACAAGCCCACATGTGAGATTGAAACAGGGATGAGGAAGGAAAACTCACACATGCCTCTCTTTTACCCGTCTCAAGTCTAAACATATAGAAAAACCTTACACGAATTTCTTTGGGGTTGACTCTAAGGCTTTAACTGTTATGATTTTGGTTTCTTTAACTGTAAGTCATTGAGCTTACAATTAGTTTAACTTTGCCAACCTCGACATTTTATTATCCTAAATATGGTTTGCTCTCTCTTTAACCAATTTTGAGGCCACATGCATTTTCGTTGTGAGTCGTTGGAAATAAAAGTGAAGATGGAAGACCATAGTAGCGAGTTGATGCTTCTTCTTCATTTCTTTTCTTTCTTCATTTAAAAGACAATTTACATGTTTCCTCTTTAACACAATCAGCTATTTTTCAGAAGATAATATGTTCTATGATAATCAGATGGCCTTGGAAGAAATGCTCGCAAATCCTGGACTAAAGCACCTGCATCAATTACATCAAATGGACTTTCTTCCCAGTCCCCTGGAAGAGGAAACATAAATGAATCCAACTGCATGACCCTCTTCAAGAATAATAAGATGCAAAAACATCAACTTTCATTTGGGTTTGACTTCTGTATCTTGTCTCTCTTGATCCTTGCTATGTTATCAGTGCGTACCTTTAAACCCATGAAGTTGATAGGTAAGGACATTTTCTTACATAGAATTAGAATTTTTAAGAAATTCTTTACATCAACTACAATTAGGAATTAGCTCAATTTTCTGATTTATTTTACAATGTTGCATTGTAATAATATTGTGCAAGAAAGAAGAGATTTCATCTACCATTGTCGGTACAAAGTTTTGGAGGAGGAAAAACAAGTCGCAGACCATTCTTCTTTACTACATGATCAAGATGAGTCCTGACATACTGATTTGATGCAACGCCTCCTGAAACCACCTGCAAAAGAATAGGATACAATATAAGCAGACTATATTTAGTCATATCAATAAATGTGAAATAATACTTCTTCTTTTTTTTTTTAAAGAGCAGAAGCTCAATTTTGCAATGTAGATCACCAAACATTTAATGGAAGGTTCCATCTTCAACACCCATTCAATCGCTCGCTGACACCTTTCCTCTAAATGTAATACTGCAACTCGCTGCACAATGCCATTTCACAGGGAGCAAGAAGCACCTTGTATTCCTAGAAATAGTCTAAAAGCCTTCTTCTCAATATCATACTTGTGTTCTGTAGACAAAAATTAAACTTGGAGATTAGTATATGATAAAACTCATAGGACTGGAATATCATAAAAACCAGATTTACCAGGAAAGACCCCAGCAAAACCATCAGCTTTCACAATAAGTTCATCAATTGGTAGAGCTGAACTTGACTCATCCTAGATTTCACCCAACAAAGATGAAGAAGGATACGTTTATGTTATGATGTCTTTGGTTAATTGACCACTTCAAATTGTAAGTTATGAGAGTGTTTAAAGAGCTTTCTCAGGACAGACAACAATAAACTTCAGTAAAATGAAAAAGGATAATAAACTTCACATCTATGATTCCAACATCACTTACATCAGTGATAACCATGCTGAGCCCCAAAAAGTTACATTGCTTTCGTATCACCTAGGCTGGCAGTTCCAAGATCCATTAGTTGTTTAAACTTTAACAGTGATGCCTATACGTTTTGATTTCTCTAGTCATTTTGCCTAAGTTTACTATTAGGCAAAAGGACATCACCTTTCTTAAAATAATTTTGGACAGTCCAACATTATTAATGGCAGAACAACAGGTCTCTTATGGACCATAAATCTATGGATCCAATTTTTGCTCATGATGTAGCAAATAAGTGAGGGACTTTTTCTTTCAGGATGAAGTGCATCTGACAGAACTGAAACTCACTTGCATGTTTTAACTTGAATTGGATGATTCCTTCATTGTCATTACAGGTAAATAGATGAATGGATGCTTTACAAATTTTGCAAGGATGTTCCTAACATCAGCCTTCTATATATCAAATGAGGTAACTGCAGCATTTTAATTTCTTTGACCATTTCACTGGAATTAGATGCTAACATCCAGGAAGATTGAGATGTAATTGGCCGAGAAAAATCAAAACAAGGTTAGCATCAATGCCTAAAGTAAATGGGGAAGCTAAGGAAGTGTATATCACTCAGATCGGCAACTAGTAAAAGATTTTAACTAAACACTGAATGAAGAGGGCCTTTATAAGTGATATTTGAATCATCAAAAAATGGCTATTTGAAAATGAAGAAAACAGCACTTTTGACACTGATCTAATGCACCATTTAACATTAGATGCCAATGCACTAATGTATGCCACACCACATGCACTCGATATGCTAAGTTTTCAAGACTGAAAGAAATTTTGTATCAAAATCAAAAAAAAAAAAAAAAAAACCAGCCCACATGATTTTTCTACTCTAAGCAATATTGTCCCAATAGATGAGTTGAATCAACAAGTCTTCCTGAGTTGGTGCAAGAATAGGGTTTCCTAAAGACAACTCATAATCTCAACAATAAACATGCCTTTTCTTTTAAAGTTGCAAAGGAACATACACGATTTTAGATTTAATGGATCAAAGGTTAAGTGGTATCTCAATCAGAGGTGCATCTACATGATTACCTTCTAAGCAAACAAATGAAGTGGCGATTAAAGTAGTAATGACATGCAAAATCACCCACCTGATGAATGATCTCTAGAGTCAAGCTAAATGTGACTTTATTGACCTGGCAACACCACATCACCATGAACAACCTCAGAACTTAGAAAAAATAAAGTCACAAGCATATAAAAGAAAAAAACACTAAAATATATGCTGAAAGTTCCAAACATAATCCATAAACTTAAAAGAAGATGGGCCTGTAATAAAAAAAATTCAATTTTGGTCATAGACATAAGCTCAACCAACATAATGTCATCACAAATGTAGATTTTTCCGTGGGCATCAACATCAAGTAAATTCTGCATGGAAATAGATCATGAGAAGTATTCCTGTCACAGAACCCATGTGGACACCCCTAAAACCCTATGATCAAAACCAATCTACTTCAATGTGAGATTTGTGGCCTTCCTCGTATCGATTTTACAGCACCTGCAAAGGGATATTACTAACTTGTAGATATCCCATATGGCATGATTGTCTGCAAAGCATTCACCACTCATTGACATATGACCAATAGTTCCTGCTTACTATTAGTTCTAAAGTCAAACAAGTAGAAGGGAAAATATCAGCCTGCCACTTATCTAGTAAATATCGGACTACGCCTGCAAGATATGAAGAAACCATTTGGTAAAACTCTAGTAAACATTTAATGTATGAAGGTTACTCGTAATGATTTTTTTTTCCAATGGTTTCATTCCATTTTGTCTAGTAGGCTAAAAATATTCAGTAAGTATTTTTCTAGGTTCGGCTAATAAAAAAGAAAAGGGAAGAAGTCGGAAGAAAATTGAAGAAAATTGCCTTACTAAAAGAAATGCAATGACATGTAACAGACATTGCTATAAACATTGACCAGAAATAGATTCAATTTCAATGCTCTAGCATTTAAGTAGAATAAATCGACCTGTAAAGAAAGTGTAAAGAAACCAATGAAAGGCCAAATATTTGCTATCACCGCATGTTGAAATTTCCGAAACTATATTGCATCCTATCTTTAAAACAAAACCTTTGTTATCAAAAGTATAGCATCCAAGCTTGAAATGAATATTTTTATGTTTCTTGGGATAAGAGAAATGCTACTGCCAATAGATTTTGATTATTAGAATGACAAAAATAACTTTCAACCATATGAAATATTTTCTAATTGGGTTGCATATCCAGCTCAAGAACATGGGTGCTAAAAAGTAACATGCAGAGACATGAATGCATTACAGTCTTCATAAGAAACTATGTTTCTTGGCTCTCACACCAAGCTCACTATTATTTTGTAAATATGTCTTACAAATGAACCCATGTGAAGTAAATGTGCCATCAGTTATATGTGGTTACATGTAATAGGATACTCTTCAACCTTGCTTGGAGATCTTCCCATATGGTTTTGTACACTCTCTACCTATTTAAGGTAGATCGTCCCTCTAAGGTAGAGGATATTGCATTGCTGCTACAAGAGGAGAAGAAAATTGAATCTAAGCAAAAGAAGAATGGAAAATGGTGCGGATATCACTGCATGCATATATGGTCCAGCTACATTAACGTGCCAAGCGTGTAAACCATGAGAGCATATCTCACACTCTGTAACTGTGATGTAATGTTTAAACATATCCACTCATGCACAAGAAGACATGATGATGTAGAAATTCAACAGAATTGAGCCATGAACCGTATCACTGCTGACCAGTTGTTAAGGGTCCTACATTCTTTCACAACCCCTGCTACTCGTTGCGATACCATTGGATTGGCATGGTATAGCTTTCATGCCTCAACAACTACATTGCAGGACTATGCAAGGAAGAGATGCATATATAAAGAATGGGTAAAGAACAGAAAATAGACAAACCAACCAGAAAGTTTCCAGACGAGATTCTTAGGATGATATGATGGATTGCGATGCAAGCTACTGCTGGGGCTGCAAGGAAGACCAGGTCGATGCAAAGGCCGAAGGTGGCAATGTCTGCTGAAGTTGCCTCAGCAGATTAATCATGCGGCTCGCAGTTTGTTCAGTTACCAAATCTTTGCCTACACATATAACCTCAGCAAAAACAACATCAATCATCCCATTACTCCAGCTCTGGTTAAACTTAAACAATCGTCATTTAGGACTCCCAAATCACAAGACTTACCTAAAATCACATACCGTGTGAGCGTCTCCTATGTCCTTCCTAGGAGAGCTTCTCTCCTCAAACCTCTCTTTCTCTTCTAATTCCTTCTCCCTTTGCCTTTGCCTCTCAGCGATCTCATCCAGCTTGGATTTCTTCTCTGCATCTTCCTTCTTATGTCGTTCGGCCTCTGCAGTACAAATCAAACACTCACCATAGATTGGGAGAGGGAGGGAGAGTGAGAGGAAGATCGGGAGAGAGGGTTGAGATCGGGAGAGGGAGATTGAGAGAGAGGGTTGAGATCGGGAGAGAGGGTTAGGATTGAGAGAGGGAGGTCGAGAGAGAGAGGGTTGAGATCGGGAGAGGGAGATCGAGAGAGAGGGTTGAGATCGGGAGAGGGAGAGAGAGAGAGAGAGAGAGAGAGAGAGAGAGAGAGAGAGAGAGAGAGAGAGAGAGAGGGTTGAGATCGGGAGATGCAGACGGCGCAAATGATGGATTTTAGGGTGTTTTGGGGTGACAAAATGAAGAAAAATATTCGGTAGTCTGCGGTAATTAACAGTAATGTGGGTCTCGAGCCATGTGGGGTTCACTCAGAGATTACTTATAGAATCCATTCCGTCCATCTGTTTCAAAATAAAATAATAAATCATAATAATAATAAATAAGAACATCAAACACTCAATTAAGACACACCAACAAAACAATGAAAATAACAGCGTATAATAGCAACTAGTCGAGTACGGTTCAGTACCGTTTCAATTCAGGAACGGCTTAGAGCCGTTTTTGAACCAAAATTTCGACCGTACCAGAATGACGATTTTGGTGTAGTGCGATGCGATCTAGAGCTCCAATGGAGAGACTTCAACGGTTGAGAATGGACTTGGATAGTGTAGATGAAAGCTAGGAAGGTGGGCCACACTAGCTCTTTCATGGGAGCTTGGACGTGGGTTACTTGGGAGGAAAAATGAGAGAGAGAATGAGAGAGAGGTGATGGGAGAGGAGTGATGGGAGAGAGGGATGGATGTGTGTACTTATGTAAGGGAGAGTTGAGTTTAGGTAAGGGTGATGTAAGAGGGAGATGGTTGCTTGTACTTGACTTGATGGGATAGAGTACTTGACTTTTGATATGATTGATGAGACAATCTCTTGAGATTGTAACGCACGACATTTTTTCTCGAACTGAACGCGAGTCCACATCTCCTTGCCACGGTATCGGATCGGTATGCAAGACATGGCGTTGGAATCGTGGCGATGGTGCGGTTGTAATGATACAAGTCTCGGATTAAGTCGACTCAAATCTACGGGATTGACTTAGGGTCGCGCGCAAACATCGATCACAGATCGCAAGTTACTGAAATTCGACCTAAAGGACCGCAAAGGCCTACGAAACAGTACGGGCTAGTATACAGGCCTTACAACTCTCCCCTCCAAATAAAAATTTCATCCTCAAAATTTATTATCATGCAAGGCAAAGCCAGCGAAGAGGAAGCATTGACTTATAATATATACACAAATATCGCTCTCTAATTTGAACCTCGCCCTCTCAAGATGCCTTATCAACGCTATGATGACCCAACTAATCTTGGATCTCAGATAAAAAATGATCGAAGCTTGAATACTAACCAGCCTCACAATCTCAACGATAGGGAGTTATGTCAAAAAATCTCTAAGTTATTCAAACTCGGAGATCTAACCATTCTAAGTTCTCAACAATCATAGAGTCTACGGTAGCTATCAGTAGATATGTGATGTTATCTTCAGGTATTCATAAGTTATGCACTGATACCAACTTCTGTTACACCCTAAACCCAGAAATCGGATTCACAAGAATCCCGATTGTTGAATCTGGTGCTGACAGCCTCCGTAGTACCCCACTCTCAGCTCCTAGAGTCCATACGCCAGATACGATCCTGGGATCCTACAAGAAGGATTTTTTTATACATTTAACTCATAATAAGCATAACCACAAGATTACCCAATTCACAAAGGCAACGTCATCATCACATATCCACTAATATAATCATTGAGTACAATACTGAAAGGGAAATATATAAATCGAAAATCAAGCTCCAGAAGACCGCTGCATGCTCTAAACTTAACACTGCTACAACCTAATATCACTTACACGCATCTATCGTGTATAAGTTTATAGAAAGCTTAGAGGGTGGTGTAAGTGTGTGCACAAGGTAAGTGTCAAGTATTCAATACAATGCTATCATCATACAATATCGAAAATACTGGTAATCCATAAATCGTACATTATCGAAATAAGTAGAAATACTGAAAAGATCATGAATTATCAGAGTAAGCAAAAATACTGACAAGATCATAATCATACGATGACAGAGTAAACGAAAATACGAACAAATCCATGAGTCAATCAATATCAAAATACATAATATGGAACAGCTATGCAAATGATGAGTCATAAAGAGAGTTACATATTAGATGCCGAGGATGTAATGCAATATGCTGTGTGAATGGAATAACCATGCTGGAGTGTGAAGTTGGGATGATAGTACGTAGTATCGCAGGCTATGGGGTCAACCACAAAGGACTTCTATCCAAACCAGTCCCATACCTAAATTTAGATAGTCAGACTGAATGTGGTAAACTCCTGATCTCAGTTAGTCGTGCTCCCCAACCGAAATCCTGGCCATTGCGAAAGTACATGTATCAAATAGTTACACACCACCAGCCCGAGTGGATAGTGAATGAATGAATGAATGAATATGCAACTCCTGCTCAATAAGTCCACATATCAGTACAGTTCATCTTTGGGATCATCACTGGGGTCTATTACACTCTATGCCAGCTTGCTGCCCTTATTCGAGCGCACAATTGGGTAAGTGGAAGAGACCTCATTATCCACTTACCAATATCGGGCCCGACTCGTCGATAGTGGACTCATTCCTTAAGCTAGTCAAACTCAACCTAGACATTGCCCCCTCACTCAGGTGGGTAAGGTCACACTCCCTCCCAACCGACCACGATACAGTGGAAGACATGGCCTATTGGTTTATGACCATCATGCGCTCATATATATCCACTTGGTCTTGACGTTGGGGTGTCTCCTGGCCATGGAGGTTTAGAGATTTTCACCTAGGGATATCTATGGCGCTCGTAAGCTAGAACCAAATATTTTCGGTGTCCCATCTAGCCATCCACGATATGCCTGTGGAGGTTACGACCCTGATGTCACTTGGGCATACAGTAATCACAACACATAATACAGGATGCATGAGTCATACAATCCAGTCATACATCAATCCTGCGCATACTGTGCGCTCATGT
This sequence comes from Magnolia kwangsiensis, assembly GCA_037074715.1. Taxonomy (NCBI): domain Eukaryota; kingdom Viridiplantae; phylum Streptophyta; class Magnoliopsida; order Magnoliales; family Magnoliaceae; genus Magnolia; species Magnolia kwangsiensis. The sequence continues at coordinate 65,333,909 of CM073588.1, forward strand.
GAGATAACCTCCGCCTATCAGGGATTCTCATAACCTACCCAATGACATGTGCAATGGTTAACCACATCCCATAACAAACATGCAGATGATGCGTATGAGCATGTATCATGATGCTATGTTGTCATATACTCATAATCGGTATCAATAACCGACATCGACAATCGACTTCGACAATGTGGACATTTAACCAACATTGTCCCCCAAGGAACGGCCCACATAGAGCTTAACATATAGTGGACCCATGGCCTCACACAAGGGCCAAACATACAACGCCATGGGCCTCACTCAAGGGCTTAGAACACATCACGATGGGCCTTTCTCATGGGCCTAACATACGTCGTGATGGGCTCCATCGCCTGGCCCTCAAATGCATCACAATGGCCTCATCATATAGGCCTAATATACATTACAAAGGGCCACATCTCATGGGCCTTATGTACATTACATCAGGCCTTGACAAATGGAATCGGCCTTAATAATCAGAATTGGCCTCAACAAACAGAATCAGCCTCGTCGATCGGCATCGGCCTCGATAATCGAAATCGATCGATCGATAATCGTCCGCGATAATCAAAATCGACAATCAGCCATAAAAATTAGAATTGATTAATAATCGACCTCGATTATCGAAATTGGCAATCGGTCACAGTAATCGGAATCGATCAATAATGGGCCTCGATGATTAGAATCAGCCTCGATAATCGCAATCGATTGATAATCAAAATCGGTAATCGGTAGTCCAAATGGGCCTCAACCTCGATAATCAAAATCGGTAATGGGCTGTCAGAATCGGCCTTAACACAAGGCGGGGCCCATAGATGGATGACCGATGATGGATCAAGCAATGTCAATGGTGCCCAAGCGTTTGGGTTAACCCACTAGAGAACGATGAGAATGGCCTTATCCAGGCCTAAGGGAAGGTCACAATGTGGACAACCAACCATCATTGCCCATCAATGTGGCCATTTAACCAATATTGCTCCTAAGGGTGACCTAAATAGGGCAAAACATATAGCGGGCCTATGACCTCACATACAATCACGATAGGCCTCATTTATGTCACACCAGCCTCATCATATGGGCTGACATACATTACATTGGGCCTCGAATACACAACAGGTGGGCCTTGCGCCTGGGCATCAAATATATCATATAAGCCACATTGCACGGGCCTCAATACTAGGCCTCATATATCGAGTGGGCCACATTACATGGGCTTAACAATACAAATGGGAGGGCACCACCTATGGGCCAAAATTCATCATGATGGGTCGCACTAATGGGCTTCATGTATATCAAATCAAACTGCATCAATGGGCCTTATAAACATCAAGTAGGCCGTATCAATGGGCCGCACCAACGGGTCACACCAATTGGCCTCATAAACATCAAGTGGGCTATATTAATGGCCGTTCCAATCAAACACGTACGTCACGGTGAGCCACATCACATGGGCCTAATACGCATCATGATGGGCTGCATCACATAGACCTCGAATACATCATAATGGGCCTCACTATGGGCCTTATATTTATACAGGTGGGCCCTATCATATGGGCCTTCAAGCTATCGCAATGGGCTTTATCAAATGGGTCGTAAATGAATCACCATGGACCTCATACGTGGGCCTTATATACAACAAGTGGGATGCACTGCTTGGGCCTCATATGCATCTAATGGGTCGTGCTACATGGACCTAACAATACAAACAGGTGGGGCCCCGCACATGGGCCAAATACATCATGATGAGCCTCATGGATGGGCCACACCAATGGGCCTCAAGTGAGCTTGGACCACACCAAAAATTATTTCAATAGTTGAAGGTGTAACATGTGTACCACTGTACATAATTTCTCCACGGGGCACATGGCCCACTAATGATGATCAGCACTGTCCATGATGATCAGCATTGTCCAGGCATTGCCTAAGTAAATTAGCACCATTCAAACATTGTCTATGTAAATTAGCACCATCCAAACATTGTCCAACACTGTCTGGACGGTGTGGAGGGAACAAATACATCATGTGGCTCTTATAGTGGATGGACACTAAGGATATAGCATATACTTCGCAATTAAACCCACTGTTTCATACCATGGACGGTGGGAATATACAACATATATCAAGGTGGGTCCCACATGGTTGGATGAGGTCAATATAGTAGCTAAATAGCTATTGTAAACATACACCAGCCAATCCGTTCCCACATCAATGTAGGCCCCATGTGTAGGGTGGGACCTACCATCCAAGGTCTGGACGGTGTGGATGCACCACACGTGCAGGGCCCCACACAAAAAGGATGGTGTGGATATAAAATTCATGCGTCAGGTGGATTCCATGGATAGTTTGGATGTAAAGCATATATATCACAGTAGGTCCAGCAGATGGACGGTTAGGAGGTAGAATTCATACAACAAGGTGGGCCCCACATACATGGCCCACTAGAGTGTTGAATCTACCTCAGTTTTAGGATGGTGTGTATGCTCCACACGTGCCCAACAGGTGGGGCCCATGATCTAGATGGTGCTCCTGAGATTTGAATCTATTTCATTTCCCAGGAGACTTGGATGGACGATGTTTGTACAAAATACATACATGAGGTGGTGTCCTACCTTGGATGGACGGTGTGGAGAAAACACACATCATGCATGTGGCCATCTGGACCATCCAGGGCCTGATTGTCCTAGATGGATGGCACGACAATACAACACATAAATCACACGTGTGGTCCACCTGAACCGTCCAGGGCCTGATGGTCTAGATGGATGGCATGGTGATAAAACACATGCAGCAACGTGGCCCACCGTCCAAGCATTTGGACGTTGCGCTGACACTAGCCAATCCATTTCTCAAGCAGTGCGTTCCACGTGGGGCCCACCAGATATATACGTTATATATATATATATATAATATCTTATATGTTATAATAATAATAAAGTATTATTATTATTATTATTATTATTATTGAAAAAGCAGCAGTATCCACTACAAGAAGAAGGAATTTACTGGCGATTTTAAGCGCCATATATTATTGAAAAAGTAGCAATACCACTAGCCAATCTGTTTCTTTTGCAAGCGCCGATAAATGAGGGTGTCGGTAAAAGGTTTATTGGTGCTAGTATATTTTCAGCGGCGTTTGTCTGAGCCTCGCTTATTTTTATACCCTTTTGCGGCACTGTTGGTGACTGTAGTATTTTTAATAGAAGCGTTGGCAGAAGTTCCAAAAGTGCCGAAAAAAGTCTATACAAGCGTATAAGTAGTGTTTTTTAACACTTTTTCATAGAAAAGCGCCGCTAAAAGTCTTTCTATAGATTTGAAATGCCCAGGCCAATAATTCAATTGAAAATCCTGCAATTTTTTTAATATTTGAAACATTAAAAATGATGCAATACAATTAAAACTGAATATTAAATAAAATTTATATTACTTCATAATAAAAAATATAACATTTATTACAATAAATTAAAAATAGTCTTGAATAAATAAATAAAAACAAATCCTCTATATGGTCTACTCATAGCATGAGTGGCGTCAAAAGGCTGAAGTGCTTATAGGCCTAAATTCAGGCACAATTGATTAAAATCCTACACACAAGAAAAAAAAAAGGAGTCAAAAAGTAGCATTCAACAAATTGATGCATGGAAAATAATTAATCATTTGATCCTTATCCTTAAAAAGTCAAAAACTATCAAGGCGACAAATATTGCAACTTGAATTCCATTACATCTATTGGCCCTACATTGATGCATGTGTGGCCACAATAACAAATGTACAGAGCTCAAACAAGGATTGTGCACTATGAAAATGTATGGGCAGCCTTCATCATCCCATGAATTTTCAATGGTTTAATGGTTGTGCAGAGTTGGATGGATCCATCAGCGCATTGTGCACTATTTTAAGTTAATATACATAGATACAAACATGCATAAGCTCATTTTATAAGGAAAATATAGGCTTATCTTGTAAATCATGAGATATATTGTCATAATCACATCATCCACAAATTCAAGGGATATATTTACCTGTAAAGTATTTTTACAGAGGTAGCTTTCAGGCATAACAACTTTAGCAAGATGTGATGGTTGATATATGTGGCATACAAGTAACTCAAATTAATCTGTCAGCACCAACTTAGATGCATCATAATCTTCTAAAAGAATTAATCAATGCATATCTAAGAGATAATCAATCAAAGAGCTGTTAATTCTAAAAGAAACAATGGTATGATATAAATCAAGCTCAGTGCAGGGAACAGTCAACAGACTACAAACCAAATGTTGATTCAGCAGGTTGCTGAGATTTCAAATAGTTGCAGTATGCCACAAGAGTTCCATGTACATGCACATTAGAAAGTCGGTTAGTAGAACAGATGCCCATGGGACAATTTCATACCCATGGGACAAATCTCTTTTTAAAGAATATTAGAACAAATGTCAAAAGCAAGTTACATGCAATTTACAAAAATCAACAGAATTTATTCTGTACAATTCTAACTTACAAGTTTGTGAGATTTAGTAGTTTGAAGACCAAAACCCAACAACCAAATTCCTTGTCTAACGAAAAAAGTCTTAGTAAGAAAAGATAACACTGTAATTGAAGATATGCTGCAGAAGAGCTATGAATAGAGGGAAAAAAAGCTTAAGACGAATGTTTTACATACCTCAAGAGGCATAAGAGCTGTTGGAATAAATACATTAAAAGAAAGATACTAAGAAAGATACTAAAAAGATACTAATCCCAGAAATCCATAGCTGGTATACCAAAAGCTTTCATGAACAGAACTTTTTTTTTAAAAAAATTAATAAATAAATTTTGTTTTTGAGAGCCTGATTTCTTACCCAAGAACATGGCAGCCTCCATCATAAACAGCTTGGGAGATCAAACCCAGCAATCCCACACTCCCTCCCCCATAAACCAAATCTATCGTTCTCTTCACCTAAAGTGCCACACTCAAAATCTACAAGGTCTGTGACCTTTTAGCCATCTTTCACGGTTAGTTCACAAACAAGAAAACAAATGAAAAGTAAAGAAAAGAAATCAAAATTACAGCTTCAGCAATATCCTGCCAAAATTCAGGTTTGAAAATCTAGTAAGTTAGAATCCAAATCCATGCAACCAAACGACATCTAATAATTAAACAAAAAAACGAGATAGTCAAGTGTAATTACCGGCTTCCTTTGTTATTGACTTTGCGACGCTCTGCGATTGAATTTCATTGTAGCCTGCACACAAAAATATATGAGTGATGCCAAAAGTGTATGATTATCAAAGCTATGCACTGTTGTAGCATGAGCACCCATGAAAAAAACAGTTCTTACATTATGGAAGAGGATTGCAAATCCCATTCCACTTTGATTAGAATTCAAACAAAGAGAACTACACAGTTTATTGCATTTGGGATCTGTAGCTAATCTCAAATCTGCATCCAGAACTACCAGTCACTAGCAATCCACACACCTAGAATTGAAATGAAATAATACATGTGTGGCATCTGTCCACTCGAGTTACACCAGCATCAACAAAGGCAGTCAAATTGTGTACACAGAAAACATGTACTTACAGCTATAAATGGAAAGTGTCTGACGCTTGTACCTAGAATTCTTTTTCATAGAAGAGCCCGATTGGTTTGAAAGTGAATAGCAGTGATGTCAAGCACTAACATTACAACTGACATCTGACAATAGCCTAACCAGGAAAAAAAATGAAATTGAACAAGTGAAGCCATCCTGACAACTAAAACTCCCCACCAAATGGTAAAATGAGCATTTTCTGCATGCCCCACGCTCATTGGAGGATGATGACTCAAAAGAAAAAGTTGAATTGTGAGGATTGTTCATTGATATGAGATGAACCTACCACCCAAATTCCATGTCCCCATAGATGAAAGAACAATCCATATCTTTTGGCATAACATTTTGGAAAAGTCAAAATGAGAAAGATGGAAGCATCACCCTTTGATTCTTCTCATCTGTATCCACATCTGTTGAAGTATCGTTAGTCCTAGGGCTGGTATCTATCATTGTAGACTCTCCCCACTTATCAAAATGATTGCTAGAAACAGTGTTAGGTTGTTGTCCCTTCTCTTGAGGTAACCTTTGTGATCCGACTCTTGGAGTTATATCAGCGGAAGCAACCGCCTGCTTTTTTTTCAAAAAAAAAAAAAAAGAAAAGAAAAGAAAAGAAAAAGAAGATAACCTCTAATCAGATCAAGCAAGCTTCTCAAGTAACACTAACTCATCAATCTCAAGAATGTTAATGATGGGTGCATTTGGATTTTGGATGTTTCCAAATCAGAACTATCAGATAGTTCAGCAGAATGAATTGTTATCCTTTTCACTATTGGGGCAGCAGGGATTTTTAGAACTACATTACACCGGGACAGGTTCCCATTTTTTTCCACCTTTTCCACCCTGAAATTAGGGAAGTTTCATGTCAGACCTGACATGTAGCCAATATAGATTTGGGTGGAATAGCATCCAGCAAGTCCAACAAAGTTGAGACATCCAAATGTAGCCATCATGTCAAAGAAGAATTAGAGCTTACCTTATTAAAATGGATGAATTGGAGAGAATCAGAAGCAACGGCCTGGCCACTTGACTTTGAGTTGAACACAGGATCTTCAATGCATGAAATAGATAGAGAAGAGAAGAAATCAGCATCTACTCCAAGAAGCCTATGTCACAATCAATCCAACCGATTAATGTACAATACAAACTACAAATGTTAGGATTCTGAAGTTTAAAATCACCATCATCTATCGCACTTAATCATTATTTATTTTGAAAACAAGATCATCAAATGTTTTCGAATGAACTTATCTCAGTTCATCACTGCTCCAAGTACAGTTGACAATATCAGTGAAAAATAAATCAGACAGTTCCTCTTTTTCCATCTGCCAATTGAAGACTACTTTCTCATTATGAATAGTAAGGAAGGTTGCAGTTGTAACTGCCAATCAAGCCCTTCTCCCTCCTTTACCCAGGCTTGGGACCGGCAATGCAAGTAGTTGCATTGACAGAGTTAAAAAAGGGCTTAAGATCCATTTGGTTTGATAAAAATTTATATTCATCAAGATTGATGTGATGACCAAATGGAGCTTAAGACTTATAATACTACAAATATGTACCAAGGATAACAACAACAATACTTACATAAATATAGTTGTTCTCCTTCGCTTAGCTTCCATCATCAAGATTGATGTGATGCCCTCCTATTAATGTTGTAAAAAAACATAGAAAGAACAAGAGTCTTCTTCTATGCCTAATATGGAAATCTGCCTCACGAAAGCGGAAAAAAAAAGAAGAAGAAGAAGAAGAAGAAGAAGAGAGAAGCTAAAATATAGTGAGAATCAGCAAACAAAATGCAAACATGAAAATGTAAGACTTCTAAAACTGAGGTTTTAACAACAGGTATTAACAATTTCCATGACCATGGCACAAGTACTCATCGCGGAAAAAAAAAAAAAAAACAGCCCTTCCACCATCTCTTCTTGGGCCTAAAAGGAGCTCACTTCACTTAGGAAAAGCTACAACTCCCAACCAAGCCTTCTCCATTGCACCAAAAACCTGAAAGCAGGAAAAGCCAAGTTTTCTCGAGAGCATTGGATTCTCCAGCCACACCTCTACTAGTCAAACACTAGAAACCAAGCTACCAGCAGATAGCACCACCAGCCCTGAAGCAATCAACCCCACAATAACATATATTGGCAAAATAGGCATCTTCAAATACTAATACCAGAAGCAATCAAAGGATGCAACAAAATAGGGGAAAATGCTACCAAACAGGGATTACACTCCAGCTAAGGCTAGGATCTTTCATTTAGCTCAATCCATCTCTCCTTAAACCTGCAAAACAAAACAATAAAAAGAAATTAATTAGTACTCGCAATCTTTTGTACAAGAAATTCTATTGTATATGGTAAAAAAAATTTACAAGAGAGAGAGAGAGAGGTCCTTTCATTTAGCTTAATCTTACCTTACACAAAATAGAGGGCCAAACAATACTCATTCCAATAACATCCCCAATTGTTTTATATCATCCATAGGGTCTTATCAAAACCTCATCCCGTACTATTGCCACATGAATTAATACTTCCCAAAAACCAATTCCAAGTTCATGCCCCCCTACTTTTGTGAGCGGATCCTTGTTCAAAACAACTCCTTTAGCAATAGTAACCCCGGGTTACGTGATACTTGTAAGACTAACTCTAGTCACATCCTAGAAAATAAAATATACCATCTAAGTAAGAACACAATAACATCAAAATATAATAAAAGAACTATTCACTTGGTATAAGGAATTACCCCGACACTAGTGCAACTCATGGTCTTCACCTTATTCGTCAAGTGTTTCTGCAAATGATAACTCAATATCAATCGTTATATACCAACTAAACTATATATAATCTAGGACATAGTGCATATGTAAATATATACATGTATATAATATAATTACCCGAGACGTCACCCAATGGCTTGATGATGAGGACAGTTGGTTCATGTTAGAACTAGCAGCAACACCGAATACTGTGGGTGGATTATTGTTTGCATTGTTCATAGTGCCAATCAATTTCATCAGAGTTTCTTTTAAGGAAGAAATTTCAGCATCTCTTGCGGATGAGATTTCAATCATAGTTTCTTTAAGGGATGACATTTCAGCTTCTCTTGAGGATGAGAATGCAGCTATATTTTCTTTTAGAGAGACTATGTCGGCATGTAATTCCTCATATCTTTCATCTCTCCTTTGAGCAATAGAGGCCATCCTTTGTTGGCTGGATATTGCGCCCCACAAATCAGATGGAGATGGTACTAACCCATAAGTGCGGACACGACCATACCTATCTTCTCCCATGACTTGAGATAATAGGTCATTCTTTTTCGTGCTATTCTGTGAGGCTCTAGGTTGCTGAGATATTTCTTCATTGAGTTTTGCCTGCAATAATAATTATCACATGGTAACAGTTAATGTGTAAATACTATAGTTGCTGCTACACATTTCTATGGAGCTCTTATTGCATGTAAATACATTAACATACCATTACTACTGATGAGGCCTCATTCACAGGGTTTCCATTTTTGCATGTATGAGTCAATATAAACATATCTGCTCGGCTTAGACCCTCCCCATTGGCATTTTTCCTCTATTATTATGTAAACAAGTTATATAACACAAATATACTAGCATGGTTGGTCAGGTTATTAATCAAATTTACCTCTTCTTCATGTATTCGTGCAAAACTCTTCGTGCTTGCCACATGGTTAATTAGTTGTTTCTTCCGATTCTCTATATTTGTTTTAGAATGAGCCTATATGTGACACACCAACAAAGTAAATCATAAGATATCAACAAACAATTTTGTATAATTATATAATTGAATGAGGCATACCTTCCCCTCTTTAGAGTTCCAAAACTGAACGAGAGTCTTCCATTGATCCTTGTCACGCCCCAAACCCGGGGACGGACAGCTTCCGTGATGCCTCGAATCCGGCACTCGACTTCTATGCAACAAGTTTCAAGTTCAGCGCACCACAAGGAAGATTTTTGACTGATTTTTTTTTTTTTTTACACATATATAATAATACCTGAGCATAAAGATCTATGATCAAATTACCAAGCAACATTCTCCAATAGAAATCCTGGTGGTTACAAGTACAGTGCTTTCCAAAAGGTACACAGCGTCAACATTGCCAAATCAAAAAATAGATGCAATGCATCGAGAAGGAAAAGTCTTCCAAGCTACTCTAGCCCTGAAAAAAATGGGAAATAGGAGGTTTAGGTAAAAAGCCTAGTGAGTACACACATGTGTGCAGTGTGTCCTACATGCAAGCAAGATAAATATGTTATAAGGAAATCATATAAGTGAAAGACATGTAACATGTAAAGTATGATGTCAATGCTAATGCAATGCATATGCATCATAGTAATACTCCAAGTCAATGCCACCAGCATCACCAAGTCATATTTTCATTTCTCCTATACCACAGCCATAACCGTATTATACGCATCCATAATCACATCATCATCATCATATTGTCATGCGATAGTTATAAAATATAAAAAATACTGACAAGTCCATGAGTCAAATAATATCAGAATATTCAATACAGATCAACTATAAAAATGAGGAACAATATCAGGATACGCGATACAGATCAACTATACAAATGAGGAGCCATAAAGAGTCAAATATCAGATGTCGTATCATATAAATACAGAACCACAGGTAACCCAAAATGTCATATGCCGCGGATGTAATGCAATATGCAGTGTGAATGGAATGACCATGCTGGAGTGTGAAGACGGGATGATAGTACGTAGTATCGCAGGCTATGGGGTTCATCACAAGGGACTTCTATCCAAACCAGTCCCATACATAAATTTGGATAGTCAGACTCAATGTGGTGAACTCCTGATCTCAGGTTAGTCGTGCGCCCCCAACCAAAATCTTGACCATTGCGAAGGTACACGTAACAAATGGTTGCATACCACCAGCCCGAGTGGATAGTGAATGAATGAATGAATGGGTATGCAATCTCCTAATCAATAAGTCCACATATCAGTACAGTTCTCCTTTGGGATCATCACCGGGGTCTATTACACTCTACGCCAGCTTTCCGCCCCTATCCAAGCGCACAACTGGATAAGTGGAAGAGACCTCACTATCGGCCTACTAATATCGGGCCCGACTCGTCAATAGCTGACCCATTCCTCAAGTTGGTCAAACTCAACCTAAATATTGCCCCCTCACTCAGGCGGATAAGGTCACACCCCTTCCCAACCGACCACGACACAGTGGGAGACGCGGCCTACTGGTATACGACCTTCATGCGCTCATATATCCATTTAGTCTCGACGTTGGGGCGTCTCCTAGCCACAGAGGTTTAGAGATTTTTACCCAGGGACATCTATGGCACCCGTATGCTAGAACTAAACATTTTCAGTGTCCCATCTGGCCATCCACGATATGCCTGTAGAGGCTACGACCCTGATGTTGATAGGGTGTATAGTAATCATAAGACAAGATGCATGAGTCATACAATCTAGTCATGCATTAATCCTATGCATATCGTGCACTCATGTGAAATAACCTCCTCCTATCAGGGAGTCTTATAACAACATGCTCAATGATATATGCGATGATCAACCACATCTCAAAACAAACATGCAGATGATGCGTATGGGCATGTATCATGATGTTATGCTATCATATGCTCATAAATGGCCTCAACAATGTGGACATTCAATCATCATTGTCCGTCAATGTGGACATTTAACCAACATTGCTCTTAAGGAGTGGCCCACATAAACATCAATACATACATCATGGCAAAATCACACCTCACATCGGTCCTTATATACATCGCTTTAGGTCTCACACAAGGGCCGCACATTCATCTCATTGGGCCTCACTCATGGACCGCATATACATCACATTGGGCCATATCATATGGGCCTTACACATCGAATAGGCCTCGGCACATGGGCCATGAATACACCACATCAGGCTTCACGACCCATGAGCTTCAAATACACAATAGGTGGGCCCTACACATGGGCCTCAAATACATCACAATGAGTCACAACCCATGGGCTAAAATACATCTCAAAGAGCCACGCCCATGGGTCTCAAATACATCACATTGGGCCTTGCCAATGGGCCTCGTATACATTGCAAGTGGCCTTAAATCTATTTCACAGGTAGGCTACATACCTGGGCCTAATACACATCACTATGGGCCACATCACAATGAGCCTCATCATATGGGCCAGAAATATATCTCAATGGGCCTATGATCAATCTGTCACAAGTCCTAAGTTCATGTACCCAGGAAGTGACACCATCGGCATAGTCCATGAGTCTGAGTAATCACACAATTTCTCATATGCCCACATGGTCTTATGGCCACTCCATTATTAGAAGTTGGTATGGTTAGGTGGCCACACCAATGTCACTTTACTTGTCATAATAAGGGACTTAAGTGAGATGGTTACTTATTATTATTATTATTATACCATATTTCGCATAATGGGGCAACCGCTTTACTAAATTTTTACGTAGCCAGGCGGCCAGTACCACAATTTCGCATAATTTAGTAGTCACCAAAGCACTACTTGATCATATGGTTAGGCTACACATTCCCCACATACCCACATGATTTACGACTATCCACGTCAAGCATGATCACAAGATTTATGAGCTACATATTCAGCACCATTTTTTCAAATCTAGTTATCACTCATCCCGTCAGTGATCATATGGTTAATGGCCACGACAATCATAAATCTACTTAGACAAGTAGTCACACAATTGCCCCAACTTTCATACAGTTAGGTGGGCTATAAAAATCAAGCACTCACATGTGGTGGTCCACACAACTTCCACCAATCCACACTACTTGTTGGGCCACCCAAGATCTCAAATTCTTAGTGTAGTGATCCACATGATTTCTACCAACTGGCAGACTAAATGAGGAATAACTATTACAATGGGCACCATGAAAACGACTTAGATTACAGTAGATATATAGGCAGCCCCACACTCTAAATTGACCTAATCAAAATAGGTGAATGGCTAGTAAGACATGTATATTAGGTGATCCATGATTGGTTAAAACGAATAGATGGATAGATTTCTCATAAACATTACTGCAACTCCAGGAAATATTTAATGGTGGACAAGTGATCAATATTGCTCCTGTGGCTTGAGATTTAGATTTGACTAGTCTATGGAACCATTCCCTAAAATAATGAGGATAAACCGATGAAATGCATGGATCTACATCATACTACAAAGTGGAGTCCATGGTCAAGGAAGCATCCCAGTATATAAGGGCACACTAGAGCCTAAGAATTTCCAATGGTTATTACACTGTTTCTACTTGTAGCGTGGCCTGGCCCACCTAAAATTTAGTTGTACTTCATCTTGTGTCCACGAGCAAGAGGTGGGATCACTTCTCAAGTGACTGAAAAATGCATAGGCAGTGTGGGTATACAACACATGCACCTAGGTCGGCTTCACATGCATCACATTATGTCCAAGGAAGCTTTTCATTGGTAAGCATGCAATTCCCTTTCCTTATTATTATTGTATAATTGTGGGTTCCATTGACATGGTGGGGTTCACCCCATGAACAATTCATATAACGAACAACATCATAGCTGATACCATCCACTAGATGAATGACATGGATATAAGGTACATATGTCGGGTGAGACTTATAACACATGGATGGTCTAAATGATGGACGACTGGGATTTAACGAGTTGGCTCCACGATCTAATGGCTGACCTAACTTTGGTTGCAGTCACACATCACAGTAGAACTCAAAAGGATTTAATAGTAGAGAAATTTATTCCCACTGTTTCTTATAGTGTGGTCCACCTAAGTTGTGGATCTGCCTCATTCTTTTACTCATGACTTAAAATGGTCTAAAGGAGTGGATGAATGGCCCAGATATACCTTTCATCACCAAGGTGGCCCCCAGAAAAATCTAATTATTTTGTGTACAATTTCCATTGTCCAGGTGGCATGGCCTACATGAACTTCTAATCAGCCTGATTTTTGGGACCATACAATAAATGGTGCTAGTAAGATGGATGAATGGTGTGGATTTAGCACATACATCATGGTGTGGCCATGATCGGCCCACAAAATTTTACCCCAAATGTGGACGTCCAGTGAGGACGTCACTTCCTCACACCATTATTTTATTTTGATATTATTATTATTTTTATTATTATTTGTATATTTTCTTGTCAAGGTGGGTCACTTGAGAGATCCAGTCCATCTATTGTGTGTGTCCCACTTGGTGGAGAGGTCAGTCCAAGTTTCAGATGCATTAAAGTTTTAGGTGGGCCTTAGAAAGTACTTCTATATGTTTTAGCATGTCTTTAAATAATTTCTGATGGTGTGGGCCACCTGAGTTCCATGTACGGCTGAAATTTGGGGGTGACCCATTTTCAAACGGCACCCATTAAATGTACGGTGTTGATGTTCAAGATACATCAAGGTGGGGCCTGTGGTGGGGTCCACCTCTTTCCAGCATCAGCAGCAGACGCTGCTGTAGCGTTACATTTTTTTTTCCGTACATGGGGCCCACAACAGGATGATATAATCTGTCTGTTGTATGTGTCCCATGTGGTAAACAGGTCATTCCAAGTTTCAGATGCATCCAAATCTCAGGTGGGCCCCAACGAGTACTTTTATAAGTTTAAGCATGTCTTTACATGATTTTAGATGGTGTGGTTTACCAAAGTTTTGGATTATCTTCATTTTTCGGCTCAATGCCTAAAATGATCTAAAATATTGAATGGACGGCGTGGATTTAATACATACTTCGTGGGTAGGGCCCGTTGAGACCCACAGCCCCAACCCCTCTTTTTTTCTTTTTTTTTTCTTTCTTTTGTGCTGATGTGCAGCGTCCTCTTTTTTTCTTTTCTTTTCTTTTTTAAATTTTTATGCACGTGTGTGCATGGGTGTGTGTGTGTTTGGCCAACACAAAGGACCATACTTTGGATGGTTGGATGGCTTGCAAAATTCTAGTGGGGCCCACAATCAATGGGTCCCACATAAAGTCCATATATATATAAATTATTATTATTCTTTTTATATGTATCCTCCCATTAATCCACACCATTAAATACATCATTTTCATCATATCATCACCATTTTATTTATTTTTTTTATCATCATTTGCTTTTAAAATGTACCATCCTATATATCCACACCATTGATCACATTATTATCATCAAATCATCCCCACCATACATAAGTACACAACAAAATAAAATAAGAATAAGTAGGGTGGGTATACTCACCTTGATGGATTAGATGGATGGATGAGATGGATGGATGAGATGGAATTGATGGTGTTGATGACCTACCAAGATCACTCTCTCTCTCTCTATCTCTCTCTCTCTCTCTCTCCCTCTCTCCCTCTCTCTCTCTTTCCATGGAAAAAAATGGTGAAATGCTTAGGGGTGAAGGGGTATATGTAGGGAAATTATAAAAAAATGTGGTTAAATTCACTTAATGTGATCTTGGCTAGCTTAGACTAGGATTATATCAATTAATTCATGATTTGCAATTAATGGTGGATTAAAGGAGCATTGGATGGCATGGTGTGATGATGTCATGCATAAGGTGTGGCATGGGAAAGAGTTGACTTGGGGAGACATGAGAGATGGGAGGTATGGGTGGGTGACATCACACACATGGGTAGAGATTCTCTCACCCATGTGTGGCATGTGCATGTGTATGACATGTGTGGTGCACATGTGTGGAATGGAATACATGGCGCCTTGCGCACATGATACATCAATGATTCTTCACGGCGTATTTCACTAACTGAGTATCGTATAAATGCACGGGTGGTACCTATGCGATCATAGCGACGGGGCGGTCTATGTGAGATAGGTTTCGAGGTCTTAGAGTTCTCGTCAGTCGGGTGTGTACTATAAATGGTCAATCTAGGTCTAGCTAAGTGCATCGATCATCGTGTACATATGCATCAAAAATGGTGTGGAAGGGACGAGGTGTTACAATCCTCTTGGACCCGCTCATCAAGATCTGCGAGCCGCTCCTCATCAGTCTCATGAGAAGAGTAGTGGAGTTTCTTGATAGTTCTCTCCTGTTTTTCTTTTCTTGATAGTTCTTGATGTTTGGATTTTTCATGTTCTTAGCATTTCAGTAATGCATGATTTTTTTGTTAATTATTTTTCTTAATTTTACTCAGATTTGGAATTGATCTTCCCACGATTGAAGTTCTGTTTGAGCATCTAACTATTGATGCAGAAGCTTATGTGGGTAGTAGGGCCTTACCTACAGTGCTCAACTTCACTACCAATATTGTAGAGGTAATTCACACAAGGAACCATATGATCAAGAAGAACACACACAAGAGAAGAGAGAGAGAGAGAGAGAGAGAGAGAGAGAGAGAGAGAGAGAGAGAGAGAGAACGAAGGAGAAAAAAAAGACAAGGAAAGAAAGAAAACAAAAGGAAAACCAATCTCTCTCTGTTGTGATGTGTGTGCATGTTTAGGGATGAGTGGGAGGGAGTGAGGTATCACATGGAAGCTAAATAGAGAGGCAGCATAGGCTGCTGCCATGTGAGCCCCACCAGAGGTTAGAAAGTCTTCACAGGTTATTATGCATCAACATCAAGCAAACAAAGAACTTGTTGTTTCGTAGGTTTCCTGAAGTTGAGAAGAAAACAGTAGTTAACAAGACTTTTCAACTTCTGACTGTAGCGGTCATTACAAATACAAATGATAGGAATTTTGGAAATCTTAAAACTAGCAGACATACCATCAACCTCGTCCATAATCAACACAGATTTTGGATGCTTTGACCTGATTCAGAGATAGATAGCATTAGAAAAATGTCAATTATTCTCCAAAACATCAGAATAAGCAGAACAAAGTAAAGACCAACCAGTCCATGTTAGAACTTAGAGCTTCGTTGCTGATGAGTTCTTTTATAGAATTTGTTGTACTTCCACCAATTCCTTTAGCAATTTTGGAGTCGGCCTTTCCACGGTTATCACTAGCATTAACCTACATGACAAGAATGGAACTTCTAAACTGGGAACGAAAATACAAAGTCACCAACAACCATATATTTAAAATCCCAAGCATTAGTTTTGGTGAACCCTTCCATGCTACAAATAGAAACAAGGCCTTTCCACGGTTATCACTAGCATTAACCTACATGACAAGAATGGAACTTCTAAACTGGGAACGAAAATACAAAGTCACCAACAACCATATATTTAAAATCCCAGGCGTTGGTTTTGGTGAACCCTTCCATGCTACAAATAGAAACAAGGCCTTTCCACGGTTATCACTAGCATTAACCTACATGACAAGAATGGAACTTCTAAACTGGGAACGAAAATACAAAGTCACCAACAACTGTATATTTAAAATCCCAAGGCGTTGGTTTTGGTGAACCCTTCCATGCTACAAATAGAAACAAGCACTACACCAAAATCGTCATTTAGGAACAGTTTTAAACCGTTCCTAAATGCTTCAGGAACGGTTTAATACCGTTCCTAAATGAGGCATCGCAGAAAATCAGGAACGATTCAGAACCGTTTTGGGTACCGTTTTAGGAACGGTTTTAAACCGTTCGGGTGCCAACGGTCACATTTATAATTAGCCTACGGGTGCTAACGGTCACATTTATAATTAGCCGCATTTAAATACCTCACAATACCAGGTTTTCTAGCCCACATGCAGGTGTCAACAGGTTAGTTACATGTTTGCAGGATTAGAGCTTTTTCTGTACTAATTATATCTTCTCTTCTACTAATTATATCTTCTGGACAACAAATCTAGGCCCTTTCACTACCAAGGCAGACCATATTGTAGGTAATAAACGTCAGCCAGAACGATTTTCATCCGGCCGTCCGTTTGTTTAGTTGACTGTCGTCCATCAGAGGAGTGAAACAGCTTGAATTTTAAGATAGGAGAACTAAATAGTTCGAAGAAGATCCTACACACGCATGATATATTGGCATGCATGCTTGCATGCGACAGGCCAGGCACTACACGTGTGTGCCACAAGCAATGTCATCATGTAAAGCGTTGCAACCTTGGGCTTGGCAGAATGAACTGTTGCAACTTTGTGGTTACAGCTGCTTTCCCAGTTTTGTCACCACACACGTGGCAGCATTGGACTTGTTCCCCACCAGGAATACAAGCATTTGGACACGTGGCATTTGAACAGAAGGTGAAGACGAAAAGCAAGCAGCCTGTCTATGATCATCCAACATTTTGTGCACTTGCCGGTGGGGCCCATAGTAACGTAAGATGGAATTCTTACCTGTCTTTCAAAGCAATAGTTACAGACTTCAATGAAAAGAAATGTACCAGAGAAATAAAAGTTCAGCAATGGATTGAATCCACGTTCCATCAATGGCCATAAATGAGTAAGTTCTCACATCCATGGAATGGATTGAATCCACCAACCACATTCATCCACCCGTCCACCGATCTACTTCAACATCCTGTCCCTCCATCAATATACCCCACCCAAGATAAGTACAAAATACAGCATACAAGATCTCCCATTCCCAATTTTTAAATTCCATTTATGTCCTTCTCTGCTCCTGGAATCTTCTCAGTACCCTTACCAGGGAAACATCAAATGCATCCTTCGTACCTCTATACTGTGATACTGAGTCTCCTTTAACTTTTCCTATAACATTGAATGTAAATACAAGGCCGTATTAAAAATTTGTAAAAAGATGCTAGCTATTTGATGTAAATACAAGGCCGATTATGACACACAGCAGGGCTCACCTGATGAATAGATGGGTCACGTTATTTTGAGAGAGAACTGATCACACCGACGAGGGACCATCCTGGTAGGGCCTGCTAGATGGACTCTTATGACCGGAGAAGTGCTTACATAAAAACGACGCTCAAGACCCAAAAGCACTCGAGAAATGCTTTCATAATGATGGCGCTCAAGACCCAAAAGCACTCGTAAGAGTCTAACCCAAGACCTCGCAAAGCAAAATAGTTCACCTCTTAAACATTAATGGGCTTGAGTTTTCCATACTGGGCCTAGCCTGACACTCTGGCTCCTGGATGCAGAAAGCTCAGAGTGCTTCCAAGGGAACTGTCATAATTAAGATGAGAAATGAGAATACTTGTGAAATGTTCAGAATAGAACACATGCGTGAGATCAAGATTGTTTGTCAAGTGGGCCCAATTTGATCAGAATACGTTCACTCATCAAGTGGGCCTCATCTCATGTACATGTGAAAACTGAACCTTTATTAAAAATAAAATAAAAGACTAACAAACCATAATCAAGTTGGTTGGAACTGCAGGAGAAACACAAGCTGCAGCTGCTGTTTTAGTTGGTGCCATCTACACACTAGTGAGAAGCTCTGAAAGCACTTACAATTCACATCAGGGGATGTAATCCACATGATGGAGAAGATGCTCGTATTGTGTCCCATTCAGTGTCTCGTAGACATCTTCCCAGTTTGCGATATGATTTGAAAGTGGTCTAGTGTGAATCTTCACCTGGCGGCTCCTTAATCTTCTTACAGGAACTCTCAAAAATTCTTGAACATCAGATAATGTCTGCAAGTGAATGAAAAAAATCAATATCGAGGAAAAATAGATAAAAGCAAGTACTATTTTTTCAGAGTTATGTTTGCTTCGCGGCTCTCATTCGAAGTGATGGTGGAATGTAAAAGCAGGGCTGCCATAACAAACAGAGTTTATTTAAATGCACAATCAAACAACTAAGAAGCATGCTTGTACTCGTGTGATTGACAGCAACAGATTTCTCACATTGATGGTAACAACAACGAAGAAACAATGCACCTGGAAAAAAGGGTGCTGAAGAGCCTCTGCTGCAGTTGGTCTCCTGTTGGGATCCCATGAACAAAGTGACTGCAAATATTCCATGGATCATATGCAGGAATAAACATGATTTATGTAAAATACTTCAACCAATTACAATGAACAATATGCAAACAGTAGTGCTCACACTAATATCATCATCACCTAAGCCACATATCAGCAAGGATTCGTGTTGAAAGTTATGGCACTAGTTCGACATGAGCTTCCAACCTGACGCAACCCCCCTTTATCCGGGCTTGGAAATGGCAATGAGAGCACAAAACTTCCATAGGCGCAATGTAAAAGACTATTACATAGGTTGAATACAATCAAGCACTATCTAATAGTCTATTACACAGGTTCATCACAATCAACAAGTTGATTACAATCAAGCCAATATTCCAATTAAAGGATAAGAAGATTGGTTATGGAGAAGTTTCCATATGGCAATAAACTGAAATGGAAACTGCAGGGGTGCAAAAATTGCTAAATTGTACATACCGAGATAAGGTTGATAGTATCCCCACTGGTCGATGGTATCAGCAGTGAAAGATGGACACTCGCAAACTGCAACATCAAGTTATCATATCAGCTTCAAATGTTGGTGAGATCAATAGCACGTAGATTACGATACATAGCGTGTAGCATAGCCTTAATGTTGGGTAGCTCATGAAAATAGCTTTAATGTGAAGCATGTAGCCTCCACTACATTATAATTTGCATACGCTACACGCTACGTAGCTCACATGATGATTTCAATGATTTGTTACATTTTTCCATTTTCAATAAAAATTAATCATCCTTTTTAATGCTTTCAATAAAATAATATAAATAATAATATTAAATCAGTTTCATTGCTCTTTCTTTACCTTTATACTTAATCATTTCCCTTTTCTATTACTTTAGCTTGCATTTTATTGCACAAAATATCATGAAATTTTGTTAAATTTCATTATTAATCAGTCTAATCTGGTATAGAATATCATGATATTGGTGCAACCAAGCACCTTGATTAAAAATTCCAGAAGTTATGTAGCTTACGCCTCATCTTCAAAGGGGTGAACGCTATGCTACATTCTATTCGCTACGTAAAAACACTGGGTGAGATTTATTCAATCAAACTCGCTGTCGTGAAGAAGTACAAGAGCGAAAGTAAGAAACTCAGGCTGACCTGGGGGAATTGGTATTTGATCGCATTTGCAAGTTGCAGCCCTTCAGCCCAAGTATTCTGGTTTGGACTACCTATCACACCACATATCTTGTATATTTCATCTGCTTCACTGCATCCCAGAAGGGCAACATCAACCACATAAGTTACTATCAAGGCCGCAAAAAAGAAAAGAAAAGAAAAAGAAAAAGGCGGTGTGGGGGGGGGGGGGGGGGGGGGGGTGTCTCTTACATTGCTAAAGTAATTATTATGACAAGTTAAAAAATCTAAAAAAAAATAAAAAGAGAGAATGGCAGACAACTGCGTCTACAAATTACTCAACAGCCTAAAACTTGAGTACAACCAAAAGAAAGCAATTGATCCAAAGCATGAATTCTTCTTGCATAATTCCAGTGCAAATTCTGATTGAGGACCCAGGTGGACTGTTGGAAAGGATTACGTGAGCACACTGGATTTCCCATGGCCCCAAATCATCATGATTATTTGGTTAAAGGCATGAAAAAAGAACAATAAGACCACTTTTACTCTTACAGTCCACTTTGCATGCCCTTAATTGGATGTCTTTGCTTATTAGATCATTGTGATGTTGGGGCCATTAGCGCTTCCAAGGGAACTGTCATAATTAAGATGAGAAATGAGAATACTTATGAAATGTTCAAAATAGAACACATGCGTGAGATCAAGATTGTTTGTCAAGTGGGCCCAATTTGATCAGAATACGTTCACTCATCAAGTGGGCCTCATCTCATGTACATGTGAAAACAGAATCTTTATTAAAAATAAAATAAAAGACCAACAAACCATAATCAAGTTGGTTGGAACTGCAGGAGAAACACAGCTGCAGCTGCTGTTTTAGTTGGTGCCATCTACACACTAGTGAGAAGCTCTGAAAGCACTTACAATTCACATCAGGGAATGTAATCCACATGATGGAGAAGATGCTCGTATTGTGTCCCATTCAGTGTCTCGTAGACATCTTCCCAGTTTGCGATATGATCTGAAAGTGGTCTGGTGTGAATCTTCACCTGGCGGCTCCTTAATCTTCTTACAGGAACTTACGATGGATATGGTATTTATAGGAAAGCGTTGATACAGATGGCTTCGATTGCGCTTCCCATCTTATTTTTATGAGTGAAAAAGAAGAAGAAAGTATTGACTTGTTGTATACATTATTTTAATGGTTTGGATTGCATAGAGAATTAATGTCTAACAGAGCATTCTAGTTTTCTGGTTTTCTATTTTCACATCAATGCTGATGTCACATATGTTCCTAACGCTGATATACGGTTTCTATCAGTAAAACAGAGTGGGGAAGAGTCCTACCTTAACTGAATGGGTGAACCTGTGATGTTTTTCTTATATTCACTCTGTCCATCCTTCTTTAAAATCCAAAATGCAAGTGGCCACATCACAAGAAATAGTGGAAGATGGAAGCTCTGATCATTGATACCTTGCATATGCATGAATGGAAAATATGAATACTAGCCTAGTTTTCAGTGGTGGTATTCAATTCCTTATAGTTCTTGGCTGCTCTGAACTTGGGAGTTGAGTGGATGTGAATTGGCTATGCCCCTTCATAGAAGATGTTTCAGTAGGTGGTAGTTATATGTGTTCTGCCACAATCTATGCGTGCCCAGCTTGAGTTTTAGACCTACCTCATCATGATTGGGATCATGTCCTAACATGATCCCAGTGAAACTGAGGGACAGAGCTTCTGCATAGTGAGTTCCCTATGCGTTGGGGCACAGATGTATCCTAATTATGGATGGTTCAAAAAATTGCCAATTCCCACATTCAATACATGCTTGGCCCCACCTGATTAGTGGACCAGCCTGATCTTTTGGCCATGGCATCCGTACAGTAGGGCGCACCTGAAAAGCTGCATGGATCTGGGACATGTGGAAAAAATTGGAACATGCCCCTGGATGACATGCAGGCAAGTGCATGTAGCCTTAGCAGCAAGCTTCTTTTTTTTTTCTTTTTTTTACCTTGGGGTTGTTAAGAATGTCCTCATAGTACAAGATTACATGGTGGGTGTTGTTAAAGTACTGCAAGGAATCCGCCTTCATCTGCTCGACATGGTTGAGGTTGGGTATCAAGACAACTGGGAGTAAAGGGCCCACCTTGTGTTTCCATCTGAGGAGGATCTAGAAAGAAGCTGGTTGGAACTGCAGGAGAAACAGCAGCTGCAGCTTGTGTTTGATGATAATGATGATGATGTTGCTGACGATGGTGGTAATGCTAATGAAGGTAGGACACTGAAATTGATCATAAGATTTTACAACTCACATGATTGTCAGTTGAAAAATTTTCAGAAAAAGATTAAAAATCAAAACCCATCAAGCAATCTGATGTTTCAGGCCAAACGATCAATAAATAAACAACATGATATTGAACTCTTGAATTGACAAACCTGACAGCATATAATCATTCATGATATTGAACTCTGATGCAAGAAGCAAATCTCTCCTATACAGATACCTGAAAATAGGCAACAACAATGCAGTGTTAGCCAAACTGGTAGTCTACTTTCAATAAAGTGTTTTATTTATCATATAATTCCTTACCATGCAATGATGATCGAAGCCATCAACACATTTGTCACAAACCTGCATTACATCTATCATGTCCAATATATAGAAACAACTAATCAAGTAAGCTATACAATCAAAACATATATACAGTCCAAAAAGGTTAAGTGTCCAAAAAAGTATTAGACTATCGTCGCTAATCGGTGAACTCAGTAAAGCAATGATGCCATGCAACAAATGAGCCAATTCCAACTTCTCCTAAAGTCGAATGATATCCGTCTGGCTCGGGCAATTCGACGTCTCCTTTGATAATGATATCAATGACAACCTTGTAAAGATCTTCCTGAAGAGGTTTTCCATGAATCATTTGGGGCCCATTTGCCAAAATAACTTGCCCTTGAGCAACGAGCTCTTTACGCCAAGAGTACAACTTGCATGGCAGCATTCTCTCTACACATTGATGATTCCCAACTGAGGTTCCACCAGTCGATTGTAGATTCTCCGGTTGAACCGAATCCATGCGTTGTTGCTGTAATAAAGTTCCACACCATGTGTTATATACGATAATTGAATATATATATATATATATATATATATATATATATATATATATATATATATATATATATATATATTACTATTTAAATTTTAAAAAGGATTTCAATGAAAATTGACCTGAATCATCTCTTTGATACCCCCAATTTGGTCCATAAGAAAATCTATTTTAGAAGAGAGGTCTTGAATTTTGATCGATTGCTCTTGAATTGTGGAAGATTGCTCTTCTACTTTTCCTTTATATGAAGATACTTTTTCAAGAGCTGCAGCAGACCCCCTGATTTGTGATTGGGAAACGATGGTCCCAACACCTCGAACACGACCCCTTGTATCAGGACCAAACACTTGAGTCAATGGATCGTTGAGGATGTCGTGGAAATTACTTCCTTTGCTAGCAAGTAACTCTTTGACTTTTTCCTACAATATTATACAATTACATAAGTAATATATTGACACTAAATTTGAATTCTATAAACTTAAGTTTAAGACAACGATATTACCACAGGTGAAGTCGCATTACTGTGAATAGAACCATCCTTTCTTGTATGGGTTTTAATCCATACATCAGTCCTACTAATCAGGGTGTCTCTATCTTTCTTTTGGCGTTGCTATATTTGAATGAATTTCACATTGTTAATTATTAAGAATACAAAGTAACTAAAAAATTTAATTTGCATATAACTATCAATACTTACCATTTCTTCCTCAATTCTCGCATGGCCATGCCTGCCACTCGTATGGTAAATTTTTAAAATTTTTCTATTCTCAGCATTTTTTTTCCTTTGTTCTACAATTTTGGGATCCGAATTATGTTCAATGAACATTTCCCAATCTTCAGGCCTAACTCTTGGTGGACGGTTGTTTAATTTGGAATCAAGATTTGAATGAGGATCGAGGTACTTCATCCTCAATTTACACTTTTACTTCCTAAACATATCGGACATGCTTTTAAAGCATTTCTCCTTGTAAGACTGAGGAATAACAAACTCGTCCTACAAGAAAATTTAAGATTGAATTTAGTTGAAGAAAAAAAAAGAATAATGATTAATTTATAACATAAGAAATTTGGTTGTATCTTACCTGTAAGAGCTTCCAAAGTTCTTCTTTCTTACTCATTGGCACTGCACGCCAATCCTTGATGGTAATAGAGACATGGGTGCGAACCAACTCTCCACTTCTTGTAGTCAACCTATGTGAGTGTTCGCCCACAGGTAGTCCAAATGCATTTAAGCTTATTACAGGCTTATTTTTTGACGACGATGAAGATCCTAACACACACAAAACTTATGTTGTATCAAAATAATATTATTTAAAATAATTTATTAAATAATAAAGTAATGAAGGAATTGTATTTACCTGCATTTTTTGATGTCTGTGCTTGTGAAGTTGACATGTTCTCCTCAACTATTGACATGTCCCAGCTCACCTATAGACACAAATTTTTATAAGAAGAAATCATCATACAAATAGAAATTCATTTATCAAGATAAAATGTCAAATGAATCAACACAAAGTATGATAATAAAAAATTTACCTATAACTCATAGCCAATTTCCTTTATAATATTTTCTAAATTTGTATTCTCGCCCCCAAAAGAGGAAAACAAAGTCGGATCTTTAAGTGTGTCCACATTTTTCGTCAATCTTTTTAGTGACAATAAAATAACATACCATCCAAGCCTTGTTTGATCCTTAGAGTAGAATACTTGACTTGCTTGGGATGCAAGTATGAATGGTTCATCTCCTTCTTTCTCATGTCCTTTTAATTTCTCCATATTTACCATTACCAAATTTGACTCGGGATCAACAATACATCCATTGGTCTTGTCTTCCACTCTGACCCAATCATAATAAAATACCGTTTGATGGAAGACAGTGTAATCCAACTCGATTATCTGTTTTACTACTCCATAATAGGTAGCCTCATCTTCTTTGTAACTCTTATCTTTAGCACTTGCCCTGTATTTAGTGATGGCTTTCATGGACACCCCACTATTTTGTGTTGACTTAGTAGCCTCATATTCACTTGGAGAGAATACAAAACCATTGACACGATACTTGTTATATCATTTTGCCTTAAATGTAGGGCCATCTACTAATTGTTTCAATGTCAACTTGCCCTCAACAAACTCCAACTGCAAATAAGAAAAAAGTAATAACTATATATGAATAAATATATTAATTAAATGAATAATTAGAAAAATACCTCCTTTCGTAACCAATTGATGAAATCATGTTCATTGTTCTTCAACACACTGCCCTTTCTTCTTTGCCCCTTTGATGTGGTTAGTCCTAAATATATTTCATACTTCCTATATGAAATATATGTAAGTATTTATCCAATTACTATACATGATTTAATATTTTAGAAAACTTATCTACTTACCTTTTCCATTCATAAATTCCATCGTAGCAGTGTAGAACCCATCTGCGTACTTGTTGATGTTGTATGTTAGTTAAGTATATATTCTTGCCATTATCTAAAGGCTCTTCATCGCACACCCTATCCTCGTCTAGGAACCTTTGACGCGTATACTTGTGACTTCCTCTCTCACCGTTTGGCATGTACTCCATACAATATAAAATAGATTCTTCTACAATGTAACGCTCTGTAATACATCCTTCAGGATGTATTGTATACTTTATGTATCCTTTATAAATCTTCATTAACCTAATGGAGGCATCCAATTAATAATATATTGTCAAAATATGACGACGATGAAGTCTAAATGAATCATATCAAGGTTAGATATTTACCGTTCAAAAGGATACATCCACCGAAATCTAACTGGACTGCAAGCTAATGCTTCGTCAACTAGATGTACCATAAGGTGAACGCTAATAACAAAGAATGAAGGAGGAAAAAACTTCTCCAAAACACACATTGCCACAACAACACATTGTTTGACGACAATGATGTTATCTGCACTAATTGTCTTCGAGCACAGGACATTAAAGAAGTAACAGATGTGCTGAATAGCAGTTCGCAACGTCTTATGCTCTGAGAAAGCATGTTGTAGCAACACAGGTAGTAACTGACACATAATGACGTGATAATCATGCGACTTTAGTTCCTTTATCTCGAGAGTTTGTAAGTTCACAAGATGTTTAAATCTGGAACTATACCCTATTGGAACCTTCAAGTCATGCAATGTTTGACAGAACAATTCTTTCTCCTTGTGACTTAAAGTAAATGGTGCCTTTGGTTTAATAGTTTTGCCATCTGCTTCTTTCAGCCATAAGTCTTTCATTATGTTCATTTTTTTCAAATCTTCGCGTACACTTATATCATTCTTAGTTTTATCTTTGACTTCTAGAATCGTCGATAAAAGATGGTCACCAACATTCTTTATAACATGCATTACATCCACGTTATGCCGAGCTGGTAACTCCTGCAAAAACACAATTATGATGGAATGTTAAGTTTTTATTCACTGACATACATATAAATGAAAATAATAAGTTAAGGAAATTACCTTCCAATATGGAAAGTCAAATAGGATCGATCTTTTGAACCAAGAAGTTATATTCCCAGTTGAATCATCGCCATAACTTTTTCGTTTCTTCCCCTTCGATTTATCAATATCCATCTGAATACCGATTACCTTCGCTTCAACCTCTGAACCACTTAATCGATGAGAAGGTCTTCCTTCTTCCACTTTATTATTGAATGGTGCTTTTTGGGTCCTAAAAACATGATTAATAGGAAGAAATCTTCGATGGCCCTGATAAGAGTACTTCTTGCCACTCTTAAGTCGTTCAGAAATGGTTCCCTCGGCACAAACAGGGCAAGCATATTGTCCATGTGTAACACATCCTGATAAACTCCCATATGCAGAAAAATCATGAATTCCCCACATTAAAATGGCTTTCAAATTAAAAATTGTCTTTGAATGAGCATCATATGTTGATACTCCATTAAGCCAAAAATTCTTCAACTCGTCAATCAACGGTTGTAGGTAGACATCAATGTCCTTACTCGGTCCTTTTGGACCTGGTATCAATACCGTTAACATTGAAAACTCTCTTTTCATACACATCGAAGGGGGTAGATTATATGGCACTATAATGACAGGCCAACAACTGTAGACACTACTAAGGTGTCCAAATGGGTTAAATCCATCAGTCACAAGCCCTAAATGCACATTACAAAATTCTTCAGCAAAACTTGGCCACTTATTATTTATTACCATCCAACTTGATGAATCAGATGGATGCCGCATAACGCCATTATATTCTTTCGGTTGAGAATGCCAAGTCATTTGCTCCGCTATCCATGGCACACTAGAAATAAAGTTTTTTTTATAAAAAAGATTACTTATTAATTTATTTAACAAAAGGTATATAGGATAATATTAAAATTATATTTAACATTGAATGCACACCTGTATAGCCTCTGTAGCCTTGGTGTCAGAGGAAAATATCTCAAAACCTTTGATGGAACTCTAACCCCTTTTTTCTTTGCCAAGTAATCTGACCTCCATCTCGATGTATGACATGTTGGACAATTTTGTCTATCTTTATACTCTTTCCAATAAATAATACAATCATTGGGACATGCATGTATAGTCTCATAAGTCATTCCTAATGAGTTGATCATCTTTTTTGCTTGATATGTGCTCACTGGCAACGTGTTTTCTACTGGTAACAACTTCTTAACCAATTGAAGAAGATCATTAAAGCTATTTTCTGACCAACCATTACGTGCCTTTAAACTATGCAACTCAACAGTAACCGATAATTTTGTGAGTTCTCTAGGGCAAGAAGGGTATAAAGATTGTGTTGCATCATCAAATAAAGCCTTATATCTTTCTGCATCAAGGTCTTCATGACAATTTTCATTTCTTCTAAGATCATCCATAAGAGTATCAGCATGTTCTCCAATATTTCTAAACGCATCATTAACAAGTTCCTCCATTCTAGGATACTCATCATCGGATTGATCATCAAACGTCGATAATGATGGTTTCTCATTACTTTTCGCAAGACTTTCACCGTGAAAAATTCAATGTGTGTATGACTTATCAATACCGTTAATGAGCAAATGCTCATGAATCTCTCCAAGAGTGAACATCCCACTCCCATTTCTACATTTCACACACGGACATGAATAATGATCAAATCCACCACCGTTGTTCTTTGTAAACTCAATAAAATGCATAAGTCCATCCAAATATTCTGGACTTAACCTATGTTTGTCCATCCATGCTTTGTTACTTAATGACGACATTCTACAATAAATGAGATAATCAAGTCAATTTTGATGTTAAAATGATGGTGGACCCTACTAACTAAATGTGTTTAGAGTGAAAAAACAAATTCCGATGCATGCTTTAGTGAAATAAAATAAGTTTTTTATTTCCATTTTCAATCGCAAGTATGATAACAAGCTAAAATAAAAAACATTGCATCTCTTTTTTAGACTCAACGGGCACATATGTTTACATGAAGTAATAAAAATATAAATTAACTAAGGCTATAGGTAAGCACACAATTATACCTGATTCAGCAGGTTCTTCTCTACAACAAGAGAAGTGGACTTTAACAAATATGATTATATTCCTGAAACAAAACAATGATTAAATAGAAGATTAGACCGGATTTGATTTGGTGTTGAAAGATTGGTTCACATTTAGTACTGTTTTCATATCTAATGCATACATACATACGTACATAAATACATACATACATACATACTGTTGATAACTAGCTTTTGATGCTTTAGATCAGAGAATGGATCAGATTGTAATGGCAATGGTATTCAGATTGTAGGAATGTTTGATCAGATTGATACTATATACCTGTCCAACCTGTCAATGCCCTTGGAGATGCCATCGCCATCCTTGGAACCTTCCTCTATTCCCAGGTAATCTTCTTTCCATTTCTTTTCTAATCTTTTAGTTATACACTACTAAAACCTGTACTGGGAAATTCAGAAAAATGAAAAAAAATTCAGTTAAAAAAAAAAAAAGCTTTTGCTGTCTGCAAAACACAAACATTTGGGGGGAATTCAATATTTAACAAATAAATTCAAAACAAAACTGCTAAAAATTATCATAAAATAGTAGAACACACACACACACACATAGAGGTGAAACTGAATACTTGAAATTCAACGACCCCCCCTTTTTTTTTTTTTTTCTTTTTTTCTTTTTTCTTTTTCTTCTTGAGGAATAACTGAGATGAATGAATTTTTTTAACCATAAAAATATATATATTTTTTCTTTCTTTTACATGGATATGGATTTTACCAATCAAGAATAATAAATATACATGTACACATAAACACACACAAGCATAAACACACACAAACACCCATGAGCGGGCTCACAGAGAGATTAGCTTTGCAAAAAAAGATGAAAATAAAAACATGAAAAGAGAATTACCTGGATGAATAAGAACTTTGCGATCTCCGATTGAACAACGCAATCGAATGATAAAAGAAGCAATTGGAGGCTGATCTTTATTAAAATTTGATATCACTGGATACAGCTTAATATTTAGAACCTGGTTCTTTTCTACTGAAAGATGCCTCCATACAAACAGAAAAGAAAAACATTCAACATAAAAAATCACTGATAAAGAAAAGATGAATATTATATATCCATTGTAATTCCATACGACCTAATACCACACATCAAGCAATCATTTTCAGTCGAATGACCTTATATATAAAAAATGATACCTGAAACAAATAAAAATGATACCTAATACCACACATCAAACAAGTTGGTATTCGTGTGCAAGATCAACCTACTCATCAGATGCAATGCACATCAGCTTCCATGAACCAAAACTCAGGCTATTTGCTAATCAAATCTGTCAATGCAGCCAAAAGAAATTTGTTTAGTCATCCATCGGTAGCACTAGCTTTCTTATTTTAGCCATCCATCTGTAGCACTAGCTTTCTTATTTTAGCCATCCATTTGTTTCATACACAGTAGCCACATGATCAACAGGAGTATCTAACAGGAGCTGTTCCAATCCATCTTTTATTTAGCCTAATTTTCTATAGTCATCTGTACTTTTCCAAGCTATGGATGGGATGGTTATGAATATTTCTTAACAAAAGTGATTCTTTACAAACACAAGCAATGTAATTAGATGATATAGAGGTGGATAACTGTAATTACACATAAATATAAGTGCTCTACTGTAATTTCCGTAACAAATTTACATAGGTGAACAAGAGGTGTAGAGAGAACGTTTATGGAGGACCCGGCCTCTTTACATTATCCTTTGTTACAAATGCTATCAATAACAAGGGAAATTCACAAAGAGTTGGTTTTGCCTCTGCCACAGCTCAACA
Source organism: Magnolia kwangsiensis (assembly GCA_037074715.1). Taxonomy (NCBI): domain Eukaryota; kingdom Viridiplantae; phylum Streptophyta; class Magnoliopsida; order Magnoliales; family Magnoliaceae; genus Magnolia; species Magnolia kwangsiensis. The sequence goes on from CM073588.1 coordinate 65,364,833, forward strand.
TCTGGACTATGTAGCTCCCTATTAGGACCCACATAAGCGGTCCACTGATTGGAACCATGCACGCTGCAGACTCTGTGCTCCATTAGCTACTGGAAAAAACATAAGCTGCACCGATGCTTGTGAGCCTCTCAGTTTGAGGAGAACATTTTCAGTGGCTCTCATTCAACTTAAAAAATCAAAGTTCAGGATCATCACTGAAGCGTGATCATGGGAAAGTAACTTATTCATGGAAGCAATGAGAATATGGACAGATAGTATGATTGGACCATCTCAGCAAGTGGGTTCCATTGGGACCCACCACATGCTGGATCTTGATTCAGGACACGGAGGCAAAAAGAATCCATTCACAAGACTTTGGATTTGATTGGTGGTTTGAAATTTATAAGGGCACTTTGTTAAGTGTTGACTTGGGGCAAAGAAACTCTCTGTTTGAAGAATAAGGAGTTATTCTTTCAGAACTCTCTCCTTTTGAAGTGACAAGAAGTTCCTTGGATTTTTTATTTTTTTTTAGGTCATAAAAAATATGAAATGTGGTTGAAAATAAGGCAATTTTTTAAGATAGCAGTCTACAACTAAGTATACCTCATGCAATAGAAATTTAGAACATTCAGCTCACGCATAAGGTGTCTTACCATTTATCTGAATGTGATGCCTCATGCTAGAGAGGGTATTGCACTCTCTAACAAGTAATACCATTGTTAGCAAGGAATGTAACAATCATTTTAAAAATAAGCTCTCCACCATCACTAAGAACATTCTTTTGGGTATGCAAGCCATTCATTTGTAAAGAAAATGAGTTTACAGGAACAAGTGGGAAGTGCAGTGGAAGAACAAGGAGATTGGCCTGGTGAAATATCAATAAAAACATGTACCTCAGTGCGCCCTTTCACAGCTTTTAGGTCTTTCTTTTCCTTTGTAATACCAAAAACATCAAAGCATAGGCCCTTCATAGAAGTTGAAACCTGCAACCATGATTTGGAAGTCCAATATAAAAAAAAATGCTACAAAGTAGAAATAAAGAAAATGCTAACAGGAGCATGTCTTACACTAGTAAATTCAGATTCTGATGTGCCATGGAGCTCAATAAGCTTAATCTTGTCTACGAAGAAAAAAGAGGCCTGCACAAAAATGATGGCCTGCTTGTTTTAGCTCTTAGATAAAATGAGCAGAATAACAATTTTGGACCAGTTTGACAGAAAAGGGAATAATCTTGCAGTTTCAATTGGCAAGGTCTTGTAGCTGTGAAATGAAATAAATCTTCTGTCGCAGCAACAACAGAGCGCATGTCAAAGGACTTCCATCCTTGAGCATGTGAAGCATTTGTAGCAGATTTATCAGAATTCTCTTCAGCTGACTCAGATGCCTATTCAGAAATTGTTGCTACCTAGAATAAAGGAGAATTACATTTCAGAGAACGTTTGAGGCCCCAGTTGCAGGATCCCTAAAGACAAAAGGAAATTAATGGTAACTGATAAATTTATTCTCTTTAATCAGAGTCAGAATATTTGGTAGGCATTATTGATGCAGCCATCATTTGATCCTCCAATTGCTAAGTTTAAATCAAGCAATGATTTATGGTTTGATTGGGTTGTGGAGCCCACAGATCCAATTGGATGCCCCATTCAATGGTTTGATTGGCCTGTGAGCCCCCACCATGACCCATTAATGATCCAATTGGCCTTTGAAGCCAACAAGACAAATTGGGTGATTCAAATGGACTGATTGGACTGTAGACGCCCCACAAGTCCAACAGGAAGCTGAAAAGTTGTGTATGTGTGTTTTGTTTATGGGCTGGGAGTTTGGATTGGATGCATGTGGGACTGTAGACGCCCCACAATTTGTAAAGTGGTCTTAGAATCACATGCTCATTAATGAAATGGTCCACAATGATTTGTAAAAACCTGGCTCTTGCAGTTTCAATTGGCGAAATACCATGGACCCCATTTGTACAGAAATCCATCACTTTACAAATTTCAGCTCACGCATTGTACAAACAGTTTGGACTGCTGAACCATGGACTCCATTTATATAGAAAACCCATCACTATACAAATTTCAGCCCGTGCATTGTATAATATCTCATGCGAAATTACTTTCTGCTTATGTTAGCATGTAAAAAGTATTTTGATATTCACCTTGCTTCTTTCGATGATAATCCCGGCTTCTGTAATAAAGTTGGCTAGGAATCTAACATTGCACAAAGTGAATTCAGAGTAAGATCATGCCATACATAATATTTTTTTTCACGCACCATGTTAGGAAGATACAACACATGGAAATCAAAAGAAGAAAGAACAGAGAGCATGAAACTTCCTACATCAGTGAACTATCAGTTCTGTTGTGAATTATTGTTTGACTGATTGATTATTTGTGGCAATGCTAAAATGCAGTGTGAACAGAAAAATAAAATAAAATGGTTATTCAACAGATCCAAAAACTAAATCTGTGTTCCTTCATGCTAGGATCTAAAAATCATGAAAATCTACAGCCTCGCAACCAAAAAATCAAAAAAAAAAAAATGCTAAATAATCCACGTATGGATCAGATCAAGAGACAAGATCTCGTCCATGACTACAAAAAATAGAAACTAAATTGAGAAAAACATCAAATAAAAATATCGCATCTACAACTACAAAGCAGAGCTAAAGCAGAAAGAACGAAAAATCTAACAAATCGCAACTTCGAGAGACGTAGAACGAGATCTGCGGCCTTACAAGCTGAGATCTGCTGGAGAGATGGTGACTGATATAAAAGATAGAAGAGGGAGATGAATTACTTTTCTAGGAATTCGTTGTTGTTGCTGCTGCTGCTGCACTCACTCCCTCCCTTCAGTCTTCCCCATTCAACCGTGGACGACAGATCACACACCCCATATGAAGTTGTTGCTGCTGCTTCTATAATATTAGATACCCCATATGTGGGGACTGTCGTGGGATGGTTGATGTTGCAGGGAGAGGGAGATCGAGAGAGGGAGGGAGAGTGAGAAGGAGATCGAGAGAGAGGGTTGAGATCGGGAGAGGGAGATCAAAAGAGAGGGAGATCGAGGGAGAGGGAGATCGAGAGAGAGGGTTGAGATCGGGAGAGGGAGATCAAAATAGAGGGAGATCGAGAGGGTTGAGATCGCGAGAGGGAGATCGAGGGAGAGGGAGATCAAGAGGGTTGAGATCGCGAGAGGGAGATCGAGGGAGAGGGAGATCGAGAGGGTTGAGATCGCGAGAGGGAGATCGAGAGAGGGAGAGGGAGATCGAGAGAGGGTGTTGAGATCGCGAGATCGCGAGAGAGAGATCGAGAGAGGGAGATTGAGAGAGGGTGTTGAGATCGCGAGAGGGAGATCGAGAGAGGGAGAGGGAGATCGCCTTTTGGGCGTTGTGGAGGGATTAGGGCGTTTGGGCGACGGAAATAATCCAGTAGTCTGCGGCATTTTATATAAATGTGACTCTCGTGACATGTGGGGTCCACTTAGAGGGTTCTAACTGAATCCATTCCGTCCATCTGTTTCAAAATAATACGATAAACTATATTTCTAAGAAATAAGAATATATAACAATCAATTAGGACACACCAAAAAAAAAGTTAAAATAACAACGTACAACAGCCACTACTCGAGTATGGTTCACTACCGTCTCAAATCAGGAACAGCTTAAAGCCGTTTTTGAACCAAAATGCCGACCGTACTGGTTTGGCGATTTTGGTGTAGTGAAGGCCCATATAATGAATGGTTGGATCTAATCTATACAACACAGCAGACCCCAAAATTCCATCTGGATGTCTCCACGGGGGGCATCACTCTTCAGTGGGCCCACCTTTTGTATGAATTTTACTGGTTTTTGGGATCTAGGCCTAATCCCCACACAGCTAGCACGTATCATAATCTGTCCCTTGAGTTGCTACTCCTGTGCATGTAAGAAGAGGGGGAGCTTACAGTGAAAAGTAAAGATTCCCTTTCAATGGTAGGTCTCCTATTCGACCCTTGCAGCCGCGGCACTTTTTCCTTCACTCTTACACGTGTTGCCACATGCATCTATTCGACCCTTGCAAGGTGTGCCCCACAGAGTTGATAAATGGTGGGTCTCTGGACTTTCAGTTTGTGCTGGTGGGGCTGCCTCTTGGTTGATCAGATTGTTGATGGATTACCAAACTGCACTTGATGGATCTTAAACACACGGCCATCTGATCCCTTTATCAGTGACCTATAGGCTACAACAAATGTCTGGATGGATCTAACCAGTTGCCGATGAATGGATCTGATATTTTTTCCAAACACCAATGTTTAAACAATATCTAAGAAAAGATAAAATAGAAACTGTCATCCAAACAATTTTCTCAAGAAATTTAAATTTCTTAAACTAGGTTTTCAGAATTTTTCCATAAAAATATGCTTCACAAAATTCTTTTTTTTTTTTTTTTTTTTTTGAAAGGCATGCTTCACGAAATCTTTTTTCAAGTGTCAACCAAACAGGCCCTAAACGGCTTCTCATGTAGCATAGATGTAGCCCCATTTAGTTATGTACATGGCTTTTGCAAGGTAGCATAAGAGAAATGCCAACAGACATGAGGATGCCTGAAGGATTTCTCATTTCTTAACGGATTATGCGCCATTGCAGCAAATGCGTGCACAAGTGGACCTTTCATCAGGTTGGAACTGCCTGAATATGCCATGGCCCAAAGAAAAGGCTGGTCCACTCATCAACTGACCCACGTGCATGTCGTATGTGAAACCTATGTCATTTTTTCTAACTGCATATTTTTTATACATAGACCATAGATGAGTAGACCAGCCCAATTACTGGGCCAGTGCATCTAACAAATGGAGTAAATCCGGCACATGTGCCAGCAAAAAAAAAAAAACTCTGATCATCTTCAAGTGGATCACCTTGTGATTACATGTATTTCTAATCATCAACCAACAAACATCACACTAGAACAGGTCCACTGGCAGAATATGTACAAGCAAAAAAATAAAAATAAAAATCAGAAAATCAAACCAACAACATTGCTGTCATCATCTCAGGTCGTGTTTGGTAGACGCCTAAAAATGAGTTGATCTCATTTTACTTGACGGTAATTATTTATTAAAGATCAAGATCTCTAATACATAATTATTGTGAACTAAAATGAGATCTACTCATTTTTAGGTATCTACCAAACAAGGCCTTGGCCCATTCCCAGCAATTTGGGTTTGCTTTTAGAAGGTAGATTGGCAAAAGTTTTATGATTGGCCACCTAAAAAATACCATCAAGAGATAGTAATAACTGTAAGAATATCACAGCGAATTTTATTAACAGCTGACGCATTGTATGCTTAGTATACAGCAGCTCACCAAATCACAAGATTGGATGTACCAAAACAGTACTTATTAGTTACAACAGGAAGTTGGTAACTCATTGTCACCTTTAAAAACCCATACACACTTTGAATCCTACCATACAAAAATGTTTCTTTCGCTTATGGAATGTTTTACACTGAACTCAATGGTAAAGGCAAAATTTTGTGCGCGCTGTAAAAATAATGAATCGATGCAACAAACCTCTCGGAGTTTGAATTTGAAACAATGATATATGCCCATGAAGCTAAAGTATCAGGCCACAAAATCCATGAAACCCATCTGGGCATTTCTTTATTGGAAGCACGACATATATATGAGTTTGGATTCCTTGAATTTGAGTGCAGCACTACACATACTACTCCTTAGCCCTAAACAGATGAAGGAGAAGAACCCCAAGTCATGAAATTTAACAGAACATGTGAGAAGCAGCTAGCAGGTTATCAAAGATAATCCCAAAGTTCCAAGTATATCAGGTGTCAAGTAAAAAAACATGGACTGTTTGCATCTTCTTTAAGAAAGAGAGAAGGATACTCTTGCAGAGTCTCATGAGTGACAATCCATACAAATGCAGAGGCAGAGAGAAACAGGATCATAGCATCAGTTTCATATGTGGCAATGCCACCAATATCTCTTTGTTAGTTGGGGGAAGAATTGGCACATGTACCTCAAATTAAACCATCCCAATCTTTGGCCCGGCTTTAGACAGGAACATTGCCCTGAAATCAGATCAACTGAATGCTCCTAACCTTTGATTGGTGGACATTTGTTAGTTGAATTTCGGCTTACTTTTCATTTTAACCATCTGCGTGATGCCCATTAATCGGATGGTCACAACCATGCCTCTCGGCATAAATTTTGAATTGTCCCTCCATGATAGGCCTCATTTGAAAAGTTTGGATTCAGGAACATGTATGCCAAGTCTCACAGCTCTTCCCATGAGACATTTCATCAAACACATGTTGTGCACACCTTAAACATTCATAACAAATGGCAAGACTATTTTATGTCTACATCCATTGTATACATGGCATACATCTATAGCAACCCAGGCCATCTAGATCATTGGTCCTATTACAGAGTTTAGGAAATCCCTAATCACCAATAAACCATAAAAGTGATTATTTAGGAAAGCCCTAATCCTTTTCCCATTACAGAGTTTAGGAAATCCCTAATTTCAATATTGTATCCTTTAATAATCTGCGGATTTACAGATCTAAAAATAAAAAACCTAAATATCTATTTGAGAGAAATGAGTACCTGGTCGGGGAAGAGATGAAGGGTAGGGGCTGCTGGCCACACCAGATCTGAAGATGATGCAAGTGAGGAAGAGAGGGAGAGAGAGAGAGAGAGAGAGAGAGAGAGAGAGAGAGAGAGAGAGAGAGAGAGAGAGGATCAGGAGGGAGAGAGAGTGCGAGATAGGCAAATGGAGAGAGAGGTGCGGGATCTGGGAGTGAAATGACTGTAGGGTTTTTTTTTTTTTTTTTTTTTTTTTTTTACAGATGGAGAGAGGCGCAGGGTCTGGGAGCGAAATGACCATAGGTTTTTTATATATATATAGCGGAATGCTCAACTGCGAACCGGTTCGTACGTACTACGTACGAACTTTTTTGAAAACCCATCATACGTGATTTAGATCCCAAATCTGAACCGTTCATGTGAAACAACACCTCGTGAAACCCCCAGGCTGAAGTTTTACTTTGATTTAAAACTTTATGGGCCATGAAAAATGAAAACAGTTTCCTCCCTTGATTTGCATCTCTCTTTGCTCTAGCCTACCAGAATTTTAGATTGGGGTGAAAATTTGTCACATGGGGTTTCATGGAATTCTGCATCACATGAACCATTCAAATTAGACACCCATGGCACGTGTGCAAAGGTGTGCACGTGCGTAGGTGCATAGGGGAGCATGACTCTCTATATATATACACAGTGAAACATCCGTGGGCCCTGTTTTACAGGGCAACGGTGTAAGAGGCACCTTAAGTGCCGCTGTTACTCTGTTTTGTTGTAGTGATCGTCCAGGCCCTGGATATCATGGACGTCTATCAGCACCGTCCATGGACGGACGGTGCGGGTACAGAATACATGCATTAAGATGGGTTCTGCCCCCCATGTGCCACACATGTGGGGTGGGCCATGGCTCCAAATGGGTGGACCGTTTAAATATAACATACACCTCGTGATGGGGTTAGAACTTGCTGACGTTACTGGTAGTGGAGTCCACCGTCCCCGCTTGTTAGACAGACGGCTGGGATGAATCCCACACATCACATGGCGATTTAGAGCTCCAATGGAGAGACTTCAATGGTTGAGATTGGACTTGGATGGTGGAGATGAAAGGAAGGAAGGTGGGCCACACTAGCTCTCTCATGGGGGGGGGGGGAGAGAGAGAGAGAGAGAGAGAGAGAGAGAGAGAGAGAGAGAGATGATGATGATGAGAGAGGAATGATGGAAGAGAGGGATGGATGTGTGTACTTGTGTAAGGGAGAGTTGACTTTAGGTAAGGGTGATGTAAGAGGGGAATGGTTGCTTGTACTTAACTTGATGGGATGGAGTACTTGACTTTTGATATGATTGATGGGACATTCTCCTGGGATTACAACGCACATCATTTTTCTTTGAACTGAACGCGGGTCTACATCTCCTTGCCACGGGATCGGATTGGTATGCAAGACGTGGCATTGAAACTGCGGCGATAGTGCGGTTGTAATGGTACAAGTCTCAGATTAAGATGACTCAAATCTATGGGATACGACTTAGGGTCGCGCACAAACGTCGATCACAGATCGTGAGTTATCGAAATTCGACCGGGAGGACCACAGAGGCCTACGAAACGGTACAGGCTAGGATACAAGCCTTACAGCTATGCCACTAGTGATGGAAACTACATCTGCTTCAGGAACTTGCAGGGATCATCAAGCTTTCATCACCATCCAGTTTCAGTCTATTTGAAAGATAAAAATTTATATGGATTTCACCTGATGAAACTGAGATCACTCCCTACAGGTGAAGTTCTTGTTTTTATCATGTTGTTTACACACCCTGAACACAACCACAGTCCAAAATACAAGTTGAATATCAAATGAACAACATGGTAGACTTTAGGAAGGTTTTAATAGTGGGCATCACTCTCCCCATTATTTTCTATATTGGGATCTACTACTACTGTGGATCTGCCTCTTTCTTTGTCTCGTGCCATGAAATAATATTTCCAAATAAATGGAATGTATACAACACATGAACTCACTTTAGTAGCAAGTTTGGCTACTCCTCTCAGTAGCTCATCCCCGTACAGATCACAAGCATATGAGTTAAATAAATGGCAAAAAATCAAAAGATGACCAACACAATGCATATCCATATTACATGCCCAATTATTAATTATACCAATTAGATTTTTAAGCTTGGCACATTTTCAATGGTGTCCACCTATTGAGTAGCCTAAATCTCACACATTTTAATTATGCTATTGTGAAAATGTTGAGCTACTTGAATGTATTGTTGACATATGGATTGTCTTTGAAATTTTGCTTTGTGATGGTACTAGTTATGACATATTTACATATTTTTCAATAAATTGAGGAAATTCATCTCTTGAGATGTGCACTGACGCTTTCAAGATGTATGGATATCCATCAATTAAATAGTTGGAGGTAGTCTATGTCATGTTCCTCTTCTTCATTCGCACAAATAGCACATGTTTCTAGTTTCACATGATGTGCAAGTATTTGTTAGCATGAGAGAGTTTAACATATTTTTCTATTTAAAGAGGAACATTCACATACAATTTGTTGCATTATAACTTGTACCAACTGGGGACTCTTCCAAAATCCAAATTTGTCATTTTTTTATATCTTAAATGTATGAAATATTTTTGAGGGCATTGAACCACCATTGTATTTGAAAGGAATAGTGTTCCAATGTAGAATACACCAAGAGATGGCAATTTCATGATACTAAATATGACAGTAATATTTTTCATGATGCTTGATGAACAATATAGGGCGATTTGGTTTTACTTGGGTCAATGTGTCAATTGTCATTGTGCATGCATTTCATAACTCATTAGAGTGTTAAGTTTGCATATCTATGTTTAAATTCTGTTGAACTTTTATGCATCAAGTGAACTGACAAATCATATGTTGATCTATTCTGTTTCCACAAATTTAGTTGGTATTTTGAATAACTGAATGTTTATTTTGTCCTTGGCTGTTGTAGATTTTGCTTATTTAGAAATGAGAAGATTAGCGTGTATGATCCCCAATATTTTCTTTCTTTTTTTATGTCATCTCATCGTCGTCTTTCTCTATAATTTAGTTCTTCATTTTCGGGGCATGGTTTTTTCATATGACTACATTGTTTGTACATTGAAATTGATTTTCAGCTATGTGCAGTAAGCTTTCGGATCAAAGAAAAGCTGAGAATAGGGTGTTAGTTTATGGAAAATTGATAACCAGCAGAGGCACATCCATGGATTTCTCGCTTGCGATTGTTGAGAAATTATTTGGCTACGAGAAGGCATTGGATCTTGTGTCAATGAGAACTTTAAATAGACATAACTATTATGTTGGCATTGTACTTTTGTGAATGGATTAAAATGAATGATTGTATTTGATTGAATAAATGAATGATTGCATTTGATTGAATGAATGAATGATTTAGCCATGAAATATTTATCTATATTAGCTTATATGAGTTGATCTATTAAGGCATGTACTACAATAGTAAGAGATGTCATTATTATATTTTCTTATTTTTTAAATTTAAAATAGGCATTAGCTATGGCTATTAACCATAGCCCTTTATCTGGAAATCGTAGCTGTTGTTGATTTCAGCCTATTGTTACAGTTCTCGCTCTACTTTTAGTCACAGATATAATTCGTAGTCATATATACTTTAGAGCTACGGAAGCTATGGCTAGGGATTTAATCCGTACCTTTTTTTATATGGCTACAAATTAAATCTGTAGCCATAGCTTTAAGACCTATGGCTATGGTTGTGCTACGGAATCTAACCGTATCATTAGGCCTTTAGCTATGGTTTTTATTCATAGCCTTTACCCAATTTTCTGGTAGTATGCGCACATACTCTCACCACCCTCTAAGCTTATGCACGATTGATGCGTGTAGGTGACACCAGGACGCAGCCGTAGCTTAGTAGGAGTAAGAGCGTGCAGTTGAGCTTCAGGAGTTTCTGTATTGTTATCATTGTATTTCGCTTTATACGCATTGTACCTTAAAATTTTTAATCATAGTGGATTTTGTGATGGTGTCTTGGTTATTGTTCATGGGTTATGCTTATGGATATGCATGTTATGGAATAAATTCATGCTGAAAAATCATCCTTGTAGGATCCCAGGATCGAAACCGGGTATATGGGTGCCGGGAGCCAAGAATGGGGTACTACGGAGGCTGTCAGTGCCGGATTCAGCTATTGAAAATTTTGTGAGCTCGGTTCCCAAGTTTGGGGCGTGACATTCCCCACCCACTCCATCATGTAGTAAACTAGGCTCCCTAAGGGGCTCAATAGACATAATATGGGCTTAATAATTGGGACAATCTACAAGGCATGAAGGAAGCATCAATAATGATGGGGGCCCAACGGTTTGGGGTAAGCCCAATGAAGTGGATCATGCTAATGTTAATGGGGCCCCAATGAATTGGGATAGCCTAATAAGGTGAGATAAGAATGGGCCAAATCAACGGGGCCTAGGGAGGATTATAATGTGGACATTTAACCACCATTGCTCTTACAATGTGGACATTTAACCGTCATTGCTCCTAAGGTATGGCCCATTAGAATATATCTTATAATGGGGGACTATAGGCCTTATTTTAGTTAGGAGATGGATGGGCATCATAATCATTATCACATATATTATGGTGGAATCACTTATCACGATTGGGCCTCATCACATCACAATGGGCCTCACACAAGGGCCTCATGCACATCATAATGGGCCTTACACAAAGGCCTCATATACATCACAATGGGCCCTACATAAGGGCCTCATATGCATCACATTGGGCCTCATCATTTGGGCTTCATATATATCACATTGGGCCTCACACAAGGGCCATATATACATCACATTAGGCCCCATGAAACAGCCCATGATCTATGAACAATGGGAGGATAGTATGTGAGTAACCCATACATCATAGTGGGCCTTATGGGGCAGCCCATAATTTGGTAAAAATGGATGGGCAGCATGTACAACATATATATCAAGGTGGGCCTCACAGACCAGCCCTATAGTCCAAAAAAGTAGATGGATAGTGTGCTTACAACACACACATCAAGGTGGGCCTGAACAGTTCAGGTGGGCCCAAATCATACAGTAGGTGGGCCCTGCATCCATGGCCAGATGGTGTAGATAAACAACACATACATTATAGAGGGTCGAGCCGTCCAGGGATAGACGTCCAAACCCCTTGCAAAAATGGAGAAATGAAGAAAAAAGGAGGGAGAGAGATAGCTAGCTCTCTTAGCTAGGTAATGATTGCTTGTAAGACCATCATTACATTGTAGGAGCATGCTTAGCAAGCATGGGAGTGGATGATATCACCCCTAGGCTAGTAGCCTAGGGTGACATCACCCTCATGGTGGTCCTAGGAAATCGTGTTTTCTGGATTGTCCTGTCCTGCAATGTGCGGTCTACAGCCGGAATAGAGTGCTAGCCACATCTCATGATCCAAGCGTTGGATTGACACACGAGACACAACATCAGAACCGTAGCAATAGCGCGGTCACAATGGCATAGGTCAGGGTTGAGTCAGCTCAGGTTTACAGGGTGCGACTTATGGTCACGTGCAAATACTAACTACAAGTCGCGGGTTGTTGAAATTCGACCGAGAGGACCGTGGGATCCTATAGAATGACGAGATACTAGGACACAGGCCTAACACCCATCATGAACCAATCGACCCCGGGCCACTAGAAAGGGTGACCCGGTCGACCCCGGATCGCTTGTAAACAATAGTTAGTTATGGACAGATTCAGTACACTAACTTCAAAATTTGTATCCATTTTTTTACAACTCTGATTGAGGTGATTTAAAATTTAAATTGAACTTTGATGAGTCTAGTTTTATAAAAAAATAAAAATATATAATAAAAATTAAACTCAAAGTAGGTTAATTTTAGGACATTTTAAAAACTATATAGAAAACTATTAGTTTTAGGCAGCTGGTACTTGTAGAATTTTAATAATTTTTTAAAAATTCTAAATGAAATGAAATTTCATGAGGCTAAATTAAACATGATGGTGAATTATAAAAATAAAAAATAAAAAAATGAATCAATGACTAAAATTGCTAAAAATGTTACCAGTACTAAACTTGTTTATGAATTAGACCAACATGGGACTACTTATCTTCTCTTTGTCATTTCTTGCATTTACGAGTATTATTAAATTGCTTTGGTATACAAACCTTCCTATCATTGAGCTATACTGTTGAGCTCAAGTTATAACCAAGGCATCATAGACCACTGAATGCAATTAACTTCATTTTTTTTCCTTTCGGCACGTCCATGTAATCAAAAGAACACTTTACTTCGGCTAACCAATTGAGGATGTCTTCAAAATGCAATAAGCCATTAAAATTGGGAAGTCATAGTCTCTTTTAACATGATTAAGTCATTCATCTCCATGGTTCGACCGTCAGGCAACGACACCACCGATGTCCTTGACTCAGGAACTCAACTCATTTGGGAGCTTCAAATGAAATTAAGCGAGCCTAACATGAAATTGAGCAAGCTTAACATGAAGTTAATCAAGCTTCAAATGTAACTGAAAGAGCCTAACATGAACTTGAGCAAGCTTCATATGAAATTCAACGAGCATCACATGAAATTGAGCAAGCATAAGTTGAAATTCAACAAGCATCACATGAAATTGAGCAAGCATAAGTTGAAATTCAACAAGCCTCAAATGAAATTCAGTGAGCTTCACATGAAATTCAATGAGTTTCACACGAAATTCAATGAGCATCACATGAAATTTAACGAGCCTAAAATGAAATTCAACGAGCCTCAAATGAAATTGAGCGAGCTTCACATGAAATTTAACGAGCCTCAAATGAAATTGATCGAGCTTCCCGTGAAATTGATCGAGCTTCCCATGAAATTCAATGAGCCTTAAATGAAATTGAGTGAGTTTCACACGAAATTCAACAAGCATCATATGAAATTCAATGAGCCTAACATGAAATTCAATGAGCCTCAAATGAAATTGAGCAAGTTTCACATGAAATTTAACGAGCTTCACACGAAATTCTATGAGCTTCACATGAAATTAAACAAGCATAACATGAAATTCAATGAGCCTCAAATGAAATTGTGCGAGCTTCACATGAAATTCAGTGAGCCTCAAATGAAATTGAGTGAGATTCACATGAAATTCAACGAGCCTCAAATGAAATCATGGAGCTTCACATGAAATTCTACGAGCTTCAATTGAAATTGAACGAGCTTCACATGAAATTTAACAAGCTTCACGTGATATTCAACAAGCCTCAAATGAAATTCAATGAGCTTCACATGAAATTCAATGAGCTTCACATGAAATTCACTGAGCCTAATATGAAATTCAATGAACCTCAAATGAAATTGAGCGAGCTTCACATGAAATTCAACGATCTTCACACGAAATTCTACGAGCTTCACATGAAATTAAACGAGCCTAACATGAAATTTAACGAGCCTCAAATGAAATTGTGCGAGATTCACATGAAATTCAATGAGGCTCAAATGAAATTGAGTGAGATTCACATGAAATTCAACAAGCCTCAAATGAAATCGTGGAGCTTCACATGAAATTCTATGAGCCTTAATTGAAATTAAGCAAACTTTACATGAAATTCAACGAGCATCGCATATAATTCAACGAGCCTAATATGAAATTCAACAAGCCTCAAATGAAATTCAATGAGCTTCACATGAAATTCAATGAGCTTTACATGAAATTCAATGAGCCTAACATGAAATTGAGGGAGCTTCAAATGAAATTAAACAAACCTAACATGAAATTGAGTGAGCTTGAAATGAAATTGAATGAGCCTAACATGAAATTGAATGAGCTTCAAATGAAATTGAATAAGCCTAACACGAAATTGAGCATTCCTCAAATGAATTTGAACGATCCTACCATGAAATTGAGTGAGGCTAACATGAAATTGAATGAACCTTACATGCAATTGGGTGAGAATATGCATATTTAGGTCAAGATGAGACATACTTAGTGGTGATTTCTGCCCACCTTGAGAAAGAACAAGAGAGTATGCTCATATCTACTCTCATTAAACATAAGGGAGCCCTTAGATGGACGATTACGGACTTCAAGGGAATTGACCCTTCGATTTGTACTCACCGCATTTATCTTGAAGATAATATAAAGACCGCTCGACAATCACAACGTAGACTAAATCCAAACATGAAGGAAGTGGTTAAGGCCGAGGTTCTTAAACCATTGGATGTGGGTATCTTATATCCTATATCCGATAGTCAATCGGTGAGTCCAGCTCAGGTGGTTCCTAAGAAGTCGGGGATCACCATCGTAGCCAATGCCAACAATGAACTCGTGCCAACTAGAGTTACTACTGGTTAGAGAATGTGCATTGACTACAGGAAGTTGAATACCGTCACGAGGAAGGACCACTTTCCTTTACCCTTCATTAAGCAAATCTTAAAAAGGTTAGCTGGTTATTCCTATTACTGTTTCCTTAATGGGTATTCGGGCTAAAATCAGATAGAGATTGCCCCTAAAGATCAGGAAAAGGCTACGTTTACATGTCCTTATAGTACCTTTGTTTACCAAAGGATGTCATTCAGACTCTGTAACGCCCCTGCCACATTTTAGTGATGTATGATGAGTATTTTTCTGACATGATGGGGCAATATCTAGAGGTCTTCGTGGACGATTTCTCTGTCTTTGGTCCATCTTTCAGTGAGTGCTTAGAAAGTCTTAAATGTATGCTGAAAAGATGTGAAGAAAAGAACTTGGTACTTAATTGGGACAAGTGTCATTTCATGTTTCATAAGAAAATTTTCCTTGGACATATTATCTCGTCCAAGGAATCGAGGTGGGTAAGGCAAAAATCGATCTTATCTCTAACCTACCTCCACCCAAGAACATATGAGACGTGCAATCCTTCTTAGGACATGCCAGGTTTTACAGAAGATTCATAAAGGAATTTAGTCTCATCTTTCATCCTCTATGTAATCTACTTCAAAAGGATGCACCATACGAGTGGACTGAGCTATGTCAGGAAGCTTTCACTAAGCTTAAAGGCATGCTGACTAGTGCACCTATCATACAACCACCTGACTGGAGCATTCATTTTGAACTTATGTATTACGCATTTGATTATGCTCTTGGGGCGGTTCTAGGCCAGAGTAAAGATAAGAAACCCTATGTTATTCATTATGCAAGTAAGACTCTAAATTCTGCCCGAGTGAACTAGTCGAATACAGAAAAGGAACTTTTAGCCGTAGTGTTCGCTTTGGACAAATTTAGGTCCTACTTGATCAGATCCAAGATCATTATTTACATATATCACGCGGCGCTCAAGTATCTTCTGTCTAAGAATAATGTTAAGCCCCACATGATAAGATAGATCCTCCTACTCTAGGAATTTGACATAGAAATAAAAGATAAAAAGGGAGTAGAGAACGTGGAGGCTAACCATCTTTCTTACCTTAATCCCTCTAATTCCCTTAAGACAACACATATCAATGACATGTTCCCTGATGAACAGTTGTTTGGAGTCTCCCATTCACCTTGGTTCACTGATATCACTAATTATCTTGCCGCGAGTTTTATACTAACACACTGGATTGCGTAAGATCAGAAGAAATTTTTCACCGAGGTGTATAACTTTTTCTAGGATGACTCATATTTATTTAAATATTGCCCAGACCAAATCTTAAGGAGATGTGTGCCAGAATAAGCATCAGAGTGTCATTTCCTTCTATCACTCACAGGCCTGTGGTGGTCACTTTTCTACTAAAAAGACCACAGCCAAGATTCTGCGGTGTAGCTTTTACTGGCCCACTATGTTCAAGGACACTCATGAGTTTTTGCAAAGCTTGTGAGCATTGTCAAAAATTGAGAGTGTTCTCCCGTCGAAATATGATGCCATTTAATCTTATTCTTATCATAAAATTATTTGATTACTGGGGCATCAATTTCATGGGCCCATTCCCCAAATCTTTTGGAAATCTATATATTTTGCTCGCCGTAAACTATGTCACTAAATGGGTTGAAGCAATTCTGTGTCGGAATAATGACCATCACACGGTCATTAAATTCCTAAAAGAAAACATCATTTCCCGATTTGGAACACCTTGAGCCATCATTAGTGATAGGGGTTGACACTTTTGTAATAGACCATTCGAGAGTTTAATGAAGAGATATGGTATCTCTCATAGGGTGAGCACCCCATACCACCCATAGACAAGTGGGCAAGCTAAGATTTCCCATAGGGAGATCAAACACATTTTGAAGAAAATGATTAACCCTGACCATAAGGATTGGTCAATCTGATTGACCGATGCCTTATGGGCTTATCGTACTACTTTAAAAACTCCTATTGAAATATCTCCCTTTGGACTTGTTTATGGGAAGGCTTGCCACTTGCTTGTGGAGTTGGAACATAGAGCCTACTGGGCGATCAAAAATCTGAATTTTAATCTGGATAATGCTAGCTTGCTATGCAAACTTCAGTTGAATGAACTCGAAGAAATTTGGAATGACGCGTACGAGAACTCGAGAATTTACAAGGACGGGATGAAGGTGTTTCATGAATAACATATTCTATGAAAATCATTCACGCCTATTCAAAAAGTCCTTTTATATAATTCTTGATTACATCTCTTTCTGGGTAAGCTTTGATCTAGTTGGACTGACCCTTTTACTATTATCAATGTTTATCCTCATAAGCCCGTCGAGATTCAAAATCTAGACAATGGCAATGAGTTTAAAGTGAATGGACATCGACTAAAGCCATTTGTTGAGAAATTTGATGCAGAGGACATGTCCATGCCTCTGACTGATCCTGTTTACCAGGATTGATCTCCTAGTCTGATGGAGGTATAAGTAGGTTTACTGGTTTCATAAGACTAGGGTAGTTTACTTTATGTTGTTCTAAGTTAGTCGGTTTTATGCCATTAGGTTAGTTTGTTTTCTACATTGTTTTAGGATAGTTTGCTTTTATTGGTTTCACTCTTGTGTTAACCCACTCTCATGCTAATATCTTTAGAAAAGCCTCTTTATTCTTTCATTCAAGTATTATCTTTCCATCACTCCTCTTTTACTTTCATTGTCCCATGTGCAGTGTGTGGTTATTTCTTTTTGCATTAAGGACAATGAAGATTTTAGGTTAGGAGTGGGCAAGCAATTTCTTGGTCTTGAGAAAAATTTATGAAAATTTTAAAAATTCTTTTGGAAATTCTTGTGAATTCGAAGTGATTTTGATGGCCATTGTTGATTTAGAATTATAAAATACAGAGTGTTGGGGATATACGTCTCTTGGATTTCACTGTCTGATAGATTCCACAGTTGAGTTCGAATTATCAATCCATGATTAGAAGTTTTAAACATTGATTGAATCATGATTTCACATGTCACATCTTGCTTACACATTAAGGTTTTAGTTCGATATTGAAAGATTAACTTGGTAATCACTAAGTATAAAAGGAACTAGACTGAGAAAATTGAAGGGGTTGGGTGAATAGTCTTCATCATAGGTTTTCTCCCTATAGGTGAAGATTCATTTCCCCAATGTTGTCATTTAGAAATTATTGGGCGACTAGTCTTCACCATAGGTTTGTTCCCTATAGGTGAGGATTCGATTCCCCTCCTTGGTGTTATTTTTAATGGAAAGATCAAAAATTGGTAGAAAGAAAAAAATATGATCCGTGAGGTAAGTTTTGGTTTAGGTTTTGATTATTAGGAATTCTCTTATTGGTTACCAATGATATTATGAAATAAAGAAGTGAATCTTAATGATGATAAGCCAAGATTACACTATAGACCCATGGATCTTACTGTTTAGAAGTTTTCTAATTGATGGATTAATACTTTGAACATGATTATGAAGTCTAACGTGTGCTTGAGTCTAGGAGAAAGTAATGCCCAACATTCATGAATCTTAGACTTTTAGTATGTGGATTGTTTTCAAAAATCACTTGAGTCTTGAGAAATTATCCTGTAATTCTCAATTTATTTTTCGCATACTTTACTCAGGACTAACAAAATGCTGGTTGAGATTTGTGTTGAGGATAAAATATTGCATATCAAACCCCAATTATTACTCGATTTTGCAAACATGATACTGTTTAACACTCTATTTTAATTATGTTTGTGATGTAAGGTGTATTTAAGAGCCTGCACTAGAAAAGAGAACTAAAAGCATGGATTTAACGCTCATAAATTACCAAGGTAAGGGACAGACTCCAGGGGACCGAGATAGAAGAATTTACACGCTAGGGATTCGAGAAAATCCAGATTTCACGCTAAAAAGACCTGAAATTCGTCCAGAATGCAAGATCACAGGGTTCTCATCATCTGTTCGTCTTGAAACTTCATACATGTCATGAGGACCATAAATTAACCGTACACGTCGAATTTCAGCTATCGGATCCCTGTGAAAGTGGCCCAATGGACAGATCAGCCCATAAACCATTGATTTTGGGCCCACTAGATGTCTGGATATGCTTCAAAATTGTTCTCGATAGATTTAATGAGATAAGAAAATGGATGGACAAATCAAATCTCTCACAAGCAGCATAGTGGACTTCACCTCGTGTAAGATGTGTATAGAATACATGTGCACTAGCAGTGCACTGTAACTTCAATGTTGATCAAAACTCTTTTGACTGACAGAATTTGAAAAAGGAAACTTCCTTCTTTCGCCAACGTCCACACCAACAAGTTCTTTGGCCTACCACCTTCGATCATGTGCTCAATTCGGACTGTCCATTCATCTTATGTAACATCCCGAAAATTGGGGGTCGAGCAAAAACTCCACTCCCGAGTTTCAGAACATCATTTATGTAACATTTTCAATGATGGATGAATGTTGTTCATATCAGTGCAGAAAACATGAGTGGGATTAGACCAAAACAGCATATCATACTCCAAAGACAGTTAAATTAGCAAGCGGAAGAATGTAATAGATATATACATTATATGAACTGTTGTGGCTCTCGAAAGTGTGAACATGTTACCAGGTTAAACATATACATGTATACTCCAAAAATGATAAAAAGAATATACATGGGTGTGTAAGAAAAAGGTAAATTACCAAGTATATTGGCATCTAATCAGTAACCCTGTAACCCCGTCAATCAGAACCTGCATATAGGAGGGATCCACCTCATCATCATCAAGTCCGGCTCTGCTTCGCAAGCATCGCCATCATCTGTAATTAAGATAGGAACTGTTTGGTGTGCGCAACACCGTCCCGTAACGTGGGAGTGAGTAATTAACTCAGTAGAATCATAGAGCAAAGATTAACATGTTCTCAAATCAATCATGCGATAATAGTAAAGTAATTAATCAAACATTCATAGATACTGTTGTTAATGCAATATGACATGACATGATGGATGCCCTCACCGACATTCTCCCTCATGCGACACCATCTGCGTCCGCGGCATGATTACATACCGTTCAGTGCTCCACATCTTCCAGGCACATACAATGCGATGTGGATATAATTACCAAGTTGTTATTAGTCCTTTTCATACAGGATTGGGAAACTAGGGTACCTTGATTATATCAATCCCAACACAGATCCTGTCTAGGGTCGTCACTCCTAGTAATCTCATACGATGTTATATTTGTAGGTCGCTGCAAGGGCTGTCAGGGCTGTTGCTCCCTCTCATTGCACCTCTCTCCCATCACCTTATCAATACAGGCCTAATTATCCTTAAGACTGCATAAGGACTTGTCGCCCCCATGCGGTGTCAGGATAAACTCAAGGTCACTACAAAGGGCTCGTCACCAATCAGTGTAGGCCGACAGTAAGAATATAGTGTCTCATACCACCATAATCTAATCAGAGTAGGGTGCTCACTGGTCACTACGGGAAGGTTTGTGGCCTCATCGTAGGCCGACAGCTCGACCACGGTGTCCTATACCACCATGCTCGGCTCATGAGTCTTTATGGATCAAGGTACCATGGTTAACAGGGTTTCCAATGGAAAGTTCAGTACCCTAGGTTCAAGCAATTATGACTCATACATGGTGAACATACAATGGCCAGTCGGGTTACTTGACGGGCTCGACTAGTACGAGCGCATCTCAAGCTGAACGACATGAAGTACATAAAACACTTCGTGTGGCCTAACTACTGCCGCCAACCCAAAGCACAACTCGAGTTCATCGACGCGTCCTTTGTGGTACATAGAAACCAACCACGAATCCAATCCATTACCGACTGCCTGGACTAGGTCATAGCCTCAAGGATTTGTGCATCGACATCAGTAAGCATATGTGAGTAACAGAAATGAAATATAACATTGTAAGCATGTTGACACATATTATAACATACAACTCAAGCAAATCATCCCACACATGCATTTCATATATATAATGAAATCAATACATATATCCAATATGATGGAAATCATTTACATCAGCATATTACTTGAGAATTCAATCTCAAAACTCCTACACAACACCATTTACTCAATACATACTAATACAAACATTTATACAAACACTTAGTCTACACACTTTAGTCTACACAGCGTATGTCGACTCAAAGCGTGCATTAGGGCGAATCTCTTCGCCAAACAGATCATGCACGCATTCCTAATATCATAGCACGACAATTAGCCATGGAAATTATTTTAGCAAAATACGGACGTATAGTGTACTTCCTACAAATACCCAAAATGCCCTAAATCTCATATTTACCGTACGTTTAAGAAACGAAAAATGGACAGGATGTTGTACATGCCAAACAGCGTTGCTGTCAATAATCTACTATTAAACGACATTGAAAGCTTTGCAATCAGTCAATCAAAGCTTCTAAGATCCACACCTTTTTACCCTATATGTGTTTCGTTTCGAACGGAGCGTATACACTTCATCTACGGCGAACAGATGACCTAATACACAAGATGTATGAGCCACTTCGCTATTGAAATCGACGAAACCTTAAATCAGCAAGTGTTGAGGGTTTTCCTTACCTAGAAATGCGTTGAAATCACCGACAAAGTGATTGAGATACGTTACTTAAGCACGTGCAACAGTTAGTGCAGGTGGCAGGAAGATCACTCCCACACTCTCTCACAAACTCTCACTTTTTCTCTCTCTCTAGCTAGGGTTTCTAGCAAATTTGGATGGGTGAGATATGTGAGGGTTTAAAGCCCTTTTATAGCCTAAAACCTTCCCAAATTAGGCTTGAGAACAATGTCTACTTGAGGTATAACCAAATCGGGGCTGTTGTGGTCCAAAGAAGCACTTCGGGAGGTCCCCTCGCCGAACGCGGTCGGACTTAAGCTCATGCATACTGGATCTACCGCACATCAAGTTTTCAAACCGGAAGTATTCGCAGATTGCACGTGGCGGTCCAATTTCAGTTCAGCGGTCATCGCACCTTAATCAGGTCTACAAGTCTCATGATATGAAAGAAAAATTTTTCCTGATCCGAGGGTGTAATTTGGCTGAATTCTGACGGTCAGAACGCTTAATAATAACGCGCCAAGTCACGTGCCAGATTTGGATTAAAATTTCCAAATCTAACCCTTTTCTCACTCTCTTCACTCCAGGCTCAATGAAATAGCCTCTGAACGTCGGTTGGCCTTGATTTTTGAAACGATTGTCAAGTCTAGCCAAGCGGCCATAACGGTCTAAGATGGTAGATATCGGACTTTCGACGCGCGGTCTAGATCTAATACAAAGTTTCAAAGGGTTTTCGAAAATAAACCGGTTTAGAGTTTGATTCTGGATTTTAGGGTAACGTAGCATCAACTATTCTACAAGTTTTGGGTCTTGCAGAACGTATTTAAAGTGATCAGGGACAATTTCACAGCTACTCTAGCATAGCGCTAGCTAACTTACGCTTAATTTCTAAAGGAATTAATCCTAAGTGATTTCTTTGGCTTTGGAATTGGGTTCTGAGAGGTTACCAAGGTGTTTTTGTTGACCCATTGCCTAAGGACATCTAATCACAGGTTGACAAAAATCCCGGGTGTTACAATCTACCCCCCTTAAAATAAAATTTCGTCCTCGAAATTGGATAAGGGTAATGAGCACTTAAAGAGACTTTAGTATTGACGTTCTAAGGAAGGTTCAAATCCTATTTAATGACCTAACCTTACGTATGAACTAAATCAACTGTTTCGAGTCTGGGCCAGTGGGGAAGAGGCTAACCATGCTTCCACTACGCCACTCTGGTCTAACGGTTGCATTGGCTGACATAACTAAATTGGACTCAAAATGTTCTAACCCCCTTAAAACTTAGTTCTACTTAAGGTTCAAGAATCTATGTATCGATCCGTATATCAGAACGAGGTGCAACTTAGGACCTATCCTTGACATAAAATGGAAAACAACCTCTCACTACATTGGTCTTCCTTTGCTAGTGATGTGTTCTATGGCATTGGTACTTATGGTTGTAGAAATAAGCCTACTCTCTATTGGCTAGATGTCCTCAACATTTCCCAAAGGCAAAGCAATAACTTTTGGTAGTAGGTGGTCGGGACAACACAGAAGAAAAGTCGTGTAGTAGGTCTGAGCCGGATACATAGACTTTTTGTCTAGCTAGGACAGAAAATTTATTATATCAATTCTTAATCCAAGTCGATGCCGATCTTCTGCTTGATCAGAGCATTGGATTCATTGGTAAATACCAGGATTAAGAAGTCGATTCAAACCTGCGAATACATCGCTTACGTGCAGTTCCTTTCCTCCGCGTTCTCGAATGCGATAAGCCCTTGGGGAAGGCAATTCTAAGGGGTGTGTTGGTTTATTCTACGTTCAATCTTAGGGATGTAGAAGTTTTCCCTGAGAATGAATATTTCTAAGTTAAATAAGTTTCCTGAGAGTTACCAAAGGAGCCTATGAATGTTATGAGGATCTACCCAAGGAAGGGAGTCTCATTCCAACCAAATCTAACCTACTATTTCTTAGCATATACAGGCTTTAGACTACTTAAGGTAACTAGTAGACTACTCTGTAATCTACAGCCTAAGCTTATACGCTAAATGGTTTCATACCATTTCCACTACAGGGGATTGTTCTATCGCTTAGAGTCAGAATTGTCTAAATGGAATTGGATTTCCTATATCGTCAGATCCTTCAAATCTATGAACACTAACTCTAAGTCCATAACGCCAAGGGCCTATATAGCCAGTAGCATTAAGTTGAATGAAAGGAAACTGCTTTCCTAATCCTACGTCGGGATTGGGAGTGGCATGCTTGGTAGGAGGGTGGGGTGCGATAAAAATTAATTTTGTAGGCTTAATCCCGGGATTTACAACATGGTAGTGGAAACCATAGGCTACACTCAATCTAGGGACAATGCCTTATGGCGAACAAAACAGCATGCACTCCATCTAACAAAATTTGTCACAATATATGGAACAAGTTCCACATGAATTATGACAGGAACGCATTCGGCTATATTAAGTCCAAACCACTAAACATAAACACACTTTCTACTAATGACTTCAATAGACCCAATAACAACAAAACACAGAAATCCTTCAAACAGTAATCAAACAAGCGAAGAACGTGGAGAAATGGGATGGGTAAGCAGGTTTCCACGAGTCTGAGGATCAAATAAAAAGGACATGAGAGAGAGGACGGTGGAAAGGGAGAAAAAGGCTAAAATAGCCTTTACAATAGCCATGGAAAATGAGGGAAATGGAAAGAAATGGCTACCCAATTTGACTGGAACGAATCTAGGCTCTGTAGAGGGATGAATCAAGCTCCCAAAGGCTGGATTCTCAAAGAGAAAAGAGCACAATAAGGGAGAATGGAGCTCCACACGATTTTCAGCCTTCTATGGGGGTTGTGGGAGCTCCACACGATGAAAATGGAAAGGAGGGGACTGCCAATGACTATGAGTGATGGAGTAGGGTCGGTTGTGACCGAAAATGAGAATGGGAGAGGTTTGAGGATGAGATTTGAGAGGGAGGCAGCAAGAAACACAAAAAGGGAAAGCTTAGAGGGGGCTGTTGTGAAGGAGGTGCGGGTTCCAGGGAGTTTTAAGGTGTGAACCGCACATGGGAGGGGTGCCCTACCCCATTTAGGGCGTGCGCCCGGATTTCAGATCAAATGGGGCCCAACGGTCAGCGATGCCATCGCCGGCTGACCATCAATTCAGCCGGTCAGGCCACATGGGTTGGGTCCCCCCTGCCCTAGGGACCTTAAATATACATAGGTCCCACCCTGGTTCATTGTAATTTGGCCTAGATAGGCCTAAAACTCTATTTGGGGCGTTCTAGGGCCAGTCTATGAATCAGAATGAATTTAGGCATCATGTAGCATATGATTTTGGGGTAGGAGGAGCTAATCCATCCAACTAACTTATAAGTTACAAAATATTTCAAAATTGGAATGGCCGAAAGGCCAATTTTCACCTATATTTACTATTTATAGTAAATTTTTGGCTAAGTATGATTTTATGTCATCTACACATTAGGATTTATGCCTAATGTGAAAAGACCGAGAAACAAAATGAAGAATGGGGTGGTGAGAGGAAGGATTCTGAAAGAATTGGGTGAAACGGGGTTTTTAAGCCCTGAGATTGAGTGTAAGGGATGTGGTTGCCCCACGACCCAAGGACATGCATTTTAGGATTTATAAATTCTTCTGAAAACATCTTAAACCTGCCTACTAACAACCTACAGGCTACTTAGGTCACCTTACGCGACCCTAGATGCGTTACGGACTCGATCGAACGATCGATTTGAGTAAACTCCGCCTATTGGCGAAACTGCGATCCTATAAGTGTTTCTAGGTTCCTTTCACACCCATCTAAGTCAAAGGGGTGACAGGGTACACCGCGTGGCTATAACCCAGGTCCAGTTTAATCTCAATCATGCTCTGATACCAACTGTAACATCCCGAAAATCAGGGGTCGAGCAAAAACTACACTCCTGAGTTTCAGAACATCATTTATGCAAAATTTTCAATGATGGATGAATGTTGTTCATATTAGTGCAGAAAACATGAGTGAAATTAGACCAAAACAGCATATCATACTCCAGAGAGAGTTAAATTAGCAAGTGGAAGAATGTAATAGATATATAAAGTATATGAACTGTTGTGGGTCTCCAGAGTGTGAACATGTTACCAGGTTAAACATATACATGTATACTCCAAAAATGATAAAAAGAATATACATGGGTGTGTAAGAAAAAGGAAAAATACCAAGTATATTGGCATCTAATCAGTAACCCTGTAACCCCGTCAATTAGAACCTGTATATAGGAGGGATCCTCCTCATCATCATCAAGTCCGGCTCTGCTTCGCAAGCATCGTCATCATTTGCAATTAAGATAAGATCTGTTTGGTGTGCGCAACACCGTCCCGTAATGTGGGAGTGAGTAATTAACTCAGTGGAATCATAGAGCAAAGATTAGTATGTTCTCAAATCAATCATGTGATAATAGTAAAGCAATTAATCAAACATTCCTAGATACTGTTCTTAATGCAATATGACATGACATGATGGATGCCCTCACCGACATTCTCCCTCATGCAACACCATCTGCGTCCGCGGCATGCTTGCGTACCGCTCAGTGCCCTAAATCGTACATATACTGTATTTCCTACAAATACCCAAAATGCCCTAAATCTCATATTTACCATACGTTTATGAAACAGAAAACGGACAGCATGTTGTATATGCCAAACGGCGTTGCCTTCGATAATCTACTATTAAACGACATTGAAAGCTTTGAAATCAGCCAATCAAAGCGTTTAAGATCCGCACCTTTTTACCCTAGATGTGTATCGTTCCGAACGGAGCGTATACGCTTCGTCTACGGTGAACAGGCAACCTAATACACAAGATGTATAAGCCACTTCGCTATTGGAATCGACGGAACCTTAAATCAGCAAGTGTTGAGGGTTTTTCTTACCTAGAAATGCATTGGAATCACTGGAAAAGTGATTGGGATACGTTGCTTAAGCACGTGCAACAACTAGTGCAGGTGGCAGGAAGATCACTCCCATACTCTCTCACAAACTCTCACTTTTTCTCTCTCTCTAGCTAGGGTTTCTAGCAAATTCGGATGGGTGAGATATGTGAGGGTTTAAAGCCCTTTTATAGCCTAAAACCTTCCCAAATTAGGCTTGGGAATAATGTCTACTTGAGGTATAACCAAATCGGGGTTGTTCTGGTCCAAAGAAGCACTTCGGGAGGTCCCCTGGCTGAACGCGGTCGGACTTAAGCTCATGCATACTAGATCTAGCGCACATCAAGTTTTCAAACCGGAAGAATTCGCAGATCGCACGTGGTGGTCCAATTTCAGTTCAGCGGTCATCGCACCTTAATCAGGTCTACAAGTCTCATGATATGAAAGAGAAATGTTTCCTAATCCGAGGGTGTAATTTGGCTGAATTCTGATGGTCAGAACGCTTAATAATAACGCGCCAAGTCACGTGCCAGATTTGGATTAAAATTTCCAAATCTAACCCTTTTCTCACTCTTTTCACTCCAGGCTCAATGAAATATCCTCTGAACGTCAGTTGGCCTTGATTTTTGAAGCGATTGTCAAGTCCAGCCAAGCGGTCATAACGGTCTAAGATGGTAGATATCGGACTTTCGACGCGCGGTCTAGATCCAATACAAAGTTTCAAAGGGTTCCTGAGAACAAACCGGTTTAGAGTTTGATTCTGGATTTTAGGGTAACGTAGCATCAACGGTTCTATAAGTTTTGGGTCTTGCAGAACGTATTTAAAGCGATCAGGGACAATTTCACAGCTACTCCAGCGTAGCGCTAGCTAACTTACGCTTAATTTCTAAAGGAATTAATCCTAAGTGATTTCTTTGCCTTTGGAATTGGGTTCTGAGAGGTTACCAAGGTGTTTTGGTTGACCCATTGCCTAAGGACGTCTAATCCCAGGTTGGTAAAAATCCGGAGTGTTACAATCTACCCCCCTTAAAATAAAATTTCATCCCTGAAATTGGCTAAGGGTAATGAGTACTTAAAGAGACTTTAGTATTGACGTTCTAAGGAAGGTTCAAATCCTAATGACCTAACCTTACGTATGACCTAAATCAACTGTTTTGAACCTAGGCCAGTGGGGAAGAGGCTAACCATGCTTCCACTGCGCCACTCTGGTCTAACGGTTGCATTGGCTGACCTAACTAGATTGGACTAAAAATGTTCTAACCCCCTTAAAACTTAGTTCTACTTAAGGTTCAAGAATCTATGTATCGATCCGTATATCAGAACGAGGTGCAACTTAGTTCTGGTTATTTTCAGATTACGTACAAGGTTCAGTCCCTGTGGATTCGACCTCAGTCTCAATGAGATTATTACTACATCACAACCCTATACTTGGGGTGTGAACATTACCTGGAGGCATAGTTTAACATATTTAATGTTCACTTCAAATTTACATTTAAATATTCATGCACGTCATATATTCTAATACGTTTCATTTCTACCACTATAACATTCAAACCACTGAATTTAATAATAAATTGAATCCACCCATTTGGGACTTTATTTAACCATAATATCAACTTTTGTGTAGCATGACATGTTTATAAACAATATTGAATCGAGCCTGACTATCCATGATCTATAACAAAGAAACCAAAAATCCTAAACAACAAATTATAAAATTAATCCATCAGTCCAACAAAGCTAGTTCGTCTTTCACCAAATACGGCCATTGATCCTGAGCTTCATCCGCCAACCGGGCCTCTTCCTCTATGCAGTTTTCATCCCACAACGTTAGTTGGTTAGGTTAATGAGTGAACCCATCATGGTTCATAACATCACATAAAAGATAGCGCAAAAATCATCCAAATATATGTGTGTGCAGACATGAGCATGTATGCAGAGATGCCATGGAATGCATGATAAGTGGGATGATCTTCTACTTGCTTCGGTTGGATATCCGCCAACCCGCATCTGCACCAACAGGCTTCTACCGTAAGTAGGAATGGGCAAGGCCCAATCTTCTTCGTGAGTAGGTTTCCTCCAAACATAGGCATCCGATAATGAATCTACTAGGAAACCATCCAGGGAGTTCCCCCAGGAACCTAGGCACAAGTTGTGTGCATGCAGTCATCTAGAGCGGGCCACTAGGAATAAGCACAAGAGCATTATGGATGCACGTAATGCATGTTTAAGGGTATATAACTTAACATACGTAGTCATCGAGTATATCCCACCATATTAGAGGAAATAGTGAATCCATGGTTGTAACGATGCACATTTTCATATGTGCAATTCATAATCATAACTGTTCATCATAATCATCATAGATTAAAAAATTTCATCTAAACGGGGCAATACAAACAAGTAACAATCAATCTCTCTTGTCCGTATAGATATGAGACATGTTGGAATTCACTCAGCTATTATTGGTAGAGTTTAATCTGTCAAACAGTTTTATGCTTTGAAATCTAGAATTTTAATCCCTATTAAGATAACTTAACAAATCATGAATTTAATTTAGTTATTCCATCCAGACGGGCTCACCTTTGATTAATCCAAGATGACCCACTATTATTAGTTTAGAAAGTTGCATGTCTTAACATCTTATTAATCCCATTATGCCAGTTTGGAAATCAATACAAGGCACTGTCGATCAATGCAATTAATCTGAAAATTTTGAATTTTACATCTTAAGTCTTTGGACACTTTTGGTCACTTTCGATTGATCAATAAAGATCAAATCTAATTTAGTTGGTCATTGGAACTTTCAATATCTTTGGTCGATACTTTAATCGATCAAGACTACTTGAGGAAATCCTCGATTGGATGAAAATAGACACTTATCAATCAAATAACATTAAGAATTTTAACTTTTAGTTGTTGGATGAGAGTTCGATGTAACTTGAGGGATACAATGACTTCAGATGAATATTGAAGAAATTCGGCTGCAACTGAGAAACTAATTTGATGCGACTGAAGTGTAACAAAAGTGCATAAATTTGAAGTCCGTTCAGATTTTTCCTCTTTAAAGGGACGATTCTATCTTTCATGGACACGAATTAGGATAGAAGAGATAGAGCAAAGAGTTGTGAAGCTTCTAAAGAGTCCTTCTCCAATCCTTTGGTTCTTTTTCAATTTTTATGTTTTCCTTTTGAGTTTTAGTTCAATCATGTTGTTGTTGGCTAATCTTTTAGCTAGGGCTAAGAGGTTAAGCATGTAGTTATATTTATTATCTTAATTTAATTTGATTCAAGTAATTGTTTTTATTATTAAACAATTCATTAATATTTGGTTTGAATGAAGGTTTATTTAGCACATTGGATGCTTAAGAAAGCTAAGGATTATATCTTATTTGTTTGCAAGGATTGATCTATAAAATACATTAATCTATCATAGACTAAGTGTAAGACTCGACCCGAGATTTCTTGCGTGTGCATGTATATGTGTAGGTATGCATTTCATTTCTTATGGTCCCGTGGTCCTACCAGTCGAATTTCGGAGACCCACGACCCTCGAATTGTGTTTGCGGTCATCCTCAAGTCCGGTCACATAGACCCGACTCGGAGTGACCCGAGACTTATGCCATCTTGTTTACATCGTCGCCATGGTTCCGATGCCACGTCCCATACGTCCATCCGATGTATAGATCATAAGTTGTAGGCATTTCATCATTTTAGCCCTTTGATCATAATTGTATGGCCCACCTAGAGTGGTGTACACGTTTCCCAAGGTGGCCCACTTCATCTACACATTTTCTAACCAACACCACCTAAACCTATATCTCTTACACCACCCACACTACTAATACCACCCAAACCTACCCTACCCTACCAACATTGTTTGTATCATCATAGGGTATGATGGTTTTCTCTAACCTAGGTGGAGAGAGCAATGATGACTCTCCTACAACTCTCTCTCCCTCTCTCTTTCTTCTCATTCTCTCTATCTCTCCCTCTCCTCTCCCACTTGCAAGCTTCCAACACTCCAGCCCCCTTCTCCTCCATTTCCCCTTAATCCATCCATCAAAATCACATCTCACCCCTTCAATCTTGCTTGCTTGGAGCCTTAGAAGCCTAGAGTTGGAGTTTTGGTAGAGATCTTTGAGGTGGGTGCTCTCCTTGGCTTCATCTCACCTTCTTCTTCTTTCCTTTCTTCCTTTCCCTTTTTCTATATGCATGGAAGCATGTAGGGCCCACCAATCCATGGTGGAGGTCTTATATGGTTCCTAAGATGAAGGCCAAGGGCCTAGATCCTTCACAATCCATTCTATGGAGAGCTATTTTCTATGGACCCACCATGATGATCTCCTCTTATTTCTTACATCTCATGGGCCACGTAGGCCTTTGAATGCATGTAGGGAAGGGATCCCTACCATCCAGCAGCTTATTTTGATATATCTTGGCTTACATGTAAGTGTAAGATATAGTGATGGTGTGGATTTGTGTGTGGGTGGTCCATTAGTAGTGGGACCTCCTACTTATGGCCGAACTTGCTCCTTCTCTCCCGCTTTTCCCTTATATTCTTTTGTACATTCTCTAATGATGTGTGGCCCACCAAAGTAAGTCAACAAAATTTCAGGCCCCCAACAAGGTGGGACGTCCAAGCTCACCTTGATTGGACGTCCAGGCCCAATCATGCATGCATGGTTTGGATGACCTCTAAAATGAATTTTCATAAAGGCTTGAGAGCTCTGATGGGTCTGGAATTTTGTGAACCTATCAAGGCTATAGACCCCTTGATTTATTTACATGGGCTGAAATATGGATAGCCTATGTTACTGTCTAGATTTCAAGCCCAGTTGGATCATGTGTTTTGAGCTACTGTTTAGACCTATTTGTAGGCCTTTTTATCCCAAATTTCTTTAGGGATTTTATAGTGAGTGGACCTTACTTTGATGTGGTATGGGGCCCACACCCTACCTCCCATGTTTGAGGCCCATGGGTTGGGCCAAAGATGGCTAACTGTCAAGAAATTTCTGGACAGTTCAGCAATACAATATGGCTGAAAATACTATATTCATCTCACTTTTTGGAAGAAGTGGGCCACCCTAGTGGACCATAATTGTTTTCCAGATGTAGGGCCACCTTTTTTCCCAATTTTCCAAGGGTTTGGGTGGGTCCAGGCCCACTCCATGTGGTCCCAAACATAGGGACAGTTATAATTCCAACAACGTTTCACCCGGGATAGATTGTAATTCTGAATTTAATTAAAATACTTTTGGGTATCAAAAAATCATAAAAGTTTACATAAGGGTGGCCTACCCATGTTAAGACCCACATACAAATTTTTGGTGCCAATGGACCCTTGTGCACACCGTGGAAAGGGATGGACCGGCCCACCACGTTGGGACGTCCAGATCAGACAGAATTTTCTGGACAGACTATTTTATTTAAATTAATTAAAATATTTCTAGTTATCTAAAGATCATAAAATTTTTTGGAGGTGTGTCTCACCCATGGAACGACCACCTTGCAACATTTCAGGGCCATCGAGCCCCTTTATAGACCATGGTGCAGCTTGGAGTGGCCAACCTTGGCTGGCCGACTAGGCAACTTCGTGGACCTACCTTAATGTATTTTATATCCCACCATTCATCCATGTAGGGTCCATAGGGGCAGTGATCATCCTCCCTCTATAGTTTTCCATTTTTGGAGCCCATTGGATGAGTTTTTGGGCCAAATACCCTGGCCCATATGGCTGCCTACACATAGGACGCCCAGCCCATTAGGCTGCTGCTGGATGTCCAGTCCAGCAACATGACCCATCTAATTTATGTGTTCCATCTACTCCCTTCATCTAGTGGACCCCCTTGTGATATGTACGATTTACCAGGAACTAAAATAAACATATAATTTAATTATTTTTTTAAAATTTCCAGCAGAGTCAGATTGTGGGTGGGCTGAAATTCCAACAATAGGCCCATGGTTGCTGCCTAAAAATGGATGTTTTAGGGCAGCATGGTCCACCAAATTTGAAGATATTGTTACACATATCTTACCCCATTTTAGTTAGATTTTTGGACTTAATTAGTGCATATTTAAAGGCCCATTCCAATTAGATTCTTATTGGACTAGTCTTCTAGTTAATTATTGGGCCTTATAGCTTTAGTTGGGCTGGAACTTCTGATAGGCCCATTGGACCCTTGGGGCCTATATTTATCATGCCATTGTGATGGGTTTTGTCACACCCCAAACTCAGAAATTGGGCTCACAAAATTTCTGATCGTCGAATCTGGCACCAACAGCCTCCGTAGAACCCCATTCTTGGCTCCCAATGCCCATTCACTAGGTTCCAATCCTGGAATGCTACGAGGAGGATTTTCAACATCAATTTAATTTGTAACAAGCATAACCAAAGGCATAATCCACAAACAACCAAAAACTCTATAACATTTGCATTATGATAAAAAACTTTATAAGTAAAATGAGCATAAAGGGAAATACAATGATAATAGATAAAAAGCTCCACGATGATCTGTTATGCGCTCCTGCATCAGCGCTGCCGCGGTCCAACGTCACCTGCACGCAACGGTCATGCATAAGCTTATGAAAAGCTTAGAGGGTGGTGAAAGTGTGTACACAAGGTAGTAATACAGTTATGCAGTATCAGATTAATGCGGAATATGCTGATGAATCCATGAATACCATAGGCCGTACCAAGGCTATGCGATGAAAGACATGAGTGATGTTGGCCATACCAAGGTCATGCGATACGAGATGCAACTCAAGCATATAATTCCTCATCTAAGTCCACATATCAATACAGCTTAACTCTAGAATATCACCAGGGTCTAGTTCATTCCAAACTAGATTGTCGCCCCATCGTGAGTAAAAAGGTGAGTGGAAGAGACCTCACTCTCCGCCTACCAATATTGAGCTCGATTAGTTGATAGCGAACCCATTCCTCGAGCTAGTCAAACTCAGCCTAGCTTTACCCCCTCCACTCGGGCGGGTAAGGCTGCACCTCCTTCCAACTGACCATGACACAGTAGAAAGCGAGTCCTTCTGGTAATCGGTACTCGACGCTCATGCACCCACTTGGTCTAGACGTTGGAGCAACCTCCTGATACCATAAGGGTTTAGGGACTTTCACCCAAGGATATCTATAGCACCTCATGTAGAATAAGATTTCTGATATCCAATCCTGCCAACCACGATATGCCTGTGGCGGTTATGGCCCTGATGTCGTTAGGGCGTATAGAATACATGTCACACAATGCGAGATGCATGAATCATGAAATCTAGTCATACAACAATAATGCGTGTACTGCGCACTCATGTGGGCATCTCCCTTTTCCAGGGACTCCGATAACAATATGCCTAATGGCATGTGCTATGATCAATCACTCATCTCATCACAAGTATGTAAATGATGCGTATGGGCATGTATTATGATGTTATATTATCACATACTCATCATCGGTATCGATAATCAACATCAGTAATCGACACCGATAATCAGGGTCAATAGTCGTTGTCGGTCTCGACAATCAGCACCGATAATCAACAAATAAACAAAGCAGGATCCATAGATGATCAGCCAACCAACCATAATATAAGGATCGACACCCGACCGTGGTTATATCAAATCCGATAGCACGGAGTCATCCGTCTACGGTAAATGGGGCCCACTTATTTGGGTTAACCCATGAAGAGAATGGCTTAAAAAGGCCTAAGGGAAGGTCACAATGAGGACATCTAACCATCATTGCCCACCAATGTGGACGTCAAACCAACATTGCTCCTAAGGGGTGGCCTACATACGGCTAAACATATAGTGGGCTCATGGCCTTATGTACAATCATGATGGGCCTCATTTACTTCATAAAGGCCTCATCAGACGGGCCAACATACATCACATCGGGCCTCGAATATACACAAAAGGTGGGCCTCACACCAGAGCCTCGAATACATCTCAATGGGCCTCTTATGTCAAGAGGGCCACATCACATGGGCCACACTATATGGCCCACACCCACAGGCTTCACGTACATCAAATAGATCACACTGATGGGCCTTATGTATATTAAATTGGGCCCACCCTTCTGTATATTTGAGATCCGACCTGTTCACAAGTTAACATAGAGATAAATGAAGTGGAAGCAATATTGGGAACTACGGTGGCCCATGGAAGTTTTGAATGGTGGATGTCACTATTTACTATTTAAATGGTGGGGGTCCACTTGAACTTTGGATCTCACTCATTTACCCCATGTCATGGAATAATCTCACAAATGGTTGGACAGTTCGGATACAACACATGCATCATGGTGGGTCCCATACAAAGATGGCATGAATGGAATAGGTGGGACCCACGAAACTTACCACGATGAACACCAGTTAACGGTGGGGTCCACTTGCTGCCATGCACAGCAGTAATATGGCTGCTGAATAGCTGTCATGCACATGCAGCTACTGCTGCTTAAAGGAGGCAGAGGTGGGTCCCATGTAAGGCCCACCGTTATATATACATACAGTATATAATACAATATATATATATATATATATATATAATATTTATATATATAATATATTTATATAGTAGTTGCTACTGTGCAGCTTTTAGACATTAAGGGAGAGGTGGGTCCCACGTAGGGCCCACCAAAATATTCTGACTATAAAGTAATATTATATATAATATAATATAATATAATATATATAGATAATATATATATCATATACCAGTTCGTCCAAGCCTTGGACGGCCTGGACAGACATACATCACACGTGAGTGGGTTCCATGTAGGACCCACCACCTCATATATATATATATATATATTATATTATATTATATATATATGGTGCTAACGTCCAGGCCCTTGGACGGCCTGGACAGTCACACACATCGAGGGCCCCACACATACATAATGGTGTGACCCACCCCAAAGGATGGACGGCGTGGATGGGTCTCATGGACCCCACGGCCAGCACACACTTCACTGTTAGTGTACACCCACTGTCAGTCCACACTCCACGTTAGTACACCCACGCCCGTCCTCACCTATGTCAGTCCACACCCATGTCAGTACACATACTCCATGTTAGCCACCTCCACAGGGATCGATACTAAGACCTCCAATGTTGAAATGAGGCATCTTTCACTCGGCCTACCACGTGAGCTATGGAGCTGGGTGGGTCCCTGCTTTGAAACGAGGTATCTTTCACTTAGCCTACCCCGTGAGCTATGGAGTTGGGGCCCACGTCAGATCACACTTCACTGGCAGCCACACTCCATTGCTAGTCACATTAAGGTGGGCCCCCTATGGATGGTTGGGATGTCATATAAACATCATGGTGTGTCCCACATGGATGGGGTCCACCGATAGATGGCATGGATGATGTGTACACATTATAGTTGGGCCATATTCATAGAAAGAGAGAGAGAGAGAGAGAGAGAGAGAGAGAGAGAGAGAGAGAGACATCGGTGAAGATGGAGGGGCCCTGCCACTATGGGCCCCTCTGTGATACTAAGCCTACATTAAGGTGGGTCCCACCATAAGTGGGCCCTTACATCACAAAGAAAATAAAGGAGTGGAGATCCAAGATCACCCACCGTTCCTTCTTGCTCCCAAGGCTTCCTTTGCTCCTTAGCTTCGATCCTAATGGAGGAGATGGAGTTTGGATGGTTGAGATGGGAGATGAGGGGGTAGGAAGTGGACCACAAACAAATCCCTTGCAAGGTAGAAATGGCTTGGATGTGTGATGCTTTGGGGTTGCTTGGGAAGTGGTTTAAGAATGAGAGAGAGAGAGAGAGAGAGGTTTGTAAAGGAAGAGAGAGATGGGTGATGGAGTGATAGATGTGGTAAGTGATGAGTGTAAGAACTTTTTGACTTTTAGGGATAGATGATGTAAGAAAATTATGGGTGTGCAAGAACCTTTTTAACTTTAAGGGTTGCTTGGGGAAGGGTGAGAGGTGATGGTGTACTTGACATGTACTTGACATGATGGGATTGATTGATGGATTGAGGTGACAAGTCGTAGAGATTTTCTTAGGTTTTGCAATGTGCGGTGTTTTACTCGAACTGAATGCGATCCCACATCTCCTGGCCCGGGTATCACCTCGACATGCGAGTCATGGCATAGGAACCTCGGCGATGGCGCGGTCGTTATGGTACAAGTCTTGGGTTGAGTCGACTCGGGTTGATGGCATGAGTCTCAGGGTCACGTGTAAATGTCAGACAAGGGTCGAAGGTTGTCGCAATTTGACCGAGAAGACCACAAAAGCCTATGGAATGGTACGGTCTAGGATACAAGGCTTACAGGTTTTATGAGTCAAATACTCAAGTAGTTGGGCCCTTGCTTGCTCAGTAAAATAAATCCATGGTTGGGCCTAGATGTGAGGCTCAACTTACTTGTGTTAACTACAAGGATTACCCATATGTTGGAATAGTGGGTTGCCCATTAGGCCCACCATAATGAGTGTACCCATGACCTTTATGGTTGGGCCCAAACCTTGCTTAAGGGCCCACCATGTTGTCTATACATTGGGCTTAGTGTACGGTTCACTAGACCATGGATTGTTTGGGCCTTGAACTTTACTTTTATGCGTAGAAGGATGCCTTTTAGGACCAAATTGAGGTTAGATGTCCTCCTTAGTGGCCCTAAATATGCTCATAGGGTTCTTATAGGTGGTTGAAGGTCCACCTTGGGCCCTTGATTAGGACCTCTTCTTCCTTGGGTTTATAACTCTCTTAGCTTGTGGGTCATCCCAAAATATTGGGCCCTCACTAGAGGACTTACTTCTCCTTAAAGTACCCATCTAGATATCTAGACCTTGTCCCTCCTTGAGAAGGAGGAATATATATTCTACAGGTAGCATACTTACTTCATTATGACTCATATGCATCATTTGTGTGAATTGATTGCATTGTGTGGTGGTCATAGAGGGATGGATTTTCTCCCCTTGTGCACATTGATTACCAAAAGCTTTTGCATGATTTGTATGTGTGACTTATGCATTGGCTTCGTATTTCATGATAATACCACCTTTACTTCACCAGGGCCTTGCCTCCACAAGGACATTCGTGGATGGCCGTATGTGTGGACACTGAAAATATTACTTGTGCATACCGAGTGCATAAGATGTCCATGGGTGAAATTTTCAAAACTTTCATGGTACTAAGGTTCTGCACCAACACCATGACCGAGTAAAAACTATGAGCGCACGAGAGCCTTATACCGTTAGTTTGTGACTCCCATTGTGGTGTAGTCGTTTGGGTAGGGGTGTGGCCTTACTCATCTGATGTAAGAAGGCATTGTTGGGCTGTCTAACCAGCTCATAAATGGGTCCGCTACCATCAGGCCTTGCTGGTGATTGGTTGTCCATAAGCGGGTAGTGAGGTCTCTTATGCTCGCTTGACTGTTCAGGGTCTGTAAAACGGGAGTCATCCAACAATGTAATGGACCCCAATGATTTTCTTATGATTAGAAATATACTTATTATATGGATTGAACATGAGCACTAGCATCACATTCGCATCAGCTATATAAGCCCCTTTTATACGTCGCCTTGGTAAGGCGCATAGTAGTCATTGCATCATATTCATGATAAGCCTTGGTAAGGCTGGTGTATTGTAATTGAGTATATTTCCCTACCTATACCTCCTACTATTCTTCTGTACACCATTGTCATACACTTTTACCACCCTCTAAGCTTCTATAAGATTATGCACGATTGATGTGTAGGAGATCCTAGGTAGGCATCGTAGCGGCAGAGATTGGATTAGAGCTGAGCTTGAGGACCCCAGTGTTGTAGACTTTTATCTCTTTCTTCTATTATCTTATGTATGTCCTTTTGGACCTTATGAAAGCTTGTAAAAGTATAAATTCTTAGTAAATTTTATGATGTGTGTCTTTATTATTCTCAGATATACTTATTGTGATCTTGGGTATGCTCATATTGGAAATGATTATACTGTTATGAAAATCCACCTTGTAGGATCTCAGGATCGAAACTTGCCTCAGGAGCCAAGAATGGAGTACTACGGAGGCTATTACGGCCAGAACCGATCATTGGGTTCCTTGTGAGTTCGGTTACCGAGTCTAGGGCGTGACACTAAGGGCATGATATATACTTGTAATTCCCTGCGATTAATACTTTGATGCTTTATGTGGATATTTTGATATATGAATGATGATTTGACCACTCTATTATCCTACTGGATAGGATTGGATTTCGATTTCAATTAAGTTATATAATTGAATCAAGTGAATTACATAATGTATAACTATAAGTGGATCATTGACCCAATCCCATGGGTATGACCTCAGTCTCACTTAGTACATCGCAACCCTACACTTAAGGTTTGTCTTGGTCACTTGTGTAAAAATTTAAATGACCTTACCTTCACCAGAAGTGTTTCTACCAATGTGCTAAGTGACTTACCTTCACCAGAAGTGTTTCTACCAAAGTGTTAAGTGACTTACCTTCACCAGAAGTGTTTCTACCAATGTGCTAAGTGACTTATTTTTGTTATTAATCACCAAAATTAAAATTTTAATCCTATCTAAACTAGGCTTTATATGGCTTAAAAAATTCAGGATCATTACACTTATGACAGTTAAAGGATGGTAGCAGTGTAGGATACAACAATGGGGATAGCGGATCAATGATTAAGATAACAACATGGTGACAATGATCATTTGTGTTGATGATGTCCTTAGGGCAATGGTCAGTGATGAAGAGGTTATCTGTAACACCCTGAAAATCGGGGGTCGTGTATAAACTCAACTCCCGAGTTCCAGACCGTCACTTATGCAACAAAAATGGTTATGATTCAATGTTGTCTGATTTAAAGCATTCACATGAGTAAAAGTATACCAAAACTGCAATTCATACTTCAGATCCAGTGATAAAAGCAAGCGGAAGACTAAACAAGATATATATCACTGTATGGAAAAACAAAGTAATCTCAACTGTCTCCAAAGTATGACTACATCTCTGAGTCTCATATACATGTACATAACAAAAAAATAATGTTCAAAAAGAAAAGTCCCACTGATGTCCCCTCGATCCAGGTCACCTACGGGAAGCCGTCATGATACTGCATATACGAGAACTCATCCTGGTCCTCGTCATCGTCTAGCTCCACCTCCTGGATCTCATCGCCACCTGCAACTACAACAGGGTCTGGTGGGTGTTGCAAACACCATCCCGTAACGTGGGAATGAGTGATCAACTCAGTGGAATCATAGAGCAAAGATTAGCATGTTCACAATTCAGTCACGCGATAATAGTAAAGCAGTAAATCAGACAAGTCCTAATACTGTTGTTAATGCAAGATGATATGACGTGATGTATGCCCTCACCGACGATCACCCTCATACGGCAACATCTTACGACCGCGGCATGCCACACTCCCTAGAGTGCTCCACATCTTCCAGGCACATGCAATGCTATGGTGATATGATTACCAAGTTGTTATTAGTCCATTCAAACAGCAGGATTGGGAAACTAAGGTACCTCCCTTGTATCAATCCCAACACGGATCCTGTCTAGGGTCGTCACTCCTAGTAATCTCATACGATGTACATTTCGTAGGTCACTGCAAGGGCTGCCAGGGCTGTTGCTCGCACTCGTTGCACCGCTCCCCCATCACCTTATCAATACAGGCCTACTGTACTCTACTGCACGGAAGGGTCGTCGCCTCCCGTGAACTCAGAATACGCTCGCGGTCACTACAAAGGGCTCGTCGCCTGATCAGTGTAGGCCGACAGCTAGAATATAGTGTCCCATACCACCATAATCTGCTCACGAGTCAAGGTGCTCACTGGTCACTACGGGGAGGTTTGTGGCCCCAGCGTAGGCCGACAGCTCGACCACGGTGTCCCATACCACCATGCCCGGCTCATGAGTCTTCGTGGATCAAGGTACCACGGTTAATAGGGTTTACAATGGTAAGTTCAGTACCCTAGGTTCAAGCAGTTATGTTACATACAAGGTGAACAAACATCGGCCAGTCGGGTTACTTGACGGGCTCGACTAGCGCGATCGCATATCGAATTGAACGACATGAAGTGCGTAAAACACTTCGCGTGGCCAAACCACTGCCGCCAACTCTCAACACGAATCACATTCATCTACGCGTCGTTCGTGGCTATGACCAGTCAGCCACGAAATCGCTCGGTTACCGACTGCCTGGACTGAGTCAAGTCCCACACATCTATGGAATTACTATACAAGGTATTGGAATTGAAATACATCATGTGAGCATGTTAACACATGTTATAACTTTCAACTTAAGCAAATCTTCAAGGCATACTTCCCATGCATATTCAACTTAAGCAAATCCTCAAGCACATACATTCCATGCATATAATGAAATCATGCATTTTGTCAACATGTAGAAAATCATTTAGGTCGGCATAATAATTGAAAAATCAATCACAAAGTATCAAATAACATCATTTAGTTCAATACATACTAATACAAGCATTTATACAAACACATGCACTACACACTTAGGTCTACATATAGCATGTCGACCCAAAGTGTGCACTAGGCGAATCTCTTCGCCAAACTAATTATGCACGCATTCCTAACTTCCTAATGCGACAACAAACCATGTCAATCACATCAGTAAAGTATGAATGCAAACAGTACTTCCTACAAATGACTAAAATGCCCTAAATCTCATATTCTTCGTTAGCTTACGAAAGGGGAAACGGAGAGCATTTTGTACATGTCAAACGGCGATGCTGTCAAGAATCTACTATTAAACGACATTGAAAGCATTGGGAACCGTCAATCCAAGCGTCTAAAATCCTCACCTAGTGTCTTGTAGACTCGGGAATTGAAGCGGAGTGTATATGCTTCGTCTACGGCGAGTAAGGAGCCTAATACATAAGATCCATAAGCTACATCGCCATGGAAACAAGAAAAAACTCAAATCACCAACTATTTAGGGTTTTTACTTACCTAGGATTGCGGTGGAATCGCCGGGAAAGCGGTAGAGAAGTGTCGCTTAAGCATGTGCAACACGTAGCACAAGTGGCGGGAAGAACTCTCCCACTCTCTCACAATCTCTCACTCTTTTTCTCTCTCCCAAGCTAGGGCTTCTCTCAAATTCGGATGGGAGAGAGGAGTGAGGGTTTCAACCCCTTTTATAGCCTAAAACATTCCCAAAATAGGCTTGGGAACAATGTTTACTTGGTGCCTAACCAAATCGGGGCCGTTTCGGTCCAAAAGGGCATTTCTGGAGGTCCCCAGGCCAGATGCGGTCGGACTTAAGCTCATGCATACTGGATCTAGCATACATCCAGTTTTCAGACCGGTTGGGTTCCCAGATCGCACGTGGCGGCCCAGTTTCAGTTTAACGGTCACCGCACCAAGATCAGGCCTATAAGTCCCGTGATATATAATAGATATTTTTCCTGATCCAAGGGTGTGATTTGGCTGTATTCTGACGGTCAGAATGCTTAATACTGATGCGTCAAATTTGTGTGCCAGATTTGAATTTGAAATTCCAACTATGTCCCTATTCACACTCTCTTCGGTCCGGGCTCAATGAAATAGCCTGTGATAATCGGCTTGACTTGATTTTTGGAATGAGTGTCAAGCCCAGCTAGACGGTCCTAACGGTCTAAGATAGGAGGTATCGGACTTTCAACGTGCGGTCTAGATCCAATACAAAGATTCAAAGTGGTCCAGAGAACAAACCGGCTTAGAGTTTGATCCGAGGCTTTAGAGCATTATAGCACCCTTAGTTCCACTCGCTTCGGGCCTTGTAGAACGTATTTAAAGTGGTCAGGGACCATTTCCCAGCTATTCTAACGTTGCACTAGCTAACCTAGTCAAATTTTCCAAAGGAATGAATCCTACGCAAATTCGGGTCGAGTTGGTACTCGAGCCCAAGTATGGATTTTTCACGGGCGTTACAATCTACCCCCCTTAACAAATAATTTCGTCCTCGAAATTTTGTACCTTTTCGTACTCCTCGAGAAGCTGTGGGTAGTTCTTTCTGATCTCGGCTTCTGTCTCCCAAGTAGCCTCCTCCTCAGTATGATGCGTCCATAGTACCTTCACAAGGGGAATCACCTTGCTACGCAGTACCTGCTCCTTCCGGTCTAAGATGCGTGTCGGTCGCAGGATATAAGTAACATCCTCTCCTAACTGCACCTGCTCCCATCTGATGATATGAGAAGGATCAGCAACGTACTTCTTCAGCATAGAAACATGAAATACGTTGTGGACGCTCGCGAGGGGCGTGGGTAAAGCCAATCGGTAAGCCACTGCTCCCACACGATCGAGGATCTGAAATGGACCAATGTATCGCGGTGCCAGCTTCCCCTTCTTCCCGAACCGAAGGACTCCCTTCATAGGGGAAACTCGCAAAAACACATGATCCCCGACTGTGAACTCTAGTGGTCTCCGTCTCGTATCGGCGTAGCTCTTCTGTCTGCTCTGCGCTGTAAGAAGCCGACGTCGAATAATATCAATCTTCTCTGACGTCGCCTGCACCAACTCTGGGCCGATCAAGCTGCGCTCACCGACCTCTAACCAGCAATGCGGTGCGCGACAAGGTCGCCCATACAGCGCCTCATAAGGTGCCATGCCGATACTCGCCTGGAAGCTATTGTTGTACGCAAACTCCGCATATGCAAGACAGTCATCCCAACTGTCCTTGAAGTCCAACGCGCAAGCTCGCAACATGTCCTCCAGGATCTGGTTCACTCGCTCTGTCTGTCCGTCCGTCTGTGGGTGGAAGGCAGTACTGAACTTCAACTTCACACCCATAGCCTCCTGAATGCGAGTCCAGAAAATAGAAGTGAACCGCGTGTCTCTGTCCGACACGATCTCCAACGGAACTCCATGCAGACGCACGATCTCTCTAATATACAATCTAGCCAGCTCGTCTGCAGAGTTCGTAACTCTGATCGGTAGGAAGTGCGCCGACTTCGTCAATCGGTCGACGATCACCCAAATAGAATCATGCCCCTTCCTCGTCTTCGGCAACCCAGAAATGAAGTCCATGGAAATGAAATCCCACTTCCACTCTGCAATCGGCATAGGCTGCAAAAGTCCAGGTGGTCGGCGATGCTCTGCCTTCACCTGTTGACAAGTGAGACAACGGGACACGAACTCAGCAATGTGGGTCTTCATACCTTCCCACCAGTACGTCCTCTTCACGTCACGATACATCTTCGTGCTGCCAGGATGCATCGCGAGTCTAGTAGAATGCGCAGCCTCGAGAATCTCTCGTCTCAAGTCAGGGACATCAGGAACGCATAGGCGGCCACGGTAACGTAAACCCCCATCCATGCCAACTCGCCAGTCGGCGTCATCATCATCACTGGCCTGCTCTCGAAGCTCAGTAAGATGCGCGTCGTCCCTCTGCGCCTCGATGACACGGTCATCGATCGGGGATCGCACCTGAACATGTGCGATGAACTCAAATGGCTCCTCTACGGTGAGTTTCTGCTCAAAGTCTCGCAAAAACTCAACCATATCCCACTCGGCAACCATCAG
This sequence comes from Magnolia kwangsiensis, assembly GCA_037074715.1. Taxonomy (NCBI): domain Eukaryota; kingdom Viridiplantae; phylum Streptophyta; class Magnoliopsida; order Magnoliales; family Magnoliaceae; genus Magnolia; species Magnolia kwangsiensis. Next base: position 65,408,765 of record CM073588.1, read on the forward strand.
CGGAGCCGCAAACTCTATCGCCTTCTTGCGGCTCAACGCATCAGCCACAAGGTTCGCCTTCCCAGGATGGTAAGAGACTTCAAACTTGAAGTCCTTCAGCGTCTCCATCCATCGCCGCTGCCTCATATTCAAGTCCCGCTGTGTGAATATGTACTTGAGGCTCTTGTGGTCGCAAAAGAGCTCGAACTCCTCTCCATAGAGGTAATGTCTCCAGAGTCTCAGTGCGAATATCACGGCTGCCAACTCCAGGTCGTGTGTAGGGTAATTCTCCTCGTGCTTCCTTAATTGTCTCGAGGCATACGAAATTACCCTGTCCCTCTGCATAAGGACACAACCCAAACCAACGCTAGACGCGTCAGTGTATATAGTGTATTTAACCCCTTGCTCTGGCAATACTAGCACAGGGGCGGACGTAAGTCTGTCCTTCAGCTCCTGAAAAGCTGACTCCGCCTTATCATTCCAGGCGAACTTCACGTCCTTCCGTGTCAACTGAGATAAGGGTCTCGCGATCTTCGAGAAATCCTGAATGAAACGCCGATAGTAGCCAGCGAGACCCAAGAAACTCCTCACCTCAGTGACAGAACCAGGCTGCTCCCAGTCCTGCACCGCAGCTACCTTAGACAGGTCAACTGCCATGCCATCCTTGGACACCACGTGTCCCAGAAACTTCACCTCCTGCTTCCAGAAGTCGCACTTCATACTGTGCGAACAACTGATGCTGTCTGAGCGTATCAAGGACCAAACGCAAGTGCTCCTCATGCTCCTCTCGACTCCTAGAGTATACCAAAATGTCGTCGATGAAGACAACGACGAATCGATAGAGGAAAGGCCGCAATACCCGGTTCATCAGATCCATGAACACGGCCGGTGCGTTCGTGAGACCGAACGACATCACGAGGAACTCGTAGTGACCAAAACTGGTCCTGAACGCTGTCTTCTGCACGTCCTCATCTCTGACGCGCAACTGATGATATCCTGACTGAAGATCAATCTTCGAGAAGTACTGCGCTCCTCTCAACTGATCAAACAAGTCATCGATCCTGGGCAAAGGGTACTTGTTCTTCACTGTGAGTTGGTTCAGCCTGCGATAATCAATACACAATCGTAGCGAACCATCCTTCTTCTTCACGAACAAGACCGGTGCTCCCCAAGGAGATACGCTAGGCCGTATAAGGCCAAGCTCTAGTAGACCATCAATCTGCGTCCTCAACTCCTCCATCTCACATGGTGCCATGCGATACGTCGGCAGTGAGACGGGTGTAGAACCAGGAATCAGATCGATAGTGAAATCGATCTCACGTCGGGGTGGCAAACCAGGGATCTTCCTGAACAGATCCCCGAACTCAGCAACAACTGGCGTCTGCTCAAGTACCTGGGCACCAGCGTCGCGCAATAGAGTGGCGTAGCTAAGAATGCGGAAAGGAAGATTTACCCGCACTGAAAATGTGAAAGGCGTGCCCTCAGGCTCGTACACCGTCACCACACGAGCCTCGTAGTCAATCTCGGCTCTCGCTGCAGTCAACCAGTCCATGCCAAGAATGACGTCGAGATATACGAGCGAGGGATCGACGACCAAATCAAGAGTCATCGTCCTGCCTCCCAGATCAAGTAAACAACCCTCACACATCTGGGTGACATCCGAATAACCTCCATGAGCTGCAAGGACTCGCACGCTATCCATAGTAATAGTCTGCAACCCAAGACGTCTGACTACGGCACGCGATATCAAAGAAATCGTGGAACCAGTGTCCACCATGACAAGAACGGGAGTACCTCCGATATGGCCCGTGACCTCGAAGGCTGAATGCTGGGAAGTCGGCGTCGTAGCTGCCTCAGCGGTCAGTGCATGAACTCGAGCCTGCTGTGGCCGGTTCGGCCGCTGTGTCAAGGGCCGTGGGGGCTGTCGAATCTGCGATACTGTGGGTCTGAAAGAGGACTGCGCAGGAGCTGACCGTATAGGCGGTGCTGATATCGCCTGTGGACGTACACGATCAATCTTCTGCGGCGGCGAGAACCCACTGTCCCGCATCCTCGTAAAGCAACTCGGCGCTAGGTGGCCCGTCCTCCCACAGTATGTGCATGATAGATCAGGGCGCCGAAACGGTCCTACTGGCGCCGTGGTCCTGGTAGGAGGATCAATGCGAGGCCTCTTGCCCGCGAAGGGCCTATCTGGCAACTCCGGTCGCGGCCTGGAAGTAGTCGGGCCTCGTGATCGCGCAAGTCGATCCACGTCCTGCTCTGCCCGCATGGACATGTGAACCAACTCCGCATAGGAGGAGAAACTGATACAGCACATCTTCGACCGAATATCCGGTCGCAAGCCCTCCAAAAAGCGCCGTATGCGCATCTGCTCATCAGCTAAAATCGTCGGGACGTACCTGCCCAACTCTGTGAACCGATGCTCATACTCGGTGACCGTCATCGCTGCCTGCCTGAGACGGAGAAACTCATTCTTCCTCTCGTGTCTGTAGGTCTGAGGATAATACTTCTCATGGAAGCGAAACTCGAATGCTGCCCATGTCCATACGAAGTCTGCGGTAACAGTCCGCAATACACTATCCCACCACATACTGGCCTCTCTCTCAAACTGGAAGGTAGCCAGCTCTACCTGCTCTGCCTCAGTACAGTGCAACATGCGCAGAATCTTCGACACTCGGTCGAGCCAAAACTCAGCCTCCTCGGGTCTGTGAGAACCCGTGAAAGTAGGAGGCCGCAAGCGCTGAAATCGCTCGAGAAGGCCTCGTGTGTCGGCAGGATTCCCCGCAGGGAAAGCAGGCTGCGCAGGAAGTGCTATGCCCTCATCCTGGGCGTAAGCATAGGCATCCTCAGCTGGATGCGCAGGTGGTGCAGGCGGAGTAGATGCAGTCGCACCCCCACCCTGGGCTAAAGTCCCGACTATAGTAGTCAATAGCTGCTGCTGCTGTAGCATCATAGCCATCATCTGCTCGAATCTATCAGGTGGTGGAGCAGGCTGTGGCGGATGAGGTGCGGAAGTAGATGCGCGCTGTGGCTCTCTAATTGATGGTGTAAATGGCGGTGGTCCATCTGTAGGACCAGTAGCAGGCTGAGACAATCGAACAGTCTCAGGAATCGGGCCCACAGCAGGGTCCGGACGAGTGCCAGACTGAGAAGGAGCCTGATCCATCTGCTCTAACAATGAAAGCCGAACCGCGCTCCTCGTAGTCTTAGGTGGCATTCCCTATATTCAAAATAGGGCGCAACCTTGTCAGTCTCAATTGCACAAATACACCACAATCATTCACTAAAGAGTCAAAGGCATTCCATGCATTTCAATTAATCAAAATTGTCACAATACAAGGGATATATCCTTACAAGCATCATGACTAGAATGACATGGAAATTAAGACAGTTAAGCAACAGCGACAAAAGCAAAGCACTAGCCCTAATAGGCTTTACACACATGAAACAGAAAATAGCTAACTACTCATAACAACATCAAAGATCGCGTTGCTAGTCGGAGTCTGGCGACGGAGGAGGAGCACCCTTATCCTGTAAGCAACACAGGATTGCCTTCAAGGTGCGAGTCACCTTGCCAAATTTCTTCTTCGTAACGGCCTTGGCATCAGCGACCTCTGCTCGAAGTTCTTGGACTTCCCTTCGCAAAGCGGTCTGACTCTCCTCCATCCGGGCAATGCGATCGTCAATAGTAGTCTGCGCAGAAGGAGGAGGACTCTCATCAGTATCCTGAGCCTCCTCTTCTGCTTCTTCCTGAGTCTCTTCCTGAGCTTCTGCACTAGGTTCTCCTTCGCTTTGATCTTCCTCTTCATCAAAGTCGTCCCCACTATCCCTTTCAAGTTGATTTTCACGATATTGCGACCCAATCTTCATCTTAACCATCGTCGACTCATCGATGGTGTGAATTGATACCGGCAACTCGGGTCCAAGTCTATAGGCAAACTCAAGCGCAATCTTGCAAATGAGTCGGCCAAAGGGAAGGGATTCGGATGTTCTCCTCGACCTGGCTATGAGAACTATCTGCCGTAAGATGAAAGTGGCCATACATACGTTCTCTCCCTGGGCCACCAGAAATAAGAAATCGACCATAAGACGTGTACATTCAATGCGGTTCGTCGACCTGGGATAGACATTGAACGTGCAGATATGGTGCAGCAGGCGCAAATCCTCAGACATGTACGTCGCCTTGAGGCTATTATTAGGCTGCCATGGAACCAACTTACCGCACAGAAACCTGGTGCGGCGATCTCGTTCACGTCTAGTCCTCAAATTCTTCTCACTTGGATGTACATCACCTAGAGGCACGTTGAGAAGTCGCGCAACCAACTGGACGTCGATCGTAGCCATCCGATCTCTACCAAAAGGGATTTTGAACTGCAAGGGCTCCAAGGTAGGACTCTGGATGCTAGCATAGAAGGCACGAACAGTGCTCACATTAGCACGAGCGCGAGCTTCAAAGATCGGTCCCCAGTGCGCAGCTTCAATGCGTTCGAACAACAGATATTCGCCGAACAATCGCCCATCTACGTCCGCCTCAAATAACACTCTACGATCAGTGTATTCACCATGAGGCATCTCTGATAGGATGGTTCGTCCAAGGTGTGCATGGGGATCCAAATCCCGCTTCGTACGGCACTCCAGGACTGCAGCTGGACCTGCGGCGGCGCTTGAACTTGCGGCACCACCCCGCGGTCTTCTCGATTGAGCAGGGCGGCTCGGCCCAGCCTCATCTGTTGCAGTTTTCCTCTTACCCATCAAAGACAGGATGGATGAGAGTGACAAAAGTCCCAAAATAGCTTCCACGAAAGCCATGGAAAACGCCGAAAATGCGGAGAAATGGCTGCCCAATCTGACAAAAGGAAATCTAGGCGTCGTAGAGGGATGCTTCAAGCTTCCCAAGGCTGTAATTTCAGGGAAAAATAAGAACAAAAAGGTGGAATGGAGCTGCTCACGATTTCGACACTATTTGGGGGATTTTGGAGCTCCAAATGGGAAAATCTTCAAGGAAAGGGGCTGCCAACACCCAATAATCGATGGGTGGTGGTCGGTTTTGGCCAAGGAAGGGATTAGGAGGGGTTTGGGTCGCCGGGATTTGGAATGGAGCGCTGAAAATCAAATCTAGGGCATGCAAGGGGGCTGTTTGTGAAGGAGAGGGGTGTTTTAGGGGTTTTCGTGGGATGGGAGGTACATAGGGGTGATGTGGGAGGCATTTAAGTGGGTGCGCCCAAAGGGCAGCACCATCGGAGATGGCCGGCCGGCGATGCATCGCCCGGCCGGCGATGGCATCGCCGGCCAACCTCCAGGTTGGCCAGCGGGACCCCATGGGTCTGGTCCCCCATGGTCCCAGGGTCCCAAAAAGTCTGGTCCCACCCCTTAGTTCATAGTATTTTGGTCCCTATGAGCCCAAACATGTTTTTGGGGCTTTCCGGGTCCACATCGCAGTCCCGAATACCAAACCATATAATGCAGCATATGGATTTGGGGTAGAAGGATCCAGTACATCTTTCTAGCTCCTTAGTTGCTAAAGAAAGTAAAGTTAGAATGGCTTTATGGCCATTTTTTATGAAATTTTACTATTCACTGTAAAATTTGGTGAATGAACTAATTTGTGTTATTTTCACATTAGGTTTGATGCCTAACATGAAATGGATACAAACGAACTGAAGGTTGAAGTGTTTAGAGAAGGAATTTTGAGAATTTTTGGCAAAACGGGGTTTTTAAGCCCTGGCGATTGATTACTAGAGTCGTGGTCATTCCACGGCCCATGGATTTACTTTTGCGGTTTAAAACCGCTCATAGGACATCTCCACCCGACTTCTTACAGCTTAGAAGTGATTCGGGTCGCTTTACGCGACCCGAGATGCGTTACAGACTCGATCTTGCGATCGATCCTTATAGACTTCGCCTATCGGCGAATCTGTGATCCTAGAAGTGTTTCTAGACCCTTCTCGCACCCACCTAAGTCAAAGGAAGCGACAGCGTACGTCGCAAGACCATAACCCAGGCCCAGTATACTCTCATTCATGCTCTGATACCAACTTGTAACACCCTGAAAATCGGGGGTCGTGTATAAACTCAACTCCCGAGTTCCAGACCGTCACTTATGCAACAAAAATGGTTATGATTCAATGTTGTCTGATTTAAAGCATTCACATGAGTAAAAGTATACCAAAACTGCAATTCATACTTCAGATCCAGTGATAAAAGCAAGCGGAAGACTAAACAAGATATATATCACTGTATGGAAAAACAAAGTAATCTCAACTGTCTCCAAAGTATGACTACATCTCTGAGTCTCATATACATGTACATAACAAAAAAATAATGTTCAAAAAGAAAAGTCCCACTGATGTCCCCTCGATCCAGGTCACCTACGGGAAGCCGTCATGATACTGCATATACGAGAACTCATCCTGGTCCTCGTCATCGTCTAGCTCCACCTCCTGGATCTCATCGCCACCTGCAACTACAACAGGGTCTGGTGGGTGTTGCAAACACCATCCCGTAACGTGGGAATGAGTGATCAACTCAGTGGAATCATAGAGCAAAGATTAGCATGTTCACAATTCAGTCACGCGATAATAGTAAAGCAGTAAATCAGACAAGTCCTAATACTGTTGTTAATGCAAGATGATATGACGTGATGTATGCCCTCACCGACGATCACCCTCATACGGCAACATCTTACGACCGCGGCATGCCACACTCCCTAGAGTGCTCCACATCTTCCAGGCACATGCAATGCTATGGTGATATGATTACCAAGTTGTTATTAGTCCATTCAAACAGCAGGATTGGGAAACTAAGGTACCTCCCTTGTATCAATCCCAACACGGATCCTGTCTAGGGTCGTCACTCCTAGTAATCTCATACGATGTACATTTCGTAGGTCACTGCAAGGGCTGCCAGGGCTGTTGCTCGCACTCGTTGCACCGCTCCCCCATCACCTTATCAATACAGGCCTACTGTACTCTACTGCACGGAAGGGTCGTCGCCTCCCGTGAACTCAGAATACGCTCGCGGTCACTACAAAGGGCTCGTCGCCTGATCAGTGTAGGCCGACAGCTAGAATATAGTGTCCCATACCACCATAATCTGCTCACGAGTCAAGGTGCTCACTGGTCACTACGGGGAGGTTTGTGGCCCCAGCGTAGGCCGACAGCTCGACCACGGTGTCCCATACCACCATGCCCGGCTCATGAGTCTTCGTGGATCAAGGTACCACGGTTAATAGGGTTTACAATGGTAAGTTCAGTACCCTAGGTTCAAGCAGTTATGTTACATACAAGGTGAACAAACATCGGCCAGTCGGGTTACTTGACGGGCTCGACTAGCGCGATCGCATATCGAATTGAACGACATGAAGTGCGTAAAACACTTCGCGTGGCCAAACCACTGCCGCCAACTCTCAACACGAATCACATTCATCTACGCGTCGTTCGTGGCTATGACCAGTCAGCCACGAAATCGCTCGGTTACCGACTGCCTGGACTGAGTCAAGTCCCACACATCTATGGAATTACTATACAAGGTATTGGAATTGAAATACATCATGTGAGCATGTTAACACATGTTATAACTTTCAACTTAAGCAAATCTTCAAGGCATACTTCCCATGCATATTCAACTTAAGCAAATCCTCAAGCACATACATTCCATGCATATAATGAAATCATGCATTTTGTCAACATGTAGAAAATCATTTAGGTCGGCATAATAATTGAAAAATCAATCACAAAGTATCAAATAACATCATTTAGTTCAATACATACTAATACAAGCATTTATACAAACACATGCACTACACACTTAGGTCTACATATAGCATGTCGACCCAAAGTGTGCACTAGGCGAATCTCTTCGCCAAACTAATTATGCACGCATTCCTAACTTCCTAATGCGACAACAAACCATGTCAATCACATCAGCAAAGTATGAATGCAAACAGTACTTCCTACAAATGACTAAAATGCCCTAAATCTCATATTCTTCGTTAGCTTACGAAAGGGGAAACGGAGAGCATTTTGTACATGTCAAACGGCGATGCCGTCAAGAATCTACTATTAAACGACATTGAAAGCATTGGGAACCGTCAATCCAAGCGTCTAAAATCCTCACCTAGTGTCTTGTAGACTCGGGAATTGAAGCGGAGTGTATATGCTTCGTCTACGGCGAGTAAGGAGCCTAATACATAAGATCCATAAGCTACATCGCCATGGAAACAAGAAAAAACTCAAATCACCAACTATTTAGGGTTTTTACTTACCTAGGATTGCGGTAGAATCGCCGGGAAAGCGGTAGAGAAGTGTCGCTTAAGCATGTGCAACACGTAGCACAAGTGGCGGGAAGAACTCTCCCACTCTCTCACAATCTCTCACTCTTTTTCTCTCTCCCAAGCTAGGGCTTCTCTCAAATTCGGATGGGAGAGAGGAGTGAGGGTTTCAACCCCTTTTATAGCCTAAAACATTCCCAAAATAGGCTTGGGAACAATGTTTACTTGGTGCCTAACCAAATCGGGGCCGTTTCGGTCCAAAAGGGCATTTCTGGAGGTCCCCAGGCCAGATGCGGTCGGACTTAAGCTCATGCATACTGGATCTAGCATACATCCAGTTTTCAGACCGGTTGGGTTCCCAGATCGCACGTGGCGGCCCAGTTTCAGTTTAACGGTCACCGCACCAAGATCAGGCCTATAAGTCCCGTGATATATAATAGATATTTTTCCTGATCCAAGGGTGTGATTTGGCTGTATTCTGACGGTCAGAATGCTTAATACTGATGCGTCAAATTTGTGTGCCAGATTTGAATTTGAAATTCCAACTATGTCCCTATTCACACTCTCTTCGGTCCGGGCTCAATGAAATAGCCTGTGATAATCGGTTTGACTTGATTTTTGGAATGAGTGTCAAGCCCAGCTAGACGGTCCTAACGGTCTAAGATAGGAGGTATCGGACTTTCAACGTGCGGTCTAGATCCAATACAAAGATTCAAAGTGGTCCAGAGAACAAACCGGCTTAGAGTTTGATCCGAGGCTTTAGAGCATTATAGCACCCTTAGTTCCACTCGCTTCGGGCCTTGTAGAACGTATTTAAAGTGGTCAGGGACCATTTCCCAGCTATTCTAACGTTGCACTAGCTAACCTAGTCAAATTTTCCAAAGGAATGAATCCTACGCAAATTCGGGTCGAGTTGGTACTCGAGCCCAAGTATGGATTTTTCACGGGCGTTACATTATCTTTTAGGGTTCCTTGTGAAAAATGGTCCTTTGTTGAGATTAGATTTGATCCATACATATTAAGAACACCTTTTATATTGAACATTTGATCCATTCAGGGTAAAGCCTTTTAGTTATTAGTGAACATCTTAAATGGATGATGATGGTGTTGGTGACAAGCGGTGTTAATGGTGAGGATGGAGTGATGCAAAAGTGATGTATATGAATAGTTACCTAGATCAGTAACACTAAGCATGACTCCACTCTAATATCAAATAATGACGATGGTTCATTTTGTCTAGGTGACATGCATTGGCATATGTGGTGATGGGAAAGATTGATGCGGAAAATCATTGATCGATAAATGCTCCCCGCAATTCGATGACAAAAATCGGCATTGGATAAATGCTCCCCGCAATTCGATAAATCAACAACGATTAAGAAATAAGAGGACATACACCTAAATTAATATTCTTAGAATATGGCCACCAATGATGGACGTTAATATTCATATGAATGTTGTCAATCAAGGCTATTGATGTTCTCTCATTCTAGTCATTAATGAGAACTTAAACAATTAAGGGATTAAAGCACCATTTCTCTTATCTTTCACAAAGAGAAATAAAAGCTCTATTTTATAAACATAATCAACTATCAATTAAAATACTTTAATAGTATTTATAAATAACTCCTAACCTTAGTCTAGAGCCTTCATTTTACATCCTAACTTCTAACCCTAATCATCTATTTCAATAAGATAACAAAAAGACAAAATATTCATTATTTCGATCACAAGCCTATACATGCTTAGAGAATCAGCCATATTGCTCATATAGTTGAAATTGTGGGTAAACCACTACAAGAAAAGCTTAGATATAAGTCTAATTGTCTTAGCGGGTGGTAAATAAGATTTTTCAAAATTGATTAACTCTTTTTGCAAACACTTACTTCTAATCACTTAGCTAGAAAGATTTAACCTGGGATAAGTGTGCAAACAAATTCAGGATAGTGATATACATAGTTGTGGCATATTATCAAATATGTATTGTGCATGAATTATTTAAAGTATACCAACTAGTTAATTAATCACAAAACATAAAGTAAGGCATTCAACACATTGCACAATGATATATAGTGGTTCGGCTACATGCCTACTCCACTCCCGGCTGATGCACTCTCTCCTAGAGTGTACTGGATTTCACTATACAATAGTTTTAAATTACGTTAATCATAAACCTTTACAACTTACACAAGGTTACCAAACTTGCCTGCACAAGGCACTTGACAAGCCCTACAAGACAGCTACAAGTTCTACATAAGAACTACAAAATAGTCCTACACAAGGACACTATATATATTCTCCTGTCAAAGGCCTACAAAAAGGCTTAAGGAGTTTCTAATTGTCAAACTCTAAATTTCAATCCTACACAACAAAAGGTTTTAAGACACTAGGTAGACTCAAATACTTACCTAGAAGTGAGTGATCCCTATTCAGCATATTGATGAAGACTTCTTGGTTGTTGAAGATTCTTAAACAATATTGAACCGCAACCAATTATAGATGCTCCAATGTTGATGTCGAAGTTGGTAGGTCAGGGGTTTTGGGTAGATCATATCTAGTTAATGATGTGTCTTTATGAGCTAGAAGGGATTCCCCAAACTAAGCATTCAATATATCAAGCATAGAGATTTGCCTTTAAGATGTGTTGCTAGAACATCAATGAATGCAAGAGTTCATAGTTCAATCTAAGAAATAAGTTTCACAATAGTTTCATTTAAGAGTGGATTGAATGATAAACTCCTATAAGGAAAGAGGGCTTGAGAGGAAGAGTATTTACTCCTGGAATAACTCTTTCAAAGTTTCCTTCAATACTCACTTGAAAACCTAGAAGCAACCCTAATCCTTATATAAAGTAAAATCTCAACGATTAGAAAATGGACAAAAAACTGTCAGGTTCGATGTCTTTGAATGGTCTTTGATGTCATAGAACCTTGCATAAGATTTTTAAATAGGTGTTGGACAGTTTCTGTCCGATGTCATCGAAGGAGACATTCAATGTCATCGAAGGATGACTCGATACCATCGAGATTTTCTTGAAAAATACTTTGAGGTTGTTAGACTAAGAGGATTCATTTACAATGTCATCAAGATTTGAACTTCGATGTCATCGAAGGTGATTTAATGTCATCGAGGATTTATATATTTTTCTTTGAAAACTCATTGGACCATTTGGTCCTATTTACGATGTCATTAAACATCCTTTCGATGTCATCGAGATTTGAACTTTGATGTCATTGAAGGTGCTTCGATGTAATTGGGAATTTATACATTTTTCTTTAAAGCTTGCTGGAGATATTTAAGTCATTTGTGATGTCATTGAAGCAGGTTTGATGCCATCAAACCTTAAGTTTCGATGTCATTGAACCAACTTCAATGTCATCGACAATATCCAGAAATTTTCGGTTTAGTTCGATGTCATTGAGTTGTCTTTGATGTCATCAAAGATAGTTCAATGTCACTCCGATGACATCGAAAGTAGAATATTTTTCAGATGAACTATTAACTCCAAATGCTACAAGGTTAGGCTTTTAACTTACTTACTAAGGGGTGTTCCTATATAATTTTGGGTAAGTATGGACCATGTTAAAGGGAGTTTTATAAACGTAAGAGTTTGGTTAGGTTTGTGAAGCTTGATATACCATTGTATCGTACTTGATCCTCCCAACTTAGAGTCTCCAATCTTGACTTCTTCATTCGGGGCTCACTTGACTCTAAGACTCATACTTTATGTTAATTACAAACAAGGGCACTTTTAATAATGTCAAAATTGCATGAACTTAGGTTCATTGGAAAACTAACTTAATATGATTAAAAAAGGACAAATGTTTTAACATTGTTTGAAATTTGAAAAGTAGGATCAAGATGGTGACCCATGTGAACCTTCACACGATCTCAATCATGGTCCTTTTTCCTATTTATTGAGACAACATCAGAGTAGTTGCATAATGTAGGGAGCCTTATTATCATGGTAAGGCTAAGAAAATTAATGAAAAATACCACATTTTGTTAGAATACATCAAGGATGATAGAGGTGCAATGAATAGCTTTAATAGAAAATGTAGTGTATCCTCTCACTAAAGTTTTGTCGAATCATTCTTTTAATGCTTATATTCTCAACATGGGATTCATCTATAGCTCAATTAGTTTTTAGGTAAGTGGGAGATTGTTAGGGTTTTTCCTTGAAAAACCAATGTTTCATTTCTCCTAGACTTAGTTATACGTTGACCTAGTAATTCATTAATCTTTCATTCATATGGCTTAGTTAATATGTGTGGAACATGTTTTCTTTATTTATGGGTTTGTAATGTTTACATCTAAGTAATCATCTAAGTCTTTGATTACCTCAGAGATTGGACACAATGGCCACTCACCAAGGGAGAGTTATAGTCTATGGATCTTAGTGCCTTGGCCGTGACCATACAGGGCCTAGAACATACTTGTGATTATTATTATATAGTTATCTGGTGTGAATGGACTGACTTGGTGTTCAGATGGATAGTCTCCACCATTGGGCCTAACTCAGTGTTGGTATGCCTTTACCCTACTATACATTTGTGTATTATTGTACAATGGATGGTACCCTAGATTGGGACCTTTGGTCACTTATATTGGTAGGATCGCTTACCTATTTTCTAAAATGGAAAATCATCCTATTACGAGAGAGAGAGAGAGAGAGAGAGAGAGAGAGAGAGAGAGAGAACAAGTAGGAAGTTTAACTCTCCCATCAAGGAGGTTTATTAGGCATGGTCATGGTGACAAGTCTCATTCTTGGGAAATTCCCTATTTGGGATTTTTTGGGAGTTTCTCAAATTTTGACAGATTTTTATATTATTGGGAATATCTCACTAACAATTTTAAAAAAAAAAAATATATATATATATATATATATATATATATATATATATATAGTCATTAATAAATTAGTTAAAATTTTAAATAATTTTTACATAACTACTATTAAGATACTTCTGCGGTAAAATTGTGAGAAGTTAAAAAATATTAGTATTTTAAAAATCTTGGATTATTAGGATAAAGATATTTGACTAATTTCTCATGAGGAAGTCTTATCACATTAAGCACGGTCCATGGATGGTGGGATATAACCAACCAATTTGTTTGGACTATGATCGAACCCAAGGGTTGACAACCCCAAGTGCATTGTTGTAATGTAGTAATAACTTGGTGAGATAGGGGTTGAATCCTTAGGGAATGGGAAACACGGCCTATAAATAGTCTCACAGTAAAGGTTTGTCTAGGTTTTGAATCTAGTGATTAATTAAAGGATTTTGAAAATAATAAATATAAAGACTAAGGTTCCAGGAATCTACTTATAACAATCATAATATCCAATTTATTGATTCAATATATAACTCAATTATAATCAAAGTCCTATCCTATCCAATTAGAGGATAATTCTTTTAAAACCAATCATTAACACCAATAAGATATGATTTCAATTAAATGATTCTCTTATGAAGTACTCGGATATCAATCGTAGGGAATCAAAAGTGTTTAAAGTACCATTAGACAACAATGCATTAATCAATTATTTAGATTGTATCCTTCTTTAATTTTGGCTAAACAATTGTTAAATCAAATCATTCATTATACCTAGAGCGCACAACAAATATAGAAATAAACAACCCAAAAAACTTAAAGTAAATACAAATCAAATCAATCTATTATCATCATTCAAACCAATGTTATTGAATTAAATAAACTAAATACTATAATTGAACTACAAGCTTCATCCCTTAGCCCTGACTAAGAGATTAGCCTAACATGACTAACATCCAAGAGAGAAAAAAAAGACTAAAAAGAAAAACTAGACTTTTTGGGATCAAAGAATAACTCCTTGTAAACTCCGGTAGCCCTAGCTCTTTCTTTCAATGCTTAATCCATGCTTTGAAAAGCCTAAAATACCCATTTAAATAGGAAATTTTGCACTAACTTATAAGCGACTTTAAATTAACGCACTTTTGTTACTCTTTGGTCGCACCGAACATTACATCGGTCAACCGATTGGGTCTCTCAGTTACAGTAAAGTTTCTTTAATATTCATCCTAAGTCTTTGTCTCCCTTAGGTTACACCGAACTCTCCTTCGATTTGACCAAAAATGGTTTCAGTTAGACCTAAGCGTCGAGACAAATTATCTCTAAAAATCATAGTTTCTTACTGGACTATTCTGTGCACTTTCAGTCGGATTGAACCAACCTTAGGTGGGACCAAATAGTTTGTTATTTCTATTGATGTACTTGTAATTTTTTCAGTGTTTTCTTCATCATTGTTGGGTTTCCTTGGATCTTTGACACTTGAATTCTTCAATAATGTCTTCTAAATTTTCAATTATTCATTATCTTCAACCTTGATAACTTTTTTAGCTTAAAATTCTTCCTTTAAGTGCGTATTCATCTTTAGGTCCCGAATCACCACGCATGACAAAAATATATCTTAATAAATCAAATTAACACTTAGCTACTCAAAAAGGTAATTTAATTGAGAGGATAAATATACAATATTTAGGCATTATCACTCCCACTAGCCAGAATTTTGCTAGTCCCGAGCAAAACATGTGAAATATATTTCAAAACCAAATGAATAATTTTCCAATAAAACTCAAACATTCTATAAACAATTTAGATTATAGAAATTTAAAATACATTAATGGAGAGAATAACTTTACACCTAAAGTTTACCACTTGGTAAACATCTTAATCAAGTTCAATGCATTAATCATATAATTAGAAAAATTCTAAACATTGAGTTTCACGAGTGCATAGTGAAATCTAAACTTAAGACAACCAAAGATTCAACTCTTTATTTTCATGATGACAATTAAAATATTATTTAGGATAACCAAATCCTATACCAAAATTTGCCTTACAGTTCAACACTACACTCATCCAACTTTTAATTTTTCCAAGGTCAGCTTTCACACTACTTTCAATCTTTTTCTTCTTTCTTTTTCACAATAGTTCTTTCATGGAACTTTGATAGGTAACTTTTTTTTATGACAAGTATTTTTTTAGCTAGGTATTACTTTTTGTTTCCAATTCTTTTCCTTGAACATGATGGAAAAATTCCCCAGGTTTGGTTCCTATAATTCTTAATGATCATTAAGTTAATAATTCAGTATCAAATTTAAACTTTAATATGTAAGCCACATGTGACATGTAAATTAAATGACTCAATCAATGTTTAAAACTTTCAAATCAAAGATTAAAATTTTCAAAATCAACTTTAAAATCTATCAAATAACTAAAATTTAGGTTTTAAAAATCCTTAACATTAAGTATCTTATCATTCTAATCTCTAAATTATCTTCAAAATCATTTAAATTCAAGGAAAATTATAAGATTTTAAAAATTTTAGCTCAAAAATTCAACATTTCAGCATAAATCTGAAGAATTTCTAAAGGAAACCTACCACCCAACCTAAATTCTACATTGTCCTCAATGTATAAACATATGCAATAAAAACAACATGATAACAATAAAAGTAAAGAGTAAATGAAAAGTACTTGAAAGGTAGCATACAAAAAAGCTAATGCGAACTTCCTATCAATTGGTGTTGATGCAAAAACTGGTTAGCCCTCCCTGGACTCGTGAATCTGCACAAGGGACAGACAAAGAAGACCTTTGCTCTTGCAGGGGACCCTCTAATGCCTAAGACAGGAAAGGAATCCGGGTCTAGTTGAATATTTAGGGTTTAGGGCTAAAGATTATGCGTACATGTCACCATTAGAGGTACGTTATTTACAGGTCAGGAGAGGCGATGTCGTAGAGGGCACTTATCCCTGTTTGGCAGTAATTGATTATAGTAGGATTCAGACTCCTTGCTCAGTGAATCTTTCTAGATCCTTGGCTAAAATTTTAGGGTGATCCGTGTGGAAGTCAGTTTTCGTGGTCTTCAGCCGAGAATGCGAACAGACCTGATTGAGGTCAGGTCAAATCCCACAGAGGGCGGGTTCAGCTGTCTCAAAGTAGTTCGAGCTAGGTCACAGTCGAAGTCGGTGTTGTGCTCGCCTAACAATGGGTCTCGCCAACTTGAAGTGAGTTAACTTGCTTCATATTGTTGTTGATTAGGAAATGCCCTGACCTTGTACATAAAGGTCGAGCTCGGCCTTTCCCCATACTTAGTTAAGGAGGTCAAGCTTGGCCTTTCTCCACACTTGGTCGAGGAGGTCAAGCTCAGCCTTTCTCCATACTTGGTTGAGGCGATGGAGGTCTAGTCATTGCATTACACCAGTCGCTTCTTTGAATTATTGACCTGGCTTTTCAATAGTAAGTCGGTCTATGTTCCCCATAACAATTGGTATTTCAACAACTAAAGTAAACTAATAAATCAAACTAATCCTATAAAAGCAAAAAAAAAAACTCCTGATTTAAACAATCAATCATCCCGATGCATTAATTCTTCCTCTAGCAAGTATCTCGGCAAATTTCTCAACGAGCTTTTCAACAAGATCATCTATAAGTCTACTTTAAAGTTAGTTTTGATGTCTTAGACTATGATCGTCTAGAGAAATCTATGCACCTCTTTAAAAATTTCATATTTATTGTCATGAGGTGTCCAAAAAATGTATGATTCACCTATGGAAAAAAAATTCAATGTTATTGGACCATGGTGAATATGAGATTTCAAACAGTTAAATATCAGTAAAGTTCTTAGTCATCATAGTCTTAATAAAATTTAACGTTTCAGACTTTGGTTCAAAATACTACTCTTATACCCTTAATGGTAAACCTTTAGAATTGGTGAAAGGAGGTTTTTTAGAACATTTTTCTTTCCAATCGGTGTTAGGCACCGAGATACAATCCTGTAAGGCATTCACTATATCTCTAATGATAAGATCATTTGAATATGCAAAGTATACTAAGAATACTTCTAGAAGCTTGGGAATTTCAGTCAGAAGAGCCTCATCATATTTAAATATATCAATTAGTTTCACATCTTCGATCACATCCTCATCCGCTTGTGGTTTATATAAATTAAACACGTTCAACTTTAAAGTGATATTCCTAAAGGATATTTTCATGATCACATTCCAGCAATTGATTATGGCATTAGTGGTATCCAGGAATGGTCAACCTAGAATGACATGGATTTTAGTGATCGCATTTATAACTTGGTGTATATCTATGATAATAAATTATACAAGGTAGTAAAACCTATCCACCTAGACCAACACATCTTTTACCACCCCTCTCAGTATTCCAGTTGAGTGGTCTGCCAATTATCACGTTGCCTTGGTGGGTTTCAACTCACCAAGGCACAATTGCTCGTATACCTAGTATTAGATTAACACTTGCCATAAGATTTATAAGTGCTTTACCAACATGGAAGTTTCCTATTACACATGATATCATATGACTTCCGAGATCTTTGTATTATGGTGGAGTATTTTGATTTATGATGGCACTCACCTATTCCATCACGAAGGTTTTCTTATGTACGTTTAGCCTATTCTTTACTGCATATAGATCCTTTAAAAGTGTTGCATAAGATAGGAACTGTCTAATTGCATTCAACAAGGGGATGTTGATCTTTACTTGTTGGAAAACCTTTAAAATGTCCTGATTTTCATTTGGCCATTTTGGTAAGGCAAGACGATGGGGAAATGGGGCCATAGGTTTATATTACTGCACTAGCTCTATGTCCTATGGGGCATTGTTAGATTCTCCATCGTCCTTTAAGTATTTAGATTCCTTGGATTTTTCAACCTTCTTAGGAATTTCCTTTTCAATCTCTTTACCACTTCTCAGGTTGGTGATCGATTTAACATGTTTCACATGTTTGGGTTGAAGAATTGGGATCACTTATCTCGAATTGTCCCCTAAGGGTTAGGTTGAGGTTGGCTTGGGAAGGTCCCTTTCTCCCTAACACTTAGTTATGTCTCAATTCTTGCAACCAAAATTTTGAGTTCATTTATGGACTGATGTTGCCTTTGCATTAATGCATTCAACGTATCCTCAAGAGTTCTCCTTGATGGGGGGTCTAGTAGATGACCGTTGAGGATTATTGGGTGCATTCACAGTCGGTCCATTCCTCGAATTGAAATTTGGATGGTTCTTCCAATCAGAACTGTACATGTTGGAATATGGTGCATTGAAGGGGTGTTAATACGCATTCATATCATTCACTTGGGTGTGCAACACCTCCTTAAAAGTGTGGATTGTAGGACAATCCTTAGTTATGTGAACATCAATCTCGCAAATAACACATACGGTTTCAATGGCTGTTATGGGTTGGATTGCTTCCTTCCTAGATTCCAAGGCCTCAATCTTCCTTGTGAGAACCACCAACCTCGCACTAACTTTGTCATCCTTAAGCACATGTACTCCTCTCTCACTTTTAGCACTAGCTTGGAATTACTTCTTGGTTGGATGTGTCTCATGATTGGGCATTTTCAACTAGCATGTCTAGGTAATCCCATACATCTTCCGAATCCTTATTCATAAATTTATCATTATACATCATCTCTATGAATTGACGCGTGTTTGAGCTTAATCCCTCACAGAAAAAGGTAATCATCCCTCAAATCTCATAGCCATGGTGTGGGTAAGCAAGAAGTAAGTCCTTGAACTGTTCCAAACAATGGAAAAAAGTTTCATCTCTTTTTTAAGAGAAGTTCATAATATCGTACCTAAAAGTGTTGGTTTTATAAGTTGGGAAGAACTTTTTAAGAAACTCCCGGGTCATCTCGGCATATATGTTAATGGATCTTGGCCTTAAGGATTGAAGTCATGGTTTGGCCTTCTCCTTGAGAGAGAATGGAAATAACTTCATTTTAATCACATCAGAAGGAACATTAATGAAGTGTATGGTTGCGACAATATCTTCAAATTCTTTTATGTTCAAGCATGGACTTTCTAAATCAAGTCCATGAAATTTTGAGAGTAATTGGATCATCCCCGATATAAAGTCCACGTTTACTACATTTTTTGGGAAAATCATATAGGAAGGTTTCTCACCAGTTGTAAATAATCACATAAAGTCCAAACTGGTGGAACTTGGTGCACCTCATTCTCGTCATGCACTGTCTTAACCAATGGATGTTCCACATAGGTTTCTCATTGAAATGTTGCTCAATTTTATCCATATTTTCAAATGATGTTTCAAGAGTATTTATGTGTTTTCTAACTCGTCGACGTATTACGAGCCCGTCGACCAAACCTCATTCACTTAGAAGTCTCAATGTGTGGTCCCTTACACACTTAGGCATGAACCACGCGAAACCCTAATTCCAACCCTAAGTTATAAGTCCTACAACAATTAAGAAAGCAAGTAAAGGAAGTAATGAAGGAAGTTACCAGTATTGCAGAACTAGATTGAAGATTGTACAAGAAAAAATAAACAAACGATATTAGTAATGTTAAAATTCTTAGTGCAAACTCTGACAAAATTTTGAAATTAGAAAACCCTAAAAATCCTACATTAGAAAAAATAGAAAATCCTAACCTAAAATAGAAATTAAACTAGAAAACATAAACCTAATTTGCGTTCGCCCCACTCTTCGGTAGTTGCTTCAAAAACTTTCTCGAACCTAACGGCTGACAACCCCAAGTGCAAGGCTGCAATGTAGTAATAACTCAGTGAAACTGAGGTCAAATCCTCATGGAATGGTGAACACGTCCTAAAACTAGTCTAACAATACAAGTTTGTCTAGATTTTTAATCCGGTGATTAATGAAATGACTTTGAAAAAAATAAATATAAAAGACTAAGGATCTAGGAATTCACTCGTAGCGATTACAATATCCAAATTATTAATTCAATGTATAACTCAATTAGAATCGAAGTCCTATCCTATCTAATTGGAAGATAATTATGTTAAACCAATTATTAACACTAATAAGATATGATTTCAATTAAACAGTTCTCTCATGAAGTACTTGGATCTCAATCATTGGGAATCAAAAGCATTTAAAGCATCCTTAGACAACAATAGATCAATTAATTATACATATTAAATCATTCTTTAATTCAAGCTAAACAATTGTTAAATTGAAGTATCCATTATACCCAGAGTGCACAACGAATCTAGAAATAAAAAAAATCAATGACTTTAAAGAAAATTCAAATCAATCTATTATTATCATACAAACTAATGTTATTGAATCAAATAAACTAAATATTATAATTAAACTATAAGCTTCATCCCTTAGCCTTAGGTAAGAGATTAGCCTAACATGGCTAATATCTTAGAAAGAAAAACTAAAAAAATAAACTAGATTTGAGAGATAGAAGAAGAAGGATAACTCCGTGGATGCTCCGTCACCTTAGGTCTTTCTCTCAAGCCCTAATTCGTGCTTTGGAAAGCCTAAAACACCCATTTAAATAGGAAATATCTACACCAACTTCAAAATTATACACTTTTATTACGCTTTAGTCGTACCAACTGGGTCTCTTGATTGCAGCTAAATTTCTTCAATATTCATCCAAAGTCTTTATCTCTTTTAAGTCGCACCGAACTTTCCTTCGATCACATTGAAAATGATTTCGGTTGGACATAAGTGTCAAGCCGAATTATCTTTTAAAATCACAATTTTTTACTGGACTATTTTTTGCACTTTTGATCGGACCGAACCAACCTCGAGTGGGACATAACGGTTTGTTATTTTGGTTGATATACTTGTGATTTTTTCAGTCATTTCCTTATTCTCTGTCCTTGGTTTCCTTGGATGTAACACCCCGAATTTTTGCCAACCTGGGGTTAGACGTCCTTAGGCAATGGTTCAACCAAAACACCTTCGTAACCGCTCAGAACCCAATTCCATAGCCAAAGAAATCACTTAGGATTAATTCCTTTAGAAACTAAGCATAAGTTAGCTAGCGCTACACTGGAGTAGCTGTGAAATTGTCCCTGACCGCTTTAAATACATTCTACAAGACCCAAAACTTGTAGAATCAATGATGCTATAATACCCTGAAACCTCGGATCAAACTCTAAACCGGTTTGCTCTCAGGAACTCTTTGAAACTTTGTATTGGATTTAGACCGCCCGTCGAAAGTCTGATACCTATAATCTAAGACCGTTATGACCTCTTAGCTGGACTTGACAACCGTTTCGAAAATCAAGGCCAACTGACGTTCAGAGGCTATTTCATTGAGCTTGAAGTGAAGAGAGTGAGAATAGGGTTAGATTTGGAAAATTAAATCCAAATCTGGCATGGGACTTGACGCGTCAGTATTAAGCGTTCTGACCGTCAGAATTCAGCCAAATTACATCCTCGTATCAGAAAAAAATTTCTCTTTCATATCATGAGACTTATAGACCTGATCCACATGCGATGACCGCTGAACTGAAACTAGACCGCCACGTGCGATCTGGGAACTCTATCGGTCTGAAAACTTAATGTGTGCTAGATCCAGTATGCATGAGCTTAAGTCCGACCGCACTTGGCCAAGGGACCTCCAGAAATGCACTTTTGGACCGAAACAGCCCCGATTTGGTTACCCCTCAAGTAAACATTGTTCCCAAGCCTAATTTGGGAAGAAATTAGGTTATAAAAGGGGTTTAAACCCTCACTCCTCTCACCCATCCGAATTTGCTAGAAACCCTAGCAAGAGTGAGAGAAAAAGTGAGAGATTGTGAGAGAAGGTGGGAGAGAATTTCCTGCTGCTTGCACTACCTGTTGCACGTGCTTAAGCGACGAATTCCAATCACTTTTTCGGTGATTCCGACGCTTTTCTAGGTAAGAAAAACTCTAACCATTTGCTGATTTAATATTCCGTCAATTCCATTAGCGGTGTAGCTTATGTAGCTTGTGAAATAGGTTGCCTGTTCGCCGTAGACGAGGCGTATACGCTCCGTTCAAAACGATACACATATAAAGTGAAAGGTGCGAATTTTAGACGCTTTGATTGACTATTTTCAATGCTTTCAATGTCGTTTAATAGTAGATTATCGACGGCAACGCCGTTTGACATGTACAACATGCTGTCTGTTTCCTGTTTCGTAAGCAGACGAAAAATATGAGATTTAGGGCATTTTAGTCATTTGTAGGAAATACTGTTTTCATCCATATTTTGCTGGTATGATTGACATGGCTTCTTGTCACACTAGGATATTAGGAATGCGTGCATAATCAGTTTGGCAAAGAGATTCGCCTAAATGCGCACTTTGAGTCGACATACTATATGTAGACTTAAGTGTGTAGTTTAAGTGTTTGTATAAATGTTTGTATTAGTATGTATTGAATTAAATGGTGTTATGAACTAGTTTGAGATTGAATTCTCAAATAATATGCTGATGTAAATGATTTCCTACATGTTGGATATATGTATGATTTCATTATATGTATGAAATGCATGTGTTAGATGTTTTACTTAAGTTGTATGTTATAACATGTGTTAACATGCTCACATTGATGTATTTCATTTTCATTGCTCTTGTATGATTGCTGATGTGAATCTATAAATTTTTAGGACTATATCTAGTCCAGGCAGTCGGCAACCGAGTAAATTCGTGGTTGGCTTATCTTTGCCACGAACGACGCGTCAATGAACGCGAGTCGTGTTTTTGGAGTTGGCGGCAGTGGTTAGGCCACGCGAAGTATTTTATACACTTCATGTCGCTCAGCTTGAGATGCGCTCGTGCTAGTCGAGCCCGTCAAGTAACCCGACTGGCCATTGTATGTTCACCATGTATGTGTCATAACTGCTTGAACCTAGGGTACTGAACTTACCATTGAAAACCCTGTCAACCATGGTACCTTGATCCACAAAGACTCATGAGCCGGGCATGGTGGTATGGGACACCGTGGTCGAGTTGTCGGCCTACGCTGGGGCCACAAACCTTTCTGTAGTGACCAGTGAGCACCTATGACTCGTGAGCAGATTATGGTGATATGGTACACTATATTCTTGCTGTCGGCCTACACTGATCAGGCGACGAGTCCTTTGTAGTGACCTTGAGCATATTCGGAGTCTACGGGAGGCGACGACCCTTCCGTAGCGACAAGAGTACGAGTAGGCCTGTATTGATAAGGTGATGGGGGAGCGGTGTAACGAGTGTGAGCAATAGCCCTGGTAGCCCTTGCAGCGACCTACAAAAATATACATCGTATGAGATTACTAGGAGTGACGACCCTAGACAGTATCTGTGTTGGAATTGATATAAGGGAAGTACCTTAGTTTCCCAATCCTACTGTATGAATGGACTAATAATAACTCGGTAATCATATCACCATCACATTGCATGTGCCTGGAAGATGTGGAGCACTGAGCGGTACGCAAGCATGCCGCGGACGAAGATGGTGCCGTATGAGGGAGAACGTCGGTGTGGGCATCCATCATGTCACGTCATATTGCATTAATAACAGTATTAGGAATGTTTGATTCATTGCTTTACTATTATCGCATGATTGATTTGAGAACATGCTAATCTTTGCTCTATTATTCCACTGAGTTAGCTACTCACTCCCATGTTACGGGATGGTATTTTTGGACACCCACCAGTCCCTATTTTGGTTGCAGATGATGGCGCTGCTTGAGAAGCGGAGCTGGACTTGATGATGAGGAGGAGGATCCCTCCTTTATGTATGTTCTGATTGACGGGTTTACAGGGAGGTTGATTTGTTGCCTTCACACTTGTCATTTTATATTTTTAGAGCACTCATGTATATTCTTTTTGTTTACTTTTGGAGCATACATGTATGTATATAACCTGGTAACATGTTCACACTCTGGAGACATACAACAGTTTATATATGTTGTACATACTATCATAGTCTTCCGCTTGTAAATTTAACTGTCTCTGGAGTATGATATGTTATTTTGGCTTAATCCCACTCATGTTTAATACATTAACATAGACAACATTCAATCATACACATTTATGTTGCATAAGTGATGTTCTGGAACTCGGGAGTGGAGTTTTTACTCGACCCCTAATTTTTGGGATGTTACAGATGGTATCAGAGCATGATTTGGATTAAACCGGGCCTGGGTTATGGACACGCGACGTACGCTGTCGCTCCTTTGACTTAGGTGGGTGCGAGAAAGGTCTAGAAACACTTATAGGATCACAGATTCGCCAATAGGCGAAGTCTATTCGTATTGATCGCGCGATTGAGTCCGTAACGCATCTAGGGTCGCGTGAAGTGACATAAGTAGCTCCTAGGTTGTAGGTAGGTGGGTTGAGACGTTCTTTGAACAGTTCTAAACCCGTAAATGTGAATCCTTGGGCTGTGGGGAAACCACAACCCTTACATTCAATCGCTAGGGCTTAAAAACCCCATTTCACTTAATTTCTTAAAAATTCTTCTTCTCACCACTCCATTCTTCAATTCTTTCTCTGACTTTTCATGTTAGGAATTGATCCTAATGTGAAAATGATATAAAATCATACTTCGATAAAATTTTACGGTAAATAGTAAAATTTTATAAAAACTGGCCATTTGGCCATTCTAAATTTGCAATCTTTAGCAACTAATGGGGTAGATAGATGTATTAGCTCCTTATACCCCAAAATCATATGCTACATGATAGGGGAATGCATTCAGGTTTACAGATTGGCCCCGGAAAGCCCCAAATAGATGTTTGGGCCTCCCTAGGCCAATCTAGAATGAACTAAGGTGGGGCCCATACATATTTGAGGTCCCTAGGGCAGGGGTGGGGTCCCACCGGCCGGATTAGGAGATGGCTGGTGATGCCATCGCCGATGAGTGGGGCCCACTTGCTGTAAAATTTGGGCGCACGCCCTTATGTGGCTAGTACATCCCTCCCATGTGTGGTTCGTCCATCAAAAACTCCTAAAAAGGATACTTCCTTCACAAACAGCCCCCTCCCAAGCTCCCTTGTTTATTTTTCTTGCTGCTCATCTCAAAACCGTGACCCCAAATCACTCCCAATTCCTCACATTGCTAAAAATGACCCTATCCCATACCTCCAACGTGATTAGCAACCCTCTTCCTCTCCGATCTCGTCCGTTGGAGCTCCTACAACCTCCATTTGTGGCTGAAATCGTGTGGAGCTCCATTCCCCTTTTTCCTTCTCTTTTCTTTTTAAAAATTCAGCCTTAGGGAGCTTGAAGCATCCCTCTACAACGCCTAGATTTCCTTCTATCCGTTTGGGCAGCAATTTCTTCCCATTTTCCTCACTTTCCATGGCTATTGTTGAAGCCATTTTGGGTTTTTTCTCTTTCTCCACCATCATCTCTTTGATGGAAAAGAGAAAGACCGCAGCGGATGAGGCTGGGCCTAGTCACCCTGCGCAATCCAGAAGACCGAGGGGTGGCACCGTTAGCTCAAGCGCCGCCGTAAGTCCAAGCACTGCCCGTGAGTTCCATACAAAGCGGGATTTGGATCCCCATGCTCAAATTTGGCGAGTGATATTAGCAGAGATGCCTCACGGTGAATATACTGACCGTAAGGTGTTGTTTGAGGTGGATGTGGAAAGGCGACTCTTTGGCGAATTCCTATTATTCGAGCGCATTGAAGATGCACATTGGGGTCCGCTCTTTGAAGCCCGTTCTCATGCTAATGTGAGCACCGTTCGTGCCTTCTACGCTCGTATCTAGAATCCTACATTGGAGCCATTGCAGTTCAAGATTCCCTTTGGTAAATACCGGATGGCTACGGTCGATGTTCAGTT
This sequence comes from Magnolia kwangsiensis, assembly GCA_037074715.1. NCBI lineage: Eukaryota > Viridiplantae > Streptophyta > Magnoliopsida > Magnoliales > Magnoliaceae > Magnolia > Magnolia kwangsiensis. The sequence continues at coordinate 65,434,611 of CM073588.1, forward strand.
GATAGCGCGACTTCTGAACGTGCCCCTTGGTGATGCTCATCCCAGTGCAAAGAATTTGAGGAGTAGGCGTGAGCGAGATCACCGTACCACGTTCCTATGCGGTAGTCTGGTTCCATGGCAGCCTAACAATAGCCTCAAGGTGTCTCATATGTCTGATGATTTGCGCCTGTTGCACCATATTTGTACGTTCAACGTGTATCCCAGGTCGACAAATCGCATTGAATGTACGCGTCTTATGGTTGATTTCTTGTATCAGGTGGCCCAGGGAGAAAATGTGTGTATGGAAACTTTCATGTTGCGACAGATTATCCTCATAGCAAAATCAAGAAGAACGTCTGAGTCGCTTCCTTTTGGCCGGCTTATATGTAAGATCGCGCTTGAGTTTGCTTACAGACTTAGGCCGGAGTTGCCAGTTCCGATTCACTGCATTGATGAGTCTACCATGGTCAAGATGAGGATCGGGTCTCAGTATCGTGAGACTCGGCTTGATGAGGATAGCGAGGGCGATTTTGATGACGAAGAGTATCCAAGTGAGGGAGAACCTGGAGCGGAAGTAGAGGAAGAAGTCTAGGAAGAGGTAGAAGAGGAGGCTCAGGATACTGATGAGAGCCCTCCTCCTTCTACTTAGGCTACTAGAGATGATCATATTACCCGAATTGAGAAGAGTCAGGTCGCCTTGCGAAGAGAAGTCCAGGAACTTCGAGCCGAGGTTGAGGATACCAAGGCCGTCATAAAGAAGAAATTCGGCAAGGTGACTTGTACTTTTAAGGCTATCCTGTGTTGCTTGCAGGATAAGGGTGCTCCTCCTCCATCGCCCAACTCAGACTAGTGATCTAGATCCAGATATCGCGGGTTATAGTTAGTTGTTTCCTGCTTTTTGTGTTGTAAGCCTGATAAGGCTAGTAGTTTGCTTATGTTGCTGTAGTAGCTGACTGGCTTAGCTCCCATGCATTTCTTGTCATGGTACATGTACGAATATGTCTCCTATATTGTGGCAATTTTGATTTAATGAAATGCATGGCATTTTTTGGCTGGTTATGTGAATGTTTGTGTTGTGGTTTAGGCTTAATATAGCCGAATATGGTTAAATGGAATGCATGCCGTTTCGTTCGCTGTAAGGTATTGTCCCTAGTTTGGGTGTATCCTATGGTTTCCAAAGCCATATCGAAAATCCTGGGATTAAGCCTACAAAATTAGTTTTTATCCCACCCCACCCTCCTGCCAAGCATGCCACTTCCAATCCCGACATGGGACTAGGAATGTCGTTCCCTTAGGCTGTAGATTACAGACTAGTCTACTAGTTACCTTAAGTAGTGTAAAGCCTGTATATGCTAAGGTATAGTAGGTTAGATTTGATTGGAATGGGACTCCCTTCCTTGGATAGATCCTCATAACATCCATAGACTCCTTTAGTAACTCTCAGGAAGCTTATGTAACTTAGAACCATTCACTCTCAGGGAAGACTTATAAATCCCTCAGGTCAAACTTAGAATAAACCAACACACCCCTTAGAATTACCTTCCCCAAGGGCTTATTGCATTCAGGAACACGGAGTAAAGGAACTGCATATAAGCGATGTATTCGCGGTTTGAATCGACTTCTTAATCCTAGTGGTTACCAATAAATCCAATGCTCCGATCAAGCAGAAGATCGGCATCGACTCGGATTAAAAATTGATACAATAAATCTTCTGTCCTAGCTAGACAGAAAGTCTATGTATCTGTCTCAGACCTACTACATAACTTTTCTTCCGTGTTGGCCCGACCACCTACAACCAAAAGTTATTGCTTTACCTTTGGAAAATGTTGAGGACATCTAGCCAATAGAGAGTAGGCCTATTTCTATAACCATAGGTACCAATGCCATAGAACGCATCGCTAATAAAGGAAGACCACTGTAATGAGAGGTTGTTTCCTAATTCATGTCAAGGATAGCCCCTAAGTTACGCCTCGTTCCGATATACAGATCGATGCAAAGATTCTTGAACTTTAAGTAGAACCAAGTTTTAAGGGGGGTAGAACGTGTTGAGTCCAATCCAGTTAGGTCAGCCAAGGCAACCGTTCGATCAGAGTGGCGCAGCGAAAGTGTGGTTGGCCTCTTCCCCACTGGCCCAGGATCGAAACATTTGATTTAGGTTATACGTACGGTTAGTTCATTAAATATGATTGACCCTTCCTTAGAATGTCAAGACTGAAGTCTTGCTAGATACTCCTTACCCTTTGCCAATTTCGGGGATGAAATTGTGTTTTAAGTTGGTAGATTGTAACACCCTAGATTTTTTCCAACCTGGGGTTAGATGTCCTTAGGAAATGGTTCAACCAAAACACCTTCATAACCGCTCAGAACCCAATTCCATAGCCAAAGAAATCACTTAGGATTAATTCCTTTAGAAACTAAGCATAAGTTAGCTAGCGTTATGCTAGAGTAGCTGTGAAATTGTCCCTGACCGCTTTAAATACATTTTACAAGACTCAAAACATGTAGAATCAATGATGCTATAATACCCTAAAACCTCGGATCAAACTCTAAACCGGTTTGCTCTCAGGAACTCTTTGAAATTTTGTATTGGATTTAGCCCGCGCATCGAAAATCCGATACCTACAATCTTAGACCGTTATGACCGCTTAGCTGGACTTGACAACCGTTTCGAAAATCAAGGCCAACCGCGTTCAGAGGCTATTTCATTGAGCTTGAAATGAAGAGAGTGAGAATAGGGTTAGCTTTGAAAAATTAAATCCAAATCTAGCATGGGACTTGACGCATCAGTATTAAGCGTTCTGACCGTCAGAATTCAGCCAAATTACACCCTCGGATCAGAAAAAAATTTCTCTTTCATATCATGAGACTTATAGACCTGATCCATGTACGATGACCGCTGAACTGAAACTAGACCGCCACGTGCGATCTGGGAACTCTACCAGTCTGAAAACTTAATGTGTGCTAGATCCAGTATGCATGAGCTTAAGTCCGACTGCATTTGGCCAAGGGACCTCCAGAAATGTTCTTTTTGACCGAAACAGCCCCAATTTGGTTACCCCTCAAGTAAACATTGTTCCCAAGCCTAATTTGGGAAGAAATTAGGTTATAAAAGGGGTTTAAATCCTCACTCCTCTCACCCATCCGAATTTGCTAGAAACCCTAGCAAGAGTGAGAGAAAAAGTGAGAGATTGTGAGAGAAGGTGGGAGAGAATTTCCTACTGCTTGCACTACCTGTTGCACGTGCTTAAGCGACGCATTCCAATCACTTTTCCAGTGATTCCGATGCTTTTCTAGGTAAGGAAAACCCTAACCATTTACTGATTTAGCATTCCGTCAATTCCATTAGCGGTGTAGCTTATGTAGCTTGTGAAATAGGTTGCCTGTTCGCCATAGACGAGGCGTATACGCTCCGTTCGAAACGATACACATATAAAGTGAAAGGGACGAATTTTAGATGCTTTGATTGACTGTTTTCAACGCTTTCAATGTCATTTAATAGTAGATTATCGACGGCAACGCCGTTTGACATGTACAACATGCTGTCTGTTTCCTGTTTCGTAAGCAGACGAAAAATATGAGATTTAGGGCATTTTAGTCATTTGTAGGAAATACTGTTTTCATCCATATTTTGCTGGTATGATTGACATGGCTTCTTGTCACACTAGGATATTAGGAATGCGTGCATAATCAGTTTGGCAAAGAGATTCGCCTAAATGCGCACTTTGAGTCGACATACTATATGTAGACTTAAGTGTGTAGTTTAAGTGTTTGTATAAATGTTTGTATTAGTATGTATTGAATTAAATGGTGTTATGAACTAGTTTGAGATTGAATTCTCAAATAATATGCTGATGTAAATGATTTCCTACATGTTGGATATATGTATGATTTCATTATATGTATGAAATGCATGTGTTAGATGTTTTACTTAAGTTGTATGTTATAACATGTGTTAACATGCTCACATTGATGTATTTCATTTTCATTGCTCTTGTATGATTGCTGATGTGAATCCATACATGTTTGGGACTATATCTAGTCCAGGCAGTCGGCAATCGAGTAAATTCGTGGTTGGCTTACCTTTGCCACGAACGACGCGTCGATGAATGCGAGTCGTGTTTTGGAGTTGGCGGCAGTGGTTAGGCCATGCGAAGTGTTTTATGCACTTCATGTCGCTCAGCTTGAGATGCACTCGTGCTAGTCGAGCCCGTCAAGTAACCCGACTGGCCATTGTATGTTCACCATGTATGTGTCATAACTGCTTGAACCTAGGGTACTGAACTTACCATTAAAAACCCTATCAACCATGGTACCTTGATCCATAAAGACTCATGAGCCGCGCATGGTGGTATGGGACACCGTGGTCGAGCTGTCGGCCTACGCTGGGGCCACAAACCTCCCCGTAGTGACCAGTGAGCACCTATGACTCGTGAGCAGATTATGGTGGTATGGGACACTATATTCTTGCTATCAGCCTACACTGATCAGGCGATGAGTCCTTTGTAGTGACATCGAGTGTATTCGAAGTTTACGGGAGGTGACGACCCTTCCGTAGCGATAAGGGTACGAGTAGGCCTGTATTGATAAGGTGATGGGGGAGCGGTGCAACGAGTGCGAGCAACAGCCCTGGCAGCCCTTGCAGCAACCTACAAAAATATACATCGTATGAGATTACTAGGAGTGACGACCCTAGACAGGATCTGTGTTGGGATTGATATAAGGGAAGTACCTTAGTTTTCCAATCCTGCTATATGAATGGACTAATAATAACTCGGTAATCATATCACCATCACATTGCATGTGCTTGGAAGATGTGGAGCACTGAGCGGTACGCAAGCATGCCGCGGACGAAGATGGTGCCGTATGAGGGAGATCGTCGGTGAGGGCATCCATCATGTCACGTCATATTGCATTAATAACAGTATTAGGAATGTTTGATTCATTGCTTTACTATTATCGCATGATTGATTTGAGAACATGCTAATCTTTACTCTATTATTCCACTGAGTTAGCTACTCACTCCCACATTATGGGATGGTGTTTCTGGACACCCACCAGTCCCTATTTTGGTTGCAGATGATGGCGCTGCTTAAGAAGTGGAGCTAGACTTGATGATGATGAGGAGGATCCCTCCTTTATACGTGTTCTGATTGACGGGATTACAGGGAGGTTGATTTGTTGCCTTGACACTTGTTATTTTATATTTTTAGAGCACTCATGTATATTCTTTTTGTTTACTTTTGGAGCATACATGTATGTATATAACCTGGTAACATGTTCACACTCTACAGACATACAACAGTTTATATATGTTATACATACTATCACAGTCTTCCGCTTGTAAATTTAACTGTCTCTGGAGTATGATATATTGTTTTGGCTTAATCCCACTCATGTTTAATACATTAACATAAACAACATTCAATCATATACATTTATGTTGCATAAGTGATGTTCTGGAACTCGTGAGTGGAGTTTTTACTCGACCCCTGATTTTTGGGATGTTACATTGGATCTTAATAATGTCTTTCAAATCTTGAATTCTTTATCATCTTCAACCTTAATAGCATTTTGAGCTTTAAATCCATCTTTTAAGTGTGTATTCATCTTTAAGTCCCGAATCACCTTGCATGATGAAAATATATCTTATTAAATCAAATTAATACTTAATTGCAAGGAAAGTTAATGTAATTGAGAGGATAAATATGCGATATTTAGGCATTATCACACTACCTTAGTATGGTCCCCACTATAATGACAAAACTTATTCTCAGCAATTTTCTTAGCATGGGAATTTCTCAAAAGAACTTTGAGCCTATGTGGAATCGTGTTGTTGGTTGTGATTTTGGCTACATATAAATATTGAATAAATACTACATCGAGGAACATGTTCATTGCACTCATCAATATATTCACGGGACATTCTCATCACATAATGACATTCATGAAAGAAAGAAGAGAGTGCATATAGTTGGAAAATTTTTATTAATATTAGAATTCTTATTACATTTCGATTGACAACAAACTCTTAATTACATTTTAAAGAATAATTTTTGATTCTACGGAAAAATATAATATTATAACAAAGTAGTGATAAATATACCTATGGTGACAAAATAGTGATATATAATAGAACATAGGAGATGTATGGTATAAGAATATGAATACAAAGGTGGTTATCTTTAAACAATCTATTTTTCATTTGGTCTATGCTTTGGGTTGGTCAGCATATGCATTGATGGATGGTTGCAATTATTGTTCTAATTATGTTAGTGCGCATAACATCTTTAAGACCTAGCCTAAGTATCCATTTCGTTCTGTTAGGTCATGCGGTCCTACCGGTCAAATCCCGACGACCCGTGACCTGTAGATTTTGTTTGCGGTCATCCTTAAATCCCGTTGTCACGCCCCCGAACTCAGAAAATGGGCTCACAAAATTCTCGATCTCCAAATCTAGCGCCAACAGCCTCCGTAGTATCCCATTCTTGGCTCCTGGCATTCATATGCCAGATTCCGATCCTGGGATCCTACAAGGAGGATTTTCCGTATATATTTTTTTTATAATGGAGCATAACCAAGTCACAAAATAACACCACCACATATCCACTATATCAAAAACTTTAAGTACAAAGGGAAATACAGGATAATCAAAAGGCTCCAAAATAGTCTAATACGCGCTACTGCGATCTAATGACACCTACACGCAACAGTCGTGCAAAAGCTTACAAAAGCTTAGACGGTGGTGTGTGTGCGCAAGGCAAGCACCAAGTGTAAAATATCAGAGTAATGTAAAAATATGCGGCAAGTCCATGAATGTTATCAGTTGTATCAAAGCTATGTGATGTAAGACATAAATGCTATCAGGCATACCAAGGCCATGCGATGCGAGACCTATGTAGCCAAATGTCATATGCATGATGTAAAGCAAGCATGTCAGTCCTCATCAAGTACACATATCAGTATAGTTTCTCTCTGAGATATCACTGGGGTATAATACACTTCACACTGACTGCCACCTCCATAGCTGCACAGCCCAGCAAGTGGAAGAGATCACACTATCTGCCTGACTAGTAGTCTGTCAATACCTACCCAGCTCGTAGATAGCGGGCTCATTTGCGAGCTGGTCAAACTCAGCCTAGCTTACAACCTCCTCACTCAGGCGGATAAGGCTACCCCCCTTTCAATAGACCATGGCATAGTGGGAGACGCGACCTACTGATATTCGTCACTCCTGCACTTGTGTATCCACACGATCTAGATATTGGAGCATCTCTTAGTCCAAAAAGGTTCTCAAAATTTCACTCAAGGACGCCCTAAATGCCCACAGTGCTAGAACTAAGTATATTCAGTATTCGATACAATTATCCACGATGTGCCTGTGGAGGCTACAACCCTGATAAGGCTAGGGCGTACAATGATTATGTTACACATATGCGAGATGCATGAGTCACACCGTCAAATCATGAGGCAATACTCTGCGTACCGCATGCTCATGTGGGGTACTCTGTCTCATAAGGAGTCCTTTAAGACCCGTAGCTTGGTCCGTACCGTTCCATAGACTTCTGCGGTCTTACCGGTCGAATTCTGGCAACCTTCAACCCTTAATCGATATTTACGCGTGACCCTGATTAATATTTCGTCAACCTGTATCGACTCAACCCAAGAATATTACCATAGCGACTGCGCTGTCGTTGCGGTTTCGGTGCCGTGACTTACGCGTCGAGGCGATACCCTGGTCAAGAGATGTGGGCCACCGTTCGGTGTGAGGAAAATGCCACGCATTGTGAAACCCAAGAAAATCTCTACGATGTGTCACATCAATCACATCAATCCTATCAATCAATCAATCCATCAATCCATCACATGTCAAGTACACATCACTTTCACCCTTTCCCAAGCAAGCCACAAAAGTATTCCATGCCTATACTTTTCTTACACAAATGCCACAAAAGTCTTCCAATGCCATGCCTTTCTTACAAAAATGCCACCAAAGTCAAAAAGGGTCTCTTACACCCATCACCACATCCATCCATCACTCACTCTCTCTCCCTTTACAACTCTTTCTCTCCTTCTCATTTTCAAAAAAATCCAAGCAAGAATCCCATACGTATGAGATTTCTCCAAGCTTTCCAAAACTCCAAGGTGGCCCACTTTCCTACCCCATCATCTCCTATCTTAGCCATCCATTCCTCATCTCATCCATTGAAGTTGAAGCTAAGGTGCTAAAGAACCCATAAGAGCAAGAAGATCAGACGGTGGGTGCATGATAATAGTAGTTTTCCTTTTTTTTGAGATGGGCCAAGTGAGACCAACCGATCAATGGTTTGGATCTCACTTGGGACCCTAAGATGTGGTCGATGGCCCACTAGGATCATCATGATCATTCCATGATGGGGCCATTCTGCATGGACCCCATCATGATGTTCATTTCATTGCATTAGGGAGGTCATCTAGACCGTCCATCTTGGTGGAGAAAGGATCTCCACCGGTGAATTCGATTTTGTTAGTCCCATGTGTTAAGGGATTCATTTGATGTATGATTTATTTTACAAGGGAGGGCTCATAGTGGCGGAGCCCTCCATCACAAGCATGTCCCACTCTCCATCTCTCTCTCTCTCTCTTTTTATTTTATTTTATTTTATTTGATGTAATAAGGTAGTGTGGCCCACTTGAATAGATCCCATCATGAGGCATGTATCCTATCCTAACCATTTACAAGTGGGGCCCAATTCGTATGTGTTGTATCCGTACAATCATCCATGAGGTGGCCCACTTAATTAGGGCCCACCTCAATGCATTTTACTCAATACCCAGATCGTCCAGCGTCTGGGACGCTGGACGTCTCTATTGAAAAAAAAAAAAAAACAAACGAAATTAGCTTGTTATTCAAGCTTTAAGGGTGTCTTACTCATAGGCCCCATTTTGATGTACGTATCCAATCCACGCCATCCATCTCGATTCCCAGATCATTTTAGACGTTGAGCCCAAGAACGAAGGGATTCGAGTCTTTGGTGGGCCATAACATAGCAAACTTTGGTGGTTACCGTTGAAAGGCTGTCTAGTATTTTTTATATGCCCAAAAATATCAAACTTCGGACTCATTTGATTTGTTACGAGCTGAAGAATCCAATGGACGGATTGGATTAACTTAATATGGGCCCCACCTGTGGAAAACTACAGAAAAACCAAAATAGAGGAGAGAGAGAGAGGAAGAATCAGCAACTTGCTGCTGGTGTGTCAGACAGCGCAGGCAGCACCTACGATGTTGCCAGGCGGACGGGCGGGTAACATCCCACGGCCCCTGCTGTGGGCCCCACCCTGATGTATATGTGAAATCCATACCGTCCATATGGTGGACCCTTAGGGCAATGGGCCATCCTCCAAATTTCAGCCACATCCAACCCTCAGGTGGCCCACATCATGGAAAACAATGTGATTGAATACCTGCCCTTGAAACCCTCTCCCTGGGCCACAGAAGTTTTGGATCAAAATGAAATTTGTGTTCTCTTCATCCAGGTCTGAGTGACCTTATGAACGGCTGGGATGGCATATAAATATTACGGTGGGCCCTACAGGGGAACCCACTGTGATGCGTGCATTTTGCCTCCGCCGTCCAGGTGGTCGGTGGAGCCCACCCTGTCTGTGTTCCGTCCGCACCGTCCATCCCTGGACGATGGGACCCACCATGCGTATGTGTTATATCTGCACCGTCCACCTTGGACGGTGAGACCGACCCCACCCCCTTTGGCCCACCTAACTTCATAAATAGGTTGGATGGAAAATAAACATTACACTGGGCCCTTTGCCCTTTTTAATGAAAAATAAACATTATAGTGGGCCTTTGCCCTTTTTGTTGGAAAATAAACATTACAGTAGGCCTTTGCCCTTTTTGTTGGAAAATAAACATTACAGTGGGCCCTTTTCCCTTTTTGTTGGAAAATAAACATTACAGTGGGCCTTTGCCCTTTTTATTGAAAAATAAACATTACAGTGGGCCCTTTGCCCTTTTTGTTGGAAAATAAACATTACAGTGGGCCTTTGTCCTTTTTGATGGCAAACAAACATTTCAGTGGGGTCTCTGAGCCCATGGGATTAGGCCCATTTTTCGTATCTTAAGGCCCATGGGATTGGACCCATTTTGAAGTATTCCAAGGCCCATGGGTTGAGGCTCATTTGATGGACACAGGAGGTCCGATTGGTGTGGCCCATCTGTTTCATATAAGACCCATTAGTTTAGGCCCATTTGATTTGTATAAGGCCTATGGTTAGGCCCATTTGATTTGCATAAGGCCTACGGGTTTAGGCCCACTTGATGCATTCTATGGGTCAACGGGTTATGACCCATTGCAATGTACATAAGGCCCATTGGTGCAGCCCATCGAGGTGGCCCACTTGATAAATAAAAGGCCCATATGATATGGCCCATTTGATGTATTTAAGGCCCAATGGGATGTTCCTAAGGTCCATTGCAATGTGTGATTCCAGCGCGGATTATGTAATAATGTTTATGACGGTTGTGCCTTATGAACAATGTTGGTTTGACGTCCACGTTGCGAGTATAATGTTGGTTGGATGTCTACATTACGACTCCGCCTAGGGCCCATTTATAGACCGTACTTGTTGTGCGTCGGCCGTCTAGGCCACCTCTGTTGTAGGGATAGTGCATCACCTTATAACATGCTTAGTATAACCCCATGACGCGTAGACCATTTGATGTATTTAGGGCCCACTTAATGAAGCCCGATTCGATGTATTTGGGGGCCCATTTGACTTAGCCCATTTAATTCAACCATTTGTATCGGTCTATTTGATCGGCCTGCTTGTATCGGCTCATTTGGTTGATTTAGCCCATATGATCGATTAGGCTCATCTTGATGTATTTGTGGCCTGGTGCTGAAGCCATATATGAGACCCATGTTATGAGGCCTACTTTGATATACTTGTAACCCATCTAGACGGGTATTTTGTGAGTAGTCCCACTTGCTGCTTATGTAGGGCCCACCTGTTGTGTATATAGCCCTTGTATAGAGCTCATTGTGGCATATATCAAACCCTTGTATAAGGTCGTGGGCCCACCGTATTTTCAGCCCTATGTGGGCCACTCCTTTGGGACAATGTTAGTTAAATGTCCACATTGTGACCTCCTCTTAGGCCTTGATATTCTCATTTTCATCATTCTCTTATGGGTTAACCTTAATAGTGGGCCTCATTCGCCATAGACGGATGATTCCGTGCTATCGGATTTGATATGACCACGATCGAGGGCCGATCTTTATATTATAGTTGATCGGTTGTTCATCTATGGACCCCGCCTTATTTATATGCCGATTATCGACCGATTTCGATTATCATGGCCGATTGTCAGATTGCGATCGAGGCCAATTATCATGACCGATTGCCAATTTACATTATCAAGGCTGATTGGCGAGACCTATATGATGTACATGTGACTTGTAGTTAAGGCTCATTGTGACTCGTATTAGGCCCATGATGCATGGCCCATTTGATGTATTCAAGACCCATTTATAGGGCTCACATGTCATGTATTTGGGGCCCATGGGCAAGGCCATTGTGATGTATTCATGGCCCATGAGTAAGGCCCATTATGATGTATTCATGGCCCATGGGTAAGGCCCATTGTGATGTATTCATGGCCTATGGGCAAGGCCCGTTGTGATCTATGTTAGGCCCATATGAAAGGCCCATTGTGATGTGTATTAAACCCTTGAGTAAGGCCATCGTGTTGTATATTAGGCCTTTATATGAGGCCGTGGGCCCATTATGTGTTTGGCTCTATGTGGGCCATCCCTTGGCGCAATGTTGGTTAGATGTCTACATTGTTGAGGCCGATTGCAATACCGATTATGAGTATGTGACTGCACAGCATCATGGTACATGACCATATGCATCATCTGCATGTTTGTTATGAGATGTGATTGATCATTACATATGTCATTGGGAAGGATGATATGAGACTCCCTGATAGATGGAGGTTCTCCCACATGAGCATATGGCATGTGCAGGATTGATGCATGATTGGATTGTATGACTCATGCATCTTGCTTTGTGTTGTGATTACTGTACGCCCTAGTGACATCAGGGTTGTAGCCTCCACAGGCATATCGTGGATGGCCAGAAGGGACACCGAAAATTTATTCGTGCATCGGGCTGCTATAGATGGCCCTGGGTGAAAATCCCTGAACACCCTCTTGGTACCAGAGTATGCTCCAACGTCTAGACCGAGTGGGTAAATGAGCGTTGAGTACCGATTTCCAGACGGTTGCGCTCTCCAATGTGTCGTGGTCGGTTGGAAGGGGATGCAGCCTTACCCGCCCAAGCGCAGGGGGCAAAGCTAGGCTGAGTTTGACCAGCTCATGGAATGAGTCCGCTATCGACGTACCGAATAGGTATTGGCAGACTATTGGCCAGGCGGATAGTGAGGTTTCTTACGCTCACTTGGGCTGTGCGGCTAGGGAGAGCGGAGGTTCCATTTGGAGTGCAATAGACCCCGGTGATTTCTCAGAGAGTAACCGTACTGGTATGTAGACTTATTGAGTAAGAATTGCATACTCATGCATTCATTCATTCACTATCCACTCGGGCTGATTGTGCGCATCTATTTGTTACGTGTACCTTCGCATGACCAGGATTTCGGTTGGGCGCGCGACTAACCTAAGATCAGGGGTTTACCACATTATGTCTGACTATCCAAATTTAGGTATGGGACTGGTTTGGATAGAAGTCCATTGTGGCGAACCCCGTGGTCTGCGATATTACGTACTATCATCCCGACTTCACACTTCAACTTGGTCATTTCATTTACATCGCATATCACATTACATCCGCACGCATATGACATTTTGGGTTGTTATGCTTCTACATTTATACGGTCTAAATACCACTAATGGTATTTATGGCCCTATCAGCATGTTTTCATATTACTTTGATTTCATATGATTTATGATCTTGCCAGTGTTTCTGATATTGTATGATTATGGGTTTACCAGTATTTTCCCTTACTCTGATTACTCTATTATTGCTTACTTGGCACTTACCTCGTGGACACACTTTCACTACCCACTAAGCTTTCTATGAGCTTATGCACGATAAATGCGTGTAGGTGGCGTTAGGTTGCAGCTGCATTGAGCTTGGAGCGTGCAGCTGTTTTCTGGAGCTTTGATTTTGACATATGGATTTCCCTTTCAGTATTGTATTCAAATGATTATATTAGTGAATATGTGATGATGACATTGCCTTTATGATTTGGGTAAACTTGTGGTTATGCTTCTTACAAGATAAATGTATATTGAAAAATCCTCCTTGTAGGATCCCAGGATCGAAATTTGGCGTATGGGCGCTGGGAGACGAGAATAGGGTACTACGGAGGCTATCGGCACCAGATTCGACGATTGAGATTCCTGTGAGCCCGATCTCTGGATTTGGGGCGTGACAAGTCCCGTAAATGTCTTAGCCCAACGGCTTATGCTATGATCAAACATTCCTCATATCAAGCATACATACGATGCTAATGATCACGAATCATGAAGTTACACTAAGCATGTTATATGGTCATGAACTATTCTCACAACGAAGATAGGCCTAGAAGGCCTACACATAACAAGTATGGGCCTATAAATGGGCCCTATGAAGACTCATAATGCGGACATTTAACCAACATTATCCTTATAATGTGGATGTCAAACCATCATTGCTCCCAAGGCATGGCCCACCATAAATATCATTACACAAACTATGGTGGAAACACACTTTGCGATGGACCTTAAGTACATCCCGTTAGGCCTCGACCCATGGGCCTTAAATACATCAAATGGGCCGCATCACATGGGCCTTATATTCATCAAGTGGGTCGCACCAATGGGCCTTTTGTACATTGCAATGGACTATAACCCATGGCCCTTGAATACATCACAATGGGCCCTCATATGGCAAGTGGGCTACATCACATGGGCCATATGCATATCAAATGGGCTACACCAATGGGCCTCATGTATATCAAATGGGCCACACCCAAATATAAGTAGTGATAATGATTTCCACCTTTAAAATCCCCAAGGCCCACCATAACATTTCATTTCCATCCAAACAGTTGATAAGGTCACACAGACCTAATAAAAAAAAAATTATATTTATCCAAAACCTCTGGACCAAGGGAGTTTCAATGGTAGACGTTTAATTCACCTCTATTACCAGCAAAAGCCCACCAGATAACTAGATCTATCTCATTGTGCCTTAAGCCTTAAATGAGCTTTGAAAATGGTTGGACGGTTTAAATGCAACACATGCATCATGGTGGGTCCCATAAGGATGGACGGTGTAGAGAGAACACATACATCATTGGGGGTCCCACTGTCTATTGCCATGGACGGTGTGAATAAAACAAGTACATCATTAGTGGGTCCTACGTGGGGCCACCATAACATTTATTTGTCATCCAATCGGTTAATAAGGTCACACGGACCTGGATGTAGAGGAAAAACAAACTTCATAAGGATCCAAAACTTCTCTGACCCAAGAAGGGTTTCAATGGCAGACGCTCAATCATCACTATTTCCTATAGTGTGGGCCACCCGAGCTCCACATATAGCTGATTTTTGGGGGGCCCACTGTCCCAAAGGGGACCAAACAAATGCACAGTGTTGATGATCAACACACATCATGGTGGGGCCCATGGCTGGGACACCTGCCCACAGCCTAACGCAGCAGCAGCAGGCGCTGCACATATATATTTTTTTTAAATGGAGTTTTTTCACGGTTTTTCATAGGTGGGGCTCGCATCAGGGGAATCCGAGCCATTGCTTTTTATGGCCCAAGACTGATCCATCAAACCCAATATTTGACATATTTTGGGGTATAGAAGCATCAAGGTGGATTGCTACGTTACAAACACTATTTTCTATGTTATGGCCCGCCAGATAGTCGGATTGGCCTTATCTTTCGGCTCAACACCTAAAATGAGTTGGGGAATGAAATGAATGGTGTGGATTAGATTTATACATCAAGGTAGGGCCTGCATTAGCGGCCCACCCAAGAAGCTTGAAAATATATATATTTTTATTTTTTTGTGTTGCCGTGAGTACAACCCACTGTCTATTCACATCTCATTGAACCCACGTCTAGCGTCCCGGGACGCTGGATGGCGTGAATATATATCAAGGTGGGTCCCACAAGCATGTGGCCTCACTTGATTTGGCTAAATCTGATATTTGCATTTTCCCATTATCCAAAGGGTAGGGTCCACATGGTTTGGACGGCCATGTGATCCATTTGATGGACGGTTTGGACACCACATACACTCACTAAATGGGCCACAAAATAAAGGGGAGAGAGAGAGAGAGAGGGAGGGAGAGACACGTGATGATGGAGGGCTCTGCCACTATGAGCCCTCCCTTGCATTCAATCATACATCAAGTGGGTCCCAATACATGTGGGCCCACTAAATCAAAGATCAACAATGGAGATTCCTTCTCCACCAAAATGGAAGGTCTAGATGACCTCTATTCATGCAAGAAAAATAAACATCATGATGGGATACATGCAGAATGGCCCTATCATGGAATGATCATGAGAATCAAGGTGGACCATCGGCCACACCTAGGGTCCAAAGTGAGATCCATACCATCAATCGGTAGGCCTCACTTAGCCCTTCATTAAAATATGAAAATCTAGCCTATAAAGCACCCACCATTTGATCTTCTTTGTCCGATGGAACATCGATCTCTTTGTACTTCTCTTTGATGAAAGATGATGAAAGATGAAGGGCTAGGATGAAGGATTTTGGGGTGAGAAATGAGCCAGACACACTCACTTTTCTCTCTTAGAATTGTTGAACGCCCACCACTTTTTTCGTCTTTGGTATTGCTTGGAAATTGTGTTGAGAAAGAGAGAGAGAGAGAGAGAGAGAGAGAGAGAGAGAGAGAGAGAAGGGGTGGTTGTAAGAGAGGTGATGGGTGTGAGTGATGGATGTGAGGTGAGTGATGGGTGAGGTGAGAGATTTGTTAACTTTTAGGATAAATTGCTTAACTTGTGAAGAAAGAAAGCTTGGGTTGCTCTTGTACTTAACATGAGGTGATTGATTGATTGATTGAGTGATTGATTGATGGGACATATTGTAGAGTTCTCTTAGGATTGTAAATACACGGTATTTTCTTGAACAGAACGACGTTGAAATCTCCCTGCCAGGGTATTAGATCGATATGAAAAATATGACGTTGAAACCGCGGTGACGGTGCGATCACAATGGTACAAGTCTTGGATTAAGCCGACTCAAATCTATAGGATACGACTTAGGATTACGCGCAAACATTGATTATAGGTCGCAGGTCGCGGGAATTTGACGGAAAGGATCGCGGGAGTTGATAGAACAGTACGGACTAAGATACGAGTCTTACAGCTCTCCCCACTTAATAAAAATTTCATCCTCAAAATTTATGCTACCATCACAGCTAATCATAACTCATAAGGGAATAGGAAACATAACATCATTTATAATCAAAACACAAGACAACATACAATTAAACATCAAAAAGATGGGGATAGCGCTCTCGAATCTCCACCTCGTGCCCCAAGATGCCTCATCCACACTATGATGGCCCCACTGCACCTTCACGAAGGGAATGACCTTGGTCCGGAGGACCTGCTACTTCCGATCAAGGATACGAACTGGCTACTCAATATAAGAAGTGTCCTCACAAACCTCCAACGACTTCTAATCAATAACAACAATGATGTCTGACCCACACTTCCTGAACATAGAAATGTGAAAAATGTTGTGGATGTCAGACAACTGAGATGGAAAGGCAAGCCGATAGGCCATGGCGCCAATATGCCCGGTAATCTCAAAAGGTCCTATGAATCTCGGGGTAAGCTTGCCCCTCTCTCCAAAATAAATCACACCCTTCATGGGTGAAACCTCGAGATACATATGGTCCCTAACGGTAAACTCCATAGGAAGGCACTGACGATCAGCAAAACTCTTCTACCGGCTTTGAGCTGTGTGCATCCTCTGCCTGATGATATTAATGACCTCTGATGTTTGTTGCACAAGCTTAGGATCCAAGAGACGCTGCTCTCCGACCTCAGTCCAACAACTCAGAGATTTGCACGGTCTGTCATATAATGCCTCAAAATGAGCCATGTTAATGGTTGTCTGATAGCTGTTATTGTACATGAACTCAGCCAATTGCAGGTGCTCGTCTCAGCTACCCAAGAAGTCTATCGTGCAAGCTCGAAGTATATCCTCAAGGATCTGGTTGACCCTCTCGGTCTGTCCATCGGTCCACGGATGATACACGGTGCTGAGCTGCAAAACAGATCCCATTGCAATCTGGAAGCTTCTCCAAAATTGAGATGTGAACCTTGGGCCTCGGTCAGAAATGATCGAGACTGGATCGCCGTGCAATCGCATAATCTCATTGATGAATAACCTTGCAAGTCGGTCCAAAGTCTAGGTCGCATAAATTGTAAGAAAATGCATCAACTTCATCAGACGATCGACAGCAACCTAAATGGCGTCGTGACCGAGCTGAGTTCTCGACAAACCCATGATAAAATCTTTGGATATGTTCTCTCACTTCCACATCGGGACACTCAACAACTGCAATAGACCAGGGGGTTTCTGAGGATCAGCCTCGACATGCTAGCATATATCACACTTTGCCACAAAACTAGTTATTTAGAGCTTCATCCCCGCCCAAAAATACTGACGCCTCATATCGCTATACATCTTCGTCGAGCTAAGGTGGATAGAGAATCATGATCGATGTGCCTCGGTCATAAGATCTCTACACAACTCAAGAATATCCAGAACACATAATCGACCTTTGAAACGAAGTCCACCATCAGAACCAATCTGTCAGTCTGACTGACTCTCAGATGTTGCCTCTACTTAGTAATCCTGCAATGACTCATCCTCCTGTTGAGCCTCGATCACCCTTGCTCGAGAGAGGGTTAAATCGACAAGCTGGATAACTACACAATAAAAGACTGCAAGCCGATCTCGAAGTCAAAAGCTGACACATCCTCAAGCATCCTCCACTCTTGAATCATCATGTGTGCTACCAAGCCTTGTGGCTGACGGCTGAAGGCATCCGCCACCACGTTCACCTTGTCTGGGTGGTACTGAAGGTCAAAACCATAGTCCTTTAGGAGCTCCATCCAACCCCCCTGCCTCATGTTTAGCTCGGATTGAGAAAATAAATACTTCAAGCTCTTGTGGTTGGAGAAGAGCTCGAACCTCACCCCATAAAGATAGTGCCTCCACACCTTCAGTGCAAAGACAACTACTACCAGGTCCAAATCATGCATGGGATAGTTCAACTCTAGACCTTGTGTTGGTGAGACGCATAAACCACTGGCTTTCCATGTTACATCAGGACAATACCGAAGCCAACTCGCGAGGAGTCGGTAAATACAACAAATCCATCACTCCTAGAGGAGCGGACGTGAGGTAGTCCTTCAACTCCATAAATGTTTGCTCACAAGTATCTCTCTAAATGAACTCGACACCCTTCCGAGTCAACCTAGTCAACGGGGCTGCAATATAAGAGAATTCCTCAATAAAACATCGGTAGTAACCCGCCAAACCAAGAAAACTGCGGATCTCGGACACGTTCGTAGGCTGGCCTCACTGACGCATGGCATCAATCTTCGGGGGTCCACTGCGATGCCCTACCTCATCACCACATGACCAAGGAACTTCACCTCCTCCTACCAAAACTCACATTTTTTCAGCTTTGCGTAAAGCTGGTATGCACAAAGGGTCTGCAAGGTAATCTCCAAATGCGCTCATGCTCCTCACAGGTCCTCGAATATATTAGAATGTCATCGATGAACGCTACAACAAACTAGTCGAGATATAGACGAAAGACCTCGTTCATCAACTACATGAATACTATGAGCCCATTGGTCAGTCTGAAGGACATGACCTGAAACTCAAAATGACCATAGTGCGTCCTAAAGGCTACCTTGGACATATCTTCATCTCGGACCCGAACCTAATGATAACCGGACCGCAAGTGTATCTTCGAAAAGAACTGCGCCTCCTGCAGTTGATCAAAAAAATCATCGATCCTCGAGAGTGAGTACTTATTTTTTATCGTGACCTTGTTGAGCTCGCGATATTCTATGCAAAGCCTCAATGATTCATCCTTCTTCTTCACAAAGAGTACCGGTGCTCCCCATAGCGAACTGCTCGTACGAATAAAGCCTAGCTCACGCAACTCATCCAACTACTTCTGCAGTTCCCGTAACTCCAATAGTGTCATACGATATGGGCCTTTGAAATAGGTACAGTACCGGGCACGAGATCAATCTGGAACTCGATGTGTCGATGAGGTGGTAACCCCAGAATCTCTTGAAACACATCAGAAAAACCACAAACGACCGGCAGCTGATCGATACTCAAGGTAGCTAACTCCTCAACGGCACAAGACAATAAGTAAGAAAGTTTCTCTCCTCTAGGCTCGGCAACAAACTGGAACTCTGGCACGTTGGGTATACAGAACGTGACTGTCCTCACGGAACAGTCCAATATAACGTGGTACTCGGTGAGCCAATCCATGCCCAGGATGACATCAAACCCAAACATCGGTAATACGAATAGATCAACAAGTAAAAAGATATCCCCAATCAGAATGGGGTAATATGCGTAAAATTGGCCCAACACTCTGTCTTTCCTAAGGGAAACAATACTGACGAACCCTTACGGACAGACTCCATCAGCAAACTGGTTGATCGACAGAAATCATCGGCCACAAAAGAATGCGATGCACCAAAATCAAACAATACATGTGTAATACATGCAGAAACAGGGAGAGTACCCTCGACGACCCCTCCTGATGACTGAGGGTCCTGCTAGGTGGTATAAAATCTACCCTGGGCCTGTGGGGGGTGCAGGTCCCCTCTAAGGTCTCTTCTGCTGCTGTTGCCGCTATGACGGCTGGATCTGTTGCCTTTTCTGGTATCGGGGAGGTCACGGAGGCTGGTGCTACGGTCGCTACTGCTGCTGTGGGGGCTATCATGGAGGCTGATATGGTGCCCTCGGCTGCTGCTGCTACGGATGGTGACACTCGTGCCTATGATGTCCTGTCCTACAGTACCCAAAGGAAGTACCTAAAAATGGTCCTGGAGGTGGTGCTGGGGGTGTCACTGGTGATCGGAATACTGGGCAGGTCATGCGTCGCTGCTTGCATGATGCTTCTGCTGTTGGGAGCTACCAGAGGGCACCTTTCTCTTCTGATCTCTTCTCTGGTCACAAGCACTCTGTAAACTGGCCCAATCTGACTCGTAGATCTGGGTCCTCTCCATTATCTGCTCAAATATAGGAAGCATGTGTCTGACCACACAGCTCTTGAGGGCAAGATGCAAACTGTTCTCAAAACGGTAGGCTTTCGCCCCTCGTCATCAATAAGATACATCGTAAATCTCGATAGTGTGACAAAACGTGCCTCATACTAGGACACAGTCATGTCTCCCTGGACCAGAGTCTTAAACTCTAGTGCACGTTGTTGCCGCCCATGCTCAGGAAAGAAATTTCAGTCAAACTGGTTTACAAAGTCCTCCTAGGTCCACTCAAAATCAGCCGTAACCGCTCAAGCGGCAGATGCCCACCAATGCTGAGCCTCACCCTGGAGAAGAAATATGGCTAACGGGACCTGTTACTGGGTCGTACATCTTATAGTGTCAAATATCTTCTCCACCTCGGATCACCATATATCTGCTACAGTAGGGTCTGGCTCACCCCAGAAACGTGGGAGATCGTACTGTCGAAAGTCTTTAAGAAGGGCGCTCACATGCTCCTGCTCGGCCTCGACTGTCGTAATAATGGGACGCCTGCTCTGCCCCTGAAGAATAGCGGTCATCGCCTATAGCATCTGCTGCAGCTAGGTGGCACTCACAAGTGCGGTCTGATATGCCCCAGTCTCAAGTAGAGGAGTGGCATCCTCAGGTTGAAAAGTAGGAATATCTGGTGGTGGAGCGGGAGTAGCAAGTGGTAAAGTAGGAGTCGCAGGTGGTGGAGCAGGATTAGCTCGGATCACTCTTCCTGGCGGCATGTCCTACAAGAACAAACAAGGGCATATTAGCCTTGAGAATTCTTGAAGGGATAAACATTACGGGTCTATGTCAAAAAATTGCTAAGTTATTCGGACTCGGGACCTATTCATTTTAAGTTCATAGCAGATATGTGATGTGATCTCAGGTATTCCCAAGTTATGCTTTGATACCACAAGTATAACCATGTCAACAACATCACCACATATCAACTATATCAAAAAAACAAAGGGGAAGAATAATTTTTGATTCTACGGAAAAATATAATATTATAACAAAGTAGTGATAAATATACCTATGGTAACAAAATAGTGATATATAATAGAACATATGAGATGTATGGTATAAGAATATGAATATAAAGGTGGTTGTCTTTAAACAATCTATTTTTCATTTGGTCTATGCTTTGGGTTGGTCAGTACATGCATTGATGGACAGTTACAATTATTGTTCTAATTATATTAGTGTGCATAACATCTATAAGACCTATCCAGAGTATCCATTTTGTTCTGTTAGGTCCTGCGGTCCTACCGGTCAAATTTCGATGACCTGCGACCTGTAGATTTTGTTTACGGTCATCCTTAAATCCATTTGTCACGCTCCCAAACTCAGAAAACGGGCTCATAAAATTCTTGATCGCCGAATCCAGCGCCAACAGCCTCCTTAGTACCCCGTTCTCGGCTCCCGGCATTTATATGCCAGATTTCGATCTTGGGATCCTACAAGGAGAAATTTTAATATAATTTTTTTTGGAATGGAGCATAACCACAAGCATAACCAAGTCACAAAACAACACCACCACATATCCACTATATCAAAAATTTTAAGTACAATGCGGAAAGAGAAATACAGGGTAATCAAAAGGCTCTAAAATAGTCTGATACATGCTACTACCTCAGCGCTACTGTGATCCAACGACACCTGCATGTAACAGTTATGCATAAGCTTAGAAAAGCTTAGATGGTGGTGTAAGTGTATGCGCAAGGCAAGCGCTAAGTGTACAATATCAGAATAATACGAAAATATGCGGTAAATCCATGAATGCTATTAGTTGTACCAAAGTTATGTGATGTAAGGCATGAATGTTATTGGCCATACCAAGGTCATGCGATGCGAGGCCTATGTAGCCAAATGTCTTATGCGTGATGCAAAGAAAGCATGTTAGTCCTCATCAAGTACACATATCAATATAGTTTCTCTCTGGGATATCACCGGGGTATAATATACTTCATACTAACTGCCGCCCCCATAGCTACATAGCCTCATAAGTGAAAGAGACCACACTATCTGCTTGATCAATAGTTTTTCAATACATACCTGACTCGTCGATAAAGGACTCATTTGTGAACTGGTCAAACTCAGCCTAACTTACAACCTCCTCACTCGGGCGAATAAGGCCACACCTCCTTCTAACCTACCACGATATAGTGGGAGACACAGACTACTGGTATTTGACACTCCTGCACTCATGTATCCATTCGGTCTAGACATTTAAACATCTCTTGGTACCAAAAAGGTTCTGAAACTTTCACCTAAGAAAATCGTAAGTGCCCACAGTGCTATAACCAAGTATTTCTGGTGTCCGATACAGCCAGCCACAGTGTGCCTGTGGAGGCCACATCCCTGATGTCGCTAAGGCATACAATGACCATGTCACACATATGCGAGATGCATGAGTCACACTGTCAAATCATGCAGCATTCCTATGCATATCGCGCGATCATGTGGGGTACTCTGTCTCATAAGGAGTCCCGTAAATATCTCAGTCCAACGTCTTATGCTATGATCAAACATTCCTCATATCAAGCATACATATGATGCGTATGGGCATGAATCATGAGGTTATATTAAGCATGTTATATGGTGATGAACTATCCTCACAACGAAGTTAGGCTTAGATGGCCTACACATAACAAGTATGGGTCTATCAATGGGCCCTAGGGAGAGTCATAATGCGGATATTTAACCAACATTATCCTTACAATGTGGACGTCAAACCATAATTGCTTCCAAGGCATGGCCCGCCATAAATATCATTACACAAATCATGGTGGAATCACACATTGCAATGAACTTAAGTACATCCTGTTGGGCCTCGACCCATGGGCCTTAGATACATCAAATGGGCCGCATCACATGGGCCTTAATTCATCAAGTGGGCTGCATCAATGGGCCACACCAATGGGCCTTATGTACATTGCAATGGGCTATAACCCATGGACCTTGAATACATCACGATGAGCCCTCATATGGTAAGTGGGCCACATCACATGGGCCATATGCATATCAAATGGGCTACACCAATGGACCCCATGTATATCAAATGGGTCATACCCAAATATAAGTGGTGATAAAGATTTCCACCATTAAAATCCCTAAGGCCCACCATAACATTTCATTTCCATCCAAACAGTTGATAAGGTCACACAGACTTAATAAAAATAAATAAATAAATTTTATATTTATCCAGAACCTCTAGACCAAGGGAGTTTCAATAGTAGACGCTCAATTCACCACTATTACCAGTAGTACCCCACCACATAATTAGATCTGTCTCATTATGCCTCAAGCCTTAAATGAGCTTTCAAAATGGTTGGACGGTTTAGATGCAACACATGCATCATGGTGGATCCCATAAGGATGGATGGTGTGGAGAGAACACATACATCATTGGGGGTCCCACCGTCTAGTGCCATGGATGGTGTGAATAAAACACGTACATCATTGGTGGGTCCCACGTGGGGCCACCATAATGTTTATTTGCCATCCAATCGGTTAATAAGGTCACACATACCTAGATGCAGAGGAAAAATAAACTTCAGAAGGATCCAAAACTTCTCTGACCCAAGAAGTGTTTTAATGGCAGACTCTCAATCGTCATTGTTTCTTGTAGTGTGGGCCACCAGAGCTCCACATAAAGCTGATATTTATTATTATTATTATTATTATTATTATTATTATTATTATTATTATTATTATTTTATTTATTTTTAGGCGGGGCACTGTCCCAAAGGTGACCCAACAAATGCATGGTGTTGATGATCAACACACATGGTGGGGCCCACGGCTGGGACCCCTGCCCACCGTCTAACGCAGCAGAGTCCTGCTGCAACGTCAGCTGCAGCAAGCGCTGCACATATATTTTTTTTAAATGGAGTTTTTTCACAGTTTTTCATAGGTGGGTCTCACATTAGGGGAATCCGACCTAACCATTGGTTTTTATGGCCCAAGACAAACCTATCAAGCCCAATATTCGACATATTTTGGGGTACAGAAGCATCAAGGTGGATTTCTACTGTACAAATACTGTTTTCTATGCTATGGCCCGCTAAATAGTTAGATTAGACACATCTTTCGGCCCAATGCCTAAAATGAGCTGGGGAATGGAATGAACAGCGTGGATCAGATTTATACATCAAGGTGGGGCCTGCATTAGTGGCCCACCCAAGAAGCTTGAAAAAATATATATATATTTATTTATTGTGTTACCGTGAGTACAACCCACTGTCTGTTCATATCTCACTGAACCCACGTCTCGCGTCCATGGATGCTGGACAACATGAATATATATCAAGGTGGATCCCACATGGACGTGGCCCCACTTGATTTGGCTAAATCTGATATTTGTGTTTTCCCATTATCCAAAGGGTAGGGCCTACATGGCTTGGATGGCCATGGGGTCCATTTGATGGACGGTTTGGACACCACATACACTCACTAAATGGGCCACAAAATAAAGGAAGGAGAGAGAGAGAGAGAGAGAGAGAGAGAGAGAGAGAGAGAGAGAGAGAGAGACGTGATGATGGAGGGCTCCGCCACTATTAGCCCTCCCTTATATTCAATCATACATCAAGTGGGTCCCAATACATGTGGGCCCACTATATCAAAGATCAACAGTGGAGATTCCTTCTCCACCAAAATGGAAGGTGTAGATGACCTCTATTCATGCAAGGAAAATAAATGTCATGATGGGGTCCATGGAGAATGGCCCCATCATGGAATGATCATGAGAATCAAGGTGGGCCATCGGCTACACCTAGGGTCCAAAGTGAGATCTATACCATCAATCGGTAGGCCTCATTTGGCTCTTCATCAAAATATGAAAATCTAGCCTATAAAGCACCCACCGTTTGAATTTTTTTATCTGATGGAACGTCGATCTCCTTGTGCTTCTCTTTGATGAAAGATGATGAGAGATGAAGGGCTCGGATAAAGGATTTTGGGATGAGAAGTGGGTCACACACACTCACTTTTCTCTCTTAGAATTGTTGGACATCCACCACTTTTTTCTTCTTTGGTTTTGCTTGAAAACTATGCTGAGAGAGAGAGAGAGAAGGGGTGGTTGTAAGAGGTGTGATGGGTGTGAGTGATGGAATGAGGTGAGTGATGGATGTGAGGCGAGTGATGGGTGAGGTGAGAGATTTGTTGACCTTTAGGGTAGATTGCTTGACTTGTGGAGAAAGAAAGTATGGGTTGCTCTTGCACTTGACATGAATGTAATTGATTGATTGATTGATGGACATGTTAAAAAGATTCTCTTGGAATTACAAATACGTGGTGTTTTCTCAAACGGAACACGGGCCCACATCTCTTTTTCATGGTATCGAATCGGTATGTAAGAGGCGACGTTGGAACCACGGCGACGGTGCGGTCGTAATGGTATAAGGCTCAGATTAAGCCGACTCAAATCTAAATGATATGACTTAGGGTCACGTACAAACATCGATTTAGGTCGCAGGTTACTGAATTTCGATAGGAAGGATAGTGGGAGTTGACGGAATAGTATGAACTAGGATACGAGTCTTACACCCATCACACTAACTTGACCCGGATTGACTCGAAACCTATGCGATTACGACCACATCAACGCTGTGGTTCCAACGCTGCATCTCATGCATGAATCCGACGTGTACATCTTGAGATATTAACCGCACCATTCTTTGCCATTCATCATGAGTGTGGGACCCACATAGACTCATGGGCATGTTTCTCCATATGAAGGCCCCACTTAGTACTCTCTTTTCTATGATAGCTACTCCTATCTTAGCCATCATTACTCCTCTTTTGAAAACTCATCATCGACTTCTTTTTCTTTTTACTAGAGAGCAATCATGGGATTTCTTCTCTATCTCAAGAAAATCCCTCTTCCCTAAGCTACCCATTCTCCTAAACTAATCATCACTTTGCTAGAGCCCTTCCATCCCTCTCTCTCTCTCTTCTCTTATTTCTCTCCTTCTCCCTTTCTTGCATGGTGGAAACGTCCACCACTCCTCTATTTTTCTAACAACTTCTCTATCTCTCTCTCTCTCAATCTCACCATCTTCACACTATCTCCTCCATTAGAACACTACCCTTGGAGCTTTGGAGCTAGTACCTTTAAGGAGAGGGTGGATCTTGAAGGTAGATGTTAGCTGTTAAAGCTTCTCTCTTCTTTTCTTTTAAATCTCTTTTATATCATACTTGGGAGTATGTAGGACCCAACAATCAATGGTGGAGGTCCTACATGGCTCCATGAAGCGAGGCCAAAGGCCCACTGCATGCATGAACGTTTCCATGGTGGGCCATCTCCATGGACCCACCATGATGGATTTTCTCTTTGAATCTAGATTATTTGAGTCATTTAGACCTGAGATGTATGGTAGGGATGGAATCCCCACCTCAGAATTTTTTAGATTTGTATAGATTACATACATGCATGATCTATGTAGATGTGTGGTGTGGATGTGTTGGTGGAGGGTTCATAGTATCGGGACCATCCCCTTTGGCCTTGATCTCTCTACCTCTTTTTCTCTCTATTTCTTCCTCTTTTACTACTGATATTGGTAGCTCACTAATGTGATTAGAAAATCCCAAATCTACCAGAATTTTGGGGACATCCAAGCCCACCTGATGGACATCCAGGTCCACCCTGACATGCACGGGTTGGATGGTCCTTAAACCTTGATATTCTTGGAGATCTTTGCAAGGTGATGGGTCTGGATTTTTATGGTCCATCTAGGTGGACCCCACTTTTATTATTTGGGCATAAATCCCTCCCGATATTTTTTCTATGGGCTGAAAATGGACAGCATATGTTGTTGTCCATATTTCAGGCCCATTTGTTGCATAGTTTTTGAGCATTATTTTATGCCAGTTTGTGGAGCTTTTCTCCCTAATTTCTTTGGGAGTTTTCTGAGGTGTGGACCCCACCTTGATGTAGGATGAAGCCCACACCCTCTCTCCCCTGATTGAGACCTATGGGATGGGCCAAAGAGGGCTAGACGTCCAGAAATTTCTGCACAGTCCAGCAGGGTTGCATGTTAGAAATGGACCTTTTACACTTTAATTTTGGGGAAAGTGGGCCACTCCAGTGGACCCCACTTGTTGTCCATACATAGGAGCATCAAATCCATCCATTTAATCCTTGGGTTGGCAGGCCTAGGCCCACCCCATGAGGTGCCAAAGATGGGGACAACAACAATTTCAGCAGCAGATTTTTTAGAAACACATTGTTGTCCATAAATTGTAAAATTGTTTGGCATGTCTAATGACCTCAAGTTTTCGTCCACTGTGGCCCACCTTTCTGGGACCCGTCATATATGATTAGGGACCATTTGGATGACCAGAATTTGGGGGACATGGTTGGCCAACAACCATGCTGGATGTCCCATCGTGGTTGACGTCCAACATGGGCTAGTTGTCCTACCTTCATTTGGCCCACCATGATGTAATGTTTTATCCACCCTTCCACCCATCCGGAGTGGCCCACTTGGACCTGGCCCACCCTTGGAGGAGCATCCACGGTGAGGCCCACCTTGAGTTTATTTTGGGCAGCCGTCCAGGCCAATGGACCGCCCACCTGGTGGGGATTCCCACTGCTATGGGCTGACTGCTGGACTTCCAGTGTAGTAGTAAGGCCCATTTGAATTATGTGTTAAATAGCCACTCCCCATGTGGTGGGACCCCCTATGTATGTTGCTGGTCACCTTGAGAATTTTATTCACTTGATTTTACATATTTCTAGACCTTACCAGGCCCAGAAAGATAAATGGGCTGAAAATCCAGCTTGTTGCCTTAAAAGAATGCACTATTTATGCTGGAGTTTTAAGGGTGTGGGGCCCACCATATTGTGAAGATTTGTGGGAATGTTTCATGCTTTTGTTTTCCTAATTTTGGGCTGAATTAATGCATCTTGGGAGCCCACTTTAATTGCATTATAAGGACCCTTAAACAACCAGATTTTTAGGACTCCTTGTAGGCCCAAGTGGACTGGGACGTCCTAGCTAGGCACAGTGGATTTATGGGCTATGTCCATCATTATGTTAGGCTGGTTGGGTTGAAGTATGTATGTGTGGTTGGGCCCTTGGTTGCCCACCAAATCAACTAGATTTTTGGACTAAGGTTGTAAGGCCCAATTGACTTAATTTAGATATGATTCTTGCCCATGTGTTATGGGATAATGGGTTGCCCACTATGCCCACCATAATGCATAGATTTGGTGACTTTATTCTTGGGTCATAACCTTCCTTATGGGCCCATGTTATTGTATGTTGATTGGGCCATGTATTGCCCCTTTGGACCCATGTAATGTATGTAGGCCTTAGGCCACTTTACTGAGACCCAACATGTGATGTAAGTAGTATATATATAGCTGCCCATTTCTTGTTTATGATCGTGGTCGGGCCATGGGCCTTAATTCTTGCTAGATTGTTATTGGGCTGCCTCTTTGGGATAAATAGTGGTTGAACGTCCACATTTGTGTACCCTTCTAGGCCTAGCTAGGCCC
This sequence comes from Magnolia kwangsiensis, assembly GCA_037074715.1. Classification (NCBI taxonomy): domain Eukaryota; kingdom Viridiplantae; phylum Streptophyta; class Magnoliopsida; order Magnoliales; family Magnoliaceae; genus Magnolia; species Magnolia kwangsiensis. Next base: position 65,463,424 of record CM073588.1, read on the forward strand.
ACTTGCATTTATGGGTGATTAAATGTCCACCATATACCCTTGCTAGTCCTATTCTTATCATTTAGGCCCATGTCATTGTTTATCTTAGTCTTATGGGCTACCCCAGACTATTGGGCCCCCATTAGAGCTTGTGTTCCTTATGGAATTTGTCTAAGTACCTAGACCCTATTTGGTTAGGAGGAGAGTACAACATCACCGCATGGCATACTTGTTTATCTTCTTGAGGCATTCGCACATGCATCATATGTGTGCTTGGTTGAGATTATGATTAGTCATGGTTATGCCATTGGGCAGGATATTATGGTATTCCTTGAGGGATGGGTTTCCCCTCTTGAGCGCATTAGATGCTCGAGATTGATGCATAGCTGATTATGTGACTCATGCATCTGGTATTACATAACACGGTTAATATTCGCTCTTTCTTCATTAGGGTTGTAGCCTCCACAGGTATATCGTGGATGGCCAGGTTTGGACACCGAAAATGATTATTTGAGCACTTTAGGGCCCGTAGGATGTCCTTGGGTGAAAGTATCATAACCTTCAAGTACTAAGAGACGCCCAAACGCCGAGACCGAGTGGAAAACATGAGTGTTGGTGCCTTTACCATCAGGTCGCGTTTTCCACTATATCATGGTCAGTTGGGAGTGGGTGTGGCCTTACCCGCCTGAGTGAGGGGGCAATAGTTAGGCTGAGTTTGACTAGCTTGTAAATGAGTCTGCTATCGTCAAGCCTTGTTGGTGATTGGTTGTCCACAGGCAGGTAGTGAGGTCTCTTACACTCGCTGGGTTGTGCGGCTAGGAGAGCAGCAGTCAGCAGGTAGTGTATTTGACCCCGGTGATTTCTCAAAAAGGAACTGTACTGATCATGGACTTTTTATAAATTTTATACAGATTAATATAATTCTGTATAATGTGGAAACCGAAAATTGCAAATGCTATAAAAATTTGGACAGGCTGAAGCACGTCTGAAACGCTGTCCTTAAAGCATTATTTGCCCCTACTCAGGTAAGTTGAGTATGATGATAGGTTACAGGCAAATAGCTTCTAGGATACGACAAGCCTGATGTGGGTCTGCGTTCAGCAAACACGAAGACCCACTAATGGAACTCTATTACACAATCTGGCAGAAATACAGTGAATGAAAAAATCCCAGAAGAAAGAAAAGAAGAAGAAAATTATTTTAGACCACTGCACTGGTCAAGTCTTCAGCTACTGGTTCTATTGAACCGTTCTATACCACACCGTTGGTCTGTTCTTCTTGCAAAGGGTTTAACCGCTGCTATCTTGCTGGAATTATTGGAGTATAGAGAGAGGAGTAGTGGGCTGTATCAAATTCGTATGATAGTGCTGGAATGGGTTGTGAGATGGTTTGGAAACCCATCCAGGCCCTCCTTTTATAGGCTATGGTGGCTGGGGGTTATGGTCCAGGGAAATAAATCACATGACCGTTTTTTAGCTGTTGAGAAAACTAGCCGTTTTATGGCCGTTTTCTGACTGTTGTGCATGGGCCATTAAGCTGTTACATGCTGACTGCTGTGAGACAGCAGCTAGCCGTTTTATAGCTGTTGGGGCTAGCCATGCAGCAGTTTCAGCTGGATCCTACACTTATTGCACAGCTACTACAAATTTTCTGCAACAGCTCTTTTCTAGCCCTCTATATATTCTGAGGGACTCTTATTTAGTCCTTTAGATTTTCGTCCAACCAACCAACTGCCTTAGCCACTAGTCGCACCGCGACTCGCACACGTCTCGCTCCGGTTCGCGAAGGGAGCGACACGATGCGCACGTGCGAAGTGCAAAGTGCGCCACTAACGCCTTTACAGCCACACTGCCTCACATGCCCACACCCTCGCACCGAGCCCGTGCCCGAGACCGTGACTGAGACCGAGACCGAGATAGAGCTCGAGCCCGAGCGCGAGCGCGTGCGCGTGCACTGGAACCCATAGTCCACGGACTAGGTAAGCAAATATTATAGTACTCCACTATTATCATTTAAACCATATTTCCTTCTTCTCTTTTTCCAATGTGGGACTATTCCCAAAAAACCACAAAAGGTGTTTTCCAAACACTTTTATATATTGTATTATATATTTTTTTATTATTTAAAATATTTATATAAAATCAATATTTTTTACAACAGGACTTGATATGAGGATGAGCATGATTGTATTGCATATTGCATATGGCACTTGGCTGTATAGCCCCGCATTGCATAGTCTTTGATTGGCAGTTGGTATTGTTGTCTTGTATTGCTTAGCCTCATGACGGCTAGTGGTATTCATGGTCTTACCACATTCTTTCGTATACTCTGATATCGCATTCAAGGCACGTGTCCTACACACACTTACACCACCCTCTAAGCTTTCTATAAGCTTATGCACGATTGATATGTGCAGGTGATTCGAGAGAGCGGAGTAGGAGCTGGAGTGTGTCGTTGATACTTTTGGAGCTTTCTTTATATAGTTCTCATATTTCCCTTTGAGCCATATATCTTGTAAAAGTTTATATTGTTAGTGAATTTTGTAATGGTGTTCTTATAGTTATTATCTGTGGTTACGATGTTATGATCTTAGGTATGCTCATTATGAACCAGACTTATATTATAGAAATCCTCCTTGTGGGATTCAAGGATCGGAACCTGATAAATGAGTGTCATGAGCCGAAAATAAGATACTACGGAGGTTGTCAGCGCCAGAATCGGCGATTGGGAACTTGTTAAGCCCAGTCTCTGAGATTGGGGTGCGAGAACATCAAGGTCAGAACCATCTTAAAGTCGTTGCTCTTTTTATATTAGTTTGCATGGCATCATGGTTGACATCTTCTAAGGAGTGAGGCCGTTCCTTATTGGGCCGTTATTTGGGCATTATTTGGTGATCGGGGCCATTTAGTATTCAGGGCTAAAAAGGGTAAACAAGAGTATTGGTGCATTTTTTACTCAAATCTGACCGTCAGTTTGGCCCATATTAAGTAATTGGGCTGAGGTTTGTATTTTGGATTAGGTGTGTGTTTGGGCTGATTCTAAGCTTAATCTGAACTAGTTTTGGTTAAGAACAAACATCATGTTTGGCATAAATCAAATCCATGTTATGGTCATTAATGCGAAGCCAATTTCTATTATTAATTTCGTTAAATCTTGGGACGCCATTGAGGTTGACCTCTGACCACTCACTAGAGCCAGATTTGCTAAAAATATTCTTGAGCTCAGATCTAAGCTGATTAAGGGACTCGATAGAGTGGTTTTTTTTTTATTGGTCCATATCTTCTGTTCAGGTGTTCGATCAGAACCAGTGCCCGCCATTACCAAAGATCACCGATCATTTTGAGCCGTGATCTGGTTCGAACTTGGGCTGTTGGAAATCATAAGATCTTGACCTTTAAATTCGGGCAATTATTTCCCACTAGATCTAGGCTAAATCTAACCAATTAATCAGGAATATGATCAAATCCAATCAATCGTAACATCTAAACAGAAAGTTATGTGTGGGTGAAATCCGGACATTAAATTGATAGCTAAGATAAACCTGATTTGGGCTAAATATAGGCACCTTGTGTGGCCCGATTTGAGTCTTAAGTATCGAGTAAGTCAAATTAAGTCTTCGACTCAACCCAACCCAGATGGACACCGAGTGGAGTCGGGTTTTCAGGTTTTTGAATATGCATTATAGAAAGCCTGTTAAAAAAATTAATAAAAATATATGAACTATGAATCAAGAATCATACATGTATCCCTGAACACTAGAGATTCCAGATTTTTGTTGAGTAGAGAATCCAACACTCAACCTCGATCGGCTCACAACTCAGTGTCTATGTCCTCCCAATCCAAATCGACACCTTTGATTCAAGAATAAAAAACTTCAATGATAACAACAATAGGCTTTGGATGATAGTCATGTTTTAGGGATAACAACAGGTTTGAGATGAGATGTCATTCTCACAAATATATTAAGAAAAGGAAAAATTGTAAACTCCCACATTCTGGTCCCTCACAGTGGTTTTATAATTTGGATTATTGCAAGTACCTTCCCTCATTCTATATACTAAATGACAGAATACCTTGTTTTTATAAGTTCATTTTGCCCACCACATTGGGTCCACTTTCATGTGTAAATGGTATCCAACCCATGTGTATGAGTAAATTCTGTGGGGCCCACCATGATGTATCTATCTAATCCATGCTGTCTGGGCTCATTTTATCCAAAGCTCAACTGGACCACACACAGGAAAGAGTAGGGATTATGACATCCACCGTTGAGACTTTCATATGGCCCACAGTGATGTTTGTTTGTCACCCAACTTGTTCATAAGCTCACACAGACACGGATGAAGAGAAAACACAAATATCAGCTTGATTCAAAACTTCTGTTGCCCTAAGAAGTTTTCAATGGTAGGTCTTCGATTCCCACTGTTTACTGTGGTGGGGCCCACTTGAGCTTTGGATATGCTTCCATTTGGGCGGCTCATGCCATAAAATGAGTTGAAAAATAGATGGCCTGCGTGGATAAGACATACCCCATGGAGTTTACTCGGACGCTGAGTTACAAAGTATGCAATCCACCTTCTCCAGCAGGGTTATTTCATCATAAATGCCGGTGAATCATTGGAACGGGTTGGTGGAATCTGTAGTGAATCTGTAGACAAAAGGAGAGATACATGTAATAATTCAAACAAAAAGGGAGGCGTTTACAATTATCACAAAAGAATAACAACGTTGAGGTGATATCTCAAACATGATGTCATGCACACCAAACGGCTACTATCAACCAAGAAATAAAATGAATGCAGTACATGGTCCAGATTCAAGTGACGAAAGACACGAATGCAGTACATGGTCCAGATTCAAGTGACGAAAGACGGCCTATATGCCCATGGGAGAACCACACAACATCAACAAGTCTGCTTTTCCCCGGGTGGAAGAAAACACAAAACGTTAGTTCACGCATTGAATGCTGATTTTTTTTTTTTTTGGGCTTCTATTTGTACGCACTGAGTATGGATTCAATGCAGGTTGCAATAAAAGCATGAGATCAACGATTGTCCCTATGGTTCAAGAGATATATAGCTAGGTGTGATGATGACTAATATAGGCAGTACAAATCACCTATGGATAGATGATCCTCGAAATTGAATGACAAATCATCGGAAATTGGGAAACAAGAGGATACGCATCTATGTTGATATTTTTGGAAAGACGGTTTCTAATGATGATGGACATTGATATTTTTACAGTTATACCTGCCAATCATGTCATTGATATACTCTCTAACTTAGCCGTTGATGAGAATGCTTCGGATGCCCCCCTTCCCCTTTCACAAGGGGGATACTTAATCCCCCCCCCCCCCCCCCCCCCCCTTTCACAAAGAGGAATGCAGACTCAATTTTATAAAATTAATCAACTATAAATTATTTATATATAAATCAGAACCTAATTAATCTAAACCCATCACTCATCACTCTACATCCTAACTTCTAATCATGTACCCATATATTCCAACAAGTTATTAAAAAAGACAAAACAAAAATCTGTTATTTCCACCACAAACTTGTATATGCTCAAAAAATCAGACATAACTTACTAATATAGTGTTAAAATTGTATGATCTTTTACTTGTTGAAAAGATAATATAACAAGCAAATGGAACCATTTTCACATTATTTTGACATCATTTAATATGCCAAAAATAAGCCACATACACAATGATGAAAATAGTATTTAAATATTTAACTTTATTATGATAACTAAAAGGTATAAGAAAATTTCTCTATAGGGTTTGGTTGTCGAAGAGAGAGAGAGCTAGGGGCTGGGAGAGGGAGAGATGAGAAATTTCCAACTGTACGACCAGTATATGGCCCATTCCCGAGACGAAGCCCAGCCCATTTTACTTTCCAAGAATACTCCCCAGGTGTACGGATGCCTTGCAAAAGGTTCAAAATGCCCCTGCTTTTTTCCTTCAAGCGGATCGGAAGACAAGTGGTGACGCTCCTCGAACTTCGAGTCGTACGAACGGTTCAAAATAGATCAACGTTACACGGGCCCCATAGTTATGTATTTATTATATTCACAATGTTCATCCATATTTCAAGATCATTTCGGAGCATTACCCAAAAAAAGAAAATCAGATCCAAAGATCAACTGGACCGCAACACAAAGAGCAACAGAAAATTGATTTTCACTGTTGAAACTTTTGTAGGGCCCACCATAACATTTATTTTCCATCCAATCTATTCAAAAGGTCACAAAGACCTGGATGAAGAGGAAAAACAAATTTCATAATGATCCAAAACTTCCATGACCCTTGAAAGGGTTTCAATGGTAGATGTTCAAAGCAGAATGGTAAAGTAATTTGCTACGGTCAGGCCTATGACTACGGATTATAACCGTAGCCATAGATATGCCAATCCGTAGCAATAGGGTCCATCTGGGGTGGGCGCGTGAAACTAGTGGCCCCCCGCGCCACTTTCTGGCCTGTTTGGTGGGGCCACGCCCATAAGGTGGTCTCTATGGCTACAGATAATAACCATAGCTAAAATCCATACCTATAGCGATTTTTTATTTTTTATTTTTTATACATGGAGAACTTTATTCTACCTATAATTTTCTTTAACACATATTTATGTAAATATGTATATATAAGCATATAAATTTTTTTTTACTTTTTCCATTTTTTTCTTTATTCATTTAACAAAAATATCTTTTAAACTAAAATTAGTTACTTGATGTACCCTATATGATTTTGGGGTAGGAGAAGCTACTTTAACCAACCAACTTAGTTATTCCCGCCTATTCCATGTTAATTCACAGTCATTTTGGCGCATTTCACGGTCATGCCCCTTCACTTCACAGTCATTTTCGCATATTTCACGGTCCAATCCTACACTTCACCGTGAAATGCACTGAAATGACCGTGAATCAACACAGAATATGCGAGAATGACCGTGAAATGCATGGAAATGATCGTGAAGTGAAGCGAATTGACCGTGAAATATGCGAAAATGACCGTGAAGTGAAGGGGCATGACCGTGAAATGCGTCGAAATGACGGTGAATTAACACGGAATATGCAGGAATTACCGTGATATGGAATTACATATCAAGCTAAAGCAAGAAACTAATCCCAGTGTGAGGCGTCAATGCAATAAAACTCCATCACTTCACGATCATTTGCATGCATTTCACGGTCAATTCGCTTCAATTCATGATCATGTCCATGCATTTCACGGTCATTCGAAACAATTCCGTGTTGATTCACGGTCATTTCGAGGCATTTCACGATCAAACTCCTTCACTTCACGGTCATTTGCATGAATTTCACAGTCATTTCGCTTCAATTCATGATCACTTCCATGCATTTCACGGTCATCCGAAACATTTTCGTGTTGATTCACTGTTATTTCGAGGCATTTCACGGTCAAACTCCTTCACTTCACATTCATTTGCACGCATTTCATGGTCATTTCCCTTTAATTCATGATCACTTCCATGCATTTCACGGTCATCCGAAACAGTTTTGTGTTGATTCACAGTCATTTCGAGGCATTTCACAGTCAAACTCCTTCACTTCACGGTCATTTGCATGCATTTCACGATCATTTCGCTTCAATTCATGTAACACCTTGAATTTTTGCCAACCTGGGTTAGACGTCCTTAGGCAACGGGTCAACCATAGCACCTTGGTAACCTCTCAAAATTTGATTCCAAAGCCAAAGAAATCATTTAGAACCTATTTCTTTATAAATTTAACGTGAATTAGCTAGCGCTACGCTAGATTAGCTGTGAAAGCGTCCCTGATCGCTTTAAATACGTTCTGCAAGACCCAAAACTTGTAGAACCAATGACGCTACAATACCCTGAAACATAGGATCAAACTCTAAACTCGTTTGCTCTCAGGAACCCTTTAAAATTTTGTATTTGATTTAGATCGCACGTCGAAAGTTCGATGTCTACAATCTTAGACGGTTATGACCGCTTAGCTGGACTTGACAATCATTTCGAAAATCAAGCCCAACCGATGCTCTGACGCTATTTCATTGAGCCTGAAGAGAAGAGAGTGAGAAATGGGTAAAGATTTGAAATTCTAATTCAAATCTGACACGAGTCTTTGCGCGTTCTTATTAAGCATTCTGACTGTCAAAATTCAGCCAAATTTCACCCTCGGATCAGGAAAAATTTCTCTTTTATATCATGAGACTTGTAGACCTGATTTAGGTACGACGACCGCTGAACTGAAACTGGACCACCACGTGCGATCTGGGAACTCTACCGGTCTAAAAACTTCGGGTTAGCAGGATCCGATACGCATGAGCTTAAGTCGACCGCGTTCGGCCAGGGGACCTCTCGAAACGCTCTTTTGGATCGAAAAGTCCCGATTTGGTTATAACTTAAGTATACATTTGTCCCAAGTCTATTTAGGTTAGATTTTAGGGTATATAAGGGTCTTAAACCCTCACAAATCTCTCCCATCTGAATTTGCTTAAAACCCTAGATAGAGAGAGAAGAGTGAGAGATTGTGAGTGAGGTGCGGAAGAGTTTTTCCGCCACTTGCTACAGCTGCTAACTGTGATTAATCACCGCATTCAAATCATTTTCCTGGTGATTCTAACGCACTCTTAGGTAAGAAAACCCTAACCACTTGTTGTTTTAGGGATTTCTTCGATTCATTATCAAAATAGCTTATGTATCTTATGCATTAGGTCGCATTTACGCCGGTGACGAAGCGTATACATCCTATTCGAACTGATACGCGTCTAGGGAAAAAGGTAAGGATTTTAGACGCTTTGATTGACTGATTTCAAAGCTTTCAATGTCGTTTAATAGTAGATTATCGACGAGAACGTCGTTTGACATGTAGAACATGCTGTCCGTTTTCCATTTCGCATACGTACGCTGAATATGAGATTTAGGGCATTTTAGTCATTTGTAGGAAATAATACGTCCGTATTTTGCTGAAATGATTGTCATGGCTATTTGTCGTGTTATGATATTAGAAATACGTGTATGATCCGTTTGGCGAAGAGATTCGCACTAATGCGCACTTTGGGTCGACATATGCTATGTAGACTAAAGTGTGTAGACTAAGTGTTTGTATAAATGTTTGTATTAGAATGTATTGAGTAAATGGTGTTGTGAAGTAGTTTTGAGATTATATTCTCAATTAACATACTGATGTATATGATTTCCACCACATTGGCTATATGAATTGATTTCATTACATATATGGAATGCATGTGTTGGTTGATTTTCTTACGTCGTGCGTTATAACATGTGTCAACATGCATGTATTGTTTATATTCATTCCTGTTACTCACATATGCTTACTGATGTTGATATATAAATGCTTGGGGCTATGACCTAGTCCAGGCAGTCGGTAATGGATCGAATTCGTGGTTAGCTTCTATTTACCACGAAGAACGCGTCGATGAACGCGAGTCTTGTTTTGGGCAGGCGGCAGTGGTTAGGCCACACGAAGTGTTTCATGCACTTCATGTCGCTCAACTTGAGATGCGCTCGTACTAGTCGAGCCCGTCAAGTAACCCGACCGGTCATTATATGTTCACATTGCATGAGTCATAACTGCTTGAACCTAGGGTACTAAACTTACCATTGAAAACCCTGTTAACCATGGTACCTTGATCCATAAAGACTTATGAGCCGGGCATGGTGGTATGGGACACCGTGGTCTAGCTGTCAGCCTATGCTAGGGCCACAAACCTCCCCGTAGTGACCAGTGAGCAACCCAGACTCGTGAGCAGATTATGGTGGTATGGGACACTATATTCTTGTTATCGGTCTACACTGATTAGGTGACGAGCCCTTTGTAGTGACCTCGAGCGTATTCTGAGTCTGCGGGAGGCGACGACCCTTCCGTAGCGACAAGAGTACATTAGGCCTATATTGATAAGGTGATGGGGGAGCGGTGCAACGAGTGCGAGCAACAGCCCTGGCAGCCCTTGCAGCGACCTACAAATATAACATCGTATGAGATTACTAGGAGTGATGACCCTAGACAGGATCTGTATTGAGATTGATATAAGGAAGGTACCTTAGTTTCTCAATCCTGCTGTATGAAAAGGACTAATAACCACTCGGTAATCATTATCCATATTGCATTGCATGTGCCTGGAAGATGTGGAGCACTGAGGAACGCAAGCATGCAGCGGGCGTAAGATGGTGCCGCATGAGGGAGTATGTCGGTGAGGCCATCCATCATGTCATTTCATGCTTGCATTAACAACAGTATTTAGGAATGTTTGATTGTTTGCTTTACTATTATCGCGTGATTGATATGATAACATGCTAATCTTTGCTATATGATTCTACTGAGTTGATTACTCATTCCCAGTTGCGGGATGGTGTTCCGGACACCCACCAGTCCCTATTTTAGTTTCAGATGATGGCCCTGCTTGTGAAGCGGAGCCGGACTTGATGATGATGAGGAGGATCCCTCCTTTATGCGTGTTCTAATCGACGAGATCACAGGGAGGTTGATTAGACACTACGACTCTTGTCATTTTTATATTTTTGGAGCACTCATGTATATTCTTTTGATCATTTTTGGAGTATACATGTATATATTTAACCTGGTAACATGTTCACACTCTGAAGACATACAACAATTTATATATGTTATACATACTATCACAGTTTTTCGCTCGCATAATTTAACTGTCTCTGGAGTATGATATGTTGTTTTGGCTTAATCTCAGTCTTGTTTAATGTCATTCTGCAGACAACATGTATTTATCATTATCTATGTTGCATAAGTGACATTTTGGAACTCGGGAGTTGGGTTTTTACCCGACCCCCGATTTTCGGGATGTTACAATTCATGATCACTTCCATGCATTTCACGGTCATCTGAAATAATTCCGTGTTGATTCACGGTCATTTCGAGGCATTTCACGGTCAAACTCCTTCACTTCACGGTCATTTCACTTCAATTCATGCTCACTTCCATGCATTTCATGGTCATCCGAAACATTTTCGTGTTGATTCATGATCATTTCGAGGCATTTCACGGTCAAACTCCTTCACTTCACGATTATTTGCATGCATTTCACGGTCATACCCCTTCACTTAATGGTCATTTTCGCACATTTCACGGTCCAATCGCCTCACTTCACGGTCATTTCCATGCATATCGCGGTCATTCCCGGCAATTCCATGTTAATTCACGATCATTTCGACACATTTGACGGTCATGCCCCTTCACTTCACGGTCATTTCCACACATTTTACGGTCCAATCGCCTTGCTTCATGGTCATTTCCATGCATATCACGGTCATTCCCGCCTTTTCGTGTAGGTTTAGCTTTATGGAATTGAGTTTAGGTTATAGGTTTAGGGTAAGGTTAGGTTTAGGGGATAGGTTTTGGGATTTGGGAATAGTTTTAGGTTATAAGTATAGGTTTAGGTTAGGTTATGGGTTAAGGTTTAGAGATTTGAGTTTGGGTTTAGGCTAAGGTTTAGGTCTAGGTTTAGGTTTAGGAAATTGCGTTTAGGTTATAGGTTTAGGGAAATGTTAGGTTTAAATTATAGGTTTTGGGATTTGAGAATAGTTTTAGGTTATAAGTATATGTTTAAGTTAGGTTATATGTTAAGGTTTAGGGATTTGAGTTTAGGTTATAGGATTAGGTTTAGGTTTAGGTTTAGGGATTTGAGTTTAACTTATAGGTTTAGGTTTAGGTTTTAGGTTTATGTTTATGTTTGGGTTTGAGATTTGGGATTTGAGAATGGGTTCGAGTTTAGGTTATAGGTTTTGGTTTTAGTTTAGGTTATACGTTTTGATTTAGGTTATAGGTTAACAGTTTAGGTTTAGGTTATAGGTTTTTGGATTTGAGAATGGGTTAGGGTTTAGGCTATAAGTTTTGGTTTTGATTTAGGTTATAGGTTTTGGGATTTGATAATGGGTTCGGGTTTAAGTTATAGGTTTTAGTTTTGGTTTTGGTTATAGGTTTTGGTTTAGGTTATAGGTTATAGGTTTAGGTTAAGGTTTAGGTTATAGGTTTTGGTTTTCGTTTAGGTTATAGGTTGTGGAAATGGCTGTGAAGTGAAGTGAATTGACCGTGAAGTGCGTCGAATTGACCGTGAATGAACACGGAATTGCTAGGAATGACCGTGAAATGCATGGAAATGACGGTGAAGTGAAGTGAAATGACCGCGAAGTGCGTGGAAATGGCCGTGAAGTGAAGTAAATTGACTGTGAAGTTCATCGAATTGATCGTAAATGAACACGGAATCGCTAGGGATGACCGTGAAATGCATGGAAATGACGGTGAAGTGAAGTGAAATGACCACGAAGTGCGTGGAAATGGCTGTGAAGTGAAGTAAATTGATCCTGAAGTGCGTCGAATTGACCGTGAATGAACACGGAATTGCTAGGAATGACCGTGAAATGCATGGAAATGACGTTGAAGTGAAGTGAAATGACTGTGAAGTGTGTGGAAATGGCCATGAAGTGAAGTGAATTGACAGTGAAGTGCGTCGAATTAACCGTGAATGAACACGAAATCACTAGGAATGACCGTGAAATGCATGGAAATGACGGTGAAGTGAAGTGAAATGATCGCAAGTGTGTGGAAATGGCCGTGAAGTAAAGTGAATTGACCGTGAAGTGCATCGAATTGACTGTGAATGAACACGGAATCGCCGGGAATGACCGTGAAATGCATGGAAATGACGGTGAAGTTAAGTTAATTGACTGAGAAGTGTGTGGAAATGGCCGTGAAGTAAAGTGAATTGACCGTGAAGTGCGTCGAATTGACCGTGAATCAACACGGAATCGCCGGGAATGACCGTGAAATGCATGGAAATGACAGTAAAGTGAAGCGAATTGACCGCGAAGTACATGAAAATGGCCGTGAAGTGAAGTGAATTGACCGTGAAGTGGATTTTTAACCATCGACCCGATAGAATTTCAGAAAATTACTATGTTGGTTGGCTAAATTAGCTTCTCCTACCCCAAAATCATATAAGGTACGTTATGTAACTCATTCTAATTTAGGAGATATGCTTGTTAAATAATTAGACAAAGAAACGAATTAAGAGAGAAAAATATTTTTATATACTTATATATACATATTTACATAATTATGTATTTGAGAAAAATGTAAGAGAGAAAAAGTTCTCCCCATTAAAAAAAAAAAAAAAAAAAAAATCTGTCAGACTACTACGGCACTGCTGCCGAACCGGCGGTAGTGCCGCGGTAGTCTGTGGTTTTTTTTATTTTTTAGTTTTTGTTTTTGTGGGTCCCATCATGAGGTCTATGTTAAACCTAAACTGTCCATTTATTTGGAGAGCTTATATTAAGGCTTGGGACAAAAAATAAGATAGATCTAACTATCAAGTGGACCACATTGTAAAAGGTAGTTGGGAATTGAACTTATACTGTTGAAACTCTTTTAGGGGTCAAGGAAGTTTTGGATCATTACGAAATTTGTTTTTTCTCTTCATTGATGTCTTTGTGACCTTATGAATAGATTGGATGTAAAATAAATGTTATGGTGGGCCCTACAAGTTTCAACGGTGAAAATCAATTTTCTACTGCTCTTTGTGGTGTGGTCCAGTTGATCTTTAGATATGAATTTTTTTTTTTATTGGATAATGCTTTAAAATGTTTTCAAAATATGGATAAACGTTGTGGATATAATAAATACATAATTACTGGTCCCATGTAACGTTGATCTCATTTGAACCGTTCGTACAACTCGGAGTTCGAGCATCAGCGCTCGTCCTCGAGCACCAGCCGATCCGCTGAAAATAAAGCAGGGCTATTACGAAATTTGTTTTTACTCTTCATCGAGGTCTTTGTGACCTTATGAATAGATTAGATGGAAAATAAATGTTACAGTGGCCTGTGACCTTATGAATAGATTAGATGGAAAATAAATGTTACGGTGGCCTGTGACCTTATGAATAGATTGGATGGAAAATAAATGTTACGGTGGGCCTACAAGTTTCAACGGTGAAAATCAATATTCTGTTGCTCTTTGTGGTGTGGTCCAGTTGATCTTTAGATATGAGTTTTTTTTTTTTTGGATAATACTTCAAAATGATCTCAAAATATGGATGAACGTTATGGATATAATAAATACATAATTGGTGGGCCCATGTAACGTTGATCTCATTTGAACCGTTCGTACAACTCGGTGTTCGAGGAGCGTCAGCGCTCGTCCTCGAGCACCAGCCGATCCGTTGAAAATAAAGCAGGGGCATTTTCAACCTTTTGCAAGGATACCTTATACCTGAGAAGTATTCTTGGAAAGTAAAATGGGATGGGCTTCGTCTCGGGAATGGGCCATAAACTGGTCGTACAGTTGAAAATTTCTCGAGAGAGATTCGAAGATAAAGAATTATACACACACAGACCCGGTTTTAGAGTTCCCCTCAAATGTTGGTTATGCCCTGTTTTGTTGTAGTAATGTCTTAAGTTATTTAATGTTGATTAGAGATGGGTAGGATTCTAGGATCATGGATTTAGGTTGTCCAGTTAGATTTTTTATTTTTATTTTTAAATCACAAAGTGCTATTTTAAAATTCTGACAGATGGTGGAGATTCACCATTCTTAGATTTGCGGTGGGCCCTACTTCTAGTGTATATTTGTTAACAATGTGGCCCACCCTCGTAACACTTGTTTAATGGCAGATCTTATCGTACAAAGTTTGTCCTCTCAGAGTATATATTCCTCTTCAAGAATTAAATACATCAATTTCAAAATTTGGCAGTGGGGCCCACCTCGTCAGGTGTAGTTATCACGTGGGGCCCACCAAAGATCATATATTTCCTGCAAAAGACTATAACACAGAGGGTGTAATTTCCTCATAACCACCGTGATGGTGAGGTGGGTTCCACACAAGATTTTTTCATCACGGCCCACCCCATGATCTTGCAGATCATTCTTTAATGATTGAGGCCCACCACAAGTACAAAACAAGAGGAAATATATAATAGGTACAACGCATACGCCCTACTAAATGAAAAAGGGAGAAGCCACCTCATCTATAAGATCGCATGGTAGGGCCCACTTGTCAAATCTGACGTAGGGCCCATTATCATTTCTACTTATGGCGTGGATTCCCCCATTAAACGAAATTTCCTTTTTTCATCACTCGAATTGAACAAATCCACCAATCGACGAAAAGATACAAAATAACACTCAACAATGGGGCCCACATGTACACAAAAGAAAGTGGGACCCACACGCTGTCCACGTAGACAGTGTGTGGGGCCACGCATGCTGTCTTTTGGGCATTGTGTGGTCCATCTTGATCTGTGCACAAATATAATGTGGGGTCCGCCATTTGATTGGGTTTGACCATTCCATTACATTCATCTGTAAAGAGTCTCGAAGCCTTACATGATGGACGTACGATGTGTATACTTGAAGTCATCTCGTAGGGGCGGCCCACCAAATTCTCTCTCTCACTCTCTCACGTTTTGCACACGCCAGGGGAGAAGGGCGTCTGGCCCTCTCCTATTGTATAGGGGAGAATCACCTCTTGGTAACATGGTATTGCTCATGGATTAACAAGGAGGGAGATAAAATTTAGGAAGGGTTTTGGGTTTGGTGCACGCTAGTGTACACTATGAGCGCGAAAGTGCCACTATGGTTAGAGCTGTACACGAGTCAATTTAGCTCATCAGCTCGCTCGATTTGACTTAAAAAAGCTCAACTTGTCTCAGTTTAAAATTGGTTTTGTACCAAGTTGAGCTTGTTTTTAGAGCTCGAAAAAATTTCGAGCCGAGCTTGAGCTTGCCCGAGCTCTACTCGACTCATATCGAACCTCAACTTGAACCGACTTGGATCGAATCATCTCGATAACTTGGTTATTTTGAAATGAATGTTGCTTGCTAAGTTTTTGATGAAATGACTCAACGAAGTGTTGGCGAGGAAAGAATGGATACGTCGGTTGTTTGATTTTGATGTTGCTCGTCCGAGTGTTTGATTTTAATGATACTCTCTGAGTGATTAATGAAATACCCGTGAAATATTATTATTAATTTACATTCTGTAAGAAATTGAAGATGCATTATATGTGTTTGAGAAAATATCAAACAAGCTCAAACATGCCGGAATTGCTCACCAAATTGAGCCAAGCTAGCAGGATAGGCTCCAGGATTGAGCCCAATCGAGTTTAAGCTGTGGTTAGCTAATGGCCAAGCCGATATGAGTGGAGCTATGCCAAGCTCCACTTGGTTCAACTCGTGTACAACACTAACTATGGTGATCTCCTACAAGTAGGTTGTAGGTGATCAAGGGCATGGTTAGATTGCCCTCGTCGAGCTTATCGCAATGGAATTGGTCCTGCACTCTAGAGACTTACGGATAGGTAGATGGAAACCAAGCACATTTATAGAGTCCAAGGTGTTTAGACATTAGTGTACACATCCAACAAGGTGATTTAAGATTTAAGAATCCAAGTGTACACATGCCTCTCATGTGTGGGCCACATATTTATGATCTACTATCACATAATGACACCAAAGTAAAACCATGCATGTTTATATATACATGCTCGTGATTACATCTATGATAAATGAATTTTTTATGTCATGGGTTAGAAGATTTCTAAAAATTATATATATAGATGTCGTGAAATTTCATTAAGGTCCACCAAAACATACAAAAATCAACCATATCTAGTGGTCATGAGTGACCTTGGCCTTATAAATAAATACCTTTTCAAGATTAGGCTAAGATTCTCACAAGTACAAGCGTAATCTTGGATAGTTGGCCTCCAGGATACAACTATTATTACCCAATCCTAACAGTACACTCGTTGTACATGGGCTCAAACCAGAGTGCAAAACTGAATCGAAGTGAGTTGACTCGGTAACGAACTCATGAATTGGTAAAATAAAACTGAACCAAAGATGAAATTCAAAGAACTAGAAAAAAATCATTGATTTTTAATTGAATAAATTCATAAAAGTAAGAAGTCTATATATAGATCATGATTAGGTACTTAAAATATATTTCAAATGGATTAGGTCTATTAGGTTTGAACCCAACTGATGTGACAACCTAATTAGACATGTCCCTAGTTTGAAATTCATGTAAAATCGGCAAGTATGAGTATACTCGTGGAATATGGAACCAAACCATTAGTGTGAGTGTACTCTCAGTCCTCACATAGACCTAGACCCAGACTTAGGTTCCCCTGATAAGGGGCTCAAGTCCCATGCAAAACTCTCTTATCCTTCTTTTTGTCTAAAACTTTTTTGCAAACAATATAGTTATAAATTTATCTATAGATTCGTTTGGTTTAAGTTCTTTTTTAAGCACCCACTTACACCTTATAGGCTTGTTCCTAAGAAGAGGGTCTACGACTTCTCAGGTGTTATTTGACATGATCGATTCTAATTAATTGTTTATACCTTCTCTTTAAAAAGAAGCATCATGAGAGTTTATGGCTTCTGAATATGTATTAGGATCATCTTCAAATAAGAAAGTGAAAAACCAATCGCCTAAGTTGGCTTTCTTTTGTACTCTCGTGCTCTTTGTACGTTCTGCTTCTACTCCACTACTCCACTATTCGCATATATGCTTCTACTAGTTAAAGTAATATCATACCCACTAATTTCTTTTATTTCCACAAACCTAGTCTTCATAGGAAAGATATTTTTAAGAAATTTTGCATCTCTAGCTTTTATAATAATATTTGGATCTATGAGGGTATCTTTCAATTTCAAAATTAAGAACCTATATGAGGCATTATTTTTTGCATGTCTTATACAATCAGTTATCTTGTGACTAAGTTTTCTTTTCTTGGTTTTAAGTAACCCTACTTTAGCCAGATACCCCACACTTTAAGGTATTTATAACTAAAAGTGTGATTATTTTTTTTTCACAGTTCATATGATGTCTTATTAGTTTTCTTATGAGGTATCCTATTTTATATATAATATACAAATAGTATGACTTCTCCTCACATATTAAAGGCTAAATTAGGACTATTTAACATAGCGTTCATCATTTCTTTTAATATTATATTCTTGCATTTAGTTATTCCATTTTGTTTTGGTGTATACGAATCAATGGTTTCTTGTACTATGTCATTCTTTTCACAGAGTTCTCTAAACTGGGAAGCAGTGTTTGAAGCATCGGTATCGCAACAAGTTTCGTTGGCCAGTATAGAAACAATATCGATATCGCTGATAACTGAAAATGTGGGGAAATATGGGGAAAACGATGGAATTTTCAATGAAACTTCAGGAGATGTTAAAATGTACATATTTGCATATTTAGAAATTAAAAAAAAAAAATTACAAAAAGAAGGCATACATAACAAGTTTTCATTTAATGGGGCCTTAAAAGGATATGTTGTTGTAAGAAATCAGATCAACCATCCCATTTGTCCTATTTAACCATCTAGGCTTCCATCAAAACATCCATTGATATTGCAAAATATCAACAACACATGATATTTCACTAAGAAATCATTAACAATTGGAAAGGAAACGAAAGATTGCGGTCTCAATATCGCGCATGTTATAATATTGATAATATTGACATATTATCAATATTATCAATAACAAATTAAACACTACATATAACCATGTGCCCATGAAAAAAAATTGAAATAAATTTTTTTTTTAATAAACAAAAATTTGATGATATCAATACGTTAGTGATAGTATTGAAATATCGTCGATACACTTATGATACAGGCATTACTTAGAATTTATATAGTCGAAAATATTAGTGAAACGTTGGCAATATTGATGCATTAGCAATACAAGCGACACCTAGAATTTACATAGTTGAAAATATTAGAGATTACAATAGTGATATTGATACATTGGTGATACCTAGCAATACATTACTAATACCTAGAATTTCTAGTACTACCAATTTTATCGGTATCGCTACCAGTGTTATCGGTAGCACTGAGTTGGAGATAAAGATAATATCGGAGATATTTCAATAATATCGGAGATATTTCAAAAACTGTTGGGAAGATTCATACTCTCATTTTTTATCTGATCTAAGTCTTCTAATGTTTCTCATAAGTTGGTTTACAACTTCTTCTTTGTACTTAATGAAGGATTCTAAAGCTTTATTTTTATTCCTTAAAAAGTATACTCTAGTATATCTAGAATAATCGTCTATAAGTGATACATAATACCATTTGCCTTCTCTAGACATGTGATTCATAAAATTACCTAAGTCACTATGTATTAATTCTTATAACACATAACTTATGCTAACATATTTAAAGAATTTTCTAACAATCTTGGATTTTATACAAGTTTCACATTTTTCGAAGTTATTGATTGAGATGTGTAACGCCCTGAAAATCGGGGGTCATGTATAAACCCGACTCCCGAGTTCCAGACCATCACTTATGCAACAAATATGATTATAATTTAATGTTGGATGAGTTAGTGCATTCACATGAGCAAGATTATACCAAAACTGCAATTCATACTCCAGATCCAGTGATAAAACGCAAGCAAAAGACTGAAGAATATATATATCACTGTATGGAAAATAAAATAAATCTCAACTGTCTCCAAAGTATGAATACATCTCTGAGTCTCATATACATGTAAATAAATAAAAATCAAAATGTCATAAGGTCCAACTATGAAGTCCCGCCGATCCATGTCACCTACGCAAATCCGTCGTGAAACTGCATATATGAGAACTCGTCCTGGTCCTCATCGTAATCTGGCTCTGCCTCCTGAATCGCCGCATCACCTGCAACTAAGACAGGGTCTGGTGGGTGTTACAAATACCATCCCGTAATGTGGGAGTGAGTGATCAACTCAGTGGAATAATAGAGCAAAGATTAGCATGTTCTCAAATTAATCATGTGATAATAGTAAAGCAATAAAGCAAACATTCCTAAATACTGTTGTTAATGCAATATGAAATGACATGATGGATGCCCTCACCGACATACTCCCTCATACGGCACCATCTCACGCCTACGGCATGCTTTCTTCCCACAGTGCTCCACATCTTCCAGGCACATGCAATGTGATGTGGATATGATTACCAAGTTATTATTAGTCCATTCATACAGCAGTATTGGAAAACTAAAGTACTTTCCTTATATCAATCCCAACACAGATCCTGTCTAGGGTCGTCACTCCTAGTAATCTCATACGATGTTATATTTGTAGGTCGCTGCAAGGGCTGTCAGGGCTGTTGCTCGCACTCGTTGCACCGCTCCCCCATCACCTTATCAATACAGGCCTAATGTACTCTCATCGCTATGCAAGGGTCGTCGCCTCCCGTCGACTCAGAATACGGTCGCGGTCACTATAAAGGGCTCGTCACCTGATCAGTGTAGGCCGACAGCAAGAATATAGTGTCCCATACCACCATAATCTGCTCACGAGTCAAATGTACTCACTGGTCACTACGGGGAGGTTTGTGGCCCCAGCGTAGGTCGATAGCTCGACCACGGTGTCCCATACCACCATGCCCGGCTCATGAGTCTTTATGGATTAAGGTACGATGGTTAACAGGGTTTCTAATGGTAAGTTCAGTACCCTAAGTTCAAGCAGTTATGACTCATACAAGGTGAACAATCAACGGCCAGTTGGGTTACTTGACGGGCTCGACTAGTACGAGCGCATCGCAAGTCGAACGACATGAAGTGCGTAAAACACTTCGTGTGGCCTAACCACTGCCGCCAACTCAAAACACGACTCGCATTCATCGACGCGTCCTTCGTGGCAAATATAAGCCAACCACGAATTTACTCTGTTACCGACTTTCTGGACTAAGCATAGCCCCAAACATTTGTAAGTCAACATCAGTATTCATGTGAGAGTAATGGAAATGAAATACAACAATATAAGCATGTTGAAACATGTTATAATGTATCACTTAAACAAATCATCCAACACCTGCATTTCATACATATAATGAAATCAATACATATAGCCAATGTAATGGAAATCATTCAATCAGCATATTACTTGAGAATTCAATCTCAAAACTCATTCACAACACTATTTATTCAATACATACTAATACAAACATTTATACAAACACTTAGCCTACACACTCTAGTCTACATAGCGTATGTCGACTCAAAGTGCGCATTTGGGCGAATCTCTTCGCCAAACCGATCATGCACGCATTCCTAATATCCTAACACGTCAAGAAGCCATGGCAAACATTTCAGCAAAATATGGATGTAAACTGTATTTCCTACAAATGCCCTAAATCTCATATTTTCCATACGCTTACGAAACGGGAAACGGACAGCATGTTGTACATGTCAAACGGCGATGCCGTCGATAATCTACTATTATACGACAATGAAAGCTTTGAAATCAGTCAATCAAAGCGTCTAAAATCCGCACCTTTTGCCCTAAACGTGTATCGTTTCAATTAGAACAGATACGCTTCGTCAACGGCGTAACGACGACATAATGCACAAGATGTATTATTTACTTTGCTATTTGAATCGACGGAATGCTAAATCAGCAAGTAGTTAGGGTTTTCTTTACCTAAAAATGCGTCGAAATCACCAACAAAGTGATTGGGATGCGGTGCTTAGGCACGTGTAGTAGCAGCAGCAAGTGGCTGGAAGATCTCTCCCACACTCTCTCACAATCTCTCACTTTTTCTCTCTCTCTAGCTAGGGTTTCTAGCAAATTTGGATGGGTGAGATAAGTGAGGGTTTAAAGCCCTTATATAGGTTAAAACCTTTCCAAATTAGGCTTGGGAGCAAAGTTCACTTGAGGTATAACCAAATCGGGGCTGTTCCGATCCAAAAGAGCATTTTGGGAGGTCCCCTGGCCGAACGCGATCGGACTTAAGCTCATGATCACTGGATGTTGCTCACACCCAGTTTTCAGTCCGGTAGAGTTCATAGATTGCACGTGGCGGTCCAGTTTTAGTTCAGCGGTCATTGTACCTAAATCAGGTCTACAAGTCTCATGATATGAAAGAAAAAAAATTTCTGATCCGAGGGTGTAATTTGGCTGAATTCTAACGGTCAGAACGCTTAATTAATAACGCGCCAAGTCACGTGCCATATTTGGATTAAAATTTCCAAATCTAGCCCATTTCTCAGTCTCTTCAATCCAGGCTCAATGAAATAGCCTCTGAACGTCGGTTGGGCTTGATTTTCGAAATGATTTTCAAGTCCAGCTAAGCGGTCATAACGGTCAAAGATTGTAGGTATCGGACTTTCGACCCGCGGTCTATTTCCAATACAAAGTTTCAAAGGGTTCCTGAGAGTAAACCGGTTTAGAGTTTGATCCTAGGTTTCAAGGTATTATAGCACCATTGATTCTAGAAGTTTTAGGTCTTGTAGAACGTATTTAAAGTGTTCAGGGACTATTTCATAGCAACTCTAACGTAGCGCTAGCTAACTAATGCTTAATTTCTAAAGGAATTAATCCTACGTGATTTCTGGTCGAGTTGGTACTCGAGTCTCAGTACGAATTTTTTCGAGGCGTTACAAGATGTTAGGTAGTAATCCTATTCGTTTCATCATTTTCAAGGATTCTACGTTCACGTGTCTTAATCTACTATGACATAATGAAATAAATTCAACAATATAAACAGAACTGGATGGCATCTTATTATTATTATCATAAGAAACGTTTACAACAAACAAACTATTATTACAATAACTATTTTTAAAGAAGATTTCATTCTTGGTTATTACAATCTTATCAAAATCAAATACTATTTTAACTCCAGCCTTTTGTGATGAATGTTAAGCACATACAACATGTTCTTTATCATTAAAGTTTTTTCCGATGCGAACTTTAGAACAACATTTCATTTCTTTTTATAACAATTGGAGAGGATCGAGCATTTCTCATAAACAGTTGTTCCTTATCTCCTATCACTTGATTGAAGGTAACTATGCTCTGATCTTTACATAAATATCGAGTTACCCGATGTCTAATATCTATTCCATTTTCTTTACTGGAAATACTTCAGGCATTACAGTGATAACCATGTCCGAATTTTCTTTCGCTTCAACAAGATTGCATGAGATTTTGTATTCTTTTTCTTTAGCTTATATTCATTTTCATGATGTATAAGTTTCTTATAATAGTTACAATGCCCTTTTGTTCTTGAATTTGCTGTTTGTTTTCTTCTTGAGCCTACACTCCTTGGAGTACTTTTCAGGCCTTTCATAGTTTTAACAATACTTTTTTTTTTCTTATTTGTACCTGATTGTTTCTACTAAGTTAGATGGTGACTTCTTCACAAACAATACCGGGGCTCCCCAAGGCGAACTGTTGGGACGAATGAAACCTAACTCCCGATACTCATCCAACTGCTCCTGTAGTTCCCGCAACTCTAACGGTGCCATTAGTAGAGGGCCTTTGAGATAGGCGTGGTACCGGGCAGCAAATCAATCTGAAACTTCACCTACCAACATGGCGGCAAACCTGGGATCTCTTAGAATACATCCGGATACTCACAAACAACTAATAGCTGCTCAATACACTGCCGCAGAATCCTCGATGGCAAAAGCCAAGAAACTAGATAACGACTCTCCTCTGGGCTCAGCGATAAACTGGAATACTTGCAAGCTTAGAATGTGAAACGTAACTGTCCTCATGGCACAGTCTAAGATGGCATAATACTCCGCAAGCTAGTCCATACCTAGAATAACGTTAAAGCCTGTCATCGACATCACGAACAGATCGGTAGGAAGGAACATCTCGCCCACTAACACCAGGCAAGAAGGGTAGCGACAGGTCAACACAATGGACTTCCTCATGGGAGTCGAAATAGTTAATGACTCTAACACAGACTCCGATGGAATACCAGTCGATCGGCAAAACTGCTCGTCCATAAAAGAATGGGTGGCACCAGAATTAATAAAACATGAGAAACATAAGCAAAAACAAGAAGAATACCCTCGACGACTCTGTTGATCAATGACTGTGGGTCCTGGCCTTCCGCCTATTGCGTAGAATAAAATCGGCCCTGAGCTAATAAGGGGACCAAATCAGAAGACTGCGGATCCTAAGTTGTGCCTGCTGAGCTGCAATACACACTCGACCCAGGGACTAGACTTGTGGATATTCCCTCTGTGGCTACTGTTGTCTCCACTGCTGCTATCTCTGCTGGGGAGGTCTACCTGGCTACCTCTACTATTGAGGAGGAGCACTAGGAGAGGCGGCTAAAAGCTGCACTCTCTGTTGCTGCTGTTGAGGAGGATGAGGAGGAGGCAACTGCTGTGGCCTCTACTGTTAAATGGGGAGAGGGCAATCACGACTCCAATACCCTGCCTGTCCACAACCGAAGTAAACATCAAAAAAGGGGTAGGAAGATGAAGCGGTTGGCGGTGCTGATATGATGAAGCTACTGACTGAGCCGTAGGCTGTCTTAACTCTAATCTACCCCTTCGTCTCTGCTGACGGCACTGCTTGGAACTTTCGGTTGGTGCTTTCCTCTTCCGGTCTCTACCAGAACTCTGCTCTCTCGATCTCTGTGTCATAGCCCAGTCCTCCTCATAAACTAATGCCCGATGAACAACCAGATCGAAAGTCTCCAAACAATGTCCCACCACACAGTTACGAAAGGTAAGACGCAAGCCAGTCACAAAACGACGAGCCCTCATCTTCTAATCACTGGTGA
The DNA here is from genome assembly GCA_037074715.1 of Magnolia kwangsiensis. NCBI lineage: Eukaryota > Viridiplantae > Streptophyta > Magnoliopsida > Magnoliales > Magnoliaceae > Magnolia > Magnolia kwangsiensis. Next base: position 65,487,994 of record CM073588.1, read on the forward strand.
GATAAGGAGCAAATGTAGACAAGGCCAAGAAACGGGCCTTATACTGGGATACCGACAAATCACCCTGAACTAGGGTCTCAAACTCTATCACCCTCTGTATCTGAACGTGCTCAAGGGAGAATTTCTGGTCAAAATGGACCACGAATTCCTCCCAAGTCCAAATAAAATCTGGCCCAACCATCCTAGACACGGACAACTACCAATAACGGGCCTCACCCTGAAAAAGATAGGTCGCAAGGGATACCCTCTGATTGGCTGAACACTGCATAGTGTCAAAAATCCTTGCGATCTCAGTGCGCTATGCCTCAGCAGCAGATGGGTCATGATCATCCTTGAATCTTGGAGGGTCATGATATCTAAAAGATAGCGCTAGCGTGTGGCAAATCACTCTGATTGAAAACTGGAGTGGCTGTAGGCTGACGAGTCTACAATGCGGTAGCAACAAGCTGCATCAGCTACTAAAAATGCTTGGCACCTAAAGGCACTGTTGGAAAAGTAGGAGCGACACGAGTGCGGCTGATGGAGTAAGAGCCTCTGTAACCGGAATAGCAGGCTGAGGAGGGGGAACTGGAACAACTGAAGGAACGAGTGCGATAGGCTCAACAGGAGGCTGAATCGGGACCTTGGGAATTGGATCCTCTAAAATGGGAGCAGGATGGGCTCGAGTAGAATGGGTATCTCGAGCGCCTCATCCACGGGCATCACGCCACGGGTGCCATGTCTATGCGGCATCGTCTATAAAATAATGACGTCGCAAAAAATCAGGATAATTACAGGCTCAATACGAAGTGAAAAGAAGGATCTCGAGACACTACTTGTCGTAGGCTCTTAGCAGACATGCGATGTTATCCCAAGTTGTTCCAGAATTACTTGTTATGCTCTGATACCAACTCCTGTCACCCCCTAGACTCAGAACCAGACTTACAGGGAACCCGATAGCCGGTTCAAGCCGCAACAGCCTCTGTAATACCCCATCTCATCTCCTGAGGCAGGTTCCGATCCTGGGATCCTATAAGGAGAATTTTCATAACAATAAAATTATTTCCAATACGAGCATACCTACGATCACAGCAAGTAAAATCTCAAAATTAACAAAGGAACACATCACAAAATGTACTATGAATTTGAACTTTTATAAGCTTTCATAAGGTCCAAAAGGACATACATAGGATAATAGTAGAATGAGAGAAAAGTCTGCAACATCGGGGTCCTCAAGCTCAACTCTAATCCAAGCTTTGCCGCTACAATGCCTGCCTAGGATCTCCTGTACTCATCAATCGTGCATAAGCTTATAGAAGCTTATAGGGTAGTGAAAGTGTGTATAATAGTGCGCAGAAGAATAACAGGAGGTATAGGAATCGAAACATACTCAATGACAATATTACCAGCCTTATCAAGGCTTATCATGAATACGATGCAATGAGTACTGGGTGCCTTACCAAGGCGATGCATAAGGACAGCTAATGCGAATGCGATGCAAGTGATGTCAATGTTCATATCTAATACTCATATCAAGTACATTTTCAATCATAAGGAAATCACTGGGGTCTATTATACTGTTGGATGACTACCGCTCTACAAACCCTGCAAGTCAAACGAGCATAAAAGACCTCACTACCCACCTGTGGATAGCCAATCACCAGCAAGGCCTGAAGGTAGTGGGCCCATTTACGAGATGGTTAGACTCAACCTAGCAATGCCTCCTTACATCAGGAGAGTAAGGCCACACCCTTGCCCAATTGACTACACAATAGTAAGAGTTGCGGCCTAACGGTATAAAGCCCTCATGCGCTCATAGTTTTTACTCGGTCACGGCGTTGGGGCAGATCCTTGGTACCATGAAAGTTTTGAGAATTTTACCCATAGGCATCCTATGCACCCGATATGCTCAAGTAATATTTCTGGCATCCACACATACGGCCATCCACGAACATCCCTGTGGAGGCAAGGCCGTGGTGAAGTAAGAGCGGTATCATCATAAAATACGATGCCAATGCATAAGTCATATATACAGATCATGCACAAGCTTCAAGCACTAAATGTGCACAAGGGGAGAAACTTCATTCCTCTATGACCACCACACAATGCAATCAATTCACACAGATGATGCATATGGGTCACAATGATGTAAGTGTGTTACATGTACAATATATTCATCCTTCCCAAGAAGGGATAAGGTCTAGATACATAAACAGGTACTTTAAGGAGAAGTGAAGTCCTCTAGTGAAGGCCTAATACTTTAAGGTGGCCCACAAGCTTAAAGGGTTATAAACCCAAGGAAGAAGTGGTCCTAATCAAGGGCCCAAGGTGGGCCTTCAACCACCTATAGGAACCCTATGGGCCTACCTTAGGGCCACCAAGGAAGACATCCAACCTCAACTGGATCCCAAAAGGTAGCCCGCTAAGCATATAAGGTAAAGTCCAAGGCCCAAGCAATTCATGACTAGTGGGCCACACACTAAGTCTAATACATAAGTAAGATGGTGGGCCCTCAAGCAAGGTTTGGGCCCAACTGTAAAGATCATAAGACTACTCATTGTGGTGGACCTAATGGGCAGCCCATTATTCTATCATATGGGTAACCCTTATATTTAAAAAAAGTAAGTTGGACCTCACATCTTGGCCCAAGTATGGATTCATTTTAATAGGCAAGCAAGGGCCAAACTACTTGAATATTGGCCCATAAAACCCATCACAATGGCAAAAATAAATATAAATCCCAAGGGTCCAATGGGCCTATCATGAGTTTTAAGATAATGGGCCTACGAAAACCCAAAAAATAACTAAGAAGACTAGTCCAATAAAAATTCAATTGGAATAGGCCTTAAATATACACCAATTAAGCCCAAAAATCTAACTAAAATGGGGCAATATATGTGTAATAATGTCCCCAAATTTAGTGGAAATATTCATTTATGGGTAGCAATCATGGTCCTATTGCTAAAATTTCAGCTCACCCACAATCTGGGCTTGCTAGAAATTCCAAAATAATTAATTCATAAATTTATTTTAGTTCCTTGTGACCCATACATGTCACAGGGGGGGGGGGGGGGTCCACCAGATGAAGGGAGTGGATTTAATACATAAAATCAGATTGGCCATACTGTTCGACATCCCAATGGGGTGGGCGTCCCACGTGTAGCAACTCTATGGGCCTGGGTATTTGGCCCAAAAACTCATCTAATGGGCCATAATTGAATGTTACAGAAGGGGAGGATGATCAATTCCCCTATGTACCCCACATGGATGAATGATGGCATATACAATACATTAAGGTGGGCCCACAAAGTGGCCTGGACGGCCAGCCAAGGCTGGACGCCCAAACCTGGGCATCCCAGCCTGGTGGGCCACTCCAGGCAGCACCACGGATGGTACAGGGCCCAATGGCCCTTAAAATTTATAGAGTTGTACTTACATGGGTGAGCCATTCCTTCACAAAATTTAGTGATTTTTGGATACTCAGAAGTATTTTAATTAATTTAAAGAAAACAGTCTTTTTTGAAAATCTATCTAATTTGGACGTCCCAACATGATAGGTCTTTCCAGCCCTTGTCACGGTGTGTACAGGGGTCCGTTGGCCCCAAACATTGGTTGGTGGGTCCTACCATGAGTGAGCCAAACCTCTACAAAATTTTAGATTTTTTTGAAATAGAAAAGTATGTATTTAAAATTAAAGAAAACTACCTGCCCAAAAATCTGTCTAAAATCTGTTTAATACAGATTTTTGGCTGGCCCTGATCTGAGCTACCAATGGGGTGGTAAAGGCCTCTAAAAATTGGGAAAAGATATTTTTTATGTCCCCTCATATGTGTACCACAAGGTGGGGTCCACACAAGTGGCCCACCAATACAAAAATTATTTTATAATCAAGTATTTTCAAACTGACATGTTGCTGGAACAGTGCAGAAAATTGAAACTGTCCACCTCACTTGGACCACACATTTGGGACCTCAATCAAGGTCAAATCGGGTTGAAATTGGGAGACATCAAGATGAGATCCTCACCTTTCCAAAAACTATATTTGATGGGCAATAAAAGTCCCTCAAACAATCCCAAAATCTGGTCTAAAATCAACTAGAAACTTTTTTAAAAATTCTGGACAACAGCATATAATTGGATTAAATTAAATGTATGATTAAAAAAGGGATTAATACTCAACAATACAAGTGGGGTCCACCTAGATGGACCAAAAAAACTTCAGATCCATTCCCAATCAAAAATCTCTAAAAAAATCAATCATTTGGGGTCATCTAACCCATGTGTGTAACATGCATAGGGACGTCCCACCTAGTGGGCCTAGACATCCCAAAAATCTAAGGCTCTAGGATGTTTGTGGCACATCAGTGGGCCACCAATCATCAGGAAAAAAAATAGAGGAAAGAGATAGAGAGAAAGAGGAACAGGGAGAGATATCAACGACCATAGGGGAGGATTTCGGTATTATGAATCCTCCGCCATTAAAATCACACATACATCGTTCATATATTATGCAAGCATGTGATCTTACAATCTAAAAAAATTGTTGATACTATCCTAACATGCATACAATGGTCTAGATGACTAATCAAAAATCCTAGATCAAAGAAATCCATCATGATGGGTCCATGGAGAATGGCCCACCATGAAAATGTACATGTATGAAATAAGCCTTTGGCCTCTCATAATGGAGTGATGTATGACCTCCACCATTGATTGGTGGGTCCTACATACTACCAAATGTTATAGAAAGGAAATGAAAGATGAAAAGAAGGGAGAAGCTTGATATACATCACCCACCTTCAAGATCTTCCTCCAAACTTCAAGGGTTAGCTCCAAAGCTCTAAAGGAAGCAAGATCAATGGGTGAGTTGGGTTTTCAATGGAGGGATTGAGAGGAAAAAGCAGGAGAAGGGGCTGGAAAATAGAAGAAGTCCCACTCTTGCAAGGGAAAGAGAGAGAATAGGAAAGGGAGAAATGAGAGGAAAAGAGAGAGAGAGAGAGAGAGAGAGAGAGAGAGAGAGTTTGTAAGAGTGCAATCATCACTCTGTCTCCTAGATAAGAGAAAAATCATCATAGCCTATGGTGATATAAACTATGTTGCTAGGCTAGAGTAGGGATGAGTAGTGTGTGAGTGGTGAGTGGTGTAAGATATGGAGGTTTAGGTAGTGTATGAGTGGTGTGTGTTGAAATTTGCACAAAAGAGGGTGATCGCCTTGAAAAATGTGCTCTCCACACTAGGTGGGTCACATGATCATGATCAAAGGCTATAAATGAGATGCACACAACTTATGATCCACACATTGGATGAATGCGCAAGACACGGCATTGGAACCGTAACAACGATGCGAACAAGATGACATAGGTTTCGACTCAATCCAAGTTGGATTTACATGATCGGACTTAAAGATGCCCACAAACACTATCCGAGGGTCACAGGTCACTGAGATTCGACCGGTAGGATTGCAGGAATAAGAGAAATGAAATGCACACTCATACACATACATGTACACACACACACACACACACACACACACACACACACTCGAGTCAGGTCTTACAATCCTCCCCACTAATAAAGAAATTTTATCCTCGAAATTGATCAATCTCAGGATAAAATAAAAGGTAAAATACCACCATCATATAGCAATCATAAAAGAGAAAATAATACAAACAATCATACATCAATCAATCATCAAACAAATGGGGATAACGCTCTCTAATCTTGACCTCATGTTCCCAAGATGCCTCGGGCTCTAAATGATGATCCCACTGCACTTTTACCAAGGGAATAACCTTGGTCCTGAGGATCTACTCCTTCCAATCAAGAATACAAATCGATTGTTCGATGTAGGAAGTATCCTCATAGACCTCAAGTGGCTGCCAATCAATCACAGGGATAGTGTCCAACCCACATTTTTGCAACATAGAAATATGGAATAAAAACAACTCAAGAGATAAGGCAAGCTTATAGGCCACAACGCTCATGCGCTCGGTAATCTCAAAAGATCCAATGAATCTCGGGACAAGCTTTCCTTTCAAACTAAAATGAACCACACATTTCATAGGTGAGACCTTGAGATATACCATGTCCCCGACTGTGAACTCAAGGGGTCGACACCGACAATCAGCAAAATACTTCTACCGGCTCTGAGCTGTACGCATCCTCTGCCTGATAACATCAATAACCTCCGACGTCTGATGCACAAGCTTGGGACCCAAGAGATGACATTCCTCATCCTCAGTCCAACAGCTAAGAGATTTACATGGTCTGTCATAAAGTGCCTCAAAAGGAGCCAGCCGATAGTCACCTGATAGCTATTGTTGTATGGTGCAAATGCTCATCCCAACTACCCACAGAGTCGATCATACAAGTTATGAGTATATCCTCAAGAATCTAGTTGACCCTTTCGGTCTGTCCATCCGTTTGCAGATGATAAGCGATGTTGAGACGAAAGGTGGCCCCCATCGCCTGCTGAAAACTCCTCCAAAACTGAGACGTAAATCTGGAGTCTCGGTTTGAAACGATCAAAATTGGGTGCCTTGCAATCTCACTATCTCCTCAATGAACACCTTTGCAAACTGATCCATCGACTAGGAGGCATACATTGGAATGAAATGAGCTAACTTCGTCAGACGATCGATGATCACCTAGATTGTATCGTGATCGCACTGAATCCTCAGCAAACCTGCGATGAAGTCCATCGATACGTGCTCCCACTTTCACTTTGGAACACTCAGCGACAGCAAGGGACCAAGGGGTCTTTAGTGATTGGCCTTGACATGCTGGCATGTGTCACATTCGGCCACAAAACTTACAATCTAGCGCTTCATCCCCTACCAAAAATATTACCTCCTCATATCACAATACATCATCGTGAAGCCCGAGTGAATAGTAAGTCTTAATTGGTGTACCTCAACCATCAAATCACGACGCAACTCTGACACATCTGGGACACCTCTAAAGCGTAATCCACCATCAAAACCAATCTACCAGTCTGACTACTCCACGGATGCGGTCTCTGCTCGGTAATCCTAAAGTAACTCGTCCGTCTACTGAGCCAGTAAGACCCGACCCGAGTGCATGTGTGCATGTGTGTGTATGAGTGTGCATTTCATTTCTCTTGTTCCCGTGGTCCTACCGGTCAAATCCCAGTGACCCGCAACTCTCGAATAGTGTTTGCGATCATCCTTAAGTCCGGTCATGTAGACCTGACTTGGAATGAGTCGAAACTTATGACATCTTGTTCGCATTATTGTTGTGGTTCCTACGCTGAGTCTTGTGCGTCCGTCCAATATGTGGATCATAAGTTATGTGCATCTCATTTATAACTTTTGATCATGATCATGTGGCCCACCTAGTATGAAGAGCTCATTTTTTAAGGTGGCCATCCTCTTTTGTGCAAATTCCAACACACACTACCCATACACTACCTAAACCCCCATATCCTACACCACCCACCACCCACACACTACCCATCCCTACTCTACCCTAGCAACATAGTTTATATCACCATAGGCTATGATGATTTTTCTCTTATCTAGGGGAGAGAGTAATGATTGCACTCTTACAACCTCTCTCTCTCTCTCTCTCTCTCTCTCTCTCTCTCTCTCTCTCTCTCTCTCTTCCCTCTCATTTCTCCCTTTCCTATTCTCTCTCTTTCCCTTGCAAAAGGTGGGACTTTTTTCATTTTCTAGACCCTTCTCCTCCTTTTTTCTCTTAATCCCTCCATTGAAAACCCATCTCACCCATTGATCTTGCTTCCTTTGTAGCTTGAGAGCTAGCCCATGAAGTTTGGAGGAAGATCTTGAAGGTGGGTAATGTATATCAAGGTTCTCCCTTCTTTTCTTCTTATATTTTCTTTCTAGAATATTTAGTAGCATGTAGGACCCACCAATCAATGGTAGAGGTCATACATCACTCCATGATGAGAGGCTAAAGGCCTATTTCATGCATGTACGTTTCCATGGTGGGCCATTCTCCATGGACCCACCATGATGGATTTCTTTTGTTCTAGGATTTTTGTTTGGTCATCTAGACCATTGTATGCATGTTATGATAGCATCAGAAACTTCTTTAAATTGTAAGATCATATGCATGCATGATATATGAAGGATGTATGTGTGATTGTAATGGTGGAGGATTCATTGTACCGGAATCCCCCCCTATGGCTGTTGATCTCTCTCCCTCTCTCTCTTTCTCTCTATTTCTTAACTCTATTTTTCTCCTGATGATTGGTGGCCCACTGATGTGCCACAAACATCATAGACCCTCGGATTTTAAAGACATCAAGGCCCACTAGGTGGGACATCCCTATGCATGTTGCATTCATGGGTTGGATGACCCCAAATGGTTGATTTTCTTGGAGATTTTTGATTGGGAATGGATCTGGAATTTTTGTAGTCCATCTAGGTGGACCTCACTTATAGTGTTGAGCATTAATCCCTTTTTTAATTAACTCATACATTTAATTTTATCCAAATATATGCTGTTGTCCAGAATTTTTTGGAAAGTTTCTGGTTGATTTTTGACCAGATTTTGGGACTAGTTGAGGGACTTTTACTGCTCCTCAAATATACTTTTTGGAAAGGTGGGGATCTCATCTTGATGTCTTCCAAATTTCAGCCCCATTCGACCTTGATTGAGGTCCCAAAGGTGTGGTCAAAGTGAGGTGGATAGTCTAGATTTTCTGCACTGTTCTAGCAACAAGACAATTTGAAAATCCTCGATTATAAAATAATTTTTGCATTGGTGGGCCACTTGTGTGGACTCCACCCTATGGTACACATATGAGGGGACATAAAAAATATTTTTTTCCAATTTTTACAAGCCTTTAGTCCACCCCATTGGGAACTCAGATCAGGGCTAGCCAAAAATCTGTACTAACCAGATTTTTGGGTAGATAGTTTTCTTTAATTTTAAATAAATACTTTCCTATCTCAAAAAAATTTTAAATTTTGTGAAGGTGTGACCCACCAATGATAGGACCCAAATAGAAATTTTTGGGGTCAAAGGACCCCTGTGCACACAGTGGGAAGGGCTGGACCAGCTCACCACATTGGGATGTTCAGATTAGACAGATTTTCTGGACAGACTATATTCTATAAATTAATCAAAATAATTCTGAGTGTCCAAAAATCACAAAATTTTGTGGAGGTATGGCCCACCCATGGAAGTACCACCATGCAAATTTTTAGGGCCATCAGACCCTGTACCATCCATGGTGCAGTCGCCTTGCTTTACCTACACCACTCGTAGGTGTGCACAATGTATTTCACGTATCAATGCTGAAGAAATATATTCCTGACCCTTCCCACATTATCAGATTGGAGCGGTTACATTTGAGTGAAGATACTATTTATGTAATGCGACCGATGCATATTCTAGACAAGAGTGAACAGATACTGCGCAGTAAGGTTATTCCACTTGTGAAGGTACTGTGGACACACCACACTGAGGAAGAGGCTACTTGGGAAACAGAAGTCGAGGTCCACAAGAACTACCCTCAGATTCTTGAGGAGTATAAAAAGGTACTAATTTCAAAGATAAAATTTTTCTATAAGCGGGGTAGATTGTAACATCTCGAAAAAATCCGCACAACGACCCGAGTACCACAGGCAGAAATCACTAAGGACAGAATCCTTTAGAAATTAGATGAAAATTAATTAAGTACTAAGCTGAATTAATCAGCGAATTAGCTCAAATCACTTTCTATATGAACTGCAAGACCCAAAACTATTAGAATCGCTAACCCAACATTACCTAGAAACCTAGGATCAATATCAAAACCCAGTTGCTCTTGGGAGCATCTTGAAACTCCATATTGGACCTAGACCGTGTGTCGAAAGTCCAACTACCACGAAACTATTCAGTTATGACCGCCTTACTGGGTTTGATAAGCATCACGGAAATCGAGTCCAAATAGTATTCAGAAACGCACTACTTGAGCCTGGAATGAAGTGTGTGAGAAACGTGAATATCTTTAGAAAATGAACTCAAACCTAAGTGAATTGGGTCATTCGCTTGCAGGCCAAATTTAAGGTTTCAAACCGTCAGATCTTGACCCAAATATACCCTTGGATCAGAGAAATTTTCATGCACCCATTAGCATACTTGTGGCCCTGATCGAATAATGATGACCGTTGAACTGAAATAGGTCTTCCACGATCAATTCACTAATCCAATTGGACCGAAATCTTAACCTGATAAAGATCCATTTTTAGGAACTTTCTCTAGACCTTATGCAGGTAATGGACCTCCAAATGAGCTCCGTTGGACCGAAACAGTCACCCTTTGGCTATACGTTAAGTATACTATGGCCCTGGGGCCATTTACATCACTTTTGGGACAATATAAGAACTTTAACCCACCTCTCTCTCATTCCATACTTATTTCCTCCAAATCTTAGGAGAGAGAAGAGAGAAAAGAAGAGAAAAATGTGAGGAAAAGAGTGAAGGTTAGGGAGATCGAGGCGGTGGTTCTCTCGTACAACTACACGCCCTAGATCGCCTCTTTGCTACACTACTCAACTCGTTTTGACTATGATTTAGGTAAAAAAATCCTAACCTTAATCTCATTTTAGGAATCTAGATAAAATAATCTATGAAATAGCTAACCTATCTCAATGTATAGGTGCCCGTTATTCCGTATTCGGGAACTTAGGATTTAAATTGAATTCGATACGAGTATACCGACAAAAGGTGCGGACTATAAACGTTTAGGTTATGGTTTTCAAGACTTTCAATGTCAGTTAATGATTTATGACTAACTTGATTACTGTCATATGTACTTAAGTGTGATGGTTTTTGTGTATTACACATATATATGAACTATGTTGAATATAATGTATTACATGTGTTTGTTGAAATATTTGTATGAATTTAGAATTATGATTTGTGCTTGCCATGATTATTGATTGAGAATACAAGATTGTTGTATGTGTGGCAACTCCTTTTGTGTAGAGATTTGCTATAATATATGATATAACAAAGTTATTACATGTATGTTGATATGTGTAGTCTAAGTGTTTGATAAAATGTCTGAATGAGAAAATACTTGTTGAAATGTATTTAATGAGGGTATTGAGATAGGATGCTCAATTCACTTTGTTTATAGTTATAGTTCCCTTCATGGAACCTATCTTACTACTACGTGCTTTATGGGTGGAATCCTCTAAATGACAACATGTGCACTGTGTTTGTTAAAATGCTCAAATGATATTCATATTTGAATTGGTTGTCACATGCTGTTTTTAACTATCACTTATGAATGCCTATTGTATTTAAGTATGATTGGGACTGATATATAATCCAAGCAATCAATAATGGTTTACGAGAATTGATCGAACTAGTTTTGTCACAACAAATACGTTCAATGAATCCGAGTTGTACGGTGATTATCCATAGTGGTTAGGCCACGAGGAGCACGTATGTGATCCATATCGATTAAATTTAACTTGCGCTCGTACCATTCGAGCTTGTTAAGTAATCCGATTGGCCTAATGTATTTTCATCATGTATGGACGCTATTGTTTAAATCTAAGATACCACTTACTATTGAAAAGCCTGTTTCAACCTTGGTACCACAATCTGCTAAGACTCACGAGCCAGGTATGATGGTATGGGACACCGTGGTCGAGCTGTCGGCCTACGCTGGGGTGACGAGCCTCTCCGTAATGACTAGTGAGCAACCCAAACTTGTGAGCCGAATACGGTAGTATGAGACACTGTATTCGAGCTTTTGGCCTATGCTAAGGTGACAAGCCTTTCCCGTAGTGACCTTGAGTATAAACTAGGCCTACGCCAAGGTGATGAGCCTCCCGTAGTGACCTAAACTTGCTTGTCCATTGTTTTTAAATCAGGGGTGACATTGCCCTGTAACTTGCTTATCGTATGTGATTAACTAGGATTGACAACCCTACATGGATCATCGTTTGGGTAAATAATATAAAGGGAGGTACCTTAGTTTCCTAAACCTGCTGTATGAATGAACCTAATTAAGTATTAGCTAATACTATCATGCACCACATTGCATGTGCTTTGGCGAGGAAGTGCACGTGTCCGAAGTGGTGCATGCCGCGATCATGAGATGATGTCACTGAGGGAGTGCAGGCGAGGGTATGCATCATTATAGTATATCATTCCTACATTAACTAGAGTACTTAGGATATGAGTGTTATACTGCTTTATCATTACTTCTTGATTAAATTGATAATATGTTAACCTTTGCCTTAATACCACTGAGTTGATCACTCACTCCCACTCTGTGATGGAGTTTTAAAACACTAACTAGACTCTGTTGTAGCTTCAGGTGATGGCGAGGCTTACGAGATGGAGCCTGACTTTTATGATGATGAGGAGGAATTCTCCTACATGCAACTCTCTGGAGGGTCTATGTAGACCTGGAGTTCTGTCGACGGGGTCACAGGGATACGGATTAGATGCTATTACAATGTATCATTTTGTGAATTTCGAAACTATACATGTAATTATTTAACCTAGCGACATGTTCATACTCTGGGGACTTACAACCACTTATATGCTTTATATATCTATCATAGTCTTCCGCTTGCGTAATCTAATTATCTCTAGAGTATGATATGCTGATTTAGTGTAAAACCATTCATGTTTAATGAACTAATACGGATAATATTTAATCATCATTATCTATGTTGCATAAGTGATGCGTTGAAACTCAGGAGCTAAGCTTCTGCTCGACCTCCAATTTTTAAGGCATTGTAAGTTGGTATCAGAGCATGATTTGAATTAAACTGGATCTGAGTTATAATAACATGATGCATTTTGACGTACTTTGACGTAGGAGGGGGCGATAAAGCGTAAAAATGAATGTACGATTCCAAGTTTCACCGACAAGCAAAACTAACCATAAAAATGGGACCCATATGCATTTGTGATCATGTGAGATGATCCCAGTTCTTTCTAGACCATCAATCGACGGGTTTAGACGATAGTTCACCATATTCCACACTCAAATGACCGGAACGCGTGAATATATGTGAGATACTCTAAAAACGTCTTAAACAGACTCGAGGGCCCAAACGGCACAAATCGGGGGGAACAAAGTGGCCCCCATACATTTTCGGCACCCGGGGGGGATGTAATCACCCCTAGAGCGATGTCATCACCCTAGGTCCAGTGGACCACGATGGAATCATGCCTATAGTGAGGCCTCGCGGTCCAGCCACAACGGGCCGATCGGGCCGTGTCGGCCGACGCTGTATATGCGTGTGAGGCCTTGTACGATCACGTAGTACCACTCTATATGCCCCTTTTAGCTTCATTCTTCCATTTCTAAGTTTTCAAACCCCTCCAAGCTCTCAAAAATCTTATTTCTCTCTCTTAAATCCCCTATCATTCTCAAATCTTCTTCTTCATCATCATTACATACCCACTTCCCACCATTCCTTTCAAATCCATCTCCTATCTCCCTTATTTCCTCCCATTTGAGCACACAAATCCTCCTTTGTGTCTCAAAAATCTCAAGGTCCAACAACCCATCTTATCCCTCCATCTTGTTTCACTCTCATGGCTATTTTCGAGCATGTGACCGCTATTTTCTCTCTCCACACTTCTTTCCCTCATGGGAAAGAAGAGGGCTTCCACAGGTAAAGTTGGACCTAGTCGCCCTACCCACCCAAAAAAGTAGAAATCAAGCACTGAAGCAAGTACAAGCGCTGCACGAGAGCTAAGGATGAAGCGAGTTCTCGATCTCCAAATTCCTCTCGAAAGAACTCTACTGGTGGACATGGGACATGGTAAGTTTTAAGGCCATAGAGTTATCTTTGAAGCACACATGGACGAAAGGATATTTGGGCTTTATCCAGTGATGGACCTCTTATAAGACACCGGGTGGGGTCCCATATTTGAGGGCAAGTCATGTGCGAATGAGAGCACTGTCTGAGCCTTTTACGCCCACATACGAGATCCACTGTTGGAGCCTCTATAGTTCTCTATCCCCGTGGGAAGGTGGGAAGCCATTGTCAATGTAGACTTGATAGCCCAAATTATGGAGATTCCACGTGGTGAGGTTCATCCTAGTGAGAAGAGTCTCAGGAGTATGCGTGAAAGAGATCGCCGTACGCAATTTCTTTACAGCCGACTGATCCATTGGAATCGAGGCAACTACCTCCTAATGACCAAGATGACTCATGACTTCCGCTACTCCACCACATATTCACCCATAATGTGTATCCTAGGTGGAGAAATCACAACAAATACATGCGTTTAATGGTAGACTTCTTATATAGAGCTGGGTAAGGAGACAAGTTGTGCCTGCCTACGTACATACTACTATAGATAGTTCAGATCGCACGCTCTCCTAAGAAAGACATTTCACTCTCATTCAGCTGACTTATATGCAAGCTTGCTCATGAATTCGACTACAGACGTAGTGCAAATTAACCTTGTGCCGATCCATTTCATAAATGATATAACGCTCAACAACATGGGAATTGGCCCTCGACAACGTCAAGCCCGACTCAATGAGAATGTGAATCAGATAGAGAGTGAAGAGGAAGAAAGTGATGAAGAAGAAGATGAAAATGAAATAGAGGAAGGAAGTGAGGAAGAGGAAGAGCAGGAAGAGGAAGAAGAGGAGGCCCAAGACTCTGATGGGGGCTCTCCTCCTGCTACACATGAGTGCCATCATGATCGGGCTGCTTTAGAAGCCCACTTGACTCAGATTGAGGAGGGCCAAGTCGCCCTACGACAGGAGGTCAGAGAGACCGCCAAACTTGAAGAGAATAGGGACTACATGAAACAGAAATTTAAGAAGGTGTCCCACACCTTGAAGGCTCTCTTATGCTATATGCAGGAGAAGGGTGCTCCTCCTCCATCATTGGATCCAGACGACTAGTCATATGTGTAGTCGTCTTTGGGTTGTCTTTGTTTTCTTATTTTTTATGTTATCGCCTTGATAGGCTTAGTAGTATGGTAGGGTAGTTGGTTTTCTTAGTGTTTAAAGCTTGCTTAAATTCGTTCACATGCATCTTCTGTCATGATATATGAAAGGCTATACCTCATGTATTTTGACAATTTTGGTAAATAAAATGCATGAAGCTTCTTTTGATTTGGAATGTGAATAATATTTAGATGAGTGTTTGTTCTTACGCCAAATCTCACACATGTTGCACCCTATGTTGTATATAGGGAATGCCACCTAAGAGCACTCGAAGTACAGCACGTCTTACACTTGACGAATCAAGTGATAGGGCACCTCCCCTAAGCGATAGCCATACAAACCCCAGTTTGAGCCTAAATCACGAGACTATGCCAGATTCACAGCCGGCCACTAGCCCCACTAATGGGCCAACACCTTATGCACCACCAGTTCCAGAATAGAACCGTGCGTCCTCATCAACATCATACATGCATCAAGCAGCTCTTCCTCCTGATAGGTTAGAGTAGATGATGCTCCTTATGCAGCAGCAACAGATTTGGACCACCATCGCAGGGGCCCTTGCCCATAACATGAGCGTGGCCCCATTTGCACCACTTGTGCACCCTGCTAGAAACATGAGTGCCAGTAGCTTATTCGAGCGATTCCATCACTTCTAACCTCCCACTTTTGCAGGTATTCACAGACTCGAGGAAGCTGAATATTGGCTTGACCGCATCTCTAAGATGCTGAAGCCGCTGCACCGCACTGAGGCAGAGCAAGTTGAGCTGGTCACCTACATGTTTGAGAAGGAGGCCAGTCTATGGTGGGATAGCATCTTGCGGACAGTTCCCGTAGGATATGTATGGACGTGGGACGCGTTTGAGACCCGCTTCCATGAGAAGTACTTCCCCCTCACATACCACAATAAAAAGGAGGGAGAGTTTCTTCACCTCTGACAGGGAGGGATAACGATGACAGAGTATGAGAACAAGTTCGCGAAGCTGGCCAAATATGCTCACTTGATATTAATAGATGAGCTGATGCGAATGCGGTGATTTTCTGAGGGTTTGCGGCCTGAGATCCGCTCGAAGATGTGTTATGCTAGCAGTAACAACTATGCAGAGCTAGTGAGCATGTCTCTGCGAGCTGAGCAGGATGGGGACAGACTGTCCCATACACGTGCACCCATAGGTACGAGGCCTCGACCAGATTTGCTGAGCAGACCATTCCTCTGTAAGAGGCCACGTCCTGATTCGCCTCCTAGGATTATAGCTCCATCGACATTGCTGAGACGATCTGCCTCGACCAAATTTATCGAGCAGACCGTTCCTCGGCAAGAGGCCACGTCCCGATTTGCCTCCTAGGCTTATAGCTCCATCGACACTACTGAGACGATCTGATTTTTGGCATGCCTACTTCAAGAAGTCAGGCCATACTGACACTTATTGCTTTACCAAGATAAGGGACAACGAATTTGCACCGTCTCAGAAGATTAATCATCAGTTGCCTCAGGCCATCTCAGCTCCACCTCTGCGATCAATACCACCTGTGTAACCATTTACCAATCACCCGCACCTCAATTTAGGTTGCCTCAACGGCTTATGGCACTGCAACTGAACTATTCTTAACATGCGCGAGTACATGCGCATACAGCCGAAGCATCTGAGTCAGCAGTTACAGTACCTTTAGCCTTCGAGGTCATTACCTACATCTAAGGTACACCCATATTTCTGTTAGTGGACACTAGGTCCACTATCTCGATGATATCATGTTCTATAGTCAAGCGCTTAGGGCTAAATACGACCCCTATGGTTGGGGTGAGATTTATCGTAGTAGCAGGAACTTTTACAGATGCCACTAAGTTTTGTGAGGGTTGCTTGATAGACTTAGAAAGCAAGGTAGTGTCTATTGACCTGATTGTCACCACTATATAAAATTACGACGTCATCCTCGACATAGATTGGCTTACGAAAATGAAGGTCGAGATCAACTGCGAGACCCGACTGGTGACGACACACGGACCCTAAAACATGACCTTCACTTTCCCCGTTCAAGTCAGTTGCCCCTCCCAGGCTCTTTATTATGCTGCCCTATTAAAGGATCATAACAGTCTGACACTTGGAAACATGCCAGTAGTCCGAGATTTCATAGATGTGTTCAGGACGATACCTGGACTACCTCCTTGGTACGAGATCGACTTTACTATCAACCTTGTTCCTGGTGCGACACCCATTTCTTTACCAACATATCGCATGCCTCTATGTGAAATGGAGGAATTGAGGAGACAGATCGATGATCTGTTGGATTCAGGTTCCATACGACTTAGCATGTCTCCGTAGGGAGCACTTGTGCTATTTGTGAAGAAGAAGGATGGATCACTGCGATTGTGTATTGATTATTGCAGACTAAACCAAGTGACAGTGAAGAACAAGTATCCTTTGCCCATGATAGATGATTTGTTCGATCAGTTGAAGGGGGCGTAATATTTCACTAAGATCGACTTACAGTCAGGGTATCACCAGTTGCGCATCAAGGATGAGGACGTGCAGAAGATAACGTTCAGAACCAACTTTGGGCACTACGAGTTCCTTGTGATGCCGTTTGGACTCGCAAACGCACCCGCTGTGTTCATGGACCTTATGAACTTGGTGTTTCGGACGTACCTATACCAATTTGTCATCGTATTTATAAATGAAATCCTAATATAATCCAAGAGTCGAGAAGATCACGAAGAACACCTGCGAGCAGTCTTTGATATGTTCAAAAAGAACCAGTTGTTTACCCAGTACAAGAAGTACGAATCTGGAAAGAAGAAGTTAAGTTCCTACGACATGTGGTGTCTAAAGAAGAAATAATTATAGACCTTGTTAAGGTGACCGCAGTTTAGGACTAGGAGCAGCCTAGTTCGATTACTGAAGTGAGGAGTTTCCTTAGCCTGGTAGGTTACTATCGTCGATTCATTAGGGACTTTTCCAAGATAGCCAGACCGTTGTCTCAGCTCACTCGGAACGACCTCAAGTTTGTCTGGAATGAGAAGGCAGAAGCAGCCTTTCAAGAACTTAAGGATAAGTTGATGTTCGCCCCTATGCTAGTATTGTCGGAGCAGGGGGTCATATATACCATTTACATCAATACCTCTCGTGTTGGTTTGGGTTGTGTTCTCATACTGAGGGACAGAGTGATTGCCTATGCATCGCAACAGTTTTGGAAACACGACAAGAACTACCCTATGCACGACTTGGAGTTGGCAACCGTCATCTTTGCATTAAAGCTCTGGAGACATTACCTCTATGGAGAGGAGTTCAAGTTCTTTTGCGACCACAAGAGCCTCAGATACTTATTCACACAGAGAGACTTGAATATGAGGTAATGATGATGGATGAAAACTTTGAAAGACTTCAAGTTTAAGGATTCCTACCATCCTGGCAAGGCCAACCTTGTGGCAAACGCATTGAGCCATAAGAAAATGATAACATTTACAGCTCCGCTGATGATCGATGAATGAAACATGGTAGAGTTTATGTGAGACTTTAAGTAGAAACTTACAATATAGGAATCGTTCGAGAGCCTCGCACATATTCATATACAACCACTTATTGATGACCGAATCATTGTGGCTCAAAAGGAAGATGAAGGATTAGAAGAGTTGAGAAAGCAAGCTAGTGACAATGAAGATTTGGAATGGAGAGTTGGTTCGGATGGCGGTTTATGTTATTATGGCCGCCTATGCGTCCCAAATCTTCATGACTTGAGAACGGAAGTTCTCGAAGCTAGTCACAATTCGAAGATGGCGATGCATCCTGGTAGCATGAAGATGTACCGGGACATGAAGCGTTCGTACTGGTGGGACAACATGAAGGCCCACATAGCAAATTATGTGTCTTGTTGTCTCACATGCCAATAGGTCAAGGCAGAGCATCACCGACCTCTTGGACTGCTTTAGCCCATGCCCATAGCAGAATGGAAATGGAATTTCATTTCTATGAATTTCATCTCAGGGTTACCGAAGACGAGGAAGGGACATGACTCCATTTGGATGATTGTAGACCAATTGACAAAGTCGGCTCATTTCCTCCCAATTAGAGTCTCAAAATCAGCAGACGATTTGGTCAGGCTGTACATCAAAGAGATAGTATGTCTGCATGGAGTGCTAATGGAGATTGTGTCGAACCAAGATACATGATTCAATCTATCTTCTAGACTCGTATCCAGGAAGCAAAGGGTGTGAAACTAAAATTCAATACTGCATTCCACCCACAAACGGATGGGCAGACCGAATGGGTGAATCAGGTGTTGGAAGATATGCTGCAAGCTTGTATGCTTGATTTCAAGGACAGTTGGGATGACTGTCTTCCTTATATTGAGTTCGCTTATAACAACAACTTTCAGGTGAGTATTGGCATGGCCCCTTTAACGCCCTGAAATTATGGGGTCAAGTAGAAACCCAACTCCCGAGTTCCAACACATCACTTATGCAACTCAATTTATGATAAATGTATGTTGTATGTATTAGTGCATAAAACATGAATGGGATTAAGCTAAAACAACAAAACACATTTCAGGGACAATTGAGATATGCAAGCGGAAGACTGTAATGAAAATATAGAACATATAAACCAAAGTAGGTCCCCAAAGTATGTATGCATTGCCAAGTCAATAATTTCAAGTATGGTTTCAAAATACAAAATGTCAAGGTCCACTACAAGTATAAGCCCTGAAGCCCCGTCGATCAGAACGGTCTATAGAAACTCGCCTAAATACTGTATATATGAGAATGCCTCCTCATCATCACAAAAGTTAGGCTCCGCCTCGTGGGTCGCATCGTCATATGCAACTAAGACAGAGTTTGGTTAGTGTTTAAGACACTGTCCCAGAACGTGGGAGTGAGTGATCAACTCAGTGGAGCTATACAGCAAAGGTTAACATGTTATCAATTCAGTCAAGCAATAATGATAAAGCAGTATAACAAATAAGTCATAAGTACTCTGGTTAATACAAGAATGATATGAAATAATGATGCATGCCCTCGCCTACTCTCCCTCAGCGACTTCATCTTACGATCGCGACATGCAACCCTTCCTAAGTGCTTGACCTACTACGCCAAAGGCACACGTAATGCAGTGCATGCACGTGATTAGCCAGGTTCTTACTTAAGTTCATTCATATAATAGGATTGGAAAGCTAGGGTAACTCCCTTATATCAATTCCTACACAATGATCCATTCTAGGGTCGTTAGTCCTAGTAAATCTCATACGATGTTACGGTTCTATGTCGCTACAAGGGCTCGTCACCTGATCCGTGTAGGCCTAGTTTATACTCTAGTTGCTACGGAAGGCTCATCACCTCAACATAGACTCAGAGTACACTCGAGGTCACTACAAAGGGCTCATCACCTGATCAGTATAGGTCGACAACTCAAATACAGTGCCCATACCACCGTATTCGGCTCACGAGGCGATATTGCTCACTGGTCACTACGGGGAGGCTCGTTGCCCCAACGTAGGCCGACAACTTGACCACGGTGTCCCATACCGCCATGTCTATCTCATGAGTCTTAGCGGATTGAGGTACCATGGTTTAACAGGCTTTCACTGGTGAGTTTGGTACCTTAGATTTAAGCAGTGGCGTCCAAGCATGGTGAACATACATCGGGTCAATCGGGTTACTTGACTAGCTTGACTAGCACAGGCACACATTGAGTTGATCGACATGAAGTGCATGAGAACTCCATCTGGCCTAACCACTATCGACAACTAAAGTACTGATTACATTCATCGAACGCGTCCTGTGTGGTGAAAATAACCTCAGCCACCAAATCAGGGCATATTACCAATTGCATAGACTATAACATAGTCCCAACCATGTTCAATTACAACAAGTAATCATATGAGATAATCAAAGTAGTAGTGAATAAATAATTCAAATCCTACAATCATTTAAGCATATTATGGAGTACGACTTATGCATGAATTTATACGTTTGCATTCCATAACTAAAACAGACACTATAATATACGGTACATGGAGGAAATCATATACATAATTAAGGTAGTTGGGAATTATATCTCAACACTCATATAAATTACAATTTACTAACTACTTACTCATGCAAACATTTTTACAAACACTTAGACTAGACATTTCAATATATATGACGTATGTTGGTTATATTATGTATTAGAGCAAATCCTTTCGCCAAGGAGTTATCGCATATACAACAAGCACATAACCACGACAATAATCATGGCAAGCATAAATTCAAAATTCATAATAATATAAATATTTCAACATCCACATGAAGTACACTATACTCAACATAGTCCATATATATACGTAAAGCGAAACAGACATCGCATTTGGCATGTGAAATGGCACCCATGACTGTTATAAATCATTAATTGGCATTGAAAGCCTTGAAAACCATAACCTAAACATATATAGTCCACACCTTAAGCCGGTAAACGCGTAACAGATTCAGTTTAGACACTAAGTCTTCGTCAAGTGTAGATTGGCAACCTATAGTATGAATTAGGTTAACTATTTCGTAACTTACACTATCTGAAACCTTAAAATAGATTAGGGTTAGGTTTTCTTACCCAAGAACGGATCTAGAATTGTCGGTACATCGATACAGATGTGGCAGTTAAGTGCATGGAGTGGCGGGATTGAATCCCAGGAACAAACACCGACTCTCTCTCTACTCTCTCTCTCTCTTTCCTTCTCTTTTCTCTTTTCTCTCTCTTAGGGTTTTCCAAATTCATATGGAATGAGGGAGAGAGGGTTTAAGGGGCTTATGTAGGCCTAAAACTAATGGGAATGGCCTCAGGGCCATAATATACGTAAGTTATAGCTAAATAGGAGTTGTTCCGACTCAACGAAGCACTTCTGGAGGCCCTTTTCTGCGTGCGGTCGGACTTAAGCTCCCTGACATTGGATCTAGGTCAAGCTAAGTTTTCTGTCTGATTATATTTACAGATCAACCGTGGCGGAACAGTTTCAGTTTAACAGTCACCAGAACTCGATCAGGGCCACAAACATATTACCATGTGTTGGAAAATTTTCCTGATCCGAGAGTATAATTGGGTTAGTTTCTGACGGTCTGAATCCTTAGATTTTTCCTGCAAGTAAACCGACTCAGTTTACGTAAGTTTCAGTTCATTTCCTAAAGATATTCACGTTTCTCACACACTTCGCTCCGGGCTCAAGCAAATAGCTTCGGGATACTATTTGAACTTGATTTCTGAGGTGGTCATCAAGTCGAATAAGATGGTTGTATTCGTATAACTTTGGGGTAATCGGATACTCAAGGCGCGGTCCAGATCCGATACGGAGTTTCGAGGTGCTCCCGAGAGTAACTAGGTTTAAAGATTAATTCTAGATTTTAAGGTAAAGTAGCGTTAACGATTCTAAAAGTTTTGGGTCTTGCAGATCATATTTAAAGTCATTAGTGCTAATTTCACAAGTAATCAAGTATAACACTTGTTAATTCTCATTTAAATTCTAAAGGATTTGGTCCTTAGAGATTTCTGCCTAAGGTGGTACTCGAGTCTTCGTACGAATTTTTTCCAAGTCGTTATAATCTATCCCCCTTAAAGAAAAATTTTGTCCTCGAAATTAATACCTTTTCATACTCCTCGAGAATCTAAGGGTAGTTCTTATGAACATTGGATTCTGTCTCCCAAGTAGCTTCTTCCTTGGTGTGATGCGTCCATAGTACCTTCACAAGTGGGATAACCTTGTTATGCAATACCTGTTCCTTCCTGTCGAGGATACGCATCGGTCACAGTACATATGTAGCGTCCTCAGTCAACTGTACCTGTTACCATCTGATAATGTAGGAAGGATCAGGAACGTATTTCTTTAGCATAAACACATGAAATACGTTGTGCACGCCCACGAGTAGTGTGGGTAAAGCACGGCGGTTTGCCACCACACCCACTTGGTCAAGTATCTGAAATGGCCCAATGAACCTCGGTGTAAGCATCCCCTTCTTGCCAAACCATAGGACTCCATTCATTGGAGAAATCCTAAGGATTACATGGTCCCTAACCTCGAACTCTAGCGATTGTCACCTCGTATCGGCGTAGCTCTTATGTCTGCTCCGTGCTGCCAAAAGTGGACGTCTGATAATATCGATCTTCTCTGAGGTCACCTATATAATCTTTAGGCCAATCAGACTCTTCTCACCAACCTCTACCCAGCAATGTGGTGCTCGACAAGGACTCCCATACAAGGCCTCATATGGAGTCATACCATACTCACCTAGAAACTATTGTTATACTCAAACTCTGCATACGGAAGATAATGGTCCCAACTGTCCTTGAAATCTAGTATACAAGCTCGCAACATATCCTCTAACACCCAATTTACCCATTCCATCTACCCTTCAGTCTGTGGGTTGAATGCGGTACTGAACTTCAACTTCACACCCATCACTTCCTGGATATGAGTCCAGAAGATAAATGTGAATCGCTTATCTCAGTCCGACACGATCTCCAAGGGAACTCCATGCAGACGTACAACCTCCTTGATGTACAACCCAGCCAACTCATCTGCAGAGTTCGAAACTCTGATCGGGAGGAAATGAGCCGATTTCATCAACCGGTCCACAATCACCCAAATGGAATCATGTCTCTTCCTCATTTTTGGCAGCCCTGATATGAAGTCCATAGAGATGAAATCCCATTTCTATTCAGCTATGGGCATGGGCCGAAGTAGGCCAGGAGGTCGGCGATGTTCAGCCTTGACCTACTGGCACGTGAGACAACAGGACATATAATCTGCTATGTGGGCCTTCATGTTATCCCACCAGTATGACCTCTTCATATCTCGAAACATCTTCGTGCTACCAGGATACATCGTCATCTTCGAATTATGTGTAGCCTCGAGAACCTCCTGTCTCAAGTCATGAAGATTTGGGATGCATAGGCGGCCACGGTAGCATAAGCCCCTATCCGCACCAACTCTCCACTCAGTGTTCTCATCATCGCTAGCCTGCTCTTGAAGCTCAGACAATCGTCCATCGTCCCTCTGGGCTTTAATGATCCTATCATCAATAAGTGGCCACACACGAACATACACGATGCTCTTGAACGGCTCCTCCACATTGAGCTTCTACTCAAAATCTCGCATGAACTCTACCATACCTCATTTTGCCACTAACAGTGAAGCTGCAAACTCAATGGTCTTCTTGCAACTCAACGCGTCTGCCACAAGGTTGGTCTTGCCAGGATGGTAGGAAACCTCGAACTTGAAGTCCTTCAAGGTTTTCATCCATCGCCACTGTCTCATATTCAGGTCCCTCTGAGTGAAATATAACGAAGGCTCCTATAGTCGTAGAAAAACTCAAACTCCTCTCTGTAAAGGTAAAGTCTCCAGATCTTCAGTGCAAAGATGACGGCTGTCAACTCCAAGTCATACGTAGGGTAATTCTCCTCATGTTTCCTCAACTGTCTCAAGGCGTAAGCAATCACCCTATCCTTCTGCATAAGGACACAACCCAGACCAACATAAGATGCATTGGTATATATGGTATATCTAATCCCTTACTCTGGCAATACTAGAACAAGGGAAGAGTCAGCTTGTCTTTCAGCTCCTGAAAAGGTACTTCTGCCTTCTCATTCCAGGTGAACTTAAGGTCCTTCCGAGTCAACTAAAACAACGGTCTGGCTATCTTGGAGAAGTCTCGAATGAATCGTCGATAGTAGCTAGCAAGTCTCAGAAAACTCCTCACCTCAGTAACTCAACCGGGCTGCCCCCAGTCCTGTACTATGGCTACCTTAGCTAAATCCACCATTATCCCTTCCTTGGACACCACATGTCCTAGGAACTTGACTTCTTCCTTCCAAAAGTTGCACTTCTTGTACTGCGTAAACAACTGGTTCTTCCTGAGAGTATCAAAGACTGCTCTCAGGTGCTCCTCGTGATCTTTCCAAATTGTGGAGTATATCAGGATGTCATCTATAAATACAATGACAAATCAGAAAAGAAATGGCCTAAACACCCTGTTCATCAAGTTCATGAAAACAGTCGGTGCGTTCGTGAGGCCGAAACGACATCACAAGGAACTCGTAATGTCCAAAACTAGTCCTGAAGGATGTCTTCTGTACGTCCTCATCCCTGACGCGCAACTGATGATACCATGATTGTAGATCAATCTTTGAAAAATACTGCGCTCCTTTTAACTGATCAAATAGGTCATCTATCTTGGGCAAAGGGTATCTGTTCTTCACCGTCACCTAATTCAACCTGCGATAATCAATACACAATCGCAGTGACCCATCCTTTTTTCTTACAAATAACACTGGTGCTCCCCAAGGAGACACACTAGGTCGTATGAAACCGGCCTCTAACAGGTCATCGATCTGTTTTCTCAACTCCTCCATCTCACATGGAGCCATGCGATAAGTCGGCAATGAAATAGGTGTCGCACTAGGCATAAGATAAATGGTAAAATCGATCTTGTGCCACGGAGGCAAACCAGGAATCGTTACAAACACATCCTCAAAATCTTAAACTACAGAGTATCCACAAGCGTCGGACTAGCAATAGCCTCCAATAGGGAAGCGTAACAACTCAATCAGGAAGGGTGACTGACCTAAACAGGAAAAGTAAAAATCGTGCCCTCAAGTCCGTGGGCTGTCACCACCCTAGTCTCGCAATCAATCTCTGCTCGCATCTCAGTGGCCAATCCATACCGAAAATAACATCGTAATGAAATAGGGGGATGACGATCAGGTCGACTAGTACCGTCCTGCTCCCTAAGTCTATCAAGCAACCCTCACAAATCCTGGTAACATTAGAAAAAGTTCCTGTGGCGGTGTGGACCCTCACTCCCTTCGTAAGAGCAGTGTCCAACCCCAGTCGCTTGACTGTCGTGCATGATATCATAGAGGTAGTGGACCCAGTGTCCACCAATAAGAAGACTGAAGTACCTTGGATCTGTGTTGTGGTATCAAAAGCCAACAGCGCTGCATCTACTTCTCGGATGCCTCAACTGTCAATGCATACACCCGAGCTTATTGCAGATGATTCGGCTGCGGTACCATAGGCTGTTGAGGCAGCCTGAATCGAGGGGCAAGTGGCCTGAATCGAGGGACCAGTCGTGTAACGGTTTGATCTGATCGCGCTCAAAAATTCAAAAATCTGTTTCTTCTTCGACCAGTCGTGGTGACCCTAGGACCAGTCGAAGATGAATTTCTGCAGCTATAAATAACACACGAATTTCAGAGTTATTCATCAAAAATTAAGTAAATTTGAAGCTCAACTCAGAGATAAGTTTGTGTTTGTTCTTAAGCTATATTGTGCATAATTCTATTTCTTTTTGTTATCTTTTTACTATTTGATTTGATTCTATATTTCAATCTGATTTGAAAAGAGAAAATATTATTTTCCTTCTTCTTGGAATTAAAATCAAATAGAGCTAGTCCAGTCTGGTTTAATTTAAAATCAATTAGAACTTAGAACCATTGTAAAGCGAGTATTAGATATTGAACTTTCATATTCGAACATCTACTCCAATTGGTTCTTCCAGGCTACTACAAGAGTAGAAATCCAGGAATTTTACAATTCTGTAAAATTTTCATTCTTTTAGTTTTTATTTGGGATTCGCCAAAAAAATTTCATTTATATGGTTATCTGAGAAGAGCCAGAAAACTCAGAATAGTGTGAGTTTTTGGATTGTGTAAGCCCAAGTTAAAATGACACAATTGTGAAGGTTTTAGGTGAACCTGTGAAACCTATTTTGATAGTGAACGCTAATATCCCTGTGTGAGGATATTAGGAGTGGAGTAGCATTCTGTGTGGCTGTTGTGAAACAGTTGGTGTACACACAAGCGAACCACTATAACTCTATCTTGTGGATTGAATGCTTGCTTAATTTTTATATCTTTTATCATTCAGATTTGTGAAATGTATGTGTGGATGAGAATATTGTAAAGATTTACATTTCAAGCAAGTATGGGAATGTTGTAATAAATTAGATTTAAATTTCTACAATTTATTTCAATTCCTTACTATTTATTTACTTCTATTCAGATTGAGTTCTTGATTCAAAAGACATTCTAAAAATAAGGTTGTCCTACCATAAGCCCTTATTTATTATGGTGTAAGGTTGTCCTTAGAACTAAATTTGTATCAACTTCTTAATGCTTGTTTATTGAGATTGATTTAATTTCAGCATTGTGAATTGATTTATTATTGTAATGCTATTTCTTTATTTTATTCCGCTGTATTTAATTTTAATTTGGCATAGTCCTATTCACCCCCCCTCTAGGACATATAGCTTAGCCATTTCAAGTGGTATCAGAGCCTAATAGCTCGCTCTTATTGCTTTTTATTTGGATTTATTTCCGGAGCTAACGATCTAAGCTATATAAAAAGATGTTAAATTTCGATAGCCTTTCAATCACTAGGCCTCCACCATTTGATGGCTCCAACTATGCCTATTGGAAAGCCAGAATAAGGATCTTCCTCAAATCAATGGATGAGAGTGTGTGGCAAGCCACAGTGACCGAATGGAAACCCCCTACCATTGAAGTGACTGGAACCGACGGTTCAAAAACAATGAGAGTGTTTTCTTATTTCTCATAGACTACACTTTAGAAATGTGAGAGTAGTGCCAATGCTAAAGCACTAAATGCTATCACTTGCGCGCTATCACCGAATGAGTTCAAAAGAATCGTATCCTGTGATACCGCAAAGCAAGCCTGGGATATATTAGAAATGACACATGAAGGTACATCAATTGTCAAGAAATCTAAAGTCCAACTCTTCACAACTAAATTTGAAGAAATTCATATGGAGGAAAATGAAATGTTTATGGACTTTTACACTAGACTAAATGACATTGTAAACTCAATTTGGGGTCTTGGCGATAAAATTTCAGAAAGTAAAGTGTGTACAAAGATACTATGCTCTCTTCCTGAACGGTTCAACTCTAAAGTAACCGCGATCTAGGAACTTCGTGATATGGATAACATGAGGGTAGAAGAACTAGTTGGTTCTTTACAAACCTATGAATTAAATTTTAAAGCTCCTAAAGGTAAATCTATCACTTTAAAATCTTCTAATGGTATTTCTTAAGATAACTTAGATTTAGAAAATTCAGAAGATGATATGGCGCTTTTAGCTAAAAAATTTTACAAGATTTTTAAAAATAAGAAAAGGGTCGATTTTTAAAAGACAAACGAAAAGAAACGATCTAAACCTAAGTCTAGAACTTGAAAGTCTTTAAAAGATAGTCAATATTACAACTGCCAAGAATATGAGCATTTAGCAAACAAATGTCCTAAAAAGTACAAACCCAAGAAGAAGGGTATGTTAGCTACTTGGGACGAATCATCTGATTCTGAAGCTTCTTCTGAATCAGAAGATTCTGAAACCGAGTTAGGCAATGAAGTAAAAGCCCTTATGACTCTAGTCAAGTTCACATTTTCAGATCATGACGATTCAACTAGTGAAGAAAATTTGCATAGTGATCATGAAAATGAAAAAGATCTTTAAGATGCTTATAATGCCTTATATAAGGAAAGTTGTAAAATTATTGTCAAGCTTAAACTTTAAAAAGAAAAGTTTTTGAAACTCAATGTTTTGAGACTCTTGGTTTAGAAAAATCCTAAATTTTAGATTGCTTTGAAAAATCAAAATGTGATTTGGAATTCAAAACCTCCCTGATTGAAGATTTGAAATCTGAAAATGAGAAACTTAAAAATGAAGTATCTTCTCTTCTAAGTTTGAAGGACACATGGAGATATGCCCAAGGTGATCCAAAGTTAGAAAAATTATTATCCGGACCAAGAAAATGTGGCGATCGATCCGGGTTGAGCTATGATAAGAATATACCTCCTAAACAGAAGGATACTCTTCTCAAATTTGTGAAAGGAGAAGCCTCAAACTCAAAAGAGAAAAGTACTTATCGAGGTTTTTCTAAAAATATAAAAACTTTTCAAAAACCTAAAAGTAGTTATGTCAATTTCAAAAATCAGAACAGAAACCCGCTAGCGGAAAAGATAGTTGATTTAGTCAAGGAGCTCTTAAAATCTAACTCGGTAGGTCATTCTTACAACTACAATCAAAAGAAGACCAAGTATACTCCTAAACCTAAAATAGTTCTGAAATGGGTTCCTAAAGTTTCTTGCTTGGTTGCTCACACTGCTTTCGAAGCAACAAATCATTCAAAGCGGTACCTAGATAGTGGATGCTTCAGGCATATGACAAGTGACAAAGCTTTATTCACTGATTTTAAAGAAATGACTGATGGGTCAGTCACATTTGGTGATGGTAGCAATTGCAAGATTATTGGCAAAGGTATGGTCAAACTCTATAACCTCCCTTTATTTAATGATGTTTTATATGTTGAGGGATTAAAACACAACCTATTAAGCATATCTCAAATATGCGATAACAACCATAGTATTAAATTTTTCAATCAAGGTTGTGAAATAATTAGCAAATAGGGTTCTGTAATATTAACTGGTAGCAGAACTTCTGAAAACTGCTATATAGTAAGTGATGGTAGCTCATCTAACCAAAAGTGCTACATGGTCCATACCAATGAGACAGAACTTTGGCATAAACGACTTGGACATGTATACTATCAGAATTTATATAGATTGAGCAAAGGAGAACTAATTGGAGGTCTACCTACGTTACAAAAAGTAGACAAAATATGTGGTGAATGCCAGTATGGTAAACAAACTAGGAGCTCTCACAAAAAGGTGAACTCCAATGCCACATCAAGACCACTCAAGCTTCTCCACATGGATCTTATAGGACTAACTAGAACGGAAAATCGAGGTGGTAAAAAATACATCTTGGTTATCGTAGATGATTATACAAGATACACTTGGGTTTCATTCTTAAGAGATAAATCAGAAACCCTTGATGAAGTGAAAGAAATCATCAAATGGATCCAAACTGAAAAATGTTCTCAAGTCAGTAAGATCCGTAGTGATTATGGATCCGAATTTGAAAATAGCGGTTTTGAGAAATTTTGTAGTGATCAGGGAATATCACATGAATTCTCTACTCCCAAAACACCACAACAAAATGGTATTGTGGAAAGAAAAAATAGTGTGCTCCAAGAAATGGGAAATGTTATGTTGAATAGCATGAAGCTCCTTAGAAATCTATGGGCTGAAGCAGTGAATACTGCCTGCTACATTATTAACCATGTTTATACTTGTAAATCTAATAATAAAATGGCTTATGAAATGTGGTTTGACAAAAAGCCTACTGTCAAGTACTTTCGTGTTTTTGGCAGCAAGTGCTACATTTTGCGTGACCGTGAAAACTTAGGAAAGTTCATCACTAAAAGTAATGAAGGGACCTTTTAAGGATATTATTTAAACAGTCGTGCTTATCGTGTATTGAACAATAGGACCGGTGTGATTCAAGAGTCAATTAATGTGGTCATTGATGATTACTTGAATACGCCTGCCCTTAGTTCAGATAATGATGAAGTTCTTGTAATTGAAAAATCGGATACTTCATCAAGTGAAATTAATTATGAATTTAGGACTGTTAAAGATCATTCAACTACTCAAATTCTTAAAAACTCTCTCACTGGTGTGCGCACTCGTAGACAATTAGAAGACATGTAATTACGTATGTTTTACGTCCCAAATTGAACTGATAAACGCAAAAGAAACACTTTTTGATAAAAACTGGATAGTCGCGATGCATGAAGAACTTAATCAATTTATTCGTAATGATGTCTGGTACCTTGTTCCTAGACCTAAAGATAAACACATTATTAAAACAAAATGAATTTTTAAAAATAAGTCTGATAAACTTGGAAATATTATTCAAATTAAAGCAAGACTAGTTGTACAGGGGTACACACAGATTGAAGGTATTGACTATGATGAAACCTTTGCCCCTGTAGCCCTTCTTGAATCTATCAAACTTTTTATATCCATCGCATGTGTTAGGAAGTTTAAAATTTTTCAAATGGATGTAAGGAGTGCCTTTTTGAATGGCGATTTACATGAAGAGGTA
The DNA here is from genome assembly GCA_037074715.1 of Magnolia kwangsiensis. Classification (NCBI taxonomy): domain Eukaryota; kingdom Viridiplantae; phylum Streptophyta; class Magnoliopsida; order Magnoliales; family Magnoliaceae; genus Magnolia; species Magnolia kwangsiensis. Next base: position 65,518,867 of record CM073588.1, read on the forward strand.
TATGTGGAACAACCTAAAAGGTTTGAAGACCTTAAGTTTACTAATTATGTATATCATCTTAAAAAAACTCTCTATGGTCTAAAACAAGCTCCCAGGACAGGTACGAAAAATTGACTAAGTTTTTACTGAGTCACAATTTTTAAATGGGTAGTGTCGATAAGACGTTCTTTGTTAAGAAGCATAACGATGATATTCTAATGGTTCAGATTTATGTAAATGATATTATTTATGGACCAACGTGTACTAACATGACTGTTGAGTTTGCAGAGTTAATGAAATCTAAATTCGAAATGAGCATGGTTGGGGAATTAAATTATTTCCTAGGGTTGCAAGTAAAACAATAACCTGATGGAATTTTTATTTCTCAAACCAAGTATACTTTAAACTTGATTACGAGTTTCGAATTTGAGAATGGTAATAATTTTCATACACCTATGAGTACAACTCTGAGACTTTCAAAAGACTCTACAGGTAAAGATGTAGATCCTAAATTGTATCATAGCATGATAGGTAGTTTGCTTTACTTAACTGCTAGTAGACCTGATATTGCTTTAAGTGTTGGAATTTACGCTAGATATCAGTTTAATCCTAAAGAATCTTACTTAACTGCTGTTAAGCGAATTATTAGATATGTCGCAAGTTCAGTTAATTTGGGTCTTTGGTATCCTTATGATACTAGTGTTCAATTGGTTGGGTATTCAGATGTTGATTGGGCCGGTAATATCAATGACAGAAAATTAACCAGTGGTGGTTGTTTGGTTTAGCAAGAAATAAAGTTCCATATCACTCTCAACTGCTGAGGCTGAATATATTGCAGCGAAAAATGCATGTACATAGCTGGTTTAGATGAAATGTATGTTGAGTGATTATGGTATCGTACAGGATTCAATGGTTTTATACTGTGATAATTCCAGTGCGATAAATATTTCGAAAAACCCAATCCAGCATTCACATACTAAGCATATTGACATTAGATTTCATTATATTCATGAATTAGTGGAAGAAAAAGTAATATCCTTAAAATATATTCCTACTGAGACTCAACTTGTTGACATATTCACTAAACCGCTCTATAAAAGCAGGTTTAATAAATTGAAACTTGATCTTGGTATGTGTAATTTAAAATGATTGATTATGCATCTCTGTAGCATAGTGTATATATATTAATATATTAATGATTTATATTTTAAAATTTGATGAAAAATACATATTTTTTTCCTGGTACACGACCAGTCGAGGACGTGCTCGACCAGTCATGACACGACCGGTCGAGGACGTCCGCCAACCAATCGTGTAGCACGTGATTACCTTTATTTTGAGAAAAACTTCTTCCTCTCCATTCTAACCCTCGTCACCAACTATCCGAGCTACGACTAGTCGAACCCTTGTGTTTGATTCCTTCAGGTTATAGTATTTTTCTTTACTTTCTTGAAGAATTATAGTCTTTTCTCTTCAATTTCTTGATTGTTGTTGTCTATTTCAACTCTTTCTTCAAGTTTTTTGAGTTTTCTTCCTCATTTGCTGATTTTAGAGAAACCCATCTCTATTTTCTTGATATCTCTTGTATTTCTTCAAGAAAATGGACTTATAGGTAAAAAGAAAAATTCTAGAGGTGCTTCTTCTTCTAGATCAAATGTTATCATTAGACGCAATCTTAGGGCTCCTGAAGATGACCCACCCTATGTACGTGATCTGTGTATATGCAATGTAATTGTTGAAAAAGCCGTTAATTTAGACTATATCACTCCTTTTGGTCTCCTTCCTCTCCTTCAATCTGTAGGTTGGAAAAACATTTTACGCTAGGGCGGGCCGACATACCATCCATAGCACAGGCCATGGTTGCGTGCATCACTGAATTTTCTACTGAACAACTGACTTTCTCTATTGCTACTAGAGAAGGGCCTTTTCCTATTGATCGACATTTAATTTCAGGCCTTATGGACATATCAGCAAATGATGATGGTATTCATCTTAGCATACTTGCTGAGAAAGTGTCAAAATCTAAAAAATGCATTTATACTAGATCATTATGTAACATGGATGCACCATGGAATGGAACTGCGAATGCCCTCGCAACCAGATATTTGTTGCCCAGATACAGAGCTTACATCGTATCTTTATCTCTAATCTGTATCCCCGCTTTGGAAACAAGACTGAGTTTACTCTACTTATGGTTCGTATTTTGTACTCAATCGTTACTGGTGCTAATATCTATTTGCCCTCTTTGATTTGTTACTCTATCATTCAATTCCGTATTCATCCTGGTCATAGTGATATTCTATTTGGGTATCTGATGAATGTGTTACCCTCTAACATGTTAGTCGCTATGCCCGTTAGAGAGGCTCCTATCCAACACCTCATATTCAAAAATTCCAACTTAAACAAAATGAAGTTGAAATTAGCTGATGGCCAAGTTGATGTTGGAGAAGGTGGAGCTGCTGCTGAAGTCGGGAATGATGAAGAGGGTGATGCTCTTCCTCTAAATGATATCAATATGGACGATATTTTTAATGAAATTGATTCTGACTCTGAGGATGATCCTGACTATGAGCCATCTGATTTTGGCGCACGTCTGAGTGCATTAGAGGAGAAGGTGGAGAATATGAATGTTGGCCATAATCTGCAGTTTAAAAATATGCACAAGTATTTTAGGCACTTACAAAAAGGCCTTCATCAAATTGATCCTACCATACCTGCTCCTTCTTCTGGATCAGATTGAGGATTTTACTCTTTGGTTTGTAATAACTATAAGACTTTGTTTTATCTCTGTTTGTGTGACTGAATTTCTTTGACTTGACTTGATAACATTTTATGATATGATATGTATTCTGACTCCTTTATTAATTATCCTATTTTTTATTCTTTCTTTGTCATATTTTTGACAAAAAGGGGGAGAATTGTGGGATTGATTATGATTGGTACACATATTATGTATGATTGGTCATCATATTATGTACGATTAGTACACATATTATGATTGGTGCACATAATTGGTACACATATGATGATTGGTAGGTGTACTACTTAGGGGGAGTTGTTAAACTTACATGATATATTATGCTTGGTTATCTCATGACAACTAGTGCATGATTCTTTATTGATGCTTGTGATGCTTCTCTTATTGTATTTTGTGCATTGAACTATAGGAGTGTGTTTTGTCACAAATTTAACAGAGGGGGAGATTGTAAGTGCTATGGTTTGAATCCTCTTTGGTTGTCAAATTTTATATGTCAAAACCTCTATTTGTGTCTTGTGTTTGTATCTTGTTAAATATGTTTGTGACACCACGTCAACACTTCAAGACAAGAAGATGAACTCCTCAAGCTAGTTCAAGCTACAATTTTGACGAAATTAAAGAAGTGTTCAAGTTAAAGACTCTAGCTCGAGTTCAAGTTCAAGACTCAAAGTTCACATATATTCAAGATCAAGACTCAAGCATAGTTAGGGAACTGAGCACAACTCAAATTGACATTGACTTCAAAGCTTGTGAAGTGTTCAAGCTACATCAAGAAGAACTACAGCTTCATAAAGTTCAAAGTCTAAGCAAATGAAGGTTCAATGTCCTTACTTATTGAGGTTTGATTGACCTTAGGTTGACCTTTAGAGTAGGTCACTTTGGATACATAATTCATATATCTTTTATAAGTGATTTTGGTCTATCCTAAGACTAATCCTGGACCTGGTTCGACTAGTCCTAGCACTGGTTCGACCAGTCCAAGATATTCCAAGACCAGTCATAGTTTTATTGCAAATTATCGAATTTTTTCTATTCGGCTACGACCAGTCCTGGAGTCTGCTCGACCGGTCGTGGGATGGTCTCGACTCGACCTTCGACTAGTCGTGGAGCTACAACTCAAACTCCAGCGACTAAATCAAGTATCGCACGACCAGTCGTAGAGGGGTCTCGACCGATCGTGGACTGCCTTCGACCAGTCGTGGACTGCCTACGACCGGTCGTGTAACGGTTTGATCCGATCGCGCTCAAAAATTCAAAAATCTGTTTCTTCTTCGACCAGTCATGGTGACCCTAGGACCAGTCGAAGATGAATCTCTACAGCTATAAATAGCACACGAATTTCAGAGTTATTCATCGAAAATTAAGTGAATTTGAAGCTCCACTCTGAGATAAGTTTGTGTTTGTTCTTAAGCTATATTGTACATAATTCTATTTTCTTTTATTATCTTTTTACTATTTGATTTGATTTTATATTCCAATCTGATTTGAAAAGAGGAAATATTATTTTTCTTCTTCTTGGAATTAAAATCAAATAGAGCTAGCCCAGTCTGGTTTAATTTAAAATCAATTAGAACTTAGAACCATTGTAAAATGAGTATTGGACATTGAACTTTTATATTCGAACATCTACTTCAATTGGTTCTTCCGGGCTGCTACAAGAGGAGAAATCCAGGTATTTTACAATTCTGTAAAATTTTTATTCTTTTAATTTTTATTTGGGATTCTCCAGAAAAATTCCATTTGTATGGTTATCTGAGGAGAGTCAGAAAACTCAGAATAGTGTGGGTTTTTGGATTGTGTAAGCCCAAGTTAAAATGACACAATTGTGAAGGTTTTAGGTGAACCTGTGAAACCTATTTTGATAGTGAACGCTAATATCCCTATGTGAGGATATTAGGAGTGGAGTAGCATTCTGTGTGGCTGTTGTGAAACAGTTGGTGTACACACAGGCGAACCACTATAACTCTTTGCCTTGTGGATTAAATGCTTGCTTAATTTTTATATCTTTTATCATTCAGATTTGTGGAATGTATGTGTGGATGAGAATATTGTAAAGATTTACATTTCAAGCAAGTGTGGGAATGTTGTAATAAATTAGATTTAAATTTTTACAATTTATTTCAATTCCTTGCTATTTATTTACTTCTATTTAGATTTAGTTCTTGATTCAAAAGACGTTCTAGAAATAAGGTTGTCCTACCATAAGCCCTTGTTTATTATGGTGTAAGGTAGTCCTTAGAACTAAATTTGTATCAACCTCTCAATGCTTGTAGATTGAGATTAATTTAATTTCAACATTGTGAATTCATTTATTATTGTAAGGCTATTTCTTTATTTTATTTCGCTGTATTTAATTTTAATTTGGCATAGTCCTATTCACCCCCCCCCCCCCCCCCCCCCTCCCTATAGGACATATAGCTTGGCCATTTCAATATAGCATACACACAATCCATCTACACAGCATTCAAACAGCTTAAGAAACTTCATGCATTTCATATACAAAAATTGTCACAATACATGAGGTGCAATAATACATGGATTATGACATAAGATGCATGTGAGCTAATACAAGAAAGGCTCCAAACACTAGAGCATTCTGCCAAACTACCACACTACTAAACCTATCAAGCCTACACAAAGCAACAAAATGGACAACTACATTGTCACGCCCCAAACCCGAAAATCGGATTCACAGGAATCCCGATCGCCGAATCCGGTGCCGATAGCCTCCGTAGTACCCCATTCTCGGTTCCTAGCATTCATATGACAGATTTTTGATCCTGGGATCCTACAAGGAGGATTTTTTTTTTTTTGTACATTTAACTAGTAATAAGCATAACCACAAGTTTACCAAAATCATAAAGGCAACATCATCATCACATATCCACTAATATAATCATTTGAATACAATGCTGAAAGGAAAATATATATGTCAAAATCAAAGCTCCAGAAAACATCTGCACGCTCTAAGCCCAATGCTGTTGCAATGGGTCATAACCCGTGGGCCTTAGATTGCATCAAATGGTTCTTGACGCATGGGCCTTATACATATCAAATGGGCCTAATCCCATGGGCTTTAAAATACATCAAATGGGTCCAATCCCATGGACCTTGGAACATATCAAATGGGTCCATGCTATGGGCCTTAAATTACATCAAATGGGCCTAATCCCATGGGCCTTGGAACACATCAAATGGGTCCACTCTATGGGCCTTAAATTACATCAAATGGGCCTTGGAACACATCAAATGGGTCCACTCTATGGGCCTTAAATAGTTTAACAACTAGCTACACTCATGGACCCAATTAAATTCAACTGTGGTGGGCCTCAAAAGTGCATTCATTAAGCCCAACATTTAAGGAACTAAAGGTATAAATTATTTCCTCTAAGATCTTTATAATATGGTGGTCCCCACTCCTCAAAATTTCAGCCCAAGGCCAGCATAATTATAACATGTTGCTGTCCTAAATTTGGGCACTCCATTGGAGTGGGTCCAAGGCCTCTAAAACTCTGAAAATTGAGGGTCAAGGTTCCTCATCATGCATACAATGAGAGGAAACCCAAAAAGGTGGCCCACCATCAGAAGAAATATTTTTTAATTATGGTTTTTTATCAAGGCATATTGCTGGACTGTACAGCAGAAAAAATCTAGGAGTCCAACCATCTTGGCCCATTCTTTTGGATACCCAAACGGGGTCACTTGAAGCTGAAATTTTACAGAGTGATACTTCCATAGGTGGTCCACACCCTCAAAAAATTTTATAATTTTTAGATATCTCTAAGTATTTTAATTAATTTAAATAAAACAGACTATCCAAAAAAATCGGACAGACCTGGACGTCCCAACGTGGTGGGCCAGTCCGGCCCTCACCACAGTGTGTACAGGGGTCCATTGGCCCTAAAATTTGGTAGGTGGGTTCTAACATAAGTGGACCATAATCGTAATTTCAAAATTTTTGGTCATCTGTAAATATTTTAATTCATTTACATAAATCAATCTGTCCTGAAAATCGGACTGATCTGGACACCATATTATAATGGATCGGTCCCGCCATCACCATGGTGTGTACAGGCATCCATTGGCCCCAAAATTTTGTAGGTGGGTCCTACCATAAGTAGGCCACCCCCCTGAAAATTTTTATAATTTTTAAACACCCATAGATATTTTAATAAATTTTAAAAATTCAACTGTCCATGGTGGAATGTTGCTAGAACAGTACAGAAAATCTAGACTGTCCACCTCACTTGGACCACACCTTTGGGACCCCAATGAAGGTCAGTTGGGGGTGAAATTTGGGGAACATCAAGATGAGATCCCCACCTTTCAGAAAAGTATATTTAATAGGTATGAATAATCTCCCAAACAGTCCCAAAATCTAGTTCAAAAACAACCAGAAACTGTCCAGAAAATTCTGGACAGCAACATGTACTTAGATAAAATTTATTATATAAGTTAAATAAAAAGGGAAATACATTAATGGGCCACACACATCAGGAAATAAAATGAGGAAAAAGAGAGATAAAAGGACAATCCAGCCATAGGAAAAGGGGCTCCGCCACTATTGAACCCTCATAAGATCAATCACACCCGCACATCATACCTAGATTTACATTTACTACATGGATCTTACACATGCATGGCCTATAATTAAAATGTATGGTGAGGATGTCATCCCCACGATGGTTATAAGGTCTAGATGACCCAAACATAATATGATATGAAATAAAACTACCATGATGGGGCCCATAAAGAAAGGCCTCATGCATGGATCATGCATGTATAAGGTAGGCCATTAGGCCACAACCATGGAATTGTGTGAGATCTCCACCATTGATTGGTGGGTCCTACACTTCCCTCATGAAATAAAGAAAACATCTAGGCTATAGAAATTAGATTTTTTACATTTAGAGGAGCACCCACCGTTCGATCTTCTTGCTCCTATGAGTTCCTTAGCACCTTAGCTTTGATTCCAATGGAGGAGATGGGGAATGGATGGTTAGGATGGGAGATCATGGGGTAGGAAAGTGGGCCACACTTGAAGTTTTAAAAGAGAGGGAGAGGCTTGGAGAATTCTCATACGTATGGGATTTCTCTCCTTAGATTTTTTTGAGTTTGAAAATGAGAGAGAGAGAGAGAGAGAGAGAGAGAGAGAGAGAGAGTTGTAAAGGAAGAGAGAGATGGGTGATGGATGTGGTGAGTGATGGGTGTAAGAAAATCTTAACTTTTGTGGCCATTTGTGTAAGAAAAGCATGGGTGGTGTAAGAACTTTTTGACTTTGAGGGCTTTTGGTGTAAGAGAGGTATGGGCTTATAAGAGATTCTTGACTTTTGTAGTTGCTTGGGAATGGGTGAAAGGTGATGTGTACTTGACATGTACTTGACATGTGATGGATTGATGGATTCATGGGATTGATGTGACACCTCGTAGAGATTCTCTTGGATTTCACAACGCACGGCGTTTTCTTCGCACCGAACGTTGGCCCACATCTCTTGACCAGGGTATCGCCTCAGCTGCAAGTCACGGCATCGGAACCGCAGCGACGGCGCGGTCGCTATGATAAAGGTCTTGAGTTAAGTCGATACGGGTTGACGGCATACGAATTAGGGTCGTACGTAAATATTGGTTAAGGGTCGAAGGTTACCGGAATTCGACCGGTAAGACCGTGGAAGTCTATAGAACGGTACGGTCTAGGTATGGGGCTTACATACATGCAAGACTAGTCATTGAAATCTAGCGATTACGGATGTGCGCTCTTATCCTATACACAGCACAGGATGGCCCTCTAGGTGCGAGACACCTTTTTGAATTTCCGTTTCATGAAGGGCTCAATCTCCTCCACCTTGGTTCTGATCTGCATGACCTCCTGTCGCAGGGCAGCTTGGCCCTCTTCCAGTTGAGCCAAGCGACCTTCCCTGGTAGCTCGATCACTGTCATGCTCTCGTGTAGCAGCAGGAGGGGAGTCCTCAACAGTATCCTGGGCCTCCTCTTCTTCCTCGCCCTGCTCTTCTTCTATTTTAGCTCCACCTTCTTCATCACTCTCTTCCTCTTCACTCTTTGTCTCATCTTCTCGTCGAGTAGGGCTTGACACTGTCGTGGCCCAATCTCCATGCTGTTGAGAGTAGCGTCGTTGATGAAATGGATCAGTACAGGAATTTCTGCGCCAAGTCTGTAGGCAAACTCATGTGTAAGCTTGCATACAAGTCAGCCGAATGGGAGCGAAATGGTCATCCTAATAGAGCATGCTATCTGAACTATCTATCATAGTACATACGTAGGCAGACACAGCTTCTCTCCCTACCCAGTTTGGTACAGAAAATCTACTATCAGGCGTGTACACTCACTACGATTGGTCCACTTAGGATACACGTTATATGTGAAGATGTGATGGAGCAGACATAAGTAGTCAGTCATATTCGTCACTAAAAGGCTATTGTTTGAATTCCAGTGAGCCAGTTGTTCACATAGGAATAGCGTGCAACGATCCCTTTCAGACACAGTCTTCAGGTTCTTCTCATCTACATGGACCTCGTCAAGCGGCAATCCCATGACTCGGGCTATCAAACCAATATTGATCGTGAGATCTCATCTTCCCATGAGAAATTTGAACTGCAAGGGCTCTAAAGTTGGCTCCCACATATGCGCGTAGAAGGCTTGAACCATATTCACATTTGTAAGAAACTTGTCCTCAAATACGGGACCCCACCGGGTTTTGACTAGGCGCTCCAACAACAAATACTCCCCAAAGAGCCTCTCATTCACATGCGCTTCAAAAAGGACCCATAGGCCCCCATAAATTTCATGAGACAACTCCGCCAATAGAGCTCTATCAAAGGGAGCCTGAGGATCGAGATCCTGCTTTGTCCTTATCTCATGTTCGACGCTTGTACTCGCAGTGGTACCTCTTGGTCTTCTCGAATGAGTGGGGCAATTAGGCCCGACTTCTTCCACAGGAGGTCTCTTCTTCCTCATGAGTTAAAGAAGTGTGAAAATGGAGAAGATGGCCACCATGAGCTCGAAGAGGGCCATGAAAGTGAAAGGATAGGGGAAATAGAAGGGATTGTTGGATTTGGAGATATATGAGGCACAAGTGGAGGGTTTGTGTACTTCAAATCGAAGGAAAAAGAGAAGAATAGGAGGTGGGTTTTGAGGGAAACGGTGGAGGGGTGTATGTTTTGAAGGAAAATGAGAAAAAAAGAGGAGGGGAGATTTGAGAGAGAAACAAGGAGTTTTGGAAAGAAAGGAAAGCTTGGAGAAGTGAGAAATGAAGAGGGGAGGCAAATGAAAGGAAAAAAAAAAGTTTTTAACTGATTCGGTGGGCCACACAACACCCCGCCATCACTGGCCCGACCGGCCCTCGTCGGCCCGATAGGCCTGGGCCAGGAAATGGGCGAGGCCTCGCCAGTCCCTATACATTCTGGTGAGGGCTCGCCCCTTGGGCTATGGCCTCCCCTCCCCAGGACGGTAAAATGATGCGAGGTCCACTCTGGGTCCCCCTTGAATGCTCCGTTTGGCCCCCAACTTCGTTTCGAGTCATTTCAGGTTCCAACATGCGCATATTCACAAAATTTCAGTTTATTGAGTGTAGAACCAGTTAGATTTTTATCTAACCCATCGATTGATGGTTTAAAAGGGCGTTGGTATCATTTCAAGTGATCGAGAATGCCTACGGGCTCAATTTCTATGGTATATTTAAGTCAATATCGCTATTTAGCGAAATTGGAAATCCTAAGTCTAATTCTAAATTTCCTCGCTCCCTCCTAAGTCAAAGTACGTCAATGTGTATCGTGTGACCATAACCCAAGTCCATTTTAATCCAAATCATGCTTTGATACCAACTTGTAATGCCCTAAAATTCGAGGGTTGAGTAGAAACCCAACTCCCGAGTTCCAACACATCACTTATGCAACCCAATTTATGATGATTGTATGTTGTTTGTATTAGTGCATAAAACATGAATGAGATTAAGCTAAAACAACAAAATACATTCCAGGGACAGTTGAGATACGCAAGCGAAAGACTGTAATGAAAATATAGAACGTATAAACCAAAGTAGGTCCCCGAAGTATGTATACATTGCCAGGTCAATAATTTCAAGTATTGTTTCAAAATACAAAATGTCAAGGTCCGCTATAAGTATAAGCCCTGAAGCCCCGTCGATCAGAACAGTCTATAGAAACTCTCCTAAATAATGATATATAAGAATGCCTCCTCATCATCACAAAAGTCAAGCTCCGCCTCGTGGGTCGTATCCTCATCTGCAACTAAGACAGAGTGGTTAGTATTTATGACACCGTCCCAGAATGTGGGAGTGAGTGATCAACTTAGTGGAGCTATACAGCAAAGGTTAACATGTTATCAATTCAGTCAAGCAGTAATGATAAAGTAGTATAACAAATAAGTCCTAAGTACTCTTGTTAATGAAAGAATGATATGAAATAATGATGCATGCCCTCGCCTACTCACCCTCAGCGACTTCATCTTACGATCGCAGCATGCAACCCTTCCTCAGTGCATGACCTACTATGCTAAAGGCACACGTAATGCGGTGCATGCACGTGATTAGCCAGTTTTTTTTTAAGTTTATTCATACAGCAAGATTGGAAAGCTAAGCTACCTACTTTATATCAATTCTCACACAATGATCCATTCTAGTGTCGTTAGTCCTAGTAAATCTCATATGATGTTATGGTTCTAAGTCACCACAAGGGCTCATCACCTGATCCGTGTAGGCCTAGTTTATACTCTAGTTGCTACGGAAGGCTCATCGCCTCAACGTAGACTCAAAGTACACTCGAGGTCGCTATAAAGGGCTCATCACCTGATAATGTAGGCCAACAGTTTGAATATAGTTTCCCATACCACCGTATACAGCTCACGAGATGATATTGCTCACTGGTCACTACGGGGAGGCTTGTCGCCCCAACGTAGGTCGACATCTCTACCATGATGTCCTATACCACCATATCCGACTCATGAGTCTTAGCGGATTGAGGTACCATGGTTTAACGGGCTTTCACTGGTGAGTTTCATACCTTAGATTCAAGCAGTGACATCCAAACATGGTGAACATTCATCGGGTCAATTGGGTTACTTGACAAGCTCGACTAGCATGGGCGCACATCGGGTTGATTGACATGAAGTACGTGAGCACTCTGTGTGGCCTAACCACTGTCGACAATCGAAGTACGACTTAGATTCATTGAACACGTCCTGTGTGGCGAAAAAACCTTAGCCACCAAATCAGGGCATCTTACTGATTGTCTAGAATATAACATAGCCCCAACCACGTTCAATTGTAACAAGTAATCATATGAGATAATAAAATCAGTAGTGAATAAATAATTCAAATCCTATAATCATTTGAGCATATTATGGAGTACGACTTACACGTGAATTTATACGTATGCATTCCATAACTAAAACAGACACTATAATATATGATACATGGAAGAAATCATACACATAGTTAAGGTAGTTAGGAATTATATCTCAACACTCGTATAAATTACAATTTACTAACTACTTACTCATTCAGACATTTTTACGAACACTTAGACTACACATTCCAACATACATGACGTATGTTGGTTATATTACATATTAGGAAAAATCCTTTCGCCAAGGAGTTGTCGCATATACAACAAGCACATAACCACGAAAGATAATCATGGTAAGCACAAATCCAAATTCCATAACACTATAAATATTTCAAAATGAAGTACACTATACTCAACATAGTTCATATATATATGTAAAGCGAAACAGATGTCGCATTTGGCATGTGAAATGGCACCCATGACAGTTATAAATCATTTATTGGCATTGAAAGCCTTGAAAAACATAACCTAAACTTATATAGTCCGCACCTTACGCCGGTAAATGCATAACGGATTCAGTTTACACACTAAGTCTTTGTTAGACACAGATTAGCAACCTATAGCATGAATTAAGTTAGCTATTTCATAACTTACACTATCTGAAACCCTAAAATAGATTAGGGTTAGGTTTTTTTACCTAAGAACGGATTTATAATCAGCGGTATATCGATACAGATGTGATAGTTGAGTGCGTGGAGTGGCGGGATTGAATCCTAGGAACAAACGCCGACTCTCTCTCTCTCTCTCTTTCCTTCTCTTTTCTCTTTTCTCTCTCTTAGGGTTTTCTAAATTCATATGGAATGAGAGAGAGAGAGAGGGTTTAAGGGGCTTATATAGGCCTAAAACTGATGGGAATGACCTCAGGGCAATGGTATACTTAGGTTATAGCCAAATAGGGGTTGTTCCGATTCAATGGAGCACTTCTAAAGGCCCCTTTTTCTACGTGCAGTCAGACTTAAGATACTTGACATTGGATCTAGGTCAAGCTAAGTTTTCAGTTTGATCGAATTTACAGATCGACCGCGACGGACCAATTTCAATTTAACAGTCACCAAAACTCGATCAGGGCTACAAGCATACTATCATGCGTTAGAAAATTTTCCTGATCTGAGGGTATAATTGGATCAATTTCTGATGGTCTAAATCTTTAGATTTGTCCTGCAAGTAAACCAACTCAGTTTACTTAAGTTTCAGTTCATTTCCTAAAGATATTCACGTTTCTCACACACTTCGCTCCAGGCTCAAGCAAATAGTTTTGGGATACTATCTAGACTTGATTTTAAAGGTGGTCTTCAAGTCCAACAAGACGGTCGTATTCGTATAGCTTTGGGGTAATCAGACACTCGACATGCGGTCCAGGTCCGATACGGAGTTTCGAGGTGCTCCCGAGAGCAGCCGGGTTTAAAGATTGATTTTAAATTTCATTTTAAAGTAGCATTAACGATTCTACAAGTTTTGGATCTTACAGATCATATTTAAAGTCATTAGTGCTAATTTTATAAGTAATCAAGTATAGCACTAGTTAATTCTTGTTTAAATTCTAAAGGATTTGGTCCTTAGAGATTTCTACTTGAGGTGGTACTCGGGTCTTCGTACAGATTTTTTCTAAGTCGTAACAGTCCCTACGAAGCACTGTATGGGCATCCGTATAGAGCACTACATTACTGGGTAGAGATTGGCGAGAAGATTTTTATTAGCCCAAAGTTAGTACTGGTGACCTCAGAGAAGATTGACATTATCAGGCATCGACTTCTTGCAGCAGAGAGTAGACAGAAGAGTTACACCGATACAAGACAATGACTACTAGAGTTTGAGGTTGGGGACCATGTATTCCTAAAAGTTTTCACAATGAAGGGAGTCCTCCGGTTTGGAAAGAAATGGAAACTCACGCCGAGATTCATCGGCCCATTCCAGATACTAGATCGAGTGGGTGTGGTAGCGTACCGTCTTTCTTTGCTCACACCATTCGTACACATGCACAATGTATTTCACATATCGATGCTACAGAAATACATTCCTCACCCTTCCCACATTATCAGATGGGAGCAGCTATAGTTGAGTGAAGATGCTACTTATGTATTGCGACCGACGCGTATTCTAGACAGGAAGGAACAGGTACTACGTAGTAAGGTTATTCCACATGTGAAAGTACTGTGGACACACCACACCAAGGAAGATGCTACTTGGGAAACAAAAGTCAAGGTCGGCAAAAACTACCCTCAGATTCTTGAGGAGTATGAAAAGGTACTAATTTTGAGGATAAATTTTTTCTTTAAGGGGGGTAGATTATAACGTCTCGGGAAAATTCGTACAACGACCCGAGTACCACTTCAAGCAAAAATCACTAAGGACCGAATCATTTAGAAAGTAGACGAAAATTAATTAAGCACTAAGCTGAATTAATCAGTGAATTAGCTCGAATTACTTTCTGTACGAACTGCAAGACCCAAAACCATTAGAATCGCTAACCCAACATAACCTAGAAACCTAAAATCAATCTCAAAACCCAGTTGCTCTCAGGAGCATCTTGAAACTCCGTATTGGACCTGGATTGTATATCGAAAGTCCGACTACCACGAAACTATACGGTTATGACCACCTTATTGGGCTTGACAAGTATCATAAAAATTGAGTCCAAATAGTATCCAGAAACGCACAACTTAAGCATGGAGCGAAGTGTATGAGAAACATGAATATCTTTAAAAAATAAACTGAATCCTAAATGAATTGGGTCATTCGCTTGTAGGCCAAATTTAAGGTTTTAGACCGTTAAATTCTTACCCAACTATACCCTTGGATCAGGAAAATTTCCCTACACCCATTGGCATACTTGTGGCCCCGATCGAATAACGATGATTGTTGAACTGAAACGGGTCTTCTACAATCAATTCACTAATCCGATCGGACCGAAATCTTAACCTGACAAAGATCCATTATCAAGGAACTTTCTTTGACGTCATTGAGCATGTTTCTATTCTTGTACCTCCTGTTATTCTTCTGAGCACTATTGTCACACACTTTCACCACCATCTAAGCTTTTATAAGCTTATGCACGATTGATGCATGTACGAGATTCTAAGAAGGCATTATAGCGACAGAGCTTAGATTAGAGTTGAGCTTGAGGACTCCAATGTTGCATACTTTTCTCTCCTTCTTCTATTATCTTATGTATGTCCTTTTAGACCTTATGAATGCTTGTAAAAGTTTAAATTCATAGTGGATTTTGTAATGTGTTCCTTTGTTATTTTTAAGATTTTACTTGCTATAATCTTGGGTATGCTCATATTAAAAATGATTTTACTATTATGAAAATCCTCCTTGTAGGATCCCAGGATCGGAACCTACCTCAGGAAATGAGAATGGGGTACTACGGAGGTTGTTGCAGCCAAAATCGGCTATCGGGTTCCCTGTGAGTCCGGTTACCGAGTCTAGGGTGTGATAACTCCTTTATTCTTATGTGTACGATTATATTTTTTAAAGAAATGTCATTTTTATTATGTTTCATTTTATTTTTATATTCTTCATAAGAAAGAGGTAGCTTTTAATCAGCACTCCTGATAAGAATACATTGGCTATTTTCATCCCTCAATCATCAGCTCATGTACAAGATTATGATAATCATAAATATAGTTCATGATGAAAGGTTTAACATCTGTCATTTCATAATGAATGACGTTTGCGATAGCGTGTTTTTTAGATCCTGCATCTTTAAGAATATATTTCTTTTCTAGTGCATTCCAAATGTCTTTAGCAGATTCATAAGAAACAAAGATGTCATATAATTCACTAAACAATGTATTTAAGATGTAATATTTACAGTTATTGTCATTTTTTAATCCATTTTCATTGGTTGGATCAACTATAAATGAATATGAAATATATATATATATATATATATATATATATATATATATATATATATATATATATATATATATATATATATATATATATATATATATATATAATGCTTATAGTGCAAAAATGATTTTCATATTCATTTATAGTTGATCCAACCAATGAAAATGGATTAAAAAATGACAATAACTGTAAATATATATATATATAATGCTTATAGTGCAAAAATGATTTTCTTTTTCTATCTTTTAAA
This sequence comes from Magnolia kwangsiensis, assembly GCA_037074715.1. NCBI lineage: Eukaryota > Viridiplantae > Streptophyta > Magnoliopsida > Magnoliales > Magnoliaceae > Magnolia > Magnolia kwangsiensis. Next base: position 65,535,095 of record CM073588.1, read on the forward strand.
ATTCTATCTAGCGAACAATTCTATTTTGTCAGTTCAACTGTAGGGTTGACTGTGATGGTGGCCATGAAATACAATAGTTCTAGTTGTAACTCAATTTTTAACTAGTTAGAAAAATAATCGAACACTGGTTATAGAAAGGAACAGAAGAAGAATGCTTTTCTATTTCCAAATATCGAATAAGATGTCTACTATTTTCAATAATTAAATATTTGGTTTCAAGATTGTTGGAAATAATATGTTGAAAATAGTAAATAGTATTCGAAAAAATAGAAAATTAATATAATAAAAGAAAGTAAGAAAACATGAAATATTTATTTGAGTCGAGGCGTGACTGGGTCACTTGGCTTTGAAACCAAATATGTCCTCCTTGGACCGCATCCCCAAGTGCAATAGGAATCTTAGAAGGTTGGCCTCTAGGATACAATGATTATTATCCATTCCTAACAGTGTATTATTGTACACAGGCTTGAACCATCATGTAGAATTTAACCAAAGTGAGTTGACTCGGCAGAAACTCTATTGGTAAAACAACACTGAACCAAAGACGAATTTTGAAGAACAAAAGATAAATCGTTAGTTTTTAATTGAATAAATTTAGAAAAATGAATAGGTCTATATATAGACCACAATTAGGTGCTTAAAACACCGTTTCAAATGGTTAAGTTTGTGGGGTTTGAACCCAACTAGTGTGACCACCCGAATGGACGCATCCCTATTTTGAAATTCATACAAAACTGATAGGTGCAAGTATACTCATAGAGTACAGAACAATACCGTTAGTGCTAGTGTACTCTCAGTCCTCACATATATCCAGACGTAGACCTAGACCCGATTCCCCCTAAGAAGGGGCTCAAGCCCAATGCAAAACTCATCCCTTATGTACTTGGCCTTTTCTTTGATCATTTCTGATGTGGGACAAGAGATACACTGAAATTAAAACACTTTTCAAAATAAGAAACGAGGGAAAATTTTGAATTTTTGAAACACTTTATATTAATATCATTTTAAAATACAACACCTTTTTATTTGCCATATCAAGGGGTACAATGAGCCTCTTTAACCAAAGAGTACTAACAATTAACATTCGTTGCATCCTACATACAACCCATATGTGCCAATTTGACACGCGTGCCTTCGACCATCTCCAATTGCTCCATATATGTCAATGTGTTAATTTGCACAAGTGCTACCCTCCACCTTGAAGTGCCTACACCTTCAATATGACCATACATCTATTGTACCACAAGTCACTTGTTATGAGAAAAAATGGACCAACCTGTAGAGGTAGGTCAAGTCAATACCTGGCATGCCCCGATGCTCAATAGAGGATGAGAAACCCAACCACCGGATTAAGGAGGAAGGTCGATATGACCAAGGTCAGCCTAAGGGTCGGCACGACCAAGGTCGTCCTGAAGGTCGGCATGACCTAAGTCGGCATGAAGGTCTGCATGACCAATGATGGATTTTCAGAAGGACAACCTGAAAAGGCTATCAAGACTTATGAAGAAATCAAAGGCTATAGAAATTGGACATCACAAAGATGTTCTTCCTAATTAAAAGGACAGGTTGGTAGGTGGGGATGACTTATTTGACCTTATGCACTGTTACTTCCATCGTCCTACCTTATCTCAAGGCCGAACAAATCCACCTCGATTCCCGATTGGTGTCCCACCTTATTCGAGTCTGTGATTTAACCTTATCCAAGGGAGCGGTCCAAAGTTCTCTCCAAGGATCGCAGGTGCTAATTCACAATTAGCTTGGGATCCTAAGATCTCGGGAGACTCCCCAAACGCTATGAACCTGAACCATCTACAACACATACCTACTAAATAGGGAGGTTTCCTCCATGTTATGACCTCTCCTCCACATTATCTTTACCCTTAAACCACTTCTACTATACCTGAAATCCTAACTTTGCCATCAAAGGGTCCCCCGCTCTAAGGTCTCCTTTATCTTCTTCCTATACAGGTACTCGAAGGTCTAAAAAGGGTGGACCAAATTTTTGCATCAACAGTTTAGTGACATATGTGGAAACTATCATCAAAAGTCATTCCCACTGCATCATAAGTTCAACAATGGCGAAAGGGAAGAGGAAAGCCCAAACCTCCTCTGTTGCCCTCGATCTCGCACCACCGGAGCAGCTTGGAAACCATTGGGGTTCCACTCTCCAATTACAGGATGACTCCGCTCCTACGAGGCAAGTGTAACGATCCCGCAATAGGGGAGGACGGCTGGACTCCCTCAAACAACAAGTCGAAGCGTTGAATAGAAATATGAACTCCATGAGACAGTTACTGGAGCAGCTACAGCCTCGGACCATACAAGGGTTCAGGCAGGCAGCAGAGCGAGTGGTCCAAGACCTCTCTTAGCCCTCTGATGCACCTGCTACCTCCCACAGATGTCGACAACTTGGATCAGTAAGGTCGGCGCCTTCTCATATCTCCGGTACTACAGACCTACCCATCTCCAACCTCCGTCATGAGCTAGACAAGAAGAGGCGCGACAAGGTTCCTAAGGCATCCATTGAGGCAATGGCCGAAAGCGGCGGACTATGGGAAGCAGAGTTGAAGGACCTGTGCGGCCAGATAAGCAACTTATGACAAGCCTACCATGCAAATGCCTCAACCCCAGTGGAAGCAATACTGGAGGAAACCGAACCTCCATTTACCGTTGACATCATGTAGAAGGCGCAACTACTGTCGAGGTTCTGCATGCCATAAAACGCTCAGTTTTTCGAAACTACCAACCCAGCCAAGCATTTAGAATCGTTCAGGGTATGGATGGAGCTCCATAACGCATCTACTGCGGTCATGTTCCACGCATTTCCATTAACCCTAACAAGCGTAGCTTGGAAGTGGTTCAAACAGTTGAACCCATAGTCAATTAGTTCTTTCTCTTAGCTCAATAAAGTTTTCATCACTAACTTATATCACCAGGAAGGAAAGACTTAAACCGGCTTCTCATCTCCTCCATATCATTCAAAGGGAAGGTGAGCTGTTGAAAGACTACATCAAGTGCTTCAACCTTAAGGTGATGCAAGTATGGGCACATTCTGAAGAAATTGCTCTACAAGCGATAATGGGAGGCCTAAGAGATGAGAGGCGCTCTCCAGTTGAGCAGTCAGGGTCAGAGAAGGGCAATCAGTCATTCTTAAAACCAGCATCCTTAAGACCAAAGAGTCGGGCGGAAAAAGGGGAAGAGCTCTCCATTCCTGGTTCTCCTGTAGCTGGGATCATTCTCATGGGTGATGATAACACCTTTGCTGATGTGCCTTCTTTTCACTATAGCTTCCTAATTAGGCCAGCTCTGGGACGATCGGCTTAAGCCTATTGTTGCTAGGATTTTTGAGATAAGCTTGTATTCTCTTCTCAATATATAAAAACCCTCCGACAATGATGGTCGACCTTCTGAACAGAGAACATAAATATTCAAATGTTGAGGAAGCTTCCAGCCTAGAAAAGCTACCCAAAACAAGGGAATTGTGGCCAAAAGATCGACGGCTTAAAGAAGAGTTCAACTCGGCCAGCGGAAGCAAAAGGAGGAACGAAGACCAACCGCAAGGAAGTCAACATTCAAACAAGTGGCTCGATAATAGGTTTAGTACATACACTCCCCTCAACAAGATGCCTGAGCAAGTCCTTATGGAAGTTCGAGACAAGCGTATTCTCAAATGGTCGAGCAAGATAAAGTCTAGTGCTGACAAATGAGACAAGTAAAAGTATTGTGATTTTCACCCAGATCACGACCACTCAACGAGCGAATGTTTCAACCTTAAGGAAGAAATCGAAGCGCTCATCCACAATGGGTATCTCCGAGAATATGTTAGTAAGAGAGGAAATCAAGCTGATTTAAAGAATGAACATCCCATCAACAACGAACCAACCAGAGAAATTCGCATTATCTTTGGTTGATTAGTCGTCGGAGAGGACTCGAACCAAGCTCAGAGGGCTTACACATGGAATATCAATCACTCTAGCTTGAAGAATTAGATCCTCGCCACCAACAAAGCCCCAAAAGAGCAAAAAGTTATATCTTACAGTCCGATCTTTACCGAAGAGGACACCCAAGGAGTTCATCATCCTCATGATGATGCACTTGTGGTTAGATGACTATAGCGAACCACAAAGTGTTTTGAATCTTGGTAGACATTAGAAGCTAGGCCGACATCCTTTTTTCCAATGTGTTTAACAATATGATAGTTGGACAGTCTCAACTTTTAGCTATTAAAACTCCCCTGCTCGGATTTGCAAGAGACAGAGTCACACCGGAAGGCTCGATTCATCTCCCATTCACTGTTATAGATGGGTAGAACCAGGTGACCACCATGATCGACTTCTTAGTGGTACACTATCAGTCCGTCTATAATGAAATTCTCGACCAACCTTCCCTCAACACTCTGTGAGCCGCGGTCTCAGTGTATCATACGTAATGAAGTTCCCAACCAAGCATAGTGTCAGATTGGTAAGAGGGACTAATACGAAGCTTGACAATGCTACACTACAGCACTGAAAGCTCAACATCAAACAATGACAACCACCTCCCTCAATCCTCGAGAAGATTCAAGAGAAATGGGATGTCCCATGGAGGACCTCGTGCTCATCCCACTCGACAGTTCGGATCCTACCCAAACAGTTCAGATCGGGTCGTCCCTAACACCTCCATTACGATACAAAATTGTGAACCTCTTTGGAAATACACCGATGTATTCGCATTGTCTCATCTGGATATGCCCGACATCGATCCGAAGGTCATTATCCACAAGTTGAACGTCGATCCCGACCACCGACTGATCCGATAGAAATGTACGTCGCTCGATCCCGAATAATACTCTATAATTGGAGAAGAAGTTGAAAAGCTCCTCAAAGATGGATTCATTGAGGAGATTTACTAACCAGACTAATAGCCAACATAGTTGTGGAAAGTACAATTGGAAGTAGCGGGTTTATATTGATTACACCAACCTGAATAAAGCATGCTCAAAGATAGTTTCCCTCTTCCTAAAATCGACCAGCTTGTTGATAGCACGACATGACATGAACTGCTGACCTTTATAAATGCTTATTCAAGCTATAACCAAATTGCGATACACCCGCACAACAAGCAGAAGATGACTTTCATCACTGACAAAGGCCCTACTGTTACAGAATCATGCCTTTCGGGTTGAAGAATGCTGAAGCCACTATCATTGGCTCATCAACAAGATATTCGCTCGTCAAATTAGGCAATCAATGGAGGTCTATGTTGTAACGCCCGTGAAAAATCCGTACTTGGATTCGAGTACCGATTTGACCCAAAATCGCGTAGAAATATTTTTCATGGAAATTAAACGTAAGTTAGCTAGCGCAACGCTAGAGTAGCTGGGAAATCATCCCTGATCACTTTAAATACGTTCTATAAGACCCGAATCGAGTAGAACAGACAACTCTACAATACTCTATAACCTTGGATCAAACTCTAAGCAGGTTTGTCCTCTGGACCATATTGAACTTTTGTATTGGATTTAGACCGCGCGTCGAAGGTCCGATACCTCCTATCTTAGACCGTTAGAACCGCCCCGTTAGGACAATCATCTCGAAAATCAAGTCAAACCGATAATCACAGAGTATTTCGTTGAACCCGGACTGAAGCGACCGCGAATAGGGACGAATTGGGAATTTCAAATTCAAATCTGGCACACGACTTGACGCGTCAGTATTAAGCGTTCTGACCGTCAGAATTCATCTAGATTACACCCTCGGATCAGGAAAAATTTCTATTTATTATCATGAGACTTTCAGCCCTGATCTATGTGCGGTGACCGCTGAACTGAAACTGGTCTGCTACGTGCGATCTGCGAACCCTGCCAGACTGAAAACTTAATACGAGGTACATCTGGTACCCATGAGCTTAAGTCTGATCGCAATCGACCAGGAGACCACCAGAAAGCAGTTTTTGGACCGAAACAGCCCCGAAATGGATAGACATCAAGTAAACTTCATCCCGGAGCCTATTTTCGGCGTTTTCAAGCTTATAAAAGGGGTTGAAACCCTCATTCCTTCCTTGCATCCGAATTTCACAAACCCTAGAAAAGAGAGAGAGAGTTTGAGAGAAAGGGAAGAGGAGATTTTTCCCGCTTCCGAGCCCCTGACAGTGCTGCTTCAACACTTCATTCCAATCACCTGGCTGGTGATTTTTCTACTTTTTCAGGTATAGAAAAACCCCAAAAACTTGCTGATTTAGGGTTTACGTAGATTCTGAGCATGTTACCTAACGTAATCCATGAATCAGGTTCTCTTACAGCCGTAGACGAAGCGTACACGCTCCGTTCAAAATCCCGCGACCGTAAGAGACTAGGTGAGGATTTTAGACGCTTTGATTGACGGTTTACAACGCTTTCAATGTCGTTTAATAGTAGATTATCGACGGCATCGCCGTTTGACATGTACAACATGCTCTCCGTTTCCTGTTTCGCAAATTAACGAAGAATATGAGATTTAGGGCATTTTAGTCATTTGTAGGAAGTACGGTCTACATGCATATTTTGCTGACGTGATTGACATGGATTGTCGCCGCATTAGTGAGTTAGGAATGCTTGCATAATCAGTTTGGCGAAGAGATTCGCCAAGTTGCGCACTTTGGGTCGACATACTATATGTGGACTTAAGTGTGTAGTGTATGTGTTTGTATAAATGCTTGTATTAGTATGTATTGTATTGAATGATGTTATGTAGTAGTTTGTGATTGATTTCATGATTAATATGCTGACCTAAATGATTTCCTACATGTTGACCTTATGCATGATCGCATTACATGCATAGAAAGTATGCCTTGAGGATTTCCTTAAGTTGAATATGCTTGGGAAGTATGCCTTGAAGATTTGCTTAAGTTGAATGTTATAACATGTGCTAACATGCTCACATGATGTATTTCAATTCCAATACCTTTGTATAGTGTTAATGTAATTCCATAGATGTGTGGGACTTGACTTAGTCCAGGCAGTCGGTAACCGAGCGAATTCGTGGCTGACTGGTCATAGCCACGAACGACGCGTCGATGAATGTGATTCGTGTTGAGAGTTGGCGGCAGTGGTTAGGCCACGCGAAGTGTTTTACGCACTTCATGTCGTTCAATTCGAGATGCGATCGCGCTAGTCGAGCCCGTCAAGTAACCCAACTGGCCGATGTTTGTTCACCTTGTATGTATCATAACTGCTTGAACCTAGGGTACTGAACTTACCATTGTAAACCCTATTAACCGTGGTACCTTGATCCACGAAGACTCATGAGCCGGGCATGGTGGCATGGGACACCGTGGTCGAGCTGTCGGCCTACGCCGGGGCCACAAACCTCCCCGTAGTGACCAGTGAGCACCTTGACTCGTGAGCAGATTATGGTGGTATGGGACACTATATTCTAGCTGTCGGCCTACACTGATCAGGCGACGAGCCCTTTGTAGTGACCGCGAGCGTATTCTGAGTCCACGGGAGGCGACGACCCTTCCGTGCAGTAGAGTACAGTAGGCCTGTATTGATAAGGTGATGGGGGAGCGGTGCAACGAGTGCGAGCAACAGCCCTGGCAGCCCTTGCAGTGACCTACGAAATATACATTGTATGAGATTACTAGGAGTGACGACCCTAGACAGGATCCGTGTTGGGATTGATACAAGGGAAGTACCTTAGATTCCCAATCCTGCTGTTTGAATGGACTAATAACAACTTGGTTATCATATCACCATAGCATTGCATGTGCCTGAAAGATGTGAAGCACTCTAGGGAGTGTGGCATGCCGCGGTCGTAAGATGTTGCCGCATGAGGGTGATCGTCGGTGAGGGCATACATCACGTCATATCATCTTGCATTAACAACAGTATTAGGATTGTCTGATTTACTGCTTTACTATTATCGCGTGATTGAATTGTGAACATGCTAATCTTTGCTCTATGATTCCACTGAGTTGATCACTCATTCCCACGTTACGGGATGGTGTTTGCAACACCCACCAGACCCTGTTATAGTTGCAGGTGAGGACGAGATCCAGGAGGTGGAGCCGGAGATTGACGAGGACCAGGATGAGTTCTCGTATATGCAGTATCACGACGGCTTCCCGTAGGTGACCTGGATCGAGGGGGACTTCAGTGGGACTATTTTGAACTTATTCTTTGTCTATTTACATGTATATGAGACTCAGAGATGTAGTCATACTTTGGAGACAGCTGAGATTACTTTGTTTTTCCATACAGTGATATATATATTGTTTAGTCTTCCGCTTGCTTTTATCACTGGATCTGAAGTATGAATTGCAGTTTTGGTATACTTTTACTCATGTGAATGCTTTAAATCAGACAACATTGAATCATAACCATTTTTGTTGCATAAGTGACGGTCTGGAACTCGGGAGTTGAGTTTATACACGACCCCCGATTTTCAGGGTGTTACAAGTTGGTATCAGAGCATGAATGAGAGTATACTGGGCCTGGGTTATGGTCTTGCGACGTACGCTGTCACTTCCTTTGACTTAGGTGGGTGCGAGAAGGGTCTAGAGACACTTCTAGGATCACAGATTCGCCGATAGGCGAAGTCTATAAGGATCGATCGCAAGATCGAGTCTGTAAGGTATCTCGGGTCGCGTAAAGCAACCCGAATCACTTCTAAGCTTTAGAAAGTCGGGTGGAGACGTCCTATGAGCGGTTTTAAACCGTAAAAGTGACTCCTTGGGCCGTGGGATGACCACGACTACTGTAATCAATCGCCAGGGCTTAAAAACCCCGTTTCACCAAAAATCTTCAAAATTCCTTCTCTAAACACTTCAACCTTTAGTTATTTCTTATCCATTTCATGTTAGGCATCAAACCTAATGTGAAAATAACACAAATTAATACATTCACCAAATTTTACAGTGAATAGTAAAATTTCATGAAAAATGGTCATAAGGCCATTCTAAATTCACTTTCTTTAACAACTAAGGAGCTAGATAGGTGTACTGGCTCCTTCTACCCCAAATTCATATGCTGAATCATATGGTTTGGTATTCGGGATTGCGATGTGGACCTGGAAAGCCCCGAACACATGTTTGGGCTCATAGAGACCAAATTAGTATGAACCAGGGGGTGGGACCTAACTTTTTGGGACCCTGGGATCATGGGGGACCAGACCCATGGGGTCCCACCGGTCAACTTGAGAGTTGACCGGCGATGCCATCGCCGGCCGGGCGATGCATCGCCGGCCGGCGAGCTCCGATGGGGCCGTCCTTCGGGCGCACCCCCTTAAATAGGGTCCACATCACCCCTATGTACCTCCCACATCACGAAAACCCCCAAAACCCACCTCTCCTTCACAAACAGCCCCCTTACATAGCCCTAGATTCGATTTTCAGCAACCAATCCCAAACCCCGGTGTCCCAAACCACCTCTACAACCTTCCTTGGCCAAAACCGACCACCACCCATCATTTATTGGGTGTTGGCAGCCTCTTTTCTTGAAGATTTCACCATGTGGAGCTCCAAAATCCCCCAAATATAGCTGAAATCGTGAGGTGCTCCATCCCATCTTTTTGTTTGTATTTTTTCCTGAAAGTATAGCCTTGGGAAGCTTGAAGCATCCCTCTACGATGCCTAGATTTCCTTTTGTCAGATTGGGCAGCCATTTCTCCGCATTTTCGGCGTTTTCCATGGCTTTCGTGGAAGCCATTTTGGGTCTTTTGTCACTCTCATCCATCCTGTCTTTGATGGGTAAGAGGAAAACTGCAACAGACGAGGCTGGGCCGAGCCGCCCTGCTCGATTGAGAAGACCGCGGGGTGGTGCCGCAAGTTCAAGCGCCGCCGCAGGTCCAGCTGCAGTCCTGGAGTGTCGTACAAAGCGGGATTTGGATCCCCATGCACACCTTGGACGAACCATTCTATCAGAGATGCCTCATGGTGAATACACTGATCGTAGAGTGTTATTTGAGGCGGACATAGATGGACGATTGTTCGGCGAATATCTGTTGTTCGAACGCATTGAAGCTGCGCACTGGGGACCGATCTTTGAAGCTCGCGCTCGTGCTAATGTGAGCACTGTTCGTGCCTTCTATGCTAGCATCCAGAATCCTACCTTAGAGCCTTTGCAGTTCAAAATCCCTTTTGGTAGAGATCGGATGGCTACGATCGACGTCCGGTTGATTGCGCGACTTCTCAACGTGCCTCTAGGTGATGTGCATCCAAGTGAGAAGAATTTGAGGACTAGACGTGAACGAGATCGCCGCACCAGGTTTCTGTGCGGTAAGTTGGTTCCATGGCAGCCTAATAATAGCCTCAAGGCGACGTACATGTCTGAGGATTTGCGCCTGCTGCATCACATCTGCACGTTCAATGTTTATCCTAGGTCGACGAACCGCATTGAATGTACACGTCTTATGGTCGATTTCTTATTTCTGGTGGCCCAGGGAGAGAACGTATGTATGGCCACTTTTATCTTACGGCAGATAGTTCGCATAGCCAGGTCGAGGAGAACATCCGAATCGCTTCCCTTTGGCCGACTCATTTGCAAGATTGCGCTTGAGTTTGCCTATAGACTTGGACCCGAACTGCCGGTATCGATTCACACCATCGATGAGTCGACAATGATTAAAATGAAGATTGGGTCGCAATACCGTGAAAATCAACTTGAAAGGGATAGTGGGGATGACTTTGATGAAGAGGAAGATCAAAGCGAAGAAGAACCTAGAGCAGAGGTTCAGGAAGAGACTCAGAAAGAAGCAGAAGAGGAGGCTCAGGATACTGATGAGAGCCCTCCTCCTTCTGCGCAGGCTACTATCGACGATCGCATTGCTCGGATGGAGGAGAGCCAGACCGCTTTGCGAAGGAAAGTCCAAGAACTTCGAACGGAAGTTGCTGATGCCAAGGCAGTTACAAAGAAGAAGTTTGGCAAGGTGACTCGCACCTTGAAGGCAATCCTGTGTTGCTTACAGGATAAGGGTGCTCCTCCTCCGTCACCAGACTCCGACTAGCGACGCGATCTTTGATGTTGTTATTAGTAGTTAGCCATTTCCCATTTTATGTGTGTAAGCCTGTTGAGGCTAGTGCTTTGCTTATGTTGCTGTTGCTTAACTGTCTTAATTTCCATGTCATTCTAGTCATGATGCTTGTAAGGATATATCCCTTGTATTGTGACAATTTTGATTAATTGAAATGCATGGAATGCCTTTGACTCTTTAGTGAATGATTGTGGTGTATTTGTGCAATTGAGACTGACAAGGTTGCGCCCTATTTTGAAAATAGGGAATGCCACCTAAGACTACGAGGAGCGCGGTTCGGCTTTCATTGTCAGAGCAGATGGATCAGACTCCCTCTCAGTCTGGCACTCGTCCGGACCCTGCTGTGGGCCCGATTCCTGAGACGGTTCGGTCGTCTCAGCCTGCTGTTAATCCTACAAGTGGACCACCGCCATTTACACCATCTGTTAGAGAGCCACAGCGCGCATCTACTTCCGCACCTCATCCGCCACAGCCTGCTCCACCCCCTGATAGATTCGAGCAGATGATGGCTATGATGCTACAGCAGCAGCAGCTTCTGACCACCATAGTTGGGACCTTAGCCCAGGGTGGGGGTGCGACTACATCTACTCCACCTGCACCACCTGCGCATCCAGCTGAGGATGCCTATACTTACGCCCAGGATGAGGGCATAGCACATCCTGCGCAGCCTGCTTTCCCTGCGGGGAATCCTGCCGACACACGGGGCCTTCTGGAGCGATTTCAGCGCTTGCGGCCTCCTACTTTTTCGGGTTCTCACAGACCCGAGGAGGCTGAGTTCTGGCTCGACCGAGTGTCGAAGATTCTACGCATGTTGCACTGTACCGAGGCTGAGCAGGTAGAGCTGGCTACCTTCCTGTTTGAGAGAGAGGCCAGTATGTGGTGGGATAGTATATTGCGGACTGTTGCTACAGATTTCGTATGGACATGGGCAGCATTCGAGTTCCGCTTCCATGAGAAGTATTATCCCCAGACCTACAGGCATGAGAGGGAGAATGAGTTTCTCCGTCTCAGGCAGGCAGCGATGACGGTTACCGAGTATGAGCATCGGTTCACAGAGTTGGGCAGGTACGTCCCGACGATTCTAGCTGATGAGCAGTTTCGCATACGGCGCTTTTTGGAGGGCTTGCGACCGGATATTCGGTCGAAGATGTGCTGTGTCAGTTTCCCCTCCTATGCGGAGTTGGTTCACATGTCCATGCGGGCAGAGCAGGACGTGGATCGACTTACGCGATCTCGAGGCTCGACTACTTCTAGGCCGCGACCGGATTTGCCAGACAGGCCCTTCGCGGGCAAGAGGCCTCGCTTTGATCCTCCTACCAGGACCACGGCGCCTGTACCATCGTTTCGGCGCCCTGATTTATCATGCACATACTGTGGGAGGACGGGCCATTTAGCGCAGAGTTGCTTTTCCAGGATGCGGGACAGTGGGTTCTCGTCGCCGCAGAAGATTGATCGTGTACGTCCACAGGCGATATCAGCACCGCCTATACGGTCAGCTCCTGCGCATCCTTCTTTCAGGCCTACGGTATCGCAGATTCGACAGCCTCCACGGCCCTTGACACAGCGGCCGAACCGGCCACAGCAGGCACGAGTTCATGCACTGACCGCTGAGGCAGCTACGACGCCGACTTTCCAGCATTCAGCCTTCGAGGTCACGGGCCATATCGGAGGTACTCCCGTTCTTATCATGGTGGACACTGGTTCCACGATTTCCTTGATATCGCGTGCCGTAGTCAGACGTCTTGGGTTGCAGACTATCACTATGGATAGCGTGCGAGTCTTTGCAGCTCATGGAGATTTTTCGGATGTCACCCAGATGTGTGAGGGTTGTTTGGTTGATCTGGGAGGCAGGACGATGACTCTTGATCTGGTCGTCGATCCCTCGCTCGTTTATCTCGACGTCATTCTTGGCATGGATTGGTTGACTGCAGCGAGAGCCGAGATTGACTGCGAGACTCGTATAGTCACAGCGTACGAGCCTGAGGGCGCATCCTTCACATTTTCAGTGCGGGTAAATCTTCCTTTCCGCATTCTTAGCTACGCCACTCTATTGCGCGACGCTGGTGCCCAGGTACTTGAGCAGACGCCAGTTGTTTCTGAGTTCGGGGATCTGTTCAGGAAGATCCTTGGTTTGTCGCCCCGACGTGAGATCGATTTCACTATCGATCTGGTTCCTGGTTCTACACCCGTCTCACTGCCGACGTATCGCATGGCACCATGTGAGATGGAGGAGTTGAGGACGCAGATTGATGGTCTACTAGAGCTTGGCTTTATACGGCCTAGCGTGTCTCCTTGGGGAGCACCGGTCTTGTTCGTGAAGAAGAAGGATGGTTCGCTGCGATTGTGTATTGATTATCGCAGGCTGAACCAGCTCACGGTAAAGAACAAGTACCCTTTGCCCAGGATCGATGACTTGTTTGATCAGTTGAGAGGAGCGCAGTACTTCTCGAAGATTGATCTTCAGTCAGGATATCATCAGCTGCACGTCAGAGATGAGGACGTGCAGAAGACAGCATTCAGGACCAGTTTTGGCCACTACGAGTTCCTCGTGATGTCGTTCGGTCTCACGAACGCACCGGCCGTGTTCATGGATCTGATGAACCGGGTTTTTCGGCCTTTCCTCTATCGATTCGTCGTTGTCTTCATCGACGACATTTTGGTATACTCTAGGAGTCGAGAGGAGCATGAGGAGCACTTGCGTTTGGTCCTTGATACGCTCAGATGACATCAGTTGTTCGCACAGTATAAGAAGTGTGACTTCTGGAAACAGGAGGTGAAGTTTCTGGGACACGTGGTGTCCAAGGATGGCATGGCAGTTGACCTGTCTAAGGTAGCTGCGGTGCAGGACTGGGAGCAGCCTGGTTCTGTCACTGAGGTGAGGAGTTTCTTGGGTCTCGCTGGCTACTATCGGCGCTTCATTCAGGATTTCTCGAAGATCGCGAGACCCTTATCTCAGTTGACACGGAAGGACGTGAAGTTCGCCTGGAATGATAAGGCGGAGTCAGCTTTTCAGGAGCTGAAGGACAGACTTTCGTCCGCCCCTGTGCTAGTATTGCCAGAGCAGGGGGTTAGATACACTATATACACTGACGCGTCTAGCGTTGGTTTGGGTTGTGTCCTTATGCAGAGGGACAGGGTAATTTCGTATGCCTCGAGACAATTAAGGAAGCACGAGGAGAATTACCCTACACACGACCTGGAGTTGGCAGCCGTTATATTCGCACTGAGACTCTGGAGACATTACCTCTACGGAGAGGAGTTCGAGCTCTTTTGCGACCACAAGAGCCTCAAGTATATATTCACGCAGCGAGACTTGAATATGAGGCAGCGGCGATGGATGGAGACGCTGAAGGACTTCAAGTTTGAAGTCTCTTACCATCCTAGGAAGGCGAACCTTGTGGCTGATGCGTTGAGCCGCAAGAAGGCGATAGAGTTTGCGGCTCCGCTGATGGTTGCCGAGTGGGATATGGTTGAGTTTTTGCGAGACTTTGAGCAGAAACTCACCGTAGAGGAGCCATTTGAGTTCATCGCACACGTACAGGTGCGATCCCAGATCGATGACCGTGTCATCGAGGCGCAGAGGGACGACGCGCATCTTACTGAGTTTCGAGAGCAGGCCAGTGATGATGCTGACGCCGACTGGCGAGTTGGTATGGATGGGGGCTTACGTTACCGTGGCCGCCTATGCATCCCAGATGTCCCTGACTTGAGACGAGAGATTCTCGAGGCTGCGCATTCTACTAGACTCGCGATGCATCCTGGCAGCACGAAGATATATCGTGACGTGAAGAGGACGTATTGGTGGGAAGGTATGAAGACCCACATAGCTGAGTTCGTGTCCCGTTGTCTCACTTGTCAGCAGGTGAAGGCAGAGCATCGCCGACCACCTGGACTTTTGCAGCCTATACCGATTGCAGAGTGGAAGTGGGATTTCATTTCCATGGATTTCATTTCTGGGTTGCCGAAGACGAGGAAGGGGCATGATTCCATTTGGGTGATCGTCGACCGATTGACGAAGTCGGCGCACTTCCTACCGATCAGAGTTACGAACTCTGCAGACGAGCTGGCTAGATTGTATATTCGAGAGATTGTGCGTCTGCATGGAGTTCCGTTGGAGATCGTGTCGGACAGAGACACGCGGTTCACTTCTATCTTCTGGACTCGCATTCAGGAGGCTATGGGTGTGAAGTTGAAGTTCAGTACTGCCTTCCACCCACAGACGGACGGACAGACGGAGCGAGTGAACCAGATCCTGGAGGACATGTTGCGGGCTTTCGCATTGGACTTCAAGGACAGTTGGGATGACTGTCTTGCATATGCGGAGTTTACGTACAACAATAGCTTCCAGGCGAGTATCGGCATGGCACCTTATGAGGCGCTGTATGGGCGACCTTGTCGCGCACCGCATTGGTGGTTAGAGGTCGGTGAGCGTAGTTTGATCGGCCCAGAGTTGGTGCAGGCGACGTCAGAGAAGATTGATATTATTCGACGTCGGCTTCTTACAGCGCAGAGCAGACAGAAGAGCTACGCCGATACGAGACGGAGACCACTAGAGTTCACAGTCGGGGATCATGTGTTTTTGCGAGTTTCCCCTATGAAGGGAGTCCTTCGGTTCGGGAAGAAGGGGAAGCTGGCACCGCGATTCATTGGTCCATTTCAGATCCTCGATCATGTGGGAGCAGTGGCTTACCGATTGGCTTTACCCACGCCCCTCGCGAGCGTCCACAATGTATTTCATGTTTCTATGCTGAAGAAGTACGTTGCTGATCCTTCTCATATCATCAGATGGGAGCAGGTGCAGTTAGGAGAGGATGTTACTTATATCCTGCGACCGACACGCATCTTAGACCGGAAGGAGCAGGTACTGCGTAGCAAGGTGATTCCCCTTGTGAAGGTACTATGGACGCATCACTCTGAGGAGGAGGCTACTTGGGAGACAGAAGCCGAGATCAGAAAGAACTACCCACAGCTTCTCGAGGAGAACGAACAGGTACAAATTTCGAGGATGAAATTATTTGTTAAGGGGGGTAGATTGTAACGCCCGTGAAAAATCCGTACTTGGATTCGAGTACCGATTTGACCCGAAATCGCGTAGAAATATTTTCCATGGAAATTAAACGTAAGTTAGCTAGCGCAACGCTAGAGTAGCTGGGAAATCGTCCCTGATCACTTTAAATACGTTCTACAAGACCCGAATCGAGTAGAACAGACAACTCTACAATACCCTATAACCTTGGATCAAACTCTAAGCAGGTTTGTCCTCTGGACCATATTGAACTTTTGTATTGGATTTAGACCGCGCGTCGAAGGTCCGATACCTCCTATCTTAGACCGTTAGAACCGCCCCGCTGGACTTGACAATCATCTCAAAAATCAAGTCAAACCGATAATCACAGAGTATTTCGTTGAACCCGGACTGAAGCGACCGCGAATAGGGACGAATTGGGAATTTCAAATTCAAATCTGGCACACGACTTGACGCGTCAGTATTAAGCGTTCTGACCGTCAGAATTCATCTAGATTACACCCTCGGATCAGGAAAAATTTCTATTTATTATCATGAGACTTTCAGCCCTGATCTATGTGCGGTGACCGCTGAACTGAAACTGGTCCGCTACGTGCGATCTGCGAACCTTGCCAGACTGAAAACTTAATACGAGGTACATCTGGTACCCATGAGCTTAAGTCTGATCGCAATCGACCAGGGGACCACCAGAAAGCAGTTTTTGGACCGAAACAGCCCCGAAATGGATAGACATCAAGTAAACTTCGTCCCGGAGCCTATTTTCGGCGTTTCCAAGCTTATAAAAGGGGTTGAAACCCTCATTCCTTCCTTGCATCCGAATTTCACAAACCCTAGAAAAGAGAGAGAGAGTTTGAGAGAAAGGGAAGAGGAGATTTTTCCCGCTTCCGAGCCCCTGACAGTGCTGCTTCAACACTTCATTCCAATCACCTGGCTGGTGATTTTTTCACTTTTTCAGGTATAGAAAAACCCCAAAAACTTGCTGATTTAGGGTTTACGTAGATTCTGAGCATGTTAGCTAACGTAATCCATGAATCAGGTTCTCTTACAGCCGTAGACGAAGCGTACACGCTCCGTTCAAAATCCCGCGACTGTAAGAGACTAGGTGAGGATTTTAGACGCTTTGATTGACGGTTTACAACGCTTTCAATGTCGTTTAATAGTAGATTATCGACGGCATCGCCGTTTGACATGTACAACATGCTCTCCGTTTCCTGTTTCGCAAATTAACGAAGAATATGAGATTTAGGGCATTTTAGTCATTTGTAGGAAGTACGGTCTACATGCATATTTTGCTGACGTGATTGACATGGATTGTCGCCGCATTAGTGAGTTAGGAATGCTTGCATAATCAGTTTGGCGAAGAGATTCGCCAAGTTACGCACTTTGGGTCGACATACTATATGTGGACTTAAGTGTGTAGTGTATGTGTTTGTATAAATGCTTGTATTAGTATGTATTGTATTGAATGATGTTATGTAGTAGTTTGTGATTGATTTCATGATTAATATGCTGACCTAAATGATTTTCTACATGTTGACCTTATGCATGATCGCATTACATGCATAGAAAGTATGCCTTGAGGATTTCCTTAAGTTGAATATGCTTGGGAAGTATGCCTTGAAGATTTGCTTAAGTTGAATGTTATAACATGTGCTAACATGCTCACATGATGTATTTCAATTCCAATACCTTTGTATAGTGTTAATGTAATTCCATAGATGTGTGGGACTTGACTTAGTCCAGGCAGTCGGTAACCGAGCGAATTCGTGGCTGACTGGTCATAGCCACGAACGACGCGTCGATGAATGTGATTCGTGTTGAGAGTTGGCGGCAGTGGTTAGGCCACGCGAAGTGTTTTACGCACTTCATGTCGTTCAATTCGAGATGCGATCGCGCTAGTCGAGCCCGTCAAGTAACCCAACTGGCCGATGTTTGTTCACCTTGTATGTATCATAACTGCTTGAACCTAGGGTACTGAACTTACCATTGTAAACCCTATTAACCGTGGTACCTTGATCCACGAAGACTCATGAGCCGGGCATGGTGGCATGGGACACCGTGGTCGAGCTGTCGGCCTACGCTGGGGCCACAAACCTCCCCGTAGTGACCAGTGAGCACCTTGACTCGTGAGCAGATTATGGTGGTATGGGACACTATATTCTAGCTGTCGGCCTACACTGATCAGGCGACGAGCCCTTTGTAGTGACCGCGAGCGTATTCTGAGTCCACGGGAGGCGACGACCCTTCCGTGCAGTAGAGTACAGTAGGCCTGTATTGATAAGGTGATGGGGGAGCGGTGCAACGAGTGCGAGCAACAGCCCTGGCAGCCCTTGCAGTGACCTACGAAATATACATTGTATGAGATTACTAGGAGTGACGACCCTAGACAGGATCCGTGTTGGGATTGATACAAGGGAAGTACCTTAGATTCCCAATCCTGCTGTTTGAATGGACTAATAACAACTTGGTTATCATATCACCATAGCATTGCATGTGCCTGGAAGATGTGAAGCACTCTAGGGAGTGTGGCATGCCGCGGTCGTAAGATGTTGCCGCATGAGGGTGATCGTCGGTGAGGGCATACATCACGTCATATCATCTTGCATTAACAACAGTATTAGGATTGTCTGATTTACTGCTTTACTATTATCGCGTGATTGAATTGTGAACATGCTAATCTTTGCTCTATGATTCCACTGAGTTGATCACTCATTCCCACGTTACGGGATGGTGTTTGCAACACCCACCAGACCCTGTTATAGTTGCAGGTGAGGACGAGATCCAGGAGGTGGAGCCGGAGATTGACGAGGACCAGGATGAGTTCTCGTATATGCAGTATCACGACGGCTTCCCGTAGGTGACCTGGATCGAGGGGGACTTCAGTGGGACTATTTTGAACTTATTCTTTGTCTATTTACATGTATATGAGACTCAGAGATGTAGTCATACTTTGGAGACAGCTGAGATTACTTTGTTTTTCCATACAGTGATATATATATTGTTTAGTCTTCCGCTTGCTTTTATCACTGGATCTGAAGTATGAATTGCAGTTTTGGTATACTTTTACTCATGTGAATGCTTTAAATCAGACAACATTGAATCATAACCATTTTTGTTGCATAAGTGACGGTCTGGAACTCGGGAGTTGAGTTTATACACGACCCCCGATTTTCAGGGTGTTACATATGTAGATGACATGCTCGTCAAGAGAATTAAGGCCATAGATCATGTGTCGGATCTCAAAGAGATGTTTGTGATCCTTGGATAATACCAGATGAAATTAAATCTGAGCAAGTACGCTTTTAAAGTTAGCTCTAGAAAATTTCTTGGATTCCTTGTCAGCCAAAGAGAAATCGAATCAAACCGCGATAAAATCCAAGCTCTGCTCGATATAAGCTCACCAAAGACGACGAAAGAAGTCCAGCGCCTTACAGGAAGGATTTTTGCACTGAACCATTTCGTGTCCCGAG
This sequence comes from Magnolia kwangsiensis, assembly GCA_037074715.1. NCBI lineage: Eukaryota > Viridiplantae > Streptophyta > Magnoliopsida > Magnoliales > Magnoliaceae > Magnolia > Magnolia kwangsiensis. The sequence continues at coordinate 65,554,579 of CM073588.1, forward strand.
TTACATATAAGTGTTTTCCCTTCTTCAAGCAATTAAAAGGGAAACCAATTGTGGAATGGTTAGAAGAATGCGAGCATGCTTCTCAACAACTTAAGCAGTACCTGGGGTTGCTGTCGTTGCTCTCAAAGCCCGAGCAAGGAGAACCGTTATTGTTGTACTTGGTAGTTTCAACTACGGCAGTTAGCTCAGCCTTGATTAGGGAACATGAAGGGAAACAGCTCCCGGTACCCTTAAACCACTTTTACTAGACTCAGATTCCCGACTTTGACATCGGAAGGTTCTTCTACTCTAGATAGGGTCTCCTTTATCTTCTTCCTATGTAAGTACTCAAAGGTTTAAAGAAGGTGGACCAAATTTTTACACCAACACTAAACAACTAGAAGCACCTCGATTGTATCATGTATCATGTGTGCTTTCATTTCAACTTCAAATGCCTGTCATATACTGCATATATCACATGTGTAATTGCTTTTTTTCTAGCACACCGTTTATGCAAATTTGCTAATCTAACATATGCAAGTACTGTTAAGAAATCCTTTTAATAAATTTTTTTTCTTGCTAAATAGCAAAGCTAAAAATAGTTCAATTTTTATTTTTTAAAATCCTGTGAAAAACTAACGAAGAAAACTACCATACGTTTCCCCCGATACGGGTTCTGGATATTTGGTTGTATTAGGTAAACTATATCCTTTCCCACGCATTTTAAAAATCCAAACAGGCCATTGATTTTGACAGTTTTCCTTCAAGAATAAAATATTATAAATTAATAAACATTTTAATTTTTTTAAATATGGTAAGAATGGATTTATTTAAACTTTTAGATGCTTATTTAGTTAAAATTGAGATAATTTGCTAATAAAATCAGGAGAAATTAAAAACGGCCAAGATTTTAAAAATATCGTGATAATATCATGTAATGAATTTTGTGGATCCTCTGTTTGTATTGGTCCACGTCATTACTGATTACGTCAGCAACGTCAACATTAATACAGTGTTATTTTTAAAATTTGCACGGCATTTGCCACCCTGGTCCCCACTAGTCATAACCGAATTTTTATTTTATTTTTATTTTTTTCGGGGGATTGCTGCTCCCGATGCTCGTCTTCGTGTCAATTTCTAGGGTGTTATCTACTCTACTTGCTTTTTTAGTAGGAGTGACGTACACGGTTCACTCACCCACACCGCTGGTTTGTTGGGTCCCAAAGTCTCCTCAACTGTATGATCTCAGCCACGGATGTTGGGCCTCTAATGTGCAAACTGTAGATGTTAGACCGACCAGTGACCGACTCGACATTGGTTTGGCCTCATAAATCGGGTTTGGCCTCCAGATTTGGCTATATAAATACCAACCCGGTAAAGGTTGGGTTAGACTTAGGTTGAAGTCCTGGGTTGCCAGACTCAACCCAAGCCTGACACGTATATAAGTTATAAATTATACTTAAGTGTGATCATCTGTCCTGAAGTCACGGGGAATTCTAGTGCTGGTAGGTCCACACCATTTCTTATGACCCAAGTTTGCCAGATATGCTTTTTTTATTATCTCCCAAATAAATTGGGTGCTACGCATCCTGACTTTTAAAGGAGTAGTTTTATATTTTAGTTTATTTGTTTAGTAAAAATGAAATTTTTAATCATAAATTATTACATATATAATTAATAAAATTATAAATATAAAAAAATAAAATTTATATTAAAATATAATAAACTAACGTAATGATAAAAATATTAGCACGTATCTACCTGGCCAACTGGTCAAGCCCGCTTGGGTTGGACTTGGGTTCGGCAACATTGGATTATGGTTGAGGTATAGGAACCTATATTTTGGCTAGGGTTGAGCTCCAACCCAACCCAATCCAACCCAACCCAACCCTATTAGATATTCACGGGCTCGAGAATCCTGTGGCTCGCATGAGCATGTAATCTAAGCAGCCAAACAAGCGGCCCATGTCAAGCAATCCAAGTAGATTGTTGACTGACACTACAGTAGCGACCATGATGTATGTGTTTCATCCATGCCGTCTATCCGTATAGGCCGCTCATTTTAGGTCAAGGGACAAAACATAAGGAAGATAAAAATCTAAGATAGACTACGTTAGAAGAAACAGTGGTAATTGAATGCACACCTTTAAAAATTTATTCACAGCCACAAAAGTTTTAAATATTTGTGTTTTCCATCATCCAAGTTTGTGTGACGTGATCAACAGATAGAATGGCAAATAAACATTAGAATTTTAATCACTTCCTATGGGGTGGTCCACGTGAGAGTTTTATCTGCCTCATTTTTTGTTTGAAGTCCTAAAATAATGATCCACATTAGATGGATGGCTTGGATAAAATATTTCATGATTGTGGGGCCACAAAGCACCGTTGCTACTGATACCGTCAGTACGCAATCCGCAAGTTACGAACAATCAGTTAACGAGAGAAACAGAGCAACGGTCCACATTCCAGGCCCAATGGTGGCGGCCAGGATGTTTAACCGTAGGAGTATTTTGGATCATGGTCCATCCAATGGTGTACTAAACAAACCAATGATCTGGATTGCTGAAACACCATCCCCACTTGTCAGAACTGAGAAACCTACTTAGATCGGAAAGCATGGAGTGATTGAGATCTTTCCGTTCCATTGGAAACCATTCGGATCCATTCATTAACGTGCCTGTCGCAATCACCCGTACTGCATGGAGGGAAAGCGACCCATTCATGAATCACAAACAGATACTGAAATTCATATTCCTCCATTGTTTTCTGGGAATACAAGTCCAAAACACTTCCAAACGACTGACGGCAGAGAATATTCGTCTCATTCATCGGAAATCTATATGCTTTGGTTGGTGTGCGCCCTAAGCCGCCAAGTACCCCATCATCGCCCACCAATACCGAGGAACCAGAGCAACAAATTCCTGATATTTTCAAATATCGTGTTAATCATGGAAAATACGCTCGAGAAATACACACACTACACTTCACAGTTAGCCACCCCCACTGGGGAACGATATCATGAGGTATCTTTTCTTAATCTACCTATGGATCAGGGTGTCTGTGTCATGAATATATACTTGAATTTTAAAGGTATTTATTAATGCAATATATATATATATATATATATATATATATATATATATATATATATATATATATATATGGGAAAAGGTACTATGCACTCGACCTCACGAGTCCGTCCCATGAGGTCGATCTGTGTGGGCCCCACCATGATGTGTTTCGAACATCTACCCCATCAGTCAGATGCACGATTCCATCATGGGCCTAGGTCTCAAAAATCAAGTCAATCCATGACTTGTGTGGGCCACACCACATACAGAAGTGGAGAGGGGTCGTGCACCATTAAAACATTCATAATCAGTTTTTAGGCCCACCGAGATGTGGTTTGCAAATCTAGCCCGTCCATTATATGTGTCCCACTTGGATGAGGGTTCAGACCAAGTTTCAGCAGCATTCAAAACTCATGTGGGCCCCACCAAGTGCTTTTATATGTTTTAACGGTGTCTTCACATGATTTTAGATGGTATGGCCCACCCGAGTTTCGTATACAGCTAATTTTTGGAATATCCCATAATTTAAAGGGGACCCATCAAATGCACGGTGTTGATGGTCGACACGCATCACGGTGGGGCCCACATAGCTTGACCTCATGGGAGCTTATCGTGAGGTTGAGCGCATAGTACCTTTTCCCTATATATATAATTAATTAATTAATTAATTTTGGTGTGATTTCCCCATAACATCTTACCAAAAATATCAGAATTTGAAAAATCTCATGAGAAATTTTCAGACTAAGAAATTGCAGCAGAGACACACAAGTTTGACACCTAGATCACTAAACAGGTAAACTTATAGGAGTATTTTAAAAAATGAACGAAAAAGAGAGTATATTTTAAAAAGAGATAATCTCTAATAATCATATTAGATGGGAAGAAGGTTATGAGGTGTTTACAAAGATTTTCCGCTCATAGTCTTTGAAAAATGTGTTCCAACCCATAAGCGTGCATGAGAGCGACTCGGGAGAAAAAAGGACCAAAAAACTAATAAAGCCAGCATTCTAATTGAGCTCCATAAGGCTCGAGTGGATCCATAGGAACCTTGTTGGCCAATACTTCTTGAGTGTAAAACACTCACAGTTAGATGATGACATTTCCAACGATGCCATCAACCATTTTTAATCTTCTTTATATATATATATATATATATATATATATATATATATATATATATATATATATATAAGAAGTCAACATGTTGGGAATCGCACATAAGCAAAACCGAATTCACTCAAACGAGAGAAAATTAACCACAAATAAAAGCCGCAAAAAACATATGAATTTTATGTGAAAAACCCTCATGAAAAAAAAAAATTTACGGCACAAATCGAAAAGCAATCCACTATGAAACGATATTACAAGAGATAGATGTACTTACCGAATCCAACATCCAAAAATCCCTTTCTCAAATCCCTAGCTTTGCTTTGGAACACATTAGGAATGTCTTAACATTTACTTAGAATACAATAATCCCGATTATACCCAATACATATACAATCACAACCGAAATTAGAAACAAATTACGCACTTACGCGGCTCCCCACATGTTGTCAATGGGACCTTCAATGGCATTGACAATCATCGAAGACCAGTCGATAACATCAAAGCCACCTTTGATGGCATCGAGTAACAACTGCAAAACTATCTAACGAGGAACTGAGATTTTTTTGAATTTTCTCGATCGCAGTGAATGGATCGACATCTCAGTCAGATTGAAGATATTTGACAACAATCTCCACCATGGATTCAATCTGCATGCTTCATTATTCCACCATATCATCACCGTCTCTAATCACCTTGCGTCATAACTTCATCTTCGCTTCTCGTGCACACACCGTCTTCATTAAATCTTCACCAAGCCTAGAGAAGTCGCACAAAACTTACACTTGTTTGTATGAGCCACCTTAGTAAGCATGTCAGTTAGGTTCACACTTGTATGAATTTTCTCTAGAGTCATTCCACCTTCCTCAAGCACCTATTGGATGACGAACATCAATATGTTTAGTACGTGAGTGATAATTAGATTTTTACCAAATTAATCATGCTTTCGATATCACAATTAACTAGCATAGCCTCCTGGTGAAGCCCAATCTTATTTATCATTCTTATCAAATAAACACATTCTTTTAATGCCTCCATCACTGTCATATAATCAACTACGGTTATGCAAAGAGTAACTACAAACTGAAGCTTCGACATCCAACTGATCGCCCTACTCGCTAAAATAAATGAGTAGCCGAAAGTTGACCTTTTATTGTCCATAATTTTTACATAATCGACATCCATATAGCCTACCAATTTGTCCTTTGACTTTTCAAATATCAAGACGTAGTCCTCAATACCTCCTATATACTGAAGTAGCAATTTTACTGCTTTCAAGTATTGGCTGCTAGGGTTAGCCATTTATCTGCTTATAAAACTCATTGAATGTGAAATATCTGATCTTGTAAAGACCATGACATATATCAAACTGTCAACGATGCTCTAATAGGGCACACTCGACATCACTTACTTTTCTTCATTTATAGTAGGATATTTTTCAAAAGAAAGCCTAAAGTGAGCAGTGTGGGGTTTACCAACCAATTTTACCTTGTCCATACTGAACTTTATTAATACATTCTCAATGTATTTTATCTGTGATAACTGTAGTTTGTTCTTTTTTCTGTCTCTGTGAATATCTGTGTCAAAAATCTTCTTTGTAGTCCCCATATCTTTCATTTCAAATGTCCTTGACAACTGAGTATTCAATGTATTGATCTCAGAATGCTATACCTAACAATAAGCATGTCATCTTCATAAAATACTAGTATGATGAACTATCCATCATTTAGTATCTTGTAATAGATATAATAATCATATTCACTTCTAGTAAATGGTTGACCCAATATGAAAGTATCAAGCCTTTTGTATCACTATTTATGTAACTATTTGAAGCCATATAATGATTTTCTTAATGTACAAACTTTCTTATAAGCCATTTTTACTTTGAACCCTTCTAGTTATTTCATATAAATATGCTTTTCCAACTCCCCACGTAGAAAACAGTCTTCACATTTGTCTATTCCAATTCCAGATTGTATTGGGCAGCCAATACCAATATAAATTTGATAGGCACTTACTTGAACACAAACAAAAAATCTCACTGAAGTTGACACCCTCCTTCTGCGCATACCCTTTCGTAACTAATCTTGTCTTATATCTATCTTGTTTTTTCTAGTAAATCTACTTACAATCGACCGCTTTACATCGTGTTGGAAGCTACACTAGATCTTATATCTCATTCTTATACAGATAGTTTATCTTGTCATGCATGACTATCATCCACTTCTCAGTATTTAAGTCATCCGGTGCTTCCTGGAAGGTAGATAATCCCCTCATCTGTAATGAGGGCAAATGTAACATTCAAGTAATCTCTATATCATGTCGGTAATCTATCATATCTTGACGGATTCCTTCTCATAGGTGGGTGCTCCACCTACTTTTTTGCCTCTGTATACAACTTAGTCTTTGCTTATGTATCAACTTTTTTTAATCTTGACATCAATAACTGTTGATTTTTTTGGTTCCTTGTGTTCATCATTAGGAATAAAGAATCTTCATCAAACCTAATATCTTAGCTAATTATGATTTTTTGAGTGACCCGATTATACAGCATGCATCCCTTCACTCCATCACCATAGCCCAAAAGTACACTTCTTTATCATTTGGTCTAGCCTATCTCACTCAACTAATGGTACATGGAGTAAGCATCGCAACGAAAACCCGCAACTATGAGTAGTCGACATCATTACCACTCCATACTCCTTTTAGAATCTTACAGTCCATCGATATCAACGTAGATGGGGATTAGTTCACTAGGTAACAAGCCGTATTCATAACCTTAATCCATAGTTCCTTACTCAATCCAGAATAACTCAACATACATTGAGCTTTCTTCAAGAGAGTCCGATTCATTGTTCTGTTATACTATTTTGTTCAGGTGTATCCCTTACTATATTGTGCCTTATAATCCCCTAGTCTTTGTAAATCTAATTGAATTCCTTTAAACTAAATTCACCTCCAATGTTTATCCTTAGAACCTTCAGTTTCTGCCATATCTTCTTCTCAACCATTACCTTCCACGCTTTGAATGTGGCGAATACATAAGATTTATTTTTCAAGAAATAAAACCCACACTTTTCTATAGTCATCTATAAATGGGACAAAAAATAATGAGCCCCTAGCAAAAACAACTGGCGATGGGCCCCATACATCTGAATGCACATATTCTAGTATACCTTTACAAACATACTTTCTAGTCTTAAAAGTTAACTATGATTATTTACTATATATATAGAATGCTTACATATATGAAAATTAACACTTTTAAATATATAAATCATATAACGATCAGAAAGTATCATCATATCATGCTCGCTCATGTTGCGTAGATGTGCATACCACAAACGTGCCAATGTGGACTCCGCTACAAACACTACAGCTCCACATGATACGGTATTCCCAATCAACTAATAAATGCTTCTATTTTGTTGCGTTTCGTTACTACGAGCATCCATTTAAAGACTTTAAGGACCCGATCAAAACCTGTGAATTTGCACCCAAGTGCCTCTAATGCCCCAACAGAGATCAGGTTCTTCTTAAGGTCAGGAACATGTCTCACCTCTGTTAGGATACGCTCCACCCTATCAAACATTTTGATGCATACGAACCAACACCAACAATCTTACAGACAATATCATTACCCATAAACACCTATCCACAATTGCTCTTGATGTAATTGGTGAACCAATCTCACTGAAAATTCATGTGATATGAGGCCCCCATATCCAAAACTCACTCGTTGCTAAGATACTTATATTTAGATGTGGTTAGAACACCACAACCATCAACTTTCTCACTTGATTCCATTGTGTTGGTTTCCGTTAGCGTATTATCAGACTTATCTCCCTTATGTGCCTTTGGATTTTGACAATCCTTCTTAATGTGCCCTATCATTCCACAATTTCAGCACTCATCTTATCATTTTCCTTTGATTTGAATTTATTAATGTACTCGAAAATAGCAGTTTTCAAGTAGTCTTTGATCCTATCAATAGGCTGTCGATGCGACTCGATCTAATAGAAGGTCCACTCGATCTTATCAAAGAATGAGTCTAGCAACCAATAAAGATAATTATGGATTTGTCGATGGGATCAACAGAGGGCTTGATCCCATTGAAAGTCATTTGATCATATCAAAGAGCCCTTTAATCCCATCGAAAGAGCCGCCAACTAGATATTTTATAACTGTTGCAAAATGATTTATTATAAAAAGACATTTAGTTAGTTGGCATTTGAATGAGTTTTGGTGCAATAGAAGTGTAGATGATTTCATATTCATATATATAGTTCTAAGCCTTTAAACTAATGAGTTATAAGTCATATTCCTTGAGATTAATACTTTAATAAGGATTCTAACCTCCACCTTGAAGATGAGCTTCAACTCCACCATTTTCTAGAGATTTGACCCAACTGCATCAATAACCCTTTATCTAAATCCTCTAAAAGACCCATCTAAGTGAATCCCCTAGGAATTATAGTGGTTCAGTTAAATACCTACTCTACTCTTAGGGATGTCCTCTCCTCAAGTGTATCGAATTTCACTATCTCATTGGTTTTCCATAAGTTTACCAAAAACCTTTATAATGGTTTCAAGAGTTTCACCACCAACTTACATGTATGCACCCGTGTTAGTAAAACACGTACTCACCCATGTTGGTAGAACACGTTTACACCCGTGTCATTGGTTCACTCAAAGAGTTAATTGGTATTTTATTGGTTCAACAATAACCCCCTATAGTTCTAATCGAAGGACCTATGTATACTCCCGTTGAAGGCTCCCATGGAGACCAACACATACGCACCCTTGTTTGGTGGTATTCCTACACAAGAACCCACATGTACGCACTCGTGTAAGTGGAATATGTACACACCCTTGTCAATAACAGTCCTACACAAAAATCTATTTGAGTTTGACTTATAAACTCTATACTTAATCCTAAACAAGAAAAGAGTATACAATGGAGTCTAATTAAACCTTACTTGTTTACATTGAGCACCATTGATGTGCCTTCGTAGAGATACTTCTTCACACTTGAATTGGCTTTTCTTTAACTCCTCCAAACTTTGATATCAATCTTCTTCAGCTTCAAACTATCGACTACTTTAAGGATATACCTATAAAGTACTAAGGTAATGTGAGTGATGGGTTGGTTGAATCTCCTATAGCTAATGGCTTAGTTGGTTTTAATTTATGGATTCACACAGATGGGCATTTTAGAGGATGATAGACAATGGGTTTACTTATAAGGATTGTGTTGAATCTTTAGAGAATGCAAGATGTTATGTTCTTCTTGAAATGGTGCATATAATGCTTATTAGAGTGAAGAATCACTAAGAAGAAGAAATGGATATATTTGGAATAGATCTTAGGAGTTATGGGGAAGAGTGGAATACACTAGGGATTTTAATTCACAAAAAACTATTATCTTTATAAAGATCTAGATGTTAAATATATAGAGAAAGTGCTCCAACGGATTTAAAATGGCTAGTTATCAATTCGATCGATTATACATTTGATTCGATCAAGAAAATTTTTTTAAAAGAAAATAATTTACTCTCTATATAGCTTTAGCCATTTTTTTTTCGATCGACAAATTTGTCAATTAGATCGAATCGAAGGGAGGGATTATCTATTTGATCAACAATTTTGTCGATTCTATCTATAGATCTATCACTTCGATTTATAGATCTGTTAATTTGATCTACTTGTCTATCGATTTGATCTATAGGTCTATCAATTTGGTCTATAGGTTTGCAAATTCTCTGGTCCTCTATAAACTTTGATGATTAATGATTAGTTGATTCATAAGGCTTGGGATGATTAACTAAGCATTTTCTAATAAATTGTATCATCATATGGGTAGATATTTTAGGTCTTAAAGGGTCTAGGGCTAGATTCACCAAGGCACCTCATTTTTCCTATCTTTAAGCCTAGATGTTACGAGTCTTCGAGTTTTAATGTCTTGCAATGGGGGATCATCCGACTCATGACTCCCTAGCGCACGTCATTAAAAAATCAAGGCACTAACGATTTGACTTTAAAATATGAAACGTTTGACTTGGAGTCACTAATTGCCAACTATCCAATAATTTTGTAGTTGGCTAGATTCTGCAAAATCTTTAGAAATCAAATAACCTTCAGCTAGATCATGTAGAATCTTTCAAAAATTAGAGAATCTGAAGATTTTTTGCTTTACATGACTCTTGACCAAGAACTTGTGATTCTAAATAATGGACCTCGGTGATGGAGAAGGAAGGTGTCAGCCACCCTCTCCACCTGCATGCGAGTGTGATCTCTACTCTATGAGATTAATAGAGTAGAGATTAATTGGGGTAAATAACTGTAGCATCTTGGGATTGGAAGTGAGAGATTGCAAAGGCGATCTTCCTAGGTCCATATTCTAAATAATAAAAAATAAAAAATTGACCTAATTTCTATGGTCAACCATGGACAAGTACTCCACAAATGTTAAAGTCTAACTTAGGATTGAAAGTAAGGAATGAAAGAGGTGATTTGTAAATGCCCATGTACCTAAGAGAGATGAAAAGAAAGAAAAAAGGACTAGTCAATTCGAGTTTCTGATGCTACAAGATCACGGGAGCTTACAAACCCAAAGCATACACCCAAAAGATCTAGAGAAGCAAGTAGGTTGGAGAGGATGTAATGATGAAAATGTTAGATGCAACGTGATGAAAATGATGACCACGTCCTCGTTTTATTGCTTAATTGAATCGGCACGATGGTGAAGAGAAAGTTTCTTGGGCAAGTGTTCGTGGACAAAGTATTGTAAGGATTGAGAAGTGGCTCGAACCGTGATGGTGCTTAAATGTGTGAGGCCCTAAGTGTGCTTAAGGAGGTTAGGTGGTGTAGCTACAGTTGGAACTAGGCTTGTAATGGGGCTAGAACTGGCTCTCCTCTCTCTCCTTGGTTAAGGGGTGGAATGGGGAATGGCTCTCTCCCTTTCTCTTTAGGGGTGGGCAATAGAGAAGGGATATCGAGTAATGGATGTGTGAAATGAAGAGGAGATAGGTATTTATAGGTGAAATTGGTGGCATTTTGGTGATTTGGGTGAAGTTGGAGTATAAAAGATGATGTGGATGGTTATGATTGGCATAGGAGAAGTGTCACATGTCATTTTCTCATTGGTCAAAGAGGGTGGTATAGGTGGTGAAAAGGGAGGTGACTAAGAGCATTATGAACATTCCAAAATCTAAGTGTAACCACTGAGGTAAAAGCAGCTCTCTCTCTCTTTGAACATGGTTCACCTTGCTTTGTGAAACTGGACACATGGATGTGCCACCCGCCACGCGTTTGGTCCCAAAATTTTGATGAGAGCTAAAGTGGGCCCTATGGATTCCTTTGGGCTTATGGATCTGGGTTGGAGAGGGGATTTACGGGGTATGGGCTTAGATTTTGGGCTTGAATTTGATTTAGATTTGGCTTGTATTTGTCTTAGGTTTTAGGCTTGGGTTTGTCTTTAGGTTTGGCTAGGCTTGGGTTTTGGCTCAAGATTAGGCTAAGCTTGGGTTTGGGGTTCAGTTTAGGGGTTGGATTGCGCATAGGTTAGGAAGATATGGAAATCGAAGTTGTTCATGTATCAAGCATCGAATTGGCCAAGCTACTCATCTTGGGTGGGTTGTCTACACCCGTGTGGCCTGTGGATGGGCTCCACATTCCCACACATGTGGATGTCCATGGGTAAGCACACTTTCCTATTATGGGCATCGTTGTCATCATGTGCATGATAATATACATACATGATCAATTTAGTAATACTTGAAGCTAGGATTACACTAATTTTCACAATTTAGTAATACTTGAGGCTAGGATTACACTAATTTTCAACTAATTTGTAAACTGGTAGAAGACTTATATGAGGACATTAAGAAAGAAAAGAAGAAAGTTATCTGAAAGAGGAAAGAGCAGAGAGAAAACCTCTCCTCTTTATGCACGCCATTCAAACACATGCCCAAGTCCTTAAGCGTCTCTATGGCTAGCCATAGGGTGGCCCCATGTGTAGGCCTCGAGTCAAGATACATTCTCTCCTACTCACACCGACGCCTCTACCATCAGGTTTCCTACTTTGTCCTCCTATGTTCTCTTCTTCGCAAATGGTGCAACATGAATCCAATTGGATCTTTCACAATGGTGCAACTTAAAAATCCTAGAGCTATCAAATTACATCGAGATCCTGACTAATTTGAGCGATCTAAGATGTTATACTTATGATATCTAAAAAAATAGAAAACAACTATCATCATATCCTCCGCTTCTCAGATATGATCTAGATATAAAAAGGAGTTCGGGTTTCAGGAAGAACCAGTTACAATACTCTGCTAACTTACAGGCTTCCTTATGTCCTACTATACATTAGAAGTTTATGATCCTACCTTAAAATGTACCCCATACATAATATAATTCCTCTACTATCATGGTCATCCATCATTGATCCAATACCCATATAAATTAAGTAGCGGACACATTAGATCTAAACTATTAGATTATCATCAAGTGTGATCAAAATAGTTTTAACGCTTAAGACAAGTTTAATCCTTAAAAATATTTATAAAAAAAACTTCCAAAACTTTTTATATGTTAGGCCTAACTGAAAAATACTAAAATTTTATTTTCAAGATCTAAGCAACAAAGTAAGCTGGATCATGTAAGCCTCAATTGATGTATGCACCTAATTACACCCACTTTTGTTAGCCACATGTTCCCTCATAAAGTGAGACAGAAAATGTAATCAAGACCCTAAATGCCCCATATATCCTCAAATCTAAGGATTAATCAGATTTAGTACATCCTCAAGTTGATTATACTCATAATGAGTATCTTAATCTAAAGACTTAAGCTCAGTCTACCAATACAAATGTTATATAGGTCCAACACTCTTATGTGGGGCATGGCAAAGGCATACTAACTAGTTATCGAACCCAATGGTAGAGACCTTCAATCTTGACTCATCGTAACTCCATCACAAAGGGTGACCAAAAAATAATGGTCTATTCTACAACCTGTTATGTGGTCATTGAGCAACAAGATTCTAATTTCCGTAGCCCACAATTCTCGCTTAATAGTGACGGTTGTATCCACTCTCAAATTCCCAATGACAATAAGAGGAATCCATCTCCTTGAACTTCATGTCCATATCTTTTTAAGGCATTCTCACATAGTGAATATCAAATATTGCATTGCAACTTGTCCACTTAGAATCCATGGTCAAGATCATCAATATTATTGGATACCATCTATTTCATCAATGTATAAGATTCACATTGATTTTTCAAGTCTTAACTCCCACGAATTTCAGTGGTGGTGGTAAAAGGCACGCCCACTATCAAAAACCTTACTACGCCCATGATGACATTATTATAATATTAAGTCCATTCATAAGATGAGTACATCACGGATGAAATAAAAAACCAAATATCAATTGTATCTAAAACTTCGGTCAGCTCCAAGAAGATTTCAATGGCCTGCATCACACCCTGTGGCCCATTTAAGTTTTAGATAAACCTGATTTTTGGGCTCACAATCTACCATGAAATGGCACAAATGATGGACGGAGTGGATGGAAGATGGTATTGTTTTTTTGTTTTTTGTCTTTTGCACTCACTAGCTTTGTCCATTAATGAGAGGGGACATCCGTTGGACCTATTTACTTTATTTGTTATTTGATTTGTCGTTTTTATTTGTATGGGGAGTTGCTCCCAAACGAATCGTGGTATTGTTACTCGCGGATGAATGTTGATACGCAGGCCTTAGGAATTTGGACATGCGAGAGACTGGGTGGTAAACATTAAAGAACTGAAAATCTCGTGACGATCGGCCATGTCAGAGAAATGATTCCTTGCAAAGACATTTCACCGAGGTTACGGTGAAAATGCTTTGTGTGGGTCCCTCGTGATGCCTTAATGACATATAACCCATCATCTATTAGCCATGGCTCGTTTGGCCAAGGGCTTAAATATCAGTCAGATCCAAAACGAACCAATGGCCTCAAGATCACTTCATCTAAAGGCAGATGGTTTAGGTGAATGGGTGGGATGGCATGTACATAACACAGTGGACGCTCTATAAAATCACATGTGAGGATCCCCAACTGTTTTCCGGTCATGTAGCCCATGTGAGTAACGAATCGGCAAGGTTTTCGGCTCATGCCCAAAGGAGGGGTGATGCATCCGATGATCTGGTTGGAATTCATCAGCACATCACAGTGGGGCTACGAATGATTTATATATATACATAATTTCAGAGGTTACAAACCTTTTACCACGGTTTGGCGCAAACGAATTGCTATGGGGCCCACCTGATGGGTTGATGGCATCTACTCCAACCATCATGTGTTCCTTAGTTTATTTATAGGCTCAAAAATCAGGTGGCGGATTGCCTACTACACCCTGTTGTAGGAACTTACTGCTCTCGGAAGCTAGGTGGGACCTACCATGATATTTGTTATAAATCCACCTCGTCCATCTGTTTTTCAACTCATTTTAAGATATGACACTAAAAATGAGATGGATCCAAAAATCAATTGGGCCACTAAAGAGGAAAAAGTGGGGAAAGAAATGCTTACTTTAAAACCTTCCTAGGTCTACTTTGGTTTTTATATGCCATTCAAACTGTTCGTGGGGTCATTTCTACTTAGATGAACTGAAAACATTGAAAAAAAAATAATTATAATAAATAAACAAATAAGTAAGCAAGCCTGATACGAACTGAACTTCTATGACCTTATAAATGTTTCAATGGTGGTCATTCAATCTCCATTGTTTCCTCTCCTGTGGCCTACTTGATTTTTGGATCCACTTAGTATTTGGTCTCATGTATCTTGAAGCGAGCCGAAAAAACGGATGGATATAGTGGATTTCTCACAGACATCACCGTGGGCTCCACCCACTTTATGAGCGCAGGGAGTTCTTGACACCCTGTCGCTGGCAATTCGTTTCCCAACAAATTACGTAGGTTCATGATTCACATGGGCCACACGAGCAGGAATAAATGGGTGGAGACTCCCACCCTATTTTACACACGGACACACATACGCTCCACTAGTAAAATGCATGTACGTTGCACTGGGGCAGTCTTTTATAATTATAATAGCTTAAGCATGTTGGGGCACACTGTGATGTGTATGCAGAATTCAAGCCGCTTGTTCACCTCTTATTTACCATGCATCCCAGGAAGCATCCTGGTTTAGAACTCAGGTGGGGGACTTATTTATGCCCGATCTGATTACGTCAAAGTTAGTGACTCAGATATGACACCATGTACACTACAACAAAAACTGGATTAGCCGACGATTTTTGTGGCTTATTTATCGGCGCTAATTAGAATGGGCGTCGATTAACGATCGGGTATAAATACCGGACATAAAGCCCTAGCCCTATTTTTCTCCCTCCTCTCTCTCTCTCTCTCTCTCCCTCTCACCGCCCCCGACGCTCTCTCTCTCTCTCTCTCTCTCTCTCTCTCTCTCTCTCTCTCTCTCTCTCTCTCTCTCTCCAGGGTTTGATCACGGGACTGCCTCTCTGCTAGGGTTTGATCATTGGAACTCCTCTCTCTCTCTCTCTCTCTCTCTCTCTCTCTCTCTCTCTCTCTCTCTCTCTGCCTAAGTTTTCATCACAAGAGCGAATCTATGCTGCTGCAGTGAAATCGCCACAAATAATGGCGGTAGATGAAGGCGACAATCTTGAAAACGATCCCTTCGGTCGCAATTTCTTCCCCCTTCTTCTAACCCTAGCTGTCGAGGGGTTTTCGCTTCAGGCAACCATGGATTCTGATTCCATTGATAATATGCTCAGATCCAGTGTACTTCCTCTCCTCTCCATCCTTTCATCCTCCTCTTGATAATGCTCGATTTCTCAGCTTGATATTTGAGCCTCTTATCTTGGATTTCAAGGATTCTTCATTTATCTTTTCTCATTTCCTACTGATTACAGAATTCGGTGGTTTTCAAATTCACAGAGCCAATTGCTTTGTACTGGCTTTCTAGTTTGTAAAACAGCCAGCAGGAGTTCTATTTTATTGTGGGACTCATTATCTATCTGTGTATTATAACAAATTCGCACTCTAACCATTTGAAGAAATACTTCAACCAAGACCCGTTTTGTATGAAGCCATGTTATTTGTATGGTTGGATGGGCAACAAACAAAACATAGATACTCTTATATAGCAATATCATAACCCTTTGATCAATGACTCTTTTACATTTAGTCTCTCTCTCTCTCTCTCTCTCTCTCTCTCTCTCTCTCTCTCTCTATATATATATATATATATATATATATATATATTACTTTTTATTTTTATTTTTTTTAAGACACAGGGTGTCCCCACCTTTTTATTTTTAATTTTTAATTTTTTTTTAAATTTTTTTTTTATAGACACAGGTTGTCCCCACCTCTTTTTTTATTGTCCTATTGATGATCAATTGCAAGTAATATATAGCCAATGGTCCTGTGTGCAATGAGAAGAAGTCTGATGTTATTTTTTAATGGAGAAAAGCAGTAATATTGGTCTTCATTTTTTTAATTGGTAGAAGTTACATGCATTTTGAGGTTTTAGGAGTTTAAACTAACACCCTTTTGTTTTCTTTTGTATTGATTTTTGGGATGGATTTGCCTTTGCAGCTGGAGGTAACCAAAATTTACATCTTCTTCTTCTTTGGTTATACACAAGTTTGGGTATATGCTTTAGGTTTTATATATATATATATATATATATATATATATATATATATATATATATATATATATATATATATATTAAGTGGAACTTTTGATAGGGTGATACTAAAGGACCTGCCAAGGCTAGCGATGGATTTGGCAAAAAGGATGTGATCGCAATGCAACCTTGCCCTAGCAACCAGGTCGAATTTAATAGACCCTTACGATTTATTATTATTATTATTATTATTTATTTATTATGATGTTCACATCACATGGTTATAGTAGATTTGAGTGTTATTTGCATGAGCTTATCATAATGTCTTTTGATTGTTTCTGTGGTAAATGAATTTGCTAGATTGCTCATCAGGGTTCTTTTACTCAAGGAATGAGCTATATGCATTCTCAAGTAAACATTTCTTCTCAATATCACTTGCTTTCTGAAAATATATATCTCGAAATTGGATATTGTAATGCTATTTAGTGGCATTTTTGTATGGATGCAAACCTTTTTTTTTCTTCAAAGGGCATAAAGACTTGATTTTGTAGGAAGCCAAATCCTTGGAGAAAGATTCTATTTGTCACCTTTGGGCATGGGAAATGTGATTATGTTGAATCCATAAAACACTCAGATATTATGGATGATCATGTACTGTAACACCCCGAAAATCGGAGGTCGGGTAGAAACACAACTCCCGAGTTCCAGAACGTCACTTATGCAACATAGATAATGATAAATGCATGTTGTCTGTAGAATGGCATTAAACAAGATTGAGACTAAGCCAAAACAGCATATCATACTCCAGAGACAGTTAAATTAGCAAGCGGAAGACTGTGATAAATACATAAAATACATAAGTAATTGTAAGTCTCCAGAGTGTGAACATGTTACCAGATTAACTAAATACATGTATACTCCAAAAATAGAAAGAAAAGAATAAACATGAGTGCTCCAAAAATATAAAATGACAAGTGTCAAGGCGTCTAATCAACCTCCTTGTAATCCCATCGATCAGAACACGCATAAAGGAGGGATCCTCCTCATCATCATCAAGTCTGGCTCCGCTTCACAAGCAGTGCCATCATCTGAAACTAAAATAAGGACTGGTGGGTGTCCGGAACACCATCCCGTAATGTGGGAGTGAGTAATCAACTCAGTGGAATCATAGAGCAAAGATTAACATGTTATCAAATCAATCACGCGATAATAGTAAAGCAGTCAATCAAACATTCCTAGATACTGTTGTTAATGTATGCATGAAATGACATGATGGATACCCTCACCGACATACTCCCTCATGCGGCACCATCTGCGTCAGAAGCATGCTTTCTTCCCGCAGTGCTCCACATCTTCCAGGCACATGCAGTGCGATATGGATAATGATTACCGGGTTGTTATTAGTCTTTTTCATACAGAAGGATTGAGAAACTAAGATACCTTCCTTATATCAATCCCAACACAGATCCTGTCTAGGGTCGTCACTCCTAGTAATCTCATACGATGTTATATTTATAGGTCGCTGCAAGGGCTGTTGCTCGCACTTGTTGCACAGCTCCCCCTTCACCTTATCAATACAGGCCTAGTTTATATCTTTAAGACTGCATCAGGAATCGTCGCCCCCATGCGGTATCAGGATAAACTCAAGGTCACTACAAAGGGCTGCTAGGGCTGTTGCTTGTACTCGTTGCTCCACTCCCCCATCACCTTATCAATGTAGGCCGACAGCAAGAATATAGTGTTCCATACCACCATAATCTACTCAGAGTAGAGTGCTCACTGGTCACTACGGGGAGGTTTGTGGCCCCAGCGTAGGCCGACAGCTCGACCACGGTGTCCCATACCACCATGCCCGGCTCATGAGTCTTTATGGATCAAGGTACCATGGTTGATAGGGTTTTCAATGGTAAGTTCAGTACCCTAGGTTCAAGCAGTTATGACTCATACATGGTGAACATACAATGGCCAGTCGGATTACTTGACGGGCTCGATTAGTACGAGCGCATCTCAAGCTGAGCGACATGAAGTGCATAAAACACTTCGTGCGGCCTAACCACTGCCGCCAACTCAAAACACGACTTGCGTTCATCGACGCGTCCTTCGTGGCAATTAGAAACCAACCACGAATTCAATCCATTACCGACTGCCTGAACTAGATCATAGCCCCAAGCATTTGTGTATCAACATCAGTAAGCATATGTGAGTAACAAAACAGAATATAAACAATACAAGCATGTTGACACATGTTATATCATACTACGTAAGCAAATCAACCAACACATGCATTCCATATATGTATAATGAAATCGATTCATATAGCCAACATGTGGAAACCATATACATCAGCATATTAATTGAGAATTCAATCTCAAAACTAATTTACAACACCATTTACTCAATACCTACTAATACAAACATTTATACAAACACTTAGTCTACACACTTTAGTCTACATAGCGTATGTCGACTCAAAGTGCGCATAAGGGCGAATCTCTTCGCCAAATAGATCATGCACGCATTCGTAATATCATAACACGACAAATAGCCATGGCAATCATTTCATCAAAATACGGACGTATACTGTATTTCCTACAAATACCCAAAATGCCCTAAATCTCATATTTCCCGTACGTATACAAAATGAAAAACGGACAGCATGTTTTACATGTCAAACGACGTTTTCTTCGACAATCTACTATTAAACGACATTGAAAGCTTTGAAATCAGTCAATCAAAGCGTCTAGAATCCTCACCTTTTGCCCTACACGTGTATCGGTTCGAATACAATGTATACGCTTCATCAACGGCGTAAATGCGACCTAATGCACAAGATACATAAGCTATTTCGATAATGAATCGAAGAAATCACTAAAACAGCAAGTGGTTAGGGTTTTTCTTACCTAGACGTGCGTTGAAATCACCGAAAAAGTGATTTGAAGGCGGTGGATGAGCACGGGTAGCAGCTGTAGCAAGTGGCGGGAAATCTCTCCCACAACTCTCTCACAATATCTCACTTTTTCTCTCTCTCTTTCTACGGTTTAATCCAAATTCGGATGGGAGAGATATGAGAGGGTTTAAAGCCCTTATATAGGCTAAAACATAACCTAAATAGACTTGGAAACAAAGTATACTTGGGTTATAGCCAAATCGGGGCTGTTTCTATCCAAAAGAGCGTTTCGGGAGGTCCCCTGGCCGAACGCGATCGGACTTAAGCTCATGATCACTGGATGTTGCTCAACTAAGTTTTCAGTCCGGTAGAGTTCCCAGATCGCACGTGGCGGTCCAGTTTCAGTTCAACGGTCATCGTGCCTTAATCAGGTCTACAAGTCTCATGATATGAAAGAGAAATTTTTTCCTGATCCGAGGGTAAAATTTGGCTGAATTCTGACAGTCAGAACGCTTAATAATAACGCGCAAAGACTCGTGCCAGATTTGGAATTAATTTCCTAAACCTTTAGCCATTTCTCACTCTCTTCAATCCAGGGTCAATGAAATAGCCTCAGAACATCGGTTGGACTTGATTTTCGAAACGATTGTCAAGTCCAGCCAAGCGGTCATAACCGTCTAAAATTGTAGATATCGGACTTTCGACGCGCGGTCTAGATCCAATACAAAGTTTCAAAGGGTTCTTGAGAACAAACCGATTTAGAGTTTGATCCTGGATTTTAGGATAACGTAGCGTCAACAATGCTAGAGGTTTTGGGTCTTACAGATCGTATTTAAAGTGGTTGGTGCTTATTTCACAGGTATTCTAGTGTAGCGCTGGCTAATTCTCGTTAAATTCTAAAGAATTAGGTTCTAAATGATTTCTTTGGCTTTGGAATTGGGTTCTGAGAGGTTACTAAGGTGTTATGGTTGGCCCATTGCCTAAGGACGTCTAATCCCAGGTTGGCAAAAATCCGGGGTGTTACATGTACACATGGAGCCATGTGTGCCAACTCATTGCTTGGATGAGAATGGCTTAGATACTAGCTTGACAACTAATGCTACAGTGAATGGCTATAATGGTGATGAAAACAAAGGAAGTGGAATCCTAGCATCCATTACGCATGCATTTCCATTTTGAAAACGTGTTGAACAGAACAGCTGGTGCTTTTGTTCCACCACTGAAATTTTGCCCTTTGTTTTGGCTATAACCTTTCAGTTCCAACATTCCTCTTATTTTGCAAACTTCAACCATCCTAGAAATTTTCTAGGTTCTCAACCCATACCTTGAAGATTCCTTCACTTGTAAGGAGGGACTAGATAGGTTGTGTGGCTAGCGCCGTTGCTCTAGTTCTTTTACTACCTTTGATTTGATGACTGGATGCTTGCAGAATATACATGCATGCATACAATGTATGTATGTATGTATGAATGAATGAATGAATGTGTGTGTGAGTGTGTTAAAAAACAATCAGAGGTAGTCTCATGAACAGTTTTACCTGGACACTTCTGCCTTCTGGGTGTTTTTCCCTTGCTGACACACTCCTGTTTGCTACACTATTAGATGATTCCTCGCAGAGAGAGAAATCTTTTAGAGTTTTTAAGCAACAAAAACTTGTTTTGTTCCTCATAAACCATACAATTTGCAATAGCTAACAACTCCACAATTTGATTGTGTTTTGTTGTAAATTACAATCTCCACAATTGCTGTTTGGAGGCTTTACATCTCAGTTGTAATAACAAAGACTGAAGCAGCATTTCGTGCTTGGAGTGTGTTTCCACTCTACTATTTAAATATCTTTTTAGCTGTATGTGAAATCTGTCTTATAAGGTTTAACAATCGGTTTTAGTGTATCATATCATTCACCACCAATACAGGGTCGTATCGCTCTGTTTTGGGACTGTATCAGGCCGATACCAGTTTGTATTGGGTGATATATACAAGTTTTGGACAATACTTTAAACTTTCTTACAGTAGTATGTTGCATTTCTTGAAGATGCTCCTTGCAAACATCCTTTTAGCAGGTACCCCTTTTTCTCACATAAATCCTGTCATCTATGAACTGACCAATGTATCATCTATATGCAGCCCATCCTCTTTCCGCTGTGGACAGGTTGTGGTATTGATAGGGAGTTCAGCTAGTGCTGTCAACGTCTCTAGGGACATCGCCAAAGTTGCTAAGGAAGTTCATATATCATCAAGATCTGCACCGGATGGACCAACAGCAATATTACATTCTGCATTTTTTTTCCCCACCAGAGTTGCGTTCACAAAATATTCAATACATGCAAAAGGTGAGTCACATACCATGAAACCAGTTATAGAAATTGGGCCAATCTACTCATTGGGTAGGCTATAAGTCGAAATTGAATCAAACAAAATAAACTTGAGAATACATAAATAAACAGAACGGCACAAGGATTGAGGTCCTCAGAAATCTAATAGCAGTGAAAGAACAAATTACTGAGAAATCTGAAATTGTGTGTAATGATGAAACACTATTTTATGGAACTGGCACATATTAAAAAATGAAACCTGAAATTAAAGATATGCGGTTTTGTGTCCGCCAGTAAAAGTCATTGTAAAAGCACCACCTGAACATCAACATGGACGGCCACATTCCATTCAGTTATATAGGCTTCCTGTAACAGGGTAGTAGGAAATTCACATCCTCAATTTTCTAGCTCTTGAATTCCAATACCACAAAAACATTTAGCCATGCTAGTACAAACCAACTATAAATCAGAAAGTACCATACTAGACAATACAATAACATTTCATTAACCAAAAAACAAACATTGGATCAACCTGATTCTTGTGCTAGGGAGTGCTGACAGCTTCAGTAGCTATCTGGCTACTGAAGTGTTGTTGCCGAGTTCTGTGGGCCCATCATGATGTATGTATTGTATCTACGCGGTCCATCTATTCGGTGAGATCAGTTTAGGGCATGAGCCAAAGAATGAGGCAAATCCAAAGCTCAAATAGACCCCACCAAAGAAAACAGTGGGGATTGAACTATTACTGTTAGAAACTTCTTCCTGTGAACAGAAGTTTTCAATCAAGCTGATATTTGTGTTTTCCATTTGCCCATGTCTGTGAACAGAACTTCTCCAGCTGCAACAACTTGCTTTGGGATCTCACCGTAGTATCTAGATCTGCTACTCTCTTGTTTCCTAAGGTTTTGGATCTATTTTCTGCACTCTGCTGCAGTTCCGTCTTCTGCTGTTGGTGAATCTCAGATTCTCAGGTATGATGTAATGCTTTTCTCTTCTTGTTGTTTCTTTCTGAAATTTAGAATACTTGATTAGGAATATGCTTTGTTGAATACAAATCCCTAATTAGGGATTTGCATTGTCGAATTCATTTTTTAGGGATTTGCGTTGTCGAATCCATCCGAGGGTAGTGGATTCGCTGGTGTACCTCACGCCAGCTATACAACTGCAGTATTCATATCAGCAAGTTTTGTGAGTTATACAGCAAGTTTTGTGAGTTTGATGATGAGATATGTGTTATATCCAAACTGTCCATCCATTTGGGGAGCTAGTCTTAAGGCTTGAGACTAAAAATAAGACATATCTAACTATCAAGTGGACCACACTGCAAAAAGCAGTGGGGGATTGCACGTCTATCATTGAAACCCTTTTAGGGTCGCAGAAGTTTTGGATTAATATGATTTTTTTTTTTTCCTCTTCATTCAGGTCCTTGAGACCTTATGAAAAGATTAGATGGAAAATAAACATTACGGTGGGCCCTACAAATTATTTAACAATGAAAATCATTATCTCCGCTGCTATTTGTGGTGTGGTCGAGATGATCTTTGGATATGATTCATTTTTTTTAATAATGCTCTAAATTGTTCTCTAAAAATAGATTAATAGTATAGATATAATAAATACATCACTATAGGGCCATGTAACTTTGATCTCCTTTGAACAGTTCGTACATAGCATCAGTGCTCGTCTTTGCACAGTACGTACCCACAGCAGCTATATAGCCGGTGTGTGGTACACCGGCCAATCGGCGGACTTTTCAAAAGTTAGATAGGGCCTACCGTAATATTTGTAAGAAATTCACCTGCGATCCAAAAGTCAAGTAAACCGTATTACAATAAAAACTGAGTAACGAAATGCCTACCATTAAAACCCCCATTATGCTTATATGCTACCGTTCATAAGAACATTTCTTATAGGATGAACAAAAAGACAAAAGTATTAGCCTCATCTATAATTTATGTGCCCCATGAATGTTTCAATATCATATGTTTAGTCCTCGCTATTTTTTTATCCTGCATCTTAGTTAGGTTTTTGGGTATGCGTCATTTTTTAAGTCCATATCCTAACATAAAAGGGAAAAAGAGATGGATGGAGTGGATTTCTCAAGTACATCACCATGGATCCCACGTAGCTTGCTATCATAAGAAATTTCTGTGAGAGCCTTTTACCAGCAATATGTACTCACTAAGCCCATCTCTAAGAAAGGAGTGGATGAGGTGTCACCCAGATAACCCAACACGCGTCATTTCATTGGCAAGCATGTGCCTGTCAAAAAAGAGTAAAGTTTTCTCTAAAAAACTATTCTTTGTAACATCACCATCTAAGAGTCATGCACCCAAAAAGGGCTTTAAATAGCTTGAAAACAATAGGTGAACCATCTTTCGGGGGAAAAAGGCTACACAGTAATGCAAATGGAAATAAGAAAAGTGCCCTTAAAACACTACTCTATTAACTTGAGTGTAATTTTTTCTCCTCTTTTTATTTTTATTTTGTCTTTCAAACAAGCCTTGAACCAACTCAAGTCGACCCCATTACCGAATGAATGGCTTAAGATTTCTTGAGACCAGTTTTTTTCTACCTAATCCACTGATTTTTGCACATAGGCATCTAAACAGTGGGAAACACCTGATGAATGACTTGGATTTCTACAAGTGTCACACCTCGGCACATGTGATGGCACGTAGATTGGGCAGCCTCATATATTGGTCGCTAAATATATATGGGTAGCCTCATATATGGGGGGCTCATATGTGGCATGTGACGGAATGCAGATTGGGCAACCACATGTGTGGGTGGCTTAATAAACCTCCAACAGGGGGAAGGATTGGCTTGCTTAGCAGTGTAAGTTGGATTTTGGTGAAATCCAAGTCCTACAGGGATTTCTGGAACCTGCTTTTAGGCTTAAAATCTGAGTTTTGAAATTTAGATTTGGGTAATCTGAACAGGATTACATTGAAATCAGGACTATTAAAATTCGAATTCTTCAAAATCCTACCGAAAACAGATTGTCATAGGCACAACCAACAGAATATTCAGATCGGATGTAAGACAGATTTTTCCACACAAATTGTACTATATTTGAGCAGCCAACCAAGCCCATGAAAAGAGTAGAATATGCACTGCCATTTATGCTTTCATGAAAACAGTATCTAATGATTGGCAAGATATTTTGTGGCTTAGCAGTGTCAGTTGGGATTTGGCAAAATCCATGTCTTACAGGGATTTCAGGAACCTGTTATTAGGCTTAAAATCTGAATTTTGAATTTTAGATTTGGGTAATTTGAATAGTAAATGAACCTGCTTTGGGATCTCACCGTAATATGAAAATCATCAGTCTGAATTGATGACATAGATGTGATGGAAAAGACCCAAAATGGGAAGGGAAAAAAAAAAAAAAAAAAACCTGATTCTTCTTCCTGCAGACCAGGAGAGAGAGATGAGAGAGAACGGCGAGAGAGACAGTGATGAGGGTATAGGGTTTTGCAATGGAGAGATACAGGGGGGAGAGAAGAAAGAGGGAAAACTTTGCTACTTTTGTAACTAGGATAATTAATATGCAGGTACTTGGAAATCACACACATGGCATGCATTATAGCTTAAATTACCCATCCAAATCATGGTTCCCACTCCCATCTTAGATGGATTGTATCTGGAAACCTACACTGATTTGATTACAAATTTTTGTATTGGTGGAAATTCGATGGATGGTGGAAATAACAAACAGTCAGAGATCAAACTCAACAAAAAACTGCTGATTAATCAGAGGTTATGATCATGCAATCAATCTGGATTTTAGATAATGAACAATCTACATTGGTTCCTGCAATTTGGACAATTTAATTTGAGTTACTTACGTGTGCCTGCATATCAACCACCATGCTCCGCCATAGTATCTGGTTATATTTTCAAGAGCTAGAGCCCTATTATTTTAAAAAAGGTAGTGACTCATGAGTATATACACTTGGCAACATTTTACAGGATTCCAGACCGACAGAATCCATAATCCACTTGTGGATGGACCATACCACATAAATTACACCATCTGATTTTGCCCCTGTAATTTGAACCAGTCACCATTTTATTTCCAGCCATCTGTTTGATGGCTATGAGTCATATGGTTAAATTTGGTTTATCAGTGTGATGTCAGATGCATGATCCATCCACAATGTGTCCCACATTATGAGTGGCCTACAGAGCAAGGCTTTCCGAATTGGTTTAAAGAATCCACAATGTGTCAAATTCTTGTCAACTGCATTCTTCTTGTGTGCAAAAAGACACAAGGTAGCTAATCATTGAAATCCTTTCTTCTCTTTCCATTTCAACCTGCCTGATTTTTTAAAATGTTTCTTACACTCCAGTGTTTACTTGTTTTGCAGCTTAAAGTAGAGAAGATTAAGCTTATCGAGCTCTGTGGCACATCAGAATCTGAATTTACTAGTGTAAGACATGCTCCTCTTAGCATTTTCTTTATTTCTACTTTATAGCATTTTTTTTATTGGACTTCCGAATCATGGTTGCAGGTTTCAACTTCTATGAAGGACCTATGCTTTGATGTTTTCGGTATTACAAAGGAAAAGAAAGACTCGAAAGTTGTGAAAGGGTGCACTGAGGTACATGTTTTTATTGACATTTTACCAGGGCA
The DNA here is from genome assembly GCA_037074715.1 of Magnolia kwangsiensis. Lineage (NCBI taxonomy): Eukaryota > Viridiplantae > Streptophyta > Magnoliopsida > Magnoliales > Magnoliaceae > Magnolia > Magnolia kwangsiensis. The sequence continues at coordinate 65,581,244 of CM073588.1, forward strand.
ATCTCCTTGTTCTTCCACTTCACTTCTCACCTGTTCCTGTAAACTCATTTTCTGTACAAATGAATGGTTTGCATACCTTTGAGATAGGTTTCTAATTTTTGGATTGGCAATCAGAACTATTAGATGCATTACTTGGCAAAAGTATGAGGATGATGGTGATGTATCTAAGGACTCGATAGACAATGAAGATGGACTTGAGGTGGGCATGCCCCTATAAGATTGTTATGTTATACTATCCCTAGATGGATGATGCATTTATTCATGCTAGTTTGAAAGATCTGATATGTATGCATGTGCATTTATGCACAAACATATCTGCTTTTGTGCATCAAAGAATGTGACTATAGAGTTAATTTGCATGAGATCTCACCTAACTTGTGCCTTAGAAAAATAGAATTGTGACCAACATTATCACATTGAAGCTGGTGCAACCCATCCTTTATAAACTATGAAACTTTTGTAGAAGACAAGGAATTGAATTCTCTCCTTGAAACTAATGCTTGGGTTGTGGTAACAGTGAATGTTGAAAAGTTTTTTAGAAGATGAATTGTGACGGTTTGCAAAGTACTAATGCTATATTAGGCTTTTAGTGGGTGATTTTCAAACTTCATTCATGTTTAGATTGCAAATCAAATTTCTCCGTGGAATGTGTTTTTCAGTATGACAAGAATCTTGATGCTTCTCCGTGGAATCAAATTCACAAGGATTCTCTCTGTTTTTTTTTTTTTTTTTTGGTTGGATTTTGATTAGGTTGGATCTGTGTAAATCAATTTTTTTTGTCAGATGCTTTGATTTAAAATTCTTCTGAAATTAGTTGCCTTTAATTTTATCTGAGGATTATTTGGGTAAAATATGGTGTTCTTCTTCTTCTTCTATCAGAAAGACATATAGTGATATTTTCCTGCTCAGATTGGTGGCATGCTAACAAAGTTGTTATAAGAATCAGCCGTTTTCTTTCTCATACTTCAATGTGTAAACATAAACTTTTTTCAGGCCTTGTGCTTTTCTTCCCCATTTCAATGCAAATGTGGCGGGGATGAGACTGCCCATGACAGTTCACTGCATTCTGTGACCTCTAAAAGTAGCACCTATTTTCTTTATTAGCTTTTGTGATTTCCTCTATCCTTGTTTTTCTATTTGGATCTCTATCTATAAATAATTGTGGGGACAATTTTGGATCTTCTGCATCATGATCCTTAAAATAGAAGCTTAATATCTCAGGTTTCTTCATTTTTGTAGCCTTTTTACTCTTTTGTTTCACAATCCCTATCGTCAAGAAGTTGAAGGTGCTTAGAGCTACTATTGTATTGGAATGATTCAATATATTTTTTATTTCTCAAATTATTTCCAGAATATAGAGATTTCAAGTTTTCTATTTCTAACATTGTAACCATATATTAATCCGAAGGACTTTGAGTAGGTAGCACTGGAAGAAGTCTTGCATTATTACGTTCAAGGATACCATGGAGTTGTTAAAGAAGGAAGACCGGTATACATCAAGAGACTTGGTAAAGCTGAACCAAACAAGCTAATGCACATTACAAGAGTAGATAGCTACTTAAGGTATCATGTATATGAGAAGGTCTTCCTCTATGAAAGTTCATTACTATGAGGACGTATCCAATAAGATGAAGGTATCATGTACACAATGGAATGCTCTGGTAAGCCCCATCTTTTATTTATTTGTTTATTTTTTTTTAAAAGTTTTTTGAGAGATGGTTAAACTTGTAATTGTGTTGCGTGACATTTTCCTTCTCTTCAAAATTGTAATAAAAAAATTTTATTGTGTAATAGTATAAATTTTGTTTAATATTTAGTTTTATTTGTATTGCATCATTTTTATGTTTCAAATATTTTAAAAATACAAGTTTTGATTGAATATATAATAAAAAAATAAATTACTGGCATGCTACAGCTCTGAAATACATACAAAGGCTTATACCGGCGCTTGCATAGACATCTACGGCGCTTTTTTGCGAGAAAAAGTGTTAAAACTATTTAGCGGCGCTCTGATAATTTAGCGGCGCTTATTAGCGTCGGAAAAGCCTTAGCGCCGCTAATAAAATCAACGGCGCTTTTAAGGAGTTTCAGCGGCGCTTGTGAGCGCCGGTAGAATTCCCATTTGTTGTAGTGATAGCAATGAGATCTTTATAAAAGATGAATTGAAAATTTCTTTGATTGCTCCAGTAGCCAAATTTAATCAAAATTTTAAAAATTGTTAGTAGCCCAAAATGGATAGGTTTAGTTGGCGCCTGTTGTCATGGGATGCATGTCACATATCTCACTCGCATGTCAATGTCCACTACTCACCGTAGTGGCCTCATGATGGACATTGAGCATCAACCGAAATATGGTCGCACCTAATGATGAATTTAGTCGATGCACCATAACATCTCATAAGGAAGCTTTTGTGGCCAAAACCACTTGAGCTATAAGGTGATATAACAACACCAAGTTGGCAATCACAAAACACCCTTAAGTGAAGTAAGAAATAACGATCACCAACACATGGCATCACGAGAAGAGTATTTATCCAAATAATTAGTGCAGAATGTGTGTGCAACTAATGGCCAACCAATGATGCACAACTAACATATGTGGTGTTGCATAATAAGTGTAACGCCCCAAATTTCGGGGACCAAGTAGGAACTCGGCTCCCGAATTCTCAGGTACCACGTGTGCCCTAATGGGCCTCAGATTTCACTTACATTTGGATTATTTCATAAGCAATGAGGAGTTTAGTAAACCATGAAAAATAAGTGAATCGCAAACAGTAATAAGTGCCGCTAAACACATAAAATATCTAAAATCCAATCACAAGTAAATCAAGGATAAGGATCTAGTCCCACCCATACAAATATCCCAAATGACTAAGGCCCTTGCCTATACCCTACGATCATCCATACATAAGCTAAAAGAAGCCACCGAAGGTCTGATAGTACACCAACTCCTCCTCGTCGTCTACGCTAGCACCCTCCAGCGTATCCAGCTCCATCATCCCTACATTTATGACAGGTTCCAGTTGGTGTTTTAAAACACCATCCTAGAGTGGGAGTAAGTAGCTAACTCAGTGGTACCATTAACAATAAGTTACACAGGTTATAATGCATAAGAACTAATTTAGTAAAAGGCATACATTCAAAGAATCCTAAATACTCTGGTTAATGCAAATGTATGATTCAATGATATGATGCATGTCCTCATCATAACACTTCCTCGAACGACAACATCTAACGATCATAAATGACGAACACACCCTCAGTGTGAACTCGACTGTTGAATCACCAAAGTAACCAATGCAATGTAATGTGAATATTAGCCGGGTTGATTAATTATATTCATTCATCCATTAGTTTAGGGAAACCGAGATACTCTGACAGATCAATGCCCTAATCCGATTGCGCAGTTCTGGCGTCTGTGGCCGTATGGCTCTTGCGATCCTTGGTCCGTTTGGGTTCGTCATTCCCATAATTAAAATCATACGAAGGCGTTTAAGATAATTAAAGTCTTGCTCGCGGTCACTACAGGGAGGCTCGTCACCCCAGTGTAGGCCAACAGCTCAGACATAGTGTCCCGTACCACCAACCTTGACTCACGAGTTTAGTTGCTCACTGGTCACTACAGGGAGGCTCGTCAGCCCAACGTAAGCCGACGGCTCGGGCATAGTGTCTCATACCACCATCCCCGGCTCATGAGTCTTGTGAGCCGCAACTAATGGTTGTCAGTGGGCGCAAACGGGTATAGGGTGCCTCAAGTTCAAGCAGGCGTGTACAAACATGGTTAACATACAAGGATGGTCAATCGATGGGACAAATTGTCCCCACAAGATGAACCACGGGCTGTTCGACTTGAGAGCGACATCTCGCGTAGTCCAACTACAGCCGACAACTCACAGTTTAACTAGTCGGGCTAGATTTACCTGTGGGCAGACCTAACCGAAAGGGCTGCCCAAGAAGATTCCAAATTGTTGGCCGATCCAAAGAGGGCGCAGTGTATAAATGCAATATAAATAAGTAGAAGTCGATCTACTTGTAGTTGTGACGGAAATGAGGTATGTATAATAATAATCTGCACTCACTATCAGTACATAGGTTATCATTTGGTGTAATTCAGGGCATTCCTAGTTAGACATGCACATGGGTCTAGGTTTCGAGAGAATATAAAATGGGAATGGGCACTATAGCCAACTATAGGAAGAATTGGATCTACATGGCGAAATGCAAGCAGTTAATTCACCCACTCCATGCATGTGAGAGGCATGCGCATGATTTCATCTTGCCAACTTAGTAAAATTTTGGGGACAACCTAACTAGGAATTCCACAATGGTCAACAAATCAATAATATAACCAGCAATTTTACCTAATCTACACATACATGGGACATGCGACCGAATTCGACTTGTGAAATCAGCAACATTAGGGATAACATACATGCAATTTCACAATTGCCAAGCATCAAGAAAGTTAAAATCATAATTTCTTTTCCGTTTTAGGGAAATTTCATACACAAGTTCAAATTTTGTAATGTCATACTATAGTAGGAACATGCATAACAAAATCTCCCACATAATCACTAGGGTTCGCTCTAGGCATGATAGCAGGCCACCTAGAGGTAATGGTCTGCACCTGTAGTAGATTGGAGTTCCTTGGAGTCGCTTTAACAGTGTCGGGTCCGTAAATTTGACGTGTCGGGACCCTGTGCCAGAGGAATTGCATGTCAGGACACATGCAAGTAGCCCAAGCTAAGGAAAATGGAGGAGAGATAGAATGGTTACCTTTAGGTCAACTATACTTCACCTCTACGGGGGTAGGGCCGCGGTTTTCGACGAATGATGGAAGTAGGAGAGTGGAAATTTTAAATTCTCAGCTCCCCTTGCTCTCTCACTCTCTCTCTCTTGTCTCTCCTCTCTCTCTCTCCCTTTGCTGGAAATTGTTGTGGGAGTGAGGGAGAGGGGGATTTGAAGGCTTTTATAGCCTGGACCTTTGTCCAATTGGCCCTGGGTGCCAATTACTTCCTCAAGTGATCCCTTGGGGCCCACTTATGACTTTCGGGGCTGCCCTGGTGGCCCCTTGGTCCATCTAAGTTATGGGATGGGCGTCCCATGGTCTAATGAGGGGTCATCCAAGGTTTGAAGGTAAATAAATGCGGGGATTGATTGCAATGGTCCGTTCTGCGATTAACGGTCACCACCCATCGATTAAGAGTTAAATTCAGTGGATGAGTGCAGGGAAATATTCTCGTCCTGTGGTACAAGTTTGGGTGAAATCTGATAGCCGAAGTATCCTAATTTGTTGTCTTGAGTGGGGGAGCTAATTGCTTTTAAAATTCATATTTCAAGTTAATACTTGGGAGAGTTGCGTCTTACAAGCGCCGACTGGATGACGCAGATTGTCCATTTTCAGGCATCATTTGAGTCCATTGCCCACGATGGACCACAAGCCCAGTGAGGCCCATGGCTTCCCATAATTTCAGATTTATTTGCCCCTCCTTAGATGTTGCACGACCCATATAGATAGTCACCAAGTACAATTGGGCAGACCGACTCTACGGCCCGCGTTTGACTTGAACATATTCAGACTTGATCGCATTAACGGCTTAATCCATTTTAATTTATTGGTGGTGAGCCATGCACGTGTGATCGAATCATGCGGTCCTACGACAATTCACACGTGAACACCTCAGTACACTATTCTGATTGGGCAGCGTGTTATACAATAAGCTATAATCATTTACTGGTTTAGACATTTATTTTCACATCAACAGACGTCAGAAGTGTCTATAAGGATCTTTCTTCGGTTATCACATCAAATTTCTATAAATAAGAGGAAGATCGAATGGCTTCAAGCCCTTACCAACCTAACGTAAAACAACTCTATAGTGCAATGTCGCTTATCATAGTTTATCATATCTTAAGAGTAGTGTAATCTAATATGTCTACATTGTTATGCTGGACAAGCTTAATTTAGATTATGAGTAGTACAATCTAATTCGGCTACGCTATTGTGTTGGACCAACTTAGCTTAAGAGACCAAGAAAGACATTTTTGTCTTGTACTGTAATTCCCTTCATTTATGCCCAAGTCGCTGGACAAAAGAAAATCTTTTCTTAAGACCACGTCATCTGCATTATAGATGTTAGATCGTCAATGATTATCTTTGGTAAGTTTTTATTATCTTTTATAAATGTATCTTCATTCATTCTACATTCATATTGTTCTTATTGATCAATATGTACTATCATTATAGTAAAAATATTCATTCTATTGAAACATAAAAAAAGAACTTATCAGAAAGACGAACCATTATTCCTTTCATAAATTGTTTGCTTTCTTTTGTACATGATTGAATAGACAGCCGAATTGCTTAGCTCTCGGTCATAAAAAACTTTCCATGGTCTCTCTCTATCTCAACGCTTGAGGTCAAAATCATTTGAAAAGGCTAAGGTATATGTCCTAGAGGGGGGGGGAGGGGGTGAATAGGGCTATGCCAAATTAAAAAAATACGTAGCGAAATTAAAGAATATAATAGCCAAATAAAAGAAAGATAGCAATCCACAATACAAAATGTAAAGCAACCTCAAATTCTAGTATTAAGAAGTTGATACAAATGTTGTTCTAAGGAAAACCTTACACCATAAAATCTAAGGGTTTATGGTAGGACAACCTTACTAGAACAATAAGTATCAAATTCTCAAACTGAAGAGAGAAATAAAAGGAAATAGCAAGAAAGAAATTATAAACTATTACAACATTCCTTACAATGCTTGAAATATAAATATTACAACATTCACATTCACACATACATCCACAAAACATAAAGAGTTATAGTGGTTCACCTATGTGTTCACCAACTGTTAAACAATAGCCACACAACTTGCTACTCCACTCCTAATATCCTCACACAATGGATATTAGCGTTCACTATGAAAATAGATTTTTCTCGGATTCACCTAAAACCCTCACAATTGTGTCTTTCAGTGGTCTTACACAATTCAAAAAACCAATAGATTGAGATTTTTCTGGCTTAATCTCAAATAAAACCAAAAGAAGAAAATTTACAATAGTGTAAAATACCTGGATTTCTCCTTTTGTTGCAGCCCGGAAGAATAAAGTCAGAGTAGAAGTTCGAATATAGAAGTTCAATATCCAATACTCACTTTACAATGGTTCTAAGTTCTAATTGATTTTAATTTAAACCAGTTGGGCTAGCTCTATTTGATTTTGATTCCAAGAAGAAAGAATACAAAAATTCCTCTTTCAAATCAGATCGGAATATAGAAATAAAATCAAATTAACAAAGCTAACAAAAGAGAATATTAAATATGTACAATGTAGCTTAAAAAGAACACAAACTTATCTCAGATTGGTGCCTTAATTTTTCTTAAATTGTATTACTAAACTCTGAAATTCGTCGCCTATTTATAGTTGTAGAAACTCGTCTACGACTGGTCCTGTGGACACTACGACTGGTCGTAGGAGAAACGCGCAATCAGATAAAACCGTTCCACAACTGGTCGAAGGATGTCCACGACCAGTCAAAGGCTATCCATAACCGGTCGTAACATGCACACGACTGGTCAAAGGCAGTCTGATTTAGTCGTTGGAGTTTGAGCCGTAGTTGAAGGACTGGTCATGAACGAGTCGTGTACTATTCACACGACCAGTCGAACAGTCTTCAGGACTGGTCGTAGATGAACAAAAAATTCTGAAAAATTGTAACAAACTTAGGACTGGTCTTGAAATTTCTAGGACTGGTCGAGCTAGTGCTAGGACTAGTCAAACAGGGTCCAAGACTAGTCTTAGAACAGTCCAAATACTTACAAAGTGATTCAATTTGACTTATGTATACAAAATGACCTATCCTAAGGTCAATCTAAGGTCAATCATACCTCGAAAGTAATGTATGAATATTGAAACTTCATTTCTTCAGATGATGGTTAACCTTTAAAGATTATGAAGCTTGAGATCTCTACACATGATGTAGCTTGAACTTGAGATCTTCTAGAACTTGAAAACTTCATCTTCAATTGTACACTATCTCGAGTCTTAAACTGTACTTGAGTCTTGAACAAGAACTTGTCTTTTACTGTAGCTCTTTAAAAGACTCTGATCTTTGAAGTTTACAGGAGTGGATAACGTACTTGACCTTACATGTCTTAAAATAGAGCTTCATTCTCAACTTGAAGCATTGTGATGCAAAGCCTTGAACATATATATATCCTCATGCTACACAAGACACAGATAGCGTTTTTTGGCACCACAAAATTTGACAACATAAAGGAGCTATCAACCATAGCACTTACATCATTTGGTTCAGATTGAGCCATATTAGGTGTCGGGGGCCTTGCACAAAATCTTAGGATCTAGCCTCCCAAAACAAACCAGAATTATGGGATAATTAAGCAATGAAATCAATCAAAGAATAAACCACACCACACAAGAGATTTTTACGTGAAAAACCCTCAAAGAGGTAAAAACCACGGGACCTCATCCAGATCAACAATCCACTATGAAGTAGAACGTTACCACCTTCTTCACTCACGCAGGAGTGGATAAACAATAAGAGAATAAAAGAAAAATGGAGAGATCTTACCGATTACGAGGACGTGGAAGCGCTGAGATATAGTAGATTACCTCTACGAGCATAACCTCCCTTCCACAAGCTTCCTCTCTCTCTTTCTCTCTCTCTCTCTCATACCTTTGATAGCCCTAAACCCTTTAATAAACTTTTACAGAGCTTTAAGAAACCCTCTTGCATTACCTAGAAAAGTCTTAGGCACCCTTATTTATAATTTAGGAAACTCCCTTCTACACCCTGTTGCGAAAGGCCTCAGATTTCTACGGTCCGCACAAGATCCAGACTCAAATCTGCATAAGCTCGACTAGTCGAGCAGTGTCCTTGACCGATAGAGCGGCCCACTCGACCGATCGAGCACCTCAGAGAAAAAATCATCAATTGGTTGCTGGACTTTGAGTCGATCTCCATTCGACTAGTCGACCGCCACTCACGACCGGTTGAGCAGACCACTCGACCGGTCAAGCAGCACTGTGAAACACTCCAAATTTTAAACCAGCTGCACTGTCTCTCCCCTGAACTGATGAGGAAAATCCCATCAAATCTCCCCCTTTCTGACTTAAGAGGAATTCATCTTCTTCAAGTCAACTTGGTTTTTACAAACCTCAAACTTACCCTTAAGAAAAGCCTTAGTCATCATGTCTGACCCATTATCGTCCGTGTGGACTTTCTCAAGCTATAATACATTTTATTCCAAAGTATCCCTGATCCAGTGATACTGAATCTCTATGTGCTTCGACTTGGAATGCTGACTTGGATTCTTACTCAAGTGTATAGCACTTTAATTATCGTAATAAACCACATGCTCCTCCTGCTTCAGGCTAAGTTTCTGTAGGAAACTTTTCATCCAAAGCATCTCTTTATATGCTTTTGTGACTGCAATGTACTCGGCCTCTCTCATCGACAATGCTACTACCTTCTGTAGCTTGCTCTGCTAAGAGACCGCTCCCCCTGCAAATGTGAACATGAACCCCGATGTAGACTTCCTGAAGTCTATGTCACCTGCCATATTTACATCTGTGTAGCCCTCTAACACAGATTTTTCATTACCATAGTATTGGCTCAACCTGGATGAGCCTCTTAGATATCGCAGTATCCACTTTACCGCTGTCCAATGCTCTTTGTCAGAATTGGCAAGATACCGATTAACAACACCAACCGCATATGCTATGTCTGGGCATGTACACAACATAACATACATAAAACTTTCTACAGCTGACATGTAGGGTATCTTCTACATCTCTTCCACCTCTGACTTGGTCTTAGGACACTGTCTGTCACTCAATCTGAAGTGACCATCTAGTAGAGTACTAACCAGCTTCGCTGCATTCATATTGAACCACTCTAAGACTTTCTCAATATACCACTCTTGTGACAGACAAAGCTTCCTGTTACTTCTTTCACGTGTTATCTCCATTTCTAGGATTTGTTTAGCTAGACTCAAGTCTTTCATCGCAAATGACTTACCCAACTCCTATTTCAACCTGTCGATCTTCTTGATGTCTTTTCCCATGATGAGCATGTCATCAACGTATAACAGCAGAACTAAGAAATCACCATCTAAGAACTTACACGTAAACAGACAGTAGTCCGACTCCGTTCTGTCATACCCATGCTTCAACATAAATGAGTTGAACATCTTGTACCATTGTCGTGAAGCTTGTTTCAGCCCATACAAGTTCTTCCTTAACCTACACACCATATGTTCTTTGTCCTTGACTTTAAACCCCTCTGGTTGATGCATGTAGATCTCTTCTTCTAGGCCACCATGGAGGAAGGCAGTTTTAACATCTAACTGCTCTATCTATAAATCCATGCTAGCCACCAATCCAAGCAACACCCGTATGGATGTTATCTTTACTACTGGTGAGAATATCTCCCCGAAGTCTATGTCTTTCCTCTGACCAAACCCTTTCACCACAAGTCTGGCCTTAAATTTTATCTGTGAATTTTTCTGCACAACCTTCTTTCTGAACACTTACTTGTTACTCAAAGCTTTCTTACCCTTAGGCAATTTTACCATATCATAGGTGTGGTTCTTATGCAAGGATTTCATCTCCTCTTCCATAGCTTTCAATCACTTCACTTTATGCTCGTCGGTTAGGGCCTCAGAATAATCTTCTAGCTTTCCCATATCAGTCAGCATAATGCACTCATGCGGTGAGTACCTCTTGGATGGCTGTCTATCCATAGATGTCCCCCTCACCTGTGGCTCAACAAGTGGATCAAGTGGGGGCTGCTCCCCTGGTCCATCTTCTTTAGGAACTCCCTCGTCCTCTACACCTTACTATACTCTCCCGTTATTAGGCACCACGGGAGAAATAATTGGATCCATGTTCCCTAGCTCACCTAAACTATGTTGGTTGTTCTCTAGCTTACCAATGTCTTTTATACACTGATCTTTAAAGAAAACTACATTTATACTCCTGACGAGCTTCTTCTCGATCGAATCCCACAATCTGTAACCGAACTTTTCATCACCGTACCCCAAGAACACACACTACCTGATCTTCATATTGAATTTGAACCTCTCTTCCTTTGGTACGTGAATGAATACCCTACATCCAAACACCCTGAGATGACTGTAAGATGGATCCTGTCTAGTCCACACCTTCTCAATCACTTCTCCATTCAACGGGGCTGATGGAGACCTGTTTATCAGATATACTGTCGTGTGCATTACTTCTCCCTATAACGTCTTGGGCAATTTCAGATGGGATAACATGCATCTAATTCTCTCTATAATGGTGTGGTTCATTCGTTCAGCCACACAATTATGCTGAGGGGTCTTGGGAACCGTCTGTTCATGTCGTATACTGTTGAGGGTCAAATAGTGCATATTAGACCCCATTTATTACTTGGATTTATGAGCATAATATTGTTTAATGCCCAGTTTTAATCGTGTTTTGTTGCAAGGTGTGATTAGGAGAGTTAACTGAAAAAGGATGTCAAAAGCTTGGATTTAACGTTCTGATGATCATTAGGGCATGGGACGAACTTCAGAGGACCAAGATTGACAAATATACATGGTCAGAAATCCGAGAAAATTAAGAAATTGAAGCTCAAGTGGCTTGAAACGCATCCAGAACGCAAGATCACGGGTTCGGCTCGAAACTTCATACGTGGCCTAAGGACCATAAATTAACCGTACACGTCAAAAATCATCCATTGGATCATTGCGGAAGTGGCCTAACGGGCAGATCAGCCCATCAATCTTCAATTTGGGGCCCACCCGCCAGCTGGATATGCTTGATAATTGTTCTCAACGGGTAAAATAATGTGAGGAACAGAATGGGCGGAGTGGATTTCTTGAAAGCTTCACAGTGGACCATATATGTACAGCGTGTGTACATAGTGTATACACGCCCGCCGTGCACCAAATTTCCCAAAAGTCGGTCAGCGCAGCTGACCGACGTTTCCGTCTACAACTCAAAAAAAAAAAAAAAAAAACGTGCAGCGGACGCACGGCCGCTGGCCGTTTTTGCGATCAGATGTGGGCCCCACACGTGCCCCATAAGCTCAATCTGAACCGTCCACCGTGTAGACAGCCGCGAGCACTACAAAACCATGTTGTCACTTTTCACCCATGCGTGTACACGTGTGAGATACAGAGGCCACAAAAGGGCTGTCCTGCAACGTTCAAAACTGATTCTTTTATGATTTCTTCTCTGGGCCACGTCAATGGACGTTCAAAACCACCTATTCTTGACTGAAATTTCGTCCTGAATCCAATGGATGGGGTGGATTTTCCAGAAAATGCTTCTTTGGGGCCCACCGATCACAACAACGAAATGGTGCGAAAGGTTTCGCACATCCGCGAAAACTGATTTTTTCAGGCGGTTTTGGGCCACCATCTTTGATCATATGGCAGATCTGAACCGTCTATCATGTAGAGGACCCAATGAAATCCTAAAGGACGGTGTTTCTTTAAAATTTGAGTAAGGAAAGTGGCGTGTTTCGAGGCACCGAACTTGGCTGCGAAAAAGCTTTCAATAGGCATGCATAGCTTTTCAAATCCGATTCAAATTCGATTTTCACCACTCCAGCAGCTATATAAGGAGGTTTTGGACGTGGAGAGCATTCATTCAAGGTCTTGGGAGGAAGAACAGAGGGCACGAGCTTGGGTTTAAACGTGGGCAGAGGAGAGAGAGAGGAGCTTGGTTTTTTTCTTTCCCGTTTCTTTTCCTTTTCTTTTTCTCTTTATTTATTTGGATTGAGCCCATCCATGGCAGGCTAAAACCTCCTAGCTAGGGCTAAGAGGTGAAGCTTATAGTGAGATGGGAGATTTGATTTTATTTTAATTTTAATTCATGAATTGACGTTGATTTTAGTTAATTAATATGGGAATGTTTTAGGTTTTTAATGGTCTGTTGTGACTGAAATTACAATGGGTCTGCAATGGCTTTGAATATTTCCGTTCTCTTTAATGTTTATGATGTCAGGAAGCCCTGTTGTTCACCATAGTCTCCTGGGCATGGTCGGATGACGGTACCCTTCCTAACTTACATACATGTGATTGGGTGGTAATTAGTTTGATTCTGTTGTTTGCCATAGTCTTTGGGCATGGTTTGGTGATGGAATCCATTCTAATTTATCTTCCTTTCATCTCTTTGAAAACTAGATCAACGGCAGTTCAGTAATTTTCATGATTTTTGATGCAAGCATAAGTTCTCCCTGATCTTTACAAGTGGATCCTCTGAATCCCTAGTTTCCTATCTCTGATTTGTTTCCTAAGTTTTAGATTAATTATTCTACAAGTATTTCACCATTGCTAATTGATTTAGAATTCATCTTAGCCTAGTTCTAGTTCTAGTTAGTTTTAGATAACGTACAAGTTTCAGTCCCTTGGGATTCGACCTCGGTCTTACCGAGTTATTACTACATCACAACCCTGCACTTGGGGAGTGAACATATACCCAAGGACTCACAATACTTATGAAAGTCACCAATGTATTCACCACCATTGTCACTACGGATGCACTTCAATGATCTACCTGTCTCTCTCTCGACCATAGCATGAAATAATTTAAACACACCAAAGACCTCATCCTTAGATTTCAAAGCATAAACTCAAACCCTTCTATATGCATCATCTATAAAAGTGACAAAATACAATGCCCCACCCAAGCTTTTTGTCCTCATAGTACCACAAACATCAGAATAAACCAAATCTAATGCATGCACTTTATTAACATGAGAAGTAAATTTGATAAATGAAACTCTATGCTTTTTCTTAATAAACAATTAATATAGGTTTTGAGAGGTATACTTGTCACGTCTAGGAGCCGCTTCCTCGCTAGTACCTGAAGCTTTTTTTCACTCATGTGGCCTAGACGCCTATGCCACATGTCAATAGCTGAATCTTCCACTGCATTCAACCCATCCTTTACACACACCAACACTTATCTTGTAAAGGGTGCAATACTTCTTTCCTCTGTCTGTGATCAACGAACCCTTGATGAGCTTCCAGCGCCCACTAACAAACCGACTTTCATAGCCATCATCATCCAACCTTCCCGTTGATATCAAGTTAAGGCGAAGGTTTGGGATATGCCTCACATCCCTGAAAAATAATGTGCAGCCTACATCGGTCTTCATACAAATATCACTGACTCTTACGATCTTCAATACACTAGAATTTACCATCTTCACGGTCTCATAGTAACCTGACTTGTAGTTTGTGAAGAAGTCCTTACGTGGAGTCGCATGAAAAGAGGCTCCCAAGTCAATCACCCAGTCGGTGTCCTGACTCGTAGCCGTGAGACATACATCGTGATTTGCTGAAAGAATAACTACAACATAGCCATCTAAAGTGAACGCATTGGAATCTGATTCATCTTCCTTCTCCTTTGCTTTTCCTTTCTTGTCATTCTTACTCTTACGACAGTAATGCTTATAGTGGCCCTTCTTGCCACAATTCCAACATTCAACATCCTTCCTGATAATCGACTTGCCTCTTGATTTATCTCGAACCTTCCCGCCCTTCATGTTCTTTCTTATCCCTCATTCCTGTGTCACAAGGGCCTCTTGCTGAGTAGACCCATGAGACTTCCTCCTTGTCTCCTCATTGAAGAGACAACTAGTTACTTATTCCATGGATACCTTTCCGTCTAATGCGGAGTTACTTAAAGACACTACCAACTGTCAGACAATAAACTAAGCAATAGCAAAGCCTGCAATTCATCATCCAGGACCATCTTCATAGTGGAGAGCTGGTTCACTATACTGTTGACCTCATTCATGTGTTCAGCCACAGAACCACCATCCTTGAACTTGAGATTCACAAGTTGCCTTATCAGAAAAATCTTATTACCGGATGTCTTCCTCTCATACATCCCTTGTAATTTTAGTTATATGCTAGCGGCTGAGGTCTCTGTAGACACATGGTGGAATACAGAATCATCCAACCATTGTTTAATAAACTTCACCGCCTTTCAATCCATATTCTTCCAATCATCATCAGACATATCCTTGAATTTTGATGATATGCCTAAAATTGGAGAATATAAGTCCTTGTAACCTTCTATATGGTCTAGTTAAAACCATTAAGGTTGATCATCCTTGATAAGCCACATTTTATAATTCAAAACCGATCCTACCCATTCAATGAACTTATCATATATACTACTTTGTTGGGGGCCTTGCACAACACCTTGAAATTACAGTAAAGACCACTTTAGTTGAAGTAGGAATATGCCAATTTGTCCTAGAGGGGGGTGAATAGGACTTTTTAATAATTTTATGATAATTTAAAATTCTATTACACCAAGCCTATATTAGGATTACTCAAGGGTAACTTTATTGGCTTCCAAGCCCGGTAGAGGATATGACCGTGCATATGTGTGAGGTGTGATCTTAGATATTGAGATATGAAAATATTAAAGTAAATTACCCAAACAAAAGAATAGCAATCTCAAACACAGTCATTTTTATAGTAATTCGACTACTTGTCTACTCCACTCTCGGTGACTGCACTCAACCCTTGAGTGTATGGGATTTCACTAAGGAGGTTTCCCATAGTTTACCTCAAACCCAAGATTTTAAATCAGGTTCACTTTTAACCTTTACAAACTATACTTAGGCTGACTGTTTATGCTCGCACGAGGAAGGGTCCACACATCGCAATCACTTTTAGGCACACTGGCCAAGGATCTTCCACAAGACCCTAACGGAGATTTCACACGGTTCACCTCTAACCCAAGGTTTTAAATAGGTTCACCTTTAACCAGAAGTTTATACTCTTCATAGAGCAAGGGTCAACACTACATACCCACCATGTACACTCCCGCTGAAGGCCTCCTAGAGGTCTTGCAAGAGTGAGAAACACCTTAGACCCAATCCTATAAAGGAATAATCACAAGGGTCCTCTGGACTCTGATAACTTACAGATAACCAGATAAGTCTCTTTTTAGCTTATTGATGAAGATCTCCTCCTTTATTGATGAAGAGTCTTCTACTTCCTTTAACCATAACTCAGAAGATATACAAATGCATGGCGATGGGTTGGGTCAAGGTTATGATGAAATCCTACTCTTAAATATTTTCCTATAAAGGAGATAGAGTGATTCTAATCATCTATGCATTCAAGGCATCTCAGCTTAATGATATGCCATTAAGGTGATAGTTGGAGGATCCTTGAATGTAGAAGTTCATTCCCCAATCCACTCTATTGAATATCAATGATGAAGGTGGATTGGAGGATGAACTCTCTTGAGAGAAAGGACTTTGGGTAAATGATCTAAAGTTAAACACTCAGAAGCTCTCTTTTCTTTTTCTCATAACAACTAAAGATAAGCTCTATATATACAGGCAAAAAGTTCCAACGGATATAAAACAGTCGCATTTATGACAAAGTTCGATATCATCGAGCAGGGTCGATATCATCGAGCGTATACTCTCGATTGCATCGACTAGCCGCTCGATGACATAAACTCAAATGTCATACGCTTTTGAAACTTTTTGTCAACTGGTCGATGGCATCGAAATACGCGTCGATGTCATCGGATTTCAAACTCTAATAATATCGATACGAGGATCGATTCCTCTATATTTGAAAAATGAGTGAGACTTGCTTTAAAATTTTTCAGGTCAAAAGATATGATCGAGGGATACTCGATATCATCGAAATTTGAATGTTGATAATATTGAAGGTGGTGTCGATGCATCGATAAATTCAAAGGATTTTTCAGTAAGCTTGTTGGACAAGTTTATGTCTATTCTCGATGCCATCGATCCGATCTCGATATCATCGATATTTGAATATTGATTCTATCGAGTGACCCTCAATCTGAAATAAAGACCACCTGAAAAACTGTTGCTGAAAAAATTATGTCCAAGACCGATATCATCGAAGGCCTTCCGATATCATCGGTTTTTGAATTCCGATGATATTGATGGGTACTTCAATATATCGAAGGTTTTCATGATTTTCCTAGAAAAAATAGGGACACAAATACTCTGTTGTCGATCATATCGAGTCTACTTCGATAAACTCGAGATTCAAATGCCGATGATATCGATAGAGGTATCGATACATTGATAATTCCGTCCAAATGTATATGCAGTTGTTGGACACTTTATGTCCTCATTCGATTTTATCAAATGAGCTTTCAAGGACATCGATAGCACACATCGATTTTATTAAACCTGATATCGATAAATCGACATAGCTAGAAAACTTAGAGATTTTCTAACTTTTGTAAAAACATTTTCCAACCCAAAAACCCTATGTTCTAATCAATTTTATGGGTTTTATATACCTGGTGCTTTGGGACATGGGATGTGAGGCTTAGATTTACCTGTGGTTAGTTTGGCACACATATAGTTGAGGCAAACAACTGATTGATCTTCCTATGGAGCTTTTCTATCTAGTTGACTCAACACTCATGCTAATTGACAAATCAGGGCACTTTCAAACCTTAAGATCTAGCCTCCCAAAACAAACCAAAATTATGGGATAGTTAAGCAATGAAATCAATCAAAGCATAAATCACACCACACAAGAGATTTTTACGTAGAAAACCCTCAAAGAGGTAAAAACCAAGGGACCTCGTCCAGATCAACAATCCATTATGAAGTAGAACGTTACAACCTTCTTCACTCACGTAAGAGTGGATAAACAATAAGAGAATAAAAGAAAAACAGAGAGATCTCACCGATTACGAGGACGTGGAAGCGCTGAGATATAGTAGATTACCTCTACGAGCATAACCTCTCTTCCACAAGCTTCATCTCTCTCTTTCTCTATCTCACACACCTTTAATAGCCCTAAACCCTTTAGCAAACCCTTACAAAGCTTTAGGAAACCCTCTTACATTACCTAGAAAAGCCCTAGGCACCCCTATTTATAGTTTAGGAAACTCCCTTCCGCACCCTATTGTGAAAGGCATCAGATTTCTGCAGTCCGCATAAGATCCGGACTCAAATCTGAATTGGTTGCTGATTGACTGGTCGAGCAGTGTCCTCGATCGGTCGAGCGGCCCACTGGACCGGTTAAGCACCTCCCTCGACTGGTCAAGTACCTCAGAGAAAAAATCATCAATTGGTTGCTGGACTTTCAGTCGAGCCCCACTCAGCTGGTCGAGCGTCACCCACAACCGGTCGAGCAGCGCAGTGAAACACTCCGAATTTTCAATCCGTTGCACTGTCTCTCCCCTGAACTGAAGAGGAAAACCCCATCATTAAGATCTGAAATACTTGGCATCACGTACATGTACCAACAACTAAATTTCCAACCAAACAACAGCACAAGGTCCAATGTACAATCACACCAAGTCACTCATACTCACATGGTTTCACCCACCTGAACTTTGAAATGGTGTGAGTTTCGTTGGGCGTGTGAGATGGAGGGACACCCGTGATTGATTACCCCTAATCACGCTTTTTTTCTTTTTAGCCTTACATAATGAAATAGACCCTTTCTTTCATGAAGTTAATGTGCCTTGGGTCAGAAATAGAAGACCTGAATGCCAAACAGACCAGGCCATGACCTGAACTTTATGTCTTATTTGTAATAAGGTCGGGCTTGCCTTATTCGTAATCAGGTCGGGCTTGGGCTGAACCTGACCTGGCCAGATGTGGATTGCCAACCCTAATCTCAATCTAAGCTGACTTCTTCGTCAATAGTTTTTCACCGTGTGCCCTACCTTTGATAGGCCTGATGTTCAGAGCAACATCTTTCTGATGGGGCTCACTTAGTGCATGCATTGGAAGGAATACAGACAATGATGTAGGCTCCTTACAAGCACGCAGGCGTACGAGCAAATGAACAGGTGAGTATGATAGTGTCCGTTTAAAGCCCACGGGTCAAAAGCCGAAAGTTGTCCTGTTGAAGAAATTATTGAGGGAATTTGACGAAAACACTACATAACTAATATGATATTGACATTCGGATACCTTTTTATAAGGTCTTTTAATAAGCTGCGCCTCACTATTCTTATTATTATTATTATTATTTTTACACACGCGCACACACCCCACACGCACGCCGTGGGATTTCACCACTGGTGGGTACTCAAACCCCTGACCCGGTGTTGAAACTCCTGGGATTCTGGCACCCGGGTAAGAGTAAGGACCCGCGCCTCACTATTGACATAATTTTCATTCACTTCCTTTGGTTGGAGCAAATGTGTCAATGGCTTGGGTGGGTCCCATTGTAATGTTCATATAAAATCCCCCCACCACTAGGTGCATCACTTATGTTACATCAGGGGACCCAAAAAATCAGTTCCATCCGTGATTAGATGGACCCATAATTGAAAAGAGTGTACAGGACAACACTCTCCCTTCAAACTATATTTACATTAGTGTGGTCTACCTGAATCATGTTTGGGTATGCTTTTTCGACCACAAGCCTAAAATTTTGTGTGAAATCTAATGGTTTGATTAGATTTCATATAATTATCATGATGATCCCTGTAAAAATCAAGGGAGGAGGTTTCCCTACCAATTGTTTGGCCACCAAAAATACCAGGTCCACTTAATTTTGTATGTAGTCCTAATATGAGACTAAATATCTAATGATCGGAAAGAATCTTACATATAAACATCATGGTGGGCCTTGTAAAATCATGAGCGGCATCCCATTCTAAATCTCTTTCTCTTTATGCGTGTACAGTTGGAGGGGATGCAGAGACTTGAATTTTGGGTAGCCCGCCATGATGCGTATATAAAATCCACTCTAACCATTAGATTTGTAATCCAATCGAGTTTAAGCACAGGACCAAAAAGCAGGCTGACTTGTAATTCAAGTGGGACATATCAAAGAAAATAGTTGGGAGGAAGACATCCACCCTTGGTTTTTATTCGGCCACAATGATGATTATTTAAAATTCACTCCAACCATTAGATGCACGTCAAAATTTAGACTTGGTACCTAAAAATCAGGTTCATCCGTTATTCATATAGGTCATGTCAAGAAAACAGTTTGGAAGGTAATTATTGCCCTATACACTGTTTGCAATCATGTGGTCGACTTGAATCACGGATGGAGGTGATTTTTATGCCCTTGGCATAACATGAACTGACGCACCTAATGGTTGGGGGTAGATTTGACATAAGCATCATGGTGGGGTCCACCCAAGTAATTAAGCTATTTGCTCAGACACCTACACGACTGGTCATTAAAAAAATTTACGGAGGGTGGTAGAATGATAATTATATGGGTTAATGATGCAGTGTTTTGAAAAGCTTCTTGAAAAATGTAACAGAATGTAAATATGTATTGATTAAGTAGTTATTTTTCAAATTCTCTATTATTAACTCATGTTCCATCCATAGCGATGTGATGCATACCAATAGTCCAGATTATGAAAGGTTTGCCGACCATTGACAATGAAACCAAAGGAATGAAAAAAGGATCAAAGAATACGTGGCGCTATTTTTGTTTTTCCCTTCTTTCTTTTTTTCCAGCAAAGAGAGAGATGCAACATAGGTGAGTTTTTTGCTAGTTTATATATATCATAAAACTTGCCGACTCAACTCAAACATCAGGAGTAAACTCGGCTCAAACGAGATTTTGAGCTTAGTCCTTGAAAGGCTTGATCATGAGCTTGAATCAGTCCAAACTCAGCAAGACTTATTGAGTTGATCGACAACTGACTGGCTCCATAGACTCAACATAACTCAAACTGAGTAAGTTGACAAGTAATGGGGATCTTAGTGTTAAGAAATTATACAGATTTTGATAATATCTGTATAATGTGGAAACCAAAAATCATTATGATCAGAACTTAAGGACAGGCTGAAGCACGTCTGAAAATGCTGTCCTTAAAGCGTTATTTGCCCCTACTCAAGTGAATTGAGTATGCTGGATACGACGAGCCTGGTGTGGGTCTGCATTCAGCAAACACGAAAGCCCACCAAATGGAACTCTATTACACACTTTTCTGGCAGTATTACAATGTAAGAGAAAAATCCCAAAAGAAAGAAAAGAAAGAGAAAAAGTGGTTTCGACCACTGCACTGGTTAGTTCAAATCTTCAGCCACTGGTTCAGTTGAACCGTTCTAGACCACACCGCTAGTCTGTTCTTCTAGCTAAGGTTCAAGCCTTGCTATGTTGCTGGAAACACTAGAATATATGAGTGGAGAGGGACTGGCTATCTTAATTCGTATGGGTTTGCTGGAGTAAGTTGAGATGGATTGGAAACCCATCCAGGCTCTCCTTTTATAGGCTAAGGTGGCTAGGGGGTTATAGTCCAGAGACTTAATTTCTATTAAGCCATTTCTGGCTGTTGGAAAACTAGCCGTTTAATGGCCATTTTTTTACTGTTGTGCATGGGCCATAAATCTGTTGCATGCTGACTATTGTGAGACAGCAGCTAGCCGTTTTATAGCTGTTGGGCTAGTCATGCAGCAGTTACAGCTAGACCCTGCACTTAATGGCTCAGCTGTTACAGTTTCTGCTACAACAGCTCTATTCAATCCATCTATATATACTAAGAGATCTGTCTCTTAGTCCTCTAGTCTCTCTGCCAACCAGTCACCCGACATAGCCACTTAGTCGCACAACGACTCGCACACGTCTCGCTCCGGTTCGCGAAGGGAGCGACCCTCTGCGACACGATGCGCACGTGCGAAGTGCGCCACTAGCTCCTCTACAGCCACACTGCCTCACATGCCCACTAGCTCCTCTCACTGAGCCCGTGACCGAGACCGAGACCGAGCCCGAGCCCGAGCGTGAGCTCGTGCGCGTGCGCATACACGGTGTTTCAGTGCTTCGCACTGGAACACCCAAGTCCCATAGTCTACGGACTAGGTAAGCAAATATTATAGTACTCCACCATTATCATTTAAATCATTTTTTCTTCTTCTCTTTTTCCAATGTAGGACTATTCCCAAAAACCCACAAAAAGGTGTTTTCCAAACACTTTTTTTATATATTATATTATATATTTTTTATAAAATCAATATTTTTACAACAATCCTCCACTTAATTTTTATAAAAATATAATTTTTTCGGTTAAACATTTCTGCGAGAATAATCAGCTTATATGTATAAAGAAAGATATCTTTCGATTTTAATCTTCCCTTAGTGTAAGTATTTCAAAACTCTATTAAAATGACTGGTAGTCGGAGCTTTGAACCAGTTTTCCTAGATAAAAGAGTCGGAAAAACCACACACATATTCGTTGTGTGTTGTTAGAGTTCCCACAATCTTGCTCAGTACAATTAATGGTCATGTGCTTATCCTAATTCGTGAACGATCCCGAGAGAAAACTCCTAACTCTCATGAGAGACGGCACCATCTTTACGTTCATATAAGTGAAATACTTCCAATGTCTCCATTACTATAAGACATTTGTCCTAAAGACTGGATTTCATTAAGAGTTCTAAGACTCAACCCTCTTTCGTAACGCTCAGCACTTATCTATTATGGATAAGGTTATATAATTTAGTGCTGAAAACTTTTCACATATTAGTGACTTGTTCTTACCCATTAAACCCAAGATTAGAGATTTTCTGACTTTAAATTGGGTTACCATCACTGGTGAAACTTTGGTTGAAGAGTTTCAACCCCATCCCTCTAGATGTAGCCTTTACTACCTCTCTCGATAGAGGTTTAGTGAAAGGATTTGTCAGGTTATTACTTATTTTCACATAGGAAATAGCAATGATTTCATCTTGAATCAATTGTCTGACATAATCATGTCAAAGACTAATATGTCTAGACTTACCATTATAAGTGCCGCTATAGGCTCTAGCTAATGTGGCTTCACTATCACAATGTAGTGATACAGCCGATATAGGCTTTACACAAAAAGGAATTTTTAATAGAAGATCTCTTAGCCACTCAGCCTCTTTGCCTGTTACGGCCAGGGCTATAAATTTAGACTCCATAGTCGAGTGCGTTATGGAAGTCAATTTTTTGGATCCCCAAGATACAGCAGCACCTCCTAGGATGAATACCCACCCTGTAGTAGACTTGTTGTCTCCAGCACTCGATATCCAGCTCGCATCGGTATATCCTTCCAATACGGCAAGAAACTCTGAATAAAATAGTCGTAAGTCTTTGGTTGCTTTTAAGTAACCAAGGACTCTACTAATTGTATTCCAGTGTTCATTACTGGGGTTACTAGTAAACCTACTAAGTTTTCTCACAACATATGCGATATCAGGTCTAGTGCATTACATAGCATACATAAGACTTCCTATAGCACTCGCATATTCTAATTGTGCAACTGTTCTTCCAGTATTTTCTTTTAGTTTGATACTTGGATCAAATGGAGTTTTTTCTTCTTTTATATTTAGATGGTTAAACTTGTTTAGTATCTTCTCAATATAATGAGATTAACACAAAGCATAACTCCCACAATGTTTTTTAACTTTGATACCTAAGATGGTATCAACTTATCCAATATCCTTCATTTTAAATATGGAAGAAAGAAACTTCTTTGTTTCAATCACACCTTCCATTTTATTACTTATTATTAACATGTCATCAACATACAGACAGATAATAACGATATAATTACCATCTACTTTAGAATATATGCATTTGTCAGCTACATTATGTATAAAATCATGAGATAGTATTTTGGAATCAAACTTCTCATGCCACTATTTAGGTGCTTGTTTTAATCCATACAATGATTTGACTAATCTACATACTTTGTTTTCATTTTCTGGTAAAACGAAACCTTCAGGTTGTTCCATGTATACCTCCTCATTGAGGTCACCATTCAGGAAAGTAGTCTTTACATTCATTTAGTGGATGTGAAAATGATGTATGGAAGCTAGCGTAAATAATATCTTAATGGATGTTATCCTAGCTACATGTGAGTATGTGTCAAAGTAGTTTATCTCTTCTTTTTGTCTAAAACTCTTAGGTACTAGTCGAACTTTAAAGTTTTGGATAGTCCCATCAATGTGATATTTTTTCTTAAATACCCACTTACAACCTATGGATCTAGAACCTAGAGGTAAGTTTACTAGTTCCCATGTTTGATTTGATAATATGAATTCCATTTCATTATTTATAGCTTCTTTCCAGAAAGTTGAGTCTTTAGATGATACAGCTTCCTTATATGTTTTAAGATCATCTTCTATAGTCATTACTATAGGTATTTGTCTAATAACATTTTTTCTATCTGCTTCTACCAGATGGAAAATGATGCGTTGTGAGTTTATGTAGTCATTTTCTAGACTCTTATCTATTCTTGTTCTTTGACTCATACGGGGTTCAATAGGAGCTTCCACTATCTTTGGAGCTGAGCTATCTGGTTCTCTATTAGGAGTTTGGATTTCATTATCCTTTGACTCCAAAAATAGTAAATTTTCAAAGAATTCAACATCTCTTGATTCTATTATTGTATTAGACTCCATGTCAAGAAGTCTATAAGCTTTACTATTTTGTGCATACCCTACGAAGGCGCACTTAATAGCTCTTGGTCCTAACTTGGTTCTTTTTGGATCAGGGGTTTTACAGTATGCAAGACACCCCCACACTTTAAGATATCCTAGCTTAGGTTTTCTACCTCTCCATGTTTCATATAGAGATATTATATATTTTTTAGATGAAATTTTATTTATTATATGGCATGCTGCAAGCAGTGCCTCACCCCATAGACTTAGTGGCAACTTTGCTCTTATTAGCATTGAGTTGACCATCTCTACTAATGTTCTATTCTTTCTTTCAGCTATTCCGTTTTGTTGAGGTGTGTATGGAGTTGTAGATTGATGTACCAGTCCATGTTCTTCACAGAAGTTATCGAATTCATTGGAGAAGTATTCTCCTCCTCTATCACTACGGAGAATTTTTATCTTTTTACTTGATTATCTACTTCTGCTTTATATATCTTAAACATGTTCAATGCTTCATCTTTACTCTTTAATAGATAAACATACACATATCTAGAGAAATCATCTATAAAAGTTATGAAGTACCGTTTACCTCCACGAGTAAGAATGTCGTTTAACTCACAGATATCACTATGCATAAGATCTAATATTTGAGACGATCTTTCAACACTTGGAAAAGGTTTTTTGATCATTTTGGATCGTATGCACACTTCACATTTATCGGTTTCATTATCTGTGTATGAGATTAAACCACTCTTAGCCATGAACTTCAAGGTACTATATCTTATATGGGCTAGTCTATCGTGCCACAGTCCAACAGATTCAACCATATACACAGAAGTGCTACTTTCATTCAGAGAAAACTTAACCATCCCGTTACAAGCATATTCCTTTCCAGCAAAATTCTCATTCTTGGACAGAATTAGTTTTCCTGACTCGTACACCACCCTTATACCTGATTTTCCCAAAAGATCTCCAAAAACTAAGTTTTGCCTCATGTCTGGGACGTGCAGTACATTAGTCAAAATCACTTTCTTTCTAGAGGTGAATATCAGTTCGACAGTTCCTTTGCCAATGACCTTCAATCAGACTTCATTACCCATTTGGACTTTTTGACCATCGGTCAATTCCTCATAGGTTTTGAAGGCTGATTTGCCGTAGCACACATGTACTGTAGCGGAAGTATCATACCACCAGCCTGGAACTTTGTCTTGGATGGTATTCACTTCAGTGATCATAGCCACGATATCGTCTTCTTCTACTGCACTTGCCTCCTTTTTAGATTTGTGATATCGACATACTCGAGCATAGTGCCCGGTTTTCCCACAGACATGACAAGGGCCTTTGAACTTTTCGTTCTTCTTTTGGGCGTTTTTCTTGAATTTTCCTTTATTGGGTTTAAGGGAATCGTCCTTCTCAGGATTCTTGTTATTGGTGTTTTCTACTGCATGTATCTTGGACGAGACATTCCTATTATCATTCTTTTTATCACGATTACGGGATTCTTCCTCAATCCTGAGGTGTTTCTGAATTTGTTCTAGTGTGTAGTCCTCGGTTTTATGTAGAAACTTCTTTTTATAATCTTTCCACATCAGTGGCAATTTAGCGATTATAGCCCCGACTTGTAATGATTCAGGAAGATCGATTTTGATTGCTTTGATTTTGTTTACTATTAGCTGCAGTTATTGGATTTGGGGCAGCAGTGGTTTATTATCTACCATGATGAAGTCAAAATACCTGGCGATGAGAAATTTGTTGGTCCCTTCTTCTTAAGCCTTATACTTGAACTCCAGTGCGGCCCAGATCTCCTTTGCTGATGATGTCTGTTGGTACAGATGGTACAGGCGTTCGGAGAGAGCGTTCAGAATGTGTCCACGACACAAGAGTTCATCTTCGGTTCTTTTAGCGCGAGTAGCCACCTGTTCAGGTGTGTCGTTGTCGGTTGCTTCAGGTAGAGCTTGCAGATCTGGATCTAATATGTAGTAGATCTTTAGCGCAATCAGGAGAAATTTCAGCTTGTCTTGCCATCTTATAAAATTGGTTCCATCAAACCGATCAAAACGTATCAAGTCCTGATTCATTAACTTAATGAATGAAATGCTGTCGGCTTCCATTTTGAAAATAACGCTTTAAGAATGTTAAGAAATTATACAAATTTACATAATATCTGTATAATGTGGAAACCAAAAATCACAATGATCAGAACTTAAGGACAGGCTGAAGCACATCTGAAAACGTTGTCCTTAAAGCGTTATTTGCTCCTACTCAAGCGAATTGAGTATGCTGATAGGTTACAGGCAAACAACTTCTAGGATACAACGAGCCTGGTGTGGGTCTGCGTTCAGCAAACACGAAGGCCCACCAAATGGAACTCTATTACACACTTTTCTGTCAGTATTACAATGTAAGAGAAAAATACCAAAAGAAAGAAAAGAAAGAGAAAAAGTGGTTTCGACCACTACACTGGTTAGTTCAAATCTTCAGCCATTGGTTCAGTTGAACCGTTCTAGACCACACCGCTGGTCTGTTCTTCTAGCTAAGGTTCAAGCCTTGCTATGTTGCTGGAAACACTGGAATATATTAGTGGAGAGGGGTTGGCTATCTTAATTCGTATGGGTTTGCTGGAGTGAGTTGAGATGGATTGGAAACTCATCCAGGCTCTCCTTTTATAGGCTAAGGTGGTTAGGGGTTATGGTCCAGAGACTTAATTTCCATTAAGCCATTTCTGGTTGTTGGAAAACTAGCCGTTTTATGGCCGTTTTTGACTGTTGTGCATGGGCCATAAATCTGTTACATGCTAACTGTTGTGAGACAGGAGCTAGCCGTTTTATAGCTATTGGGCTAGCCATGCAGCAGTTACAGCTAGACCATGCACTTAATGGCTCAGCTGTTACAGTTTCTACTGCAACAGCTCTATTCAATCCATCTATATATACTAAGAGATCTGTCTCTTAGTCCTCTAGTATCTCTGTCAACCAGTCACCCGCCATAGCCACTTAGTTGCACCGCGATTCGCTACAGTTCGCGAAGGGAGCGACCCTCTGCGACACGATGTGCACGTGCGAAGTGCGCCACTAGCGCCTCTACAGCCACACTGCCTCACATGCCCATGCCCTCGCACCGAGACCGAGACCGAACCCGAGCCCGAGCGCGTGCACGGTGTTCCAGTGCGAAACGTAAGTCCCATAGTCCACGGACTAGGTAAGCAAATATTATAGTACTCCACCATTATCATTTAAACCATTTTTTCTTCTTCTCTTTTTCCAATGTGGGACTATTCCCAAAAACCCACAAAAAGGTATTTTCCAAACGCTTTTTTTTATATATATTATATTATATATTTTTTATAAAATCAATATTTTTACAACACTTAGTAATTGAAAAAATAAGAGGCGGTAGACTGGAATGGAACCAACGTCAGTGCCAAGGAATTGAAGCATAGTAAATTCTACCAAATCTCCACAAGCCAAAAAATAAAAATGCTTTATATGAATAAGCAAAGAAAATAAAAAAGCTTTATATGAATACATTTATATGTGTTGATTTTTAAATATTTATTCACGGTACTTATTCTTCAATTATGGGAAACGGATCAGCTAGTGACCCTGCCACCAGCCATTGGCTAGTGGTCGGTGCTATGTGGCCCATCATGATTTATGTGTTTCATCGATGCCATATGTCCATTTTTCCAGATCATTTTATGATATTATGCCAACAATGAGGTAGATCCAAATCTCAATTGGACCACACAGTGATGATTGAAAGCTCACCATTAAAAACCTCTTGTGGGCCACAAAAGTTTTGGATCAAGCTATTGTTTATTTTTTCACTTCATCCAGGTCTGTACAACCTATCAACAGGTTGGATGTCAAATAAACATTACAGTGGTCCCTAGGAGATTTTAAACAGTTTACATTCAATCACCACTATTTTCCAATGGTGTGGTCCACATGAGTTTTAGATCTGCCTCATTTTTTGTAACAAGCTCTAAAATGATCTTTAAAAATGAATGGACGGCGTGGATAAAACACATACATCATGGTGGGGCCCACAGAGCACCGACCACTAGCCACCTGGCTAGTGGCAGCATCACTAGCCAAACCGCGTTCTCAATTATGTATGTTATAATATCAAATCAAGTTAATTTAAGATTTGTTCGGATTATCAAGTAGACTTAAACCTGACTGAACATCGAGTCAATTTTTTTGGCTATTGAACTATGATATACATACACACTGTATGTGTCTACTACTTGACGGTAACATTATGTTAATGTCGAACGCCTGGGGCCAATCTCCTGTGCTATCAATGTCACATCCTTACTACACAGTCGCCGAATTTCACATGGTACTAGTCAAGTTCAGCCTTCCCTTAAAAGGTGCTACATGAGCATCAGTAAGGTTTACTAGTCTGAGGGGGCCATAAGGATGCCAACGAGATTGACTATTACTCGTAATAAGCTATTCATGTATTGCAAGGGGAAAAACCCATTTAGTCCGATTCATCTGAGATCAAGTAACTCTTAAGAATATTTTCAAGATCAACTCTCAGTGATGGAAAATAAGCTACAAAGTTACAAAGCATGAATCTCTCATTCATGAAATTTAAGGACCTTTGTTACTCTCCAGATACACAGGTGCCTCGGAATTCTAAGACTTTTAAGTATAAAAGATATGATAGTACTGGTGCCCTATAACCCACCTCAAAGTTTTCTGTAAATAGCTGAATCTCACAGCGGATGAATATTAATCTGTCTTGTTCATAAATCCCTCAAGAGTGACGCACTTCTCGATTACCATCAGTCTTTTTCATAAATTCCTCAAGAGTGACGCACTTCTCGATTACCATCAAATCAGTGCCTAATTAAATCTTTTTTAGACATTTGTCAAACAATTTGCATTCAATCTCTATACAATGCGTAGATGAGTGAACCACGTTGCTTTTATATAGAGCAGTAACGTCATGGAAACTCTCACTTGACAATGAGAGCAAAGAAAATGAAAACAAAATGATCTTTCGTTACCATTGTTAGGGGAAAAAATGCACAACTCAGTAAGTCAGTTTATGTAAAGGACCAACTCTATTGAACTTGGCTCAGGCCCATCGAGTGCCAAGCCCAGTGAAGCCTTTGTGTCCAAAGAGTGTAACCTCAAAGGAGGATGATGCAACTTTAAGGACACTCAAAGAGCCCGCCAACGAGCCCTTTTAATAGCCATGTACTACCAACCTAGCCCATAGGTCGATAATAGGTCGATTACGGATCGACCATAGCTCAACCGACAGACGATTACGGATCGACTATAGATCAGCCATAAGTCGATTACGGATTGATGGCCATAAGTCAATTATGGATTGACTATAGATCGGGAGCTACACGACCACATGTCAACGATGCTCTCATCTAGCTCATGGATAGCAAGGGCTGATTCGGTGATAGAGTCAAGGCCCACATTGGGTCCCGACCCTAGACCGACCTAGAATATTTGGAAAATCTTCTAACGTCCCAGAAGATCTCTCAAGATCTCTAGGGGATAATATCAAACCCCGACAATCTTAGGAATCCCTCATCTCACGGAAATTCTGGATTACAGCCAAGAAATCGGGGAAGAATCCAATCGAAACGGTATTCTGGATCTCCTATAAATAGAGGTACTTTCCACCTTTCAAGGTACGTTCATGGAGAAAACCCTAATATTTGACTAGTATCTCTCTTTTGGAGATCCCATTCTATTCTCAAAGACCTTAGTCCTGACTTAGGCATCGGAGAGTCCCCTACATTAGCCAGGGCTTCCTTTGTCTCTCTTTCCTCCTTCCACAGGTTCAGAAAAGGCCTATGTATTGGATTTGCCGAAAAAATGCATCAATAGTTTTGCATCGTCTATGGGAATGACATCTTAAGTCGTTCCTGCTCTACCAGAGATATTCTAAATAACTTACAATGGCAAAGGGAAAAAAGAAAGCTCAATCCCATCCAGTGGCGATTCCAATTTCGACCCTACCCTTGTCAGAGCGTGCTCCGCGATCTGTGGAATGGCCTAAACAGCAGGACAGTTGTCAGGGCTACCCATAGCATCAGGCCACTTCAGGTTCAAGCAGATGGGGTCAGCAAAAACGTGGAAGGAATGGCTGACGGAACGCCCTTGAGAGGGAGGTCGGAGATATCAGGGCCGAATTGGGTTAGATGAAGCAGATGCTAGAGCAAATGTAGCCTCAGCGAGTACAGGGGTCTGAACAGAGGGGAGGACAATCAAGCAATGTCCGACCATACACCAACCCTCCTTGGTCTTCCAGTGCGCAGGTCGCCACGCAACCGAGCCAACATCATGATTTGGATGAGCTTGTCCCGTCCTACGTTTCAAGGACTATCCCATTACATGCAGCTGACCTACATCACGAAATAGATCGGAGAAGGCGTAGCCGACCTCCTGTCGAAGCTACCGCTGATAGCGAGGAACCATGGAAGGTTGAGCTCCAGAATCTACAAAAGCAGTTGCGAACATGAAGCAAACCTATCAAGGCAATACAACTAGGGCAAAAGAAATCGAGTCTTCATTCATAGCCGACATAATACGAGCACGGTTACTAGATAAGTTTCGATTGCCCTAGATCACACCCTACACTAGGAATACCGACCTAATGGAACACATGGAGTCCTTCCAAACTTACATGTAACTACACGACACGTCAGATGCAGTTATGTGCCAAACCTTCTCACTGACCTTGGTTGATGCTGCTCGACTCTAGTTCAAATAGTTAAAGATGAGGTCCATCAGCTCATTCTCCGATCTCAGCAAGGCATTCACCACGAACTTCATTAAGGGAAAGGAAAGGCTCAAAGCATCAGCCCACCTTATGAACATTGTCCAGAAAGATGGTGAACTCCTCAAGGATCACATTAAGCGCTTCAACCTGGAGGTGTTACAGGTTCGAAAACACTCAAATGAAACCACACTGAATGTCATCATGAGCGGACTAAGGGACAAGTCATTCCTCTTTTCTCTGGATAAGAAACCTCCTACCACGCTAGCCGAATTCATGAACTGGTCACAAAAATATACTAATGTCGAGGAGTCCTGGATCTTGCAGGACGTAGCTCAAAACAAAAACGTCCCGGCCAAAGAACAATCAAAGAAAGAGCCTGACTCGACCCATGCAGGCAAAAAGTGAAAGGACGACCGATCCTACTTACACCCCACTCAACAAATCTCATGAGCAGGTCCTGATGGAGATATAGGTGCTTCGTCCACTGGCTAAACAAGTTACGAAGCAATCTTAATCGAAGAAGTAAGAATAAATATTGTTATTTTCACAAGGACCATGGGAAAAATTGTTGAGGGTCAAATATTACTTATTAGACCCCATTTATTACCTAAATTTACAAACATGATACTGTTTAACAGCCTATTTTAATCGTGTTTGTGTTGCAAGGTGACTTTAGGAGCGTGGACTGAAAAGGATGCTAAAATCATGAATTTAATGCTCAGAATTCACCAAGGTAAGGGACGGATCCCAGGAGACTAAGATCAATGGACATACACACCAGATGTCCAAGAAAATTAAGAAACTGAAGCTCAAGTGTCCCGAAAGACATCTAGAATACAAGATCACAGGGTTTTCACCATCTGTTTAGCTCGAAACTCTATATGTGGCCTGAGGACCATAAATTAACCGTACGCGTCGAATTTTGGCCATTGGATCTTTGTGGAAGTGGCCCAACAGATAGATCAGCCCTAAAATCATTGATTTGCAGCCCACCTGATATCTGGATCTGCTTCAATTTTGCTCTCAACTCATTAAATGAGCTGAGGAAAGGAATGGACGGAATGGATTTCTCGAAAACATCACATTAGACAGCGCGTGTACATGGGGTATGCGACACCTACGCCGCACCAGATGGTCAGCCCGATGCCATCTCCCACATGGAGACAACGGACGCACCAGCGTCCGCTGTTTTCACGTAGTGGGGCCCATACATCATCCATTTCAATGACCTGATCTGTTCATTCATCCCGTGGGGTAGCTACAACCCTCGCCTAGGTGTCCTTTTGGTCCCATGCACATGTACAGACGTAGATCGATGAAAAAATGTAGGATGGGTGGCTGGGTTACAATTCAATGGGCCACACTTAACTCGATCCGAAACCAGCCATATCCAATAACTGATGGTGAAGTAAAGAGCTCTGTGTGCCTCATCAACAGAAGGTCAAAAATGCACCTTCCGACCGAAATTCCGAGGGGAACAAGGTGGATGGCGTGGATTTTCTAAATGATAGCCGAAGTGGGTCCCACCAATACATCAGCATAAGTGAGTTACGCAGATTCTTGTTCACACTCCTTACGCAGCTCCCACCGACCTTAGCTGTGTAAAGGAGATTCTCTACCGACTCTCCTACACCTATAAAAGAAAGAGAGGGAATAGATTCAGAGGGGAAGCTGGACGTTGGCTTAGGCTGGACAGGGACGCTAGACAGAGAGAGTAGAGTTTGTCATATTTTCTTTCTTTTTCTTTTTATTTTTTATTTTTATTTTGTTTTGTTTAAGGGATCCAGCCCATTCATGTGGGGCTGAACCTCTTAGCTAGAGCAAAGAGGTGAAGCTTGTATTGTGATGGAAGACCTGTTGCTTGTGCCTTTTGTTTAAGACTGATCTGATGTTGATTATAGTTTGATTAAGGAGAATGTTTTTACTTTTTAATGGTTTGTTATGACTGAAATTACATGGGTCTGCAATGGTTTTGAGCATGTTCTTTTCCTTTATATTATGACGTCAGGAAGCCCTGTTGTTCACCATCGTCTCCTGGGCATGGTCAGATGACGGTACCCTTCCTGAACTTCATAACATGTTGATTGGTTGGTAATTAGTTTAATTTTATTGTTTACTTTATCTCCTGGGCATAGTTTAGTGATGGAATCCATTCTAATTCATATACTTTTCGTCTCTTGAAAACTATATCAACGGCAGTTCAGTTAAATGATTCTTAAAGCATGCATAAGATCGCCCTGATTTCTACAAGTGGATCCTCTGAATCCCTAGTTTCTCTCCTCTGAATTTTCTTAAGCTTTAGATAATTATTTCATAATTATTCCTTCAATTCTATTTAATTTAGTTTACATCTTAGTCTAGTTCTACTTCTACTTAGTTTCAGATAACGTACAGGTATCAGTCCCTTGGGATTCGACCTTGGTCTTACCGAGTTTATTACTACATCACAACCCTACACTTGGGGAGTGAACAAGCTTTTGGCGTCATCATTTGGTCGTGCATAAGTCCTTTAGGAATTTGGCATATGAAGGTATCTGTTTTACGACATCAAGTAGAGGAATGTTGACTTTCACTTGTTTCAACACTTCTAGGATATCCTGAGAGTTAGAGAGATGTTTTGGTGCAACCAACCGTTGGGGGAACGGAGCAACCGGCTTCTCTAGAGGTTCTGATTTTAATTTTTGTGGAGCATTACTAGATCCATCATTGTTGTCCTCTTCTGATTCTTGAGGCTTTTCAGGCCTAACCGGAAGGGTTTTATCAATAACCTTCCCACTCCTAAGAGTGGTGATGGATTTAGCGTGCCCCATTTGATTTGAAGGGCTGAGATCACTTATCTCGTACTCCGGTTTAGGATTGGGGAGTGGTTGTGCATGAAGTATCCCCTTTTCCATAACCGTCATACGTGAATCTATTTTTTGCATAAAATCTAAAATTCCTCGCATTGTCTGAGCCAACTCTTGTATGAAATTTTGAACCGATTCTTCTTGAGGTTTCCCCGGATTTGGATTTTGATTGAAGAAACCTTGAGGGGTAGTAGTTTGTCCATTCCTCCAACTAAAATTGGGATGATTTTTCCAACCAGGATTGGACGTATTAGAAGTTGGCCTCGGCAGCCCAGCTTGGCCTCAATAGCTTAGCCCGGCCTCAACAGACTCATCTCGGCCTCAATAGGTCACATCGGCCTTAACAGGATCTGCTCAGTCTCAACAACTTAGCTCGGCCTCAACGGGCTCAGCTTGGTCTCAACAGCTTAGCTTGGCCACAACAGGCTCAGCTTGATTTTAATAAGTTAACTCGGCCTAAACAGGTCACCTGGGCCTCAACAGCGTGGCTCGGCCTCAACAGGCTCAACTCGGCCTCAATAGCTCAGCTCAGCTTTAATAGCCCAGCTCGGCCTCGGCAGCCCAACTCGGCCTCAACAACTTAGCTCATCCTCAATAGTTCAGCTCGACCTAAATAGCTTAGCTCAGCCTCGGCAGCCCAACTCGGCCTCAATAGCTTAGCTCAGCCTTAACAGCTCAGCTTAGCCTCGACAACCCAGCACAACCTCAACAGTTCTACTTTGCCTCAATAGCTAAGCTCGGCCTTGGCAGGTAGCTCGGCCTAAGCAGCTCAGGTCATCCCGTCCTCGACAGGTCAACTCGATGCTCGATCTCGCACCTAGAGTTGTGCTATTCGAAAAAAAATAACTCGGTTGATGATATGAAGCCAAGGGAAGAAGAGGAGAATTCTTCCATTAGCGACCAAAGGATTCCCATGGATCCATCCATGCAAGAGCTCAGCCCAGGGGATTCCCAGAGATCCATCCAAGCCGACCCAGCATAAGCCGATTGAGCATAAGCCGACCAAGCATAAGCCAATTGAACGTAAGCCGATCAGGCATAAGTCGATCGAGAGTAAGCCGACCAAGCTTAAGCTAATTGAGCATAAGCCGATCAGGCATAAGCCAATTGAGCGTAAGCCAATCAGGCATAAGCTAACTGAGCGTAAGCCAACCAGGCATAGGCCAACTAGGCATAAGTCGACCAGGCATAAGCCAACTAGGCATAAGCCGACCAGGCATAAGCCAACTGGGTATAAGCCGACCCAGCATAAGCAAATCGAGCATAAGCCGACCCGGCGTAAGCCAACCGAGCATAAGCCAACTAGACATAAGCCAAGCTTGTATAATCCGACCAACTTACTTCTCGAACCTCCACATGTCAGCCCGAGAAGTAAAGGGGGCTTACTGTTGGGGTAAAAAATGGATTAGTAGATAAGTCATCTTATGGAATGAACCGACTCTATTGAACCAACGCGGGCCCAATGAAACCCAAGCCTAATAAGTCTTCTACGTCCAAAAGCATGTTAATCTTCAAGAAGGGTGATGCAAATGCAAGGAAACTCAAAGAATGAGGCTACGAGCCAGAGTTCGGCCATGGGTCGGCTAGAGGTCGGCTATGGGTCGGCCATAGATCGGCCAGAGGTCGGTCATGGGTTGGCCAGAGGTCGGTCATAGATCAGCTAGAGGCCGACCCATGGTCAGCCATAGATCAGCCAGAGGCCGGCCATGGGTCGGCCATAGATCAGCCAGAAGTCGGCCAGAGGTCGGCCATGGCTCGGCCATAAGTCGGCCATATATCAACCTGACCCAAAACTTGTTCACTCCCCAAGTGCAGGGTTGTGATGTAGTAATAAACTCGGTAAGACCGAGGTCGAATCCCAAGG
Organism: Magnolia kwangsiensis; assembly: GCA_037074715.1. Taxonomy (NCBI): domain Eukaryota; kingdom Viridiplantae; phylum Streptophyta; class Magnoliopsida; order Magnoliales; family Magnoliaceae; genus Magnolia; species Magnolia kwangsiensis. The sequence goes on from CM073588.1 coordinate 65,617,088, forward strand.
GACTGATACCTGTACGTTATCTGAAGTTAACTAGAACTAGAATGAGATGAAAACTAAACTGAATAGAAATTAAGGAATAATTGTGAAATAATTATCTCAAACTTTAGAGAAATCAGAGTTACGAAACTAGGGATTCAGAGGATCCACTTGTAGAGATCAGGAAGATTTTATGCCTGCTTCAAGAATCATAGAAATCAACTGAACATACTTGATATAGTTTCAAAGAGATGAAAAGTATATAAATTAGAATGGATTCCATCACCAAACCATGCCCAGGAGACAAAGTAAACAACAAAATTAAACTAATTACCAACCAATCACATGTATAAAGGTTAGGAAGGGTACCGACATCCGACCATGCCCAGGAGACTATGGTGAATAACAGGGCTTCCTGACGTTATAAACATAAAGAAGAAGAAGAAATACTCAAAGCCATTGCAGACCCATTGTAATTTCATTCACAACAGACCATTAAAGACTAAAAACATTCCCATAATAAACTAAAATCAACATCAGTTCAATCTAAACAAAAGGCAAGCAAAGACTTCCCATCACGCTACAAGCTTCACCTCTTAGCCCTAGCTAAGAGGTTTAGCCAAACATGATTAGGCTAAACACATAAGAATAAAATAAAATAAAATAAACTCTAGACAAACTACTCTCCATGGCTCCAAGCTCTCCTCAATTAGATGCCTCCATTTTTCTTCTCCTCTCTTGCTTTTATAACTGATATAGTCGGTGGCTGGAAGGGTCGATGGAAGTTCTTTTTGCACCATGAAAAGCTTCAATCGGAAGTTTCTTTATGCAGTGTCGTGCGTAATGAAGAAAAACTCAAGAATGTTGTTCCTCTGCCGTTTCTCCTAGCGTTCACCAAAAGCCTTAAAAATACGTCCCTTTGGACGATTTTAGATGGTCTACAATATGGATGGTCTAGATCATGCATCCTATTCCTGATGGTGGACCATTGATTTCTTTAAATTTGGATTTTTCAGAATATCCGCAAAATAGAGATCACGTAAGAGTGACGCTGGATCTCACCTTCCGACCTCGGAATTTCGGTCGGAAGGTGCATTTTTGACCTTCTATTGATGAGGCACACAGACCTTTTTACTTCACCGTCAGTTGTTGTGTTTGGACAATTTAAAACTAATATCTGTTGTTATTTGAAATACCGCCACCTAGGTCTTGATTATTGGGCTCCTTCAAGCCTAATGGACGGTCCTAATATTCTTCTTGGTTCATGATGAGGGCCCACAACGGAAAATCGCAACCTCTGTTGAGAAACAGAGTTTCGGCTTTGTGCTGTGATGGTCGGTGGGCCACATATTGACAGTGATTGAGAAATCCACGCCGACCATTAGATTCCCAACGAAAAACCGTCCAGATAGGGCTAGTTTTGGATCGAGTTAAGTGTGGCCCATTGAATTGTAAGCCAGCTGCCCATCCTATGCTTTTTCATCAATCTACGTCCGTACATGTGCGTGGGACCAAAAAGACACCTAAGAGAGGGTTGCAGCTACCCCACGGGACGAATGAACGGATCAGATCATTTAAATGGATGATGTATGGGCCCCACTACGTGAAAATAGCAGACGCTGGTGCGTCCGCTGTCTCCATGTGGGAGATGGCATGGGTCAGCCCGGCTTTGACAGGGCTGACCGTCCGGTGCAGCGCGGGTGTCGCATACCCCATGTACATGCGCGGTCCAATGTGATGTTTTCTAGAAATCCATTCCGTCCATTCCTTTCCTCAGCTTATTTAATGAGTTAAGAGCAAAATTAAAGCAGATCCAGATATCAGGTGGGCTGCAAATTAATGATTTTAGGACTAATCTATCTGTTAGGCCACTTCCACAAAGATTCAATGGCCGAAATTCGAAGTGTACGGTTAATTTATGGTTTTTAAACCACATATAGAGTTTCGAGCTAAACGGATGGTGGAAACCTTGTGATCTTGCATTCTAGACGTCTTTCGGGCCACTTGAGCTTCAGTTTCTTAATTTTCTTGGACATCTGGTGTGTACGTCCATTGATCTTGGTCTCCTGGGGTCCGTCCCTTCCCTTGGTGAATTATGAGCGTTAAATTCATACTTTTAACATCCTTTCCAGTCACGCTCCTAAAGTCACCTTGCAACACAAATACGATTAAAATAGGCTGTTAAACAGTATCATGTTGGTAAATTCAGGTAATAAATGGGGTCTACTATGCAATATTTGACCCTCAACACAACCCCCAACCAGCATCTTTCTAGTCTCAAGCAAGGTATGCGAAAAATAAGTTGAAAATTATAGGACAATTTCTAGGAAACCGAGTGATATTTTGAAAAACGGTTCAGATACGAGAAATCTAAGATTCATGAATGTTGTGAATTATTTTCTCTTGGACTCAAGCACATAGTAAACTTCATAATCAAGTTTAAAGTATTAATCTATTAATTAGGATAATTCTAAACATTGAGTTTCATGGGTGTATAGTGTAATCTCAACTTATCATCATTAAAATTCACATTTCTATTTCAGGATATCATTGGTAACCAATAAGAGAATTCATATAACTAAGACTTAAACCAAAACTTGACTCACAGATAATCTTTTCATTCTTCCAGCTTTTGATTTTTCCATTAAAATTAACGTCAAGAAGGGGAATCAAATCCTCACCTATAGGGAGCAAACCTACGGCAAAGATTCTACACCCAACCCTTTTCACATATCATTCATGGGGAATCAAATCCTCGCCTATAAGGAGTAAACCTATAATGAAGATTATTCACCCAGCCCTTTCTAAAGGTATTTATTTATTTTTCTTTAATTGATCATTATGGCCAAATGTTCCAGGCTAGTTCCTTACATGCTTAATGATTACCAAATTAACCCTTCAACATCAAACTGAAATCTTAATGTGGAAGCGAGATGTGACATGTGAAATCATGGCTCAATCAATGTTTGAAACTTCTAATCATGGATTAACAATTCAAACTTAACTGTGAAATCTAACAGATACTGAATCCAAAAGTCATAAATCCAACATTACGTATCTTATACTTCTTAATCCAAGATAGTCGTCAAAATCACATTGAATTCACAAAAATTTCCAGAAAAATTTAAAAATTTTCACAATTTTTGGTCAAGACCAAGAAAACACTGATTAGGTGCCTAATCTCCCACCCCCAACCTAAAATCTACATTGTCCTCAATGTAAAAGAAATGAGCATGCAATGCACATGGGACTACGAAAGTAAAGTGATGGGAAGATAGTACCTGAATAACGAATCGAGAGAGAGATTTTCCAAGAGATCGTAGCATGGACGCCGGTCAGCACGAGAGAGAAAGTAAAATAAAAATAATAAAAATAAAATTCTACCTATACCACTTTCACAGGTGTTCTCGATTGCATTTAGCGTGTGCAACAAGCCTTTAAACCTCTAAGTTATCCCTTGTGGACGAGTTGTAATCTCGTAAGGGTTTGTAGCAATGTTACCCACAAACATTGGTCGATCATGCTGCAAGGTTCCTCTTCCGACCAATATCTTGATAAGTTTTTTAGTAAGTTCCTCAACAGGATCATCCAAAAGCCCTTTTTGCAATAGGCTTGGGCACCCTGGAGCATGACTTTCCAGAGAGACTTATGTACCTCATAAGAAATCTTCCATTAAATTGCTTGAGGTATCCATAATATTTACGATTCACCTATGACAGAAGAAGTTTCAACTTTAGTATCGCATGGTGAATCAGAGACTACAAAAAAATAAAGTTCAGAAAACTTCCTAAGAAGTGATGTAGTCTCAACACATTCCGAAGCTCCAAACTTCAGTTCAATTTTTGGCTCCTCTCCCTTTAATAGTAGACATTTAGGATCAGGGGAAGAGAGGGTTTCAGAATAAGGGTTCTCTCGGTCAGTGATGACTACCGAGATGTTGTCTCACAAGGCACCCACTTCATCTTTTAACATGAGATCGTTTGAAACTGCAAAGTGATCCAACCAATCCCAAGAACTGGGAAATTCAGCTGAGTGTAACTTATTTTTCATATTGGATCTCACGATGATCTGTTCAAAGAATCCATCATCCTTGAAAGTGGATGGAGGTACGCTCTCTTGCTCCATTCCTGCACAGACAGATTGAAGATCAATAAGTGAAGCATTGATGTGATCACTCTATTCATTGAGATTACTCAATTGAGGCATTGAATTGTCAAATGTGTCCAGCTCAGATGGTGGCTTCAACTGAGTGGTTTCAAATTCCAGAGTCGTAGCAAGCAACTCGTCCTTCTCCTGAACGCATCATCATTTGATTCAGAGAAGTGGTGCAAACATGTTTCATAAGAGTTAAAAGGGTCGGTTGTAGGGGTCTCATCTTCCACCTTTAAATCAGACATGTCAGGTGAGGAAAGTGGCTCATTATGACCGACCACTTCGTGTACGTATTGATCATTGACCTGGACCAAATTTGAGATGGATTCTAGGAAAGTTCAGTGCAGTGTACATTTGGGATGAGATCACTTTCCTCACATTCTATACCTAGCATGGGTTGAGGTTTGCATAAACTAACCTCTTCTTCATCATTGGAATCTAGTGTGTCCTGTGAGGGAAGCGTGTTATCATCATTATATTTGAAAGATAACCATATCTCTTCCCCATTCTTTTAGACAGTCATTGAGATCGACTCATCGAAAAATTGAACCACATGCTTGTTAACGTAATTCAACTCTTCATCCCAAACTCCAGAGTTCTTCAAAAGCGAGTGAGGATCACTTTCCTCGCATTGTATTTCTACATTGGGTTATGGTTGGGATGAACGAGCTTCCTCTATCCTTTCGAGGCATAAATTGAGTGTTTTCATTGTTTCCATTACTTTTCTCATTTCCACAAGACAGGCTGAAAAAATATTACGCTGATATGAATCCTCTTGGATCGTTTCTGGTCGGATCTCAAAGGTAGGGGATCCAAGAGAATAATCATTATAACATGTTATTGGTTCATTTTTTCAATTTTGATGTTTCCACTGATTGTAGTCATACGGATCATAGGTGGGAGAATTTGATGGTTGGTAATACTTATTATCACTCAAGATATAATCATGCATTATTTTCTTTTTATCGGATACGTGATAATAATTCTCACAACCATAGTTATAATAACCCCAACACTCACGTACTGTTTTGTTAATCCATGGGGTGTAGTTGTTCTCCTGCATACAACCATAGTTATAATAACCCCAACACTCACGTACTGTTTTGTTAATCCATGGGCTGTAATTGTTCTCCTGCATACAATCACGTAAGGACTTCTTAGCTGGTGGATCTTTATATTCTGATCGGTTCTTAATGATAGTTTCAGAAAATTTTTGAGACATAGGTTGATTTATATCATCATCATACCAAAATAGGTTATTCTTCTTAGCATACTGACGTTGCCACTCATGCTTATACATAATGAAACCCTTAATCTGAATTTAATCCAAAGGAAAATAGAAGAAAAAATCCTACAGCAATATGGAAAGTAAAAGGAGGAGAAGTTAGAAAGAACTTACCCGATTAGAGATTCCTAAGTTAAAATCTGAAATACAAAATAAAATAGGTTAGTTTCTGAAAGTAAAAAGTTTCTAAAAGAATATTCTAAACCTATAATCGGAAAGTAAGTTAGATTCTAAAAATAAGAGGAATCCTAGAATTAGAAAATTTTCAAAAATAGAAAAATAAAAAAAGCTAGGAAGAGATTACCAAATTAGAAAGTCTACCAACAACCCTACAAAACAGGAAAGTTAGTTCTGAAAATCAAATAAAAAGAAAAGTCTAAAACTAAAGTTAGTACAATCCTAATCTTAATCTAATTCTAAGACCAATTAATTTCAGAAAAGTATAACCGTCAGTCCCCGGCAACGGCGCCAAAAACTTGTTTACAACCCTGCACTTGGTATGTGAACAATAACACGAGCGACTGCTATAACCTCAAGCAGGAGATCGAGAGACTCATCCGAGAAGGCCATCTCGGAGAACATGTGGACCAGGGAGGAAATTGGATCATAGCTGTCAAAGAACACTCAATCGATAACCAGCCAATCAAAGAAATCTGCACGATCATCAAGGGTCACAAGGGCAGAGGTGATTCAAACAATGCTCGAAAGATGCACAGGGAGGAGCATTAGCCATCACGAAGGAGAAATTATAGTCCTTGTCCGACCCTCGAAAGAAAAGAAACTGGAAAAGTACAATGTGACCTTTACCGAGGAAGATACCCGAAGCGTTCATCACCCACACGACAACGCCTTAGTAATTTTCATAACCATAGCCAATCGGAAAGTGTTTCGAGTCCTCGTCGACACAAGATCATTCGCAGATGTTCTTTTCACCTACGCCTTTGACAAGATGGGTATTGATCGATCTACACTCCAACTAGTGCGAACTCCCTTTATCAGATTCTTAGGCAGACAGATCTTGCCCGAAGGAGCTATCCAACTCCCGCTCTTAGCCGGGGAAGGATAAAACCAGACCACTATGATTGTCAACTTTCTCGTAGTCAATCAATCATCCGTCTACAACGCTATTCTCGGACGACCATCATTATACCTCTTCCGAGCAATAGTGTATGCCTACCATCTTTTCATGAAATTTTCGACTGAGCAGGGCATGGGAATTGTCAAAGGTGACCAACACAATACTCGACAATGCTACACATTAGCCCTAAAGGCTCCACCAGAGGTAATGACGATCGAGTCCTTGGATCCATGTGAGGAATCTCCCGAGCGAGGTCAACCAGTGGAAGACCTTGTCCAGATCCCTTTAAACGAATCCAACCCCTCAAGGACCATACAGGTTGGGTCATCCTCGACTCCGCCATTGAAGGATAAATTGGTAGCCCTACTGCGACGATATGCCGATGTTTTTGCATGGTCCCATGAAGACATGTCAGGGATTGACCCCACCATTATCACACACCGACTGAACATCGATCCAACCTACAAGTCGATCCAGTAGAAGTGACGCGCCCTCGGCCCAGAAAGTTACGTTGTGATCGAAGAAGAGATCAGCTAGCTCCTCAAGGCCAAGTTCATCGAAGAAATAAACTACCCGGACTAGGTGGCCAACATTATACGAGTCAAGAAAGCTAATGAAAAATGATGAGTCTATGTGGATTACACAAACCTGAATAAAGCCTGCCCCAAAGATAGTTTCCCTCTACCCAGGATCTACCAGTTAGTCGACAGTACCGTGGGACATGAACTCCTTAGTTTTATGAATGTATATTCTAGGTACAACCAAATTGTAATGCACTCAGGAGATAAATCTAAAACTACCTTTGTCACCAACAAAAGTCTTTATTGTTACCGTGTGATGCCCTTTGGTTTGAAGAATGCAGGAACGACCTATCAGAGATTGGTCAATAAAATATTCGCCTGCCAAATAAGGCGAACGATGGAGTCTATATCGACGACTTGCCCATCAAGAGCGTTAGGGCTACAGACCATGTGGCCGACCTTGAGGAAATATTCCTCATTCTTCGAAAATACCGAATGAAATTGAATCCGAACAAGTGCACATTCGGCGTAAGCTTGGGGAAGTTCCTTGGTTTTCTGGTTAGCCAGCGAGGGATCGAGGCAAATCCTGAAAAAATCAAAGCTCTACTTGACATGCGGTCTCAAAATATGAACAAGGATATACAAAGGCTAACTGGAAGGATTACCACACTTAATTGCTTCATATCCGGAGCTACAAAATGCCTCCCCTTCAAACGATTGAAAGGGAGACAAATAGTGAACTGGACCGAAGAGTATGAGGCGACCTTCCAATGGCTCAAAGCATACCTAGGATCGACACCCTTGCTCTCTAAGCCCGAGCCAGGAGAAACACTATTGCTATACTTCGTTGTCTTCAATGCAGCGATCATCTCGGCATTAATTCGAGAACATGAAGGGAAACAATTACCAGTTTATTACGTTAGTAATACACTTGTTCCAACGGAGACAAGGTATCCGACCTTAGAAAAACTGGCCCTCACTTTGGTCATTTCCTCCTAACACCTACGGCCATACTTCCAAGCCCATTCAATTACTGTCCTGACTATCAAACCATTGCGACAAGTACTACAAAAACCAGAAGCTTCAGGCTATCTCACCAAATGAGCAATTGAACTAAGTGAGTTCGACATCAAATATCAGCCACGAGCTGCAATTAAAGGGCAAGTTATGGCTGACTTCATCGTCGAAGTCACACAGTCATCTGAGCAATCTCCGATCGATGAACGACCTGCGACTGACTAACCTGGACTGGAGCTCATTCCAGAAGGGATGGAAAGCCAGCGAGCGATTGAATTGTCCGACTCCCAACTTTGTCCCTACCCCGACCCTCCCCGCTAGAAGCTCTATGTTGATGGCTCCTCCAACTCTATGGCAAGTGGGGCAGGGGTCATCTTGGAGATTCCCAACCACACGCACATACAATATGCCTTGAGATTTGTATTCCAAGCCTCCAACAACACAACAGAATATGAGGTTTTGCTCATCGGACTAAGATTGGCAGCAAATATGGGGGCTCACCACCTTGACATTTTCAGTCATTCACAATTAGTCGTTAACAAAATAGTCGACATCTACCAAACCAAAAAAAAAAACATCTAAAGGCCTACCTTCAGAAGCCCCAGGAATTGATCGGCAGTTTTCAATACTTCAGCATCGCCCTGATCCCACGGGCCGAGAATTCTAAAGCTGATATGCTGGTAAAGCTCGATACAGCAGATGAGGATGAAATCCCAAGATCTATCCCCATTGGCCAAACCAAGCGTCAACGAAGCAGACATCCCAACTATTTTTTCGATTAACTCGGAACCAGCATGAACCGACCCAATCATCCACTATCTCAAAACTGAAGAATTTCCTGAGGACCGAGCAGAAGCACGACGAATGAAGATTAAGGTCGCTCGATATGACATGCTCAATGGTACACTCTATAAGAAAAGATTTTACCTACCTTACTTAAGATGCCTCAGACCGGAAGAAGTCAAATACGTCTTGAGAGAGATTCACGAAGGAATCTATAGGAATCACTCTGGAGGGAGATCATTGGCTCACAAGTCATCTAGCAGGGTTACTATTAGTTGACCATTCAGCACGATGCACAGAAGCTCGTCTAGAGATGTGATGAATGCCAGAAGTTTGCAGTCGTTCTACAGCAACCACCAGAAGAACTTACCTCTATGGTCGGTCCTTGGTCGTTTGCTCAGTGGGGGATCGACATTATCGGGCCACTCCCCTTAGGAAAAGGTCAGACCAAGTTTGTCATTATAACTGTGGATTACTTCACCAAATGGGCAAAGGCAGAGCCATTAGAAAAGATAACTGAACAAAAAATCACAGATTTCGTTTGGAAGAATATCATATGTCGCTTCGGGATATCTCAGATAATCATCTTCGACAACGGGAAGCAGTTCGACAATAGGCAGTACCAAGAAATGTGCTAGAATCTCAGAATTCGCAGCATGTACTTGTCACCGTGGCATCCGCAAGCAAACGGGCAAGTCGAGGTTGTCAACAAGATTATCAAATATCACTTTCAAAGCAAGCTCAAAAATGCCAAGGGAGTCTGGGCTGAGGAACTTCCCAAAGTCCTGTGGGTTTATCAGACCACGGCCCGAACGGCCACTGGAGAAACCCTGTTCTCCTTGGCATATGAAGCGGAAGCTGTCACCCTTGTAGAGATCGGATTGCCTACTACCTGCATGAGCTCGTTTGATGAACAAGATAATGATGAGCTTATGTCCCTCGGTCTCAACCTTCTGGAAGAGCAAAGGAAGCAAGCTCGACTTCGAACCATTGTCTGCCAACAACAAGTATCCCGGTTCTATAATGATCGGGTCAAGGTCAGGAGGTTTTGAGTGGGAGATCTGGTCCTCTGAAAGACATTCCAAAACACCAAAGAGGCCAAAACAAGGACCTTGGGGCCAAACTGGGAAGGACCCTACATGATTTCGAGCACCATCCAACCCGATACATACTGATTAAAAGATATGACCGGCCAATTACTCCACTATCCATGGAATGTTAAGCACTTGAAGATTTACTATCCTTAAGCCAGTTGGGTGAACAAGTGATCTAAATCCAACCTATATCCGAGACATGTTAAGATTAACGTTCGACATGGATCAGATCCACAAACGATCTTTGTCCAACCTATGACCGAGCAATGACCGACTATAAATACCGACATTTGCTATGTAACTCGTCCGATGACAAAAAGGAAAATGAAAATGGATCTTCAAAAAGGGAACTTTTTCATTGATAAAGACCAAAAATGGTGTGGTTACATCAGTTTTGCATCAACTATGATTCCAAACTTTGTACATCGGGTAATAAGTGAAACAAAAAATAAAATATGCACTCGATGTGCTTATAGCTCGATGTACTAAAGGTGCTTATAGCTCGGTCACTTGATGTGCTTGAAGTGCTTGAAGTTCGGGCGCTTATTGTGCTTAAAATGCCTGAAGCTGAAAAAGGGAGCAGGATGAAAGAAATACTGCTCTGCAAAATTAACTTCAAGACTCGGTCACCACTTCAGAGGCCATCTGAGAAGGCAATTCAAGAGAGCCGCTTCATCGCCCGACCCATCAAAGCCCGACTCAAGCTCATCCAAGACAGAGAGGTCGAGCTCGGGAAAGCTCTCCTTCATCACCCTCACACACTCAACATTGCCTTGGTGATAGAGGGTATCTCTCTCTCATCCAAGAATGCTTGAGACGACTGGAACTCCTTCACAGCATCCCTCCGTGCGATGGAGAGGGTGGCTTTGGTCTCCGTCTTCAGCCGATCCAGCTTGGAACTCGTGTCAACGAGCTAAGCATGACATTCATCATACAGCACCTTGGCCTCTTACAATGGCGAGGCCATCCCAGCCTTCCCAACGAGAGACACTTCGAGAGCCACCTTCGTCACCTCTAGCTCAGCTTGCATAGTTAAAGTCTAAGCTTTACCCTCCTCCGCCTGTCTATGCTCCTGAGCAAGCTCGATGCGGGCCTTCAACGTGCACGGGGCGAATTGCAAAAGAAAAAAGAGGTCAAGACGAGAAATTCGAAAATAAAACAAACAAGAAGATAATATCTGACGAAGCTCTTAGCCTAAGAAGATCAGTGGTCATCATGCGAGCGATAGTCAGGTCCATTGGGGAATCGAACAAGCCGACGAATTCCTCCTCGACGCCCTGACGATCCGCCCACGGGAGGATGCCCTCCTCATTTTGACGGAGGCTCCCACGCTCCTCCTCAGCCTCCTCCCTCCTAGAAGACCACATCCCAAACGGAGGTTGGGCAACCTCCTGGGCCTAGGGAGGAGCTACCTCCATGCCCTCATCTCCGACCTCTATGACGGTCAGGCAAGAAGGGCCGACCTTCCTCTTGCTCTCAGAGGAAGTCTCTGTTTCTTCCTCATTGGAGCAAGCGTGTCGTCCTGCGGGGGCGCTGAGGGAGGCCAAAGGAAAGGCCGAGCCTCAGACATCTTTGCATCAAAGCATGAAGAAATATGTCAGTACACCAGAAGCATTTTTCAAACAAGAATCAAAGTTTGGAGGATCAATTGATGGTCTTACCAAAGGTCATACCTGTCAGAGCTATGTCTAAGCCTGACTAGAAGAGTCGCTCTGGTTGGAGAAGCACTCTCCAAGATCTCCTCTCCCAAATTAGGGCCCGTAGGTCCTTGATTTGAGCTACCGAGCCGCTGTCGAGCAACGGCAGGTGTTAAGGGATAGCTGTGGAAAAGGACATGTAAACAGAGTTAGATGATGAAGGCCAATCAACGGAAATAAGAGTGACCACTACACTGACCTGGCTCAAAGAAAGCTCGGGGGACAAGAGACTGAATCGATTCTGGGTCAGCCGTCTCCCAGCATCCATAGGCCCAGAACCACTTATCCCTCTAGTGCATATTGGAGGAGGGAGGATTGGTAATCAAGGCCCTGCTAGTATTTCGCCATGCAGAAAAGTAATACCAGCCGGGCTGAAGGGTGTTCGGTTTTACTTGATACAAGTGGAGGAACTCATTCACTGATAGCTCGGGTTTCTCCATTTCAGCCCATAAGACTGCACAATCAAACAAGTCCATCCACCCATTCGGAGTCAATTGTCCCGGGGCCATGCCAAGGTGGGATAGAAGTTGTCGGGCAATTCGCATGTCGCATTATAGGGCGACTTGAAAGATCACAACTGCCCCTTCAGGAGGTCGATCTGGAAGTTCGTCCGCCAAAGGGAGCCTAAGAATCATAGACTCGGGGACGTGATACCTAAGCCTGATCTGGACTAACTCCTCCTCATATAAGGTCGAAGGCACTGGCCATCTCGGATCCTCCTCGCCCTCGGGTTCCCCTACATCATCCTCATCAGGTAGGTCACATGCTTCAGCGACTTGTTCAGTCACCGAGGGCGCATTCATTTCCTATGCTTTGGGCGCCGTCTCATGCTTGGGAGACAGATTCAACGCCCGAGCGGTGGGCATCGGTCTCTACACTGGGGACCACTACAATTGTTACGCCCTAAACCCAAAAATTGGATTCACAAGAATCTCGATCACCGAATCCAATGCCGACAGCTTCCATAGTACCCGATTCTTGGCTTCCAATATCCATATACCAGATTATGATCCTGAGATCCTACAAGGAGGATTTTTAATGTACATTTGTTTCATAACAAGCATAACCACAAGTTTACCCAAATCACAAAGGCAACATCGTCATCACATATCCATAATATAAACATTTGAATACAATGCTAAAAGGGAAACACGTATGTCAAAAATCAAAGCTCCAAAAGTCTACTATACGCTCCAAGCTCAACACCGCTACAACCTGACGCCACCTACACGCATCTATCGTGCATAAGCTTATAGAAAGCTTAGAGGGTGGTGAAAGTGTGTGCATAAGGTAAGTGCCAAGTATGCAATACAATGCCATAAATCATACAATGGAATAAACAGAAATACTGACAACATACGATATCAGAGTAAACGGAATTATACTAGCAAGTCCACGAGTCATACAATATCAAAGTATGCAATACAGATCAGTTATACAAATGAGGAGTCAAAGAGAGCCAAATATCAGATGCCGAGGGTATTATGCAATATGTAAATCCTGTTAAGTCCGTCTAGACCATATAAGTGCAGAAACTTAGTAACCCAAAATGCTAAGTACCGCGGATGCAATGTAATATGCAGTGCGAATAAAATGACCGTGCTGGAGTGTGAAGTCGGGATGATAGTACGTAATATTGCAGGCTACAGGGTCCACTACAAGAGACTTCTATCCAAACTAGTTACATACGTAAATTTGGATAGTCAAACTCAATGTAGTAAACTCCTGATCTTAGGTTACTCGTGCGCCCAACTGAAATCCTGGTCAGGTGAAGGTACACATAATAAATAGTTACACAGCCCGAGTGGATAGTGAATGAATGAATATGCAATTAGTGCTCAATAAGTCCACATATCAGTATGGTTACTCTCTAAAAAATCACCGGGGTCTATTACACTCCAAACCAGATTATTATCCCATCACGCGCAACAAGGTGAGTGGAAGAGCCTCACTATCCACCTGTCAATATCGGAGCCGGCTCATCAATAGCGGACCCAATCCTCGAACTAGTCAGACTCAGCCTAGCATTGTCCCCTCCTCTCAGGCAGGTAAGGCCGTATCCCCTTCCAACCTACCACAGCACAGTGGGAGACACGGCCTAACGGTATACGGCCCTCATGCACTCATGCATCCACTCGGTCTAAACGTTGGAGCAACCTCTAGAACCAAGAGGGTTCTAGGACTTTCACCCAAGGATATCTATAGCACCCCAAATAGAATAGATTTTCGGTGTCTCATCTGGCCATCCACGATATACCTATAGGGGCTATGGCCCTAATGTCGCTAAGACATACGGTAGTCATATCACAAAATGCGAGATGCATGAGTCATACCATCCAGTCATGCATCAGACCTGCGCGTACCACGCGCTCATGTAGGCAACTCCTCCTATCAGGGAGTCCCATAATAACTTGCCCAATGGCATGTGCTATGATCAATCATTCCTCATATCAGACATACATATGATGCGCATGGGCATGGGTCGTGAAGCTATACTAAACATGCTATATGATAATGGTGTACTTTCCTCATATCAAGGATAGTCCTAGACAACCTACTCATAACAAGAATGGGCCTCACAATGGGCCCAAGGGAAGGTCACAATGTGGACATCTAACCATCATTGCCCATCAATGTAGTCATTTAACCAATATCGCTCCTAAATAGTGGCTCACATAAAGGATTCATACACAACTTAACAGGCCATACATACATCGCACTGGGCCCAATCATGGGCCTTGAATACATCACAATGGGCCTTGCCAAATAGGCCGAAAATATATCACAATGTGCCTCTACCCATGAGCTCCAAATACATCACAATGGGCCCCAACCCACGGGCCCTAATACATCACAATGGGCCTCAACCCATGAGCTCCAAATGCATCACAATGGGCCTCAACCCATGGGTCCCAATACATTACCTCGGGCATTACCAAATGGGCCTTAAATACATCACAAGGGACCTCGCCAAATGGGTCTCTCATACATCATAATGGGCCTCATACACAACAGGTGGGCCTCACAAACAATAATGGACCTGATGGGGCAACCCATGGTCCAGCCAAAACAAATGGGTAGCACATATATTTATCAAGGTAGCCCTACACAATGGGCCTTAGCTGGACGGCATGGAGACAATATACACATCATGGTGAGCCTGAATAGTTCAGGTGGACCCAGGTCAATAGTAAGTGGGCCCTGCTTTTGCATAACAGGTAGGCTCACCATCCATGTCTAAATGGTGTGGTAACAACGCATATGTCATAGCAGGTCCTACTAAATCTGGACAGTCATAGTGAGACACATCTAATGGGTCTCACCATCCCATGGATGGACGACCTACACATACAATAATATATATGGTGGGCTCCATGCACGAGACCCACCTAAGACGGCTCGCCAAAAGGATGGACGGTTTATATGAGGGGTCCACCTAATGGGCTAACGTCTGATACGTCAGCCCACCTTATCTCAAAATAGGTGGGTCCCCGCATGGGGCCCACCATACTATATTTTATAATATATTTATGCTATAATATTATATATATATATATATATATATATATATATATATATATATATATATATATATATATATATATATATATATGTCCAGACTAGTTGACCGTGTCCAGCATCCAAACGCTGGACGTTTGGATGGACGATGTTGATAAAATGTTGATGGATGGTGTGGAAATAAAATACATACATCAAGTTAGGTCCCACGTGGGGCCCACCACAGCATTCACCTACTGTCCAATCTGTTGATAAGGTCACCCGGACCTTCATGAAAAAGAAAAACTAAATTTCATAATAATCCAAAACTTTTTTGACAACAAAAGGGGCTTCAATGGCAGCCGTTCAATCCCACTATTTTCTATGACTCGGGCCACCTGAGTCCCATATGCGGCTGATTTTTGGAGGGGGCCCACCGCAAGAAGGGGCCTACCAAATGCACGGTGTGGATGTTCTACACACATCACAGTGGGACCCACGAAGGGGACCCATGTCCCTACCCACCGTTAACCGCAGCAGCGTCCTACTGCAGCGTCAGTAGCAAGCGCTGCACACATTTTTTTTTTTGAAAAAGAGTTTTTCCGAGGTTTTTCCTACGTGAGGCTCGCATCAGGGAAATCCAACCCAGCCATTGGTTTTTGTGGCCCAAGACAGACCCATCATGCCCAATATTCGATATATTTCAGGGTACACAAACATCAGGGTGGATTTCAACAGTACAAACACTGTAGTCTATGCTATGGCCCGCCAGATAGTCGAATTGGCTTCATTTTTCAGCTCAACGCCTAAAATGATCTGGGGAATGGAATGAACGGTGTAGATTAAAGCCATACATCAAGGTGGGGCCTGCATGAGCAGCCCACCCCAGAAGCTTGAATATATATATACATATATTTCCTACAAAACACGTCCAGACAGCGCATCCCACTGTCTGTTCACACTTCACAAAATCACGTACATTTCATTAAGGTGGGTGGGTCCCACGTGGACGTGGCCCACTTGGTTGGATCAACCTAATATTTATGTCTTCCCATCACCCCAAGGTAGGGCCCACATGGCTTAGATGGTGTAGATCTAACACATCCATCAAGTGGGTCCCACAAAGGTGGACAACCTAGATGAATTGTATACATCATGGGCCAATCAACAAGAGAAAAGAGAGAGAGAGAAAGAGGGAGAGAGACGTGCGATGGAGGGGAGGGACCCCGCCACTATGGGCCCTCCCTATATATATACAACAAGATGGGTCTCACATGTGTGGGCCCTCAAATCACAAAATCAATAAATAAAAGCACCCACCTTTCATCTCTTCTTCCTTCTTTCGCTTATAGGTTCTAGAGTTCCAAGGAAACAATTCCAACGGTTGAGATGAGGCTTGGATGGTGGAGATGGGAGATAAGAAGGTAGGCCACACATGGCTTCTCTCATGGAGATAGCTTCGACGTTAGGTTGCTTGAGGTTTGCTTGAAAAATGAAGAAATGAGAGAGAGAGAGAGAGAGAGAGAGAGAGAGGATAAGATGTAAAGAGAGAGAGGGATGGGTGAGTGAGTGATGGGTGATGGGTGAGTGATGTGTACTTGACATGTAAGGGATCGGTAGCTTTGACTTTGGGGTTGCTTTTGGGGATGGGACATGTACTTGACATGTGAGGTGAATGATTGGATTGATTTGACATGTTGTAGAGATTCTCTTGGGATTACAAATGCGTGGCGTTTCCTCGAACTGAACGTGGACCCATATCTTCTGGCCTGGGTATCGCCTCGGCGCGCGAGATGCAGCGTCGGAACCGTGGCAACTGCGCGGTCGCACTGGTACAAGTCTCGAGTCGAGTAGCCCCTGGAATACAAGATACAACTCGAGGTTATGTGCAACTGCCGATAAAAGATCGCGAGTCACCGAAATTCGACTGGGAGGACCGCGGAAGCATACGAAACGGTACGGGCTAAGGTACGAGTCTTACACAATGCTCTCCTCGATGATGAATACCGACAAGTGGCATCTGCCATCACCACCAGTGGCGAAGGTGGGTTCGACATTACCTGTAGGCAACTACTCGCCCCACTTTTGCCACCGAAAACCCCCTCCTGTGAGCTCATGGAGCCAAACATGAATAGAAAAATGAAAGGAGGAGGGGAAGAGAGGCTCACCGGAGTTGAGATTGGCGGAATTTCGATTGATTTGCAGCAAGAACAGTTGCCAGAATGCACACAAAAGAACAGGGAAGCAGAAAGGGGGAGAAGACGACATGCGAATGGAAATAACCCAAGGGTTAGGGCTTCCCTTATATAGTTATGCCACGTGTCAACCGTTTGAAGGGGTCATTGATGCTACATCGTATGGACACCTCTTTGGCTGCCCCAAAACAACACATGGCATAACCCCATGCGCCACTCGAGCTCGACATTGAGTACAATGCCACATGTCACTCCCTCATTGATCTTCCACTAAAACAATGGCTTGACAGCCCACATGACCTTGTGTACTAAACCGACATGTCATAATCTGGCACGCTTCGATATTCACGCTGGCAGCCATACCTGGCATTAATGACTACGTAAATCAACTCAGTCCATACATAACCCGACCTAGTTCCGACCTACTTACTTCTCGAACCTCCATAGGTCAGGACGAGAAGTAGGAGGGCTCACTGTTGGGGTAAAAAATGGACAAGTCAATAAGTCGGTTTATGGAATGGACCAACTCTACTAAACTGGCTCAGGCCCATCGAGCGCCAAGCCCAATAAAGCCTTTGTGTTCAAAGAGCGTAACCTCTAAGGAGGATGATGCAACTTTAAGGACACTTAAAGATCCCGCCAACAAGCCATTTTAATAGCCATGTACTACCGACCTAGCCCATAGGTCGATAATAGGTCGATTACGGATCGACCATAGCTCAGCCAACAGATGATTGCAGATCGACTATAGATCGGCCATAAGTCAATTACGGATTGACTATAGATCGGGAGCTGCACGACCACATGTCAACGATGCTCTCAACTAGCTCACGGATAGAAAGGGCTGATTCGGTGATAGAGTCAAGGCCCATCTTGGGTCCCGACCCCAGACCGACCTAGAAGATTCGAATAATCTTCTAACGTCCCAAAAGATCTCTCAAGATCTCTAAGGGATAATATCGGACTCCGATAATCTCGAGAATTCCTTGTCTCACAGAAATCCTGGATTACAGCTAAGAAATCAGGGAAGAATTCAATGGAAATGGTATCCTAGATCTCCTATATAAATAGAGGTACTTTCAACCTTTCAAGTATGTTCATGGAGAAAACCTTAACATTCAAGTAGTATCTCTCTTCTGAAAATCCTATTCTATTATCAAATACCTAATCGGGACTTAGACATCCGAGATTACTTACCTTAGTCAGGGCCTCCTTTTATCTCTTTTTTCTCCTTCCACACGTCCAGCAAAGGCCTAAGTATTGTATCTGCAGATATACGTCCAGCAAAGGCAGTATTGTATCTGCAGCTTTTATATCGCAAAATCTTGACAAGGCATGCACCTCATATCTGACGGCAAACATTTTTACCAATCACATCTGGCTATGTCAGCAAAGTGGTGTAGCCTAACTACCTACTCTGCATACCGCCAGCCATGTGCAAAAGCATGGACCGATGGTCTGGATTACTTAAACCGTGGGCTCGCTTGTGGGAACGAAAACCATGCTGCATTGGGGAGCGGATTATGTGCCGCGAGGGGGAAACGGAGTGCTCTGTGGGCCACCATGATATATGTATTTCATCCATGCTGTCCATCTATTTTTCAAGATCATTTTATGATATGAGACCAAAAAAATAAGTATATCGCAATCTCAAGTAGACCACATTACGGGAAACAGTGTTGAATGAGAGTAGACCATTAAAAACTTTTTGGGAGCCATAAAAGTTTTGGATCAAGCTGATTTTTGTTTCTTCCCTTCATCTGGGCCTGTATGACCTAATCAACAGATTGAATGTCAAATAAACAGTACAGTGGGCCTTAGGAGGATATTAATGGTGGATATCTAATCACTCTTGTTTTCATGTGGTGTGGTCCACCAGAGATTTATATCCATCTCAATTTTGGGATCAAGCCCTAAAATGGTCTGTAAAAATGGATGAACGGGATGGATGAAACACATACATCATTGTAGGGCTCACATAGCACCGACCAACAGCCACCAGGCTGGTGGCAGGGGAGTAGCCAATCCGTTTCCCTGCAACGGCATCACCCCAGATGGTGGGGCCCGATGAATGTATTCTATATTCAGGCAGTGCATCCGTTTGCCGATATTAGTTTAAGGCATAAGCTCAAAAATAAAATAGATACAAATTTCAGTTATTTCAGGTGTACGTAACATAGTAAACCGTGGTGACTGACCCTTAAAACCAGCCTATGGCTACAAAAGTTTTGTATCAACCTTATATTTATTTATTTACTTTTTCCCTCCATCCAGGTAATTCGTTTGACTTATCAATAGGTTGGATGGCAAATAAGCATTGCCTAAACATTAGGGTGGGCCGGAGGAAGCTTTTAATGGTGAAGATTTCAATCGCCGCTGTTTCTTATGGCATGGTACACTTAAGATCTGGATCTGCTTCATTTTTGGGCTGCTGTGCTAAAATGATCTAAAAAAACGGACGGACAGCCTGGATATAAAATGTATATAAAATACATATACCAAGGTGGGCTCCACGGTACGGTCCGCACGGTCTCAGGGGACGCAGGGGACGCAATCCGCTCCCACTATACTGAATACTGCGAAGACTTGTCGCGTAGACCACGGTAAGCTATTCTTACCAAGTCAGGAAATGGATGGTATGTACGTAAAGGAGAAAAAAAAAACAAGGAGTTTTAAATGGTGTCGACTGCTTCCGCATAAAAGGCATGCTATTAACCACGAGAAACGTAGGAAAAGCAAGGCTTGAGCAAGATCTTATACGCTCACCAGCCTACCGCAGCCGGAAGAAGAAAAACATCAACATAATCAAGGCTGATACGATCATTTCACCCATCGGTGATTACGTTGTTAATCCTTATTTTTATCTATTCCTATAAAAGCCAATTAGCAAAGATTGTGTCTAATTAAGAGGGAGTTATATGGTGTATTTAAAGATCTTAAAAGATATATGGAGAGAATTTTGCGGCAATACAATTAGCGTTTATTAAGCAATGTCATATTATTCATTAAGAAAAAGTAGTCGAGCAAAGAATGGTCGTGCTGAAGAGATTATAAAGACAGATGGCGGGTTTAAAAGCAAGGAAAACAAGTAATGCTGAAACGGTTATAGCAACCGTTAGAATATGAGAAGTGTATAGATGATTAATCTAATGCTATAAAAAATATAGAAAAATTGTCTCATACCAACCAAATCAAAATAAACAAAATCTATCTTTTAATTATCATTTCAATTATTAGTCATTTACATTCCTTATTATAATCTTTATCTTTATACTTTATCTATCATTCATATTCTTTAGAATAACCCTTTACCTTTATCTGCCATTTACACTCCTTAGTGTAATCTATAATAATAATCAAATTAGTTGTTGACTTCATTTGTAATCTGAGTCTACGCTCATATGAGGATTTAGTTTAAGCATTAAATAAAGTTCTCCATTTAGAGTGGTATTCTACAGTTGTTCTCTACGGCCGAATATAAAACTTCCTTTTTGTTTAGTCTGTACTGAAAATAAATAGTCCTTACATATGAAAGGTAGAGGTCTGGCCCACTTTTAGAGGATGAAACACACCCTCTAACGATCGCCAGATCATCTTATGCAATGTTGTGCAAGTAGCTGAATAGGTGACCAATTTTATTAGAACTCGATTATATATGGTCGAGTTCTGATGCATATGCCTATCTTGACACTTGAGGTCCTAATTTTTCAGTTTGAATTGAGCCACACATTCAATTCTTGCACACCCACACTAATCACGTGACCAAATTTGAAATCGAACTACAACATAAGTTTGGCACGCACAATAGGACCCTCGTCTTATTTTACTTGTCAGTGTGACATAACCAATCGACAGATCAGAAATATGAATACAAGATACAATTGAATTATTGGGGTTAAACCCTCAATACCAACCGCAACACATTCGACTGAGAACGTGTCGATTCAAACGAATCCTAAATCATTGAATTTGAACAATAGTCTAACACTCAATCCCATGAATCGGGAGGGGGCATTAATTTCTTAGACATCATCTCTTGAAGAGATAATAGTCGAACTCCAGGATGCGCAAATGAGTATTCAACATGTTCCAGAATGTGGGAGAGCTCAAGCAAAGTTGGTACATACTTAAGACGATGAATTCTATGTTCAAACTGAGACAGTGAATGAATGGATGGTTAACCGAGGCATTACACCATTTGATGGCTATCATCACTGAAAGATCACCTACAAAAACAGAGTATAATGTTGAAGGAAGTTATGTCGATAACATAGTTCGATCACCACTGATGCCTCCCCTACAGTGGAGCTCCCCTCTCGTCCCAATCCAGGAGGGGCGGAATACTCCATTGCACTTTGAGTTCAGGCAACGAGAACGGGAGGTAAGGAATTTTGTTCATGAAGTTCAGAATCAGGGTATGCCAGGAGGACAACCCTTTTAGCATTTTCCCATAAATCCATTATTTTATGAGCGACAGACGCCACCCATGGTGGGACCACTGCGGATAGATCATGACCAGATCATGCAAATGGTTCAAGAGGTTACAGGTCAAGTCATTAGCCACAATACCATCTCGATCTACCATAAGCCTTATCCCGAATGGATTGACCAACATCACTCATTGCTAAGGAACTATCGACATGATTTTTTTCCTTTTCTCGAGTGATCTTGGTCAATTGACCATCAAGCACATAGGTCAATTTACTATGCAGTGTTGTGAACTAGATAACAATAAACATCACAAGTTGTAACTATTTGATCATTCATTGATAGTAGTAGCCTTTACTTGCTACTCAAACTTACTACCAAATTCAGTCCATACCTGACAAGAGATGAAGGAGAAGTTCCATGCATAAGTCATTTATAAGGATAAGGAGATGGCCATAGCTGATCTCGCATGTTTTCGACAATTGTGTAGGGAATCTTGCAAGAGTTACATTATTTGGTTTAAAATAGCGAAAAGTCGATGTAAGGTCATCACGACTGAGGCTGAATTTGTATAACTTACACAAGACAACTTGGAATACAAATTCTGAAAGAAATTCATTATTACAGAATTTGAACATTTGTATAATTTAACAAGGAAAGTATCCCTATATGAAGAACTTCTTCAGAAAGGAGTTAAGCAAAATAATTCATCAATCAGAACTTATTATCATGACCCTAAGTATGAGATTGTGATTGCCGATGTAGTGACAAAAAAGCCACTTATTTGTTCAGAGCAGATTAAGGTGGAAACAATTGCGTTGACCATGTAAAAGGCTCAGAATTTTATACCTCTGATATCACTAGGGCCGATGAGATATTCAAGATACCGTTAGTAGAGAAGTTTATTAAAGTTTCCATTGATCATAAAATACCAATGGTCGATCAGTTAAAAAATGTTGAATATTGTAAATTCTCATTATATTAGTAAGTGAGTTATGTTCAGGAATGTCGTCCATGATAACATCGATCGTGGACTTTTGAATTTTTTTTATAAAAAAAGGCAAGAAAGCAATGTTGATAGATACTGATCCATTCCCACCTAATCTGGACATCAACATAGCTACAGTGAACCTATGGAGATTGGATCAACCAAGGCAAAAGTTGATCTTAGTCCTGGTCATTACCACGGTGCACTGCGACAACCAAGATCGGGATGATACCAGTCTTATACCACAATCGTAAGTTTTGCAGAACAGTCAAGAGCAATGCAACACGACAGTCGAGTCTCACCATTATGTAGCCAATGTGCCAGAATTGCCCAAGACGTGGAAGCTCCACCTCGGCCAACAAGGCAAGTCGAACATGCAACTCCAAAAAGGACCGACAAGAGAGACCTATCGATTGTGGAAAGTGTTCCCACCTCTTTGACTGCTGGTCTGAGCAGAAAGCTCTGAGTCAAAGGATAGCCAAGCCTCCACCAACTCAGAAAGGAGTTTGGAAAAGGGTTATGCATCCCAAATTCCCCGCCACCCCCGAAGCAATGACTCAAACGTAAAAATGTTGTTGGCAGTGGCGTCAAGTGACCATGAGAAGAGAATTAGTAGAAAATGAGAATGCATTTCGATCAAGAACTAGGCAGTCACGACCATTCTGGAGAGTTTCTCAATCAAAGAAACAGCTAAACATAAATGCAGTCAACGTAAATTCTAAAACTTGTTGTGTACAATATGGTCACAAAAGACAGTACCCAGTCTAATAGTACTACAAACTTGAGCAATACTGGTAATCATGATGACTTATCCGATTATCTCAATAATGAGTGGTTTTCAAGAGATGATCTGTTGATTGAGGAACTAATGGCGATAATCGAAGCGTTAGAAGTATCGTCGCCTGTTTTCAAACAAGTAGAGGTAACTTCAATTGCTAATGAGAGTGTCTAACGTTCTAGTGTAGGTTCTGATGAGCATCATGACTTGGAAACACTTAGGGGCAATGTCCGGGTTTAGAAATTATTTTTGAATTATAACCACCCATGGTGTTTGATTACATATGGTAGTCACTCTTCCAACTAGTTTTCAAGCCAGATCGTCCTAGGCTAGTCAAATGATAGGTAATATAGAAGAACTCAGTCCTCTTATAGTAATACAACATACTTCTTTTCCTCGAGAAGATGTGATTGAGGGACAACCGAGAGCGAACTAGACACCATAAGTAAATACTATTACTGTGAAGTCAAGGGCATCATCTGAAAGGATAGTCATAAAAGGCCCACTCACGATAGGACTTAGCATCTTAAAGCGTTTTACATATTCGCCCACCTCAAGGGCTACCTAGTCACTGGTATCCTGCTCGATAATGGGGTTGCCGTCAATCTACTCCCAGTAAGAATAATGTCAAATTTAGAAAAAAAAAAAAAAAAAACTATGGCTGATTTGATCCCTTCTGAGGTAATAGTCAGTAACTTCGTTGAACATGTCACTAACACATATGGTGTGCTACCGGTCAACTTAAACGTATGCACTAAAAGAGTATTGGTCACTTTCTTCGTGGTTGATACTTCATCCAGTTATAACACGTTGCTTAGGAGGGACTGGATCAATTCATTCACATGTATCCTGTCATCCTTACACCAATTCATAATATTTTAGAATCAAGATAAAGTCAAGTTGGTGTTAGTTAATAACAAGTTATTCTTAACTACCTCAAATGCGAATGAAGCCTATGACTACGAAGATGAAGTAGGACTAATTTTCTTTACTAGAATAACGAAGCATGGACAACCGATTGGGATATCTAGAGGTATACACGAGTCAAACCAAGTCAAGCTTAGCACAGCTCGACTCGGCTTCGCCACTAGCTGGCCTCGGCTCGAACTCAGCTCGGCTCTGTCCTCAAACCTAACTGGCTAGCATGGCTCAGTTTGGTCAGCTGCTCGGGCCAGTTCGAGTCGAGTTCGAACCAAGATTGAGTTAAGTTCGCATGTGCAGCATTTTCACAAACACATGGACTGCATCTTCAAATTCTCACTGTGTGTAAAACACCGGCAATGGTTTTACAGGTATTTCATCAAGCACCTTACAGGCAACATCAAAATCAAGAAAAAATGGTATTTGTGTGATGAAACATACCTTCCTTGCCACCAGCCGACACTTCGCTGAGTTATTTCATCAAACACTTGGTAAGCAATATCAATATTAAAGTAACCAACTCACCGAACTGGTTCAATCCGAGTTTGATTCGACTTGGGTTCAATCTGAGTCGAGTCGAGCTTGGACAAGCTAGAACTCGATTCAAAATTTTTTCGAGCTCAAAAAATCAGCTTGACTTGGCTCAAACTCAGTTTCGAATCGAGCTTTTTTGAGTTGATTCGAGCGAGCTAATCGAGCTAACTCGATTCATGTACAGCCCTAGGGATATCTATAAAAAAGAACCTAAGGATCGGCATGCAAGATATTACGGCCATAATTCGTCCAGTCGATAACCTGTTGAGGGACATTGTACCTTCTCAGCCAATTCCATGTTACACCATCAAAGAGGTCATATGACTAGTACATTGATAGATGGGAAGCAAATTGCTAATTTCATAGTTAGAATTAAAAGGCTTGAAGAAAGAATGAAAAATGTTGATGATGGTTGCTTCATAAATTTGGCCAACACGGTTGTTCCAACAGATGATGATGAGATAGACATGGAATTAAAAGAAGCACCGAATAAACTAGAAGACTACTAGGCTAAAGTTCACAATCCCTTTGAAAGGCCCGTATCCTAGTCCGCATTAATGGAGCTCACTGGCAATGTATGTGTTCTAGTCACTCCGTCCAGCGGACAGTGGGGCCCCCTTTATGTGTGTCATTCACACTATCATTGACAATGGGGTCCATCATGATGCATGTGTTCATCCAAGCCTTCCAACCACTTGCAATGCTCATTTTATGGCATGGGTATAAAGATTAAGTCGGACCCATAGTTCAAGTGGACCCCACCGTTTAAAAGTAGTGGACAAAGAAGTCCACCGTTCAAAATTTCTACGGGGCCATAGTGGTTTCCTAATAAGCTGATATTTGCTTCCACTTCATCTATCACCATGTTAGTTTATGAATAGGTTGGATGAGAAATAAATGTTATGGTGGGCCTTGTAAATTTTAATGGTGGAAATCATTATCCCACTTATATTTAGGGTGTGGCGCATTTGATGTATACATGGGGCTCATTGGTATGGCCCATTTGAAGTATATGTAGGGCCCATTGGTGTGGCCCATTGATTTATATAAGGCCTATGTGATGGTGCCCATATGGATGCACTTGTGGCCATCCGTGGAGGCCCATCTTGATGCATTTGTAGCCCATATTTATGACCCATTGTTGGGGTCCACCTTGAGGTGTATGAGGCCGTTGTTGAGGCCCACCTTGCTATGAATGTAAAGCCCATATTATGAGGCCCATTGTGATGTATTTCAAGGCCCATGGGTTATCGCCCATTGCAATGTACATAAGGCTCATTAGTGAGGCCCATTAATGCGGCCCATTTGATGAATGTAAGGCCCATGTGATATGGCCATCCAATGTATCCAAGGCCCATGGATCGAGGCCCAACGGGATGTTCTTAGGGTCCATTGCAATGTGTGATTCCCCATGGTTTATGTAATGATATTTATGGCGGGTCGTGCCTAGGGAACAATGATGGTTTGACGTCCACATTGTAAGTACAATGTTGGTTAAATATCCGCATTGTAACTCTCCTTAAGGCCCATTGATAGGCTCATACGTGTTAATAATTCATCACTTTATAACATGCTTAGTATAGCTCCATGATTCATGCCATACGCATCATATGTATGCTTGATACGAGAAATGTTTAATCATAGCATAAGCTGTTGGGCTGAGACATTTACAGGACTCCTTATGAGATGGAATGTCCCCACATGAGCGCGTGGTATACGCAGGATTGTTGCATGATTTGACGATGTGATTCATGTATCCCGCATATGTGTGACTTGATCACTGTACGCCCTAGCAACATCAGGGTCGTGGCCTCTACAGGCACATCGTGGATGGCCATATTGGATACCGAAAATACTTGGTTCTATCACTGTGGGCACTTAGGATGTCCTTGGGTGAAAGTCCTAGAACCTTTTAGTATCAGAAGTTGCTCCAACATTTAGACTGAGTGGATACACGAGCGTCCGAGTGCCGAATACCAGTAGGTCGCATCTCCCACTATGTCATGGTCGGTTGGGAGGGGGTGTGGCCTTATCCGCTCGAGTGAGGAGTTTATAAGCTAGGCTGAGTTTGATTAGCTTATAAATGAGTCCGCTATCAACGAGCCTGATAGGTGTTGGCAGACTACTGATCAGGCAGATAGTGAGGTCTATTCCAGTGGCTTGGCTATGCAGCTAGGGAGGAGGCAATCAGTGTGAGTGTATTAGACCCCAGTAATGTCCCAGAGAGGAACTATATTGATATTTGTACTTGATGAGTACTGACATCCTTGTTTTGCATCTTGCATATGACATTTGGCTACATAGGCCCTGCATTACATGGTCTTGGTATGATTGATAGCATTCATATCTTGCATCACATAGCCTTGGTACGGCTGATTATATTCATGAACTTACCACATATTTCTGCATTGCTCTGATATTATATACTTGAAACTTGCCTTACGCACACACTTACACCACCCTCTAAGCTTTTGTAAGATTATGCATGATCGTTGTGTGCAGGTGCCATCGGACAGCAGCAGCGCTGAGGTAGGAGCACGTAGTAGACTACTTTGGAGCTTTTTTATCACCTTATATTTTCCTTTCTTGATTGTACTTAAAGTTTTTGATATAATAGATATGTGGTGATATTGTTTTGTGACTTGGTTATGCTTGTGGTTATGCTCCATTAAAAAAAATTATTTTAAAAATTCTTCTTGTAGGATCCCAGGATCGAAATCTGGCATATGATTGCCAAGAGCCAAGAATGGGGTACTACGGAGGCTGTCGGCACCGGATTCGGCCATCGGGATTCCTGTGAATTCAATTTCTGGGATTGGAGCATGACAGAAGTTGGTATCAGAGCATAACTTGGGAATAACTGAGGATTACATCACATATCTACTATAAATAGGTTTCGAGTCTGAATGACTTAGCGATTTTTTGACATAGACCCTTAACGTTTATGCCTTCGAGAATTCTCAAGGCTAATAAGCCCTTGTTCTTTCCTTAGGACGTGATGGCTAGAAGAGCGACCCAAGCGAATCCCACACCACCACCTGTGACTCCCGCTCCATCACCTGCGACTCCCGTTTTACCACCTGCGACCCCCGCTCCACCATCAGATATTCCTGCTTTCCAGCCTGGGGAGCCACTCCTTTACCTGAGACCGATGCGGATACGACCGTACTTGTGAGTGCCACCCAGGTGCAGCAGATGTTTCATGCGATGACCGCTATTCTTAAGGAGCAAAGCAAGCGTCCCACTATGACACTAGCTGAGGCTGAGCAGGAGCGTGCAAGCGCCCTTCTCAAGGACTTTCATCAACACGATCCCCCGTGTTTCTGGGGTGAACAAGACCCTACTGCAGCAGAGATATGGTGCTCCGATCAGCAAGTTCCATTAGCTGTATTTCTTCTCCAGGGTGAGGCTCAGCATTGGTAGGCATCTGTAGCCCGAACGGTAGCGACCGATTTCGAGTGACCTGTGAGGACTTTGTAAACCGATTTGACCAGAAGTTCTTTCCCGAGCATGTACAACATCAACGCGCACTAAAGTTTAAGACTCTGGTCTAGGGAGATATAACTGTATCTCAGTATGAGGCATGTTTCGTCGCACTATCGAGATTCGCGACATATCTTGTTGATGATGAGGAGTGAAAGGCCCACCTTTTTGAGAATGGATTACGACCGCCGTCAAGAGCCGTGTGATCGGATATATGCTTCCGACATTTGAGCAGATCTTGGAGAGGGCACAGATTTATCAGTCAGATTGGGCTAGTTTGTAGAGAGCCCGTGACCAGAGGGGAGAACAGAAGAGGAAGGCGCCCTTTGGTAGTTCCAGGAGCAGCAACATCGTTCACAGCAGCGACGCACAACCCGCCCTGCATTCCGAGCACTAGCAGTACCCCCAACGTCACCTTCGGGACCGTTTACAGGTACTTGCTTTGGGTGCGATAGGACGGGACATCGTGTGCACGAGTGTCCCCATCGGCAACGATAACAGTCGAAGACACTTCATCAGCCTCCACGATAACCACCACAGCAATAGCAGCAACCATAACACCAGCCTCCAGGGCCTCCCCCACATAGCAGAGGTAGCAAATCAGGCCACCACAGTGGAAGCAGCATCAGCAGAGACCTCAGAGGGGACCTGCACCTCCCCAGCAAGCTCAGGGCAGATTTTATGCAGCACAGCAGGACCCTCAGTCATCAGGAGGGGTCGTCGAGGGTACTCTCCTTGTTTCTGCATGCATTGCACGTGTATTGTTTGACTCTGGTGCATCGCATTCCTTTGTGACAGATGATTTCTGCCAATCGACCGGTTTGCCGATGGAGTTTGCCCGCGAGGGTTTGTCAGTATCGAGGCCCTTACAGAAGACTGCAGTATTAGACCAAGTTTACTTGTCTTGCCCCATTCTAATTGGGGATATCTTTTTGCCTGTGGACCTATTCATATTGTCGATGTCCGATTTTGATGTTATCCTAGGCATGGATTGGCTCGCCGAGTACTACACTATATTGGACTGATCCGTAAGGATAGTCACGTTCTATATACCTGGCGTACAAGAGTTCCAGTTTGTTGTTGAGCCCAGAGGAGAGCAGCTTTCTTTCCTGTTATCATGTACCGTTAAGGAGCCAGCTTCTTTGAGTATCGACCAGCTGCCGGTCGTTTGTGGTTTTCCCGGTGTATTCTAGGAGATTTCGGGGTTACCACCTCATCCCCACACCAAGTTCCAGATTGATCTCATGCCTGGTACCACTCCTATTTTGAAGGCCCCGTATCGTATGACACCATTGGAGTTACGGGAACTACAGAAGCAGTTGGACGAGTTGCGCGAGCTAGGTTTTATGTGTCAAAGTAGTTCACCATGGAGAGCACCGGTACTCTTCGTGAAGAAGAAGGATGGTTCGTTGAGGCTTTGCGTAGATTACCGTGAGCTCAACAAGGTCACGATCAAGAACAAGTACCCACTTTCGAGGATCGATGATTTATTTGATTAGCTGCAGGAGGTGCAGTTCTTTTCGAAGATAGACTTGCAGTCCGGTTATCATCAGGTTCGGGTTCGAGATGAGGATATCCCGAATACAGCCTTCAGGACGCGTTACGGTCATTTTGAGTTCCAGGTCATGTCCTTCAGACTGACCAATGCGCCCACAGTATTCATGCAGTTGATGAACGAGGTCTTCCGTCCGTATCTCGATCAGTTTGTTGTGGTGTTCATCGACGATATTCTGATATACTCGAGGACCCATGAGAAGCATGAGCGGCATCTAGAGATGACATTGCAGACCCTTCGTGCACACCAGTTTTACGCAAAGCTGGAGAAGTGCGAATTCTGGCAGGAGGAGGTGAAGTTCCTCGGTCATGTGGTGACGAGGCAGGGTGTCACAGTGGACCCCTCGAAGATTGATGTCGTGTGTCAGTGGGGCCAGCTAATGAACGCATCCGAGATCCACAGTTTTCTTGATTTGACGGGCTACTACCGACGTTTCATTGAGGGATACTCTCGTATTGCAGCCCCGTTAACTAGGTTGACGTGGAGGGGTGCCAAGTTCATTTGGAGCGACGCTTGTGAGCAGGCATTTATGGAGCTGAAGGACCGCCTCACGTCCGCTCCTGTCCCCACTCTTCCTTCTGGGAGTGATGAATTTTTTGTATTTACCGATGGCTCACGAGTTGCTTTGGATGCTGTCTTGATGCAGCATGGGAAGCTGATGACTTATGTGTCCCGTCAGTTCAAGGTCCATGAGTTAAACTACCCCACGCACGATTTGGAGCTGGCAGCAGTTGTCTTCGCAATGAAGGTGTGGAGGCACTATCTCTATGGGGTGAGGTTCAAACTCTTCTCCAATCACAAGAGCTTGAAGTACTTGTTCTCTTAATCCGACCTAAACATGAGGCAAAGGCGTTGGATGGATCTCCTAAAGGACTACGATTTTGATCTTTAGTACCACTCGGGCAAGGTAAACGTGGTGGCGGATGCCCTCAGCCGTCAGCCATGAGGCCTGGTGACACATATGATGGTTCAGGAGTGGAAGATGCTCTAGGATATAATAAAATATGACTTCGAGTTTGGTCTGTAGTCATCTATTGTTCAGTTATCGAGCCTGTTGATTCAACCCTCTCTTGTCGCAAGGGTGATCGAGGCTCAACAGACAGACGAGTTGTTACAGGATTACCGAGCAGAGGCAGCATCTGAGAGTCAGACGGATTGGCATATTGGTTCTGATGGTGGACTTCGCTTTAGAGCCTCATTATGTGTCCCGGATATTCCTGAGTTACGCCGAGATCTTATAGCCGAGGCACATCGATCGTGGTTCTTTATCCACCCTGGCTCGACGAAGATGTATCGCGATATGAGGCATCAATATTTTTGGGCAGGGATGAAGCGCCAAATAGCTAGTTTTGTTGCAGAGTGTGACACGTGCCAGCGTGTCAAGGCCGATCATCAGAGACTCCCTAGTCTATTGCAGCCGTTGAGCGTCCCGATGTAGAAGTGGGAGCACATATATACTGATTTGTCATGGGTTTGCCGAGGACTCAGCGTTGTCATGACGTCATCTGGGTTGTTGTGGACTGTCTAACGAAATCGGCACATTTTCTTGCGATTCGTGAGACTTGGCATATGGACCGGCTCGCCAAGATGTTTGTTGATGAGATCGTGAGACTACACGGTGTTCCTGTCTCGATTATTTTAGACTGAAATCTGAGGTTCACATTTCAGTTTTGGAGGAGCTTCCAGAAAGTGATGGGCATTGATTTGCAGCTCAGCACCGCATATTATCCACAGACCGATGGACAGACCGAAAGGGTCAACCAAATCCTTGAGGATATGCCTCGGGCTTCCGTGATTGATTTCTCAGGTAGTTGGGATGAGCACCTGCAATTGGTTGAGTTCGCGTATAACAACAACTATCAGGCGACAATTAGTATGGCTCCTTTTGAGGCATTATATGACAGACCGTGCAGATCTCTGATTTGTTGGACTGAGGTTGGAGAGCGACGTCTCCTAGGTCCCGAGCTTGTGCTGCAGACGTCAGGGGCTCTCTACATCATCAGGCAGAGGATGCGCACAACTCAGAGCCGGCAGAAGAGTTTCGCTGATCGTTGGCATTGTCTCTTAAAGTTTGCAGTTGGGGACTACGTATATCTCAAGGTCTCACCCATGAAGGGTGTGGTTTGTTTTAGAGCGAAGGGCAAGCTTGCCCCGAGATTCATAGGACCTTTCGAGATCACCGGGCCCATTGGTGCTATGGCCTATTGGCTTGGCTTTCCTTGCCATCTCAATTGTCTGGTGTCCACAACGTCTTTCATGTCTCTATGTTAAGGAAGTGTGGGTCAGACATCGTGCCTGTTATTGATTGGCAGCAGCTAGAGGTTCATGAGGATGCTTCTTATATTGAGCAGTCAGTTCGTATCCTTGATCGAAAGGAGCAGGTCCTCAGAACCAAGGTCATTCCCTTGGTGAACGTGCAATGGAGCCATCATAGTATGAATTAGGCTTCTTGGAAGAGCGAGGTGAAGATTCGAGAGCGTTATCCCCATCCTTTTGATTTTTGATTGTGTGGTGTATGGTGTTTTGATTATATATAATGTTATGTTTTCTATTCCCTTTTGAGTTAAGTGCAATGGTGGTATAAATTTCATGAAAAAAATTTTTATTAAGTGAGGAGAGCTGTAAGGCCTGTATCCTAGTCCGTACTGTTCCGTCAACTACCAAGATCCTTCCCGTCGAATTTTGGCAATCCGTGACCAGTAATCGATGTTTGCGTGTGACCCTAAGTCGTATCTCGTAGATTTGAGTCGGCTTAATCCGAGACTTGTACCATTACGACCGCACAGTCATCGCGGTTCCAATGCCGTGACTCATGCACTGATCCGATACCCAGACGAGGAGATGTGGGACCATGTCCAGTTAGAGAAAAATAGCGTACTTTTGTAATTCCAAGAGAATCTCTACAACATGTCCCATCAATCCATCAATCAATCACCACATGTCAAGTACACATCACCTTTTACCCCATCCCTAAGCAACCACCAAGTCAACTCTTACTCACCCTCTCTCTTACACAACCATACTTGTCAAGTACATATCAAACATCACTCACCCTTTCACCCATCACACTCATCCCTCATTTCTCTTACAACCCCCCCCCCCCCCCCCCCCCCCCCCCCCCCCCTCTCTCTCTCTCTCTCTCTCATTTCTCAACACAACTCCCAAGCTAGGAAGAGTATCACACGTCTAAGCTCCTCTGTAACATCCCGAAAATCGGGGGTCGAGTAGAAACCCAACTCCCGAGTTCCAGAACATCACTTATGCAACATATATGATGATGATGATTGAATGTTGTCTATGTTAGTGTACTAAACATGAGTGGGATTAAGCCAAAATAGCAAATCAGTGGTGAAAGATGAGATTTGAAGGAAATGGGTTGAAAAGCGATTTCTTTGGCTTTGGGATTGAGCTTTGAGAGTGTTATGGTTGACCCATTGCCTAAGGACGTTTAATTCTAGGTTGGCAAAATTTCAGGGTGTTACATCCTCCATGAGAGAAAAGTGAGTTGTGTGGCCCACTTTCCATCCCAAAAACTTTCATCTTAGCCATCATTTCTCATCCTCTCCATCAAAGTGCAGCACAAGGAGACCGATGTTTCAACGAACCGAGAAGATCGAACGGTGGGTGCTTCTATAGGCTAGTTTTTCATACTTTTATGATGGGCCAAGTGAGGCCTACCGATCGATGGTATGGATCTCACTTTGGACCCTAAGATGTGGCCGATGGCCCACCTTGATTATCAATATCATTCCATGATGGGGCCATTCTCCATAGACCCCATCATGATGTTTACTTTCCTAGCTTGAATAGAGGTCATCTAGACCGTCTATTTTAGTGGAGAAGAAATCTCCACCATTGGATTTTAATTTAATGGGCCCACATGCAATGGGACCCACTTGATGTATGATTGATTTCAACGGAGGGCCCATAGTGTCGGGGTCCCTCCATCACTCGTGTCCCTCTTTTTCTCTTCCTCTCTCCCTCTATTTTTATTTATTTTTTTTTTGTATGTGATAATATGGCCGTGTGGCCCACTTGGATGGACCCCACCATGAAGCATGTATTGGACCCAAGTCATTTGCAGGTGGGGCCCACTTTATAAGTATGATATCCACACTAATCATCATGTGGTGGCCCACCTGAGCAGAGCCCACCTTAAGGTTACCTATATGCCTGAACAAAAAAAAAAAAACAGAGAGAGAGAGAGTCCAGAGACAGTGTCTATGGACGTGAAGGTGAAAACACAAATATTAGCCTAGTTCAAGGCATTTGAGGTGGACCACTTGTGTAGGCTTCACCTTGATGTATGTATTCAATCCACGCCATCTATCCTATTTACCAACTCATTTTAGGCGTTGAGTTGAAAAATGAGGTTGATCAGAGTATCTAGTGGGCCATAGTGTTGAAAACAGTGTCATTATTGTTGAAATCTATCCAGATTTTTTTAGACGCGGAAACAAGTCTAATATTGGGCTTGATGGACTTGTTATGGGATGCAAAATCTATTGGGTGGGGCGGATCCTGTTGATGCGGGCCCCAAGTATGAAAAACCATAGAAAAACAGTTTTCTTTCAAAAAAAAAAAGAAACGATGGAGGGTGCAGCTCCTGCTGTGCAACAGGACGCTGCTAGCATCAACGTGAGCAGGGACCCATGGCCCCAGCCATGGGCCCCAACATGATATATATTTGTCATCCAACCTGTTCATTGGGTGGACCCCTTCCTGAAGTGGACCCCATCCAAATTTCAGCCACATCCAAAACTCAAGTGGCCCAAATCATAAGAAACAGTAGTGATTTAACAGCTGCCATTGAACCCCTTCTGGGTTTGGCAGATGTTTTGGATTCAATATGAAATTTGTTTTTCCCATCCATCCAGGTCCGTGCGACCTTATCAATGGGTTGGATGGAAAACAAACATAATGGTGAGCCCCACATGGGACCCACATGGATGTATGTGTTTGGCTCCCACCGTCCAGGCGGATAGTGGAGCCCACTGGCGATGTATGTGTTCTAGTCACACCGTCCAGCGGACAGTGGGGCCCCCTTTATGTGTTTCATTCACATTGTCATTGACAGTGGGGTCCATCATGATGCATGTGTTCATCCAAGCCTTCCAACCACTTGCAATGCTCATTTTATGGAATGGGCATAAAGATTAAGTCGGACCCATAGTTCAAGTGGACCCCACCGTTTAAAAGTAGTGGATAAAGAAGTCCACCGTTCAAAATTTCTAAGGGGCCATAGTGGTTTCCTAATAAGCTGATATTTGCTTCCACTTCATCTATCACCATGTTAGTTTATGAATAGGTTGGATGAGAAATAAATGTTATGGTGGGCCTTATAAATTTTAATGGTGGAAATCATTATCCCACTTATATTTAGGGTGTGGCCCATTTGATGTATACATGGGACCCATTGGTATGACCCATTTGAAGTATACGTAGGGCCCATTGGTGTGGCCCATTGATTTATATAAGGCCCATTTGATGGTGCCCATATGGATGTACTTGTGGCCATCCGTGGAGGCCCATCTTGATGCATTTGTAGCCCATATTTATGACTCATTATTGGGGTCCACCTTAAGGTGTATGAGGTCATTGTTGAGGCCCACCTTGCTATAAATGTAAGGCCCATATTATGAGGCCCATTGTGATGTATTTCAAGGCCCATGGGTTATCGCCCATTGCAATGTACATAAGGCTCATTGGTGAAGCCCATTAATGTGGCCCATTTGATGAATGTAAGGCCTATGTGATACGGCCCATCTAATGTATCCAAGGCCCATGGGTCGAGGCCCAACGGGATGTCCTTAGGGTCCATTGCAATGTGTGATTCCCCATGGTTTATGTAATGATATTTATGGCGGGCCGTGCTAGGGAACAATGATGGTTTGACGTCCACATTGTAAGTACAATGTTGGTTAAATGTCCACATTGTAACTCTCCTTAGGGCCCATTGATAGGCCCATACTTGTTAATAATTCATCACTTTATAACATGCTTAGTATAGCTCCATGATTCACGCTATACGCATCATATGTATGCTTGATATGAGGAATGTTTGATCATAGCATAAGCCGTTGGGCTGAGACATTTACGGGACTCCTTATGAGACGAAATTCTCCCACATAATCGCGTGGTACGTGCAGGATTGCTACATGATTTGACGATGTGACTCATGTATCCCGCATATGTGTGACTTGATCACTGCATGCCCTAGCTACATCAGGGTCGTGGCCTCCACAGGCACATCGTGGATGACCATATCGGATACCGAAAATACTTGGTTCTAGCACTGTGGGCACTTAGGATGTCTTTAGGTGAAAGTCCTAGAATCTTTTTGATACCAGGAGTTGCTCCAATGTTTAAACCGAGTGGATACACGAGTGTCCGAGTGCCGAATACCAGTAGGCCTCATCTCCCACTGTGTCATGGTCGGTTGGGAGGGGGTGTGGCCTTATCCGACTGAGTGAGGGGGCTATAAGCTAGGCTAAGTTTGACCAGCTCATAAATGAGTCCGCTATCGACGAGCCGAGTAGGTATTGACAGACTACTGGTCAGGAGGATATTGAGGTCTATTCCACTTGCTTGACTGTGCAGCTAGGGAGGAAGCAGTCAGTGTGAGTGTATTAGACCTCGATGATATCCTAGAGAGGAACTATATTGATATTTGTACTTGATGAGTACTGACATGCTTGCTTTGCATCTTGCATATGACATTTGGCTACATAGGCCCCGCATTGCATGGTCTTGGTATGACCGATAGCATTCATTCTTGCATCACATAACCTTGGTATGGCTGGTTGTATTCATGGACTTATCGAATATTTTTGCATTGCTCTGATATTATATATTTGGCACTTGCCTTGCGCACACACTTACACTACCTTCTAAGCTTTTGTAAGCTTATGCACGACCGTTGCGTGCAGGTGTCATCGGACAGCAACAGCGCTGAGGCAGGAGCGCGTAGCAGACTACTTTGGATCTTTTTTATCAACTTGTATTTTTCTTTCCTGATTGTACTTAAAGTTTTTGATATAGTGGATATGTAGTGATGTTGTTTTATGACTTGGTTATGCT
Organism: Magnolia kwangsiensis; assembly: GCA_037074715.1. NCBI lineage: Eukaryota > Viridiplantae > Streptophyta > Magnoliopsida > Magnoliales > Magnoliaceae > Magnolia > Magnolia kwangsiensis. The sequence continues at coordinate 65,654,151 of CM073588.1, forward strand.
TGTGGTTATGGTCCATTGAATAAAAAATTCATTTTGAAAATCCTCCTTGTAGGATCCCAGGATCGGAATCTGGCATATGATTGCCAGGAGCCGAGAATGGGCACTACGGAGGCTGTCGGCACTGGATTCGGCGATCGAGATTCCTGTGAATCCGATTTTCGGGTTTGGGGCGTGACTCCTTGGTTGGGGTGAATCTAGCAACAGAGTAGGACCATAAGCCAACCTTTATCAATAAGGTGCTAAGACCACAAGATAAAGTTGAGCTCATTGGTTTTCTAAGAGTTTCCTTGACTGTTTTGTGTCGGATTATCATGAGATGTCAAGGCTAGATCGAAGTCTAGTCGAGCACAAATTATCAACAAAAGAAAGTTATCGACTGTATAAGCAACCGCCCAGGCGAATGACAGTACAAGTCACTCAAAAAATAAAGGAAGAGATCAAACGATTGTTGAAGGCGATCATCAGGCCCATTAAGTACGCTGAGTGAATCTCGAATATGGTCTCAATCATCAACAAGAATGGTAAGTTGCGAGTATGCATTGACTTTAGAAATTTAAATTTGGTAACATACAAGGATGAATATCCGATGCCTATGGCCAATCAGCTGATTGACCAAGCAATCGAGCATTAGATGGTTTCTTTCATGCATGACCATTCTATATATATATATATATATATATATATATATATATATATATATATATATAGAGAGAGAGAGAGAAATGGTTCTATGCGGTTGAGGTCGAGCTCTGTGGGCTCCACCATGATGTGGGTCGAATATTAACACTGTTTATTTGATGGGTCCCCTTTAAATGATGGGATATCCAAAAAATCAGCCGTATGCGGAACTCAAGTGGGCCATAACATCTAAAATCATTTGAAGACATGCCTAAAACATAAAAAAGCACTTGATGGGGCCCACCTAAAATTCGGATGCATCTAAAACTTGGTCTGACCCCTCATCCAAGTGGGACACACATAATGGATGGGCTGGATTTATGAAACACATCTCGGTGGGCCCAAAAAATGTTTACGAATGTTTTAATGGGAGGGTAACCCCTCTTAACTTTTGTATGTAGTGTGGGGCATGAGGCCCAACATGGAATGGGGCATCTGATTGCTGGGGTAGAACCCGCATCACGGTGGGACCACACCACATACAAAAGTTGAGAGGGGTTACCCTTCCATTAAAACATTCATAATCATTTGTTAGGCCCATCGAGGTGTGGTTCACAAATCTAGCCCATCCATTATGTGTCTCCCACTTGGATGAGGGGGTCAAACCAAGTTTCAGATGCATCCAAATTTTAGGTGAGCCTCACCAAGTGCTTTTATATGTTTTAGGCATGTCTTTACATGATTTTTGATGGTATGGCCCACTTGAGTTTCGTACACAAATGATTTTTTAGATATCCCATTATTTAAAAGGGACCCATCAAATTCACGGTGTTGATGTTCGACAAGCATCACGGTGGGGCCCACATAGCTCAACCTCATGGGAAGTTTCCATGAGCATGACCGCATAGAACCATATATATATATATATATATATATATATATATATATATATATATATATATATATATATATATATATATGGAAAAGCTACTATGCACTCGACCTCACGAGTCCGTCCCATGAGGTTGAGCTGTTTGGGTCCCACCGTGATGCGTTTCGAACATGTACCCCATCAGTCAAATGCACCATTCCATCGTGGGCCTAGGCCTCAATAATCAAGTCAATCTGTGACTTGTGTGGGCCACACTACATACAGAAGTGGAGAGGGGCCATGCACCATTAAAACATTCATAATCATTTTTTGGGCCCATCGAGTTGTGGTTTGCAAATCCAGTCCATCCATTATGTGTAAGACCCGTATCTTAGTCTATACCGTTCCGTAGACTTCCGCGGTCTTACCGGTCGAATTTCGGCAACCTTCGACCCTTAACCGATATTAAAGAGCGACCCTGATTCGTACGCCGTCAACCCGAGTCGACTCAACCCAAGACCCGTACCCTAGCGACCGCGCCGTCGTTGCGGTTCCGATGCCGTGACTCGCGCGCCGAGGCGATACCCTGGTCAAGAGTCGTAGGCTGATGTTCGATGTGAGGAAACGCAGCGCGTTGCAAAACCCAAGGGAATCTCTACGAGGTGTCCCATCAATCCCATCAATCCATCACATGTCAAGTACACATCACCTTTCACCCATTCCCAAGCAACCATAAAAGTCAAGATTTTCTTACAAGCCCATACCTCTATTACACAAAAAGCCTCAAAAGTCAAGAATCTCTTACACCTCCCATACGTCTCTTACACAAATGGCCACAAAAGTCAAGATTTTCTTACACACCCATCATTCATCCACTCATCCATCACCCATCTCTCTCTACAACACTCTCTCTCTCTCTCTTTCTCATTTTCTCATCTCATTCTCCAAGCAAAATTCTATACGTATGAGCTCTCCCTCCCTTTAAAAAAAAAAACTCCAAGTGTGGCCTACTTTCCTACCCCATCACCTCCCATCTCAACCATCCATTTCCCATCTCCTCCATTGAAATCAAAGCTAAGGTGCTAAGAAACCTCTAAGAGCAAGAAGATCGGAAGGTGGGTGCTCGATAATGTAATTTTTTTTGTATGTTTGAGATGGGCCAAGTGAGACCAACCGATCAATGGTTTGGATCTCACTTGGGACCCTAAGATGTGGCCGATGGCCCACTAGGATCATCATAATCATTCCATGATGGGGCCATTCTCCATGGACCCCATCATGATGTTTATTTCTTAGAAAAGGCCATCTAGACCGTCCATATTGGTGGGGAAAGGATCCCCACCGTTGATTTTAAAATTTGATGGACCCATTTGATTGTATGATTCATTGCAAGGGAGAGCTCATAATGTCGGGGTCCCTCCATCACAGGCGTGCTCCATCTCTCTCTCTCTCTCTCTACTTTCTTTCTTTTTTTTATATATTGTGTTTGTGTGGCCCACTTGCATGGACCCCACCTTGAAGCATTTATTCTATCCATGCCATCTTCAAGTGGGGTCCACCTTATATGTTGCACCCACTTCATCCATCAGTGGTGGCCCACCTAATCAGGGCCCACCACAATGTATTTTTTTTTTAAAGAAACCAAATCGTCCAGCGTCTGGGATGCTGGACGTCCCTGTAAGAGAAAAAAAAAGAAAAGGAAAAGAAGGAAGCTTTTGGGGAGGTCCTCTCATAGGCCCCACCTTGATGTTGGGGTACAATCCACGCCGTCCATCCCATTCTCCACCTAATTTTATGCGTTGGGTTAAGATTTGGAGCCTATCCAATCACCTGGTGGGCCATAGCGTCGAAGATTGCATCATCACCATTCAAATATTATTTTCTTATTTTATTTTATTTGCTAAACGTATAAAAATTCGAACTTTAGACTCATTGGGGCGGCCTCGAGCCACTAAACGCAATGGTCGGGGTGGATTTTTGTAAAGCGGGCCCCACGTGTCAAAAACCCCAGAAAAACGGGTTTTTTTCGAATTTGCAAGAGGCAGTGCCTCTGCCTCCCTCTGACAGCTGCAGCAGCTGCACACTATTGCGTGCAGCGTTAGGCGGGCGGGCGGACAGCCACCCACGGCCCCTGCCGTGGGCCCCACCATGATGTATATGTGATACCCACGCCATTCATATTGTGGGCCACCCCCTGAGGTGGGCCCCTTCCAAAAATCAGCCTAATCCAACGCTCAGGTGGCCCACATCGTAGGAAACAGTGTGAATGAACATCTACCATTAAAGACTGTCCTGGGGTCCACAGAAGTTTTTGATCATAATGAAACTTGTTTTTCTTCCTCATTCAGGTCCGTGGAACCTTACCAACCGGCCTGGATGGCAAATAAACATTTCGGTGGGCCCCACATGGGACCCACAATGATGTATGTATTTTAAAGTCCACCGTCCAGGCGGACGGTGGTACCCACCTTAATGTATTTGTGCTTCCACTGTCCAGCGGACGGTGGAGCCCTTTGTGATATATGTGTTCGGTCCTCACTGTCCAGCGACAGTGGGACCCGCCATGATGCATGTGATGCATCCAGACCGTCCATCCACTTGGTGAGATTATTTCAGGGCATGTGTTGAGGATTGGGTGGGCCACCTATGTTTGGGTTAGGCCCATTTGATTTTGTAAAAGGCCTATGGGTTAGGCCCATTTGATTTATTTAAAGCCTATGGGTTAGGCCCATTTGATTTATTTAAAGCCTGGGGGTTAGGCCCATTTGATAGTAAAAGGCCTATGGGTTAGGCCCATTTGATTTATTTAAGGCCCATGGGACTAGGCCCATTTGATATATCCCAAGGCCCATGGGATTGGACCCATTTGATGTGTTCCAAGGCCCATGGGATTAGGCCCATTTGATGTATTTTAAAGCCCATGGGATTAGGCTCATTTATCGTATCTTGAGGCCCATTTGCTGGAAAAATGGGGCCCAATTGGTGTAGCCCATTTGATGCAATCTAAGGCCCGCGGGTTATGACCCATTGCAATGCACGTAAGGCCCATTAGTGTGGTCCATTTATGTGGCCCATTTGACGAATAACAGGCCCATATAGCATGGCCCATTGGATATATTTAAGGCCCAATGGGATGTACCTGAGGTCCATTGCAATGTGTGATCCCAACACTGATTATGTAACGATGTTTGTAATGATCGTGCCTTGGGAGCAATGATGGTTTGACGTCCACATTGCGAGTGTAATACTAGTTGGATGTCCACATTACGACTCTCCTTAGGGCCCATTATTAGGCCCGTACTTATTGTGTATAGGCCGTCCGGGCCCATCTGCATTGTAAGAATAGTTCATTTCATTATAACATATTTAGTATAGTTCCATGACTCATGATCATACGCATCATATGTGTGCTTGATATGAGACTTGACTGATCATAGCATATGCCTTCGGGCAGGTTGTTTATGGGCTCCCGATTAGGCGGTGCTGCCCTACATGAGCGCACGTTACGTGCAAGGATGTGCTGCATGATTGGATAGTGTGATTCATGCATTCCGCATTGTGTGATATGATTATTGTACGCCCTAGCGACATCAGGGTCGTAGCCTCCACAAGCGTATCGTGGTTGGCAGGATTGGATACCGAAAATTTTGTTCTACATGGGGTGCTATATATATCCCTGGGTGAAAGTCCCTAAACCCTTATGGTACTAAGAGGTTGCTCCAACGTCTAGACCGAGTGGGTAGATGAGCGTTCAGTGCCGATTACCAGACGGTTGCGCTCTCCACTGTGTCGTGGTCGGTTGGAAGGGGGTGCGGCCTTACCCGCCCGAGTGTAGGGGGCAATGCTAGGCTGAGTCTGACCAGCTCGAGGAATGAGTCCGCTATCGACGAGTCGAGCCCGATATTGACAGACGGATAGTGAGGTCTCTTCCACTTACCTTATTACGCGCAATGAGGCAGCGATCTGGTTTAGAGTGTACTAGACCCCGGTGATATCCCAGAGTTGAGCTGTATTGACATGTGGACTTAGACGAGGATTGCATGCTTGACTTGCATCTTGCATCTTGCATCGTATAGCCTTGGTACGACTCATGATATTTATGGATCCATCTGCATATTCCGCATTACTCTGATACTGCATGATCATATTACTACCTTGCGCACACACTTTCACCACCCTCTAAGCTTTTTATAAGCTTATGCACGACTGTTGCGTGCAGGTGACGTTGGCTCGCAGCAGCGCTGAGGCAGGAGCACCTTACAGATCACTTTGGAGTTTTTGGTCTATCATCATTGTATTTCCCTTTATGCTCATTGTACTTGTAAAGTTTTTTATCATAGTGGAAATGTAATGGAGTTTTTGGTTGTTGTTTTTGGGGTTATGCCTTTGGTTATGCTTATTATGAATCAAACTGACGTTGAAAATCCTCCTGGTAGCATCACAGGATCGGAACCTGGCGAATAGGAGCCGAGAGCCGAGAATGGGATTCTATGGAGGCTGTCGGCGTCGGATTCGTCGATCGAAAATTTTGTGAACCCAGTTTCCGAGTTTGGGGCGTGACATTATGTGTGTCCCACTTGAATGAGGGTTCAAACTAAGTTTCAGATGCATGCAAATTTCAGGTGGGCCCCACCAAAAGCTTTTTTATATGTTTTAACGGTGTCTTCATATGATTTTAGATGGTATGGCCCACCTGAGTTCCATATACGGCTGGTTTTTGGGATATCCCATAATTTAAAGGGGACCCATCAAATGCACGATGTTGATGGTCTACACACATCACAGTGGGGCCCACACAGCTCGACCTCACGGGAGCTTATCTTGAGGTCGAGCTCATATATATATATATATATATATATATATATATATATATATATATATATATATATATATATATATATATATCGTCCTTGGTGATATATCCAAGAGTTACATATACAGGGATGAAGAGAAAACACAAATATCGGCTCCATCCAAAACTTTGGTGGCCCCCATGAAGTTTTCAAAGGTAAAGGTTTAATTCACATTGTGTACTTCACCTGAGTTTTTTATCTGCCTCATTTTTCGGCTTATAACTTAAAATAATATGGAAAAATGGATAGACGGTGTGGATAAGACCAGTACATCACGGTGGCCACTCAAAGCTCCTGCCCGTTTCCAACTGGAGACGGGCAGGGGTAGGACACAATCCGCGTCCGAAAAAGAAAAAAAAATAAAAATAAAAATCCTTAAAAAGCTTGGTTGCATGATCCCATGGAATTCCAGCATTAACGGTGTCGTAATTGGTTAGGAACGGAATCTCATAATCTCATAGAATGTTTTTTTTTTTTTTTTCTTCCATCGATAACAACAGTTAGTGTATATTTTACAAGCAGTTGGGATCATTGCTCGGCGGCTCACCTACCGCATTGCAATACGTCTGGGTGTATTCGAACAAACCTCCTGTTCTTCAACCGGTCCGTGGAAAGCTTTGAATTGGCTGCGCTTCTTTATGGAAACGGATTGGCTACACCCCTGGCACCAGCCAATGGCTGATGATCGGTGCTCTGTGGGACCCACCATGATGTATATGTTTCATCCATGCCGTCCATCTATTTTTCTAGATCATTTTATGAAATGAGATAAAAAACAAGTATATCCCAATCTCACATGGACCACATTACAGGAAACAGTTCTGAATGAACGTAGACGTTAAAATCTTTTGGAGGCCATAAAAGTTTTGAATCAATCTGATTTTTGGTTTTTTACCTTCATCTAGGTCTGTATGACCTAATCAACAGTTTGGATGTCAATAAGCATTATAGTGGGCCTTAAGAGGATTTTAATGGTGGATATTCAACCACTATTATTTACCTATGGTGTGGTCCACCTGAGATTTATATCCCTCTCATTTTTGGAATCAAGCCTAAAACGATCCGTAAAGATGGATGAATGGAATGGATGAAATAAAAACATCATATGAGCCCACTGAGCACCGACCAGCAGCAGCAGGTGACAAAGGGAGTAGCCTCATTTTTGTTTTGATGCCCTGCAGTAACCTGTGCGTAGGGATAGACGGTTTGGATGTACAGATACATTAGGCAGCCCACATTCAAACTGTCTATTCTATTTCTTATATTATTTGAAGGCATCAAAACAAAAATGAGACAGATTTAACTTTCAAATGGACTACACCATAGATGACTCTTGCATTTAATGCAACTGACATTTAATGCTTAATGCATTTCAATGCAACCAAGCTTATTATTTGGTGTGGTCCACTTGATCGTTGGTTCTATCTTATTTTTGTTTTGAAATGTTAAAGTAACATGGGAAAAAAACTTGGCAGTTTGGATGTACAGATACACTACGGTGGACCGCCACAGACCTGCCTGTACGGAACTAAGGACGGGCGAGGGTAGTAAACAATCCGCATCCCGAACAAACAGTGGAAACGGGCGCGGATTCGCTACTAACACTTCAGTAGCGATATCGCTACCGAACACTTGATGTGGCCGTGTTTTATTAGTGCAAAAGTTGGGCTCGGCTGAAAGCATTTAATGCTCCTCCATCTAACACTGAGACGCAGTTTATTGGCCGCGTTTATACTCGACCACGGAGACATCCTCATTTTGCTTTGATGTACAGGAAGCAATTTGGGTACGGAGTAACTCAGAACGCCACAGTAAACTCTTTCACCTCACGGTAATATATGTATATCATCCGCTCCGTCCATCCATATTACCAGACATTTTAAGAGAATAAGATTAAAAACGAATCATGTACAAATCTCAAGTGGACCACATCTTAGGAAACAGTATAAATTGAATTTCTACTGTTGAAAATTTTTTGGAGGCCACGGAAGTTTTGGATCAAGCTGATATTTATGATTTCATTTAATCCATGTCTGTATGATCTTTTGAATGGGTTGGATGACAAATAAATATTACTATGTGCCCTAAAAAGGTTTCAACCGTAGAAATCATTATTCTCACTGTTTCCTGTGGTATGGTCCACTTGAGATCTAGATATACTTCAATTTTGGGCTTAACCGCTCCAATCAATTGTAAAAACGGATGGACGGCGTGGATAAACCGCATACACTCAGGATGGGGCCAATAAAGTTCACTCAGTACAACCCAACTGGATTTCTCCATTTTTCCCTCTACCACATCGCTCTCTTCCTGTCTCTGTGTTCCTGCGTGCGACACATGATAAATTTTAAATTATCTTTTTACCTCAAATCTTTTAAGAGCCGGGAATTTTTATTTATTTTTTGATGATTAGGGTCATGATTTTCCAGTAATTTGAATTTGTTCGGTTTGAAATTTAAATTTCAAGCGGATGTTTGATTTAGAAGCTAGGGCCACTGGGATTGTCACGGCTAATCGGCCACATGGAAGGGACTATATTGTATTCTTTTATCAGGGGAAATACTAAAGCTCGAGTTGTGTCCATCACAATAAAAATAGAGAGATTGTATTATTGATTGTCCTCAATATGGCCTTATTTTCTCTGGCCGTCCGTTTTCCAAGGGATAGATAAAATAAGTATGGTTGTCTTAAAAAAAGTGACTATCTAGAATCATAAGCCACCATGATTGGCCCTTATAAATAGATGTACCCAGTTGTTGATTGAACATATTTTTGTGTAAACAATCTCGACCGTTCATGTTGAGGTCCATTTATAAAATCATCATTGTGCCTTTATTTTCAGCCTTATGTGTAGGGGTGTGTCAGAATTGAAATTGCAGCTTGAATTTAAACTAAACAACAATACCCCAAGCGTCAATATAGGTATACATGTAGTGTATGATTGAGATATGATGATAACAATTGCATATTCAACTACTTGTTCAATGTATAAATAGGATCATATAATATTTAAATGGTGGGGTTTGTCCTTTGATAATGGGCTACTCATTTTCTTTATGTATGAAAGGACTTTTCAATTCAAACAAAATGAGATAAGGAAAGGATTCTTTAAGTTGGTCGTGAAGAGCAGCTGCGGAACGCCTTTTCGAGTGAAGAAGTGAATTGACTATGTAAGCGTAGACTCAAATTATAGTTAAAGATTACCAGCTACTTGGTTAAATTGATTAGTAAATTGAAAGGTAAATTTGGTTTGTTTGAATTGATATGAGAAGCATTTTCTTACTTAATTCCTCTTCTATTTATAGCTTTTCTTTAGCCATCTATATCATTCTCACATCTTGACGGTTATCATAACCATTCACCACTACTTAGCCTCATTTGTTTCCCCTTTTACCATATGTCCTGTAACTACTTTCACATGATCGCTTCTTCATCGGTTGCTCAAATAATGACACGGCACCGTTTGATACACTCCAACTACTATTATCAAGAAATCTTCTTCGTATATATTTGCAAACCTTTGAATACATCATATAAATCCGTACATATCACACGTAACTCTCCCTAATTGGTTCTCAAAGGAAATGAAGATAATGGGGATAACATTGTCCCCATGTCACTTTACCTTTTGAAAAATATGAAAGTGACATGTGAAACATCATTAATGTGGCATTTATTGCCTACACATGGCAACGAGACGATAACTGACTTTAGACGATTCATCGTAACACGTCAGCGACATATGCACTTTATTGAAACAAGGGATGAACCTTGTGCCAACATGTGTTATTACATCGTTTAAAACAAAATCATAATGATGCCCTCGTAAATGCTTCTTCCCCTTGGCCGATATAAGCACCGTTTCAAATTCTTTTTTCCATTCTCATGCCCTCATTCCTTACTCTAACAACTTTGAATCCCAACCTTTCTTCCCGAGTAATGGTTGCCTCTTCATTTTTCACCCCATCGTTCCATCAAAACGATCTAGTTACCATGGTGGATGCACTTGTTGATAAGTGCATCAATAAGACAATATTTCAATCGCCCCTTGTCACTTAATACTGTTTAGGTCAAGTGTTCACTCCATAATAAAGGTGAAGGAAGTTAGTATGATGGATCCCTTATTTCCTCTCTGACCTAGAGAGACACTACTAATTCAATTTGATTTTGTCCTCGATATTGCCAATGCTTTGAAAAATCCTCAGTGATGGCTGGAACTACTCCCAGAATGGGATGCTTGGTTCACTCGCGTCTCCTCTCAACATGAGACAATGTAGAGAGCATTAGGCATCTATGAGTACATTAAGCTCTCTGTCTTCAACTATCCATCAAATCCACCTCTTCTCCTTGCAGCTTCAACCTTCTGGAGTTCATCGACCAATACATTTGCAACGCCCTGAAAATCGAGAATCGAGTAGAAGCTCAACTCTCGAGTTCCAATGCATCACTTATACAATCTAGATAATGATGATTAAATGTTGTCCATATTAGTGCATTAAACATGAATGAGATTATACCAAATTAGCATATCATACTCCAGAGACAGTTAAATTACGCAAGCGAAAGACTGTGATAAATATATAAAGCATATAAGTGATTGTAAGTCCCCAGAGTATGAACGTCACCAGGTTAAATAATTATATGTATAACTCCAAAATTTACAAAATGATAAGGAATAATGTTCAACTAGTCCGTATCCCTGCGATCCTTGCGACGTAACTCTAGGTCTACATAGACTCATCAGAGAGTTGCATATAGGAGAACTCCTTATCGTTGTCATAGAAGGCTGGCTCCAACTCGTAAGCCTCACCATCATCTGAAACTACAACAGAGTCTGGTTGGTGTTTTAAAACACTGTCCCAGAGTGGGAGTGAGTGATCAACTCAGTGGAGCTATAAGGCAAAGGTTAATATGTTATCAATTCAATCAAAAAGTAATGATAAAGCAGTACAACAATCATTCCTAAGTACTCTTGTTAATGCAAGAATGGTATGTATTAATGATGCATGCCCTCGCCTGCACTCCCTCTGTGACATAATTTCACGGTCGCGCATGCTAAACTTCCACTGTGCTCAACACCCACGCTAAAGGCACATGTAATGCGGTGCATGGTCGTGTTAGCCAAGTTCTTACTTAGACTTATTCATACAGCAGATTTGTGAAGCTAAAGTACCTTCCTTTATATCATTTATCCAAACAATGATCCATCTAGGGTCGTCAATCCTAGTTAATCATATAAGATAGGCAAGTTCGCGAGTTTATACTATAGGTCGCTACGGGAGGCTCGTCACCTCAGCGTAGACTTAATTCACACTCGAGGTCACTACGAGAGGCTCGTCACCTGATCGTAGGCCTATTTTGTATTCGAGGTCACTACGGGAAAGCTCGTCACCTTAGCGTAGGCCGATAGCTCGAATACAGTATCCCATACCATCGTATTTGGCTCACGAGTTTGGGTTGTTCACTGGTCACTACGGGGTGACTCGTCACCCCAGCGTAAGCCGACAACTCGTACCTTAGATTCAAGTAGTTACGTCCATACATGATGAACATAAATGAGGCCAATCGGGTTACTTGACAAGCTCGACTGGTACGAGTGCACGTTGAATTAGTCAACATGGAGCACATACGCACTCCTCGTGGCCTAACCACTATCGATAATCACCGTACGACTCAGATTTATCGAACGTATCCGTTGTGGTGAATTAGTTTGGCCATTGATCGTAAACCGTTACTGATTACCTGAACTACATATTAGTCCCAATCATACTCAAACACAATAGACATTCATATATGATAGTCAGACAGCATGTGACAACCAGTTCAAATATAAATCTCATTTGAACATTTTAACAAACACATAGTACACATGTTATCATACATATGCATTTCATCCATAACTCATGTAGTAGCAAGATAGGTTACATAAAGAAAACTATAACTATAGACAAGGTAATTGAGAATTCTATCTCAACACCCTAATTAAATACATTTCAACAAGCATTTTCTCATTCAGACATTTTATCAAACACTTAGAATACACATATCAACATGCACGTAATAAATTTGTTATAACATATATTATAACAAATCCTTTTACAAATGAGTTGTCACATATACAACGATCATGTATTCTTAGTCAATAATCATAGCAAGCACAAATCATAATTTCATATTCATTCAAACATTTCAACAAACACATGGAATGCATTATATTTAACATAGTTCATATATATGTGTAATACACGAAAAACATCGCATCTAAGCATATATGATAGTAATCAAGTCAGTCATAAATCATTAACTGACATTGAAAGCCTTGAAAACTATAACCTAAACATTTATAGTCCGCACCTTTCGTCAGTAAACTCGTATCGAACTCAGTTCGAACACTACACCTTTGTCTAAGGCACAACGGCTGCATAAATCAATGAAATAAGTTAGCTATTTCACCAATTCCTCTATTTGAATCTCTAAAACAAATTAGGGTTAGGATTTCTTACTCAAAAATGGATTCGAATTTGCCGGTGTAGCGATACAGGTAGGATGATTCCGCACGTAGAGCGGTGAGATCGAATTCTAGCAAGGATCCCTCAGTCTCTCTCTCTTCTCCTCAATATTTCCTTCTCTTTTCTCTCCTCTTTCCTAGGGTTATGAAATTCGTATGGAATAAGAGAGGGGTAGGTTAAGGCCCTTATATAGGCCCAGAACTGTTGTCAATGGCCTTAGAGCCATGGTATACTTAGGATATAGCCAAAAGACGTTTATTTCGGGCCAACGGAGCTCATCTGGAGGTCCATTGTCTACATACGGTCTGGAGAAAGTTTCCTGACAATGGATCTATGTCAAGTTAAGATTTCGGTCCGATTGGATCAATGAATCGACCGTGGAGGACCAGTTTCAATTCAACGATCATCGTCACTCGATCAGGGCCATAAGTACACTGACATGTGTGGAGAAATTTTCCTGATCCAAGGTTATAGTTAGATCAGAATCTGACGGTCTGAAATCTTAAATTTAGCTTGCAAGTGAACGGTCCAAATCACTTAAGTTTGAGTTCATTTCCTAAAGATATTCGCGGTTCTCACACACTTCGCTCCGGGCTCAAGTTGTGCGTTTCTGGATACTATTTGGAATTGATTCTTGCGATGCTTGTTAAGCCTAGCAATGCGGTCATAACCGTATAGTTTCGTGATAATTGGAATTTTGATGCGTGGTATAGGTCCGATACGTTTTTAGGTAACGTTGAGTTATTGATTCTAATGGTTTTGGGTCTTGCAATTCTTATATAAAATGATTTGAGCTAATTTACTATTTAATTCTGTTTAATACTTAATTAATTTTCATCTAATTTCTAAAGGATTCGGTCCTTAGTGATTTCTGTCTGAGGTAATACTCGGGTCTTTGTATGGATTTTTTCAAGACGTTACAACCTTCTTCTTCAACTACGGCCCCATGAGTCCAACCATTTTTTATATCATGGCTCTAACCCATCTTCTTTCCATTTGTGAAGTCGTTTATCTTGGTTTTGCACAAAAAAACACCAAGCTCGTCTTAAACAAGGTTGGTAAAAGCTTATTCTCATTTCATGGCAGTGTACCGTAATAACAATAGACCGGTCGATTATGAAGAATATACTATTTTCTTGCTGCTTTAGATATATCGGCATTTGCTCTATGTAAATGCCTTACAAATAACCATCGAGTACATCTCTTTGGCCGAGGCCCTTGCCCAAGGTAGGAAACTAACCTTGGCACCTTATGTACTCGGTCAATTGTACAGAGGAGTATATGAAGTCACCACCAATGGTCTATATTCAGGAGGAGGACCTATGTGGCTTCTCTAGATTTGGATATAGGCCTACTTTCGTCCTTCTCTGGTACATCACTCTATCCATACCGAGACAACCTATACTTCTTATGGTGAGCGCATCATCAACTTGCCCCAAGAAATTAACTCCTTTTCGGTGTATATGAATATATTATTTTTCTCTACGATGAAAAGTACATGGAATCGATCATTCGTTCCACTCCATGATGGAGAGTACGGTCCTGGTTGGCTTACCGGCCGATATAAGCAAGAGAACGATGATGAGGCATCCTAGAAACGCCTACCTTGGGAGAATTACCTCATCGGCCGAGACCTTCCATATGGAGGTTCGATCGATTCTGACAAGAATGCAAAGTTCGGGATCGAGCAATATTGTCCAAACTTGCTTGATAACTTGGTTTAGTTTAATGAATCCCTTATCCCTTCACCCAGAAGACTTGCAACTAGCCTCCTTTCAGTCTAGAGGTTGTTAATAAAGTAGAACTCTTTCAGTCTCTCCATTCTTCTTTTCAAGCGGACAGTCTAGCTCTTGATCTTGCTTTCTATGCAAATCAACCACATGCAATGGACATGCTTGCTGCCTGGTGGGAAGGCCATTACCAGCGATTGCTGAATAAATCTCCACATGAGATAATAGCTCAACTTTTTACCAAGCTTGAGCCTAAAGGAAAGAAGAGGGTTGCATCATCATCGGCCAGTACACCAAGCCAGAAGACGAATAAGCTGAAGACAAGATCAATTACCCAATCTCCCTCTCAACTTCACCAACAGAAGCAGTAATTGCTCCTCCCAAGCGCCAAAAAGTTGTGGCAATAATTTCTACTGTTCCAGCACCTCTACTGGCTCCAAAAAGGATTCTTGACCTGGGAGCTCCGCTCAGTCCTCCTTCGAAGCCTTTGGTCTTGGTTTTCCATTACATTAACCCACCTTCTCAGACAATAACTACATATTAACTGTTATCAGTTCCTTCAAAGAAACGCTGGATACTAGGTACCACTTTGGATGAGGTTATATCTTCCTTTGAAAAATATTTCAAAACAAAGTATTGGCCACATCTTTACATCATTGATTACTCAAAAGAAATTGAGGAATGCTTGAAACGTCACCAAAAGGCTCATTATAACAAATGCCAGGATAAATGGTGGTGGGATAAGGAGAGATTAAGTCATCTTAACCTTCCATTTGATGAAAAATATCTTACTTCTTACCATTCTAATCCTCCACCATTTCCTATTTCGAAGCAGACGCTGGTAATGGTTATAAAAAATCCTCGAGCCATAGGTCCACAATCTATCACTTATGCCGCTCATTCTGATTTAGGTGGAAATTACTTACCTATATACATTTCTCTTGAATTTTCTCAATTTTCAAGATACTTTAATTGTGCCCTTTTCTTTATAGTTACTCAGGAACTGTCGGCTACTGACAAACAGATCATCTGGGCGTAACCGTTATAACAACATCCACCAGTGACCAATGCCACTGAGACTCTCGATATTCAGACCGTGGATTTTGAAAATACAGTTAGCGCTGAGGCTATTTCTTCACATAGCCCCCCCTGAAATTACAAATTTCCCTTTGGTGTCCGAGTACATGATCGACATACCTCCAACACCCCCTATTAGAGTCAAAGAAGAAGAAGAAGAAGAAGCGCCACTCCTTTGTCATTCTAGCAAGAAACCACCTTCTCAGCCGACAGTCTTTTTCCTTGATAAGTGAACCCTTTCAATAGCCAATGAATCTTCAGCTCCTGAGAGAACTAAAGACGTGGATGAAGAAGTTGTAGCAGTCGACATGATGGAGCTCGAATCACATATGTCACCCCACTCCTATAACATTGTCACAATCGAAACTTCTATCCCCTTAGCTTTTGATGTATGTGCATTGCTGATTGATGACATCATTTCCTCCCTCAAGCGATCTTTGGTTGAAGATATCACTATGCCTGAATCACCCTCGTTGTTGAACAACCTGAAAAACCACATGAGTGAACTCCATATCCTTATACATATAGGGTTATCTAGAACCTTGTTGGTCGTGATGGTTAATAAGCTTGAACGAATGATCCAATCATATCATAGTTTCTCTTGGTCAAACTCCACCTTGCAAATAATATTTTGGCTCTTCATTCTTTCTTAGGATTGATAAAAGAGAAACAAGTGATATGTGCCGTCATCGGTCACATAGAAGTAGAGCGTACGACAGTAGAATCTGAAGTGGCCTCAACCATAGACATTGTTAATCAACTTTCAGCAAGTACTGCCAAGTTGAAAGAATCTAGGACTGAAGTGGAGGAGATGGAAATTAGAATTGCGACCTTGGAAACAGAGTTGATGGCCTTAAAAAGGGTGTGTGAGTAGAAGCGTACTGAGCTCGTTCAACATGAGAAGATGATCGAAGACCTGGCGATGTCCACCGATGCTCAAGCAACTACCATTGGCTGATTCCGCCGATCTTTTGTTAAACACGAGGCTATCTTGAGCACTGTGAAAGGACGACTGGAGACGATAGATGCTTCACTCCAATATTTTTCTTTTTTTGAATTGTAACTCTGTATCGACAATCACTTATTTAATACAATTGGCCATCGACCCTGTTTTGTTCTCTTCATACCTTAGCTCACTTTCTATCCCGTGTATGTAACTAACTAATGACTTGGCCCTTAAAATCTAGAACATCGTGGGCTTATTCTGAATTTAAAGCCCCAATCACTACACATCCCTGGTTGCTCGGGACATGTAGCAACTCCTTTGCTGTAATCACTCTGGATCATAGGTGTGAAATCACCTATTTAAACTGATTGAAATCTCATTTGAATTTAAGCTAAACTCATCTTTACACCTCTACTTTGCTCCCATGGCTTCCAACCCTTCTTCCTTCATTGTCGGTGCTGAAAGTTACTTGAAAGAGATTTTTGAGTGGGGCTTAACAGAGTTTTCTCAATCCTCGCTACTCTTTGATGCAAATTACTTCATTAAAGAAGCATTGACAGTGGACGAATCAAAGGTTGCACTTGGGGAACTCCTTCAAAAACTAAAGTGCATGTACGTTATGGGATGTCGTTATCTCAAGCTTACATTTGACACTTAGGTAACCTTTGGATACCTTCGTCAGCAAGCATCGGCCAAGTAAGACTCTGTAGAGATGAGTAAAACCCAAGAATTGGCATGGCATGATCGATTGCAGTGGGTTCAGACACACTGATTTAATTGAACCATGCTTCGTGCGTTCCAAGCTTACCGAACTAGATTGATGGAAGAACTTAAGGAACAAGAACGCTCCTTCTTAGCAAAGGATGTGGTCATTCCAGAAGACCTTTCGTTCTTGGACAAATAGATTGTTATCTACTAGATGCGATTGAAGATAAGTTTTGGCGCAATGAGGGCATCCGAGGACAAGGTTTCCTCAAACAACATTCGTGTTGACCATCTGCTTCACCTCTTGCCGATCATCATTGAGAAGGAGGCAAAATGGGTACCGATGCAAGAGAAGAATGAGACTGAGATGTGAGCTCTCCTTAAGGAGTTCGAGGGAATGAAGATATGAGTTAGTCGGTCACTTTAAACATTTCTTTCCCTTTTCTTTTTCCTGTAAAAATACAATGCGGTTGATGACTTATAGTGTCTTAAATAAACTTTCCTTTATCAATAAAGTTGACCTTTTGACATGACATGGAGTGCTCTTTTTTTCGGTGGTGAATCTTCGATCATCGGTCACAACTAGGGATGTTTAGAAAATATCGAACGGTATTTTCATAGTCGATTAGGTCTCTGCATTATTAGTCAGCCGTTCGATACTTAGTCATTTTTTCGCTTTTGCATACTTTGTCATATGTTGATTCAGTGGGAGTAAATGTGCAACGTTCCCTAAGGAGTGTCATCTATTCCGTTGCATTCTCCCATATTCTTGGAAATGAATAAAAAACCCAACAGTCAAATTTGGGTTCCTAACCATCGAACCCTATCCAATGTGCACATTAATTACTCCTCCCCATGTCTATAAAAAGTACTCTTCTTTCAAATTTACAACATGCTACTGACAGGAGTCCTCAGACCTTGACATCATGACTTTGTCTTCATTCTTCTCATAATCCTTACAAATTCTGGAGGACATTTTTGAAGAAGGGATCAACTCCTTTTCGCATTCATCTCTCCTTCACGATACATACCCTTTTCTTAGGGATGCAACTAAAGCATCCGAAATCGATGGACCCTTCCAAGATGTCCTTAAGATCATCTCAGAGCTCCAACAGCTTGGAGAGGTGTACTCTAGGGTTGACTCTGAACTTGAACGATGTATCGCCCCATTAATGGAACTCTCGGCCCTTCGTGCCTAGTCTGTAACTCTTTTTAGCTCTCTATGATGCAATTTAGAAGAATCGGTTGCATTGGAATCGTCAACATCACCTTGATGAAGAGATATTGCAATCCATGGAAGTTGTACTTTACCACTTCTTTGCTGACCTCTCCGCTCTCCGAGGCCTAACGGCTATATCCAGATTGTGATTGGCCTTAAGGTCAGGATCTGAGAGCCTTCAATGAGTTCCAGAAAAATTAGCTCTAATTAACAAGTATGATATCCCTCTAATTTTCTTTCAAAGAATATCTCGCTTCGAGTACATTAGGAATTTGGATGAGAAAAGAATATCCCATGGGAAATTAAAATTAAACATTAAACATTAAATATAAATAAATTAATTTTTAATCTTAAATGATAATTTATAAAAATAAATTAAAAAAAGGAATACCAAAGTACACTTGTGTGGAATCCATTGTTGCCAACAGGTGACCCCTGCAGGCCCATATCCAACTAAAAAAAAAAAAAACAAGAAGAAAACATTGAAATGATATTTCCGTGAAAAACCCATTCATCAATTTTCTACAAATGCCATTTTCATGTTTACAAAATTTCTTAAAAATTAACTCCTTGTTTTCCTTGCTTTGGCTTAAGAAATAAATTCTATAAAGTGAAGGAAAAAAACGAGAAAACAAACACGTGAGTTTCAAAACAATTCAACAGCGCCGTTTTTTTGAAATAATGGCCGAAGGTCAAGGTTTCACTTTCACCCACAAAGTGGTTGTTACTTCGACCTAATCTAATACGTGTCCTTTTCAAGCATAGCATACCTTGTGCGGTTTTATCTCTCACACGTTCCTCACCCAATCGGCTCCGTAGTATCCAAAATGCACACGTGTCCCTTTCAAGAATGCATTGCGTGGTTTTATCTCTCACGTTCCTCACCCATTCGGCCCCTTAGTATCCAAAATCGTAATACATCGGATGCATTCGAGCAGACCTCCTGGCTACAATTAACACATCGGTCTCGATCAACGGCCCTCATTTAAACTTGTGTGGGCCCCACTAACCAAACATCTATAAATGGTGTCTCTATCTATAGCGTTCCTCGCTACCTCCCCCATTTGCCCGGAGAAGAAGGATCGAAAAACGGAAAATGGAGAAATCAGGGTACGGAAAGGACGGCATCTACAGATCCCTCCGCCCTCGCCTCATCATCCCAACCGACCAAAACCTGTCCATGTTCCCCTTCCTCTTCCGTAACTCCTCCTCCTACCCGCAAGCTCTGGCCATTGCTGACGCCGACACTGGCGAATCCCTCACCTTCGCCGCCTTCAAATCAACGGTCCATAACGTCGCACGTGGCCTCCTCCGATTGGGCATTGCAAAGGGTGACGTCGTCCTCATCTTCGCCCCCAACTCCCTCTACTTCCCTCTCTGCTTCATCGGAACCGTTGCCCTCGGCGCCATCGCCACCACCGCCAATCCTCTTTACACCCCCAACGAACTCTCCAAGCAAGCCGTCGATTCCCGTCCCAAGCTCATCATCACCATCCCCCAGTTATGGGACAAGGTCAAGGATCTACGTCTGCCGGCCGTGATAATCGGGTCGAGGAACCACAGTCCTCCGATCGTCTCCGATCACAAGATCACCTACTTCGAAGATCTCGTCTCAGGGCCATTACCCGACCTCCCGTCAGTTCCCGTCAGGCAATCCGACACTGCCGCTCTACTCTACTCCTCCGGCACGACCGGCATCAGCAAGGGCGTGATACTCACACACCGCAATTTCATCTCAGCCGCTCTCATGGCGTCTGCCGATCAAGAGAACGATGGCGAGGGGCGCAACACATTCCTCTGCTTCCTTCCCATGTTTCACATCTTCGGACTGTCGATCATCACATACGCGCAGCTGCAGCGGGGGAATTCGCTGGTGACGATGGGGAGGTTTGATATGGAGGCGGTCCTGAGGGCGATTGAGAAGTATAGGGTGACGTATATGTTCGTGGTTCCGCCGGTGATGATCGCATTCGCGAAGCAGAACACTGCGAGGAAGTACGATCTGTCGAGCTTGAAGCGGCTGGGGTCGGGTGCAGCCCCTTTGGGGAAGGATATTATGGAGGCGTGCGCGAAGAACTTACCGCATGCTATCGTTGTTCAGGTAATTTTGCTGGAAATATGAACATTCTTCTCTGAATAGGAAGCGGATTAGGTAATTTCCCCCCCTTCTCCCGAACCAGTAACAAGCTGGGGCCCACCATGATATATGGGTTTATCAACATGGTCCATCTATTTTATGATACATGACAAAAAAATGAGGCAGATCAAATATTCAAGTGGACCACATCACAGAAAGCAGCGGTGAAGGCTCACCATTGAAACCTTTCTAAGTCCTACCGCGATGTTTATTCGCCATTTAATCTGTTCATAAGGTCACAGAGACTTTTAGATGAAGACAAAAATGCAGATATCAGTGATTCAAAACTTCTGCAGCTCTTAATAAGTTTTTAACGGTGGGATTTTAATCCCCTATATTGTACACTTGAGCTTTAGATTTGCCTTATTTTTTGGCCTATATCCTTAAGATGATATGGCAAAATGGGTGGACCGTGTTGATAAACTCATAAATTACAGTGGTAACCTCAAAACCCCAGCCTGCTTTGAGTTCGGGAATCTGCGTGTGCGGGCCCGCCATTCCAGGCCTGGCCAGAATTTAAACGGTCTGGTTGCTTGAATCGGATCCAAACCCGCACGAGGCGTTTCTAGGCACTGCCCACAATTTAAACGGTCTAGCAGATGCTTGAGTCGGATCCGAAAGCAAGTGGCCTCAAGGTGTGTCTGAGCCCCGACCGTGCGTAAGTTGTAAAGCCCAAGCCTGCCAAAAGCCGATAGATGTGGGTTGGGTGGTGTGGAAGAAGATGAAATGTAGGGATGTTTGTTTGTTATTTACGAAAATACCCTTGTGAGTCGGCTGTTTGGATACACCCGCATAGTAGCTTTTTTTTTCTTTAATACTTATACAGCAAATAATCTTCTTAAGTAACAGAATCTTGCTTTTTAAAACCTTTTTACTCTCTCTCTATCCGTAGTTCACGTTCCATGTGAAAGGTGGCCCCATATGATGACGCACGGTTAACATCGGAGGCGGGGCCCACATGATGGGTGACCCACATGATCGAAGGTGGGGCCCACATATTGGACGGTCCACATCAAGAGTATTAAGTGATAACTGATACATACATGCAAACGTGGACCATTCCATGTCATTTGTGTGGGAAATCAGTACCATGAAAACGGTAGGGCCAATCATTAAAATCGCCATTCTAAAAAATCAGGCTCATCCGCCCACTCCGTGGGCTACAACTCTGTCAAATCAGATCGTTAGTTGGACAATTAGCTCCATCTGTGTGGCCCACCTGATGAACGGAACTGCTTGATTTGAACGATGGTTTGGTGCCACAAGCTTCGGTACCTTGCTGTATGTGATCAGTTCTCTATACGTATCTGGGCTGGGCTTGGCTTGCGGGCTTCCTCACAGATTCAAAGCTACCCCAGATTTAAAATTGCATAATTTTCAGGCCAGGTCTGGCATTGATCCTCCCAGATTTAAAATTGCTTAATTTTCAGGCCAGGTCTGGCATTGATCCTCCCCAGATTTAAAATTGCTTAATTTTCAGGCCAGGCCTGGCGTTGACCCTCAGGCTTGATAGAGGAACCCATGTCCATGAGTGGCCCATGCATGAGAAGTCCTTAGAGCCAGTTCAGCCCATTGACGAGGATATCTGGGCGTATGGGATCTCATTTGGATGATAGATGCTTGGCATACTTGGTTTGGAGGCCATGCAAGATCATCAAGACTGTTGGTCAGGTGTGGCCCGCTGCAGACCATGCTTCTGAAAGTCTCCGAGATTGTGGCATTCCACCCACAACAAGGTTTAAAATTGGTGTATTGGGTATCATATCGTTCAGCACCAAGACGAAAATGGACGTATGTTTCTGGCTGTTTTGGGGCTATAAGGGCTGATGCAGCCATATTATTCATGGATGATACATACACATATTGGGTGATATGTACCGATTTCAGACGGTATTTTAAAACCTTGATCTACAATCTTGGAGCCCTTTTCCACTGTGTTTCTCTTCTTGGTTGTCTGTTAGCAGGCCACAAGGTGGTAGGTTAAGATTGGATGATCAAGGGGATTTTTGGGGTATGTTCCATCCTTTGTGTGGCCCACGAACTACAGGATCAAAGAACCAGGGGCCCACTTATACAAACTGAAAAACTGAGCATAATATTTCTATACATATCCTTGGTCTAGGATCCCAGGGCAGAAATTTGGTTCTGTGATTCATCTTCTTCTAGTATCATTGGACAGAAATTTCATGAATGATGGTGTGTTTTTTTTTTGGCAACTTTGATATACTGTTGAGAGTAGATTAAGGATTTCCTTGCATGACTAGTTCCAGGATCCTTCAAAGTAGTTGCTACTCCTGCTTCGAATCCCCATTTCAGATTCTTGCTTTTGCTTGCGCTTCCTACCTATTTATACTTGTCTACCTTCTGAAAGAGACGCTTCCATGCTCCCACACCTGAATTTGTTGCCGATTCTCTTCATCATTTGTGCAACTATAGCATAGCCATACCCATGCACAGAGGTGTGACAGCATAGTTGGATTATCTTCTGGACTGGTCATCTGTTGGGCCTAGATGGGCCATTATCTAAAAATAATACGGACCTGATTCTTCTTCGTCTTCCCCCTTTTCTTCTTCTTCTTCTTCTTTTGTTGGTGTGAAGCTTTACTCTTAATTTTCAGTTGCCGAAATAGTTATGGTGTTTATTCAAATTTGTCACTGAATATCAAACTGCTTCAGTGAACTAATTAGGAAGTCCAAGTCATGTTTTCTAATTTCATACAGACTCTAGCAAACTATGAATAAAACCTGGTAGCCAAGGATGAATACATGACAAGCCACATGGTCTGATACAGATTCTATGATGTCAACTTCAAAATTCACCCCCATGGATTGAGAAAATCTTCTGATGCTCCATTGATTTGTCTGAGTTGTTTTTGTGAAGAGTGAAAGGAGTTGCCTCCTAAACATGCAAGTCGTTCGATCAAGTTGGACCAATTCCTAGTGAGTTTGAAACAAGCCTTTTACTGATTTTACTCCATCGAGGAGTCACTCTGAGACCAGTGTTTATTCCTTGACTCTCTTTGACTCTTTAGTAAATAGATTTGAAGTACTATCCACTGTCGAGTCAGATCCTTTGACATGTTTCGTTAAGCTCTTTCATATTTCTAAATCATATAAAAATTGTCTTCCACAATTAGTCTGTGTTTGTCTAAAAAATACTTTGATGGAGTAGAACAAGGAACCTTTACATCTATTCTAGATGAGAATCTGAAATAAGTATATGGTTATCAGGAAACACTGGATATATCACAATAATTCCTCCTTTCTGCTCGTACATCAGTTGGCATTGGTCTTGCATGTCTGTTTGAGAATCCATCTGTTATTTTATTTTATTTATTTTCTTCTGTTCTTTGCATACTCTGAACTTCCCAATAAATCTGTTTATAGGGCTTGGATATCTATACCAAAAATAGTTTGCTGAAGGATGTAATCATATGCACTATAGGCATCTGAGGAATGATTTATTTCTATTGCCTCTGGTAAAAAGTAATGCAGTCCAAGTGTGGTCAAAATCTCTGTCGAATCAACATGGTTCACTAGAATCATTACTGATGATCAGTTGGACTAAGCTGTCTATACTCTTGGGTTAGTTTACTGAATTAGCAGTTCTTTGTTAGTTAGCTTAATTATGAAGTTCTAGTGGAATTCTTCTTCCAATTCTCTTCATATGAGAAGGATACACATTTCATCACTTTGCTTGTAGTTTTTGTTTTATACCTGTGGGTTTTTGCAGCTCTTGATACATGTTTAGTTCCGATTTCTGTTTACATAGTTCAATATGCATTGTGCTGCATGAAAACAGTAATGGCAGAGCAATTATAATGATCTGATGTGGGTATATAATTTCAAAATAGGGATTTATACTATGATGGCTTTCCAAGGCAAGCAAGATAAAATAACTTTTCTCTTCATGAAACATTTAATGTGTTCGTATTTTGTCATATGCTTCAATAGAGATTTCTACCACTACCCCAACCACATGAGAGCTTAATCTCATAAACTGTAAGATCACATTCTACATTTAATATTGAATATAAACATAATTTCAACATACGAAATGTTTTTGTTAATGTATTTGACTGCCACAATATATGGCTAGAACGGAGTTATGGCTCTCGTGGCTAGTGAGTTTACAATAAACACAAAAGGAAGTCCTTGTGTAACCTTTGGCTCCTTGACAGGGATATGGTTTGACAGAATCTTGTGGAATTGTCTCATTGGAGAATCCGAAGGGAGGAATACGCCATTATGGTTCTACAGGAACCCTTGTTCCAGCAGTTGAATCCAAAATAGTCAGTGTAGACACATTGAAACCTTTTCCCCCTAATCAGTTGGGGGAAGTATGGCTTCGAGGACCAAATATGATGCAAGGTAGGCTTTTAAATCAACATATTTGCAATTCCTTGAATCTGTAGATATTTATTCCATAGGGATGTGGATGTTTGGTTGCAGTGCGATTGTGATTCCCATTTATCTTTATAATTGCATTACTTCTATTTCAACTGTGGTCTCTTGGTTCAAAACTTGGCTTTCATGACGATCCTGGAAATATATTATTTGAATACTCACCTCTTAATTTTTGAATCAATGCTGGCCTATTTTTATCTCAAATAGCTGTTGATCCAAAGTTGTGTTTAAAAACTTGAAATGTTGTCCATGCAGCAAAATTTGGTTGCGTACTTTTATCAGCTCAACTTGAAATTTTGTGTTGGTTGTCACGAACACATTGATTCAACAAAATTAAGAAATAATTCCATTTATTCAATGTCGTACTATATTCACCGTACAAAACTAAGTTTCACAATCATTACTTTTGTTAAATTTCTGGTTTTGAATATGTGGATGATGTATCAAGATTCCTTTCTGGGCAAAGTGGATGGCAATTTTATTAATAATGAAAACTGAATACAGGAATAATGGTTTTTTTTTTTTTTTTTTGGGGGGGGGCGCACACCTAACCTTACTCCTTATCCAATCAAATCCAAAGAATACAAAGCAAAGTTCCTAAGGAGAGATGCAACTAGTCTGAGAATGCTGCTCTTTTGACTGATGTAGGAAGATCCGACTGGCCGAAAAGACTTGATCATGTGTGCCATCACAAGCTTTTGTTAGCTAATGAGTCAGCCACCTGTATACTCTTCCTGAAAATTCGAGATACATCTGCTTCTAGATCTAGCATAAGAAACTTAATTTGGATCTATTAATACGAGACAGACCATGGGACACCCTCACCTTTTAGCCATAAATCCAAGAAGGTTAGAACCATTTTCAACAAGGACTTTCTTATTACCATTACGAGAACAAAATTTCAATCCATCCTGTAATTATCTAATCTCTGCCACTGTGTTAGAGCAAGCACCATAAAAATGAGAGGAAGCTAGACGATGTCATCCAAATTTCATATTGGAGGCCTATGAGCAATGTTGTCAAATGGCATAAGCGAATGACTATGCCTAATCACTTAAGCGATTGCACACTTAAAAAAGAAAGGGGAAAAAAAAAACAAAAAAAGGAAAAAAATAAAAAAAAATTGTAATAAAATATACAAAATTTAAAAAAAATTTATGTAATTACTAGAAGTGATCCAATTTGTTTTTATAAACCTATTTTATTATAATTTGTGCAATTAGTACCTAAGCTATATGAGCATGATTATTGACAAGTTACACACTTACACCAAGTCAAATTCTAATTTACTAACAAGTAACAAATAACAGCAACGTATTAAAAATATGGAAATTTGATTAATAATGATAACTCGATGAATTACTTTACTTGCTGTATAAATGGTCCAAAGTACAAACAACAAAATAAGTAACAATTAAAAAAACAAAAGTACAAGTTACAACTTACAAGTTGCAACTTACTAATTACAACTTATAGACTTACAATTATAATTTACGGTTTAGAACTACTAGTTATAACTTACAACTTATAATATTATTTACATTGATCCCTCTCCCATTATGTCACATCACCACCATCATCACTGTCAACATCATCATTAGAGTCATCTCCTTATTCAACGGGTATTTCATCTTGTTATGTTTCTTTATCATCGGTTTGCACAAGTTGCTCATCCACATCCAATGGTTGATCATTTTCTTCTTGTATCTCTGTAATCTCATTCTCATTTTATTGGTCAATTGCTACTAGGCCTCGTGTTATTTCTTGCTCATCTTCTTTGCCTTTGAGTTAAAGAACCTTCTTTGGGTGTCAATCTAAATCCAACATCTTTGACTTGGGCCCATATTAGGCTCTTGCTTGCATAGGCCGAATCCTTTGTCTCTAAAAGGCTCCCACTATCTACCTGCAAATCATCTACGCAGATAGGATCATAGAAACCGGGCTTTTCTTGGCTTGTTTGGAATCTATCTTGCAGTTTTTGGTTGTACTGGACGAAGACGAAGTTATTGAGCTTCTTTTATTCAAGATAATTCCTTTTTATGTGAAACTTTATAGCATTCGAAAAATTCAATTGAAAGTGAATTAGCGATTGTCGTTTGCTTGTAACTCTCCATGTTTAAATTCAACATTTGATGAATGAATTGCAAAACTTACTGACTCGAATGTACTCCATTTGCGCTCGTAACCGCTAACAGAACATGTAACGCCAAGAATTTTCATGGCTAACTTCGGTAATGTTGGATCCTTCTGTTCTGGTCTACTTAATACATTAATTGCCAGTTAGTTGTGCAAATAATAGTTTACATTAGACTTTTTTACATTGTAAGAAATTATTTTTAAGTTACACCAACTCGCTAATTTTCATATTTTATACTTGCCATGTTCATACTCTTATTCCTGACAACTATGTATCTTAAGAAAATCCTCGCACTCTTCATGAAGATGTCCAGCTGTTCAGAAATCCTATCATGCTCTTCTTTATATAGAACCATTCTTTCCAAAATGGTAAGAAAGCTCACAATATGTGTTACTAATATCATAGTTCGATCGATGGAAGCAAGGGGAGGGGGGTGAATAGGACTACTTACGCACCAATTAAAAACAAATAACACTTAAGCTTCCAAGGTAAGTGGGTCCAAGTACATAGATTAGAATAGATGCAACTAATTGAGTAACTAGTCCATGTAGGTGAGATGTGAAATACCAATTGTGTGTGTTACAAATTAAGTGCCTAACAAACACTTCTAATCATGTATCCATATGAATTAAACAAATTCAATCACAAATAAGGATAGAAATGCATTCATATAAGCCAATCACAAACACAATGATATATAATGATTCGACTAATTGCTTACTCAACTCCCGGTGGACGCATTCTGCTCGAGTGTACCGTATTTTACTATCTCGAAGGTTTCTAATAGGTTCACCTCTAACCTTTACACACGTACCCTCCTGCTGGAGGCCTACACAAGGACTTATATACTCCCGTCGGAGGCCTACACAAGGACTTAATCGAGTTTGGGTCACAAATTTTATACTCAATCCTACACAAGAAAAGAGTACACAATGGATTCTAACGACTCTTACTTGTTGGTTGGATAGATCCCCGTTGATGCGCCTTATTTGAGATGTGTCTTTACTTCTCGAATCCGCTTCTCTTGTGCTCTCCCAATCTTTGAAGTCGATTTTCTTCCGCTTCCTTGAATTAGCTACCGGCAACGATTTTCCTATTGAGATACCAAGGTAATGGGAGAGATGTTGAATCTCTTACAACTATGAGATAATTGGTTCCAATTTGGGATTCACCTAGATGGGCATTCTAGAGGATGATGGACATTGGGATTTGCCTATGGGATTAATGTCTAAACTCTAGAGAATGCAAGATACCATGTTCTATGTAAGTGAATAGGATCACTTAAAAATATATGCCAATTAAAAATAAATAATACTTAGGCTTCCAAGCCAAGTGAGTCTAAGTATATTGACTGCAATAGATAGAACTAATTGAACAACTAGTGTATGTGGGTGAGATGTGAAATACCAATTGTGTGCTACAAATTAAGTGCCTAGCATACACTTCTAATAATGTATCTATATGAATTAAATAAATTCAATCACAAACAAGAAAAGAAATGCATCGACATAAGCCAATCACAAACACAATGATATATAGTGGTTCAGCTAATTGCCCAATCCACTCTTGACGGACACACTTTTCTTGAGTATATCGGATTTCACTATTTCGGAGGTTTTTAATAGGTTCACCTCTAAACTTTACACGTACCCTCCTACCGGAGGCCTACACAAGGTCTTTCATACATACACTCCAATCGAAGGACTTACACAAGGACTTACACATGTACACTCCTATCGGAGGCCTAACATAATGACTTACGTACACTCCTATTGGAGGCCTAATACAAGGACTTGCACACGTACACTTCCATCGGAGACCTACATAAGGACTTTGAGTTTGGGTCACAAACTCTATACTCAATCCTACACAATGAAAGAGTATACAATGAATTCAAACAAATGACCCTTACTTGTTGGTCGGATTGAGTCCCGTTGATGCTCCTTCTTTGAGATGTGTCTTCACTTCTTGATCCGGTTCTTTTATAATCCCTCGATCTTTAAAGTCGATCTTCTTCCACTTTCTTGAATCACCATTGGCAACGATCTTTCTATTGAGATGCCAAGTTAATGGGAGAGATGTTGAATCTGATACAACTATGAGATAATTGCTTTCAATTTGAGATTCACCTAGATGGGTATTCTAGAGGATGATAGACATTAGGATTTACCTATGGGATTGATGTCTAAACTTTAGAGAATGTAATATATCATGTTCTTCATCAAATGGAGCTTAGAATGCTCATCAGAGTGATTAATTACAATGGAGAAGGCATAAATCTCTTTGGGTGATAGCCTATGAGTGTTGGGAAAACTTAAAATGCACTAGGGGTTCTAAATCATCTAAAACCACTATTTGCTCAAAGATTCGAATGTAAAATATATAGAGAAAAAGCTCCAATGGATTTATAATGGCTAGTATCGATTGATCGATCTTTCGATCAATTGAGCTTAATTCGATTTTGGGGCAAAAATATTGCTAGACATTTTTGCGCACCTTTGATCGATCGAGCGAAGGGCCTTCAATCGATCAAGACGAATTGAAGGTTCGCTCGATTAAACATGTGCATTTTGGTTTTCATTCTTTCCACACACTTTGCATATGATCTAGTTGGCACACACCTCATGACTAACGGTTTTCCTATTTGGAACAAGTCATCTAAGGTAGGTTATTTAGGACCTAAAGAGGTATAAGGTTAGGGTCACCCAGTGTTCGAAGTATCGGTATGGCTACAAGTTTTGCTGGCCAGGGATACGGAAACAATATCGATATCGCCGATAATATCTCTGATAATCGGAAGTGTGGGGAAACATGGGGAAAACAGTGGAATTTTTAGCGAAACTTTAGTACATGTTAAAATTTACGTATTTGCATATTTATAAATAATTTGCATATTTATAAATAAAAATTATTAAAAGAATGCATATATAACAAGTTTCCATTTAATGGGGCCTTAAAAGCATGTGCTGTTGTAAGAAACAATACAACCATCCCATCCGTCATATTTAACCATCCAACCTTCCATCCAAACATCCATCGATATTGCAAAATATCAACAACACGTGATATTTACTTAGAAATCATCAACAATTGGAAAGGAAACGAAACATTGTGGTCTCAATATCGTGCCTGTTGCGATATCGATAATATCGAGATATTATCTATATTATCAATGACAAATCGAACACTACATACAACCATGTGCCCATGATTTTTTTTTTTTCTTCTAATAAACAAAATTTTGATGATATCAATACGTTGGCGATATTATTGAGATATCATCAATACACTTATGATACAAGCATTACCTAAAACTTACATAGTCGAAAATATTGGGGATACATTGCCGATATTGATGCATTGACAATACAAGTGACACCTAGAATTACCATGTTGAAAATATTGGCGATTACATTAGTGATATTGATACGTTGGCAATACTTAGCGATACATTGTTAATACCTGAAATTTCTGATACTACTAGCGCTATCGGTATCACTACCAGTGTTATCGGTATCGCTGAGCTGGAGATAAAGATAATATCAGAGATATTTCAATAATATCGGAGATAATTCAAACACTGGGTCATCAAGGCAGCACAATTTACCTATTTCTTCGCTCCTTGATGCATCAAGTCTTCATGTGTCTTCTATCTTTGGCTTCCAAGGGCTTAACCGACTCACTGACACAGTGCTACACATGATTGACAAACAAGTGCACTTATCGTAGGTAGCCAAATACCATGGAGATGACATTTGGCTGCCTCATCTCTTATCTATAATATTTAAGATGGACCTATAATCACTCTCTTTATAGTTAAAGTGGTCAATGATTTTGTTTTTAGCTCTCTCCATTGTATCGTAGATGTAGCCCATGGTGGCTTCTCATCACCGTCCACTAATCATAACATACTTACTAAGGGTGCCGATAATTTTAATACCTTTAGCACTTGTGTCCAAAATGAGTATGAGAGGATGATTTGTGAGACTAACTTCCCTTTGGTCTTCTTTGACAAAGGCCTATTATTCCAATTGACTGATAGTACAAAGGTTCTAAGCTCAGATTTCTTCGAATGCAACCTTTGTAGTGTTAAGAAAACTGTTGTGAATAAAGTGATGGCTAGATGAAGCAAATTATACCTAATGTGCCTCCTCATGTGATGGAGAAGAAGGACATGCTTGTACATAAAAACTGTGATTACTCTAGCCCTATGAATTACTTTAAGATATAACCTACCTATATATTTTAACATTAGATCTATATAATGTGCTGCACATGGGTTCCAAAATAGACGACGCTTCTTCTCCACAAGAAGGCGACCGGTGGGTATATAGGAGACTGCATTGTTCATGATAATTTGGACAACATAATCTTCTCCTATTTTCTCAACTAAACTATTTAAAAATTTTAACAAATAGTCGGCCGTCTAGGAATGGGTTGATCCATCCACTGACTTAAAAAAAATGTATTCGTAGTTAGATAGTTTATAAGAAAGTTAATAAGTATCCGACCAGATCTAAAGGTCCATCCGTCGGCCTAGCATACAACCACTAATTTTCCACTCCTCTTTGTATCCCTAAAGTATCTAGTACACTCAACCTACTTTTGAGGCAACTTTCCCTCACTTCATTATACAATGGGGGTTTCAATCCAAGTCCAAAATTGACCTATCGCTTTCACCATAACTTTCAGGCTCTTCAATCCTACGGTGTTGAAAGCAACACCGGCTTGGTATAACCACTATTGAATCGTGTTTTTCATTTTGTTTTCGTTTTTTTTTTTTAATTTTTTTTTTTTTTATAATTAAATTATAGTGGTTTTCTAAAGTGATTTGTGCAGGTCCTTTGCCCTTACCTCTTTGGTCAACTATATCCTCGGGATGTGGTTTACACCACCTATCTATTGGTCTTTTGGGTACTAGTGGTCTGTATTGCCCTGTAGATGTAGGTGTATCAGCGTCCAAATTAATAACATCAATGTCCTTATATGCTTCTCATCCCATAAATTCTTTTTGGATAACTGCAGTGTCATGCTTTTGTCCAGCATGCTTCCATCCATAATTTACTTTTGGATCTCTAGAGTAACATTAGGACATGTTCTTGCATTTGATCTCAAGGTGTGTGTAAGGTGTTGCTTCTGCTGGCCAATGACATTAGAACTTACAAATCTGCATAGATCACATAGTATAAAAGACTTTTCGATAGCACTATGATAGCTCCCATACTTCTAAACCAGGTCATTAGACTTGGGTGTGTGTGTGTGTGTGTGTGTGTGTGTGTGTATAATAATAATAATTGGGAAGAAGACATGATGAATAAGACTTGATGTTGATTCGGCTAAGTAAATACTAAATACTAAACAGTAATCGAAGAACTAAATAAGTTGTATTTTAAGTAAATACTAAATAGTAAATACTACTACTATTCTAACTTCTAATTAAGTAGCAATTCTTGAACGGTGAACAACTAGAGCCTCTTACTCAATGCATCAAACAGTTTCCATTAATGAAATATGTAAATCCATCAGAAAATAAAAAAGACGCATGTCCGATGAAATGGTTGTTGCTTTCTACTCCAATAATGAATCATTGGTTTAACTGAATAACTAAATAAAATAGACAGATCTTTCTCTTCTTCTCAGGTTGATGGATCTTCTCAATTTAAACATCTCCTATATTGAGAATACATATTCCAGTTGACCGAACTTAATTCTAATTATTTTGTTCTGAAGCAAAGATATCTACGGGGGCCGGTTCGTACTATTCAAATATTTGCTTAAAGGAACAGACCCAATTGTCAGACTTGTTTCTTTGACTTGTAGTACTAAATGTATTAGAAACTTGAAACTAGAGAGACTCTCACTATAGTGGAGTTACACAAACTTGTGTGTGAGAGAGAGTACTATAGTCACACTTGTAAGGGGGAGAGAGAGAGAGAGAGAGAGAGAGAGAGAGAGAGAGAGAGAGAAGCCTTTAGAATAATAGAAAGGGGGGGGGGGGGGGGGGGGGGGGGGGGGGGGTAGGGCTAGAAGTGCCTTTTATAAGCAATAATTGAGTTTTTTAGGAATAAATAAATGTTCAATAGTTAGATTTCTGACCATTGGAGTTGCAATTGCATGCTCATGGCATAATGCCATATTGATGCAGGACATGGAAATTAAACATGATATGCAAGATTTCAGACTTTAGATCATATTAATTTAGAAACATTCACAAAACTTCCACATCTTACATAAAGTCAAGCATCCAATCAAGGGGAATCTACAAGGGTCTAAGCCTACACATGCTAGGGTTGGATCAATTAAAATTATAGACCAAAAAATGATCAAAGGAGAGTAGATTCATCCACACATGCAAAAGATTATTTCCCCAATCCAAGGGATTCACATGTTTCAATTCAGGAAACCTTAGGGTTGAAAAAAAGGGGAATAGAAATTATGATTTAGGATAATCTAGGGTTAGGGCTAAGGAAATATGGTGAGAGAGGAGTGAAAGAGAGGAATGAGAGAACCTGGGATCAGTCCACGCGTTTGGGTAGCAAGCGGGCCTGACGCATGTGCGTGGATTGTGGCCCACGTGTGTGGGGCCCACGAACCCAAAAAGGGTCAGTAAGGGGTTGGTCGGCCAGGGGTGGGCCACCCACACAACAATTTTCAGATCGAACGGATGACTAGTTTGAGCACGGTGCTCTGCCGAAGTTTCGGCTCTCCTATAGGGCTTGATTCTGGAAATCTGCTGTAGAGAAGGATTGACTGTAAAATAAAGGTGGATTTGTAGAGTGGATGGTTGTGAGAGATGATGATTATGGAAGGTAGGAGCTAGGGGCGATTTAAGATGGGTGTGGCTTCGCACCGCGGTAGTTAGCCCTTCGAAGAAGGGAGAGTTTCACACCCAATTAGATTTCCACAATTCAAAGAATTAGAGAAGCAGGAAAATGCAAAATTTTATTCATCATCTTCAATGAAAAAAACCTACAAGGGGTTGCTTATTTATAAGAAAAACTCATACACCAAAAGCTGCGCCATGTGCGCACCCTATTACTTAGAGAAGAAGTAACAAAAATAACAACTAATCAAAGCAATCTAAATCGTCCATGATATTCCTAATAACAATAATAAGCAAAACTCAAAAGTATTAGATCATCTAGCGTGGTTGGCCACGATCATGAGATCCAATGGTGGAATCCTCATCACGATCGGGTGGGATCCTCATGATGATCGGGTCCACTTAAAGGAACCAAAACACAACCCTCTAACTAGAAGACCCTCCCCGGACGTCGTCATGGATCCAGATTGATGGTGGGCCCCTCTTCCTTGCATGTGCGTAGGGGTGGCGTCCGTGTGCGCAAGATGTCCTTATCAATTCTCCCTAGCTGCAAAGATTTCACCACTAGTGAAACAAAACTCCTGAATTGCTCCAAGATGTCAGCATCAACCCATTAAGCTCCTCCTCAGTGAGCCACGTACTATCTAAAGCTGGGCGTGACTTTCACTTAACTAGGTACTTTTGAAACTCGATGTCCAATGCTGATACTATCTGATGGTCCAGAATATCCTTTATCTCCTCTCTGGGTGTGGGAAGGGAAGGTATGAGAGGTAGAGGCTGTGAAGGATGGTCGGGAAGAGGCCATGAGTCAAAGAAAAGGTCTGGGGAATCAGGATGGTGAGGCGAAAGGCTGGACAATGTATCAGGGGTCCCCTGAAAAGTAATTAGATCCTCCACATTGAATGTGGTACTGATTCCCATAAAAGGTGGAAGATTTATCACACGCATTGAGACCGTTTCGTTTTATAATTTTAAATGGTCTAGCGCTACACGCGTATAATTTATAAATGGCTCCCTGAGGGTACCACTTTGGCCTGATGCGGGCTATCACAGTCTCCTACATTGAATTCTTAAAACGTTTATGTTGGTCTATAGAAAGTTTGTAATGTTCATTATTAGTAGTGATCTTTCGCCTGATTTCTTGATGCAATGAATGGATGTGATGCGCAAAGGACTCTGCAGACTCTGATGGCCTATGGGACTGACATAGGTACAAGATCAACAGGCTTCCTAGGTTTATACGTCCCAAATTGAATAGGAACTACATTACACCAAAATGTGTCTTTATATGATCCAAACTGAATAAGAACAAGACAACGGTGCGAGACTGGAATGGAAGTTTCATCAACCCAGGACACTCTATAGGGTTGAGGATGTGCTTTAAGTTTCAAGCTCAGACGATTCACAGTGCTAGTTGATGCTACGTTGGCACAATTATCGCTATCTACGATCATCTCGCAGCTTTTATCTCCACATTTTGTGTAAGTATCAGAGATAGTGTTGTGGCGCCAATCGTTGGTATTTTTTGCTTGTGCAAAGGCACAACGCATAACTGCAAGGGTCGCAGACTCTTGCGCTCCTCTTCCTCATCACTAGGGGTTTTTGCTGGCTCATATTCTTCCTCCTCACCGTTACTTTCTGGGGGCAGTACTTGTACTTGCCCCTCAATAAGGAATACCTTGGTGTCTTCTTTCGTGCCACATTGGTGGGCAAAGTAACCAAACCCCTGACATCTAAAACACCTAGTTGAAAAGGCCGAGCTAAGAGTCCTAGGGGGGGGGGGGGAATACGACTATGCCAAATTAAAAAATTAAATGCGAAATTAAACAAATATAAATAAAGATTACATTAAACAATCCCACAAAGCAGAAATGAATAACAACCTCAAATGTACAAGTATTGAGAGGTTGATACAAATGTTGTTCCAAGGACAACCTTACACCAAAAACTAATGGCTTATGGTAGGACAACCTGATTCCTAGAACGGTTTGTGTATCAAAATCCCAAACTGATACAGAGGAATAAAAAATAAAAATAGCAAAGAAAATAAACTAAGCTATTATAGCATTCCTACACTTGCATAAAAGAGATTACAACATTCTCTACAAAAGCTTAAAAAGGAATTACAACATTCACACAATAACCACAATCAATCAACTACCACAACACTAGAAATTATAGTGGTTACACCAACTGTTTAGAAAAACAGCTACACGACTACTCCACTCGTAATATCCTCACACAGTGGATATTGGCGTTCACTATGAAATAGGTTTTTCAAGGTTCACCTAAAACCTTCACAATTGTGTCTTACAAGTGGGCTTACACAATTCAAAAACCCCACACTCTGAGTTTTCTGGATCACCTCAGACAAACCAAAAAGAAAGAAGATTTTTTTGGCACAACCTCAAAAACCAAAAAGAAAGAGAGATTTTTCTGGCACAACCTCAAAAATCAAAAAGAAATTTACAAGAAATGTAAATATACTTATCTGGATATTCTTCTTTGATGCAGCCTGCTAGAACCAATTTGAAGTAGATGGTCGACGTACATGTTCATGTCCAGACTCACTTATGAAAAGGTTCTAAGTTCTAATTGATTTTTAGATTAAATCACCTTGGGTTAGCTTGATTTGATTTTGATTCCAAGAAAGGGGAAAACTAAAATCCCTTCTTTAAATAAGATTGGAATGTAGAATACAAAATCAAATGCAAAAAGCTAAAATAAAGAGAATATTAAATGAGCACTAAATAGCTTAAGAATATCACAAACGTATCTCTCAGAGTGGTGTCTTGATTTTGCTTGAATGAATTATCAAACTCTGAAAATCGTGCTCTATTTATAAATGCAGAAACTATTCACTCGACTGGCCCAGAGGTTAGCTCGACTGGTCGAAGGACTAACAAGAATTCAAAAATTTCGAGCGCGATAAGATAAGACCGTTCCACAACTGGTCAAGTGGGTGGTACCACCAATCGAGTGGCCTTCATGACTAGTCGAGCCCTGCACTCGACTGGTCGAGTGGGTCCAAAAATGGTTGCTGGACTTTGAGTCGAGCCTGCTCGACTGGTCGAGCACTGTTCACTCGAATGGTCGAGCAGTCTCCAGGATTGGTCGAGGATTCAACGGAAAATCCGAAAAATCCATAACAACCTTTGGACTGGTCGAGAGAATTTTTAGACTGGTCGAGTCTGTACTTGGACTAGTCAAACATAGGCTAAGACTAGTTGAAAAACAGTCTATAAAATTATGTAGTGACCCAATTTAAGTATGCAATCAATATGACCTATCCTATGGTCAATCTAGGGTCATTCATACCTTATGAGTGATATTTGAACATTGAGTCTCATTTGCTTCAGTTGATAGTTGATCTTAAAGTACATGAAGCTTGATATCTTGACGTACTTTGAAGCTTGAACTTGAAGTACTTGTGACTTATATTTCACCTTGAGCTTTGAGTTCCAAAGTAAAGCACTTTATCTAGACATAGGTTGAAGCTTGAGAGCTTGATCTATCACTTGATGTTGAACTTGAACTTGTGTAAGAATCTCTTGTTCTTATACATGTGCTGCTTGGATCTTGACTTGGAATATCTTGAACTTATACAAGAATTGTATGATCTTGAACATGAACATGAGCTAGACAAGATATAAATTCCAAGAGGTTTTGGCATACCAAATTTGACAATCATAGGAGCTAGATGGAATAACACTTACAATCTCCCCCTTTGTCAAATTCGTGACAAAACTAAATAATAAAAAATATGCATACCATGCACAGTAAAGAATCATGCACCATATATGCAGAATAAAGATACATGCACCGGTTAGATCAATAAAGAATCATGCACCAGTTACAAACTGGTCAAAGAAATACTCATCAATACTCCCCCTTAATACCATACTTTCTAGAATCCAGAGTAAAAAAAATGATCCTCTATCCACAGTTCCACATTCATTCTCAACATTTATCATAATGAAATAGGCATGTCAGAATAAATTCTCCCCCTTTTTGTCACAATATGACAAAGCAAAGAATCGATAAATGAGGATGGAAACACAAGAGTAATGAGAGATGATAGAAAAGAGATAAGTTTATGTTAACATAGAGATAAGAGAACCATAAAAAACATGTTCACATGTCCAAGCACAAGAAGAAATTCAAGTATTAAAAGTTATTACATAACAAATATTCAAATACTAATCCAAACCAGAGGAAGGAGCAGGTATGGAAGGATTAATTTGATGAAGTCCGTTGTTAATGCATTTAAGATATTTGCGCATATATTTAAATTGCATTTCATGGGACACATTCATACTTCCAACCTTCTCCTTAAGTGAGCGCAAACGCGCATCAAAGTCAGATGGCTGATAATTAGGATCAGCAGCAGAATCGGATTTAATTTCATCAAATAGGTCATCCATATTAATATCATCTAGAGGCAAATCACCCTATTCTTCATTTGCTTCAACAGCTCCACTAGCACCCACTTCAACTTGGCCTGGGGCCAACTTCAAATTCATCTTGTTAATGTTAGAGTTGTTGAAGGGTAGATTGTGAATGGGAGCTTCTCCAACAGGTTTAGCCACTAAACAATGGGTGGCTAATACAGTCATAAGATAAGCAAAAGGGATGTCACTATGACCTGGGTGGAGACGGAACTGAATCATGAGATAACAAATTAGAAAAGGAAGACACACAGAAACTCCAGTGACAATAAAATGAAGAATACGAACCATGAATGTAGTAAGCTCAGTTTTGTTACCAGAATGAGTGTAGACATTAGAAATAAAAATTCGATAGAGGACCCTGTATCTGGTTAACATAAACTTGGAAGCAAGCGCATTCCCAGTACTCCATTCCGCATCCATATTACATAAAACACGAGTGAGCATTCTCTTCTCAGATTCAGAAGGTTTTACAACAAGTCGTCATGGACAGGTAGATCCATTAACCTAGAAATAAGATGACGGTCCACATCAATTGGACCTTCTCTGGTCGTAATTGTAAATGTCAGATTCTCAGAAGAGAAGTCACTAATGCAAGCATACATAGCCTGCGCAATGGAGCGGTATGCCGGTCCACCCCAATGTAATATGTTATCCCAACCTACAGACTGAAAGAGAGAAAGGGTATCAAACGGAGCCAAATGATCAATGTTAACAGGCCGTTCTACTATCACATTGCGCAAGCGAATATCCCGCACAAACTCGGGATCTTCCTCGAGAGACTGAAGATGACGCACCATGATAGGAGCCGAACGAGAAGAAGAGGGACCACGAGATCCTTTCTTGTTTCTACCCTCCATTGCAATAAAG
Organism: Magnolia kwangsiensis; assembly: GCA_037074715.1. Classification (NCBI taxonomy): domain Eukaryota; kingdom Viridiplantae; phylum Streptophyta; class Magnoliopsida; order Magnoliales; family Magnoliaceae; genus Magnolia; species Magnolia kwangsiensis. The sequence continues at coordinate 65,693,501 of CM073588.1, forward strand.
AAATCAAAGAATAAAGAGATTGCAAAAGAGGCAAGAAGGGTTTCTAGTAGATAAGATTTTTTGATAGAAAACCCCCAAACAATCATAAAGCATGAAATAAATCACACAAATGAACAAAAGGAAGTGCAAGGGACTTAAATCTAGAAGAAAATTGAAAATAATGTACTAACCATGGAGGAATCAAAGATGGGTTCAACCGGTTGAGGTAGGCCTCGTTGGAGAAGAAGACCCAAATGAAGAAAAAGTGATTTTTTTCCAAATAAATGGTCAAACCCATGTTTCATGACGGGTCGAGTACATGCTCGACCGGTCGTGCCACGACTGGTCGAGTATGTACTCGACTGGTCGTGAACCTCATAAAAAAGTGCAATTTTGCATAAAATTTGAATTTTAAAAATTTCAACATAATAACTATATACATTATGATACAGAAAGGCACAAATCATCAGTTCATATTGCACATACCAAGATCAAATTTCAATTTTGCAAATCTATTTTTGTTGATCGGTTTTGTGAATATGTCAACAAGTTGAGTCTCGATCGGAATATATTCTAATGAAATTATCTTGTCTTCCACTAATTCACGAATATAGTGATATCTAATGTCAATATGCTTGGTTCGTGAATGCTGGATTGGATTTTTAGAGATATTAATTGCGCTTGAATTATCATAATATAAGACCATGGATTCTTACGCAATTCCGTAATCGCTTAGCCTTCTTTTCATCCATACAAGGTGAGTACATGTATTACCAGTAGCAATATATTCAGCCTCAGCTGTGGAGAGTGATACAGAGCTTTGTTTCTTACTTAGCCAAGAGACTAAACAGTTCCCGACATAGAAACAACCACCGTTGGTTGATTTACGATCATCAATGCTACCAACCCAATCAGCATCCGTGTAACCAATTAATTGCATCCCATGTGGATACCAGAGACTAAGATTAGTTGAACTAGCGACATATCGCAAAATGCACTTAACAACTATCAAATGTGACTCTTTAAGGTCTGACTGATATCTAGCACAAATTCCTACGTTAAATGCAATATCAGGTCGGCTCGCAGTTAAATAAAGTAAACTACCTATCATATTGCGATACAACTTAGGATCCACACTCTTACCTGTTGAATCTGTAGAGAGTTTTAGAGTAGTACTCACTGGAGTATCAAAATTTTTTCCTCTCAAATCCGAACTTTTTAACGAGTTCAGAGCATATTCGGTTTGAGATCAGGGAGCTGTTTGACTTGCAACCCTAAGAAATAGTTTAGTTTTCCAACCATGCTCATTTTGAATTTAGACTTCATAAGATCTGCAAACTCAACAGTCATGTTAGCATAGGTAGATCCATAGATAATGTCATCAACATAGATCTGAACTATTAGTATGTGATAATTAGTTTCTTTACAAATAGTGTTTTATAAACACTTCTCATTATAAAATTATGACTTAGTAGAAACTTAGTTAATTTTTCATACCATGCCCTGGGAGCTTGTTTCAAACCATAGAGTGCCTTTTCTAGGCGGTAGACATGATTAGCATTCTTAGGGTCTTCAAAACCCGTTGGTTGTTCAACATACACTTCTTCATGCAAATCGCCGTTTAAGAACGCACCATTTACATCCATTTGGTATATCTTGAATTTTCTAAAGCACGCAATGGATATAAATAGTCTGATTGATTCAAGACGAGCTACTGGGGTAAATGTCTCATTATAATCAATGCCTTCTATTTGAGTGTACCCTTGTACAACCAGCCTAGCCTTGTTTCTAATAATATTACCAAGTTCATCAGACTTATTTTTGAAAATCCATTTTGTTCCAATAATGTGTTTATCTTTTAGTGTAGGAACTAAATACCAAATATCATTTCTAACAAATTGATTGAGTTCTTCTCGCATTGCTACAATCCAGTTTTCGTTAATAAGGGCTTCTTTTACGTTAGCCGGTTCTATCTGAGATGTAAAACACGCAATTACACATATCGTCAAGTTATTTACGAGTGCGCACACCAGTGAGTGGGTTTCCAAGGATTTGATTAGAAGGATGGTCTTTAACTGTCCTCAGTTCAGTGTTATTTTGACTTGATGAAGAGTTTGGTTTATCAATTAAAAGTACATCATTTTCTGAACTTGAGACAAGTGTATTCAAGTGATCGTCTATAACCACATTAATGGACTCTTGAATTACACCAGTTCTCTTGTTAAGAACCCGATACGCTCGACTATTCAGAGCATACCCTAAAAATATTCCTTCATCACTTTTGTTGTCAAATTTTCCCATATTTTCTCGGTCATGTAAAATGTAGCATTTGCTACTGAAAACTTGAAAGTATTTGATAGTAGGCTTCTTATCAAACCACATTTCATAAGCAGTTTTACTGTTTGATATTTTAGTATAAACATGGTTAATTATATAACAAGCAGTATTTATGGCTTCAGCTTAAACATTTTTAGGAAGCTTCATACTATTTAACATTACATTTGCCATTTCTTGAAGCATTCTATTTTTTCTTTCTACTATACCATTTTGTTGTGGTGTTTTGGGCGCAGAATATTCATGTGATATTCCCTGATCATTGCGAAATTTCTCAAAACTGCTATTTTCGAATTCAGAATCATGATCACTACGGATCTTAGAGACTTGTGATTCTTTTTCCGTTTAGATACGTTTAAGTACCCTTTTTTACTTCATCGAGAGTTTCTGATTTCTCTCTTAAGAAGACTACCCAAGTATATCTGGTAAAGTCATTAACCATCACCAGAATATACTTCTTGCCACCTCGACTTTCCGTTCTAGTTGGTTTAATGAGATCCATGTGGAGAAGTTCGAGTGGTTTAGATGTGGCATTAGAGTTTACCTTTTTGTGAGTACTCCTGGTTTGTTTACCAATTTGACATTTGCCACATATTTTTTCTACTTTCTATATTATGGGTAGACCTTTTACTAACTCTCTTTTACTCAATCTATACAAATTGCGGTAGTGTACATGTCCGAGGCGTTTATGCCATAATTCGGTTTCATCAGTATGGACCATGTAGTACGATAGATTAGATGAGCTTGAATCACTAACAATGTAGCAGTTTTTAGAAGTTCCGCGGCTAGTTAATATTACAGAACCATTTTTATTTAAAATTTCACACCCTTGGTTAGTAAATTTTATACTATGATTATTATCGCATATTTGAGAGATGCTTAATAAATTATACTTTAACCCTTCTACATATAAAACATTCTCAAATAAAGGGAGGTTAAAAAGCTGAACCGTACCTTGGCCAATAATTCTGCAGTTGCTACCATCACCGAATGTGACTAAACCATCCGTCATATCTTTAAGATTGGTGAACAGATCTTTGTCACCTGTCATATGTCTGGAGCAACCACTGTTTAGGTACCACTTTGAATGGCTCGAAGCTTTGAAAGCGGTGTGGGCAACCAAACAAGTAACCTTAGGGACCCATTTCATTACTGTTTTGGGTTTAGGAGTATAGATGGTCTTCTTATGTTTGTAGTTGTTATACGACCTACCCACTGAGTTAGATTTTAAGAGCTCCTTAAGTAAAACAACAATTTTCTCAGCTAAAGGATTATGATTTTGATTTTTATTGTTGATATGGTTGTTTTTAGGCTTTAAGTTTTGAAAAGTCTTAGCATTTTTAGAATAATTTTGATTCAGACTTTTCTCTTTTGAGTGAGTTAGAAGACTCCCCTTTCACAAATTTGGGTGGAGTATTCTTATTCTTAGGAGGAATATTTTTATCATAGCCCAATCCAGATCGATCTGGATTCGGATAGAAGTTTTTCTAACTTAGGATCACCTTGGGCATACCTCCATATGTCTTCCAAACTCAAAAGCGAAGAGACTTCTAGTTTTAACTTTTCATTTTCAGATTTTAAGTTTTCAACTTGGGAGGTTTTGAAATCTAAGTCGCACTTAGTTTTTTCAAGGCAGTCTGAAATGTGTGATTTTTCTAAGACTAGACTATCAAAATTTTCTTATAGTTTTCAAAACTTTTCTTTCTGAAGTTTAAACTTTACAGCAATTTTGCAACTTTCCTTGTATAGGGCATCATAAGCATCTTGAGGATCTTCTTTATTTTCATGGTCACTATTCAGATTTTCTTCACTGGTTGAATCATCATTTTTTGAAAAAGTGAACTTGGCTAGAGTCATTAGGGCTTTAACATCATTAGCCAACTCGGTGTCAGAATCTTCTGGCTCAGAAGAAACTTTAGAGTAAGAAGAATCATCCCATGTAGCCAACATACCTTTCTTTTTAGACTTGTCCTTCTTAGGACATTTGTTTGCTAGATACCCATATTGATGGAAGTTGTAGCACTGGCTGTCTTTTAAAGATTTTCAAGTTTTAGATCTAGATCTTTTCTTTTTAATAGGTGTTTGCAAATCAAACATCTTTTTACAAATCTTATAAAACTTTTTAGCTAAAAGAGTCATATCATCTTCATAAGTTTTTAAATCGGAATTATTACTATTTATAATTTTAGAAGACTTAAGGGTGATGGATTTACCTTTAGGAGCTTTAATGTTTAACTCGTAGGTTTATAAAGAACCAACCAATTCTTCTACCCTCATATTATCCGTATCACGAAGTTCCTGGATCGCAGTTACTTTTGAATTGAACTGTTCAGGTAATGAGCGCAGTATCTTTGCACAGACTTTACTTTTTGGGATTCTATCACCAAGACACCACATAGAGTTGACAATGTCATTCAATCTTGTATAGAAGTCCGTGAAATTTTCACTTTCTTTCATACGTATTTCCTCATATTTAGTTGTGAGGATTTGGCCTTTAGATTTCTTGACAATTGTTGTTCCCTCATGTGTCATTTCCAAAATATCCCAGGCTTGCTTTGCAGTATCACAGGATATAATTCTCTTGAATTCATCTGGTGATAGTGCTCAAGTAATTGCATTTGAAGCCATTGCATTGGCACTACTCTCACTTTTCTAAAGAGCGGTTCAAGAAAAGTAAGGTGTGACTTTTACAGTTTTAGATCCATCAGTATCAGTCACTTCAGTGGTAGGAAGGGTCCAATTGGTCACTGTGGCTTACCATACGCTCTCATTTATGGATTTTAAGAAAATTCTCATTCTGGCTTTCCAATAGGCATAATTGGAGCCATCAAAAGGTGGAGGCCTAGTGACTGAAAGGCTATCAAAATTTGACATCTTAAAAAGCTCAGATCGATTAGCTCAGAAAATTAATCCAAAAAATAATAATAATGTGAGTTATTAGGCTCTAATACCACTTGAAAAGGCCGAGCTAAGAGTCCTAGAGAGGGGGGGGGGGGGGGGGCTATGCCAAATTAAAAAATTAAATGCGGAATTAAACAAATATAAATAAAGATAGCATTAAACAATCCCACAAAGCAGAAATGAATAACTGCCTCAAATGTACAAATATTGAGAGGTTGATACAAATGTTGTTCTAAGGACAACCTGACACCAAAAACCAGTGGCTTATGGTAGGACAACCTGATTCCTAGAACGGTTTGTGTATCAAAATCCCAAACTGATACAGAAGAATAAAGAATAAAAATAGCAAAGAAAATAAACTAAGTTATTACAACATTCCCACACTTGCATAAAAGAGATTACAACATTCTCCACAAAAGCTTGAAAAGGAATTACAACATTCACACAATAACCACAATCAATCAACCACCACAACACCAGAAATTATAGTGGTTTACTTGTGTGTACACCAACTGTTTAGAAAAACAGCTACACAACTACTCCACTCTCAATATCCTCACACAGTGGATATTGACGTTCACTATGAAATAGGTTTTTCAAGGTTCACCTAAAACCTTCACAATTGTGTCTTACAAGTGGGCTTACATAATTCAAAAATCCCACACTCTGAGTTTTCTGGATCACCTCAGACAAATCAAAAAGAAAGATTTTTTCGGCACAACCTCAAAAACCAAAAAGAAAGATTTTTCTGGCACAACCTCAAAAACCAAAAAGAAATTTACAAGAAATGTAAATATACTTATCTGGATATTCTCCTTTGATGCAACTCGGTAGAACCAATTTGAAGTAGATGTTCAATGTCCAGGCTCACTTATGAAAAGGTTCTAAGTTCTAATTAATTTTTAGATTAAATCGCCTTAGGCTAGCTTGATTTGATTTTAATTCCAAGAAAGGGGAAAACTAAAATTCCTTCTTCAAATAAGATTGGAATGTAGAATACAAAATCAAATGCAAAAAGCTAAAATAAAGAGAATATTAAATGAGTACTGAATAGCTTAAGAATATCGCTAACTTATCTCTCAGAGTGGTGTCTTGATTTTTGCTTGAATGAATTATGAAACTCTAAAAATCGTGCTTTATTTATAAGTGCAGAAATTGTTCACTCGACTGGCCCAGAGGTCAGCTCGACTGGTCGAAGGACCAACAAGAATTTAAAAATTTCTAGCGCGATAAGATAAGACCGTTCCACAACTGGTTGAGTGGGTGGTACGACCGGTCGAGCCCTGCACTCAACTGGTCGAGTGGGTCCAAAAATGGTTGCTGGACTTTGAGTCGAGCCTGCTCGACTGGTCGAGCACTGTTCACTCGACTGGTCGAGCAGTCTCCAGAACTGGTTGAGCATTCAACAGAAAATCCGAAAAATCCATAACAACATTTGGACTGGTCGAGAAAATTCTTAGATTGGTCGAGCCAGTACTTGGATTTGTTTGGACTTTGAGTCAAGCCTGCTCGACTGGCCGAGCAGTCTCCAGGACTGGTTGAGGATTCAACAGAAAATCCAAAAAATCCATAACAACATTTGGACTGGTCGAGAAAATTCTTAGACTGGTCGAGCCAGTACTTGGACTAGTCGAAAAACAGTCTGTAAAATTATGTAGTGACCCAATTTAAGTATGCAATCAATATAACCTATCCTATGGTCAATTTAGGGTCATTCATACCTTATGAGTGATATTTGAACATTGAGTCATCATTCGCTTCAGTTGATAGTTGATCTTAAAGTACATGAAGCTTGATATCTTGACGTACTTTGAAGCTTGAACTTGAAGTACTTGTGACTTGTATTTCACCTTGAGCTTTGAGTTCCAAAGTAAAGCACTTTGTCTAGACATAGGTTGAAGCTTGAGAGCTTGATCTATCACTTGATGTTGAACTAGAACTTATGTAAGAATCTCTTGTTCTTATACATGTGCTGCTTGAATCTTGACTTGGAATATCTAGAACTTCTATAAGAATTGTATGATCTTGAACATGAACATGAGCTAGACAAGATACAGATTCCAAGAGGTTTTGGCATACCAAATTTGACAATCATAGGAGCTAAGATAAAATAGCATTTACACTAGTCGCCTCGCTTCTACCCGAGCTAGATCCGACAACTTCTTTACCCTTATCATCCTTGGGTCTAGACTGAGTACTATTGGAAGGCTTATACTGATATCCAATGCTAGGTTTATCCCCAGAAGGGTTGGCCTTTGCACCAGATTCACGAGACTCAAACCGCCTTCCCACAGATGCTTTGAGGTATACTCAACCTTCAATACTACTTGATACATCTGTTCAAGAGTGTCTATGTCCTTGGCGAGCAATTCTCTCCTAATGTTAGAATAGAGGCCCGTTTTAAATCGAGTAAGAGTGAGTACGTGATTCTCATCAACTTCACTTTGGGACAAGTACTTTTCGAACTTCTCAATGTATTCAGTCACACTCATGGAACCTTGTCGAAGAGACTGTCATTCCTCAACCAACCTCAAGTGATAAGAGAAAGGGAGGTACTTTTCTTTAAGAGTCTTTCATTTCTTCCTAATAGACTATTGGGGGCTCCCTCAACCTTCTTTCTTTCGCTCCACAGTAGCCCAAAACCTCTTAGCTTCGCCTACAAGCTTCATCTCAGCGAATTGGACTCAACGAGCATCTAACATGTCATACCACTCAAAATAGTGGTCCGTATCTGCCAACCAACCTAGAAAAGCCTTAGGGTCCAAGTGGCCATCAAACGTACGGGCCTCTACTCTAACTCCCTTGTGGAGTTGCGCATCTGGGTCATAATGATTATGATGCCCTTCATGGTGTGGGTGCACAGGTATGCGCCCATGACCAATTCCTTGGCCACCTCCATTCCTTGGTCTAGCATCCTGACCACTCGCCTGAGATTGGGCATCTTTCCCAGTGGCGGGGTTTGCCCGAGCGGAGGTCTCTAATTGGGTAACGCGCACATTAAGCTGTTCAAATCGTTGGTCCATACGTTGTTCCAAGTGCTTAACCAAAGAATCAAACTGCTGTATTATATTGTTCATTGATTCTTGCAATTACTCCATGTTTAGTGTAGGGTGCAAGCTAAAACCACGACCAATACGTGTGAGCATACAACTACTTACTCAACTCAAAGACCCTCTAACACAACTATATGTACCTAAATGGGACTATATGATCCTACTGGACTATATGAGGGAAACTACACAATGCTACTAAATTTCCAGCAACCTAACGTCTCAAAGAGTGTCAACAGAAAATTCAGCCGAGAAATTTGGGGATTTTCTGATAGCAGAAAATTATCAGAAAATTCAGCATCCCCTAATGTGAATAATGGGTCCTAAACAACCCTATATGATGAGAGTTAATGCAAATTAAACGTGGGTAGACTAAACCCTAAGCATGCAATGCAATCCCCTATGAAAAGCCTGGGCTTTGGTACCAAATTTGATGCAGGACATGGAAATTAAACATGATATGCAAGATTTCAGACTTTAGATCATACTAATTTAGAAACATTCACAAAACTTCTAAATCCCACATAAAGTCAAGCATTCAATCAAGGGGAATCTAAAAGGGTCCAAGCCTACACATGCTATATGATGAGAGTTAATGCAAATTAAACGTGGGTAGACTAAACCCTAAACATGCAATGCAATCACCTTTGAAAAACCTGGGCTTTGGTACCAAATTTGATGCAGGACATGGAAATTAAACATGATATGCAAGATTTCAGACTTTAGATCATACTAATTTAGAAACATTTACAAAACTTCTAAATCCCACATAAAGTCAAGCATTCAATCAAGGGGAATCTACAAGGGTCCAAGCCTACACATGCTATATGATGAGAGTTAATGCAAATTAAACGTGGGTAGACTAAACCCTAAACATGCAATGCAATCCCCTATGGAAAACCTGGGCTTTGGTACCAAATTTGATGCAGGACATGGAAATTAAACATGATATGCAAGATTTCAGACTTTAGATCATACTAATTTAGAAACATTCACAAAACTTCCAAATCCCACATAAAGTCAAGCATTCAATCCAGGGGAATCTACAAGGGTCCAAGCCTACACATGCTAGGGCTAGAGCAATTAAAATTATATACCAAACAATGATCAAAGGAGAGTAGATTCATCCACATGCAAAGGATTATTTCCCCAATCCAAGGGATTCACATGTTTCAATTCGGGAAACCCTAGGGTTGAAAAAAAAAGGAATAGAAATTGGGATTTCGAATAATCTAGGGTTAGGGCTAAGGAAATATGGTGAGAGAGGAGTGAAAGAAAGGAAAGAGAGAACTTGGGATCAGTCCACGCGTGTGGGCAACAAGCGGGCTTGACGCACGTGTGTGGATTGTGGCCCACATGTGTGTGGGGCCCACGAACCCAAAAAGGGTCAGCAGGGGGTTAGTTGGCCAGGGGTGGGCCACCCACAAACCAATTTTTAGATCAAACGGATGACTGGTTTGAGCACGGTGCTCTGCCAAAGTTATAACCCTCCTATAGGGCCTGATTCTGAAAATCTGCTGTAGAGAAGGATTGACTGCAAAATAAAGGTGGATTTGAAGAGTGGATGGCTGTGAGAAATGATTATTATGGATGGTAGGAGATATGGGCGATTTGAGATAGGTGTGGCTTCGCACTACGGTAGTTAGCCCTTCGAAGAGGGGAGAGTTTCACACCCAATTTGGATTTCTACAACTCAGAGAATTAGAGAAGCAGGAAAACGCAAAAGTTTATTCATCATCTTCAATGAAAAAAACCCACAAGGGGTTGCCTATTTATAAGAAAAACCTATACACCAAAAGCCGCGCCATGTGCGCACCCTATCACTTAGAGATGAAGTAACAAAAATAACAACTAATCAAAGCAATATAAACCGTCTATGATATTCCTAATAACAATAATAAGCAAAACTCAAAGTATTAGATCATCTAGAGTAGTGGGCCACGATCATGAGATCTAATGGTGGGATCCTCATGACGATCAAGTCCACTCCATAGAACCAAAACACAGTCCTCTAACTAGGAAGCCCTCCTTAGACGTCGTCATCGATTTAGATTGATGGTGGGGCTCTCCTCCTTGCGTATGTGCATGTGGGGGGGGGGGGGGGGGGGGGGTGTGCACGAGATGTCCCCATCACATATGCAACCGCATATGCTTCAAATGGCATAAGCCATGGTCGCATATGCAATCCATGCATCAATATGCCATTGTGCAATCGCATAATCGATTATGCAACTGCACATGACAAGACCGCTTGCGAGAACACTTTGGTTGAGATAGAATTGTTACCAGTGTTTTAAATATCAATGATATCAGCCGATATATCCCACGATATATCTTGTATCCCACCCGTGCGATACAAAACGCACAAGTAGTGCCACATATCCCACATGTTTGATCCGATGAGCATTTAAAAAAAAAAATAAAATTTCGACCATTTTTTTCTTCTGTAAATCATGTTAAATTAGTGTCAAATTGTTACAAATCTTGAAAAACATGAAAAATCATGAATTGGGAGATTCAATTTCGAGATTTGGAGGAGATGGGTCAGGTTGCGGAAAATTGAAAAAAAATCAATTTCTCAAAAATCAGTTGCAATTTGTGTCCAAATATAAAATTAAACATTTATGTAACCCGATCTAGTGATTCTTCTTTTGCTTTTGAATGTATTTCTTGTGTTCCCACACTTCTTCTTACATATATAAGTTATATGAATAGACGTTGAATATGCTTGCATCAAATCCGTTAGACAATGCATAGATTAGTACCCCATACAAAGAAAACCTATTTTTATTATATGCACTTTTTTTTTGTAATTTTTTAATTAGTGTGTATCGATGTCTTTTTTAACAATCACTGAAGTTTCATTGAAAAAATCAACCAATTTCCCAATGTTTCCCCATGTTTCCAACAACAACGATACATTACGCGAAACAACCTATATATCCCATGCGATCACCGATATGTATCTGTATCCCAAGGGTGCGATACGTAATGTGATACTGATATTTCGAACATTGATTGTTACCACGGTGGATAAAAGTATTTTTTGTCAAAAATATAGCATGATGTGGAACGTTATACGAAGCAGCCTGAAGATGCCAAACGTCTAAAGGGTGTTCACAAAATACATGCCTCTACACACCTTTGTCGGTTCCAAATTCTCCATGGGAAAGCGTAAGCATGGTTTCATGGTTGGATTACCAGTTACTCAAAAAATAAAATAAAAAATGATGTATTGATTTTGTTTTTGTAGTTGACAGGGTTTGGTCTTGACAGGGTTTGGTCTTGTCTGAGTCCTTTGATTTTTTCTCAAGTTATTGTCTTCATTGCATAAAACATGATAGGAAGTGGAAGCATGTCTGAATGTATGAGTGGAGAAGCACTGATTCAAAATGCTAGCAAGTGTAAAAGTATAGGAAACCAGAGTTGGTGTGCGATTCCAAAGCATGAATCCAATGTGCAACACCAAGGTTTTTAAAGGTGTGAGGTTTTTTAAGAGGATGAACATTATAGGGAGGGGTTTTGTTTCTCGCTATGTCACATCATTCAGACTCTTCCATATTGATATCCTTCCTACTCAACGACATTGACATCCGCTACTTTACAATCCTAGAGTCATCTTAGGGCCAGTGCGGTTTTCCAATTTCATATGAAATGGAAATTAAATGAGCCATCATTAACATTTCCATGTGTTTGTTTAAACAGGAATTATGGCTCATAAATCAAAAGTCAAATACAATTGTAAAGGAAGTAGGTAAAGTAAATTGTAAGCATTGCATTTGCACACTATAAAACTACATTTTTACAGTGATTTTTGGGTGAAACAATGTAACAAAATCATCATTGCAGTCAAATGAAAGTGATGTGGCCACATATTTACAAGAGTGGCCACATATTTACAAGAGTAAATAATCATTACCCACTTATAGCCATTTACCGTTGTAATTCAAAAACCAAATAGGCCCTTAGGTTTTATTTATGAGCGCACTCCCCCTTTGTGCCTACCGATCATTTCTTCTTTGAAATGCAGGGGAGGAACATGCCTTGATATATATTGAGGTGTAAGCCTTAAAAATAGATCCAAAAAAAAAAAAAAAAAACTTTTAAAAATAGGAAAAATGATAAAAAGTAGCAAACTTTTAAAAGAACCAAAAAATAAATTGAACAATGTAGTATGTTTGAGGCGCATGAGGTGTCTATTGCCATAAAACTTGATTAATTTGTGTTATGGAAATGCAAACTATTATTACTAAATAAGAAACACAAATGTTCTCTCTACCTTGATGTAATTACTTTCCTTACTTTCCTTTTGTATGAGGATTTCTTAAAAAGAAAGAGAAAAAAAAAAGATTAAACAAACAAAGAACCGAAACTACCATGTTATAAAATTAGTAAATGCCAAAAAAGGCACTCATGTCTTAGTCTCTAACAACCCTCTCACATTATGATAAGTTTAGTGCATTGATTAGTATTTCAATGAATGGGAAGGCCCGGATGGTGATGTTAGAAGAAATTGTTCAAAGTTTGGCATATTGGATGGATGTAAGAGTATGGTATTGCCTTTTACATACCTCGGGCTCCCTGTTTTGGGCAAAATCCTAAATGGGCTGCTTTTTGAGATTCGGTGATTGACAGGATAGATAAGTAATATAGTCCGCACTTTTGAATCTTCCCATGTACTGTCCATCTGCTTGGATGAATTGAAATGTTATTCATGGAAAAGTTTCATTTTCATGAAATACATTTTTATAGTGTTTGTTTCTGTTGAAATCATTTAATGTATATAAAAAGCAAAAAGAAAAGAAAGAAAAAACACTAAGAAGTTTTTATTGTTTTCTTCAATTTTGACCCCATTTACGCAGTCCCATTGAATTGTACAATTCATGTAATCCTATGATTCAATGGGATTGGGATTTACGATTTGGATTGTATACATCCAGTCCGGTATATGATCTAATATGAATCATTTGATCCCCGAAAATCACACAATTCTTGTAGGGAATCTATGATTATAAGAACATTGATGGGAAGTAGAGCCTCTTTTATCTTCTTTTGTGTACGCAGTCCATCATCATCATGCTGTACTATTATCAGTATTCTTTGAAAGATATGCCATTTCTATTTACAATTTGTTATTTTTAATATTACTAAATTCATTTTTTCTTCAGGTTATTTCAACAATCCACAAGCAACCAAATTGACTATAGATAAACAAGGCTGGGTACATACGGGAGATCTGGGATACTTTGATGATGAAGGACGGTTGTATGTAGTTGACCGAATAAAGGAGCTCATCAAGTATAAAGGGTATCAGGTAACTTATCATTTGATGATTACTATGTAGTTTCTATCAGAAACTATGCTTTGACATTGGTTGTAATGAGAAAATATAGGTTGTTATTTCTTTCCTAAGAATGTTCCATAGAGTATGGAGTATATTGTTTTAGGGGTGGGTATTTTGTGCAATTATGGAGTCTTTTTTTTTTACACACCCATACTCACACCCACACACACCACAATGGGTACTCGAACTCATGACCTCTGTGTTGAAACTCTTGTGAATCTACCATTGAGCCATGAGTGGGGACCCATTATGGAGTCTTCTTATTTATGCAAATAACAGAACTTTTTTGATGAGAGAATGCACAAAGGAACACTTATAAAAAAGAAGCAATGGAAATGATAAAAAATGGAGTATGGTATGCAATAGTTAGTGCTCTATTGCCGCCATTATTCACAAGGAAATTTCATTCTCATTTTCTTCCCATTGGGTGTGGTAGAATGATACCACGAGAGGAAGGTCAAGGTCATGGATCTCTGATATTTCTGATAGTCCCCATGACTCGAAGAAACATGCTAACAATTTTGAAGGGTTCATCATTTGTCATTTTTTACAAGTGGTTTACATTGCTTGATTTGGTTGATCTTGGATAAAAGTGTCTTGTTTTTGAGCTTGAATGCTGCAAGAATTGAACCAAGAACTGGTACCCTTACCTCGACCTGATTTCTAGCAAAACCTTCAAACAAAACCAAAAAAGACCAAGAGGTGTGAGACCCAACCTAACCAACCAATGGGGACCACACCCCATTTTCATTGTCAAAATCTCTAGGGTGCAGAAATCTGTCTTCTGTTACCCAGAGTGGTTTTGAAGTCCCTAACATGCAGGCATCCCATTTCCAGTGCATAGGAGCCACTGTTTTCTGAAGATTAAATTTAATCACTGAATTCCCCAACTTCTAATAACTATTTTTCAGCAACTCCTATACCATTGTTTAGCCCATCAATTTAGCCTTCTAATGAGCCTGAAATCAGCCTGACCTGATCTCCGAGCATCAAGATAAGATTGAAGCACCAGAACGTTCATGGAGACAGCTTGGTATGAGATTCAGAATTTCCAACAAATCCAACCTAGTTTCACAAGTAGAATTAGTTAGGTGGATATTGCAAATACTTGGGCTACCTAGATGAAAAGCTTGGCAATCATTTCCCATTTTGATTACGTATCTTCCACAATCATTATCTGAGTTTTTCCAAAGAAAAATCTGTTGGCATTTCTCCATACCATTAGTAGTTCTCCTGGGAAGCTTGAATATGGTTTTGAAATGATTTCACATGCCAACATTAACTGCTTTGATTAATGGTAGATAACAGCCTAATATCTTAGATTTTCGTACTTGAAGGCATTCTTTAATTCTATCTGTAACATTTTTGGAGTCATTCTTAAGAGGTTTTACTATTTAATAGTGGACTGCCAAAATATCTTGGAGTTCAATGAGATGCATGAGTGCATAAATCCCTGGCAATAATTCTTTCAGGGTATTGTTAAAAAAGAAGCTACTGATTTGTTAAAGTTGATATTTAGACATGCTGCCGTACAATATGAGTCCATAATTTCATTTATGATTCAACACTTTGGAAGAGTGTTCTTGGCTAAGATTAGAACATTGTTTGCAAATATAGGTGAGTAAAAGTGCCGACTAAGATTTAATGATTCTTAGGGAAATAAGGATTTTAGTTCTAGAGGGATTGGCCAATGGTATTCCAGAAAATTTGGAAGCTCTTGTAGGGGATCTCTATAATGAAAGTCCATGAGACTGATTGATATTACCACATGGAATGCCGTTAATGAACACTTAGTAGGAAGGAGTTGTGGCATACTGCAGTACCAGGTGTATCCAGGTTGGATCAAAGCCTATATTATATTTTAGCTCTTGTAGAAAAGGCCATTTGAAATTATCATATCTGCTATCTACTTTGAGATGCATCTAGTTGGATTTTTAATTTTTCCTTTTGAATGAATGGTCATTTTTTTGGCAATAAGATGTTGTCATGGATTTTTATTTTTTATTTTTTATTTATTTTTAATTATGAATGATGCTTGAAGGGGGAAATAATTTTATTCAATATTGGTTTAAGAGGGTTGGCTTTGATTTTTTTATATGGCTTTCTAACTGACATTGTAGAGTCTAATTGTTAGATACTATTTAACCATAGTTGGGGGCCTAACCTTTAGGATCAGAGCAATGTTAATTTTATTTAATACTTTGAGCAAGCATGAAGTAAAGAATTTTTTAAACTATGATGTTGGGGGATTGGCCAATGGTATGCCAAAATTTTTGGAAGAACACTGCATGAAACCTGTCCAATCCTAGGGATTTAAATGGGTTGATCTCCATTAGAGAAAAGAGGATCTCTTCCTTAGAAATCAGAGCTAAGAGGGGTTGATTGTCAGGCATGGAAAATGACAAAATATAAAATTGTGATATAAAGGGTTGGTAAATTGACATCTGCACTAGGTCAAGAAGCCCTTGCATTTGTTGTTTTTGCTAAAGAAATGTCCTAGAAAATGCCATTCCTTTGCATTTGAAAGTGTTTGTTTTGCAATCGCACAAAAGGACCTTTTCCCTTCATGTTTTCCATTTGAAACCTCACATCAGAGGGAAAGGAAGCTTTGCTAAAGAAAAGTCCGAGAAAATGCTATTCCTTTGCATTTGAAAGTGTTTGTGTTGCAATCGCGTAAAAGGAAACCTTTTTCCCTTTATGTTTTCCATTTGACACCTCACATCAGAGGGAAAGGAAGCCCCTTTTTTCCACCATTTGAATTTTTGGAAAAGGCTTTACTCCCTTATTGAGGTGGGAAAGGCCAAAACAAACAACTTGCCGCGACATCCTCTGCTTCACAAGCAAGTTCAAACATCTTGTCAACGTAAACTGAATGCTTCCCCTAGTTTATTTTTTTGAAGATGCGGGCACCAAATCTCGGACCTTTGACTTATATATAATGCTTCCCCTAGTTTACCCTCAATCCAAACAAACCTTAAGGGTATATGTTTGAATAAATGGAATCGAAGAGAAAAGAAAGGAAATAGAGAAGGTTTTTCATTCATTCGACGCTTTGGGATGTTTGGATAACAAAGAAAAGTGTGGATTCAATATAGCAATCAATGTGATTTTGCTTTGTTGCTCAAGAAAATATGTGACCATTGTTTCTCAAATATGAGATGTTCATTTTCCATCTAAACAAGAGATCCAATGTTGAAATCCAAGGGAAGTTAGTGCTAATGGAAATAATGATTTTTTTTTTTTTTTTACTGCCCTTTCCACTTTTAGTGCAATCCAAAACATGCCCTAAGGGAGAAAGATAGCATAAAACCTTTCCTTTGGCTTCTGTTGAGCTTCAACTTTCCTTTCTTGGTGAAGAAGATTAAGAGATAACCAAGGAGCTAATCTATCAGACAATTATGCCAAGAGGTTTAGATTGACATGTCATTGGCTTGGTATAGGAGATCATGATGGATGATAGGAAATTCCAAGCTAGAGCCTTTTTCCATACAAAGGTCCACCCATGAGCAAGAAGAAGCTCTTCATGAGTGTCTTCATATGAGGGTTCATCTAGTTACATTTAGGGCGTGTTTGATTTTCAGTGGCTGTGTAAATACCCATGAAATGAGTAATTATTATCATTTCACCTATTTGAAAATCATTTGAAAATCCACTGTACTTTTTACATAGGAAACTAGTTTAAAAGAGTTATTTTAATTTTTTGGATCCCAAGGTGATGTATATGATAAATCCATTCCGTCCAGTCCTTTTAACACAATATTTTAAGGCATGAGCCGAAAAATGAGGCAAATTGAAAACTCAAATGGCCCACACCAAAAGAAACAGTGGGCCTAAGAGGTTTTTAATGGTAAGTGTTTGATTCCCTTTTTCTAGTGGTGTGGTCCACTTGAGCTTTTGATATGCCTCGTTTTTTGGTTCATGCTATAAATTCATCAGGCATAATAGATTAATGGTGTGGATAAGCGATACGCATCACGGTGGGACCCACAAATATGTTGTGGTGTTCTCAATTTTTGTGTCAAAAATGCATGTCGTCAAATCAAACATCGGAAAAAGTGAGGTAAATATAGGGGAAATAATTATTACATATTTTCATGGTATTTCCCTGCGAATTGAAAAATCAAGCAAGCCCTTAGAATCTTGTCAATCTATTTCCAGTTGTTGCTCAGATTGGGTCATTGTTTGATCCATATTCTTATGGCCAAGTTGATTTTGATTAGGCAAGGAATGATCTACTTCTTCAGTCATGGTGGAATCCTTGATTTCTTTCTCTGTTGCATAACTTGGTCTAGAAGATGAGATTTCTCTAATGATGCTCTTGATGTTCTTTCTCTTGGGAAAGGAGTCGCTCTGATCTTCCATGGAGCGATTACCCCATGTCTTTTTCTTTCAAAATCTTATAATCCAAACCATTCTGTTCTAATCCTATTGTCTATTTTAATAAGATATAAAGAAGGACTAAAATATCCCTAAATCCCGTCACCACCTCACAGGCCTTCTGTACTTGGTCATAATTTAGTTGATTCATCTCAGAACATCAACTTGGGTTCATTCCAAACATGGACAAATTTGTGCCATCTAGACATAGTTTGGGGCTTGAAAGTGGCCCGCAGAGTAAGTTGTAGAAAATAACTAATTTAAACTCACATAACTAAATCGGGTAGAACTAGGACTGTTACTTGCCAATTAACACTACTAACTAATCCATAAAAGAATAAATAATAATAATAATAATAATAATAACCAACTAATGAACTACTAAACCAATTAAGAACCCCAAAATGTGTGGACTGCTTAGACCGGTAAAGAACAGTTGGCCCACCAACAGTTGAACAATATCATCTGGATTCCTCCATTGGGTGGACAAATTATGGCACAATCTGATCCATTTAATAGATAGATCTTCATAACAAATTTCTGCATCATATGGTTCACTCTTGGATTTGCATTGTTCCTTCTCAAGTGGGAAGAACTCACCCTTAAAGCTTGAATCTCCATGTTTGTCCATCAGCACAACCCACCTGTATATTATGTCACCATCAGCTTTGATGGAGTTGATGATATAGGCCCAATAATCAGATTGTGACAATTCTCATTGGAACTCAGTTACTCAACCATTGTGCAGCATTGCCCCTTTTTGTCTCCTTGTCAACAAAGATTCTCTACATGTTTGTTGTCTTCTGTTTCAGGTTGATCTTTGCACTGTCTAGCTTGATTGTCATTGTCTTTGTATCTATCTTGGATGTTTAACTGTTTCAATATTTGCAATGCAATCTCAATACCCACACCTATTATATTGTAACACCCTGAAAATTGGGGGTCGAGTAGCAACTCAGCACCCGAGTTTCAGAACATCACTTATGCAACATAAATGCTTATGATTGAATGTTGTCTACGTTAGTGCATTAGTCATGAGTGGGATTATACCAAAGCAGTAATTCATACTCCAGATTGAGTTATAAAACGCAAGCGGAAGACTAAAAGATGTATAGAAATGTATATAAGTCAAAAATCATGATCGGTCTCCAGAGTATGAATACATCACTGAGCTATCATATACATGTCATAATACAAAAAAATTAAAATGTCAAAAGAATAGTTCCACTAGCATGGTAAGCCCTGTAGCCCTGTTACTCCGAATGGCCTAAGCAAAACCATCAGAGAACTGCATGTAGGATAACTCATCCTGATCATCATAGTAGTTAGGCTCAGCCTCCTGCGCCTCGCCAATACCTGCATCTAAGACAGGGTCTGGTGGGTGTCCAGAACACCGTCCCGTAAAGTGGGAGTGAGTAGCTAACTCAGTGGAACAATAAAGCATAGGTTAACATGTTATCAATTCAGTCAAGTAGTAATAATAAAGCATTACAATCAAACACTCCTAAATACTGTAATTAATGCAAGGATGAAGTGCAATCATGATGCGTGCCCTCATCGACATACTCCCTCATGCGACACCATCTTACGCTCGCGGCATGCTTTCATCCCTCAAGTGCTCCACATCTTCCAGGCACATGCAATGCGATATGGGCATGATTACCGAGTTGTTATTAGTCCTTTTCATACAGCAAAATTGAGAAACTAAGGTACCTCCCTTATATCATTCCTAAACAAGGATCCTGTCTAGGGTCGTCACTCTTAGTTAATCTCATACGATGATGCGGTTCTAGGTCGCTGTAAAGTGCTGCCAGGGCTGTTACACGCACTCGTTGCACCGCTCTCCCATCACTTTATCATTACAGGCCTAGTTTATACTTTGTTTACTACGGGAAGGCTCGTCGCCTCTCCGCAGATTCAGAGTATGCTCGAGGTCACTATAAAGGGCTGTCAGGGCTGTTACACGCACTCGTTGCACCGCTCCCCCATCACCTTATCAATGTAGGCCGACAGCTCGAATACAGTGTCCCATACCACCATATTCGGCTCACTAGCCTGGGTTGGTCATTGGTCACTACGGGGAAGCTTGTGGCCCCAGCATAGGTTGACAGCTCGACCACAGTGTCCCATACCACCATGCCTGGTTCATGAGTCTTATCGGATCAAGGTAACAAGGTTAACGGGATTCACTGGTGAGTCAGGTACCTTAGGTTCAAACAGAGGCGTCCATACATGGTGAACATACATCAGACAGATCGGGTTACTTGACGAGCTCAACTAGCATGAGCGCACATCGTATCGATCAACATGAGGTGCGTGAGCACTTCGTGTGGCCTAACCACTGCCGACGACTAACGTACGACTCGGGTTCGTCGAACACATCATACCTGGCGAATGAATCTCAACCACTATTTTAAGTCCGTTACCAACTGCCTGGACTAAATCTTAGTCCCAACTTCAATTAAGAATCATATGAGATAGGTAAAGCAGGAATAAACATGTAATTCAACTCTTACAATCAAGAAACATGTTATGAAAATACATCACAAACAAGATTTCACACACAGACATTACAATGTAGCGTACATGTAAAAAATCATATACATAGTTGAGGTAACCGAGATTTGTACCTCGATCCTCCTACGGAGTATTCTAGGTGATCACTAGCACACTCAGACATTTTCACAAACACATATACTACATGCATCACCTTACATGATGTATGAGGATTACATATGTGTTAAGCCAAATCCTTTCACTGGGGAGTTGCCCCGTATACCATGTGCATATACCCATGACGGATAACCATGGTGTGTATGGTTCCGGGCTCCATGTTCATTCAAACATTTCTACAAACACTTGGGCTACACACTTAGCCACATATAACGTATCTTTGTCGTGACATGATTTTGGGCAAGTCCTTTCGCTAAGGAGTTGTCGCACATGTATTAGGCATATATTCACGACAAATAAACATGTTAAGCGCAAATCCAAATTCCAAATATATTCAAACATCCCAACATATGCATAGAATACATTATATTCTACATAGTTCATGTGAACACGTATAACGAAACAGATGACGCATTTTGCATGTGAAATTGCATCCACGTCAAGAATAAACCATTAACCGACATTGAAAGCCTTGAAAACCATAACCTATACGTCTATAGTCCGCACCTTACGCCGATAAACGCGTAACGAATTCAGTTTGTTCACTCACGGTTCGTTTACGGCCCAACGGCAACATATTACATGAAATAGGTTAGCTATCACTTCACTTTAACTAGCTGAAACCCTAGAACTGATTAGGGTTAGGTTTTCTTACCCAATAGTGTATTTGAAATCACCAGAGTAGTGATCCGGTATCGATGTGTAAGCACAAGGAGTAGCGGGAATCGAATCCCAGGAGTAGCTCCCACTTCTCTCTCACTCTCTCTCTTTTTTCTTCTCTTTCGTAGCTAGGGTTTCAAAATTCGTATGGTGTATAAGAGAGAGGTTTTAAGGTCCTTATATAGGCTAAAAACTCACCAAATTAGACCCAGGGCCAAAGTATACTTATGTTATTACCAAATCGGGTCTGTTCCGATCCAACGGAGCATTTCTGGAGGTCCTGTTAATGTGTGCGGTCAGACTTAAGCTCATAAATGCTGGATCTTGATCAAGTTAAGTTTTCAGTCCTGTCGGGTTTCCAGATCGACCGTGGTGGACCAGTTTCAGTTCAACGGTTACGGAAATTCGATCAGAGCTACAAGTACTATGACACGTAAGGGCCACCTATCCTGATCCGAGGGTAAATTTGGGTCAAAATCCAATGGTCAGAACGCTTAGAAATAACGCGCAAGCGATACGTTCCAGATTACTTAAATTAGAATTAATTTATAAAGAAAACTACATTTTCTCACACTCTTCACTCCGGACTCAAGGAAATCGTCCCAGAGCATCGTTTGGACGTGATTTTCACGGTGCTTGTCAAGTCCAATTACGCGGTCAGTATCTTCTAAGTTTATCGCTATCGGACTTTCGACGTACGCTCCAGGTCCGATACGTAGTTTCAAAGTGCTCCCGAGAGCAACTAGGTTTAAAGTTGGATTCTAGATTTCAGGGTATTATAGCGTTAACGATTTCACAAGTTTTGGGTCTTGCAGAACGTATTTAAAGCGAACAGTGCTAATTTCACAGCTAGTCTAACTTAGCGCTAGTTAACTTATGTTTAATTTCTAAGGGAATTAGTCCTAAGTGATTTCTGATCGAGGTGGTACTCGGGTCTTGGTACGGAATTTTCCGAGTCGTTACATATATGCTCCTAAGCGAGGTCAGTTGATCCTACCATAATTTTTCCAGTGTCTCTTTCATCAATAAAGCCATTGATCTATCTTATAATCCATCATCTGACCATTCATTTGTTGTCATTTGCTTGTATTCTTCATCGATTTCTCTTTTATTCCTTCTTGTGGAGAATAAATGGATACCCGGATCCTCTCAAGCATTGGCTTCATTGTGACCCTACCGCTATTACTTTTATTATTATGACCACCACCACCATCATCATCATTGGGGCACCAGTCTTTGAAGTACAATTCCCCAAAACAATGCATCTAAAGGGTGACGATGGGTTTTCGCAAAGCAATACATCAAAAATTGTTACTTTCTTACATAAGACTACTAACTAATAAACTGCTGACAAAGTTAAGATGCCGCATGCTGTATGGGGCTCATAAAAATGATCAAGCATATCATGGGCTCACAAAACAACCCTACAATCTGATTATGGAATGGTCTAACAAATTGAATGGGTGGATTTGAACGTGAATGGGTCCTCCATTTCACCCTTCACTCTTTCATCGTTCAAAAAAAAAAAAAGGAAAAAAAAGAAGAAGAAAGAATGAACAAATGACGTAACCTTCTCATCCATCATATGTATCTTGGGGTCCATCCTAGTACCTTCTTGAACTAGACCCATTTTTTTTAGAAAGCTTAGTGTCCTTCTTATGAAGATGGGATTAAATTGGTGAACCCCAGCATGACATCCATGGTTTTGAATATCGGTATCGGCAGAGTATCCACCCGGAAAAATAATAATAATAATAATAATAATAATAATAATAATACAATATGGTGTCGCGTATTGATATTAGGACCATATCAGCCTGTATTGGTCATAGTTTTTATATATATATATAAATTTTTTGAAGTAAAAAAATACGAAAAAAAGGAAAAAAATGAGATATCCAAGGATCTATCCCTTTTTTTTTTTTGTGTTTTGATTATGTATTCAAAATAGTTTATCATATATATATATAGGGTTGTACACGAGCCAAGCTCGCTCGGCTTGAACGATGACTCGAGGTGAACTAAGTTTCCTATGACTCAACTCATTTTGAAAATGAGCCAAGTTCGAACACAGTGGAGTTTAGCTCTACTTGAACTTGGCTTGGCTCGAATATAATAATATATATTATATTTAAAAATAAAAAAAGTTAAAACTTAAACCCTACCCTACCCTTCCGTCCCTTTCTCACCCTTTCCCTTCCTTACCCAACCCGCCACGCCCAAGCTCCCCCCCCCCCCCAACCCCTCTTTCTCTCTCAGCACTAATAACAAGGTACCTCTACGGCTCTATCTTATATATATATATATATATATATATATAGAGAGAGAGAGAGAGAGAGAGAGAGAGAGAGAGACAGAGAGAGAGAGAGAGAGAGAGAGAGAGTCATGCTCCCCTGCGCACCTACGCACGTGCGCACCTTTGCACACGTGCCATGGGTGAATAATCTGAACGGTTCATGTGATGCGGAATCCCATGAAACCCCATGTGACAAATTTTCACCCCAATCTAAAATTCTGGTGGGCCATAACAAAGAGAAATGCAAATCAAGGGAGGAAACTGTTTTCATTTTTCATGCCCCATCAAGTTTTAGATAAAAGTAAAACTTCGGCCTTGGGGGTTTCATGAGGTGCTGCTTCACATGAACGGTTCAGATTTTGGATCCACATCACGTATGATGGGTTTTCAAAAAAGTTCGTACATAGTACGTACGAACTGGTTCATAGGTGAGCGTTCCGCTATATATATATATATATATGATTAATTGAATATTTGATTTGGGGGTTCGGTCAGTTGGGTCGAGTGGCTGGGTTGAGTCCCACTCAATCCACTAGCTCGCCTCGAGCTCGACTCGACTCGGCTCGATTTGTGTATACACACACACACACACACACACACACATATAGATTAAGACAATAAGATTAAGAAAAGAGTATAAGTATGTACCATGTATTGATATGTGATGTACAAGTAAGATGTGAAAATTTTGATAAAAAGTAGGTAATAATCTGATTTTTTTAAATTATAAAAAAAATTTAAAATTGCCAAAAAAAAAGGCAAAAATATGTTAAAAATAACTTTACAACCTCTAAATGTAAATATTTGCTAAAATATCTTAGATCTATGTTTAAATAACATTGATCTACTATTCACCCTAAGAAATTTTGGAAGACATAAAAATGGTTCAAATATAAGAAAGAAATTTAAATCCAGCCGTAAATGGTAGATCCATGTGCAAAACAAATATATATTAACCTAGATCTATCAATTATAATCGTATAATTTTTCTAAAAATTATTTTAAAAAAAATCAGAAAATGCCCAAAAAATCAACTGAAAATAGAAAAAAAATGTAGAAAATAAATTTTTTTTTTAATTTTTTAATTTTTTTAAATCGATGCATGGGTGAAATCATTACATCCATAGTATTAGAAGACTGAAATGGAATTGCGTCTTGCCCCTGCTTGGACAGAAATCTATCTAGGTAGGGGCTTAGTGGGTCCCATCATGATGTATGGATTTTATCCATGTCGTTCATCCATATTTTCCATATCATTTTAGAGTATGAGCCCAAAAATGAGGCAAATCCAAGGCTCAAGTGGGCCATACCATAGGAAGCATTAGTGGTAATGACACCCACCATTGAAACTTCCTAGGGCCCACCATAATTTTTTATTTTTCCATCCAACATGTTTATAAGGTCACATAGACCTGGATGAAGGGTAAATTTTAGCTTGATCAAAAACTTTTGTGGTCCCCAAGATGTTTATAAAGGCGGGCGTTCAATCCTCACCATGTGTTCCACTTAAGCTTTAAATCTGCTTCATTTTTTGTCTCATACCCTAAAATGATCTGGAACAATAGATGAATAGCGTGGATAAAACCCATACATCATGATGGGCCCCATGGGTCCCCTGGCTGGACCGATTCCATCTAGGCAAGTGCAGGATGCAATCTGCTTCCTAGAAGACTCATCAAACAACATAACAACAATCTGTGGAAAAAGAGAATTCAATTTTTTTATTTTTTTTTATGAAATTTATAGAAAAATCGTGCATAAATTAAAAGTAAAAAATAAAATAGAAAAGACCCCAAATTGTGACAAAATCAGTAGATCCATAGTCTTCTAATACTCCTCAAGCATCATAATAAGAATAAAATAAAATAAAAATCTAATTTAGGTTTTTTTTTTTTGAAAATTCGTATGACAATAAAAAAATTTAAAAAAGAAAGAAAGAAAAACTCAAAATCGAGATCAAATCAACTGCGATTTGATCGAAGTGGTTTATACAATTGTAGTTTGAACAAAAATCTTTTACCTTTTCTTTTTCAATTTTTGCCAAATCAGGCCTGGGAGCTTTGATCCTTTGATTTGATGTAAAAAATTGTTTTTGGTCTTCAAATTGACCTAGATTTTGGTCGAAAATGGCTCTAAAACACTCCCTCATTGAAAAAAAAGAAAAAGAAAAATCTAAATGAGAAGAAAAAAAGGAGAAATAGGAAAAAAAAGAATAGTTGAAGACTTTTTATAGCTGTATATAGAAATATCAGTGCCGATATGGCCCAATACACCCTGGTACAAGGCATTTTTTTTTTGTTCATAACGGGCCAATATGGCCCCATATCGTGTATTGTGTCCGGCTGATACGGATATGATGTGGCTATATCAGCCGGTACGGTACTGATATTCATAACTATGATGACATGACAATTAAGTTACTCGTTTTAATACAACTTGTGTGTCTGTGTGTTTTCTTTTTTAATTTTATTTTTTACCATCTTTGAGACTACATGCACTGCTGCCTATGCATATCTTGAATGCATTTGCATTATGGCATGCGGCAAAATTATTTTTTTAAGCATCCTAAGTTTATTTACATTGATCTCAAAAAATGTCTAAACATGTTGCTACAATAACTTTTCTTGATGCCATGAAATATTAGATTTTGGTTTCATTATTCCGATCTTTGGTTAGGTTGCACCTGCAGAGCTTGAGGGGCTTCTTCTTTCTCACCCTGAAATCCTAGATGCTGTCGTCATCCCGTAAGTCAGAAACTTGTGTGTGTGTGAGAGAGAGAGATGCGCTCACTCCCTTGTTTTTTGGGTGGTAATTCATGGTTTTCTATGGTGTCCACAACAGTGTTTGTATGACATCTTCCCTATCCAGCAAGGTTGTCTCA
The DNA here is from genome assembly GCA_037074715.1 of Magnolia kwangsiensis. Lineage (NCBI taxonomy): Eukaryota > Viridiplantae > Streptophyta > Magnoliopsida > Magnoliales > Magnoliaceae > Magnolia > Magnolia kwangsiensis. Next base: position 65,719,996 of record CM073588.1, read on the forward strand.
CCATGAAAATGGGAATGCCCCAAAAAATCAGTTCAATCCAGCCATTAAATGTGCTGTATGTGAATGTGGATTGTGGAGTTTTTTGGGGTGGTTGTTCATGGTTTCTATGGTGTGCCCCACCTGGTAGTTGGATCAAACTGTTTTTGTGGCATCCCATTTCCATGGTGGGCCCCACACACCAAGTAGTTGGACATACAACTATTGTGTGAGCATTTCTCATCTCTGTCTCTCTCCATAAATGTATATATGTATGTATGTAGTATATGTGTATTCTTCTCCAGATAACTAAAAACAGAAAAGGCAGCAGGAATGTCTATCATTGCTGTTTAAGAGTCTAATTAAGTGACGGACCCTCTCCACTGAAAATTTGCCTGCATGTTTTTTTTAACCTTTTAGGTTTCCTGATGCTGAAGCGGGTGAGGTTCCTATCGCATATGTCGTCCGCTCACCCAAGAGCTCACTGACAGAAGAACATGTTAAAGAATTTATTGCAAAGCAGGTATGGGCTTCTCACCTTTGTTCTAGATCATCACTATTTTATTTACTGCCAATTTGCCCAATCTCAGGCCTGTTCGTGCTTCTTCTAGTGCATGATTGTCCAACACGAGTGTTTGGCACATGGTAATTTTGTAGGAGATGCGAAAAAACTGAAAAGATGTGCATCTCTGGTTTTAACAGGATCTTGACTTTGGTGTAAGCCAAGAGTCGGTTACATCGATCTCCTGTTATCCATTAATGCTGGATGGGAATCTCAAAAATGCATTTGAAAATGGAATTTGAAATGTGTTGGGATTCCCTCTCATCACAATGAACAATGGGGAATTGGTGTACACCGATCACCAGCCTACACCGTGTATGCTCCAACTTTTCTCTTTAAAAATATACGCAGAATACATCATCATGACCCTTGTTCTTAAAACAGAAATTCTTTTTAATACAATCTTCTACCTTGCAAGAAGCAGGAAGGCAGGTGGTTTTGTCATCAGATCTCTATATATAATGCTGGCAGTTTTGGATGATTTTGCCCTCACAATTAGTTTTTTGGAGAGTTCTAAAACTTAAGATGTGAAAGGACATAGGAGGGATTTGCAATATAGTTCAGGTTATTTGATGCATTAAATATGTTGAGTCATTAACCTAGTTCATGTTTGTGATTTCAAAACGGTTTCCAGCACCTACCCTCCATGATTCTCTAATGGCCTACTTTCGCTCTCCCAATTTTTCTCTTCCTCTCTCCATGTACATTATAAAATGCTCCATCCAACAACATCTATGGTATACTTAGGTTTTCATTTTGTTCAGGTAGGTCCTTAGTTATGTGATTGAAACTGTTAATATGATGGATCACACTACAAATGGGTCATGACTAAGAATATCACACATTGGAAAAGCCTGACCCTTCAACTGGGGGCAAGCAAAGACGGTTGGGAATGCAGTGCTTGTTGAATAAAGGTCAAAGGTTTTATGGCTGTATCCTCCAATCTGGGAGATTTGTAGTGCACAGTGCATCCATGGTGGGGTCCATGATACCAAACTGTTCGTATCACCGAACGATGGGTCCAATTATACGAACTAAAACCATAGTGTGCCATATAAACTCTTGGGTCCAGCATCAAATGGAACCTCCTATCATTAGGGCAGCTAGCCCGAACCACATTGCGCACGAGAACCCACAAGCACGATGCTGTAGAGAAATTCTCGTCCTCACAGAACTCTATATGTTATAGCACTCCTATTGTACTGGGACACAGTCCAATGCTTTGATCTAGACTATTCATCAAGTCCACTGTGCATTTCATGAGCTACCATACAAACCTTACACCAATTTGACAAATACTAACCATTTGATCTTTGGCCTTTACTGTAGACTGTCAAGATCATTTACACAAAATAGGTCCTAGAAAATTCAAGGTGTTCTGTAACGGTAATGGTGGCTGTAACGGCCACCACCGTTACCTTTATGATACGGGGCATACCGGCTGTTACGGCCCCGTAAAGGCCGTTATGGTCTCTCTTTTTTATTTTTTATTTATTGAAAAAAAAAACTCCTGAAAAACCTATATCTGCCCCGTAATGTTGATTAAAAAGTATGGAAAACCTGAATATGTTTCGTCATAGACCATTATGGGGCTATTATAGCCTTTATAAGGGATGTAATGTGCTGTTAACGGCAATTACAGGTCATTTTTTTCCATAACGGCTGTTATGGACATTACGACCCTGTAACGTGTAATGGTTGCCACCGTTACCGTTATGTAACGGCCTTTACTGCCCCGTAACGGCCTTTACGGCACACCATGAGAAAATTAGATCCAGCTATTTGTTGTTGGGGCCAATATGTATTGCTTATGATTCTAAAGAATCACTTTTGCTTGACAATTGTAGCTATCCATCCATTGCTTGGAAAAGGAATGGCTATAAAAACTAATGCCAAATTAAGGGGTCGTATGGTTGCATCTAAATGGGAGTTGATGTGGGTAAATGGGACTTTTGGTGTGTTTGGCACTGCGTAAATGAGTGTAAATGGATTTCAAATGCATTGAAGAGGGTGTAAATGGGAGTGAATTTAATTAACTTTGTAGAAGGTGAGATTTGGTTGTGAATGGGGAGTGAAAGCTCTCTAGCGAGTTTTATACTCTGGCGGAGTTTCATAGCTCATAAACATGCACCCAGAAATTGTACCTGTGAAATAATCATGACTCTGAAATTGAACCGTCCAAATGGTGGGCCTTGCTCTGGGTTGTTCATATACAGTAATGTTGTCTTATTTCAGTGGTGATTGAAAATCATCCAGTGGTCTTTTTTCAGTAAACTAGTGTTCACAAATCAGAGGTCAGAATTGTTCAACGAATTTGGTTTTTGGATTGTAACTTAAAGACCGTGGCTTCCACAATTATTTTGGTTTAGTTTCAATTAATGTCTGCCATATCTACCATTCCGACGTGCCAGCATATCAAGCATCATACACACCTGGAGTATCAGTAAATCCAATGCATTCCAATTACAAGCTGCCAAACAAACTATTTGGATTTGAGTGCATTTCAATTACACAACTGAGGTTTCCAATTACACTTGATTCAAGGGTAATTGTGAATTGGATTCCATTTGCTTCCACCTACAAGCTCCCAAACAAGCCATAAGGTGCATTGGATCATCCAACAGTTCAGATTTGATCGATTGACTGTGCAAGTGAAACCATGCAACCAGGAGCACCATAAAGCATTGGAGCATCTCTCATACATTTATATGCACTTATATCTGATCATGAACAGATTATTAACTCGTTTGTTGTGTTTATTTTATTTGCATTCCGTAGGTTGCACCCTTCAAGAAATTGCGGAGGGTAACGTTTGTAAACAGCGTACCAAAATCGGCGGCGGGAAAGATCCTTAGAAGAGAACTTATTGAGAAAGTTACGCCAAAGCTGTAAAATACGTATGCAACATCATCTCTTCTCCTCTGCTTCTGTAGGCAATAAAATAAATATGGCCCATCTCTCACACACATTCTCTATCCATTGATCGAAAAAAAATTCGGTGGGTATGTGAGCAGCTGCATTATGGTCTGAGTCATTTTAGAGGAATGATGCAGTGTATATAGCTTAAACACTGCATTAATGATATGTGCTGAATGAGCACTGAGCAGGAAATGGGTCCATCAATTGAATAACATGTTTTGAATAATTCTGTGGTTGTGTTTGGTTGAAACAAATATCATGAGATTTCATGAATGAACTAGGAAATGCTCTCAGACAAACTTGAATGAGCAATTTCTATGGTTGATTCATGAGTATTCCCAATTGCAAAGTGCACCAGGACCCTGCGTAAGTCTCACATGTGGTGATGTGGCAAGCATGTAAGATCCTAGCCACTCATCACACATGACCCACTGGAGATATTACCTTGATTAGAATCAGCCACCACGCCTGTTTTTCAGGCTGCGTGTAAAACACCCGACTCTGTGGGGCCCACTGTGCTGAATGTATAAAATCCACTTCGTCCATCGTGTGCATGCTATTCAAAATCAGTTATGTAACGGCAACGGTCATAACTGTTACACGTTATGGGGTTGAAACGGCCGTGATAGAAAAACAGGCCGTAATGGCCGTATAAAGGGTGCGTAATGGCCCCATAACAATTTTTTTTTTGGAACATAACGGCCAATACGGGAGCCATAACAGCCATTACACTCATATCATAACGGTAACAGTGGTGGCCGTTACGGCCACCATTACCGTTTTGGAACAGCTTGATCATGTGCTATCCTCGATGCTTAGGCACTGGAAGCAAACACAGTAAGATAACAGCTCAGGCAGGCCACACCACGGCAAACCATGAGGATGGGATGACAAACGGAGGTTCGTGTGGGGGCCCACCATGGTCTGTATCTTTCATCAAACCTGTTCATCAGGTGTAACTCAATAGGATGAAGAGAAAAAAATCCGCCTCATTAAAAACTCAGGCAGGTCCGTGGCCCACATGGGTTTTCTGTAGCGTTGATCTTTTGCATCAACGGTGAATATAACGATGCTTCTCACCTGATTGACAGCGGATTTTACACGACATGATGGCTCAACTGGGTCCCATATTCCCTGGGATTTAATTAATTTCTGGCCCACTAATCTGTTGGGTTGGACATTTAAATTGAAGATTGCAATCTTCCATATCCATCATTTAATTTGTACGATTGTAGCTGACCTTACAGATGTATCAGTCTCATTTTTGAGCCAGAGGCATCTATCTAGACAATGGGACTTACTGATAAGTGAATTGGATCGCTCACATGTGCCACATTACCACACGTGAGCAGTGAGTTTATTGAGAGAGAGAGAGAGACGTACACATGCATTTAGTAGGTTCTGCAAGAGCATGCGAGCACTGTAATTTCAGGGCCCACTGTAGTGTTTATTTGCCATCCAACCTGTCGATTAGGTCACAAAGACCTGGATGAAGAGCAAACAAAAGTATCAGCTTGATCCAAAACATTTGTGGTGCTCGAACTTTTTAATGGTGGGTGTTCAATCACCACTGTTTACTGTAGTGTGGTCCACATGAGATTTCTTTCTACCTTATTTTTGGGCTCATAGCCTACAATAAGCTGGCAAAATGGATGGAGGGTGTGGATAAAATGCATATATCATAGCATATGCAGTGTCATAGGCAATCCCTATCCCTTATGAGAAATTCTGAATAAGCTTGGCCCAGAAGCCTGCCTGAATAATTCAAAATCTGGGCTGAAGACTACCCTAGGCCTAGCTTGTTGACAGCCCTATGTGTTCTTCTGGGGTTGAGTTATAAGAACCTTGGGTTGGGCTAGGGTTGAGCACCAACCCGCCCGACTTTCAGCCCTAGGAAGCATGGAGCTCTCTCTCTCTCTCTCTCTCTCTCTCTCTAAAGACTCTCTCCCCACACTAGGTGACCCTAAATAGGGGGATGTCCAAGGCTCTCTCTCTCTCTCTCTCTCTCTCTCTCTCTCTCTCTCTATATATATATATATATATATATATATATATATATATATATAAAAGAAACTAGGGTTTCAGGAGTGCATTCATTATGGTATTTTGCGACCCTACAAACTTTTATGTACCATACTATGAAGAAAGTCTGTCAACCCATCTCATCCAAGCATGTAGTTATGATTTAATCCTTTAATTGTCATGGCCATCCATCAAACGTGTATATCTTATGCTAATCAAATTGTAGACCACTATGTTTGGGTCATCAGATCGTCATCAAGTGTGATTATAATAGTTTAAATAGTTAAAAGAAAATATTGATGGTTGAAAACTTTTATAAATCCATTTAAAACCTTTTAAGTGCTAGGCCCAGCAGTAAAAACACCTAATGAGTCTTTGATATAGTAAATCTAGCCATAAACATGTCCCTAAGTAATACAAAGGATTCCTTATCGGCTTGTACAAGAATTAACAAACCATGATAAATGTGCTTAGATATATGTCATGCCCCAAATGAGGAAACCGGGCTCACAAAATTCTCAATCACCGAATTCGGCACCGACAGTCTCCGTAGTACTCCATTCTCGGCTCCCGGCACCTATATACCAGGTTCTGATCCTGCGATCCTACAAGGAGGATTTTCAATATAAATTTGATTCACAATAAGCATAACCACAAGCATTACCCATGAACAATAGCCAGAACATCATCACAAAATTCACTATGATCAGAAATTTTAAGTACAATGTGCATAAAGGGAAATACAATGATAATAATAACACAACTCCAGAAGCTTTGCGGCACGCTCTTATTCCTGCTCAGTTACGGTCTAGCGTCACTTGCACGCATCAATCGTTTATAAGCTCATAGAAAGCTTAGAGGGCGGTGAAAGTGTGCGCGCAATATAAGCGTGGTCAAAATGAAATATCAGAATGATGTGGAATATGCTGGTAAGTTCATGAATGCTAATAGTTGTACCAAGGCTTATGCAATATAAGATATGAATGCTATCGGCCATACTAAGGCCATGTGATGCAAGACATGAATGCTATCGGCCACAATGCAAGGCCTACATAGTCACTGTAATGTGCAAGTTGCAGCTCAAGCATACCAATCCACATACCAAACCAAGTCATCTCTGGAGTATCATATATCGATACAGTTTTCTCTGGATAATCATCAGGGTCTAATACACTATATACCACATTGCCACCCTATACTGAACACAACCGTACAAGCGGAAAAGACCTCACTATCCTCCTGGCCAATAGTCAGCCAATATCTATTCAACACGTCAATAGTAGACCCATTTACGAGCTGATCATACTCAGCCTAGCAATTGCCCCTATCCTTGGGCGGGTAAGGTCACACCCTCTTCTAACAGACCATGACACAGTGGGAGACGCGGCCTCCTATTATTCGGTCCTCTTACGCTCATGTATCCACTCAGTCTCGACGTTGGAGCGTCTTTCGGTATTGTTAGGTTTAGGGACTTTCACCTAGGGACATCCTTCGCGCCCCATGTAAAGAGAAGATTTTCGGTGTCCAATCCTGTCATCCGCGATATGCCTGTGGAAGCTATGGCCCTGATGTCGCTAGAGTATGAGTGACACAATCCAGTCATGTATCAATCCAACGTATATAATGCCCTCATGTGGGGCAACCCCACCTATCAAGGAGTCCCATAAATAACTTGCCCAATGACACATGCAATTGTCAACCACATCTCATAATAAACATGCAGATGATGCGTATGAGCATTTATCATGATGCGTATGCGATCAAATACTTATAATCGGTATCAATAATCAGCTTATATACAAGGCGAGGTCCATAGATGGACAACTGATCTAAATCATAACATAAAGATCGACCCACAACTGTGGATATATCAAATCCAATAGCATGGATCCATCCATCTATGGCGATGATGAACTCTCTTCATATCAAGGTTGGGCCTAGGTGGCCTACCCATAATCCTAAGGATTCGGAACGGGCTTCCTTCACCATATTATTGCATGGCCCGCTAGATGCCCTAGGGGGCCCAAATAAGTCCTAGATGGAATCCGAGATTAAAAGAAATAATCGTACAAGCAACCAATGGGGGCCCAACATCTTGGGTTATCCCAATACGAATAGATGGACCATGCAAACATCAATGGGGCCCAATGATTTGGGTTAACCCACTTAGAGAATAATGAGAATGGGCCTAACAAGGCCTAAGGGAAGGTCACAATGTGAACATTTAACCATCATTGCCCATCAATGTGGACATTTAACCAACATTGCTCCCAAGGAGTGGCCCACATAGAGCCTAACATATAGTGGGCCCATGGCCTCACACGAGGGCCTCATACACAACATAATGGGCCTCATATAAGGCCCAATGTACACCACGATGGGCCTCACTCATGGGCCACATATGCATCACATTGGGTCTCACTCATGGGCCACATATACATCATAATGGGCCTTATCACGTGGGCCATATATACATCACATTGGGCCTCATATACATCGCATCGGGCCTCATCATATGGGCTTCATATACAACACATTGGGCCTCATCGTATGGTCCTCATACATCACATCGGGCCTGACCAAATGGGCCTCAATTACAACACATCGGGCCTCATTATACGGACCTCATACATCACATTGGGCCTCACCAAATGGGCCTCAAATACAACACATCGGGCCTCATCATATGGGCCTCACCAAATGGGCCTCAAATACAACACATCGGGCCTCATCATATGGGCCTCATATACATCACATCGGGCCTCACCAAATGGGCCTCAAATACATTATATTGTGGTGGGCTCTGCACATTCCAAATGGGCCCCATTAGATGGACGGCTTGGATCAAACATGTACATCACATGGAGCCCACGTCCCATGTGGACGGTGTGGATATACATCATATGGGCCTCACGGATGCACGAGGGTGGATGTACAATACATCCATCAAAGGTGGGCCTTAAATAGTACTGTCCAGGGATGGACGGACTAGATATACAACACATACATGGGGTGGGTCCCACTGTCCAGGATGAGACCCATACGTTATGATCGGCCCCACATAGCAAGGATAAAACACATACGTTACAGGTGGGGTCCACGTCCTAGCTGGACGGTGGGGACCCCACACATGCAGGGTGGGTCCCACCGTCCAACAAATGTACGGACGGTTGGGATATAACATATACCTCATGTTTAGACCCTCAGAACTTGTTGACATCATATAATAGCTATATAGCCGGGGCCCACCATCCAGTATGCTGGACGGTGTGGATACAACATTACATCATGGTAGGCCCCACCTGCTGCCAGGTGGACGGACGGTTTGAATATAACATATACCTCATGGTCCCGTCCACAGAACTTGCAAACGTCAGTACAACAACAATAGCTACTGGCCGTCCAGTAGTTGGACGGCCCAGATTCAAAATGCATACATTAAGGTGGGTCCACACGTGTGGGACCCACCTTCCCTAGCTTGGGATTAAGTTAATATCTGTCTTTTCTCTTCGTCCAGGTTTGTCCCACAGTGGACCGCAAGGTGGGCTCCACTAACGAGACATCCAGGAAATTCTGGACAATCTGGATTTTTTATTAAATCAGGTGGGTCACACACATATATCATCATCATCACAAAAAAAGGGAGAGGGAGAAAGAGAGAGTGAAAGAGAACGGTGAGATGGAGGGGCCTCGCCACTATGGGCCCCTCAAATACATGCATCAATACATATATCAAGATGGGTCCCATGCATGCATGGGCCCATCATAGAAAAATAAAAATCTAGGGTGGGGATGTCATCCCCATCATGCAAATGAGAGGTCCAGATGACATTCAGAAGGCATGGATTAAAGAAAAAAACCCATCATGGTAGGGTCCATAGAGAATGGACCTTCTATGGCTCATGCATGCAAGAAGATGGGCCAAAGGCCACATCAAGGGGATCATGGAGGATCTCTACCATAGATTGGTGGGCCCTTCAAGTTCCCATGCAAATAAAAGAAAGAAATTAAAGGAGAGGATGAAATCTAGATCTAGAATGCACCCACCTTCAAATATAGAACTTCTTCTTCCACCAATGGCTTCCAATGCTCCAAGGGGACAAGATTTAATGGTTGAGATGGTCACTTGATGGTTGGATTGGGGGTGTTAGAGAGATGATGTGGTTGAAATTTTGGGGAGCTTGGGACGTCCAAGGGTTACTAGCAATGGAGAAAATGGAGAGAATGAGAGGGAAAGAGAGAGATGAAGGAGAGAGAGAGGGGTAGGGTAGTAGGCTCTCTTTCTCTCTCTCATAGGTAGGGTGATCATTGCTTGTAAGAGCATGGGGAAGAAATATGCCATCATGGCTTATAAGAGGCATGGGCTAAGGTCATCATTACGAGCATGCATAGGGCTATGGACTAGGGTGATGTCATCACCCTCATAATTGCCTAGGAAAATGAGCCATAAAGGATAAGTGGATCCCACAACGTGCGGTCCATGGCCATGATCATGCGCGGCGCACATCTTATGATCTAGACGTTGGATTGGTGCAAGAGATGCGACGACGGTGCGGTCGCAATGGCATGGGTCTCGGGCTGAGTCGAGTCGGGTTTACAGGATACGACTTAAGGTCGCGCGCAAATGAAATCTACGGGTCACGGGTCGCCGAAATTCGATCGAAAGAACCATGGGATTCTATGAAATGAATGAACACTAGGACACGGGCCTGACACTATACCTATTTTAATGGCCATGTGGCAGCCTCGTAAAGAGATTTAAAGCTATCTAATTAGGGTCGTAACCCTTACACATCTTCAAGGATAAGAATTAATCATCTTTCTATGCAACATCAATTCTCGAGCATATTCTATACTAAAGGGCCCCCAAACCAGTGACTTGAACTTGATTTACTAATGCAAGTGCCCAAAGGTCCGAAGAAGATCCTATATCTCTAACACACTTACACTCCTGTATGGGTAAGGGTGAAGTCATGACAACACCAAGTTGGCCCCAATGGTGGAGATTGTCCATCTTAACCTAAGTCAATCATTTGACACTGAATGACCATTCATCTCATCATATGATGTCCATAAGTTTGTTCTGAGTACCCATGATGGTCATAGTATAATAGGAAGCTGAGATCATGGACCAAAACTCCCCCTACTCAACAATCATCACATTAAATTTCCAAAGACAAGCAAAGGAATCACTCCTAAGATAAGTCGTATCCATGTATATTTAAGGTGCCACCATATTAACTAAGGTATATCATTCTATCCACTAAAGAAAAATAGTTATCATAAAATCTATCACCGAGATCGTCCCTATCACATCTACTAGCCTAGTGGATTAGGGCCCACATTGATTTCAAGGGCACAAGTCTAATAGCTCCCATCACACATTTTAATCGAACTTGTTCATTATACTGGTAGTTTGCTTCGCCCAAGGTAGTAGCCCACCAACAACATTTGTATATAAGATTCACAATGTTAGGATTTAAAGAAAAAACAATGGAAGCATAAAATTTTTGAAAACTTGTAATTTTAATTGGATTAATGGATCCTCATCTAGATATAATCTAATCCAAAAGTATAAACATAAAGGCTGCATATAAATACTTCTTATGCCACAAAAAACCGAATACTAAGGCATGATATTGATCTTTTAGTTAGGAACTCTTTCCTCAATCTATTTTAGTTGATAAATAGAGAACTTGCCGCACATCCTATAATAATTTGAAGGGCACATGATAAGACATGTCCATTAAGTAGACCCATACATGTGGATGTGTTGATGAAAAAGAATGGGTGAGAAGAATCTCCTTCACTCCCTCTCTCATCTCATCTCTTTTTCTTCTCTACTTTCTCTCTCTATCTCTTAAAGATGGTGATACTGAAACTCAAAGATGGTAATACAGAAAGTGAATATGAATATATGAGGCTCTCTCTCACCTCCGTTGGGATCGGATCATTATATAAAAATGAGTTAAGGTTCCAAGGAGAGACACCAATATGGTACTCCACTACTCTACGGACTTTGTTATGTCCTACTTCATCAATCATGCCTGTCCCTATACATATATTGACCTAATCCTTCCATTTTTATAGCCACCATCATTGGTCAAATCTCTCATGCAATTTTAAGAGATATATCGACACATCTTAACCATTGGATGTCCATCAAGATTGATTTAATTAAAATAAGATTGTGAGTTTATTTAAATTTCAATAGTTAAAAGCCTCAATTAATTGTTAAAAAATTAGATGGATTGTTTAGCTTAGAAAATGATTAATAAACAGTCCAAACAATAAGATCAATATGTCATAGGTAAACAAGTGGATCCCATGTTAAATCATGTGAGCCTCAACTAGACCCAGATGTATGCACCCATCACCACTCACATGTTGACTACCATTGTAGCCTTATAAAGTGAGTTGAAGCACATATCACTAGGACTTTGAACTACTTATACTGTCCTGAGGTTTAAGGTTTAAATTTCTCAATACTAGTACATTCACAAGTCAATCTATTCTGGACATGTAAGTCTCCCAATCTAAAGACTTGAACTAATCCATCAATGTAAGTGCTTAACAGGTTCATCATTAGGAGTCTATTCCCATGGCACACTTGCACTCCTATGTGAGGTAGAGTAGGAGTACACTAACTCGTTTTCATGTCTAATGGTGGATATCTTTCATTTCAACTTGTCATTGGTTCCCTCACATAGTGTCACACCTTGAAATTTGGAACCCGAGTTCCAGGGTGTGAGCTAAATTTCATACATTCTTACATCCACATTAATTGTTTAAACCATTATAAAATCAAACCAAATGATAATTAAAATGTCTAAACCATGACACTTCAAATTTAAACTTTAAAATTCAAATTCATAAAACTAAATTCTAATGTTCACTACTTCTACTTATCATTCCAGTCTTGAAATGGAGAGCAAGCGATGTTGGAGAGGGGAGAGGGGTGAATAGGACAATGCTAAATAATCGAAATAAATACGGAATATGTAAAGATTACAAAAATCTCAATCGCTTTAGTATTGAAATCTTGACTTCAAATAATTTATAGGACATAGGGAAGATAACCTTATTTCACGAATGTCTTTAAAATTAATCTTTCAAACTAGTAAGAGAATGGAAAAAATATTACAACATTCACTACAAGAATGAAATAATAAATAACATCTAACTACCGAAAAGAATAAAGCATTCACCACACGACACAAGGAGTTATAATGGTTTAGTGGTTAAAATAACCACACCTACTCTACTCCTAAAATTACTACCCTTGTAATTTTGGCTTTCACTGTAATAAAGTTTTCATAGGTTCACCTTAACAATCTGATACAGTTCCTTATGATTTTCACAGACTATCACAATAAAAACCCTTTTGTGATTTTCATGAGCTATTACAAATAAAAACCCCACTGATATTTTCCCAGGCTATCTTAGAAAAACCTAAAAAGAAATACAGTAAACATACTTATATTCAAATGTAGATTTGAAGACGTGGCAGAAGCTTATAGTAGAAAGACTTCTTTGGTTATTGTAGATGGTGCAATGTTTAATCAGATAGAAAGAATCTAGGGTTCTATATATTTATAAATGAAAAACCCTAATACTACTTGATTCAATTCTTTTATACCTCAAAGAAGAGTATAAATTACTCTCTTAGAATAGGACTTAAATGATCTTGAGAAAAAGGGAATTGAATAAGCTATAAATTAAAATTTATAAATACTACACAGATATCTTTGCCGAGGACTTGAGCCTCTCTCTCTTGCAGAAGGATTATAGTAATTTTTCATTATCTTTTAAAATGAGAGAAAGACTCAATTTATAAGCAAAGACGTTAAAACTTCGACTGGCTGGAATCCACCGGATTTGTTCTAACGGCACTCGGATTGCACGGGATAATATTTATCCAAAATTCGGCTGGCCTAAGGTCAAATTTGACTGGCCGAACATCACAATTTGGCTGGCTAAATTTGACACTTGGTTGGCTGAATTCCCGTAAAAATTAAAAGATTATGTTGCTGGAATTTCACCCAAACTTTCTCGGGCTAGCCGAATTTCAAGCTTAGGTTAGCCGAACCAGAACTTAGGCTAGCCAAATTTTTAACAGAAGTTGTTATTTTGCTCGGGCATGAAGTTGGGCTAGCCGAGAAAGCTAGGTTGGTTGAGTTCGATAGAAAAAACACTTATAAAAATTCAAGATAGAGAATTTTTGAAAGTATCAAATCCTAAAGTCTTTTTAGGGTTATATCACCTGTGTTTTAGCAAATACATGAGTCACCTTGTCTTGAACTTTAACTTAACCTTGTCTTGAATATGAGCATCGATTTCTTGGAGAAGATGTGCCGATCTTGGCTTGATCATAAGCCGATCTTGAGCTGATCTTTAGGCATATAGAGTAGTTGTGATTCCATACTTGTAATCTGACCTAGTTGTGACTACATACTTGTGATCTGACCTTGAAACGCTTTTGTCTTACGAAATTTGGCAATCTATATGTTCTTAACATAATAGCACTTACAATATACCCCTTTATCAATTTTCTGACAAAAAACACAATAGTACATAGTACTACATCCACTAACAAGGTCAACCATTCACAATACATCTATTAACAAGATTAACCAAATTCAAGATATAACAAACTTGAAGTTGCCCTATGTGAGCATCCTTATATTCTCCAATTGTGCTTAACTGATGCTCCCCTTGAGAAATACAACATATAACATTCTAGCATTCATTCCATAGCTTCAAACTAATATTCAATATTCATTTCATATTATCTACTAACATTCATTCCATAATTTCTCTCCCTTTTTGTCACAAGTTGACAAAGGAAGAACAAATGAGATAAGAGATTATGAAGCATAAGATGCATATTAAAAAGCAAGAATATCAGAAAGAAGGAATAACAAGGAAAATAGAACATCTAGTTAAATTACACTGTTTAAAACAATGTATAAATGTTATCAGCAAGCTAATCATCCAAAATAACCAAAATATTCAAATATCCAAACAAGCCATCAAATTAGTTTAGTATAAATCCAACATAAGTAAGGAAGATAAATAAATCAAGCTCAATCTAACCCAGAAGAAGATGGTGCAGGCATCGAAGGATCATTAAGCCGCAAACTCCGATTGATGCGATGGAAGTATGTTTTCATGTACTTCACTGTAGACTGTTGGGTTTGGGCCAATGAAGCCTGAGATACATACAGAGCCTCAACCTTCTCTTCTAATGCAGATAACCTTTCATTAGATTGAGAGGGATGATAGTCAGAATCAACTAGATCATCAAAATCTTTTAACTCATTAAAAATCTCATCCATGGTTGTGTCTCCCACTGCCTGCGGTTCTTCTTGTCCTTCTCTATGCTCAGGTAGGGGAGTGAGGTTCATCATATTTAAGTTCAAGTTGTTGAGAGGGAGTTCGTATTCCGGTGCCTTAAACGTAGGTACTTGGACATTGTAATGAAAAGTAAGACTAGACAGAAGATGTCCAAACAGAATTGACCCATGTTTTGGATGCAAGTGAAATTAAATAATGATGTAACAAATCAAGGAATGTAAATAGACATGAATACTAGAAACAACAGAATGGATGACTTTGACCATAAAGGGAGTAAGATCAATCTTATTCCGAGCTCTTGGATAGACATTAGATATAAAGATCCAATGTAAGACATGGTATTTAGGAAATAGTTTATTTGAGGGTAAGGCATTACTAGATCACCATTCAGCATTGAAACCACACAATGCTCTTGTAATTGACTGCTTTTCAGAGTTAGACATTTTCTCTAAAAGTGTGGCGATTGGAATTCCATCATCTACAACGTTTATGTCCATTAAAGTAGATATGACGGAAGGCGTAATAGTGAATGTTTCTTCTACAAATTGAATAGAGAATGACAAATTCTAAAGAGAAACATCATCACATTTCAAGATTCATCGGATTTATTCTTGAAGATCCATTTGGTTCCAATGATATTTGTATCAGGTGGTCTAGGAACCAGTTTCCATACCTCATTTCTCTGAAATTGTTGAAGTTATTCTTGCATATCATTTATCCAATATTCATCTTGAAGAGCTTCCACAATATTCTTGGGCTCAATCTTTGAGGTAAAGTAAAAATGACTATAAATATTTTCTATCTGACATCGAGTTCTCATCATTAGGATCTCCAATGATTTGATTTAAAGGGTGATCCTTGATGATGGGTCTGTTAGACGATGCTTGAGGTTCATTAGAGGCAGAAGTTTTGTTATCTGATTCACCTAGAATGCATGAATCCACATCATCTTCTAATTCATTCAAGGGACTTTCTTCTTCAAGGAGTTGGTCATCAACACCACATTAACTGATTCTTGAATGGTGAGAGTCCTTAGATTGTATACCCTATAAGCTCGACTATTCAAGTCATACCCCAGAAAGATTCCTTTGTTGCTTTTAGACTCAAACTTTCCTAGGTGTTCTCTGTCTTTCAGGATGTAACATTTACTGCCAAAGATTTGGAAGTATTTTACACTAGGTTGTTTTCTGTACCATAGTTCATATGGTGTTTTGTTTAAACTTGCTCTTAGATATACTCTATTTATTATGTAATAGACTGTATTAACTGCTTCAACCCAGAAGCTTTTGGCCATATCTTTTCCATTCAGCATAACTAAGCCCATTTCTTGCAATACTTGATTCTTTCTTTCAACAACTCCATTTTGCTGTAGAGTTTCTGGGGCTGAGAATTTATGGCGAATTCCTTTCTCGTCACAATATCTTTAAAACCGCTCATTTTCAAATTCTTCACCATGATTACTCTTGATACGATTTATATAGTATCCTTTCTCATTTTAGAGTCACTTTGCCATAATTACAAATTCATCAAAGGCATTAGATTTTTTTTGAAGAAAAGCAACCTAAGTAAACTTGGAGTAATCATCTACTACCACCAGGAAGTATCTTTTTCTACCATGGCTTTCAACTTTGGTGGGAGCTACTAGATCCATGTGTGACGAATCCAATGGCTTTGATGTTAGTATGGTGGTTGTCTTTTTGTGTTCAACTTTTATCTGTTTACCTTATAAACAATCACCACATACAATATTTTCTTCCTTTCTAATCTTGGGAAGGCCTCTTACTATATTCCTTGAACTTAACTTGGCTAGGCTTCGGTAGTGAACGTGTCCCAACCTTTGGTACCATAGTTTGGATTCGCTTTTCACAGCCATATTACATTTTGTGGACAATACATTCTCATTGCTACTTTCAATTATGTAGCAGTTGTCACTTGTGCATAAATCTTTCTTGATAGATTTTCCTGTTTAATCTAAGATTCTACATGCATCTTTTGAGAAGGTGACCAAATGTTCTTTGTCAAAGATTTGTGAGATAGTGAGGAGAATATATTTTAGACCTTCCACACAAAGAACATTTTTAATCTTGGGGAGTCCCGATCAAACTATTGTTCCTCGCCCAATTATTCTGGCGGAGCTCTCATCTCCAAACGTGACTGACCCACCATCAAAATCTGAATACTCACAAAAGTGGGCTTGGTCACCGGTAATGTGTCTGGAGCATCAACTATTGAGGTACCATTTTGAACTACCACCGCTTTTCAGAGTAGTATGGATTACTAAGCAATTGTTCTCACCTTTATCTTGCTTGGCAATACCCAATAGTTTGAGAGTTTCAGAGTACAATTGCTTTTGGATATTTGCAGTATTACCTTTCATATCCTCTAATCCCACACTATTGGCCATGATTCCAACTTCAGTCAAGATGACTCTTTAGGTGGTTAAGCCCTTAAGAGAGACCTACTCTGATACCAATTGAAATTATGGTAATGAATGCTTTAGTAGAAGTAGGAATAGGTCAAAGTATCCTATAGAGGGGTGAATAGGACTTTATAAAATTTTACAACAATTTAAAATCCTATTACCATTATCTTAATCTAATATGCAAATGTCAAGATATCATCAATTTAACTCTAATGGCTTCCAAACTAATTAGAGGATCCAATCACAAGACTGAGCAAAATCTAAACAATATTTAACCTTAGTCTAAGATGGATTCACTGAGTGACTATGTGTGGGATGTGATACTTATTACTTCTAAATAATTATGTCATCATGCATCATGTGAACATTAAAAGTAAACACAATAAGAGAGTATGCAAATAACAATCCCAAACATAGTTGTTTTATAGTGGTTTCTGCTATATGCCTACTCCACTCTCGGTGGACGCACTCAACCCTTGAGTGCACCGAATTTCACTAACAGAGGTTTCAAATTAGGTTTACCTCAAACTAGTACAACCTACACAAGGCTGACTCTAGGACCTACACAAGGTAGCTAACATGTCTTCATGAGATACAAGTTTATGCCCCACACAGGAGTAAGGGTCAATACACAACACCCAAGTTTTATGCCTTATACAAGAGTAAAGGATCCACACAAGGAACCTAGGGTTTTAGGCCACACAGGCTAAGGATCCACACAAAGAACCTGGAGTTTATGCCCTACACAAGAGCAAAGGTCAACACATAACACCTAAGTTTTATGCCCTACACGAGCAAATGATCTACACAAGGAACCTAATTTTTAGGCCACACAGGCCAAAGACATACACTAAGGACCTAAGTTTATGCCCTACACAAGAGTAAGGATCAACACATAGCACCCACATATACTCTCCTGTCAGAGGCCTCCTATGAGGACTTGAAAAGGGTGAAAAGCACCTTTGACCCAAACTTACAAAAGGAATGATCAAAAGGGTCTTTAGATTCTAATGACTTACAGATAAGTAGGTGAGCCTTGTTAAGAACGTTGATGAAGATCTCCTCCTTGATGACGAAGATTCTTCAGCTCCCTTGATCTGCAACACTCGAAGATATACCAATAAGGTGACGGGTTGGGTGAAGGTTATCTTGGAATCTACTCTAATAAATATTACCTGTTAAAGGAATGGAGAGATTCTAAGTTCTTAGGCATTCAAGGGATCCCAGCTTAATGATTTTCCATTAAGGTGGTAGCTAGAAGATCCTTGAATGTGGAAGTTCATTCCCCAATCCACTTTATTGAATACCAATGATGAGGGTGGATTGAAGGATGAACTCCCATGAGAAAAAGGACTTAGGGTAGATGATATGAAGTTACTCTCTCAAAGCTCTCTCTATTATTTTGTTCAATATAACAACTAAGAATAAGCTCTCCTTAAATAGGCAAAAAGTTCCAATGGTAATAAAGATGTCTGATTCTGACTGAGTTCGATATCATCGGGCCTTCTTCGATATCATCGAACGTATACTTTCTGCCGAAACAAGGTTCGATGATACAAACTCCACTAAAGTATATCCCTAGAACTTTCTGCTGAAGATTGATGCAATCAAGCTGGCGTCGATGTCATCAGAGTTTGAATTCCGATTTCATCGACCATCTGCTCGATACATTCATCATTTCCATATGAATTTCAAAAGTGCTTGTTGGATAATTTTTGATCCATTTCGATAACAACGATCATATGTCGATTTCATCGATATTTGAATTACGATCATATCGAGTCACCATCGATTCCTCGGTCATTCCCATATGGTTTACCTTGCAAGATTGCTAGAATAGTTTTGTCCAAATTCGATCTCATCGATATACCTTCGATATCATCGAGATTTGAAATCCGATGACATCGAGTAGGGTCTCGAGTCCTCGATCTTTCTAGGTGATTTCCTTTGAGGATCGCTGGATCAAAACTCGACCGAATTCAATGATATAGAACTCATCTCGATATCATCGACGTTTGAATTCAAATGATATAGACGTTGGTTTGATTACTCAAGAAATTTTAGGATATTTTTCAAAAGTTGCGAGACACAGCTCAAGGTAATTCGATATCATCGATCCTCATTTGATTTGATCGATATTTGAATGTCGATATTATTGAAATATTTTTCGATTTATCGAACATATTGTTCAAAATACTTTGTGGTTGCTAGACATAGAATGGCCTAATTCGATGATATTGAATGGTTGTGGATATTATCAAACGTGACTGTTCGATGCCATTGATGAGTACTCGATATCATCGAATACAGTCTGAAAGACTTGAAAGATTTTCCTGTTCTGAAATTCAAGTTTACAGACATATGATCCTAGGTTGTTCTAATATTTTTAAAGGCTTCATATACCTAAGTGTTTTGGGACATGGGATGTGAGGCTTAATTTACCTTTGACAGGCTCGGAGTGCGCATCCAGTTGAGGCAATGACTTGAACGATCTTCTTTGGGGCTCACTTGACTCATTGACTCAATCTTCACGCTAATTGACAAACCAAGGCACTTTCACCTTTGAGAAATGTATCAGCATAGATCATAAAAGGTATTTTCAATCTTGCAAAAAGAAAGTGATAAGATTTCATCATTCATCCCAATTTGCAAAATAACTACCCCAAGCTTGGGTAGTGATAATATCTAAAAGTAAACCCTCAAGGGCATCGACATCCAAAAAGATAGTATCCAAAATAATACAACATATTGGCCCAAGCTAGACACCAAAAACAACAGACACAAAGAGGAACTATCCAAATATTGTCCAAGTCTGATCAAAGATATGAGATAGGAATTCGATCAGACTGGCTTGGCATCCAAAAAGATATCTAATGCACAAGCTTGGATGGATGTTAACTGGACGGGCCACCTCTTGGTGGAGAGACATCATCTTGTCGACACGTGAGAGTGGTGATAAGATTCTGGATCTTCTGTTCCACCCACTCTAGACTCCTCTGAATAACCTCTGAAAGTTGCTTTAGTTGTGTAAGGCGTCGGCCTGCTTATCCATCCGTAGTAGGATAGATTTCCGTCGATCACGGTATGGCGTGCGATGTCTGGTATGCCTATTCGAAGTTCGTGGATCCTCATGATGTTCTTCCTCAGTAGGATAATCAGTGTCAGCTACTTCTATTTCAGCTACCTCCGTCTCTGCTGCCTCTGCTTCTGTTTCTCCTTGAAGATCCTCAGATTGTGCTTGTGATGAGGATGCCCCGTTGCTCTCTATACGCATACGCTTGATATTGGTCTTTGAAAATAGATGAGCAGGTCGGGGCGATCAGTCGTGGGCATCAAGCCAACATTGCGAGAGAGCAGATAGATGAGGAATGGAAATGGAATAAATGTGTTTCTCATGCTCTGAATGCATTCAACAATCAAATGGACCATGATGGTGGGTAGATACAACGAGATACCCTAGCAAATGTTGTAAAGAGTATTTAGCATTTATGGGGTCAAGTTTGATTTATTTGTCCCCCGGGGATAAACGTTTACACAGAAGATATTATGTAACACCCTATATCGGTCTGCCATATTTAAAGCCCCAAGAACATTACCTTGATGCCACGACACATTTTCTCCATTACAGAAATATCGTGTAATTCGCACTTGAACATCAATGGAATCAAGGTCATGATCAGTTAATCCTCAGAAAGTGGTTGAGATCCCTATAAGAGAAGCAACTATAGCGGGAGTAATTTTAGTGGAGGTCTATCCAATAATGACTACAAAGGAAGTAGGGTGCAATATAGGTGAGTGATAGTATGATAAAAAATGAATCACTTGCTCATCCCTAACGGTACCTCCAAAATCTAGAGTGTTACTCCAACCGACTTTTTCCAATATTTTTAGTATTCGAAACGGTCTAATGCATTCACGATCCACCTTCTTCTCGTACACCATTTTCCTTATATGGAATTTTTCATATAGATTTTCAGGTGGAGGAGGGATATGAGAAATTAGAACTTTGGGTTGGATAGGTGGAGGAGGAGCTTAGGAAGGTGTATTTCGTTGTCCTCCTCGGTTGTAAGACCCGTATCCTAGCCTATACTATTCCGTCGACTCCTGCGATCATTCCTGTCGAATTTCGATAATCTGTGACTTATGATCGACGTTTGCGCACGACCTTAAGTCGTATCTTGTAGTTTTGACTCAGCTTAATCTGAGATGTGTACCATTGCGACCGCACCCCCGCCGCGGTTCCAACACCGTGACTTGTGCACCGACCCGATACCCAGGTCAAAAGATATGGGCTCGAGTTTATTTCAAGAAAAACGCTGCGTGTTTGCAATCCTAAAAGAATCTTCACAACATGTCCCATCAATCAATCACTCAATCAATCAATCAAAGCTTTCTTTCTCCTCAAGTTAAGCAACTCCAAAGTTAACTCTTTCTCACCCTCTCTCTTACACACCCATACATGTCAAGTACACCATCACCTCACATCCATCACTCCATCACCCATCACTTCTCTTACAACCACCCTCTCTTTCTCTCTCTTCACTTTTCCAAGCACCAAAATGAGCTCACATCCAAGCCTTTTCCAAGAGAGACAAATGGTTTTGTGTGGCCCACTTTTCCATCCCAAATCCTTCATCCTAGCCTTTCATCCCTCATCACTCTCCATCAAAGTGAAGCATTAGGAGACCGACATTCCATCGGACCAAGAAGATCGAATGGTGGGTGTTTTATAGACTAGATTTTTCATGTTTTGATGATGGGCCAAGTGAGGCCTACCGATTGATGGTATGGATCTCACTTTGGACCCTAGATGTGGCCGATGGCCCACCTTGATGCTCATGATGATTCCATGATGGGGCCATTCTCCATGGATCCTATCATGATGTTTATTTTTCTTGCATGAAAAGAGGTCATCTAGACTGTCCATTTTGGGTGGAGAAGGAATCTCCACCGTTGATCTTTGATTTGGTGGGCCCACATGTATTGGGACCCACTTAATGTATGATTGAATGCAAGGGAGGGCTCATAGCGGCAGAGCCCTCCATCACACGTCTCTCTCTCTCTCTCTCTCTCTCTCTCTCTCTCTCTCTTTCCCTTTTGTGATGATGTAGTTGTGTGGCCCACTTTGATGGACCCCACTTTATATATGTGTTGAATCAACACCATCCACCATTTGGTGGCCCACCTAAGCAGGGCCCACCGAACATATGTTATGCCCAAACCGTCCAAACCGTCTAGCGTCTGAACGCTGATTTCAAGCTTCTTGAGTCAGCTGTTCATGTAGGCCCCATCTTGATATATGGGTCCAATCCACGTCGTCCATCCTATTTCCCAAGTCATTTTAGGCATTAAGCCGGAAAATGATACAAATATGATTTTCTAGCAGGCCATAGCATAAGAAACAGTGTCTTTACCGTTGAAATTTATCTTGATATTTCTATACACCGAAATACATCGAATATTAGACTCGTTTGGTCTATCTTGAGCCGTAAAAACCAATGGCGGGGTAGGATTCCTTTGACGCGGACCCCACATGAGAAAAACCACAAGAAAACTATTTAAAAAATATATATATAATGAGCAGTAGGCGCTGCTGCTGTCCATAGGACGCGCAGCGTCTTGCTGCGCTGGGCGTGAAAGGAGGCAGGGACCGCGGGTCCCAGTTGTAGGCCCCACTGTGATGTGTTTTGACATTCACACCATGCATTTTAATGGGGCCCTTATGGCAGTGGGCCCCCCTAAAAATCAGCCTAATACGAAGCTCAGGTGGCCCACGTCACAGGGAACAGTGAGATTGAACGTTTATCATTGAAACCCTTTTTAGGACATCAGAGAAGTTTTGGATCATTATGAAATTTATTTTTCCTTTCCATTCAGGTCCGTATGACCTTATCAATGGATTGGATGGTAAATAAATGTTAAAGTGGGCCCCGCGTGGGACTCACAATGATGTATGTGTTTTACTGACACTATCCACGGTAGTGGACGGTGGAACCCACCGTGTATTTGTTTTATCAATGCCGTCTAGCATCTGGATGGCCAGTAGGCCCCACCCTTGATGTCTGTATTATATCCAAACCGTCCATTTAATTGGTGGGCCATGTGTGTGGACTCTACCATGATGCATGTGTTGCATCTAAACCGTCCAACCCTTTGGTAAGCTCGTCTTATAGATTGAGTAAAAAAATGAGACAGACCTTGGACCACGTGGACCACACTGTAGAAACAGTGGATTTTGAACGTCCACCATTAGAACCCTTGGCTTCAAAGTTTGGACCAATATGATATTTGTTTCTCCTCCAATGTCTTTATGACCTTTTGATTAGATTAGTTGGGGAATAAACTTTATAGTGGGCCTTGTGATTTATTTAACCGTGAAATTTATGATCTCCATTGCTATTTGTGGTATGGTCCAAATGATCCTTCATTATGTCTCTTTTTGGGTATGTTGAGGCCAACCTTGATGTGTATGAGGCCCGTTGTTGAGGCCCACCTTGATACGTATATAAGGCCCATTTGAGGAGGCCTATCTTGATGTACTTATGGCTCATTGTCGAGGCCCACCTTGATGTGTACGAGGCCCGTTGTTGAGGTCACCTTGATGTGTATGAGGCCAGTTGTTGAGGCCCACCTTGATACATATATAAGGCCCATTTGAGGAGGCCCATTTTGATGTACTTATGGCTCATTGTTGAGGCCCACCTTGATGTGTATGAGGCCTGTTGTTGAGACCCATCTTGATATATATATGGGGCACATGTTATACGGCCCATTGTGACGTATTCAAGGCCCATGGGTTAAGGCCCAATGATATGTATATAAGGTCTATTGCGTTTGTGATTCTACCATGGGTTATGTAATGACATTTATAGCGGGCCATGCCTTGGGAGCAGTGTTGGTTTGACGTCCACATTGTAAGAATAATATTGGTTAAATGCCCACATCATAACTCTCCTTAGGGCCCATTAATAGGCCCATACTTGTTGTGTGTAGGCCATTGAGGCCCATCTTTGTTGTGAGGATAGATCATCACCATATAACATGTTTAGTATAACTCCATGATTCATGCCCATACGCATCATATGTATGCCTGATATGAGGAATGTTTGATCATAACATACTTCATTGGGCAGACCATTTATGAGACTCATGAGACGGAGTGCCCCACACTATCGCGCAGTACGCTCAGGATTCTGCATGACTGGATAGTGTGACTCATGCATCTTGCATATGTGTGACTTGATCATTGTACTCCCTAGCGACATTAGGGTCGTGGCCTCTACAGGCACATTGTAGATGGCTAGATGGGACATAAAAAATATTTGGTTCTAGCTCTATGGGCACTTAGGATGTCCTTGGGTGAAAATACCAGAACCTCCGAGGCCAGGAGAAGCCCCAACGTTTAGACTGAGTGGAACATGAGCACCCGAGTGCCGAATACTAGTAGGCCGCGTCTCCCACTGTGTCGTGTCGGTTGGGAGGGAGTATGGCCTTATCCGCTCGAGTGAGGGGGCTATAAGTTAGGCTGAGTATGACCAGCTCGTAAATGGGTCCGCTATTGACGAGTTGAGTAGGTATTGGCAGACTACTAGCTAGGTGGATAGTGAGGTCTCTTCCACTCACTAGGCTATGCAGCTAGGGAGGAAGCAGTCGGTGTGGAGTGTAATAGACCCCAGTAATTTTTCAGAGAGCAACCGTACTGATATGTGGACTTATTGAGCAGGAATTACATATCCATTCATTCATTCATTTACTATCCACTCGAGCTGGTGGTGTGTAAATATTTATTACGTGTACCTTTGCATGACCAGGATTTCGGTTAGGCGCGCGACTAACCTGAGATCAGGAGTTTACCACATTGAGTTGGACTATCTAAATTTACGTATGAGACTGGTTTGGATAGAAGTCCCTTGTGGTGGACTCTGTATTCTGCAATAGTACGTATTATCATCCCGACTTCATATTCTAGTATGGTCATTTCATTCGCACCGCATATTACATTGCATTCGCAGTACTTAGCATTTTGGGTTACTATGTTTTTGCACTTATTTAGCCTAGGCGGGCTTAGAAAGATTGACATATTACGTTGCATTATCGGCATCTAATATTTGGCTTCCACATTTGTATAACCGATCCACATTGCGTATTCTGTTATTGAATGATTCATGAACTTACTAGTATATTTTCGCTTACTCTGATATCGTATGATTCATGATCTTGCCATTTTTCCTGCTTATCTCGATGATGTATGATTTATGGGCTTTATTGTATACTTGACACTTACCTTACACACACTTTCACTACTCTTTAAGCTTTTTATAAGCTTATGCACGATAGATGCGTACAGGTGGCGTTAAGTTGCAGCAACATTGAGCTTGGAGCGTGCAGCTGTCTTCTGGAGCTTTGATTTCGATATATGTATTTCCCTTTTAGCATTGTATTCAAATGATTATATTAGTGGATATGTGATGATGATGTGGCCTTTATAATTTGGGTATACTTGTGGTTATGCTTCTTATGAGACAAAAGTACACTGAGAAAATCCTCGTAGAATCCCAAGATTGGAACTTGGCGTATGGACGCTAGGAGCTGAGAATGGGGGCATTACGGAGCACATCAGTTGTTCAGCAAGAGATTGAGATTCCTGTGAATCCGATCTTTGTATTTGGGGCGTGACATCGGTCGTTCAGCAGGAGATTCAGGAGGAGAGGTTAGCTTATCCGGTTGGGGTCATTCAGATCTCAGTCTTGAGCGAAGTTTTGTTCAAACTCGCTTGGAGGACTCCCCCATCTTAGTTGTTTTCCCTTTCTCTTTTGGCATTTTGAGATAAAATCAAGCAGATTGGATAGGGAACAAAAACCCCCAAATCTATTTCTTGTAAGCTAGGGAAAGCTTGTGAAGTGAAGCATGTTAGTGAGAGAGGAGCTTACTAAGATTTGAAGTATGACGATGTTGAAGAAAAGAGTGAAGAGATCTCACCGTGCCCCTCCCCCCCCCCCCCCCCCCCAAAAAATAAAAATAAAAATAAAAATAAAAATAAAAAAAAAATAAAATAAAATCAGAGAAAAAAGGTTGTTGGAAAGAAGTGGAAATAGAAAATTCCTGCCTGCGTGATTTTTATAACCCCCTATGTTTCGATTCTATCGAAGCATATTCGATGTTATCGAAATATGTTCGATGCAATCGAACTTTCTTCCAGATTAGGTAAGTGAGCTTTGCAGGATGTTCAATATACTCAAGTAGTGTTCTTCGATGAAATCGAGCATCTTTTGATTATATCGAATTTGCCCAGATTGAATAGTTTAGACATTCTATACTAGTTCAGCTAGTACCAACCTATTTTAATTGATGTGTGTGTGTGTGTGTGTGTGTATTGGAGATAATGGACCATAGAGAGTATTTCGTGCATTTTCATTTCGTAGTAGTTGATCATCTGTTTAAATTTATTATTAATTGTTCCATGGAGATCAACATACTCAGGTCCAATTAAGCATCAAAACATATAGTTTTTTTCAATGATGATGTATGATACCTAAATTATATGGAGAATCTAAGCATGTAAGTTAGATTTTTCTAAATTGCATGAATCTCAACAAACTCCATATATGATGAAACCAATAGTCAAGAGAGATTATAAATTGATTCCAAAGAAAATATCATTATTTATCCATCTCTTTTACTATTCTTGAATCAATTTTATATGATGTGATTTACTTCTTGACCAATTTCTTTTTAGTTAATCCTCAAGGAGAAATCTTTTTTTGCTCGTTATTTCTTGTTATGGCTCCCTTATAAAGTACTTGATCCATTGCAAGGTATATTAAAAGATGGGTCAATGTAACAAGCTGATTTACTTGGGGCATTCGTTACAAGAGCCCGAGTTGTTTTCATGGCACTTGTATCTGTTTTGAGTTACCTATTTGGTAATCATTTTCTTTAAGCCGGAAGACTGTTTCTCAGAGTGACTTCCAGATGATTTAGATATAACTTCGAGATTCGACTTGGAAGTGAGATGAGGATTTTTAGATATAGGACATTCCCGTTTTTAGTGTCCTATCTTTCCATATTAATGACATGATAATTCGACTAAATTTTTCTGGTTTAAAATGGCTGAATTTATCATTTTTGATGAAGTAGAGGAAGAGTCTGATTCATATCCTAGGCCTTTCATGTTTTTGAATTTTTTACCCATGCCTAGAAGTTTCTCAAACTTTTCATTGCTTTGAGTGAATTTTCGAGTTAGTTCCACTGTACGATCAAAATTTTTTACTTCTAATTTAAATTTTTTGTTTTCTCTTTTTAAATTTTCAACTTTTAATTCTACAAGCTCAATTTTCTTGATCAGATTATCAAAGGTTATACTTCTAACAACAGTTCCTCTCCCATTTTTAATTCTCTTAAGATCAAGTTTATCTTCCTCTTCCAGTTTCTTGGGAATGACTGTAGTGGTGGAGGCCATGAGTATGTTCAATGATTTTTTATCTCAATCACTTTTTGACTTACTTGAAACTGAATTAGAGTCATCAGTGTCATCCCAAGTGGCTACCATAGCTTTCCCTTTAGATTTCTTTGTAGGGCATTTCATAGAAATGTGACCATAGTTTTTACAATTGTAGCATTGAAGTTCTTTGGACTTATTGAACGTTTTTCCTATTGGGCGTTTGTGGTCCAACTAAATCCCTTTGTTGTTGTATGGTTTCTCATGGTTCATATTAAAGAATCTTTTAAATTACTTAGCTAGGAGGGGAACCTCCACATCTCCATCTTCATTCTCACTATCTTCTTCATTTATTGTTTTCATGTTTTTAGAGGTTTTGAGAACATTATTTTTGAATTTTATGGGTGTTTTAAGATGTAGTTCAAATGTTTGTAGAGAACTAACCAGTTCTTCTACTTTTATCTCATCAATATTCCTATATTCTTCTATGGTGGTTACTTTAGAGTTAAACTGTTCCGGATGTAATCTTAGGATTTTCCTACAAATTTTAGGTACAAGAACTGTTTCTCCAAGTCCACCTATGGAGTTGCATATGATATTTAGTTTTGCAAAGAACTCCATGAAGGTCTCATCTTCCTCCATTTTCAATTGTTCAAATTGAGTTGTCAAGAACTATAACTTTGATCTTTTCACTGTACTGGTTCCTTCATTGGTGGTTTCCAATAGATCCCATGCTTCTTTGGAGGTTTTACTCATACTGATTTGATTGAATACTTCTTCAGAAACCGCATAGTAAATGACATTTATAACTCTTGCTTCATTTTTTATATTCTCTTTATCAAAAGCTATCCATTTCTCTTAAGGTTTGGGTTTGTTGATGGTTGTGCCATTTTCTAATATAATTTGCTCGATTGGCAGCACATATCCATTTTCAACTATTTCCCAAACTTCATGATCCAAGGATTGTAGAAAGTAATTCATTCTTGCTTTTCAATATGCATACTTCGAACCATTGAAAATAGGAGGACAAGAGACTGATGTACCCTCTCTTTTGGCAATAATTCTTACTTCAGTTTAAGGATATCCCTCTAGGTTGTTAAACCCTTCAAGAGGAACCCGCTTTGATACCAATTGAAATTGCGATTGAACCACTAGTACTAAAGTATGAAGTATGATTAAATGTCCTAGAGGGGGGTGAATAGGACTTTTCAAAACTTATTATCTATTAATAACAAACTATACGTAACATTTAAAACAAAAGAAGTAAGGCAAAGTAACTATATGGCTTCCAAGCCAATACAGGGTCCAATTCACATAAGCTTATACAAGATATATATATAAAAGCAAAGCCTATAAGGATAATGTATATTGTGTGTGGGATGTGACGTCTATCAATACTTATACATTAATTAAATCATACATCATTGTGAACATACAATGAACATAAGCATAACTAGATAAATGTACTCAAAGCAATCCTAAACATAATCAAGTATAGTGGTTCAACTACTTGTGTACTTCATTCTCGACAGACGCACTCTCTCCTAGAGTGTACTGAATTTCACTATCCAATGGTTTTAATCAGGTTAACCATGAACCTTCATAACCTATACAAGGTTAACTAAGGGACCTACACAAGGTTCTCTTAAATGCTTATATAAGGCGACTTGTCCTACCTAAGGACACAACATTGGGAGCCTACACAAGGTAACCCGAGGCTACATAAGGCACAACCTACGCAAGGCTACATGTCCTACACAAGGACATAATGTATTCTCCTGTCGGAGGCCTACAACTAGGACTTGATGAGTTTGACACTCAAACTCTGAATCCCAATCCTACACAAGGAAAGGTCTTCAGACACAGTGGACTCCAAATAAGTGGATGAGTCTTGTTCTTGCACAATATGAAGATCTTTAATGATGATGATGAGTCTTCAGTTCCCTTTGAACTGCAACTTGCTAATGATGCTTACGCGAATGATCCGAGGTTGTGAGGTTTATGATTTTTTGATCTTCTCTATTTAAAAGATAAGATTTAAATTAATAGAGAAGGTTCCTATGAGTTATGCATTTAAGAGTTCTAAAGATAAATATACTTAGTTGGAAGCTCAATGAATGCTAGAGTTCATAATTCAATCTAAGTATATAAGATGATGAGTTGATGCTTAAACAAGGGTTTGATGGGAAAGAGAGTGAGTAAGAGGGTATGTAGATCTTGGAATGGCAAAATCAAACTCTCTTGGATTCTAGCTTATTTTTACCTAGAGCAACACTAGTGTATTTATAGAGTAAAATCCTAACAGTAAAAAAATGGGCAGAATTTTGAAATCGTCGATGCTATTGAAGGGTGTTCGATACTATCAAAATTTGAATTTCGATACCATCCAACCACCTTTGATTACATCGACTATCTACTCAATATATTCATTTGAGAGTAGAATAGATTTTGACCGTTTTTAATTGAGTATCTTTCGGTGATATCGACGTACACTTCGATTCATCGAGGGACACTCGATTCCATCGAGATTTCTTTTATTAAAATATACAAAGGTTGCTGGACATTTTTGTCTCATGTTCGATTCTATCGAAGAGCCCTTCGATCCATCGAAGTTTGAATTTCCATGATATCGAATAGTCTTCAATGAACTTGAAGAAAATAGGTTTTCTTTGAAAAAACTTGTTGGACAAAATTGAGTAAGTTTCGATGCTATCGACGACTTACTCTCGATAACATCGAGGAGGCTTCGATGTTATTGAGGAGCACTTATAGCATTTTTAGTTTCTTTGGAAGAATTTGAAGGTCAAAGTAATCAAGGGCCATTCGATGTTATCGAAGTATGAACTTCGATGATATCGAATAACAATTGATGTTATTGAGATTTTTAACATTTCTTTTATTTTGTTGTCAAACAGAATAAGCGATCGTTTGATAATATCGAACGAGGTTCGATGAATCGAAGATTCCCTCAATTCCAATTCGATGCACTCAACTAGGACTTGTGATTTTTCAGGTTTTGTTTCTTTCTTCCATTTATACTCTTGGTGCATTATATACTAACAATAGCAGAAGATGTTTTAATTTATTTTATACAGTAAGTTGGGATTATATGGGGTCATATACTTGCTAGGGTTTGTCGTGGGATGATGAGGCTATGGCTAACATGTTTAAACTTGATCATGGCCTTCATCTTTTGTTGAGGCTTAATCTTGATGTCTTCTTCTAAGGACTCACTTAGACTGGCAGACTCAACACTCATGTATATTGGCAAACAAGGACACTTTCGTCATGTGGATACAATAAGCCTAAGTTCGTAGAACTTGCGACATGCTGATTATTCATTTGACAATAAATAAGTAAGATTCTTTAGGATTAGATCGATATTTAGCACAGATTCCAACACCGAATGTAATATTAGGTCTACTAGTAATTAAATACGGAAGACTACCAATCATACTACGATATAATCGAGAGTCTACAATTTTACTTGATTTATCTTTTAAGAGTTTAAGAATTGTACTCATCGGAGTATTGAAATTCTTACCATTTTTAAAGCTGAACCTTTTTACAAGGTTCAAAGCATATTCGGTCAGTGAGAAAAATATACCATCTTCAAATTGTTTGACTTATAAACCAAGGAAATAGTTTAGTTCACTGACTATACTCATTTCAAACTTGGATTTCATGAGATCTGCAAATTCAGTAGATAAATTAGCACACGTAGATCCATATATAATATCGTTAACATAGATTTGAACAATCAGGATATTATCATTATACTTCTTGACAAATAATGTTTTGTCAACACTACCCATAATAAAATTATGACTAAGTAAGAATTTAGTCAACTTTTCATAACACGCTTTGGGAGCTTGTTTTAAACCATAACGAGCCTTTTTAAGACAATAAACATGATCTGAAAGTTTGGGATCTTCAAAACCCTTTGGTTGTTCAACGTAAACTTTCTCATTTAGATCATCATGTTGAAAAGTACTTTTTACATCCATTTGATATATTTTGAATTTGTTTATAGCATATGATGGAAATAAATAATTTGATTGATTCAAGGCACGCAACTGGTGCAAAGGTTTCATTGTAATCAATTCCTTCAATCTAAGTATAACCTTGTACAATCAGTCATGCCTTATTTATGATAGTGTTTCCCATTTCATCAGTTTTATTTTTAAAAATTCAATTAGTTCCAATCACGTGTTTTTTAGTAGGTTTAGAAATCAAATAGCATACATCATTTCTAATAAATTGATTTAATTCCTCTTATATGTCATTTATCTAACTTTCATTAGTGAGCGTTTCATTTACATTACCCAGTTCAATTTGGAAAGTAAAGTAAACATGATTATACATATTTTCAAGTTGTCTTCTTATCTGAATGCTAGTGTGAGGGTTACCAAGTATTCGATTAGTCAGATGGTCTTTGACTAACCTTAACTCAATATTGTCAGATTTAGATGAAGATTCAAGTATATTAATGTTGAGACTTAAACATGACATATTTAACCCTTCAATTACATTAGTTTTCCTAGCAAATAATTAACAATTTAATTTAATTATATACATTTTTGTCATGCGAGGTAATTTGGAAGCTTATAATGAGTATGCACTTAAAATGATGAATTTAAAGCTCAAGAGAAGAGAATGAAGAATTGAAAGTAATTAATGAAGAATTCACATGCCAAAGATTCAAGGAAACTAAGTGGAGAAGGACATAAATCAAGTTTACAAATGTAACACCCTAAAAATCGGGGGTCGAGCAGGAGCCCAAATCCCGAGTTCCAACACATCACTTATGCATCATAGATAATGATGATTAAATGTTGTCCGTATTAGTGCATTAAACATGAGTGAGATTATACCAAATCAACATATCATACTCCAGATATAGCTAAATTATGTAAGCGGAAGACTATGATAGATATATAAAGCATATAAGTGATAAGTCCCCAGAGTGTCAACATGTCGTCTGGTTAAATAATTACATGTGTAGTTCTAAAATATTCAAAAATGATAAAGTGTAATGTCAACTAATCATATCCTTGTAGCCTTGGTGATGCAACTCTAGATCTACAAAGACCCGCTAGAGAGTTGCAGATAGGAGAACTCCTCATCATCATAAAAGTCCGGCTCCGCCTCATAAGCATTGTCATCATCTACAGCTAAAACAGAGTCTGGTTGGTGTTTTAAAACACCGTCCCAGCGTGGGAGTGAGTGTTCAACTCAGTGGAGCTATAAGGCAAAGGTTAACATGTTGTCAATTCAGTCAAATAGTAATGATAAAACAGTACATCAATCATGTCCCAAGTACTCTTGTTAATGTAGAATGAGATGCAATAATGATGCATGCCCTCACCTGCACTCCCTCTGCGACGTCATCTCACAGTCGTGCATGCAAGACTCCTGCTGTGGTTAATACCAATGCCAAAAGCATATGCAATGTGGTTTATGTGCGTGATTAGCCAAGTTCTTAATTAGACTTATTCATATAGCAGGATTGGGAAGCTAAGACACCTCCCTTTATATCATTGACCCAAACAATGATCCATCTAGGGTCATCAATCCAAGTAGTCGCATACGATGGCAGTTCTAGGTCGCTACGGAGAGGCTCGTCACCTTGGCGCAAGCCTAGTTATACACGAGGTCACTACGGAAAGACTCGTCATCTTAACATAGTCTTAGTGTATACTCAAGGTCACTACGAGAGGCTCGTCATGTGATCGTAGGGCGACAATTCAAATATAGTGTCTCATACCACTGTATTCGGCTCACGAGCTTGGTTTACTCACTGGGGCTCGTCACGTGATCGTAGGCCGAAAACTCAAATATAGTGTCCCATACCACCCTATTCGGTTCACGAGCTTGGTTTGCTCACTGGACACTACAGAGAGGCTCGTCGCCCCAGTGTAGGCTGACAGCTCGACCATGGTGTCCCATACCACCATGTCCGGCTCATGAGTCTTAGCGGATTGTGGTAACAAGGTTGAAACGGGCTTTTCACTGGTAAGTTGGTACCTTAGATTCAAGCAATAACGTCCATACATGGTGAACATACAATTGGTGAATCGGGTTACTTGACAAGCTCGACTGGTACAAGCGCACGTTGACTTAATCGACATGGAGTGCATAAGCATTCTGTGTGGCCTAACCATTGTCGACAAGCAGCGTACGACTCTGATTCCTCGAACATATCTCAGGTTACATACATAGGCATTCGTCCATAAAGCACGTAGTAGTAAGATAGGTTACATGAAGGAAACTGTAACTATAGATAAGGTAATTGAGAATCATATCTCAACACCCTAATTAATTACACTTCAACAATATTTTCTCCTTCAAGCATTTTATCAAATACTTATATTACATATGTTAACATACAAGTAATAAAGTAGTTATAACACATATTATGGCAATTCCTTTCACAAAGGACTTGTCACACATACAACAATTACATATTCTCAATCAACAGACATAGTAAGCATAAATCATAATTCCATATTCATTCCAACATTTAAGCAAACACATGGAATGAATTAAAATCAACATAGTTTTTATATATATATAATATATAGAAAACATCACAACTAAGCATATGCGATAGCAATCAAGTCAGTCATAAATCATTACTGACATTGAAAGCCTTGAAAACCATAACCTAAATGTTTATAGTTCGTACCTTCCACCGGTAGACTCGTATCGAGCTCAATTTGAATAATACGTCTTTGTCTACGGCACAATGGCTACCTATAGCATGAAATATGTTAGCTATTCCACCACTTACTCTATTTAGATCCCTAAAATAGATTAGGGTTAGAATTTCTTATCCAAGAACGGAGTCAAAATCGTCGGTATAGTGACACGGATAGCATAATTCGGCACGTGGAGCGGCGGGAATGAATCCCAGGAACTATCTCCCACTCTCTCTCACTTCTCCTTACCTTTCCTTCTCCTTTTTCTCTCTTCTCTCTCCTAGGGTTTGAAATTCGTATAGAATGAGAGAGGGTTGGGTTTAGGTCCTTATATAGGCCCAGAACTGATGAAAATGGCCCCAGGGCCATGGTATACTTAGGTTATAGACAAAGAGTGGCTGATTCGGTCCAACGGAGCTCATCTGGAGGCCCATTTCCTGCATACGGTCTGGAAAAAGTTCCCTGACATTGGATCTGGGCTAGGTTAAGATTTCGGTCTGATCGGATCAGTGGATCGACCGCGGAGGACCTGTTTCAGTTCAAAGGTCACCGGTACTCGATCAGGGTCATAAGTACACTAACATGTGATAGAAATTTTTCCTGATCCGAGGGTGTTGTTAGGTCAGAATCTGACAGTCTGAAACTTTAAATTTGGCATGTAAGCAAACAGTTCAATTCACTTAAGTTTCAGTTCATTTTCTAAAGATATTCGCGTTTCTCACACACTTCGCTCCGGGCTCAACTTGTACATTTTGGGACACTATTTGGATTTAATTTCTGAGATGGTTGTCAAGCCCAGTAAGGTGGTCATAATCGTATAGTTTCACATTAATCAGACTTTCGACACGTGGTCTAGGTCTGATACGGAGTTTCATGATGCTCCCGAGAGCAACTGGGTTTTAAGATGGATCCTAGGTTTTTAGGTAATGTAGCGTTAATGATCCTATTAGATTTGGGTCTTGCAGTTTGTATAGAAAGTGGTTCAAGATAATCTACCGATTAATTTAGTTTAGTACTTGATTAATTTTTGTCTAATTTCTAAAGGATTTGGTTCTTAGCGATTTCTGCTTGAGGTGGTACTCGGGTCTTTGTGCGATTTTTTCTAAGACATTACAATAACGTACATAAAGAATAAGATGCCGAACTCATCTATCAATGACATCGAATAACCTTCGATGCTATCAAAGTAAGTGTTTGATGACATCGACAACTATTCAATTACATCAAGAATTTCATGGAAACTGGAGTTTGGTTGCTGGACTATTTGGGCACAATTCTTCAATTCATCAAATACCCATTCGATTCATTGATGACCAGTTTGATGACGTCGAAACACGTTCAATGGGATCGAGTAATTCAAAGATTTCTAAAGCAACTCACTAGAACTTGCTAGATACATTCTTCGATTGCTTGAACACCCTTCAATGGCATCGAATGTATGTTCGATAGCATCGAAGATTTACGCAGTGTAAAAGGGTGTAATTTCTCAATTCGATTAAAACTGCATTCCATGTTCAATGACATTGAAGGCTGCTCGATGACATTAAAGGCATTACACAGAGTGCGTAAATTTGAGGCGGTTTGTGAACTTTTTCGAAGCAGTGCGAAAGTTTAAGTTGTAAAACTATTTAACGGAGTCCCTAATCTATTCCAAATAATCATCTAGGGTTTGGAAAGGGAGAGAAGGCCTAATTAAAGTGCCGATAACATTCTCTCACTTCAATTTTTTCATGGTTCTAGTAGATCTTTTTATTTTTCTTATAGGTTGTTACTCTTTTTAGGATAATCTCTTAGCTAAGGCTGAGGGATGAAACCTGTATCTTATTTTGATGCTTAGTTTACTTTGATTCGAGTATATGTTGAACTTCCATTAAGTTTTAGTTTGAATAAAGATATATTTCTAGTTTTCTATGATTTATTGTGACTGAAATTATAGTAAATGCTGTGAAAGCTCTTAATATGATCTTATTGGCTTTGGAATTGTATGATATGTAAAATCCCGTTGTTCACCATTGTCTCCTGGGCATGGTGGACGATTGAATTCCCTATGATCATTGCAATTAGATGGATATTTGGGAACTAAACTAATGAAATTTTAGATTATATTTTAACTACTCCATCATCCGATTGGATAGGATAGGACTTCGATTCTAATCGCGTTATCATTAAATCAATTAGATTGAATATTGAGATTGCTATAGGTGGATTCCTGGATCCTTAGTCTTTTTATCTTTATTATTTCAAAACATTTTTCTAAATTACTGGATTAAAAACTCAGAAAAACCAAGTTAGACTTAGATTAGTTCTAGACAGTGTTCCCCATTCCTTGTGGATTCGACCTCGTTCTCACCGAGTTATTAGTACACCGTGACCGTACACTTAGGGTTGTGAACAAGTTTTTAGCGCCGTTGCCAGGGACGGACATTGTACATGATTAGGTTTAGTTTTTTTTTTTTCTTTCTAGGTTTGATTTTTGTTTTAGGTTAGATTTTTCTTATTTTCTAAAATTTTCTAATCTAATGTTTTTAGAACTTTTCAATTTCAATTTTTTTTTTTTTTAGGATTCATCTTCTTTTTTTTCTTTTCGTTCTCTTCTCTTTCTTCTTCTAATGTTACTAACATATTTTGATTGTTTTGATTTTGTAGGATACTCCATTCTAGTTCTTCTCTTTTGGTAACTTCTTCCCTCTACTTACTTTCCATGTTGTTGTATGATTTAATTTAAGAATAGATTCAGAATTAGGGTTTCACCATGTACATACAAGAGTGGACACATAAGTATGCTAATATACTTCTATAAGATGAGAGATATTGTGAAGGGTTGTTAGATGATTATGTTAGGACAAAACCTATGTCTTGAAATTTAACTGAAACTATGATCGAGGGCCAACCAGACTATGATATTCCACCGGTTAAGAAGTCTATGCGTGATCATAGGCAGGAGAATAATTACACTCCATCAATTAAGAAAACATTACGTGATTATTAGAGTGAGAACAATTCTTCCATCCAGTAAGAAGCAAACAATGGGTGATTATATTATAGGTGACAATGCGTACAAACAACCATCGAACCCTCCCACATATAACCTATATGTTTATGATAAGTGGAAACATCAAAGTTTAAATTGGAGAGGTGAATTAATAATCGATTCTAGTGTCTATTCTCTTGGATCTCCTACCTTTGAGATCCAACCAGAAACGATCCAAGAGGATTCACTTCAGAATTACATGGAAGCTTAAGAACAAGTCAACCAATTCGTCACACAGTCATTTGCACACATTAGGAAATCATTAGAAGCAATTAGATCCTCCATTCAAAGAGCTGAATCGTGCCTTAATGAGGAGTAAAAGGATAGTTTATTCGAGCCTCAACTCGATCTAGAAACACAACGCGAGGAGAGTGATCCCAACTCGCTTGAGTTATATGCTTAATTTAAGAGTGAGGAAGAGTTGGATCATGTTCATGAGTATACGGTTTAATTTTTCGAAGAATCAATCTCAATGATCGTCCAAGTTAATGATTAAGAGACACAAGTATTTTTTAAACATAGTGATGCTGACCCACTCCACCTACATGACACGCTTGATTCCAATGTGGAGGATGAGTGAACCCCTTTTAAATGAACCTCACGACTCTTTTGAGATGTATTCGGCCCACTCCCCTGATTTAAATTATGATATGATTGAGAGATGGAGGACTTGCTTAATACGACTCAAGTATTTAAAATTACCTAGTGAATGCCACCATTTGAGCAGTCACCTCTTGATGATACAAAGCCTATACTGATTAGTATCAAGGAACCAAGTCCTCACATTAAATCTTCAACTACTGAGCTTCAATCTGTCTATACAAGGCAAGGCGAGATATATCTGGTGATGATTTACTCTCACCAAGATGAAGAGCAAGAGAGTATGCTTCCCTTTAATTTCAAAGACGATAAATGAGTCCTTAGACATATCATCATAGACCTCAATGCGGAGAATGAGCCCCTCTCAACTCTCTGGAAGATTGCTTCGCACACTTTGTAGATTCTAATGATAATATGATAAAAGAAATAGTGAATGCCTTTCAAGACAATACCTCAGTAGTTGTTACTGACTAATGGAATCATTATTCTGAAAACCCTTCTTTCAAAGATCCTAAATGTTTACCATTAAAGGAAGATGAGCTGAAAATTGAACCGAAGTTTGAAACTTTAGAATGTGTTGAGACTATACTACCTGTAAGGCCCGTATCCTAGTCTATACCGTTCCTTAGACTTCTGCAATCCTCTCCATTGAATTTCAGCGACCCACGACCTGTAGTCGACATTTGCACGAGACCATAAGTCGCATCTCTTAGATATGAGTCAACTCGACTCGAGACTTATACCCTTGTGATCGCGCTATCGCCGCGGTTCAAACGCTGTGTCTTGTGCACCGATGCGATCCCAAGATAGGAGTTGTGGGCTTGCGTATATTTAGAGGAAACGTTGCGAGTTGCGAATCCTGGGAGAATCTCTACCCAATTTATTACATTAATCAATCAATCACTAGTCAAGTATAACCCATATCTAGCCCATCCCTCTCTTACCAACAAAGCATGATAACCTATACCTTTCCCATTTCCAAAGTCAACTCTAATGTCATTCTTCTTACACACCCATACCTCTCATCCCATCTCTCCTTACACAATACCATTTCACTCCATCCCTCTCTCATTTCTCTACTTTCAAGCAACCAAGAGAAAAAAATTCTAATGAGAAAAAGAGAACCCAAGTGTATGGCCCACTCCCTACCCCAAATCTCTCATCCCAACCCTTCAATCTTCATCATCCTTCATCAAAGAGGAAGCTAAGGAACTTAGCATCCCAAGGAGCCTAGAAGAAGTGCAATTGGTAGGTGTATATAGGATTAGATTGTGATTTTTTGATGATGGGCCAAGTGGGGCCCACCGATTGATGATATGGATCTCACTTTGGACCCTAGGTGTGGCTGATGGCACACCATGATGCATATGTTCATCCCATGATGGGGCCATTCTCCATGGACCCCATAATGATGTTTATTTTCCTTTTACTTGAAGGTCATCTAGACCTTGCATTTGATTAGTGGATAAGGGATTTCCACCGTTGATTTTTTTTATTTTTATTTAAGGGCTCACATTCGGTGGGACCCATTTGATGTATGCGTTGTAATTGCTAGAGGAGCTTATAGTGGCAAAGCTCCTCCGCTACATCTCTCTCTCTCTCTCTCTCTCTCTCTCTCTCTCTCTCTCTCTCCCTCTCTCTTCCTTATTTGTGACCCACCATGATGCATGAATTTTATCCATGTCGTCCACCGAATGGACCCACCTTGCTGTTCACTAGTGGGACTACCCACGCTGTCTAAATGGGCCTGTATGACCGGCTGGTCACGTAGGCCCAATGGAAGGGAAAACACAAAGTCAGCTAGATCTCAAGCTGGGTGGGCCACCTATGTGGACCCCACTTTGTCCTACATGTTGTGCCCAGACTGTCCAGACGCTAGGGTCTGGACGAAGGCAAAATATAAATATCATCTTTATTCAAAGCTCTGGTGGGCCACACATGTGGACCCACCTCTGATGTATGCGTTTCATCCATGCTGTCCACCCTCCATTGTTGGATGGTGGGACCCATGTAATACACATGTTTTATATCCAGGTTGTCTGTCCGGACCATGGGTCCTACGTGGGACTCCATGATGTATGTGTTTTTCCCACGCAGTCCATGGGCTGGGACATGGGGCCCATATGATGTATATCCACACCGTCCATTTGCTGGACATGTGGGGTCTACCATGAGGTATGTAATCCACGCCGTCAACGTCAGGACATGGGACCACCCTGCACGTGTTGCACGTGTAGGTGGTGGGGCCTGCATTGATGTAAGTGTTTTAGCCACGCCATCCGGTCCATTGGACGTGGGGCCACCATGCTATATATGTTTCATCCACGTTGTCCGGTCCACTGGATGTGGCCCACCATGTTGTGCATGTTTCATCCTCGCCGTTTAGGGCAGACGACCCATTGAATTGTATGAGTTGTATATCTATGTTGTCCATTTGGTGGGGTCCAGCTCGAATGTGCAGGACCACCTGCTGCATGTTTAGGGCCTGCCTTAATGTGTATGTTGTACATGTTGCCCCTCCATTTTTACTGAATCATGGGCTACCCCATGAGGCCCAATGTGATGTATATGAGGCCATGAGTGAGGCCCAACGTGAGGTATATGAGGCCCATGTGATGAGGCCCGTGGTGATGAATATGAGGCCCTTATGTGAGGCCCAATATGATATATGTGAGGCCTTTATGTGAGGCCCAATATGATGTATGAGAGGCCCGTGTGTGAGGCCCATTGCGATATATGTGCGGCCCGTGTGTGGAGCCCATTGTGATGTATATGAGGCCCGTGTTTGACGCTCATTGTGATGTATATGAGACCCATGTGATGAGGCCCATTGCGATGTATATGAGGCCCTTGTGTGAGGCCCATTGTGATGTGTTAGGCCATTATAATTTGGGAGGCCCAATTATGATGTGTGAGGCCCACAATGTATGAGTGATGTGCACACTTTGTCCATCTGTTTTCTAGATATTTGGAAGGCCGAGGGCCCCGTTGTGATTTCGATTTCAATCCCAAATGTACTTTACCTTAGGACAATGGTGGTTAAATGTCCACTGTTGTAAACTTTCCTAGGGTCCATTGTTAAGCCCATTACCCTAGTGGGCTAACCCAAACTTTGGGCCCCTATTGATGATAGTAATACCCATTTTCCCTTGGGCTGTGTCATGAGGCCCACCATGATGTATGTGCTGCATGCACGCTTTCCATCCCTTCTCCAGCTGTTGTTAGGACAGTGGGCCTCATTGAGAGTCTGATCTAAATCCCAAGTGGACCGCATCATAGGAATAGTGGTGGTTAAACGTCCACTGTTGAAAACCATACCTTATAGGGCTCATTGTGATACCCAATTTTCAACCCATCTTCCCTTATTGGGCTATCCCAAATCATTGGGCTTCAATGATGTTAGTACCACTCGTCTCTCTTATTGGGCTGACCCAAACCATTGGGCCCCCATTAATGCTAGTACCTTCCCACCATGCCCTGTAGGATTGTCTAAACCTTGAAGCCCACATAATGTTCATACCGGGCCTTCTATAGAAATGTGACCCACCTAGATCCATGTTTTGTCTAAGTTTAGTGAACATACCCGAGACCCACTTAGGAGTTGAGTGGGCTACCCAATCTGTTAGAAGGACACATAGTCATAAATGTATGAACTCCAAGCCCACTTTGTGTATGTATCAAGCCCCATAAGAAAGCCCAGTTTATTCATGATAAGAGATTGAGTGTGAGACCCGACCCGAGTTTGCATGTATGCATGTGTGTGTGTGAGTATGCATCTCGTTCATTTTAGTCCCGCGGTCCTACCGGTCAAATTCCAGCGACCTGCAAGCTTCGAGTAATGTTTGCCGTCATCCTTGAGTTTTGTCACGTAGACCCGACTCGGATCGACCCGAGACCTATGCCATTGCATCCGCATCGTCGCCGCGGTTCCAACACTGCTTCTCATGCATAATTTCGACAAGTGCATCTTGTGATATCGACCCAAGTATTTTTTACCCTTGATCATGATTGTGGACCCCACTTATAGGGCGTGCACATTTTTTAAAGTGGGGGCCACCCTATGAGAACTTTCTCCCACAAAACTACTAGCTTCCTAGGGTCTAGCAAGCCATTATGAGATTTCTTATAAAAAATCATCATTTCCTCCTCTAACCAAGGAGTCATTATTGTTTTTCTTCCCAAGTCTCTTACATGGCCATCATGGCCTTGCTTTTGCTCTTCCCTAGCCAAGAGAGCAATCATGGCATTGGTATAGCCCTCTCTCTCTCTCTCTCTCTCTCTCTCTCTCTCTCTCTCTCTCTCTCTCTCCCTCCCTCTCATTCTCTCATTTTCTCTCCCCATTTGTAAAAAAATTCTAGCCCCTTCTCCCCATTGCAACACCTTTCTTCCTCCTTCCTCCTCCATCAAGCCATTAAAACCCCATCTCCACCCTTGAATCATCTTCTTCTTGAAGCCTAGTACCTAGATCTTAGAGATTAAAGGCATCTTTAGAGGTG
This sequence comes from Magnolia kwangsiensis, assembly GCA_037074715.1. Taxonomy (NCBI): domain Eukaryota; kingdom Viridiplantae; phylum Streptophyta; class Magnoliopsida; order Magnoliales; family Magnoliaceae; genus Magnolia; species Magnolia kwangsiensis. Next base: position 65,762,520 of record CM073588.1, read on the forward strand.
GATGCTCCTCTCATGTGAGAATCTGATTTTTATGGCTTAGATGTTTTCTTTCTTACATGAGGGAAGTGTGGGACCCACCAATCCATGGTAGAGATCCCACAGAATCACATGGTTGTGGCCTAATGGCCCACCTTATGCATGCATGTCCCATGCATGGGGCTTTCCTTTATGGACCCCATCATGGTGGATACCTTAATTTTATTGCATGATGAGGTCATCTATACCTTAGGATCATGGTGGGAATGGTATTCCCACCATCCATTTTTATTTTTAGCCATGCATGTGTAAGATCCATGTAGTAGATGCAAAGCTATGTATGATGTGTGGTCAGATTACTCTTGGGAGGACTCAATAGTGGCGGAGCCCTTCCCTATGATCGGATTGCTCTTCTTTCTCTTCTTTTCCCTTATTTTCATCCCTGATCATGGTGTGTGGCCCACTTTGTGGGCTAACAAAAATCTAGCTATCCAAACAAGGGAGGACGCCCATGGCATTCTACCTTATGACATGTGGCCACAAAATTCAACTAATTGGGGCACATGCAAAGGTGTTTTGGATGGCTTGGATATTTGTGAGGTCCACTAGGGTGGTCCATCCTCTAATTTTCTGAGATTAAATTCCATTTTTATTAGTGTTTATAATTATTTTATTCCAATGCATTGTTGTCGTCCTTAGGGCATGATTTCTGGTAATTTGGTGAGAAGATTGATGCAAATTAATATGTGATTCTTTTAGATACATGACCCACCTACATGATACCAAATTTCAGCCCCAATGGACTCCATTTGGGCATCCAAAAGGGTGAGCCAACATAGTGGACTGCTAGAAATTTCTGTTATGCAGTCCAACAACACAGTTCCTTAAAAACTAAAATTTAAAAATACTGTCTCAGATGGTGGACCATCTTTCTGGGTCCCACCTTGTTTTAGACTTGATGAGGGACCTTGGGCCCAAATTTCAAGAATTTTGGAGGCCCCGGACCCACCCCATGTGGTCCCGAACATGGGGATAATTATAATTCCAACAACATTTCACTCAGGATAATCTGTAATTCCAAATTTAATTAACATACTTCTGGTTATCCAAAAATTATAAAAATTTACAAGGAGGTGGTCTAGCCATGGTAGGACCCACCTACTAAATTTTAGGGTCAATGGACCCCTGTATACACCATGGAAAGGGTTGGATCGACCCATCACGTTGGGACATCCAAATTAACCAGATTATCTGGATAGTCTGTTTTATTTAAATTAATTCAAATACTTCTGACCGTCCAAAATTCATGAAATTTTGTGTAGGAGGACATCATACAAATTTTTAGGGCCATCAGGCCTTTGTACTGACCATGGTGCAGCCTGCAAATTTGGGTCAGTTTTGGGCCAAAAACCCAAGCCCGTAGGACTACCCACCATGGGACGCCCCTACCTTGGGCTGTTGTTGGGCCTATATTCTAGCAGCATGGCCCACTTCTAATATGTGTTGTGCATACCCCTCTCATTTGGTGGGACCCACAGTGATGTGTGTGGGTTATTAGAAAACAAATACTATAAACTAATTTATTTGCTGAACTCCAACAAACCTAGGAAGCAGGTGGGCTGAAAATTCAGCAATGGGCTCAATGTTGCTACCCTTAAATGTTTGTTTGGGGCAGTATGGCCCATCAAATTTGAGGATGATTTGATCAGTTACCTTGCCATTTTCCTTCATTATTTTTGGGTGTAATTAGTACTCATCCGAGGCCCACCCAAGTTAAGTTTTATTGGAATATTGTTTGTGGTTAATTGACTAATTCATTAGGCCTTTTTATTAGAACTTTTTTAAGTAGGCCCACTGACCTTTGGGCCTATACTCTTCTATCTATTGTGATGGGTTTATGGGCTATAAATTGCACGTAGTTGGGCCCTTGGTTGCCCACCAAATTAACAATGTACTTGGGCTAAGATGTGAGGCCCAACTCACTTGTATTAAGTGTGAAATTGCCCACATAGTTGAACTATTGGGCTGCCCATGAGGCCCACTGCAATATGTGGGTTCATGACCTTTATGGTTGGGTCCAAACCTTGCTTGAGGGCCCACCATATTGCCTAAAAGTTGGGCTTCGTGTATAGCCCATTAGGCCATGAATTGCTTAGGCCTTACACCTTATATGCATAGCGGGTTACCTTTCGGGACCCACTTTAGGTTGGATGTTCTCCTTAGTGGCCATAAGGTAGGCCCATAGAGTCCTCATAGGTGGTTGAAGGCCCACCTTGGGCCTGGCTAGGACCATTTCCTCCTTGGGATTATAAGTCTCTTAACTTGTGGGTCACCTCAAAGTATTGGACCTCCACTAGAGGACTTCACTTCTCCTTAGAGTACCTGTTTATGTATTTAGACTTTGTCCCTCCTTGGGAAGGAGGAATATATTTTACAGGTAGCGCACTTACTTCATTGTGACTCATATGCATCATCTGTATGAATTGATTGCATTGTATGGTGGTCTTTGAGTGATGGAGTTTCACTCGTGCACAATGAGTGCATGAAGCTTGTGCATGATCTGTATGTGTGACTCATGCATTGGCATCGCATTTCATGATGATACCGCCCTTGCTTTATCAAGGCCTTGCCTCCACAAGGATATTCGTGGATGGCTGAATGTGTGGACACCGAAAATGATATTTGAGCATACCGGGTGCATAGGATGCCCATAGGTGAAATTTCTAAAACTTCCATAGTACCAAGGGACTGCCCTAACGCTGTGACCAAGTGAAAACTATGAGCGCACGAGGGCCTTATACCGGTAGGATACGACTCTCACTGTCATGTAGTCAGTTGTGTAGGGATGTAGCCTTATCCGCCTGTGAGGGAGGGCATTATTACACTGAGTCTGACCAACTCGTGAAATGGGTCCGCTACCGTCCAACCCTGTTGGTGATTGGTTGTCCACAGGCGAGTAGTGAGGTCTCTTACGCTCGTTTGACTGTGCGGGGTTTGTAGAACGACAGTCATTCAGTAGTGTAATGGACCCTGGTGATTTTCTTATGATTGGAAATGTACTTGACATGTGCTTTGGATATGAGCACTAACATTATGTACATCGCATTCGCATCGGCTGTATAAGCCCCCTTTGCCTTGATAAGACGCCAAGCACTCATTGCATCTTATTCATGATAAGCCTTGGTAAGGCTAGTCATATTGTCATGGAGCATGTTTCCCTTCCTATACCTCCTACTATTCTTCTATGCACCATTGTCACACACTCTCACTACACTCTAAGCTTTTATCAGCTTATGCACGATTGATGCATGTAGGAGATCCTAGGCGAGCGTCGTAGCGGCGGAGCTTGGAGTAGTAATGAGCTTAAGGACTCCAGTATTGCTAATCTTTCTCTTCTTTTTCTATCATCTTATGTATGTCCTTTTGGACCTTATGAAAGCTTATAAAAGTTCAAATTCTTAGTGGATTTTGTGATGTATGCCTTATTATTCTCAGAATACTTATTATGATCTTGCGTATGCTCGTATTGGAAATGATTATATTATTATGGGAATCCTCCTTGTAGGATCCCAGGATCGGAACCTACTTCAGGAGCCGAGAATGAGGTACTACAGAGGCTGTCGGGGCTAGAACTGGCCATCGAGTTCCTCGTGAGTCCGGTTACCGAGTCTGGGGCGTGACATTGAGAAAGCCCAATTGTTCACCCGGTTAGCTCACCCTATGATCTCACCTTGTTGTATACCTACTTCACTCCCCATGAGAGATGTATCCTTCCCTTATACCCAATTTTCTAGGACCTCATGACATATACATATCATCCACAACGTACATCTCCTTATTGAGATAAGTGTGAGGTCCATCCTTGACATTATTGCATATCACCCCTTACTGTAGATGGAAGAATATGTGGTATTGATTTGGTATATCCACTATGTGGAAACTACCTTAATGCATGGGTTAGACCCACTGTCCTTTCAGTGGACTTCACCTTAGGACATATGATATGCTAGTACCTAGAGTAGGTTATGATAGTCTAACATGGACCAGTACATATAGATTTCTATATGTCTAAAGGGGCGTATCATTCAGCCCCTACTCTTGTAAGTAACATACCAGTTAAGGCCTATCATCACCTGTTATATTTGATAATCATGCTAGTATACTTAGTCTAGTAGGACACACTAAGTATGCTTGATATGAGGAGTGATTGATCATAGCATATGCCATTGGGTGGATTGTTTATAGGACTCCCTGATAGACGGAGTTGCCCCACACGAGCGCGCGGTACACGTAGGATGAATGTGTGACTATATAGTATGACTCATGCATCTTGCATTGTGTGATATGATCACTGTACGCCCTAGCGACATTAGGGTTGTAGCCCCCTCAGGCATATCGTGAACGACAGGATTGGATATTGGAAATATTTTGGTTCTAGCACTAGGGCGCAATGGTGTCCTTGGGTAAAAGTGTCACGCCCCAAACTTAGAAACCTGGCTCACAAAATTCCCGATCGCCGAATCCGGTGTCGACAGCCTCCGTAGTACCCCATTCTCGGTGTCTAGTGCCCATACGCCGGATTCCTATCTTAGGATCCTACATGAAGGATTTTTCAATGTACATTTATCTCGTAAGAAGCATAACCATAAGTTTACCCAAATCACAAAGGCAAAATCATCATCACATATCCACTAAAATAAAAAAACTTGAGTACAATACATGAAGGGGAAATACATATATCGATAATCAAAGCTCTAGAAGACAGCTGCACGCTCCAAGCTCAACGCTGCTATGACCTAACACCACCTGCATGCATCTATCGTGCATAAGCTTATAGAAAGCTTAGAGGGTGGTGTAAGTGTGTGCGCAAGTTAAGTGCTAAGTATGCAATATCAGAGCAATGCAAAAACATGCTGGTAAGTCTATAAATACTATCGACCTATCTAGGCTCTGTGATGTAAAAACATAATAAGCCAATATCGTATACTAAGGATGCAATGTAGGTCAGCTATGCAATGCAGAGATATAGTAACCAAATATCATATACTGAGGATGCAATGCAATTGTAAATCTTGACGAGTCCACAAATACCGTCAGGTATATCTAGGCCATGCATCAAACCTGCACGTATCGCATGATCATGTGGGGGAAACTCCGTCTCACAAGGAGTCCCAAAAACATCTCAGCCCAATGATATATGCTTCAATCAATCATCCCTCACAACATGCATACGAATGATGGGGTCCACAAAAGGACGGCGGATCTAGTCCAAATATCAAGATAGGCTCTAAACAGTGGATACACCAAACCTGATACTGCATATCCTTCCGTCTATGACAAGGGGTGATATAGACTGCTTTGGCGAAGCTCATCGATTTAAAATGCATCACGACAGTTAAGGAAGGAATCCAACTTATAGCCACCACAACATCGGACAATGCTTGCGATGTGGGAAAAAGTTCTACCTTCATTGTGTGCACAGTAGCCTGCCAACCACTTGTAACTCGCCCAGGCCCGGTAGGCCCGGCCCACATTAGCATCCGCCCACGTGTGCCCGCCCATATGTAATTACAGTGACAGGGCATCACAATATCCTCAACCGAGGGCAGAGCCAAGTTTAAGTACAATGAGTTGGCTTCCTTACCCTTTCTATCGCTCAATAAACTGGACTTCCTTATGGGGCCCAATATATACATAAGGTGGGCTCCAAGGTGTGGGTAATTCTACAAGGCATGGTGTAAGGCACCATCATTAATGGGGGCCCAACGGTTTGGGATAGCCCAATAAGAGAAGATGGAAATGGGCTTAATAATGGGCTCTAGGGAGGTTTGCAATGTAGACATTTAGCCACCATTGCACTTAGAGTACGGCCTGCCATAGAATCTAACTTACAATGGGGAAAAGGCCTCATACAATTACAACGAGCCTCATACAATCACAATGGGCCACATGCAATCTCAATGGGCCTCATACAATCATAATGGGCCTTATACAATCTCAATGGGTCTTACACAAGGGTCTCATACATTAAGTGGGCCACATCACATGAGCCTTACACATCGCGATGAGCCGCATCCTAATATATATCATAATGGGTTGCATCACATGAGCCTCATATACATCACAATGGGCCTCTCACACGGGCTTAATATATATCACAATGGGCCTAAGGCCCTAGTACCATCTGGGAAAAATGGATGGACAACGTGCGTATCATATACATCAAGGTGGGCCTTATGAGGTAACCCCCAACATGGTGGACGTTGTGCGTATAACACATACATCATGGTGGGCTTGCATAAAGCAGTCCATAGCCCTAAGAATGGATGAACCACATGTATATAACACACACATTAGGGTGGGCGTCACAAGACAATGGGGCCCACAGCCTTAGGATGGTTAAGAAAATGGATGGACAACATGCATATAGCACATACATCATGGTGGGCCTCATAAGGCAGCCCACGTCCTGGAAAGATGGATGAACAATATACATATAATACACATATCATGGCGAGCCGCACAAGGTAGCAATGCAGCAGACATCCCAGCCCCCATTGCTCCCTGTAGTGTGTCCACCTGAGATGGATCTGCTGCATTAAGATGGGCCCACATTGAAGAGTGGCCGGGGAAAATCCACCTATAAAACTTACAACAGGTGGGCTCACTGGTGGACGGTCAGCCCGACCAACGCTCCTGCCCTGCTGGCCGTTTAAAAATGGATGGACAGCCTGGATAAAACATACACATGGTGGACCTTATACATCACCAAGGGGCCTCACTAGTGGATGGCGGGCATGGATTTAAAACACATACAACAATATGGGCCAGCTGTTGGACAGTCAATCCAGCAGCGCCCTGGTCCGGTTAGCAGATGGCCTGGATTAAAACACATAACACTGTGGGTCCTACTTAGATGTGGGTCACACGGAAGGTGGGCCGTGCCCAACTACATCCACCCAACCAGTTGGGCCGAGAAGATTAAACAAATACATCATAGTGGGCCTACTGCATAGCAGCCTGCCCGATTGAATCTGCCCATATGGGCTCATGATTTGGGTGATCTATAGGTGGACGGGGTGGATATAGTACTCATACATCAAGGTAGGGCCCCACCCCACACATGCAACACGTGTGGGTGTGTCCCATCATCATGCAGAAATAGGTGGACGGCATGGAGCAACACATACATCATGGTACGTCCCACACCTACACCGTCCAGATGGACAGTGTAGATATAGAACATATACATCAAGGTGGGTCCCATCCCACACGTGCAGCACTTGTGGGGTGGGCCCCACATGCGCCAAATGGATGGACATATAACACATACCTCATTACAGACCCACAGAACTTGTTGATGTCAAAAAAGCAGTAATATAGTTGTTGTACGGTACAACGGCCAATCTACTTCCGGCTTGGTGGGTCTCACATGCTGATGCAGCACGTCATCATGGTGGGCCCCACATTGGATCAAGCTATTATTTGTGTTTTCCTTTATTCACAGTCAGCAACACAGACAGTCTGCTGCTGTTGTAGCCCACAACAGCAACAATTTTGTATCATTGCAGATGGACTTTGGGGGGGGGGGGGGGGGGGGGGGCGTAGATCACGTATATCATAGTGGTATCCACGAGGGTGGGCCACAAAGTCCCCGAGACCCAGCAAATCTTGAGTCTTCCATTCAAAATGAACCTGTGCGGCCGCTGGACGTCTAACACTTGGACAACAAAGATGTCCTTGCTGCTGTACGGTCCAGATTCCTCTCACCTACATCAGGTGGGCCACGAAATATGGAAAGAGAGAGAGAGAGAGAGAGAGAGAGAGAGAGAGAGAGAGAGAGAGAGAGGGGTTTGCCACTATAAGCCCTCCCTACGATGCATTACAAAGTATACATCAAGTGGGTCCCATTACAAGTGGGCCCACCAATCAAAATTAATGGTGGAGATCCCTTCTCCACTAAAAATGCAAAGTCTAGATAACCCTTTCACACTAAGAAAATAAGCATCATAATGGGATCCATGGAGAATGACCCCATCATGGGATGATCATATAAATCATAGTATGCCATTGGCCACACCTAAGGTCCAAAGTGAGATCCATACCATCAATCGGTAGGCCCCACTTGGCCCATCATCAAAAATAAATCTAAGCCTATAAAACACCCACTGTTAGATCTTCTTGGTCCAATAGAATGCCAAACTCCTTGGTTCTCTCTTTGATGGAGGTTGATGAAAGTTGGAGGGTTGGGATGGGAGATGAGAGGGGTAGGAAGCTGGCCACACTTGGCTCTCTTCTCTCCTTGAGAATGGCTTGGACGGTTGCTTCTCTTGGTGCTTGAGGAATGGGTGGAGAATGAGAGAGAGAGAGGGTGATTGTAAGTGACAGGTGATGGGTGAGTGATGGATGTACTTGACTTGAGAGTTGACTTAAGTGAGTTACTTGTCTTAAGGAGAAAAAAGGCATGGGCTAGGGATGGGATGTGTACTTGAATTGACTTGATTGATTGATGTGATGGGTTATAGAGATTCTCTCGGGATTTACAAATGCGCGACGTTTCTTCGAGATAAACGCGGGCCCACATCTCGTGGCCTGGGCATCGCATCGGTGCGCAAGAAGCGACGTTGGAACCGTGTGACAGTGCGGTCGCAATGGTATAGGTCTCGGGTCGAGCCAACTCGGATCTATGGGATACAACTTAGGGTCGCACATAAACATCGATTATAGGTCGTGGGTTATAGGAATTCGACAGGGAGGATCGCGAGAGTTTATGGAATGGTACGGACTAGGATACAGGCTTTACAGAAAGTCCCTAAACTTTATGGTACCAGGAGGTTGCTCCAATATCGAGATCAAGTAGATTCATGAGTTCACGAAGGACGTATATCATTAGGCCACATCTCCCAATGTTTCAAAGTCGATTGGAAGGGGGTGTGGCCTTATCCGCCTGAGGGTAGGGGCAAAGCTAGGCTGAGTCTAACTAGTTTGTAAATGGGTCCACTATCGACGTACCAGGTAGATGTTAACAGACTACTGACTAGGTGAATAGTGAGGTCTCTTTTACTTGCATGGTTATGTGTCTAGTGGACGGTGATCTAGTGTAGAGTGTAATAGACACCAATGATATTTCAGAGTTGAGTTATATTGATATGTGGATTCGGATGAGGACTAGTATGCTTGCGTTGCATCTCGCATATGACATTTGGCTACGTAGGCCTCATATCGCATGCCCTCGGTATGGCTGATAACACTCATGCCTTGCATTGCATGGCCTTAGTATGGCCGATAGCATTCATGCCTTACATCGCATAGCCTCAATACGACTGATAGCATTCATGGAGTACTTATCAACATATTTTTACATTACTCTGATATTGCATTCTTCGCATATACATTGCGCACACACTTACACCACCCTCTAAGTTTTTTATAAGCTTATGCATGATCGTTACATGCAGGTGACATTAGGATGTCACAACAACATTGAGATTGGAGCATGCAGCTGTCTTCTGGAGCTTTTGATTTGGATATTGTTTTTCCCTTTATGTATTATACTCTAAAGTTTTTTATTATAGTGGATATGCGGTGATGTTTTCATTTGTGACTTGGTTATTCTTGTGGTTATGCTCATTTACAAAAAAAATTACACTAAAAATTCTCCTTGTAGGATCTCAGGATCGAAATCTGGCATATGGGCGCTGAAAGTCGAGAATAGGGTACTATGGAGGCTATTGGCGCCAGATTCAGTGATCGGGAATTCAGTGAGCCCGATTTTTGAGTTTGGGGCATGACACTACTTAATGAGATTTTTTTTTTGAATTTCACCTACTTGTAGTCTCTGATTCACCATGGTGTACTAACATTGAAACTTTTTGTATTACAGGTGAATCGTATATACTTTAAATACCTTAAGGGATTAAATGATGATTTTTTACTGATGTCCATAAATTTCTTTGGACATTCATTGTAACACCTCAGATTTTTTGCCAACCTAGATTTAGACGTCCTTAGGCAATGGGTCAATCCTAATACCTGATTAACTTCTCAAAACTCAATCCAAAAGTCTCAAATCCCTATTTCCTTCGAAAATCTCACCTTTCATTGCTTTATCCTTCAAAATTTTCTAGGAGATTTCATATTAGACACAAATCTTAAAGTTTAGGTGATGTTGATCAATACTTAAACTAAAAAGTACTATGAATAGTAAATAAATAAATAAAAATGGTTTTTAACCATTAACCTTTTGGAATCTCACGAAATAAGTAGGCTATTTGGATAGATCAGCTTCTCCTACCCCAAAATCATATGTTGCATGTCAAATAACTCATCCTAGGTTCTAAAATACGCCAATTTCAAATATCAGATGGAGAAATCACTCCAAATAGGTCAGCGAGCGGCGAGGGGATCGCCGGTTTGGCGAGGCATCGCCGAACTCGTCCGTACAGAGGGATTCTGCACTTTTTTCCTACACATTTCTTCCAACTTTAAAAAATCATATCTCCTTCGTTATAACTCCGATTTAGGTGATTCAAAAATCAGATTGAAGTTAAGTGAGTCTAGTTTTGTATAAAAATATGTAAAAAATATAATAAAATATTTAATATGATTTAAAGTAGGTCATTATGAGCAACTATCCGATAATCATTTGTTGGACAACTGCTGCTTCTGGAATTTTTAGAATTTTTTTACAACTCGAAATCTTATAAAATTTGGTGGAGTCAGGGTAAACTTGATGATGAACCCCCACAAAATAATAAAAAAATATAATAACTAGAAGTGCCCAAAATGGGGCATAGAATGGCCCTAGGACCGTATTCTACCCTATTAGGGTAGAATTTGGTTAGTACCAAACTGAATACTCAGTAGAATTAACTTGAATCACTTTAATATAAACTATAAGACCTAAAATGAGTATGATCGCTAACGTTATGTTACCTAGAAACCTAGGATCAAACTCTAAACCCGGTTGTAAGACCCGTATCTTGGTCCGTACCTTTCCGTACACTTCCGCGGTCGTACCGGTTGAATTTCGGCAACTTTCGACCCTTAAACAATGTCGACGCGCGACCTGGATTCATGTACCGACAACCCGAGTTGACTCAACCCGAGACCTATACCATAGCGACCGCGCCGTCGTTGCGGTTCCGATACCGCGACTCGCGCGCCAAGGCGATACCCTGATCAAGAGTTATAGGCCAACGTTCGGTGCGAGAAAATGCCGCGCGTTGCGAAAACCAAGGGAATCTCAACGATGTGTCACATCAATCACATCAATCCCATCAATCAATCACCCATCAAGCCATCACATGTCAAGTACACATCACTTCCATTCCTTTTCCCAAGCAACCACAAAAGTCTCCCAAACCCATACCTCTCTTACACAAAAAGCCACAAAAGTCTTCATTTCCCATACTTCTCTTACACAAAAGCCACAAAAGTCAAATTTTTCTTACACCACCATCACTCACCCATCCATCCATCACTCTCTCTCTTTCTTTCTTTCTCATTTCAAAATGTCCAAGCAACAAAAATTCCAAGAGCTCCCACGTATGGAATTTTCCAAGTCCCTCTAAGCTTCAAGTGGCCCACCTTCCTACCCCAAAATCTCCCATCTCAACCCTCCATTCTTCATCTTAGCCATTGAAGTTGAAGACAAGGTGCCAAGGAACCCCTAGGAGCGAGGAGATCGGACGGTGGGTGCTTCTATAGGGTAGATTTCTCTTATTTTTATGGTGGACCAAGTGAGGCCACCGATCAATGGTGTGGATCTCACTTGGGACCCTTATTTGTGGCCGATGGACCACTTGGATCATCATGATCATTCCATGATGGGGCCATTCTCCATGGACCCCATCATGATGTTTATTTTCATTTGGAAAGGTCATCTAGACCATTCATATTGGTGGGGAAGGGATCCCCACCGTTGATCTTTAATTTTGAGGGTCACATGTACAAAATGACCCAATTGATGTATGATTTCATGCATGGGAGGACCCATAGTGACGGGGTCCCTCCATCACTAGCCGTGTCCCACTCTCCATCTCTCTCTCTCTCTCTTTTATTTTATTTTATTTTATTTTATTTTATTGCAACAGGAGGGTGTGGCCCACTTGAATGGATCCCACTTGAGGTATTTTATTTTATTCAAGTGGGGCCCACCTTGGCTATTACTCCCATGCCACCCATCAGTGGGGCCCACTTCATCAGGGCCCTCCATTTAAAAAAAAAATAAAAAATAAATAAATAAATTTAAAACCGTCCAGACGCTGGACGTTCTTAAGCAAAGAAGAAAAAGGAAGGAAAAGGAAGGGGCTTTGGTGGTTCCCTTGCTTAGGCCCCACCCTGATGTTTATATCTGATCCAAGCCGTCCATCCTCTTACCCACGGTATTTTAGCCGTTGGGTAGAAGTTTGGAGCTGATCCAATCACCTGGTGGGCCATAATGCCTAATATTGCGCCTGCACCATCCAAACACTAGTTCCTTATTCTATTTCACCTACAAACATCAAAAAAATTGGAACTCTAGACTCATTTGGACGGCGTCGAGCCACTGGACGTAATGGTCGGGACGGATCTTGGTGCAGCGGGCCCCACGCACGAAAAACTACGGGAAAACATTTTTTTTCAAAATTTTAAAATAAGTGAGAAGAGGCTCTGCCTCCTCTGACAACGCCCAGCGCCTGCACGCAGGCGCGTGCAGCCTGGCGACTGGCGGACGGATGTTTACATGATATTCAAACCGTTCATCGGGTGGGCCACCCTCTAAAGTGGCCCCCTTCCAAAAATAGGATTGATCCGATACTCAGGTGGCCCACACCATAGGAAACAGTGTGAATGAGCATCCACCATTGAAACTCTTCCTGGGGTCCACAGAAGTGTTGGATCAAGCTGAAATTTTATGTTTTCCCTTCATCCAGGTTGAGTGACCTTATGAATGGGTTGGATGGCAATTAAACATTGCAGAGTGGGCCCCACATGGGACCCACATTGATGTATATATTGTAGCCCACCGTCCAGGCGGACGGTGGCACCCACCTGACGCTCGGGCTGCCTCCACCGTCCACGGACGGTGGGGCCCTGTGTATAGAACGTGCGCTATCCACACTGTCCACTGGACAGTGGGACCCACCATGATGCATGAAATGCATCCATACCGTCCATCCACTTAACATATAAGGCCTATGGGTTAAGCCCCTTTGGACTGTAAAAAGGGCTATGGGTTAGGCCCATTTGATTTATAAAATGCTAATGGACTGGGCCCATTTGATCTATTTGAGGCCTAAGAATTTGGGCCCACTTGATACGTAAAGCCTATGGGCTTGGGCTCACTTGTTATTTAAGCTTATGGGCTAGGCCCATTTGATCCATTAAAGGCCCAAGAACTTAAGCCCATTTGGCGTGTTGCAAGTCCATGGGACTAGGCCCATTCGATGTACTTCAAGGACCATGTACTTGGACCCTTTTATTGAAATTTTAAAGTCTATGGGAGCAGGACACTTGATATGTTGTAAGGCCCATGGGACTAACCCAATTGATTATAAAAAGGGTCCATGGGATTAGGGCCACTGGATTTAATTGAGGCTCATGGGTTAGGCTCATTTGATTTGCTTAAGGCCTAGGAATTTAGGCCCATTTGACTCATGTTAGGTCTATGGGTTGAGGCCCACTTGACCTGCATGTGGGATCCCAATTGGTATGGCCCATTTGATACATATTAGGCTCATATGACTAGGTCCAATTGATGCAATCCAAGGCCCACGGGTTTGACCCATTGCAATGCACATAAGACCCATTGGTGGCCCATTTATGTGGCCCATCTGACGAATAAAAGGCCCATAAGCTATGGCCCATTTGATATATATGTAAGGCCCAATGGGAGGAACCTAAAGTCCATTGCAATGTGTAAACCCAATACCGATCATGTAGCTGTGTTTTAAGAAGATCGTACCTGGGGAACAATGTTGGTTTGACGTCCACATTGCGAGTGTAATGTTGGTTGGATGTCCACATTACGACTCTCCTTAGGGCCCATCACCAGGCCGTACTTGCTGTGTATAGATCGTCCAGGCCCATCTGCATTGTAAGACAATTCATTTTATTATAACATGTTTAGTATAGTTTCATGACCCATGATCATACGCATCATATGTATGCTTGATATGAGGATTTACTGGTCATAGCATTTGCCTTCGGACAGGTTGTTTATGGGCTCCCCGGTTAGGCGGTGTTGCCCTACATGAGCGCACGGTATGCGCAAGATTGGTTGCATGACTGGATAGCGTGATTCATGCATTCTGCATTTGTGTGACATGGTTATTATACGCCCTAGCGACATCAGGGCCGTAGCCTCCACAGACGCATCGTGGTTGGCAGGATTGGATACCGAAAATCTTGTTTTACATGGGGTACTATAGATATCCCTGGGTGAAAGTCCCTAAACCCTTATGGTACCAAGAGGTTGCTCCAACATCTAGACCGAGTGGGTAGATGAGCGTTGAGTGCCGATTACCAGACGGTTACGCTCTCCACTGTGTCGTGGTCGGTTGGAAGGGGGTGCAGCCTTACCCGCCCGAGTGTAGGGGGCAATGCTAGGCTGAGTTTGACCAGCTCGAGGAATGGGTCCGCTATCGACGAGTCGCGCCCGATATTGGCAGACGGATAGTGAGGTCTCTTCCACTTACCTTATTGTGCGTGATGTGGCGGCAATCTGGTTTAGAGTGAACTAGACCCCGGTGATATTCCATACTTTGAGCTGTATTGATGTGTGGACATTGATGAGTATCCGTATGCTTGAGTTGCATTATACATTGCATGGCCTTGGGATGGCCGATACCATTCATGTCTTGCATCGCATAAGCCTTGGTACGGCTCATGATATTATGTTTCCATTTGCATATTCCGCATCACTCTGACATTGCATGTACATATTACTACCTTGCGCACACACCTTCACCACTCTCTAAGCTTTCTGTAAGCTTATGCACGACCGTTACGTGCAGGTGACGTTGGATCGCAACAGCGTTGAGGCAGGAGCACGTTGCTGATCATTTTGGAGTTTTTCTGTTATTTACCATTGTATTTCCCTTTATGCTCATTGTACTTGTAAAGTTTTTGATCATAGTGGAAATGTAATGGAGTTCTTGGTTGTTGTTTGTGGGTTATGCCTTTGGTTATGCTTATTACGAATCAGACTGACATACAAAATCCTCCTCGTAGCATCCCAGGATCGGAACCTGGCGAATGGGAGCTAGGAGCCGAGAATGGGGTTCTACGGAGGCTGTCGGCGCCGGATTCGGCGATCGGGAATTCTGTGAGCCCGGTTTTCGAGTTTGGGGCGTGACACCGGTTGCTCACGGGAGCATTCAGAAACTTTGTATCGGACCTGGACTGCACATCGGAAGTCCGATATCCACAATCTTAGACCGTTATGACCGTTTAGCTGGACTTGACAACCATTTCGAAAATTAAGCCCAACTGATGCTCTGAGACTATTTCATTTAGCCTGGAGTGAAGAGAGTGAGAAATGGATAAAGATTTGGAAATTTAAATCAAAATCTGGCACGTGTCGTTGTGCGTTATTATTAAGCGTTCTGACCGTCAGAATTGAGCCAAATTACACCCTCGAATCAGAAAAAAGTTCTCTTTCATATCATGAGACTTGTAGACCTGATTTAGGTACGATGACCGCTGAACTGAAATTGGACCGCCACGTGCGATTTATGAACTCTGCCGGTCTGAAAACTTCGTGTGAGCAAGATCCAGTATGCATGAGCTTAAGTCTGAAATGCTCTTTTGAATTGAAAAAGTCCCGATTTGGCTATAACCCAAGTAAACCTTGACTTGGAGTCTGTTTTGGTTATGTTTGGGCTTATAAAAGGGCCTTAAACCCTTAGCTTTCTATCCCATACGAATTTGGAAAAACCCTAGGAGAGAGAGGAGAGAAAAGAGAGAGAAAGTGAGGGAGAAGTTGGAGCTTTCTCCTGGAATTCTTTCTTGCTGCTCCATGTGCCAAATCCTTCCACCTGCATCACTCTTCTGGCGATTCCAAATCCGTTCTAGATAAGAAAACCCTAACCTCAATCTATTTTAGGGAATCCTTTGATGCAAGTAGCGGTGTAGCTTATGTAACTTGTGATATAGGTCGCCTTAATGCCGTTGACAAAGCGTACTCGTTTTATTCGAATCGATACACTTCTACGACAAAAGGTGAGGATTTTAGACGCTTAGATTGACTGATTTCAAAGCTTTCAATGTCGTTTAATAGTAGATTATCGACGGCAATGCCGTTTGACATGTACAACATGCTGTCCGTTTTCCGTTTCGTAAATGTACGGTAAATATGAGATTTAGGATATTTTAGGCATTTAAGAAAAGACGGTATAAGTTCGTATTTTGCTGAAATGATTTCCATAGCTATTTGTCGTATTATGATATTAGAAATGCGTGTATGATTTGTTTGGCGAAGAGATTCGTCCTAATGCACATATTGACCGACATATGCTATGTGGACTAATGTGTGTAGACTAAGTGTTTGTTGAAATGCCTAAATCAATATGATTTATGCCTGCCATATATATTGAATGTAAGAACATGACTGTTGTGTATTAGACATCTCCTTGATATAAGGATTTGTCATATTATATGTTGGAATCAACATACGTAACGTACGTTGGAGTTGTGTAGTCTGGTTGTTCGTATAAATGATTGTATTAGTACGTATTGAGCTAATGTTGTTGTAGCTTAGCTTTGAGAATGAATTCTCAATTAATATGATCATGTATATGATTTCCACCATGTTGGCTATATGAATTGCTTTCATGATATGTGTGGAATGCAAGTGTTGGTTGATTTGCTTACGTGGTATGTTATAACATGTGTCAACATGCTTGTATTATTTATATTCATTTCTATGACTCTCATATGATTCTTGATGTTGTTTACAAATGCTTGGAGCTATACGTTAGTCCAGGCGATCGGTAACAATTGAATTCGTGGTTGGTTTCTATGTGCCACGAAGGACGCGTCGATGAATCCAAGTCGTGTTTTGGGTTGGCGGCAGTGGTTAGGCCACACGAAGTGTTTCATGCACTTCATGTCGTTAAGCTTGAGATGCGGTCGTACTAGTCGAGCCCTTCAAGTAACCCAACTGGCCATTATCTGTCCACCTTGTATGAGTCATAACTGCTTGAACTTAGGGTACTGAACTTACCATTGAAAACCTTGTCAACCATGGTACCTTGATCCATAAAGACTCATGAGTCGGGCATGGTGGTATGGAACACCGTGGTCGAGCTGTCGGCCTACGCTGGGGCCATAAACCTCCCCGTAGTGACCAGTGAGCAACCCAGACTCGGGAGCAGATTATGGTGGTATGGGACACTATATTCTTGCTGTCGGCCTACACTGATCAGGTGACGAGCCCTTTGTAGTGACCGTGAGCGTATTCTGAGTCTGCAGGAGGCGACGACCCTTCCGTAGCGACAAGAGTACATTAGGCCTGTATTGATAAGGTGATGGGGGAGAGGTGCAACGAGTGCAAGCAACAGCCCTTGCAGTGACCTACAAATATAACATCGTATGAGATTACTAGGAGTGACGACCCTAGACAGGATCTGTGTTGGGATTGATATAAGTAAGGTACTCTAGTTTCCCAATCTTGCTGTATGAAAAAGACTAATAACAACTCGGTAATCATTATCCATATCGCATTGCATGTGCCTGAAAGATGTGGAGCACTGAGGAACGTAAGCATGCCGCGGGCGTAAGATGGTGCCGTATGAGGGAGTATGTCGGTGAGGGCATCCATCATGTCATTTCATGCCTACATTAACAGCAGTATCTAGGAATGTTTGATTGTTTGCTTTACTATTAACGCGTGACTGATTTGATAACATGCTAATCTTTGCTCTATTCTCCCACTGAGTTGAACACTCACTCCCACGTTACGGGATGGTGTTCCGGACACCAACCAGTCCCTATTTTAGTTGCAGATGATGGCGCTGCTTGAGAAGCGGAGCTGGACTTGTATGATGATGAGGAGGACTTCTCCTCTGTGTTCTGATCGACGGGATTACAGGGAGGTTGAGTAGATGTCTGGACACTTGTCATTTTATATTTTTGGAGCACTTATGTATATTCTTTTCTTTCCATTTTTGGAATACATGTATTTAATTAACCTGATAACATGTTCACACTCAGGAGACTTACAATTAATTATATATTTTATGTATTTATTACAGTCTTTCGCTTGCTAATTTAACTGTCTCTGGAGTATGATATGCTGTTTTGGCTTAGTCTCAATCTTGTTTAATGCCATTCTATAGACAACATGCATTTATCATTATCTATGTTGCATAAGTGACGTTCTGGAACTCGGGAGTTGGGTTTCTACCCGACCTCTGATTTTCGGGATGTTACATTCATGCTCTAGGGCGTCCAAGCCTATCGCGAAAAGGGCTTTTAGATGATATTGTTGAGAAATCTACTGAGAAGTTTATCGAGATATTGGCCAAAGGAAGAACCTTACTACATGATTAAATAGTTTTTCCCTATTTTTCTAGTTTAGGATTAGGATGTTATTGCATTTTTAAGATTATTTGGCTTTCATAGTTTAGTTTCTCTGCTAGAACCACATTTTATTGGAAGTTCGTATTCACTTCACAGGCACTCTTCATCTACTTCTCTTTATTTTTATTACTCTCAATTTTACTCCTATTACATATGTTTATACATTGAAGACAATGTAGATTTTTAGTTAGGGGTAGGTTTCCCTTGAAAATTCTTCAGATTTGAGTAAATTTGTTAAATTTTTTAGTTATAAAATTTTTCTTTCTTTCTTTTTCTTTTTTTTTTTTTTTAAATTTCTGTGAAATTAAGTGATCTTAAAGATAATCTAGAGATTAGAATGATAAGTTACTTATTATTGAGAATTGTTGAAATTTGAATTTTAGTTAGTAAATTTCAAAGTTAAGTTTGAATTATTAATTCATAATTAAAAGTTTTTAAACATTGATTGAGTTATGATTTCAAATGTCACATCTAGCTTACACACTAAAGTTTTAGTTTGATATTGAATTGTTAACTTGATGATTATTAAGCATGGTAGGAACTAACTTGGAAAATTTGTCCATCATGTTCAATGAGAAGAATTAAAAAGAAAGAAAAAATAATACCCAATCAAAAACAGTTATCGTAAAAAAGGTCTACCTATTGAAGTTCACTGAAAATATTGTTAAGAAAAATAAAAGGAAGAAAAAGAGTAAACATAGTGTGAAAGCTGTCGATAGAAAAATAAAAAGCTGGAAGAATAAAATGATGAACTGTAAGACAAGTTTTGGTTATCCTGAATGCTCTTTTGATTATCAATGTTATCATGAAAATAGAGAATTAACCCTTTAATTGTGATAAGTCTAGACTTCACTATGCACTCATGGAACTGAATATTTAAAATTGTTCTAATTGTAGGATTAATGCTTTGAACTTTATTAGGAAAATTTCCAAGTGCTAGAGTTTAGGAGAAAGTAGTTCTCAACATTAATTTATTTTATATTTTTATAATCTGGATTGTTTTTAGAATCACTTGCTTATGAAAATTATACACTGGTTTTTGAAATATCTTTCGCATGTTTTGCTCGGGACAAGAAAAATGCTGGTTGGGGTGTGTGTTAAGACTCAATATTGCATATTTAACACTTCGATTACATTAGTTTTTCTGACAGTTAATTGATAATTTGATTTAATTATATACATTTTTGTCATGCGAGGTAATTTGGAAGCTTATAATGAATATGTACTTAAAAGGATGAATTTAGAACTTAAGAGAAGTGAATAGAGAATTGGAGGTTTGAAAGTCATTAATGAAGAATTCACATGTCAGAGATTCAACAAAACCAAGCGGAGAAGGATAGAAATCAAGTTTACAAAGTACGTAAAGAAGAAGCTGTTGAACTCATTTGTCGATGACATTGAACACCCTTCGATGCCATCGAAGTAAGTGTTCAATGACATTGACAACAATTCTATTACATTGAGAATTTCATGGAAACTAAAGTTTGGTTGCTGGACTATTTGAGCACAATTCTTCAATTCATCGAATACCCATTCAATTCATCGATGACCAGTTTGATAACATCGAAACACGTTCGGGATCGAGTAATTGGATTATTTCTAGAGCAACACGCTGGAACTTGCTTGACACATTCTTCGATTGCTCGAACACCCTTCGATGAAATTGAAGGTCTGTCCAATGACATCGAAGGTATGTTCGATAACATTGAAGATTTATGTAGTGTGAAAGGGCGCGACTTCCGAATTTGATTCAAACTAGATTCCATGTTTGATGACATTGAAGGCATTACGCAGAGTGCGTAAACTTGAGGCGGTTTGCGAACTTCTCTAGAGTGGTGTAAAAGTTTGAGTTGAAAATCTATTAAAAGGAGTCCCTAATCTATTCTAAATAATCTTCTAGGGTTTGGAAAGGGAGAGAAAGCATAGGTGAAAATCGGACAACATTCTTCCACTTCGATTTCTTCACAGTTCTAGTAGATCTTTTTATTTTTCTTCTAGGATGTTAGTCTTCTCAGGTTAATCTCTTACCTAAGGCTAAGGGATGAAACCTGTATCTTATTTTGATGTTTAGTTGGTTTGATTCAAGTATATAAAGATATATTTCTAGTTTTCTATGATTTATTGTGACTGAAATTACAGTAGATACTTTGAAAGCTCTTGATATGATCTTATTGGCTTTAGAATTGTGTGATATGTAAAATTCTGTTGTTCACTACCATCTCCTAGGTATAGTGGATGAATGAATTCCCTGCGATCATTGTAATTAGATGTATATTGGGGAACTAAACTAATCAAAGTTTAGATTATGCTTTAATTACTCCATCATCCGATTGGATAGGATACGACTTCGATTCCAATCACGCTATCATTATATCAAGTAGATTAAATATTGAGTTTGTTATAGGTGGATTCCTGGATCCTTAGTCTTTTTATCTTTATTATTTTAAACCTTTTTTGCTTCTAAATCGCTGAATTAAAAACTAAGACAAACTAAGTTAGACTTGATTAGTTCTAGACCATGTTCCTCATTACCTGTGGATTCGACCTCGTTCTCACCGAGTTATTACTACGTTACGAGTCTACACTTTGGGTTATGAACAATTAACCAAATTGATATCATCATCATTATCTTGACCAAGATTGGTGTGATCGATTAATCACCTATCATAACATTTTTAGATTCTTGTATAACCTCAGTTCTTTTGTTTAGAACACGGTATGACTGACTATTTAGAGCATAACTTAGAAATATTCCCTCATCGCTTTTGGCTTCAAATTTTCTCAAGTATTTAAGGTCATGTAAAATAAAGCATATGCTTCCAAAAGTTTGAAAATATTTGATAATTTACTTTTTGTTAAACCATAGTTCATAAGATGTTTTATTTTTAGCTTTTCTTATGCAAACACGATTAATTATATAACATGCAATACTAACAGCTTCAGCCCATAAATATTTAGGTAAGTTCATGATATTTAGCATTACACTAGCCATTTCTTGAAGAATTCTATTTTTTCTTTCAGCAACCCCATTTTACTGAGGTGTTTTAGAAGCAGA
Organism: Magnolia kwangsiensis; assembly: GCA_037074715.1. NCBI lineage: Eukaryota > Viridiplantae > Streptophyta > Magnoliopsida > Magnoliales > Magnoliaceae > Magnolia > Magnolia kwangsiensis. The sequence goes on from CM073588.1 coordinate 65,784,118, forward strand.
AAATTCATGCAATATACCATGATCATTGTAGCATTTCTTAAAATTTCTATTTTCGAATTCGGTACTGTGATCACATCTAATTCTGATTACAAATAATTCTTTTTCAATTTGGATGCATTATATAAGTTTTCTAACTTCATCAAGAGTATTTGATTTTTCTCTTAGAAAGGCTACCTAAGAGTATCTAGTGTAGTTATCAACTACCACCAGAAAATATTTCTTTCCACTTCTAATCTCTATTCTAGTTGGTCCGATTAAATGCATATGAAGAAGTTCAAGAGGTTTTGCAGTGGCTAAGAAGTTCACTTTCTTGTGACTACTTCTAATTTTTTTGCCTATTTGACAGGTGCCGCATATTTTTTCTATCTTTTTCAGTTTGGGTTAGACCACGTAAGTGATCTATTTTACTCAATTTATATAAATCTCTATAATTTACATATCCAAGACATTGATGTCATAGTTTAGTCTCGTCTGTTTGGATCATGTAACATGAATGGTTTGTTGAGCAAGAGTTATCATTTATATAGTAATTTTTAGAAGTTTTGTGACCATTTAAAATTACACTTTATTGCTCATTTATTATCTCACATTCGTGATCTGAAAATTTTACGTTGTGTTTATTATCACAAATCTAAGATATGCTGAGAAGATTATGTTTTAATCCTTCAACATATAGAACAATTTCAAACAGAGGTAAGTTAGGAAGTTGTACATTACCATGGCCAATAATCTTGCAATTGATTCTATCTTTAAACATAACCGAGCTGCCATTTACTTTGTTGATGTTTGAGAGAATAGCCTTATCACCTGTCATGTATCTCAAACATTCACTATCCAGGTACCATCTTGAATGACTACTTACTTTGAAAGTTGTGTGGATTACAAGACACTTAACTTTTGAAACCCATTTCATTATGGTTATAGGTTTAGGAGGATCTCTTATTTTACGCTGTGTTGGAGAGTTAGGATTTCTCCATTTTTTATATACTCTAGTCTTACTAGAGTTGGATTTCAATAACTCTTTAAGCAACTCCACAAATTTATTCACTAAAGAAGGATTTCTATTTTTATATCTTTGATGTTTATAGTAGTTGGCATTATTATTTATTTTAAAGACTTGAAAAGGTTTTGAGTATTTGAAGTCATTCCTTTTATAGTTTGAATATTTTAGAGTCTTTGTTTTAGAATTCGAGGATTCTCCTTTTACAAAGGTAGGAGTAGAATCCTTAGATTTTAAAGAGTTATTTTTAATATTACCCAGTCCAGACTTGTCACCACATCACCTAGATGAGGTTAGTAGTGTTGAGTATCAAATATTACATATTTACTCTAGTTTATTTCTTGGTTTTATGAACATGATAATGCTTAATGAGTATATTTTATACACGTTTGTATTACAAGGTGAATTTGAGAACTTGGATTGAAAAGAAGGTTAAAAGTATGGATTTGATGCTCAAGAATCACCAAGGTAAGGGATGGATCTTAGGAGACCAAGATTGAAGATTTCAAGACCCTAAGATTTAAGGAAACCAAGTAGACAAGGAAGGAAGTTGAAAGTGAAAAGTGCAGAAATTCACGGAATCTGAACTTCACTGTCTATATCATTAAGCACCGATCGATGACATTGAAGTCATCGAACATAGGTCGATGACATCAAAAAATTACATAAAAATTGAGTTTGGTCGCTGCATAAATTGGATGCATTTCTCGATGACATTGAAGCCCTGTTCAATAACATCGAAGGCAGTTCGATGATATTGAGATTTTTGCAGATTTTTGGAGCAACTCTCTAGAACATTCTGGACACATTCTTGATTGATCGAACACCCTTCGATGACATCGAAGGATTGTTTGATGACATCGAAGGATTGTTCAATGACATGAAAAGTTACGCAGTCTGAAAGGCATTTGCAGTAAGAAAAGCCGCGACTTTCGAATCCGACTTATGTTTTATGACATTGAAGGTTGTTTGATGACATCGAAGGCCCCTAAGAAGTTTTTAATGGTGGATGTCATTATCCCCACTGTTTTCTATGGTGGGGTCCACTTGAACTTTAGATCTATCTCATTCTTTGTCTTATGCCATAAGACAATTTCTCCAAATAGATGGACGGTATGGATACTACACATGCATCATTGTGGGGTCCACAGATCTTGGTGTTGTCACTTTAGTAGCAATTTGGCTACTAACCTTGTTAGTATCCAATTCGCACCCAGTCTCAGGTGGATCACAACACGGGAAATTGTGCTACTTAAATGCCCACCATTAATAAGTTCTTGGGGACCACAAAAGTTTGGATGAAGTTGATATTTAGGTTTTCCTTTCAACTATTTCCGTGTGACATAATACTCAACAAGTTGGATGACATATAAAAATTACAATGAACCATATGAAGTTTTGAATGGTGGGTGTTGATTCACCACTTACCTATTGTATGGTACATCTGAGATTTGTATCAGCCTCTCTCTTTCTTTTCTTTTTTTCTCTCTCTTTTTTTTTTATCATGCCCTAAAATAATGACCTAAATTGGATGGGCAACTTGGATAAAACACATACTTCATAATGGGGCTTACAGAGCGTGATGAGAAAGTAAGAAAATACCTCTACAGAATGACATTCAGAAGCATTGCATAAGGACTGTTTAACAACACAAGACCATGAAAAAATAAATTAGGGTGGACTACATTGGTGTTTGTGTGAAATACACCTGGATCACCATGTCAGTCACCCTACTTTAGGCGCAGGGCAGATATTGCAGTGAATTTAGTGATTTTAGTGGACCACATTAACAGAAAAAAGTGTAAGATAATGTTAACCCTTGAAGTTGTACCACTTTGTGTGGCCCACATGAATCACTTTTGCATGTGATTCTTGTTCTCTATGGTTAGTTGTATGTGGTACATGGTATTGTTGAATTAGATTTCATATAAGCATTACAATGACCCACATAAAAATGAAGGATTATAGGATTTTTTTTTTAAATGATTGGTTGAATCACCACTTTCCTCTAGTGTGGGCATCTTGGGATTTGTATGGGCCTTCTTATTTTTATTTTTTATTTTTTGATCATGCCCTAAGATAATGATAATGATGTAAAAAGGATGGATGACATGGATAAAACACATACTTCATCATGAGGCCAACCAAGCATGATGAGGATGTAAGAAAATACTCGTTGTCACGCCCCAAACCCAGAAACCGGGCTCACAGAATTCTTGATCACCGAATCTGGTGCCGACAGCCTCCGTAGTACCCCATTCTCAGCTTCCGGTACCCATATGCCGAATTCCGATCCTGGGATCTTACAAGGAGGATTTTCAGTATGAAATTTTTTTGACCGGTTAATCTGTTTAGGTGATTACACATTTTGTACATGGTATCAACGCATATCAAAGAGACGAACCTATTTGATATATCACACATAATAAGGTGCACCAGCTCAACAGTAATGAAAGAAACAATAGCAACTCCAACAGCTCTTGCATGCATCCTGAAAAGGTGTAAGTCATCTATATGAGCAAACCACAGCTCGTGAGTCTATTGCATGCCGGGAGTAAAACATGGCTTATCAAGGTGCTCCCGTAAAGACATCCAAAACAACCATAGGCATGTTATTAACTGAGCATGTTATCATATGTGAGCAGGTTGTCAACTACGCATGTCGTATAACTACACAGGTTATTATGAACATGACATCAATAATAGGCATGTCACTCAACAAGCGACCATGAATCATTAAAACAACCAATCATTATGAACAAGATGATCAAATTCCATTTTCTACTATATGACATACAATGGAAAGGCAATGACAGAGCTGACATATGGAGTCATAGTAAGCTAAATGTTATATGCTGAGGGTGCAATGCAATATAGAATTCTTGACGAGTCTATGTATATCATCAGCCTTATTTAGGCCACGTAATGCAGAAACATAGTAACCTAGATGTCATATACCAAGGGTGTAATGTAACATGTAATGCAAAGGAATGACGAAGCTAGACTGTGTAGTCAGGATGATAGTGCGTGGTATCACAAGCCGTTGGGTTCATTACAAGGGACTTCTATCCAAACCAGTCTCATACCTAAATTTGGATAGTCAGACTCAATATGGTAAACTCCTGATCTCAGATTGGTAGCGCGCCCCAACCGAAATCATGGCCAATACAAAGGAACACATAATGATTTAGTTGCGTACCACCAACCCGAGTGGATAGTGAATGAATGAATGAATTAGTCAAATACTGAACATGTAACTCCCAATTAGTAAGTCCATATATCAGTACAACTCATCTCTGGGTCATCATTGGGGTCTAGTAAAATGCTGTCAACTATACCAAGGCTATGCAGTGAAAGGCCTACATAGCTAATGTCATACACAAGATGCAATCACAAGTCATGTCAGTCCTCATCTGAATCCTCATATCAGTACAGTTCCTCTTTGGACAATCGCTGGAGTCTAATACACTATACACCACATTGCCACCCTACACTGGATGCACAACCATGTAAGTGGAAGAGACCTCACTATCCACTTGGCCAATAGCCAGCCAATATCTATCCGGCACGTCGATAGCAAACCCATTTACGAGCTGGTCATACTCAGCCTTGCGATTACTCTCTACCCTCAAGCAGGTAAGGCCACACCCCCTTCCAACCGACCACGCCACAATGGGAGACGTGGCTTTCTAGTATTCGACCCTCATGCGCTGATATATCCACTTTTTCTAGACATTGGAGCATCTTCCATGGTACCATAAGGGTTTGGTGACTTTCACCCTGGGACATCCTTCGTGTCCCCATGCTTAATAAGAATTTCCAGTGTCTAATCCTGCCATCCCTAATGTCACTAGGGTGTGCAGTAATCATAAAACACAATGCAATATGCATGAGTCACACAATTCAGTCATGCATTAATGCAGCGTATACAGTGCGCTCATGTGGGACAACTCCGCCTATCAGGGAGTCCCATAAATAACCTGCCCAATGACACATGCAATGGTCAACCACATCTTATAACAAACATGCAGATGATGCATATGGGCATGTATCATGATGCTATGCTATCACATACTCATAATCGGTATCGATAATCGGCCTATATACAAGGCGGGGTCCATAGATGGACAGTCGATCTAAACCATAATATAAAGATCAGCCCTCAACTGTGGATATACCAAATCCAATAGCATGGATCCCTCCATTTACGGCGATGATGAACTCTCCTCATATCAAGGTTCAGCCTAGGTGGCCTACCTATAATCCTAAGGATCTGAAATGGTCTTCCTTCACGATACTATTATATGGCCCGTTAGATACCCTAAGGGCCGTAAATAAGTCCTAGATGGACTCCAAGATTAAAACAAACTTACTAGCGACTAATGGGGCCCCAAATCTTGGGTTATCCCAATATGAATAGATGGATCATGCACATATCAATGGGGCTCAATGATTACAATCAACTCACTTAGAGAAAGATGAGAATGGGCCTAACAAAGGCCTAAGGGAAGGTCATAATGTGGACATTTAACAACCATTGCCCATCAATATGGACATTTAACCAACATTGCTCCCAAGGAGTGGCCCACATAGAGGTTAACAAATAATTAGGCCCATGGCCTCACGCGAGGGCCTCATACATAATATAATGGGCCTCACACAAGGGCCTAATGAAACAGCTCATAGCCCTCAAATGGTTGGGAATAAAATGAACTTCTCTCATGTTATCTCATACATCATTATGGCCTCATCACATGGGCCTTTCATATATCACAGTGAGCCTCATCATATGGGCCTCTCAAACATTATAATGGGAAGCACATATGGGCCACATAAACATCATATTGGGCTTCACATATGGGCCACCCAAACATCATATCATCATCCATACATAAAGCAAAACATAGTTATTGTCTCGCTCAAAACCTGAAATCAGATTCACGGGAATCCCGATCACTGAACCCGGTGTAGACAGCCTTTGTATTACCCCATTCTCAGCTCCTAGCACCCATATGCCAGGTTCCGATCCTGGGATCCTACAAGGAGAATTTTTCAACGTACATTTATCTCGTAAAGAGCATAACCATAAGTTTACCCAAGTCATAAAGGCAACATCATCATCACATATCCACTAATATAAACAGTTGAATACAGTGCTAAAAGGAAAATGCATATATAAAAAATTAATGTTCCAGAAGACAGCTACACGCTCTAAGCTCAACTCTTGTGCAACCTAACGCCACCTGCATGCATCTATCGTGCATAAGCTTATAGAAAGCTTAGAGGGTAGTGAAAGTGTGTGCCTAAGATAAGTGTCAAGTATTCAAAAAAATACAATGTCAAAATTATTAGCAAGATCATGAATCATATGATAATGAAGTAAGAAAAAATACTGACAAGTCCATGAGTCATACTGTAACGCCCTGAAATTCGGGGGTCAAGCAGAAGCTCAACTCTCGAGTTCCAACGCATCACTTATGCAACATAGATAATGATGATTGAATGTTGTTCATATTAATGTATTAAACATGAGTGAGATTACCAAAACAGCATATCATACTCCAGAGACAGTTTAATTTCGCAAGCAGAAGACTGTGATAGATATATAAAATATATAAACTGTTGTAAGTCTCCAGAGTGTGAACATGTTACCAGGTTAAATATATACATGTATACTCAAAAAAGGGACAAGATGAATATACATGGGTGTTCCAAAGGTGCAAAATAACAATTGTAATGACATCTAATCAGCATCCCTATAACCCCGTCAATCAGAACATGGTCTACAAAGATCCGCCTAATAACTGCATATAGGAGAAACCCTCCTCATCATCATAAAAGTCTAGCTCCGCTTCGCAAGCATCACCATTATCTAAAACTAAAATAGGGACTGGTAGGTGTTGCAAACACCGTCCCGTAACGTGGGAGTGAGTGCTCAACTCAGTGGAACTATACAGCAAAGGTTAACATGTTATCAATTCAATCAAGAAGTAATGATAAAGCAGTACACTCAAACATGTCCTAATTACTATGAGGAAATGATACATGCCCTCACCACAAACTCCCTCTCGTGACATCATCTAACTATCGCGGCATAAACCACTATCACTGTGCTCTACACCAACGCCAACGGTACATGTAGTGCAATGTTATGAGCATAATTAACAAGTTCTTATTAGTCCTTTTCATACAGCAGGATTAGGAAGCTAAGGCACCTCCCTTATATCAATTCTCAAACAATGATCCAATCTATGGTCGTCAGTCCTAAGAAATCTCATACGATATTACTATTCTAGGTCACTGTTAAGGGCTCGTCACCAATCAATACAGGCCTAATATACCTTAGTAACTACAAAAGGGCTCGTCGCCTGCCTACAGTGTCAAGGTATGCTCGAGGTCACTATAGAGGGCTCATCACCAATCAATGTAGACCGACAACACAAGTATAGTGTCCTATACCACCATAATCGACTCACGAGTCTAGGATGCTCACTAGTCACTACGGGAAGGCTCGTCGCCCCAGCGTAGGCTGACAGCTCGACCATGGTATCCCATATCACCATGTCCGGCTCATGAGTCTTAGGGGATCGAGGTACCACGGTTAATGGGATTTCATTGGTAAGTTTGGTACCCTAGATTCAAACACTAGCGTCCAAACATGGTGAACATACATCGGTCAATCGGGTTGATTGATAAGCTCAACTAGGCCAAGCACACGTTGAGTTGATCGACATGGAATGCATAAGCACTCCGTGTGGCCTAACCACTGTCGAACATCCCAAGTACGACTCAGATTTGTCGAACACATCCTGTGTGGCGTAAATAATTCTAACCACCAGTTTGATAACAATTACCGATTACCTTGACTGTAATATAGTCCCAATCACTTACAAGCTCAATAATAGATAATTGATTCAAATCCTACATTCATATGAACATGTTATGAAATATAACTTAAACACGAATACAGTACATGGAGGAAATCATACACACAGTTAACATGAATAAATAGGCTAAACAGTTCATGGAGGAAATCATACACGCAAGTAAGGTAATTGAGATTTATATCTCAACTCCCTTATAAATCACACTTCACTAACTACGAACTTATTCAAACATTTTTACAAACTCTTAGACTACACTATTCAACATACATCACGTATGTCGACCATATTGCATATTAGGGCAAATCCTTTAGCCGAGGAGTTGTTGCATACATAACAATCATGTAATAATGACAATTAATCATGACAAGCACAACATCAGATTTCATATGCATACAAATATTTTAACAAACACATGAAATACTCTATTTACAACATAAGTTATACATATACATAAAATAAAATAGATAGCGCATTTGGCATGTGTAATAGCATCCACGTCAATAATAAATCATTATCTAATATTAAATGTCTTAAAAACCATAACCTAAACATATATAGTCTGCACCTTAAACTAGAAAACGTGTAACAGATATGATTTACACGATAAGTCTTCGTCAACGGCGGATTGACAACCTAAGGCATGAAATATTTTAGCTACAACAACATTTAAACTATCTTAAGTTCCAAAACAGGTTAGGGTTAGGATTTCTTACCCAAGAATGGAGTTAGAAATGCCGAAATAGCGATACGGATAGGTGGATTAGGCACGTAGTAAAGCTGGGAAGAATCTCAGGAAGAATCACCAACTTCTCTCTCTCTTTCTCTCTTTTTCTTAGCTAGGGTTTTAGAATTCGTATGAAATATGTGAGAGAGGTTTTAAGGCCCTTATATAGGCCCAGAATTGATGGGAATGACCCCAGGGCCAAGGTATACTCAGGTTATATCCAAATCGGGTCTGTTCCGATCCAACGGAGCATTTTTGGAGGTCCCTTTGCTGAATGCAGTTGGAATTAAACTCTCTAATATCCGATCTTGGTCAAGCTAGGTTTTCAGTCCGATCGAGTTTTCAGATCGACCGTGGCGGACCAGTTTCAGTTCAACGGTCACCGACACTCGATCAGGGCCACAAGTACTTAGACATGTGTGGGCCATCTTCCCTGATATGGGGGTGAATTTGGGTCAAAAACCAATGGTCAGAATGCTTATAAATGGTGTGCAAGCGATACAACTCAGATTACTTAAATCCATATTTAATTTTATTAAAAACCTCACTTTCTCACACTCTTCACTCTGGACTCAAGGAAATGGTCTCAGGACATTGTCTGAACTTGATTTTTGAGGTGATTGTTAAGTCCAAATAGATGGTCATAATTGTCTAAGTTCATCGCTATTAGACTTTCGACGTACAGTTCAGGTCTGATACGAAGTTTCACGATGCTCCCAAGAGCAACTGGGTTTAGAGATTGATCTTAAGTTTATAGGTAATGTAGAATTAGTAGTCCTACTCATTTTGGGTCTTGTAGTTCATATTTAAAGCGGTTCAAGCTAATTCTACTGAGTATTCAGTTTAGTACTTAACCAAATTCTACCCTAATTATGACAGAATACGGTCTTAGGGCTATTCTATGCCCCGTTTTGGTACTTTTAGTTATTATATTATTTTAATTATTTTTATATTAGTTCATCATCAAGTTTACCCTATCTATACTAAAATTTATGAGATTTCATGTTGTAAAAAAATTCTAAAAATTCCAGAAGTAGCAGCTGTCCAACAAGTAATTTTCGGATAGTTGTCACAACTACCTACTTTAAACTATATTAAATATTTTATTATATTTTTCACATACTTTTATATAAAAATAAACTCATTTAGCTTCAATTTAGTTTTTAAATTACCTAAATCAGAGTTATAATGAGAGAGATATGATTTTTCAAAGTTAGATAAAATGAGCAGAAAAATGCAGAAAATCAGTTGCCCAATCCGCTGTGCGGACGAGGCCTTGCCAAACCGGCGAGCCCCTCGCCGGTTATTAGATGGTTGGGCAAGGGCTCGCCCTAGGGGAAATGTCCTCCCCCCTCGGGAGATGCTGGAAACATGTGGGACCCACCCTGAGTCCCCCTGAATTGAGTCATTTGGGCCCATGAGTCTGTCGAGGCATTATCGGGTCTCATTTGCAAACCGGAATGAATTATGTTGTACAATATATGATTTTGGGGTAGGAGAAGCTAATATATCCAAATAAACTATATATATATTATGAGAATCCAAAAATTCAATAGTCAAAATCCCATTTTATTCATGTATTTACCATTTACAGTAATAGTTCTTCACCATTTAAACTTTAAGATTTGTGTCTAATATGAAAATACTTGAAAAAATTTGAAGAATGAGGTGGTGAAAGGTGAGATTTTATAGGAAATGGGTTGAAAATCGATTTCAATGGCTTTGGAATTGAGTTATGAGAAGTTACCAAGGTGTTATGGTTGACCCATTACCTAAGAATGTCTATTTCCAGGTTGGCAAAAATTTGGGGTGTTACAAATACAATATCAAAGTATGCATTACAGATCAGTTATACGAATGAGGAGTTATAGAGAGCCAAATATCAGATGCTGAGGGTACAATACAATATATAAATCCTGTTAAGTCCATCTAGGTCATATAAGTACAGAAAACATAACAATCCAAAATGCCATATGTCTTAAGATGCAATATGTGATGCGAATGAAATGACCAAGCTGGAGTGTGAGGTCGGGATGACAATACGTAGTATTATAGGTTACAGGGTCCATCACAAGGGACTTCTATGTAAACTAGTCCTATACCTAAATTTGGATAGTCAGACTCAATGAAGTAAACTCCTAATCTCATGTTAGCCGCGTGCCTAACCGAAATCCTGGCCATGCGAAGGTACACGTAATAAAAAGTTACGCACTACCAGCCCAAGTGGATAGTGAATGAATGAATGAATGGGTATACAATTCCTACTCAATAAGTCCACATATCAGTACAGTTCCTCTCTGGGATCATCACTGGGGTCTAGTACACTCCATAATAGTTGCCTCCTCCCTAGCTGTACAACCAGCGAGTGGAAAAGACCTCACTATCTGCCTCGCCAGCAGTCTGTCAATATTTACCCGGCTCATCGATAGTGGACCCATTTGTGAGCTGGTCAAACTTAGCCTAGCTTACAACCCCCTCACTCTGACAGATAAGGCCACACCCCTTCCCAACCGACCACGACACAGTGGGAGATGCGACCTACTGGTATTCGGCACTTGGACGCTCATGTATCCACTCAATCTAGACATTGGAGCATCTCATGGCCTTGGAGGTTTAGGGACTTTCACCCAAGAACATCCAAAGTGCTCAGATGCTCGAACTAAACATTTTTGGTATTCTATCTCGCCATCCACGACATACCTGTGTATGTTACGACCCTAATGTCGCTAGGGCATACAATGATCATGTCACACATATGCGAGATGCATGAGTTACACTGTCAATCATGCAGCAATCTTACGCGTACCACACGCTCATGTGGGTAACTCCTATCAGTGAGTCCCATAAATAATCTGCCCAATGGCATATGCTATGATCAGACATTCGTCATATCAAGCATACATATGATGTGTATGGGCATGAATCATGGAGCTATACTAAACATATTATATTGTTATATTGATGAACTATCCTTCCAACAAGGATGAGCCTAGATGGTCTACACACAACAAGTATGGGCCTATCAATGGGCCCTAGGAAGAATTACGATGCAGACATTTAACCAACATTTTTCTTACAATGTGGACGTCAAACCATCATTGCTCCCAAGGCAGAGCCCGCCATAAACATTATTACATAAACCATGGTGGAATCACACATTACAATGGACTTTATGTATATCCCATTGGTCCTCAGCCCATGGGCCTCCAATACATCAAATGGGTCGTATCACATGGACCTCATATATATTAAGGTGTAACACCCCGAATTTTTTTTCAACCTAGATTTAGACGTCCTTAGGCAATGGGTCAATCCTAACACCTGATTAATTTTTCAAAATTCAATCCAAAAGTCTCAAATCCCTATTTCCTTCGAAAATCTCACCTTTCACTACTGTATCCTTCAAAATTTTCTAGGAGCTTTCATATTAGACACAAATCTTAAAGTTTAGGTGATGTTTATCAATACTTAAACTAAAACGTACTATGAATAGTAAATAAATAAATAAAAATGATTTTTAACCATTAACATTTTGGAATATCATGAAATAAGTAGGCTATTTGGATAGATCAGCTTCTCCTACCCCAAAATCATATATTGCATGTCAAATAACTCATCTCAGGTTCTAAAATATACCCATTTTAAATATCAGACGGTGAAATCACCCCAAATAGGTCAGCGAGTGGCGATGGGATCGCCGGTTTGGCGAGGCATCACCGAACCAGTTCGTACAACGGTCTGGCAGGCCGATTTCTGCACTTTTTCCTGCGTATTTCTTTCAATTTTAAAAAAATCATATCTCCTTCGTTATAATCCGATTTAGGTGATTCAAAAATAAGATTGAAGCTAAATGAGTCTAGTTTTATATAAAAATATGTAAAAAATATAATAAAATACTTAATATGGTTTAAAGTAAGTCATTGTGAGCAGCTATTCGATAATCACTTGTTGGACAGCTGCTGTTTTTTGAATTTTTAGAATTTTTCTACAACTCGAAATCTTATGAAATTTAGTGGAGTCAGGATAAACTTGATGATGAACCTCCAAAAAAATAATAAAAATAATATAATAACTAGAAGTGACCAAAATGGGGCATAAAATGGCCCTAGGACCGTATTCTGCCCTATTAGGGTAGAATTTGGTCAGTACCAAACTGAATACTCAGTAGAATTAACTTGAATCACTTTAAATATAAACTATAAGACCTAAAATGAGTATGACCGCTAATACTATATTACTTAGAAACCTAGGATCAAACTCTAAACCCGGTTGCTCACGGGAGCATTTAGAAACTTTGTATTGGATCTAGACCGCACGTCGAAAGTTCGATACCTACAATCTTAGACGGTTATGACCGCTTAGCTAGGCTTGACAATCGTTTTAAAAATCAAGCCCTACTGATGTTCAGAGGCTATTTCATTGAGCTTGGAGTGAAGAGAGTGAGAAATGGGTTAGATTTGGAAATTTTAATCCAAATCTGACACGTGACTTGGCGCGTTATTATTAAGCGTTCTGACCATCAGACTTTAGCCAAATTACACCCTCAGATCAGGAAAAAATTTTCTTTCATATCATGAGATTTGTAGACCTGATTTAGGTACGATGACCGCTGAATTGAAACTGGACCGCCACGTGCGATCTGGGAACTCTATCGGTCTGAAAACTTCGTGTGAGCAAGATCCAGTGACCATGAGCTTAAGTCCGACCGCATTCGGCCAGGAGACCTCCCGAAACACTCTTTTGGATCGAAAAAGTCTCGATTTGGTTATAACCCAAGTATACCTTTGTCCCAAGTCTGTTTCGGTGAAGTTTTAGCCTATATAAGGGCTTTAAACCCTCTCAAAAACCTCCCATCCGAATTTGCTTGAAACCTTAGGAAAAGAGAGAGAGAAAGTGAGAGATTGTGAGAGAGTGTGGGAGAGATTCTCCTGCCACTTGCTATAGCTATTGCACATATCGAAGCACCGCACTCCAATCACTTTCCCTGCGATTCCAACGCACTCCTAGGTGAGAAAAACTCTAACCACTTGCTGATTTATGGATTTCTTTGATTCAATAGCGAAGTAGCTTATGTAACTTGTGTATTAGGTTGCCGCTACGCCGTTGACGAAGCGTATTCGTTCTATTCGAAACGATACACGTCTAAGGCAAAAGGTGAGGATTTTAGACGCTTAAATTGACTGATTTCAAAGCTTTCAATGTCGTTTAATAGTAGATTATCGACGACAACGCCGTTTGACATGTACAACATGCTGTCCGTTTTCCGTTTCGTAAATGTACGGTAAATATGAGATTTAGTGTATTTTAGGCATTTATAGAAAATACTGTATACGTCCGCAGTTTGCTGAAATGCTTGACATGTAAATTTATCGTGTTATGATATTAGAAATACGTGTATGATCGGTTTGACGAAGAGATTCGCCCTAATGCGCACTTTGAGTCGACATACGCTATGTGGACTAAAGTGTGTAGACTAAGTGTTTGTATAAATGTTTGTATTAGTATGTATTAAGTAAAATGGTGTTGTGAATTAGTTTTGAGATTGAATTCTCAATTTATATGCTGATGTAAATGATTTCCATCATGTTGGCTATATGTATTGATTTCATTATATATATGAAATGCATGTGTTGGATGATTTGCTTAAGTTGTATGTTATAACATGTGTCAACATGCTTACATTGTTGTATTTCATTTTTGTTACTCACATATGCTTACTGATGTTGATACACAAATGCTTGGGGTTATGACCTAGTCCAGGCAGTCGGTAATGGATTGAATCCATGGTTGGCTTCTACGTACCACGAAGGACGCGTCGATAAACGCGAGTCGTGTTTTGAGTTGGCGGTAGTGGTTAGGCCACACGAAGTGTTTCATGCACTTCATGTCGTTCAGCTTGAGATGCGCTCGTGCTAGACAAGCCCGTCACGTAACCCGACTGGCCATAGTATGTTCACCATGTATGAGTCATAACTGCTTAAACCTAGGGTACTGAACTTACCATTAAAAACCCTGTCAACCATGGTACCTTGATCCATAAAGACTCATGAGCCAGGCATGGTGGTATGGGACACCATGGTCGTGCTGTCGGCCTACGATGGGGCCACAAACCTCCCCGTAGTGACCAGTGAGCACCCTACTCTGAGCAGATTATGGTGGTATGGGACACTATATTCTTGCTGTCGGCCTACATTGATCAGGTGACGAGCCCTTTGTAGTGACCTTGAGTTTATCCTGACACCGCATGGGGGTGACGAGTCCTGATGCAGTCTTAAGGATAATTAGGCCTGTATTGATAAGGTGATGGGGGAGAGGTGCAACGAGTGTGAGCAACAGCCCTGATAGCCCTTGCAGCGACCTACAAATATAACATCATATGAGATTGCTAAGAGTGACGACCCTAGACAGGATCTGTGTTGGGATTGATATAAGGAAGGTACCTTAGTTTCCCAATCCTGCTGTATGAAAAGGACTAATAACAACCCGGTAATCATTATCCATATCGCATTGCATGTACCTGGAAGATGTGGAGCACTGTGGGAAGAAAGCATGCCGCGGACGCAGATGGTGCCGCATGAGGGAGTATGTCGGTGAGGGCATCCATCATGTCATTTGATGCATGCATTAACAACAGTATCTAGGAATGTTTGATTGACTGTTCTACTATTATCGCATGATTGATTTGATAACATGCTAATCTTTGCTCTATGATTCCACTGAGTTAATTACTCACTCTCACGTTACGGGACGGTGTTCCGGACACCACCAGACACTTTTATAATTGCAGATGATGGCGTGGCCTGGGAGGCGGAGCCAGACTTGATGATGAGGAGGAGGATCCCTCCTTTATGCATGATCTGATCGACAGGATTACAGGGAGGTTGAGTAGATGCCTTGACACTTGTCATTTTATATTTTTGGAGCACTCATGTATATTCTTTTCTTTCCAGTTTTGGAGTATACATGTATTTAATTAACCTGGTAACCTATTCACACTCTGGAGACTTACAATCAATTATATATTTTATGTATTTATCAGTCTTTCGCTTGCTAATTTAACTGTCTCTGGAGTATGATATGTTGTTTTGGCTTAGTCTCAATCTTGTTTAATGTCATTCTACAGACAACATGCATTTATCATTATCTAAGTTGCATAAGTGACGTTCTGGAACTCGGGAGTTGGGTTTCTACCCGACCCCCGATTTTCAGAGTGTTACATAAGGTGGGCCTCAACAGACAGGCCACAAATACATCAAGATGGGCCTCATCACATAGGCATTATATATATTATGTGGGCCTCAACAACGAGCCTTATACCCATCAAGGTGGGCCTCAACAATGGGCCTTGTACACATCAAGGTGGGCCTCAACAACGGGCCTTACCAAATGGGCCAAATCAATGGGCCTTATATACATTGCAATGGGTCATAATCCATGTAGAGATCATTTTAGTGCATTTCCAAAGGAATGAATCATATTGAGAGATCATTTAGACCACACTCCAAATAAAAGTGGTGACAATGATTTCCACCATTAAAATCCTCAAGGCCCACCATAACATTAACATTCCATCCAATCTGATCGTAAGGTCACACAGACCTGAATTAAGAGGAAAAACAAATCCCCTATTGGTCCAAAACTTCTGGAATCCAAGGGTTTCAATGGTAGATGTTCAATCCCACTGTTTTTACAGTGTGGTCCACGTGATACTAGATTTGTCTTTTTTTTTTATCTCAAGCCTTAAAATGAGCTTTCAAAATGGTTAGATATTATGGATGCAACACATGCATCATGGTGGGTTCCACGCTACACGGACGTAGCACACGTGCAGGTGGGAGCAGGCATAGATAAAACACATACTTCATGGTGGGGCCAACGCAGTAGCATCCTGTTGCAGTGTCCTGTGGACGTCAACGACAGCAGGCGTTGTTACATGCAATATATATATATATATATATATATATATATATATATATATATATATATATATATATATATATATATATATATATATATATATATATATATATATATATATTTTCAGATGTTTTTCTAAGGTGGGGCCTGCGCTAGGAAGATCCACCCCACTGGTTGGATTCTACAGCTAAAGACAGTCTAAATGAGCCCAATATTTGATGTGTTTTGGTGTATGAAAACATCAGAGTGGATTTTAACTATAAAAACTACTGTTTTTCTATGAAATGGCTCACCAGATAGTCGGATTAACTTCATTTTTCGGCTCAACGCCTAAAATGAACTAGGGAATGGGATGGACGACATGGATTAGTCCCATACATCAAAGTGGGGCCTGCATGAGAAGCCCTCCCCAAAAGCTTACACTAAGCTATTTTTTTTTAGTACATCCACTGTCTGTTCACACTTCACAATGCCCACATCCAGTATCCAGGGATGCTGGACAGGCTGTGCGCATATATTAATGAAGGTGGGTCCCATATAGACATGGCTCACTTGATTTGGATTAATCTGATACTTATGTTTTCTATCACCAAAGGCTAGGGCCCACATGGCTTAGACAGTGTAGATCCAACACATCCATTAAGTGGGTCCCAGGAAGGCGGACCACATGGATACATTGCATACATCATGGGGCCAACAACTAAGGGAAAAGAGAGAGAGAAAGAGAGAGAGAGAGAGAGAGAGATGTGATGATGGAGGGATCCACTACTATAAGCCCTCCCTTTCCATGCATTTTAATTATACATCAAGTGGATCCCATTACATGTGGGCCCACTAATTCAAAATCAATGCTGGAGATTCCTTCTCCATCAAAATAAAAGGTCTAGATGACCATAATTATGTAAGAAAAATAAACATCATGATGGGGTCCATGGAGAATGGCCCCATCATGGAATGATCATGAGAATCAAGGTGGACCATCGACCACATCTAGGGTCCAAAATGAGATTCATACCATCAATTGGTAGGCCGCGCTTAGCCCATCATAAAAAAAAATAAAAATCTAGGCCTATAGAAACACCTACCATTCGATCTTCTTGGTCCGATGGAACGCTAATCTTCTTGTGTCTCACTTTGATGGAAGATGATGAGAAATGAAGGTCTTGGATGGTGGATCTTAGGATAGGAAGTGGGCCACACACAGCACACTTTTCTCTCCATGGAAGAGCTTGGACGTCCACTTTTTTGTTGCTTGGAATTTGTGAAGAGAAAGAGAGAGAAATGGTGGTTGTAAGGGAGATGTGATGGATGTGAGTGATAGATGTAATTTAATAGGTGTACTTAACATGTATGGGTATGTAAGAGAGAGGGATAGAGAGAGTTGACTTTGGGGTTACTCTTGTACTTGACATGAGGTGATTGATTGTTTGATGGGACATATTGTAGAGATTCTCTTCGGATTGCAAATGCACGGTATTTTTTTCGAACTGAACTCGGGCCCACATCTCGTGGCCAGGGTATCAAATCAGTGTGTGAGATGCAGCGTTGGAACCATGGCGATGGTGTGGTCGAAATGGTACAAGTCTTGGATTAAGCCAACTCAGATCTTTGGGATACAACTTAGGGTCACATGAAAACGAAGTCTACATGCCGTGGGTCACTGGAATTCAACCAGGAGGACTGTGGAAGCCTAAGGAATAGTACGAGTTAGGATATGGGTCTTACAATTCTCCCCTCCTAATAAAAATTTCATCTTCAAAATTTAAATCATAATACTATCAATACAGGCTCATCAAGGGAGAAAAATCCTATAAGAACACAACATATCAACATAATCATATACCTAAGAGATAGGTATAACGCCAACAAATCTCAACCTCTTGCTCCTAAGATGCCTCCTCAGCATTATGATAACCCCACCAATCTTTGAATCCGAAATTAGAAATGATAGAAAATAGACTACTATACAACCTCACAATTTCAATGGTAGGGAGCTATATCAGAAAATCTCTAAGTTATTTAAATTTGGAGGTCTAACCATTCTGAGTTCTCAGCAATCATAGAGTGAAGGGTAGCTATCAATAGATATGTGATGTTATCCTCAGGTATTCCTAAGTTATGCTCTGATACCATCTTCTGTTATGCCATAAACTCAAAAATTGGATTCATAGGAATCCCGATCTCCGAACCCAGTGCTGACAGCCTCCGTAGTACCCCATTCTCGGTTCCTAGTGCCCATATGTAGGTTCCGATCTTGGGATCTTACAAGGAGAATTTTTCAACGTACATTTATCTCTTAAAGAGAATAACCAAAAGTTTACCCAAATCACAAAAGTAACATCATCATCACATATCCACTAATATAAACAGTTGAATACAATGCTAAAAGAGAAATACATATATTAAAAATTAAAGCTTCAGAAGACAGCTGCACGATCCAAGCTCAACGCTGCTGCAACCTAACACCACCTGCACGCATCTATCGTGCATAAGCTTATAGAAAGATTAGAGGGTGGTGAAATTTTGTGCATAAAATAAGTGTCAAGTATTCAATGCAATACAATGTTGAAAATATTGACAAGATCATGAATCATACGATAACAAAGAAAATGAAAATACTGACAAGTCCATGAGTCATACAATATCAGAGCACGCAATATAGATCAGTTATGCAAATGAGGAGTCATCGAGAGCCAAATATTAGATGCTGAGGGTACAATACAATATGTAAATCCTGCTAAGTCTGTCTAGGCCATATAAGTACAGAAAACATAACAACCTAAAATGTCATATGCCTGTAGATGCAATATGCGATGCAAATGAAATGACCAAGCTGGAGTGTGAGGTCGAGATGACAGTACATAGTATCACAGGCTACGGGGTCCATCACAAGGGACTTCTATCCAAACCAGTCCCATACATAAATTTAGATAGTCAGACTCAATATGGTAAACTTCTAATCTTAGGTTAGTCGTGCATCCAACTAAAATCGTAGCCATGTGAAGGTACACGTAACAAATATTTACGTACCACCAGGCTGAGTGGATAGTGAATGAATGAATGAATGAGTATGCAATTCCTGCTCAATATGTCCACAAATTAGTACGGTTCCTCTCTGAGATCATTATCGGGGTATAGTACACTTCACAATGGCTACCGTCTCCCTAGCCACACAACCAGCTATTGAAAAAGACCTCACTATTCACCTAGTTAGCAGTCTGCCAATACTTATCTGGCTCATCGATAGCTGACTCATTTGTGAGGTGGTCAAGCTCAGCCTAGCTTATAGCCCCCTCACTCGGGTGGATAAGGCCACACCCCCTTCTAATCGACCACGATACAATGGGAGATGGCCTACTAGTATTCAGCACTCGGGCGCTCATGTATCCACTCGGTCTAGACGTTGGGGCGTCTTCTGGCCTCGGAGGTTTATGGACTTTCACCCACAGACATCCAAAGTGACTAGATACTCGAAACAAACATTTTTAATGTTCCTGGCCATCCACGACATACTTGTGGAGGCTACAGTCCTGATGTTGTTAGGGCGTACAATGATATTGTCACACATATGTGAGATGCATGAGTCATACTTTGTGAGACCCGACCCAAGTTCACATATGTGCATGTGTGTGTGGGAGTGTGCATTTCATTTCTTGTGGTCTCGCGGTCCTACCGGTCGAATTCTGACGACCTGGACCCTTAGATAGTGCTGCGGTCATCCTAGAGTCCGATCAAGTAGACCCGACTCGGATCAAGCTGAGACCTATGCCATTGCGACCGCATTGTTGCTGCGGTTCCAACGCCGCGTCTTGTGCATCCATCCGATATGTGGATCATAAGTTGTATACGTTTCATTCTATGGCCCTTGATTTCGATCATGTGGCCCACCTTGGAGTGGTGCATGTGGCCCACACTCCCTCTTTTGCACAAGTTTCAACACACACTACACACACCACCTAAATCTTCATAACTCACACTACCAAGACCTCACACACCACCCACACCTAACATACCCTAGCAACATTATTTGTATCACCATAAGTTAATGATTACTTTCTTTAAAAAGATTTTTCCTCTCTTTCCCTCTCATTTCTCTCTCTCTTCTCTTCTTCTCTAGCAATTTTTCTCCATTTCTCCAGCCCATTTTCCTCTATTTTTCCAGCCACCTTCCTCCTTAATCCCCCACCATCTAACCTTTGAAACCTCATCTCCACCATTGATCCATCTCCCTTGGTGCTAAAGGACCTTAGTGTGAAAGTTTGGTGGTCATCTTTGAGGTGGGTGCCCCTTTAGATGTAAAAATCTATTTTCTATAGCCTTGATGTTTTTTTTTTCATGATGGAAGTGTAGGACCCACCAATCAATGGTGGAGATCCCACACAATCCCATGGTTTTGGCCTAATGGCCTATCTTATGCATGCATGATCCATGCATGGGGCCTTTCTTTATGGGCCCCATCATGACCATTTTCTTTCATATCATATTATGTTTGGGTCATCTAGACCTTATAACCATGGTGGGGATGACATCCTCACCATGCATTTTAATTATAGGCCATGCATGTGCAAGATTCATGTTATAAATGTAAATCTATGTATGATGTATGCGTGTGATTGATCTAGGGAGGGCTCAATAGTGGTGGAGCCCTTTCCCTATGGCCGGATTGTCCTTCTATCTCTCTTTTTTTCTCATTTTATTTCCTGATGTGTGTGGCTCATTTGGTGGGCCTAGGACATCCATAAATTTCAGAAAGGTGGGATGCCCAAACTGCCCATTGTTTGATTTTGGGTGTCCTACTTGCTGCCTTAATGATGCATGCAAGGTGTGTTGGCTTTAGATTATGACATGGACATTTGTGGGGCCCACTAAGGAAGGCCACACCATCCTCCATTAATGTGTTTTCCTTTTTATTTAACCTATATAATAAATTATATCTAAGTACATGTTGCTGTCCAGATTTTTCTGGACAATTTCTGGTTGTTTTTGGACTAGATTTTGGGACTGTTTGGGGGACTATTCATACCCATCAAATATACTTTTCTGAAAGGTGGGGATCTTATCTTGATGTTCCCCAAATTTCAGCTCCATCTGACCTTGATTGAGGTCCCAAAGGTATGGTCCAAGTGAGGTGGACAGTCTGAATTTTTTACACTATTCCAGCAACATTCCACCATGGACAGTTAGATTTCTGAAATTTATTAAAATATCTATAAGTGTTTAAAAATTATAAAAATTTATTCAGGGGAGGCCTACTCAAGGTAGGACCCACCTAAAAAATTTGAGGGCCAATGGACACCTGTACGTACCATAGTGGTGGCTGGACTGGCCCACTATAATATAGTGTCCAGATCAGTCCGATTTTTTGGACAGATTAACTTATCTAAATGAATTAAAATATTTATAGGTGTCTAAAAATTCTAAAATTTTGTAGGGATGTGATATACTCATGGTAGGACCCACCTACCAAATTTCAGGGCCAATGGACCCCTGTACACACCGTGGAAAGGGCCGGACTGGCCCACCACGTTGGAACGTTCAGGTCTGTCCGATTTCATGGACAGTCTGTTTTGTTTAAACTAATTAAAATACTTATAAATATCTAAAAATTTTAAAATTTTGTGAAGGTGTGGCCCACATATGGAAGTATCACTCTGTAAAATTTCAGCCTCAAATGACCCCTGTAGGGCATCCAAAAAAAGGTCCAAGATGGCTGGACTCCCAATTTTTCTGTTGTGCAGTCCAGCGATATGCTTGATAAAAACCAAAATTCAAAAATATTTCTCTTGATGGTGGGCCATATTTTTGGGTTTCCTCTCATTGTATGCATGATGAGGGGCCATGGCCCTCAATTTCCAGAGTTTTAGAGGCCTTGGGTCCACTCCAATGGAGTGCCCAAATTTAGGACAACAACATGTTATAATTATGCTTGGACTTGGGCTGAAATTTTGAGGAGTGAGGCCCACCACATTTATGAAGGTATTAGAGGAGATAATTGATACCTTTAGTTTCTTAAATTTTGAGCTTAATAAATGTACTTTTGAGGCCCACCACAGTTGAATTTAATTGGGTCCATGAATGTAGCTAGTTGTTGAACTCTTTAGGCCCAATTGGGTTGGAACCTTCCAGATAGACCCATTGAACTATTGGGCCATTTTGCTATACTATTATGTTGGGTTAGTGGGCCAGATTACACAAGTATATGGGCCTTTGATTGCCCATCAAATAAACTTTATACTTGGGCCGAGTTGTAGGCCCAACTCACTTGACTAAGAGCATGACATTTGCCCATGTGGTTTGAGCAATGGGCCGCCCACTAGGCCACCATAATATATGGGATTAGTGACTTTTATGTTGGGCCCTAATCTTTTCCTTATGGGCCCATAGTGTTATATATGAGTTGAGTTATGTGTGTTCTCCTTGAACCCATATTTTGGGTAGGCCTTGGGCCGCCCTTTCTGAAGCCCAACATGAGTGTTGTGGTATAATTATGGCTGCTCATTTCTTATTTTTGATGTTGCATGGGCCTTGGTCCTTGATTCATGATCAATTAGAGATGGGTTATCTCTTAGGGACCAATTGTGGTTGGATGTCCACGTTGGTGGCCTTAAGGTGGGCCCATGGGCTTCTATGGGTGGTTAAAGGCCCACCAGAGAACCTTACTAAGCCATCTCACTATTTAGGCCCATACCATTGTTCTCCTCAGTCTTATGGGCTACCCTAGGTATATGGGCCCCCACTAGAGGTTGTATTCCTTATGAGAAATTAGTTAAGTACCTAAACCTTTCATGGTTAGGTAGAGAGTTCATCTCCACCATATTGGCACCCTTATTCATCTTCATGGCCCACTCCCATACACATCATATGCATGCTTGGTTGAGGAATGATTGGCCATGGTTGTGGCATTGTGTAGGACATGTTGGTATCTCCCTGAGAGATGAATGCTTGGGATTGATGTATGGGTGATTGTGTGATTCATGCATTTGGCATTGCATAACATGTGGACATCTGCCCTTACTTCATCAGGGCCTTACCTCCACAGGGATATTCGTGGATTGTCATATGTGTGGACACCAAAAATATTAGTTGAGCATACCGGGTGCATACGATGCCCATGGGTGAAATTTCTAAAACTTCCATGGTACCAAGGATCTGCTCCAACGCCGTGACCGGGTGGAATACATGAGCGTACGAGGACCTTATACCGTTAGACTGTGACTCCCACTGTCGTGTAGTCGGTTGGATAGGGGTGTGGCCTTACCTGCCTGATGTGTAGTGGGCATTGCTAGGCTGAGTCTGACCAGCTCGTAAATGGGTCCGCTACCGTCAGGCCTTGTTGGTGATTGGCTGTCCACAGGCGGGTAATGAGGTCTCTTATGCTCGTTTGACTGTGCGGGGTCTGTAGAGCGACAGTCATTCAGCAGTGTAATGGACCCCGGTGATTTCCTTATGATTGGAAATGTACTTGATTTATGATTTGGATATGAGCACTGGCATTACTTGCATCGCATTAACATTGGTTGTACAAGCCCCCTTCATGCATTGCCTTGGTTTAACATCCAGTACTCATTGCATCATATTCATGATAAGCCTTGGTAAGGTTAGTGATTTTCCCATTGAGCACATTTCCCTTCTTGCATCTCCTACTATTCTTCTGTGCACCATTGTCACACACTTTCACCACCCTCTAAGCTTCTATAAGCTTATGCACGATTGATGCGTGCAGGAGATTCTAGGTAAGCATCGTAGCAGCAGCGCGTGGAGTAAAGCTGAGCTTTTGAGGACTCCAGTGTTGCCGACCTTTCCCTCTTCTCCTTTTATCTCATGTATGTCCTTTTGGACCTTATGGATGATTATAAAAGTTTAAATTCTTAGTGGATTTTGTGATGTGTTCCTTTGTTATTCTCAGATGTATTTGCTGTGATCTTGGGTATGCTCATATTGGTAATGATTATACTGTAATGAAAATCCTCCTTATAGGATCCTAGGATCGGAACCTGTCTCAGGAGCCAAGAATGGAGTACTATGGAGGCTGTTACGGCCAGAACCGGCCATCGGGTTCCTTGTGATTCCGGTTACCGAGTCTGGGACGTGACATACTGTCAGTCATGCAGCAATCTTGCGCGTACCACGCGCTCATGTGGGTGACTCCTATCAGTGAGTCTCATAAATAATCTGCCCAATGACATATGCTATGATCAGACATTCCTCATATCAAGCATACATATGATGCGTATGGGTATGAATTATGGAGCTATACTAAGCATGTTATATGGTGATGAACTATCCTTCCAACGAGGGTGGGCCTGTATGGCCTACACGCAACAAGTATGGGCGTATCAATGGACCCTAGAGAGAGTTACAATGTGAACATTTAACCAACATTAATCTTACAATGTGGATGTCAAATCATCATTGCTCCCAAAGCATAGTCGTTATAAACATCATTACATAAACCATGATAGAATCACACATTATAATGGACCTTATGTATATCCCATTGGGCCTCAACCCATGAGCCTCCAATACATCAAATGGGCCGTATCACATGGGCCTCATATATATCAAGGTGGGCCTTAACGGAAAGGCCACAAATACATCAAGATGGGCCTCATCACATAGGCCTTATATATATCAAGGTGGGCCTCAAAAATGGTCTTTATACCCATTAAGGTGGGCCTCAACAACGGGCCTTGTACACATCAAGGTGGGCCTCAACAACGGGCCTTACCAAATGGGCCGAATCAATGGGCCTTATATACATTGCAATGGGTCATAACCCATGTAGAGATCATTTTAGCGCATTTCTAAAGGAATGAATCGTATTGAGAGATCATCTGGACTGCACTCCAAATAACAGTGGTGATAATGATTTCCACCATTAAAATACACAAGGCCCTCCATAACATTTATGTTCCATCCAATCTGATCATAAGGTCACACAGACCTGAATTAAGAGGAAAAACAAATTCCCTATTGGTCCAAAACTTCTTGAATCCAAGGGTTTCAATGGTAGATGTTCAGTCCCACTTTTCTACAGTACAGTCCACATGATACTAGATCTGTATTATTTCTTTGTCTCAAGCCTTGAAATGAGCTTTCAAAATGGTTGGACATTATGGATACAACACATGCATCATGGTGGGTCCCACGCGACACGGATGTAGCACATGTGCAGGGGGGCAGGCACAGATAAAACACATACTTCATGGCGGTGCTAGCACTGGGACCCACGATCCCGCCCTTCTACACGGCAGCGCTGAGCGTCCTATGGACATCAGCGACAGCAGGCGTTACTGCATGTAATATAATTTTTTCAGAGGTTTTTCCTAGGTGGGGCCCGCACTAGGAAGATCCACCCCACTGGTTGGATTCTATGACTCAAGATAGTGTAAATGAGCCCAATATTTGATGTGTTTTGGCGTATAAAAACATCAGAGTAGCTTCTAACGGTAAAAACTACTATTTTTTATGAAATGGCCCGCCAGATAATCAGATTAACTTCATTTTTTGGCTCAACGCCTAAAATGAACTGGGGAATGGGATGGACGGCGTGGATTAGTCCCATACATCAAAGTGGGGCTTGCATGAGCGTCCCACCCCAAAAGCTTAAACCAAGCTAATATTTTTATTTTTTTTATTTTTAGTACATCCACTGTCTGTTCACACTTCACAACGCCCACGTCCAGTGTCTAGGGACGCTGTTCACTCCCCATGTATAGGGTTGTGATGTAGTATTAAACTCGGTAAGATCGAGGTCGAATCCCAAGGGACTGAAACCTGTATGTAGTCTGAAACTAAATGCAACTAGAACTAGAATAAGATGAAATCTAAATCGAATAGAATTTAAGGAATAATGGTGAAATATTAATATAAAACTTAAAGAATTCTGTAACGCCCTGAAATTCGGGGGTCGAGCATAACTCAGCTCCCGAGTTCCAAAACATCACTTATGCAACATATTTAATGATGGATGTATGTTGTCTATATTAGTGCATAAAACATGAAGTAGATTAAGCCAAATCAATAAACATAATTCAGGGATAGTAAGAATACGCATGCGGAAGTCTGAAATATATATAGAACCCAATACAATCCTCAAAATATGCGTGCTCTGCCTGGGCAATAAGTATAAGCTGTGTCAAAAAATACATATATTAAAGTGTGATACATGACTACAAACATAGCCCTGAGTCCCCGTCAATCAGGACATGGCTCACGTGAACCCGCCTGAGAACTGTATGAACGAGAACGCCTCCTCGTCCTCATCAAACTCCGGCTCCACCTCAAGCGGCGCAAGATCATCTGCAACTAAATCAGAGTCTGGTTGGTGTTTAATCACCATATCAGAACGTGGGAGTGAGTGATCAACTCAATGGAACTATACAGCAAAGGTTAACATATTATTAATTCAATCAAGTAGTAATGATAAAGCAGTACACTTAAACATGTCATAGATACTCTTGTTAATGTAAGAATGATATGAGAAAATGATGCATGCTCTCACCATAAACTCCCTCTTGTGACATCATCTAATGATCGCGGCATGAATCACTACCACTGTGCTCTACACCAATGCAAACGACACATGCAGTGCAATGTTATGAGCATGATTATCAAGTTCTTATTAGTCCTTTTCATATAGCAGGATTGGGAAGCTAAGGCACCTCCCTTATATCAATTCCCAAACAATGATCCATTCTAGGGTCGTCAGTCCTAGGAAATCTCATACGATATTACTATTCTAGGTCGCTGTAAAGGGCTCGTCGCCCATCAATACAGGCCTAATATACCTTAGTTACTATAAAAGGGCTCATCGCCTGTCTGCAGTATCAAGTTATGCTCGAGATTACTCAGAGGGCTCGTCACCCATCAATGTAGGCCGACAACACGAATATAGTGTCCCATACCACCATAATCGGCTCACGAGTCTAGGATACTCACTGGTCACTACGGGGAGGCTCGTCGCCCCAGCGTAGGCCGATAGTTCGATCACGGTATCCCATACTACCATGTCTGGCTCATGAGTCTTAGGGGATCGAGGTACCAAGGTTAACAGGATTTTACTGGTAAGTTTGGTACCCTAGATTCAAACAGTAGCGTCCAAACATGGTGAACTTGCATCAGTCAATTGGGTTGGTTGATAAGCTCAACTATGCCAAGCACACGTTGAGTTGATCGACATGGAATGCATAAGCACTCCGTGTGGCCTAACCACTGTCGAACATCCCAAGTACGACTTGAATTCATCGAACACATCCTGCGTGGTGAAAAATGACCTCAACCACCAGTTCGAGAACAATTACCGATTACCTGGACTGTAATATAGTCCCAATCACGTACAAGCTCAATAATAGATAATTGATTCATGTTCTACATTCAAATGAACATGTTATGAAATATAACTTAAATATGAATACAGCACATGGAGGAAATCATACGAATAATCAACATGAATAAAATAAACTAAATAATTCATGGAGGAAATCATACACACAAGTAGGGTAATTGAGAATCATATCTCAACAACCTTATAAATCACACTTTACTGAATACTATCTCATTCAGGCATTTATACAAACACTTAGACTACACTATTCGACATACATCACGTATGTCGACCACATTACATATTAGAGCAAATCCTTTCACCTAGGAATTGTCGCATACATATCAATCATATATCTACGACAAATAATCATGGCAATTATAACATCAAATTCCTTACGCATACAAATATTTCAACATATACATGAAATACCCTATTTATAACATAGGTTATACATATATGTAAATCAAAACGGATAGCGCATTTGACATGTGTAATAACGTCCACATCAAGAATAAATTATTATCTAACATTGAAAGTCTTGAAAACCATAACCTAAACGTATATAGTCCGCACCTTAAATCGAAAATGCGTAACGGATATGATTTAGACGATAAGTCTTCGTCAACGGCGGATAGGCAACCTAAGGCATGAATATAGGTTAGCTACAATAACACTTAGACTATCCTATTCTCCAAAATAGGTTAGGTTTGATTGACTTATCCAAAAATGGAATTAGAATCGCCGGAATAACGATTCAGATACGATGGATTGATGCGTAGAGGATCTGGGAAGAATCCCAAGAAGAATCACCAGGTTCTCACTCACTTTCTTTCTTTTCTCTCTCTTATCTTAGCTAGGGTTGGAAATTCGTATGGGATATGTGAGGGAGGGTTTAAGGCCTTTATATAAGTCCAGAACCGACAGAAATAGCCCTAAGGCCAAGGTATACTTAGTTTATAACCAAATCGGGCTTCTTCTGATCCAACAGAACACTTCGGGAGATCCTCTTATTAAATGTGATCGGACTTAAGCTCACTAATATTGGATCTTAAGAAAGTTAAGTTTTTAGTCCGATGAGGTTTCTAGATCGACAGTGGCGAACCAGTTTCACTACAACGGTCACCAAAACTCGATCAGGGCCACAAGTACTTTGACATGAATGGGCCAACTTCCTTGATCCGAGGGTGAATTTGGGTCAAAAACTAATGATCAGAATGCTTATAAATGGCGCGCAAGTGACACGACTCAGATTACTTAAATTCTTATTTAATTTCTTAAAAATCTTCACTTTCTCACACTCTTCACTTCGAACTTAAGAAAATGGTCTCAGGACATCGTTTGGGCTTAATTTTTGAGGTAATGGATAAGTCCAACTAGGCGGTCATAACTGTCTAAGTTCATCGCTATTAGACTTTCGACGTGTGGTCCAGGTCCGATACGAAGTTTTCGAATGCTCCCGAGAGCAACAGGGTTTAGAGTTGGATCCTAGATTTCAGAGTAATGCAGCGTTAACAATCCTATAAGTTTTGGGTCTTACAGATTGTATTTAAAGTGGTTGGTGCTAATTTCACAAGTAATCTAGTTTAACTCTAGTTCATTCACGTTAAATTTCTAAAGGATTTGGTTATAAAGGATTTCTGCTAAAGGTGGTACTCGGATCTATGTATAGATTTTTTGAGACGTTATAAATTCAGGGATAGAAAACTAGGGATTCAGAGGATCCACTTGTAGCAATTGGGAAGATACCTTGCATAATTCAAGGACACAACTGGAATCAGAGTCCTATCTTATCCAGTTGGTAAGAAGAGATTTGTCAGATCTCTAAATGTCTTATGGATCTAATCATCAACAGATACGATTGGTATAGATTTGTAAGTGATTCCATCACCTAACCATGCCTAGGAGACTATGGCAAACAACAGCAATTTACCAATCTCAAAGCCAATCATGAGGGAATTGTAAAAGTTAGGAAGGATTCCGTCACCCTATCATGCCCATGAGACGATGGTGAACAACGGGTCTAACTAATTTCATAATCTCAATAATAGAAAACATACTTAAAGCTATCGCAGATCCGTTGTAATTTAAGTCACAACAAACCATTAAAAACTAAAAGTATACTTTCATAATTAAATTAAAATCCAAGAAAATCCATAAAACATGAATTAAAGCAAAGCAACCATCGTAATCACGCTACAAGCTTCACCTCTTAGCCCTAGCTAAGAGGTTTAGCCTAGCAACATGATTAGGCTAAATCCAAAATTTTTAAAAAAAAAGAAAAAGAAAGACAAACAACTCTACTCTCTCTCTTTCTCTTTGCTCCACGTCCAGCCCAAGCCAAGATTGAATCTACCCCTTTCCTTCTTTTCTCCTCTCCTTTATATAGATTGATGGAGTTGATGGCTGGAGAGGTGTAGTCGGTGCTGTCTACACACAGCTAAAGTCGACGGAAGCCTTCTTTACGCAGCACAGTCGCGTGCGAGAGAAACATGCAACGGTCCCACGTTTTGATACAAGTTTCAACAAAAATTGAATTTTGATGCGAGATCCTTTCCATTCAGACTCCTTGGGATTGCTCGGTCCCACCTTGGGAGGATTTTGAATAGCTAGGATCATCGGACCGATCCTAGCCACGGCTGCAAAACAGCCCGCAGTGTCCGAGTCTCTGATGCTCTATAAACGCGGCCTGCGTAAACAGTTATGTTGTGCTGATGGTGGGGCCCATTTCATTATCGTTTGAATAAATCCACTTCGTCCATTAGAATCATGTCGAAAAATCGGTCGGGAAGGGACTGTTTTGGATAGGTTTTGGTGTGGCCCATAGAATCTTTCTTGCTACCGTCCGTCCTGCGTTTGAACGGCTGGAAACCCATCATCACTGTTTCTTAAAATTTTGTCAGGGCCTGTGGGATTCTAATGGACGGTCTTGATCGGACCATTGAATCAAGATGGTGGCCCACTGTAATGACCCATAGCTCCCTATTTATGTAGACCTTGGTTTCCAAATTCGGTCAGGTCAGCACATGCTGACTGTATTCATCAGTTCAGTACGCCTCCTATGCACGTGAGATGTGCATACTCATGTTATGTAAGGTGGGTCCTCTGTGATGTTTATGCGAAATCCAATCCATCCATTCGTTTCCTCACCCCATTTAACGCGTTGAGACCAAGATCGAAGCATATACAGATATCATGTGGGCCCCACTTTAGGATTTAAGGGGCTGATCTGTCCATTGGGCCAATTCCACAGGGATCTAATGACTCAAATTTGACATGTACGATTAATTTATGGTCATCAGGCCATATATAAAGCTTTGAGCCAAATGAGTGGTGAGAACCCTGTGATCTTGCATTTTGAACATCTTTCAGGCCACTTGAGCTTCAGTTTCTCGATTTCCTCGGATTTCTGGCGTGTATATCCATCGATCTCGGTCTCATGGCATCCGTCCCATGCTTTGGTGAACCATGAGCATTAAATCCATGCTTTTAATGGCCTTTTCAATCCAGGCTTGTAAATACACCTTGCACAACAAACTCAATTAAATCGGGCTGTTAAACAATATCATGTTCATAAATCCAGGCAGTAACTGGGGTCTGATATGAAATATTTGACCCTCAACAGACGCTAGATGGGCTGTGTGCTTATATTAATCAAGGTGGGTCCCACATAGACGTGGCCCACTTGATTTGGATCAATTTGATACTTTTGTTTTGCATCACCAAAGGGTAGGGCCCACATGGCTTGGACGGTGTAGATCCAACACATCCATCAATTGGGTCCCACGAAGGCAGACAACATGGATACATTGTATACATCATGGGGCTAACAATCAAGGGAAAAGAGAGAGAGAGAGAGAGAGAGAGAGAGAGAGAGAGAGAGAGAGAGAGAGAGAGAGAGAGAGAGACGTGATGATGGTGGGCTCCGCTACTATGAGCCCTCCCTTTCCATGCATTTCAATTATACATCAAGTAGGTGCCATTACATGTGGGCCACCAATTCAAAATCAATGGTGGAGATTCCTTCTCCACCAAAATGGAAGGTCTAGATGACCCTATTTATACAAGAAAAATAAATATTATGATGGGGTCCATGGAGAATGGCCCCATCATGGAATGATCATGAGAATCAAAGTGGACCATCGGTCACATCTAGGGTCCAAAGTGAGATCCATATCATCAATCGGTAGGCCCCATTTGGCTCATCATCAAAATAATGAAATCTATGCCTATAGAAACACCCACCGTTCGATCTTCTTGGTCGGATGAAATGTCAATCTTCTTGTGTCTCACTTTGATGGAAGATGATGAGAAATGAAGGGCTAAGATGGTGGATCTTAGGATAGGAAGTGGGCCACACACATCACACTTTTCTCTCCATGGAAGAGCTTGGACGTCCACTTTTTTTTTTGCTTGGAATTTGTGAAGAGAAAGAGAGAGAAATGGTGGTTGTAAGGGAGAGGTGATGGATGTGAGGTGATAGGTGTACTTGACATGTATAGGTGTATAAGAGAGAGGGTGAGAGAGATTTGACTTTGGGGTTTCTCTTGTACTTGACATGAGGTGATTGATTGATTGATTGAGTGATTGATTGATGCGACATGTTATAGAGATTCTCTTCGGATTGCAAATGCATGGTATTTTTCTCGAACTGAATGCGGGCCCACATCACATGGACAGGGTATCAAATCGGTGTGCAAGACGCGGCGTTAGAACTGCAGTGATGGTGCGGTTGTAATGGTACAAGTCTCGGATCGAACCGACTCAGATCTACGGGATACGACTTTCAATCGCGCACAAACGAAGTTTACGTGTCGCGGGTTGCCGAAATTCGACCGTGGGGACTGCGGAAGCCTATAGAACAGTACGGGTTAGGATACGAGTCTTACAGTTATCTTATCCACAATATCATCACGACAATCAATACGTGAATTATTATCACTTGGATATTAACCATGGTGGTCAACTAGCACGTTTTATCATCATGCATATAAATATATAATATCATTTTCATTACCATGAGGATCATCTTCACTTCATGATTAACACAAGAAATGTCATAAGTAACGCAAACAATTACTCATCCATCATCAATGCATATGCCATAACTCACCATCCATTAAATCATATCAATCATTCTAACCAACAACTCATAATCATCATTATCACGTTACCATACATGTATCATCATCTCACCATAACTAGGTGCATCTTACCTAGTGTGACTCCCACACTGGACTTAAACTACATGCAAGGTATGGGGTTGTATAGGTCAAGTGTGAGTCCCACTTGGTGAATCAATAAGCTAACCCAAGGGTATAAATATTGTAAGACCCGACCCGAGTTCATATGTGTGCATGTGTGCATGTGAGTATGCATTTCTGTAAGTGCTATGATTTCATATCCCTTTGGTTGTCAAATTTTACGGTGCTAAAACCTATATCTATGTCTTGTATTTCTTGTGCTTCATGTTTGAGACTATTCATTGCTTCAAGACATCATATTTCAAGACAAGAACTTAAATGAAGAAAGTTTCAAGTCTAGTTATGGATGAAGAATACAAGAATAAAAGACTTCAAGTATGCATGTTCAAGATTCTAACAAGTACAAGAATAGAAGAAGACTTTATCAAGTCAAGAAATGTTCAAGCTCGAGAAGGCCTACAACAAGATTCGTAAATTCTCAAGCTTCTCTTAAGGGTCATCTGAGAGTACAGACTATCAATGTTCATCTCACTTTCATGGTTTGTTTGACCTTAGATTGACCTTAGGTTGGGCTTTATTGTAGGTCATTTTGGATACATAATTCATATATTTTAAATATATTTATTCGAGCTATTCTAAGACCAGTCCTAGGGACTTCAAGACCAGTCCTAGCTCTTTGCTACGACCAGTCTTAAGTTTTTCAGGACCAGTCGTAGGTTGTTGAAGATTTTTAAAATTTTCTGGTTATCCTATGACCAGTCCTGGACATCCTACGACCAGTCCTGTGAACTGTACGACTCGTCCTTCGACCGGTCTTAGCCCTATGACTTGAACTCCAACAACTAATCTGGGGGTCCTACGACCAGTCGTAGGTGACCCACGACCAGTCATAGGTGGCCCAACAGCGGTCGTAGGCTACCCAGGACCAGTCGTGGAACAGCTAATCCTTATCCCGCGAAAATCTTTAAAAATCTGTTGAACCTACGACCAGTCCTAGGGGTCCTAAGACCAGTCGTAGATGGGATTTTTCAGGCTATAAATAGAGCACGAATTTTAGGGTTTTTCAATTCAATTCAAGCAATTTTAAGGCCATTCTCTGAGATAAGTTTGTGTTTGTTTTTAAGCTACTTTATGCTCATTTAATATTCCTTTTGTTAGCTTGTTTTGTATTTGATTTTGATCTACATTCCAGTCTTATTAGAAAAGAGGAATTTTTGATATTCCTTCTTCTTGGATTCAAAATCAAATAGAACTAGCCCTTTTGATTTAAAATCAATTAGACTTAGAACCATTCTTAAAGTAAGTATTGAACTTTGAACGTTGAATCGAACTTCTACTCCGATTGGTTCTACCGAGCTGCTTCAAAAGGAGATTCAGGTATTTTACATTTGTGTAATTTACATTCTTTAGTTTTGTTTGAGATTTGCTAGAAAAATCTCATTGTTTTGGTTATCTGAGGAGAGCCAGAAAACTCAGATTGTGTGGGTTTTTGGATTGTGTAAAGCCCGAGGTAAAAAGACACAATTGTGAAGGTTTTAGGTGAACCTGTGAAACCTATTTTGATAATGCCTGCTAATATCCCCTGTGTGAGGATATTAGGAGTGGAGTAGCATTCTGTGTGGCTGTTGAATAACAGTTGGTGTACACACAAGTGAACCACTATATATCTTTGTGTTGTGGATGTGCTTTGTTCTTTCATTCCTTTATTCATTCAGTTTTATGGATTGTATTTGTGGATGAATGTTGTAATCATTTTATTTCAAGCAAGTGTGGGGAATGTTGTAATAACTTAGGATTTATTTCTGTAAGTTATTTTGGTTTCCTTGCTTTTTATTCCTCATTGGTTTAAGATACAAAGGATGTTCTAGAAATAAGGTTGTCCTACCTTAAACCTTTGGTTTTTGGTGTAAGGTTGTCCTTAGAACTGATATAGTATCATTCTCTTAATTCTAGTTTATTGAGATTACTTTTAATTCAGCATTATGCTTTATTTCTTTTATTATTCCACTGTTATAAGTTTTATTAGGCATAGCCCTATTCACCCCCCTCTAAGGCATATAGCTAGGCCCTTTTAATTTCGTTCATCATGGTCCCCCAGTCCAACAAGTCGAATTTCAGTGACCCGCAACTTTCGGTTAGCGTTTACAGTCTTACTCGAGTTCGGTCACGTTGACCCAACTCAAATTAGCCCGAGACCCATGCCATCTTGTCCGTATCGGCACCTTGATTCCAACGTTGTGTCCCGTGTGTTAATCCAATATGTACATCTCACGTTATGAGCATCGATCGATATGGGCCATTGATTACATGATTGGTGGACCCCTCCATGGTTTATAAATTTTCCCATGCTCATCATTTCACCCTAGGCTGAGATTTCTAGAAAGGCTATTACCCTAAGCCTTGTTTATATCACCATAGGCCACCATCATTGCCTAGGAGAGAGAGAACTCATCATTACAAGGCTTAAAAGCCTCTCTCTCTCTCTCTCTCTCTCTCTCTCTCTCTCTCTCTTTCCCTCTCATTTCTCTCTACACCTTCATCTCTCCTCTTCCTAGCAAGCACCCAAATGTCTCCTCTCCCTTATTTTTTATATTCCCTTCTCCTTAAAATACTTTCTCATCTATCCCTTCTTACTTGATCTTAACCATTGATCCATGTTGCTTGGAGCCTCTAGATGATGGTGATGTAAGTTTCAAGGTTGATCTAGGTGGGTGCTTTCTTCAACAAGTAGATCCTTCCTCTTTTTTATGTAACTTTTTCTTCCTTATGTAACTCTTTCATCTCTCTCATTTGGATGTGTAAGACCTACCAATTAATGGTGAAAATCCTACACAATCATGTAAATGTGGCCATGAGGCCCACATTGTACATGCATGTCCATGCATGGAATTCTTCCCTTGATGGACCCCTTGATTGGGAATTTCTCCTATTTCTCTAGGTATGATGGGTCGTCTGACCCTTACATGTGGCTTGGATGGCTTCCCGACCATTCATCTGAAAGATCTAGGCCATGCATCACAAGATCTATGTTGTACAATGTGTTTATATGGTTATATGTGGTTGTGATTGTGTGGAGACGGCTTAATGGTAGCGGAGCCCTCCCCTGATGGCCGGATGCTCTTCGTTCTATTTCCTTCTCTTGTAATCTAATGGCATTATGTGTGGTCCACTTAGTGGACCTGGATTGCCCATAAAAGCCCAGTAAGGAATGAACATCTATACTCAACCTACACCATGGTTTGGATGCCCTTTTTGCCACCTTAAATGTTCATACAAGGGTGAGAAATTGGGGGTTTGTTCTAAACAATTGTGGGGCCCACTAGGGTGGGACATGACACCCAATTTATGGTCCAATCCCTTCCTTAATAGGCCCATACATTTATTTTATTCCATACATGTATTGCTGTCCAGAAATTTTTGGATAGATTTTTGTTGAACTTTGGGCTTGAATTTGGGACTGATCAAGGGACCTTTTGTACCCATAAATTATGTTTTTTTTTGAAATGTGGGAATTTCATCTTGATGTACCTCAAATTTCAGACCTATCCGACCCTGATTGAGGCCCCAAAGGTGTGACCCAAGTGAGGTGGTTAGCTTAAAATTCCTGTACTGTTTCTAACAACTTATCAGAGTGAAAATCCTTAATTATAAAATAAATTTTCTACTGGTAGGCCACATACATAGACCCCACTTTGTAGTACATATATGAGGGGACCTAAAACCTATTTTTTTAATTTTTTTGAGGCCATTGATCCACCCCACTGGAGGCTCAGATCAGGGTCTATCAAAATTTTGCACTTAGTAAATTTTGTGGATAGTTTGAATTCCTTAAATTAATTAAATATTTATGAAAATCTTAAAATCTTAAAAATTTATAGAGGTGTGGGCCACCCATTGTAGGACCTACTTACAAATTTTTAGGGTAAACAGACCCCTGTGCCAATCATGGTACGAGCTGTTTTGGGGAAGCATGGCCCACCATATTAAAGATGGATTATGCACATAATATTTTCATTCTCTAAGATGTCTTTGGGCTTCATTTATGTTTACTTGGAGGCCTACCTCCATTGGATTTTATTTTGGATCTATGCTTATAGTTTTGGTTGGCCTTGGTAAGCCCATTCATCTTGGAACCTTCTAGTTAGGCCCCTTGACTTTTGGGCCTGTATCTCACTGCTTATTATGATGGGTTTATGGGCCATAGTGAGTAAGTAGTTGGGCCCTTGGTTGCCCACCAAAATAACCTTGTACTTGGGCCAAGTTGTGAGACCCAACTCACATGAATAAAGCATATAAATTGCCCACATGGTTGGATTACCGGGCTCCCCATCCATTAGCCCATCACAATATGTGGGTTTATGACCTTTATGGTTAGGCCCAAACCTTGATTAAGGGCCCACCATATTGCCTATGTGTTGGGCTTGGTGTATAGCCACTAGGCCATGGATTGTTTAGGCATTGGGCCTTATTCATATTCGAGTAGTGGCAGGCTACCTTTTAAGATCCAGTTAAGGTTGGATGTCCTCCTTAGTGGCCCTAAGGTAGGCCCATGGGTTCCTCTATAGATGGTTAAAGGCCCACCATAGATACTAGGCCATTTATTGAGGCTCAATATGAATGAATGTAGAGCCTACCTTAACGTATGTTTGATCCAGACCGTCCAAGCCGTGGATCGCCCGATCATGGGAACACTCTCTGTCTTGGGCTGCTGCTGGACTTGCAGTCCAGTAGGAGGCCCACTTGATCTTTGTATGATGCACACCCTCCATCTGGTGGGGCTCCCTGTGAGTATTGTTGGCCTTCATGAGATTATTCACACATATTTGACTAATTTCTGGGCTTAGTAGGCCCAGGAAGTTGAGTGGGCCGAAAGTTTATCAAGGGACCTTAATATACATTGTTATGGATGAAACTTTATTAGATGTGGGGCCCACCATATTGGAAACTTGTGTACGTGTTGCATGCTTATATTTTTATGACCTTTGGACTTAATTACTGCATTCTTTTGGGTCACCTTTAGTAATCATATGACGAACCCATCTTAGGTCAGATTTTTGAGACATCCAGTGGACACAGAGTGGGCTGGGACATCCCAGCTTGGCTCAACCATATGTTAGGCTGACTTCCACCATTTTGATGGACTTGTGGGCTGAGATAAGGATGGTATGGGGCCCTTAGTTGCCCACTTAAATTGCTAGTTATTGGACTGATGTAGTGGGGCCCATTTCACCCAAACATTAGACTTATTTTTGGGCCATATATTGTTTACATGGGCTGCCCACCAAGTCCAACTTAATGCATGAAATTCTATGGCCATTGGGAATTGGGCCCTGGGCCTTAATTCCCTTCTTGGGGCCCATGTCATTGAAGTAACATTAGACCCTTTTTCTTATGGCCCATTATGAGGGATAGTATGTGGCCATCTATTTTTATCCTGATAGTGGGCCTTGGGCCTTCTATCCATATAGTTTATGGCTCTTATGCCTTTTTGGGGAATGATGATTAAATATCTCCATTATGGACCCCTCTAGGCCCGGTAGTATCTAAGTGTGATTTGATGCCCATCTTAGACTCTTGGTAGGAAGATTTCTGTATTATTTAGCCCCGTAGCTTGCATCCTTAGTCTTATGGGCTACCCCAGGTAAATGGGCCCCCACTAGAGGTGGGATTCCTTATGAATACTATCTAAGTACCTAGTCTTGGTTCCTCCTTGATAGGAAGAGTGTAATACATTGTATATCGCCACATAGTGTGTCTAGATTCATCTTCATGACCGATGTACATCATTGTATGCTTGGTTGACATTGTGTATGTGTGTGGTAATGGTTGTGCCATTGGGCATTGCATGTTACCTTCTCCGAGGGATGTATCATCCCCACTTGAGCATGTTGAATGCTTAGAATTTATGCATGGTTAATTGTCATTCATGCATCCAGCATTGCATAGTATGTGTATATTCGTCCTTGCTTCATCAAGGCCGTAGCTTCCACGGATTCATCGGGGATGGCAATGATTACGAAAATGTTACCTGAGCAAATGGGGTGCATAGGATGCCCTTGGGTGAAAACTCTAAAACTTTCATGGTACCAAAGATCTGCTCCAGCGCCTTGACCGGGTGGAACCATGAGCACACGAGGTTCTTACATCGTTAGACCGCAACTCCCACTATCATGTAGTCAGTTGGGTTGGGGTGTCACCTTACTTGCATGAGAGAAAAGGGCAATAGCTAGGCTGAGTTTGACCAGCTCATGAATGGGTCCACTACCATTGAACCTTGCTGGTGATTGGCTGACCATGGGCATGTAGTGAGGTCTCTTACGCTCGTTTGACTGTGCGGATCTAGAGAGTGCCAGTCATTCTGCAATGTACTTGACCTCGTTAGATCCCTTATGATGGAACAATCCTGATATGTGGATTAGATATAAGGACTAACATCACTTTGCATTGCATTTACATCAGTTGCATAAGCCTTATACTATATCACCTTGGTATGGCGCCCAATACTCATGTGTTACATCGCATGGCCTTATGATGGCTCATGACATTCACGCTTGGTATAGCATCGCCTCGGTATGACGTCCAATACTCATTGCATTATATAGCCTTGGTATGGCTTCCTTCTTTATTGTACTGCCTTGGTATGGCTTTTTGCGTTCATGGAAACCTTAGTAAGGCTAGTGGAGTTAGATTTAATCATGTTTCCTTCCTGTATCCCCTATTATTCTTCTGTGCACTATTATCACACACTTTCACCACCCTCTAAGATTTATATAAGCTTATGCACGATTGATGAGTGTAGGAGATCTTAGGTTGGTGTCGTAGTGGCAGAGCTTGGATAGGAGTTGAGCTGAGGACCCCAGTGTTGTAAATCTTTCCTTCTTTCTTCTGTTACCTTATGTATTTCCTTTCAGTATTGTACTTGAAAAGTTCAAATTCATAGTGGATTTTATTATGTGCTCCTTTGTTATTTCTGAGATTTACTTGTTATGATCTTGGGTAGGCTCTTATCGGAATGGTTGTATGATTTATGAAAATTCTTCTTGTATGATCCCAGGATCGGAATCTCCTTCAGGAGTCGAGAATGGGGTACTACGGAGGCTGTTGCAGCTAGAACCAGCTATTGGGTTCCTTATGAGTCCAATTACTGAATCTGGGGCGTAACAAATGTCCAACCACAATGCTTTCAATGATGTGGATCTAGTTCCACAACTAAGTGGACGCCACATGTCGCGCCCCAAACTTAGAAACCGGGCTCACAGAATTCTCGATCGCTGAATCTAGTGGTGAAGCCTACGTAGTACCCCATTCTCGGCTCTTGGCGCCCATTCACCAGGTTCCGATCCTGGGATCCTATAAGGAGGATTTCTATAACATAAGCTTAATTTCATAATGAGCATACCTATGAGCATAACATCATAACCACAAAAAATAACTATAGGAACACCATTATAAAATTCACTAAGAATTTAAAACTTTTTACAAGTACAAGGCTCAAAGGGAAATACAAAGTCTATATAAAGAAAACTCCAAAAGGATTAGGGGCACAATCCAGCTCCTACTCCGCTTTCTAGCCTAGAATCACCTGCACGCATCAATCGTTCATAAGCTTATAGTAAGCTTAGAGGGTG
This sequence comes from Magnolia kwangsiensis, assembly GCA_037074715.1. Taxonomy (NCBI): domain Eukaryota; kingdom Viridiplantae; phylum Streptophyta; class Magnoliopsida; order Magnoliales; family Magnoliaceae; genus Magnolia; species Magnolia kwangsiensis. Next base: position 65,824,804 of record CM073588.1, read on the forward strand.
GTGTAAGTGTGTGTAGGACAGGTGCCATGAATGCCATATCAGAGTATGCGGAAGGATGTGATAAGACCATGAATACCACTAGCTGTCATAAGGCTAAGCAATGCAAGGCAAGAATACCATCTGCCAATCAAAGGCTATGCAATGTGAGGCTATACATCTAAATGACATATGCAATATGTAATACGATCATGCTCATCCTCATATCCAGTCCACAAATCAGTATGGTTCCTCTCAGGGAAATCAATGGGGTTAAATACATTACTTGCTTACTACTGCTCTCCTAACCACATATCCCAGCGAGCATAAGAGACCTCACTACCTGCCTACGGATAACCAACTCCAACTAGACATGATGGAAGCGGACCCATTTACGAGCTGGTCAGACTCAGCCTAACTATTGCCCCCTCACTCAAGCGGGTAAGGCCACACCCCCTCCCAACCGACTATGATATAATGGGAGACACGGCCTAAAGGTAAATCCACCAGCGCTCATGTTTTCCACTCGGTCTTGGTGTTGGAGTATCTCCTAGTACCATGAAGGTTCTGGGACTTTCACCTAAGGACATCTTACTTGCCCACAGTGCTAAGCTAATATTTTTGGTGTCCAAATTTGGCCATCCACAATATACCTGTGGAGGCTACAGCCCTGGTGAAGCTAGGGTGAATATGAACCGTGCTATGTCAGATGCATGAATCACACCAATCAATCATGCATCAAATCCTTCGCATCTAGTGCGCTCAAGTGGGGCAACGCCATCACTCAGGGAGTCCCATAACAGCCTGCCCAGCGGCATAATGCCATGACCAATCAACCATCCACCAAGCACACAAAAGATGCTCATGAGTGATGAAAATGACTAAGTGTGTCATGGGATGATGTACTCTCTTCGGGTCTAGGTACTTAGTTAAATTTTCCCATGGATAGGAAGGAATACAACCACTAGTGGGGGCCCAATAGCTTGGGGTAGCCCACTATGACTAAGTAAACAATACCATGGGCCTAAATGATAAGAATGGGCCTAACAAGGATCTAAGGTGGACATTCAACCACCAATGGATGAAAATGGGCCTAGAAGGGTCCACAATGGAGACATTTAACCACCATTGTCTCCTAGAAGGCAACCTGTAAGACCCGTATCTTAGCCCGTACCGTTCCATATGCCTCCGTGATCCTCCCGGTCGAATTCTGGCGACCCGTGATCTGCTATCGATATTTGCATGCGATCTTGAGTCATATCCCGTATTCCAAAGTTGGCTCAACTCGAGACTTGTACCCTGACGATCTCACTGTCACCGCGGTTCCGATGACACGTCTCACGCACTGAGGCGATACCCAGGCCAGGAGATGTGGGCCCGTGTTCAGTTTGAGGAAAACACCGCGTGTTGCAATCCCGGGAGAATCTCTAAGACACATCACATCAATCAATCAAAGTACAACCCATCACTCCATCCCATCCCCAAGTACAACTACCCTCCCCAAAAGTCAACACTCTTCTTACATAAGTACACATCTATCACTCACCCATCACACCCCATCACTCACCCATCCCTCTCTCTCTCTCTCTCTCATTCCCTAAGCAACTCCAACGTCCAAGCCTTTCAAGAGAGAGCTAGGTGTGGCCCACTCCCTACCCCCCTCAATCCTCACCATCCAACCCTTAGATCATCATCTCCACCATTGAAGGAGCTTCTTGGGAGCCTTGGAGCACTAGGGAGGAAGAAGAAGGAAAGGTGGGTGTTCATCATCTCAGTTTTGATTTAGGGCCCACTTGTAATGGGACCTACATGATGTACATGTTTTACCCACATCCCTGGCCCACCGTGATGTACGTGGTGTCTGCGCTGTCCAGTCCTTGGACGGTGGGATCCACTAACGTCAGTGTATTATCCTAGTCGTCCTTCTTGGATAAACCCAAGATGAAGAGAAATACAAATATTAACTCTATTTTGAGCTGGTGGGTCCCTGGAAGCAGATCGGCTGGTATACCTTAGCCAGTTATGTAGCTGCCGTATTGGGTCAGCATGCCCTGTGGACTGCTGTGATGTATGTGTATTATACACACCATCCATGGGACCCACTAGATGTGGGGTATATCCACACCGTCTGAGTAGATTGGCTGGAGTATCTCTTACCAGCTTATAGCCACTGGAGGGACGTCAGCAGCTATGGGTCCCGCATGAAGTATGTCAGGGTGCATCCACACCGTCCAACTCTTTTAACGGTGGGGCCAGCCATAGTGTAAGTGTTTTATCCACCGTCCACAGGGACGTGTGGACCCCTGCAGCTACCGGTTGCTGTATTTCCATCAGTAAGAGGGCCACCTTATCATGTGTTTCATCCATCCATCCAGCCGGGACGGCGGAGCCCACCTAATGAGTGTATCTGATCCAACCGTCCAGTTGGGACGGTGGACCACACCACGTTGTATATGTTTCATACACACCGTCCAGTTTTTGGACAGTGATGGACACCTCCCTGAATGGTGTTGTAAACCCCCACCTGATGTATGTGTTCCGTCCACGGCTGTGGAATCCACATTATGTATATGTGTTATCCACTATGGCCTGGGCCCACCTTGATGTACGTGTTGTCCGCACCGTCCAGTCCCTGGACGGTGGGACTCACTGACATCGGTGATTTATCCAGGCCGTCCAGCCCTGTACGTAGGACCTACTGTGATGTATGGTCCACTGTTCAGCAAAGGCAGACCCTGATGAAGAGAACACAAATGCCAACTTAGTGGGTCCCACACGTGTGGACCACTATGATTTATGTATTATAGCTACGATGTCCAGCAGCTGGCGCTGCTGGAGATGCAAATCATTTGAGATCGGGTGGGACATGTATGCGTGGACCCCACCTCAATGTTATGTCGTATCCTCACCATCCACTAGCTAGACGGTGGGTCCCATCTGACTTTTGAGCAAATCCAACCGTCCATCTGCTGCATTGACATCAGCAGAGGGACTGATAATGAAGCGTGCATGACATCCAACACCGTCTACTCATTTGGAGGTGTGGGTCCACCCCACACGTGTGACATGTGTGGGAGTGGGACCCACCTTGATGTAAGTGTTTTATATCCATGATGTATGTATTCCACTCCGTCCATCAATGGACGTTAGGTAGAGACCATCCATCAATGGACGGCCAGGGCTGCACTCTGGCAGGTCTTGTTAAAATAAAATAAAATAATATATATATTATACATATATATATTGTACACATATATAGGTTATATATTTATCTGGTGGGCCCCACGTGGGGACCCACCGGTTGTTGAAAGTGGATGGGCTGTTGTGCCATCACCAAGTTCTGTGGGTTCCATATGAACCGTGGACCCTACATAATTTATGTATTTTGTCCCAACCATCCATTTGGACGATGGGGACCCCACCTAACTGCTGTATTAACATCAGCTAGTTATGTGGGTTTGATCAGAGGTATGTGTTATGTCCTAGCGGTCCATCCAATTGGCAAGATCATCTTAAGGCTTGAGACTAAATGAGGCAGATCCAGATCATTGGTGGGTTAAGTGTGTGGACCCACCTTGGCGTATGTATTGTATACCCACTCCGTCCACCTGACAGGATGGTGGTGTGGACCCCACTGTGATGTTTATGTCTTATATACACTGTCTGTCTGACGGGCCCACCTTGATTCGTTTGTTTTAGCCACGCCGTTCAGTCCGTTAGACTGGTGGCCCACTTGATAGATGTGTTGTACATCCATGTTATTCATTTGGAGGGCCCATTTGGAAGGTGCAGACTCACCTGCTGGTTGTGCAGGGCCCACCTACTACGAGGTCCTTGTATGAGGCCTAATGGTAAGGACCATTGCGGTGTATTTATGGTCCAGGTGCCGAGGCCCATTGTGACGCATATGTGGCCCATGGGTTGAGCCCCATTGTAATGTATTCGAAGCCTATAGGTGTCGCCCGTTATGATGTATTTATGGCCCAGATGGCGAGGCCCAATATATTGAGGCCCATTGATGCGGCCTACTTGATGTGTTTGAGGCCCATTGGTGCAGCCCATGTGATGTGGTCCACTTGAGGTAATGTGGCCCATTATGATGTAACCCATGCGATGTGACCCCATTGAGATGTGTTTTCGGCCCTGAGATATGGCCGATTGTGATGTATATGCAGCCTATGAGTGAGGCCCATGGTGATGTGTATTGAACCATTGTGTGAGGCCATGGGCCCACGATAAGTTTGGCTCTATGTGAGCCACTCCTTGGTAGCAATGATGGTTAAATGACCACATTGATGGGCAATGATGGTTGAATGTCCATATTGTGACCTTCCCTTAGGCCTTGATAGTCTCATTCTCATCATTCTCTTATGGGTTAACCCTAATCAGTGGGCCTCATTCGCAATAGACGGATGGTTCCGTGCTATCAGATTTAATATGACCACAATCGAGGGCTGATCTTTATACTATGGTTGATCGATTGATCATCTATGAACCCCGTCTTTCTTATCTACTGATTATCGGTGTCGATAATCGAGGCCGACACCGATTATCGATCCTAATTATCAATGCGATTATTGATCGATCCCGATTATCGTGACCGATTTACCGATTTTGATTACTGACCGATTTCGATTATCGTGGCCGAATGCTGATTAGCGATCGAGGCCGTTTATCATGACCGATTGCCCATTTCGATTGACTTGGTCGATTCTGATTGTCGATGTCGATATCGATTGTCGATTCCAATTCTGATCTGTCGAGGCCGATTGTATAGGCCGATTTCGATTGTCGAGGCCGGGTATCGAGGCCGATTCTGAATGTCAATTTTTGACTATTGAGGCCGACCTCGATTGTTGAGGCCGATTTCGATTGTCAAGACCGATTACTGAGACCTATATGATGTACATGCGACCCGTAGTTGAGGCCCATTGTGACACGTATTAGGCTCATGATGCATGGCCCATTTGATGTATTCAAGACCCATGTGTAGGGCCCACATGTCATGTGTTTGAGGCCCATGGGCAAGGCCCATTATGATGTATTCATGGCCCATGGGCGAGGTTTATTGTGTGGTATTCATGGCCTATGGGTAAGGCCCATTATGATACACATCAGGCCCATGAGAAGGGTCCAACCGTTATGTATATGTGGCCCTTCAGTAAGACCCCTTGTGTTGTATATTAGGCCTTTGTGTGAGGCTGTAGGCCCATTATATGTTTGGCTCTGTGTGGGCCATTCCTTGGGGGCAATGTTGGTTAAATGTCCACATTGTCGAGGCCGATTGTTGATGTCGATTATTGATACCGATTATGAGTATGTGGCTGCATAGCATCATGATACATGTCCATACGCATCATCTGCATGTTTGTTATGAGATGTGGTTGACCATTGCATATGTCATTGGGTAGTTTTTTACGAGACTCTCTGATAGGCGGAGGTTATCTCACATGAGCGCCCGATATGCGCAGGATTGATGCATGATTGGATTGTATGACTCATGCATCTTGCATTGTGTGTTGTGATTACTATATGCCCTAGCGACATCAGGGTCGTAGCCTCCACAGACATATCATGGATGGCCAAATGGGATACCGAAAATCTGTTCTACATGGGGTGCTATAGATATCCCTGGGTGAAAGTCCCTAAACTCTCTTGGTTCCAGAGGTTGCTCTAACGTCTAGACCGAGTGGATGCATGAGCGCATGAGGGCCATATACCGTTAGGCCGCGTCTCCTATTATGTCGTGGTCTGTTGGAAGGGGGTGTGGCCTTACCTGCCCGAGAGGAGGGGACAATGCTAGGTTGAGTCTGACCAGCTCGAAGAATGGGTCCACTATAGACGAGCCGGGCTCGATATTGACAGATGGATAGTGAGGTCTCTTTCACTCACTTTTTTGCGTGTGATGGGGTGGCAACCTGGTTTGGAGTCTAATAGACCCTGGTGATTTTTCAGAGAGGAACCGTACTGATACGTGGACTTATTGAGTAGGAGTGTATGCTCATTCATTCATTCACTATCCATTCGGGCTAGTGGTGCGCAACTAATTGTTGTGTACCTTCATTATTGCAAGGATTTAGGTTGGGCGTGCGACTAACCTGAGATCAGGAGTTTACCACGTTGAGTCTGACTATCCAAATTTAGGTATGAGACTGGTTTGGATAGAAGTCCCTTGTGGTGGACCCCATAGCCTACGATACTACGTACTATCGTCCCGACTTCACACTCCAGCATGGTTATTTCATTTGCATCGCATATTTCATTACATCTGCAGGTATATGACATCTTGGGTTGCTCTGTTTCAGCACTTATATGGCCTAGACAGACTTAGCAAGATTTGTATATTGCATTGCATCCTCGACATCTAATATTTGGCTCTTTATGACTCCTTATCGCATAGCTGTTCTAAATTGTGTATTTTGATATCGATTGACTTATAGACTTATCCATACTTCCGCTTACTCTGTTATCGTATGATTTATGATCTTGTCAGCATTTCTGCTTACTCTGATAATTCCTTCTCTTATCAATGTTTCTGCTTATTCAGACATTGTATGGTTTGTGGATTACTAGTTTTCCGGTATTGTATGATTATGACATTGTATTGAATACTTGACACTTACCTTGTGCACACACTTACACCACCCTTTAAGCTTTCTATAAGCTTATGCACGATAGATGCGTGTAAGTGATGTTAGGTTGCAGCGGTGTTGAGCTTGGAGCGTGCAGTGGTCTTCTGGAGTTTGATTTTCTATTTATGTATTTCTCTTTCAGTGTTGTAATCAAATGATTATATTAGTCGATATGTGATGATGATGTTGCTTTTGTGAATTGGGTAATCTTTGTGGTTATGCTTATTACTAGTTAAATGTACATTGGAAAAAAAAATAATCCTCCTTGTAGGATCCCAGGATCAGAATCTAGCATATGAATGCTAGGAGCCGATAATGGGTACTACGGAGGCTGTCGACACCAGATTTAGCGATCGGGATTCCTATGAATCTGATTTTCGGGTTTGGGGCGTGACACGGCCCAACAAAGATTTTACGTAAAACAAGGCCCAAGGCCCTAGTACCACCTTAAAAATAGAATTGGCAGCAATACATACATATCATAACACATAATGGGCCCCAAGAAAATGGGCCAAAGCCCTCATACAATATCATGGGCCCAAAAAGGCAAACTATGGCCCAAGAATAATGGCCACTGAATTTATGCATTATGTTGGACCTAATGGGCATCTCATAAGCCCAAATACATGGGTAAAGGATGCACAAAGTTTGACAAGTTGGGCCTTACCAATCAGCCAAAATCTGGTTAAGATAGAGGGGCAACAAGGATCAAATTATCAAACTAATCCTAGAAGTACACCAACCTCTCAAAACACCAAGATTCTACCACCAATGGACTTCTCAAGCTCCAATGCACAAGGATCAATGGTTGAGATCTATTGTTAAGGGTTAGATGAGAAGATTTTTGAGAGAGGAAGGGTTGGAATTTGCTGAGCAAAGTGGGACGTCCAAGCTCCTCTAGCTAGAGAGAAAGTGAGAAATGATGGAGAGAAGATGGGAAGAAATGTAACACCCTAAATTTTTTGTCAACCTGAAGTTAGACATCCTTAGGCAATGGGTCAACCATAACACCTTGGTAACTTCTCATAACTCAATTCCAAAGCCAAAGAAATCATTTAGGACTAAATTCTTTAGAAATTTAATGTGAATTAACTAGCGCTACACTAGATTACCTGCGAAATTAGCACCAACCACTTTAAATATGATCTGTAAGACCCAAAACCTATAGAATTGTTAACGCTATGTTACCCTAAAATTCAGGATCAATCTCTAAACCCGGTTGCTCTCAGGAGCACTTTGAAACTTCGTATCGGACGTATACCGCTCGTCAAAAGTCTGTTAGCGATGAACTTAGACAATTATGACCGCTTAGTTGGACTTGACTATCACCTAGAAAATTAAGACCATACGATGTCCTGGGACTGTTTCCTTGAGTCCGGAGTTAAGAGAGTGAAAAAATGAAGAGTTTTAGAAAATTAAATATAATTTTAAGTAATCTGGATCGTTTCGCTTATGCGTTATTTCTAAGCGTTCTGACTGTTAGATTTCGACCTAAATTCACCCTCGGATCAGGATAGGTGGCCCATACATGTCATAACACTTGTGGCTCTGATCGACTTTCGGTGACCGCTGAACTGAAACTGGTCCACCAGGGTCGATTTGGAAACCCGACCGGACTAAAAACTTAGCTTGACCTAAATCCGATATTAAAGAGTTTAAGTCCGACCACATTTAGTAACAGGACCTCCAGAAGTGTTCCGTTGGATTGGAACAAGCCCGATTTGGTTATAACCTAAGTATACCATGGCCATGGGGCCATTTTCATTAATTTAGAGCCTATATAAGAGGCTTAAACCCCCTCTCTCATATCCCATACAAATTTTCTAAACCTAAGGGAGAGAGAAGAAAGAAAGAGAAGGAAAGAGAGAGAGAAGGTGAGTGAAGGTGCGGGAGTTATTTTTGAGAATCGCTTCTGCTATTCTACATGTTTATTCATCACATCCGTGTCGCTACTACGACGATTCTGACTTCGTTCTTAGGTAAGAAGACCTAACCCTAATCTGTTCTAGGGTTCCAAATGTTCCAAGTAGTAAAATAGCTAACTCGACACATGCTATAGGTTGACATTTCATCGTTGATGAAGACTTAGAGTCTCTGTTGAGTTCGTTACGATTTTACGGCATAAGGTGCGGATTATAGATGCTTAGGTTATGGTTTTCAATGCTTTCAATGTCGAATATTGATAGATTCATGATCTAAATGCTATTTCACATATAGAAACGAAGTCTATTTTGTGTTTCAGTTATGTACATATTATGTAGAGTTTATCGTATTCTTGATATTTGCATAAAATATGGTATACGTATAAAATCTAAAATTGTGTTTACCATGATTAATTGTCGTATGTATATGCTAGTTATATGTGTGAAGACTCCTTGGCGAAAGGGTTCGCCCTAATGCATGTCTTGGTCAACATACGCTATGTATGTTAGTATGTGTAGTCTAAGTGTTTGTGATAATGACCAAATGAGTATAGAAACTGCATTCGTGCTTGCCACGACTAATTATCGTGGAAATATGATTATTGTTTAGGCAATAACTCTTTGACAAAAGGATTTGTCCTAATATGTACATTACCTGATATATAACTTGTATGATGAATTGTGTAGGCTAAGTGTTGGTAAAAATGTTTGAATGAGTTGTAGTTAGTAAGGTGTACCTGTATGCGGATTGAGACATGATTCTCAATCTCCTTAGTAATGTATATGATTTCCTCCATGTATGTCATATGCTGATGACTGTTTGTTTATGAATTGAATATGTGAGAATTTATGTTTACATTACTTTTCAGAACATGCTCAAATGATAGTATAATTTAAATTATTACTCCGCTACTACTTTGAGTATTTCATATGAATATTTGATGTAATGGAATGTGGTTGGAACTATTGTATAGTTCAGGCAATCGGTAATACGCCTTGAGTTCGTGGCCGAGACCTATTCGCCACGTAGGACGTGTTTGACGAACCCGAGCCGTGCGTTGCTTGTCGATAGTGGTTAGGCCACACTAGGTGCTTATG